>CM044316.1:75892500-77142500 GCA_024291935.2 Okapia johnstoni | reverse complement strand
CAGGAGAGGAAAAGTAGCTCATAGATCAAGAATTATGACATCAAACTCTTAGTAGCAACAAAGGAAGCTCGGAATTCTATATCCATTCAAACTACTAATATAAATTAAAAGTAAGTATCCAATAGACCAAATACATTCTGCACACTAGAGCTCAGAATATGTGTTTCCAAATCACCCGTCTGTAGAAGAATTATTTTACTTTTTCTTTTTATTGAGGTATAGTTGATTTATAATATTATATTAATTTCAGATGTATAACATAATGATTAAAATTTTTTATAGATTATGCTCCATTTATTGTTATTATAAAATATTGGCTATATTTCCTATTCTGTACAATATATCCTTGTAGCTTATATATTTTATGCATAGTAGTTTGTACCTCTTGATCCCTTACCCTCATCTTATCCCTCCTCCCTTGCCTCTCCTCCCTTCTCTCTCCCCACTAGTTTGTCCTTATATCTATGAGTCAGATTTTTTTTGTTATATTCACTAGCTTGTTTTATTATTTAGATTCCACATATAAGTGATATCATACAGTATTTGTCTTTCTGTCTGACTTATTCCACTAAGCATAATACCATCAAGTTTCATCCATGTTGTTGCAAATGTCAAAATTTCATTCTTTTTTATGGCTGAGTAATATTCCCTTGTATACATACTCCACATCTTCTTAACCCACTCATCTGTTGATGGACACCTAGGTTACATCTTTATCTTGGCTATTGTAAATAATGTTATGAACACTGATATGCATATGTTAATGTCTTTTCAAATTAGTTTTTTCATTTTTTTCTGGATGCATACACAGGAGTGGAATTGCCGGATCCTGTGATAGTCCTATTTTTAGTTTTCTGAGTGATCTCCATACTGTTTTCTGCATCAGTTTACATTCCAACCCAGAATAAACGAGTACTGTTTTTCATTCTAAGGTGGTATGATAAATTGACTTAAAAATGTTCAGGTTCTTTCCTTTTTTAATTTGATAAAATAGATTCGCAAACACAGTTCTTCAGATATTGAGGAAATAGAGACTCATTCTGCTTAGAAGGCAGTTTTCATAGGGCAAAATGAAAGCTGAAGGATGAGCATGGCAGAGGCTGTCAACATTTGACAATCACTGTGTACCACTCTCCACGGTGCAGGCTGCCTGGTGGTTAGACTGGGCCCATGTGGCTGGGCTGTGGCCGATAGAAAGGGATAGAAGAGATAGAAGTAATTTCTAGGCCTGGTCCTTAAAATAAGCCTGCAATATCCTGTGGCCATGTCTTCCTCTAAAGTATTTGGAACAGTTTCTAGCGCATAGTTTTATGTTAAGTGTTGGCTATTAGTATTGTCTCAAAAGTAGGGAAGCAGGAATGGCATCCTGGGGGAAAGTAATGGAATCAAACAGGATGATAATTCTCTTTGAGGAAAGCAGTGTGTGAAAGCAGGAGTGGGCTATAAAGACGGTTAGTTTGTAGAGTGAGTGTATTTGTTTGGGCTTGATCTGGGAAGGAGACACGCTAAGAGTGAGAAGAAATACAGAATATATTGCAGGCAGGTGACTGCATGCCATTTGGGGAGTTGGGGAAGGAGCCTATGGAAGGTTGTCACTCTTTCTCTGGAGATGGGCCCGTAAGTTATCAGGACTGGCAGTTGGGAAGAGAAGCTGGAGGAAAAGAGGGAGAGAACAAAGACAGATTCTGCTCTGCAAGCTGCCTCCATCACAACCTGTATCCTTGATGACATGAGTGTCCTGCAGAAGGCAAGAAGGTGATCCAGTAGACTTAGCATCACTGTGTGAATAGCAACAGAGCCTGGAACCCTCTGGCGACTTGCTTTCAGAACATAATGACTTGTGTTTCACTTTTGGCTTCCAAATCCCATAATACTTTCTCTTGTGGTCCGCTCACTCAGAATCACACAGGATATAGACTCTGGAAAATGTAGGTCCAGACTGAGGTCAAATTATAGAGGGAGGTTAAGACCAGGCTGATGCATTTGGGCTCTCCTGAGCTGTTAATGGAGGGCTACTGAAAATTGACAATATTAATAGATTCAGAATTGAAAGCTGTAGGATCCTCAGCTAAGTTGTTCTCAAGGATGTTGATATGTTGTTAGAGTTGATTTTATTGACCATTTATTGCCCACCTACTGTGTATTTGTAAATCAATTTTGCCTCATTTCATTACTTAGGAAGGCCCACTGCACTTGTGCTTTTTTTTCTGTTCATAAAGAATAATCTTTATCACTAGTACATGTTGATAATTCTAGGGACAGAGAATGTTAGACATAGTAGATACGATTCCATGTCATTGCCAGTAAAATAGTAGTAATACCATCTGTTTTTCAAGTGCTTCAGGGGCTTTGGAGGAAAGGTATTACTGGAGGTAGGTATAAAGTTAAAAAGGAAATTCAAGATGAATGATGTTTATATGGTGATAGCTTAATAATGTGTTTCAGAGGGACAGGTGAACTGTAGTGTTTGAGAAAAATGAATGTTGCTTCTTAATGGCACAAGCTGTCCAAGTTTAATCATTTAAAAGAGTAGTTTTCCTTTTTGGCAGTGCTGGAAACAGAGGTGCCGTGACCCTCCAAACCAAAAAATAACTGCTCAAACTTGATTTTTACAATGCTAGGTACACTCTTCTCCAGCTGTTAGAATTCTTTCATCCTTCAGGGTCCTCATTTTCACTTCCTTCCTTGAAGACTTCTTTATGGCCTCATTCAGAAGGCATACTTCCTTTCTTTAATTTTCGTGGAACTTTGTAATAGATTATGAAGACCTATTCTTTTCATATACTGCTACGTTTCCACTGAGAAGCAGAGCAGGGGAAGAATCAGAAAGATCTGGATTAGAATGTTGGTTCTCCATTCATTGTGTGATCTAGGGCAAGGTGCTTGACATCTCTTAGATTCAATTTCAATTTCTTTAAGTTTTGCAAAAACTGCATTGAAGTACCAACCACATAAGTATAAAATGAATGTTAATCTCCTACATTCAGCTTTTTCTTTTTTAAATTTATGACACCAGCCCCAATTGGTTTTAACCACTCTAAAGATTAGAGTATTATCTTAATCACTGTTAAATAACAAGTAAGCTAATAAAAAGATCTTAATCATTGTTGACTCCCTCTGAGTATTTAGTCCAAGGTCTGACTATAGGCATCTGTTGGAGTACCATGATGAATAGATCAAAGGACATGGAAATGCTCTACTTTAGTTTGAGTTCCTACTGAATAGTGCTGCTGGCAATGGGTCAAATTCCTTGCCTGGAACCTTAATATATACCTTCCAAGGCCACTCCTTGTTTCATCAGAGAATTAAGGCTGCACATCTCAATGGAGCTTCTGTGGTGACATCTGGTGCTGAAGTTTAAACAAAATCAAAAGTACTTCTGGAAAGAACAGAAAGGAGCTTTTGAGGTCACTCTGTCCCTAGTTTTCACCAGGGCCCAGGGGTTGCTTTCAGAAGTAGAGTGTGATGGAGTGTTGGCTCCCAGAAGTCCACCTTCCTGTCTTAAGCAGAATATCAAAGTGAAGGCAGCCTTTCTGAGCGAGCGTCCTCCCATGCTGGGCCCTACTGAAAGACCATTATTAACCCGACCAATTCATGTCCAAGTGGCATCAATCATTTGGGTCACACAATGCCCGACTGTAAATTATGACATTATCTCTGAGTAGGAAGGTGATGATAATAATAATCATTAAAAAAAAAAAAACTCCCGGCATGGCCCCGGCCAGCTGAGGACCTTAGCCAGATCTGTCATATTTGTTCTGAACATGAAAGGCTTGGCTGTTCCCTTGCAAGCCCATACATCACTGGGCCTGTCATGGGTTTCTGTAGGACCAGTTGACACAGCTCAGAACAGCAGCTGCTGGATGGCTTTGGGGAGCCTGACTCAAGAAACAGTTGCTGGGGTACAGGGACCACAAGCATTCTTCTGGAGACTGACATCCCGTTGTGTTGTCCTGCCACTGGCCTCGGTAAGTCACAACGAGGAGTAAACTGCTGTCACCGAGATGAAAGGCCCCCTTCCTCTGATCTCTCCACTACAAAATTACTTCAGTGCCACACTGTATTTTATGTCAATACCTATTTTATTTTTCAAAATTGAAAAAGATATAAGTACATTGTTCCCTGAATTCCTGATGCTCTGGGTAACCTAGCAACCAAGTATGCCACATCGCACACTACAGAACATTATCATGCACTCCACTCAACTAACAAGCAAGCAGCACAGATTTCCCTTGCAGATGATTTAGGCTAAATTAACAGTTAATAGTTGCAATTAATATTAAAAATAATAATAACCTCCCTTTTTCATTTCTTAGAGCTAGATTTGTAGGGAATAATGCTTGGTTCTAATGGTACATGTGGGAGAGGGTTTTTCACTGGGCCTACATCTTCCAAGCATTTTGCATGGGATATAGGTAGCTAGAAACACGCTACAAAGGGATAATCACATGAAACAGGAGAATACATTCAGAATATTTGGAAACCAGGCAAAATTTTCAAGTTTGAAATTGACTCATGCTTTGCACCTCTGGGAAGATGCTATCAATAAGGGCCTTGTGTGCACTGACTGGGTTGTTGAGCCACGCTGACACTGCCCCTGATCTTCAGAGAAGGCTGCCAGGAAGGCCTCTGGCAAGCAGCTCTGGGACAAGAATGAAGCCAGCGTGGGAGTCAGGGTCAGGGAGAAGTTCAAAGAGCTCTGACCTGGAAGAACATGGGCAAGGTCATGGCACAGGGCAAGAGTATGTTGTAAAATGACAGAGGTTACAGGGAAGAGAAAAAAAAGGGGTGAAACACAAGGGGGACAGGACAAAGGAGGAAAAAAAAAGGATCTCTCCGGGAACAAGGAGGTAGAGCCTGAAACAGATGCGTAGTCGTGAAACAGGAGGTGGGGGGCTTCTTTTTGATAACAGACCGGAAGTTCAAGCATTGGTGAATTGGTACCTAAAGTGGACTTTTATGTCCACTTGCCCTTCATTTTAGATTTCTTTCTGAGTTGACCTACTTATTTGTGTTTTGTGAAAATCAGCTACTTGGTGAAACACACACACACACATAGACAACACACACACACACATTTTCGTTAATGGGCCCTTGTGAATAATTCACTGTTCACTCTCTTCTTTCTCTTCTTTTAAAAGCAATCAATTTAATTTGGTAGCTTCTTTCCTGAGCCACCAGAACTTTAAGAAGCCTTTGCAACTTTCTTAGAACTCAGACCTCAAAAAGAACCCTTGAAAAGCCCTGCTGTTTCTCTCCTTAACTAGTCACCTCAATCTGAAGAACTAAGGGCCTTTCATTTTGAGTACGTCCTGCTGCTTTTTAATAATCTACGAGTGAATTAGGCATTTTTGCCTTCAGGTTACAGCTGTTGCAAATAATGTTTCCTTCCAATCACGGAGAAAATATTTTAATACTTTCTAGGACTCTGAACAACCTGTTATCTGAAAAAAAAAAAAAAAGTGCCCTGTGTCTCATCTAAATCGAATTAACTTCATTTGCAAATATCAATACAAAGCTGATTCTTGAAACACTTTTTTCCCCCTCAGTTAGAATACAAATTTAAGGGCACATTCGGCTTGTCAATGGGTCATGGCCATTTTACCTATTTAGAGAGCATTTTGATGTTGTCGTCAGGAACAGCCCTTCCTGTGTCTGGTTTCTAAGTGCTCACAGTTTGTGCTGATTAAGTAGCAGACCACTTGGTTGCACTCCTCGCCACCGGGGGAACTGACAGGATACTAAATATCATTGCAGTGCAGCAAAGCATGGAGATGCTCTGAACGACAGCCGAGCTAAAAACATGAATACAATGCATAAGCGTTTGACTGGATGGCAGAAGGGCGATGGGAATCCGGGAATCAACAACAATCTGAAATCCTGCAGGTTTGGGATGTGCTCAGTTTTAAGCAAAGTATTTCAGAAAGCAGAGCAGTGGTGTGATGATTTTTCCATGGAAGCACAGAAGAATCAGCTGCTTAAAAAAGGCCACGTCAATGTATCTGTGCCCAAACCCTTGTAAAAGCCAGACCACCCATGGGGAATGTGCTCTTGTCAAGGCTGCGGAGGAGTGACCTGTGCATCCGAGGGTTTCTGTTGCTGAGGCGATGGGATGGGAGGCTGGGAGAGACAGCTGCATCTGAATTCACACGAGCCCTTCAGAGCAGCGGCACAGAAAGTCTGCACTCCTCAGTGCATTACAATCAATCTGTTCATTGTGGCAAGTGTAGGTTTGTTGGGGGTTGTGACTTTAAGGGTGGGTCCAAAATAGTTCAGCTTTCTTTTCACTATTCTACAATACTTTCTGTTAAAAGAGCATCGATAGATTGGGAAAAACATTAAGAGCAAAATCGAGACATCCTAGGGCAGATGATGAAGACAGTTGACTGAAGTCTTCATGGATTTAGAGCATTGTAGCAAGAGTCAGGGGATTGGGAAAATCACTGACAGTGAGGAGACCTTGGTTTTGTTTTTCATCTGAAAATAGCTGTGAACAGATGGACATCAGTTTAGGAAAAAAATCGAGTGGCCTCAAAATCGAATTTGTACTCGGTGAGTTTTGTACTGTAAGATACAACAAAAAATTACCAAATACTACAAAAGACTCCTTCAAAGTTATAACTTCATAGTCAAAGCTATGGTTTTTCCAGTAGTCATGTACGGAAGTGAGAGTTGGACTATAAAGAAAGCAGAGCAGCAAAAAATTGATGCTTTTGAACTGTGGTGTTGGAGAAGACTCTTGAGAGTCCCTTGGACTGCAAGGAGATCCAACCAGTCCATCCTAAAGGAGATCAGTCCTAAATATTCATTGGAAGGACTGATGTTGAAGCTGAAACTGCAATATTTTGGCCACCTGATGTGAAGAACTGACTCACTGGAAAAGACTCTGATGCTGTGAAAGACTGAAAGTGGGAGGATAAGGGGATGACAGAGGATGAGATGGTTGGATGGCATCACCGACTCAATGGACATGAGTTTGAATAAACTTCGGGAGTTGGTGACGGGCAGGGAGGCCTGGCATGCTGCAGTCCATGGGGTCGCAAAGAGTTGGATACGACTGAGTGACTGAACTGACTGAACAAAGAACTTCTTCAAAGTTATATCTAGACAGTTATCTCTGAATGACCCTTATAGGCTTACCACAGGGTGCGATAGGTAAGTGAATGCCCCTCTTGCTCATGGCAGCGCCCCTGCTGTTAGCTGGGTATAAAGGGTGGCTCTGGCCACACTGCAGTTTTATACAGGGATTTGGGAGCAGCTCTCAAGGGGAAGGGTGAGGTGGGCATCCTTCCCCGCAGTGAACCTTGAGACTTGTCAGGGCCCTGCTTCCTCTTCCTCAGTTTCCTCTCAGGCCAGGGAAGCAGTGTCTTCGCATCTTAATATTACTGTGTGGAGATATCCGTTCTGGCCTTCTCAGTGGGTATCCACATCTTAAAAGCAAACACGTGGAGCAGGCATCGTTTCACCCAAAGAAATGCAAGGTTGGTGATGTCATTCTGGGCAACCCAGTGATGGAGATGTATCCTGATGGGGGACAAGTCCACTGCCTTTCAGATTATATCCTGCCAGCGAACTGCCTAGAAGTCTAACCACACTTCATCTTTCAACTGAGCACCAAAGGCCTTACAACACATTCAATGCGTCCAAACTTTTTATCAGAACATTCACCTGAGTAAAAATCCATTGTTGCAGGTGTGGAATTTTGCCCGTCTACACCTGCTGCCTTGTTATATTTTGAATTGAAGTTACTTGATAAAAGAAGAATACATTAAGTTAGAAACCATTTGTAGCAAACATCCTGTGGTGCTCTTGATAAAGACAATGATAAGCAATGTTATATCACTTTACTCTGACTAGAAGTCAGTAGAAGTCAATGCTTAGAAAAGTATTAGAAGCTATTAGAGGCTTCCCTGGTGGCTCAGACAGTTAAGAATCTGCCTTTAATGAGGGAGACCTGGGTTCGATCCCTGGGTTGGGAAGATCCCCTGGAGGGGGGCATGGCAACCCATTCCAGCATTCTTGCCTGGAGAATCCCCATGGGCAGAAGACTCTGGTGGATTACAGTCCATGGGGTCACAAAGAGTCAGACATGACTAAGCGGTTAAGCACACACAGAGGATAAAACAATATTCTGAAAAATTGCTTAAAATAGTACAACATTTAAGCAATATTTTTCTTAAAAATACGATTATGGTACAATTCAGAAAAAAAACAACCAAAAATCTAAAACCTAAAAGAGAAAAGTCCCTTCTGTGATTTCAAATTATATATTATTATTATGTTGAATAATCATGTTCCTGTTTTTCTTTTACCCATCTCCCCTGTCCTTTCTTGGTTTCCTATTTCACCATTCCGCTGTATGTTGAAATCTTCCAGACATTATTCTGGCAAAACAGGGATCCATTACACTGTCTCTGCTCCCATGAAAGTACCCCCCAGCTTTAGGGAGTGACGGGGTTGGGCTGCAGGACACCATGGTTGGCTGTGATGCCAACTGTCCCTCCGCATGGGGTATCCAGAGCGGCATTTATGACAACCGTTGCTTACAACTTCCTTACAAATAAATTCTGTTGTCCTTTAGTGCCCCTCATAGCAGTTCTTTTGCCATTTTGTGAATGGTATGTCTTAAAATTCAAGTGAGGTGGCCTGCCTGGATTTTACGTCGTGTGTAAAGATAAAGAGCAAACCAGGACTGCATGGTCTTCATAAAGAAGATGTTCTCTTAGAGGAGAGTTCAGAGCCCTGAGACTGCATGTGACTTGGGAAGGCCCATTAGACCATTTCACAGGAGCCCAGGATGCCTGGCAAGGAGAGATGGTTGTTTTCAGCTCTTCCTGAATAATTCAGTGTGATTCCTCCTAGCCCTCATTTCTTTTCAAGCATTTGGTGGACATCGGAAAAACTTTCTGGAAAAGGCTTAAAGTTTCTTGTCCATCAAAATAAAGATTCTGTGATAACTGTATTTTTTCAAACCCTTGAAAGAATAAAATTGAATAAGGAGATTTGAAATTTTATTTCCCATGGCCTCACCTAACCCCTTTACACTCAAGTATTTAAAATGTACATAGAAAAAGATCATGACAATCGGAGTGGCATTTTTATTTCAAGAAATAGAACACCCATCCTTGAATTTAAACACAAATTTGATCATAATTTTCCATGCATTTTTGAGTTGTCACAATCAAAATGCCAGCTTTGGGGTAACTGACTGGTCCCAAGAAGTCACTAGTTTATACTGTTTCTAGTTTTTTTTTTCACTCAAGGAGCATGGAGCTCCCCACCAACACTGGCATAAGCTAGAGATCTGACCTCTGAGTTGAAGGGTGGCTTTGGCCTCATCCCCTCACACTGAACAGCTGGGAAATGGTGTCTAGAGTATGTGTGTGTGTGTGTGTGTGTGTGTGTGTGTGTGTGTGTGTGTGTGTATGTGTGTGTGTGTGTGTGTGCACATACATAAATGTACATTTATGTGACCTTCTGTTAAGAGATGCTTATTAGTTAATATGTTTAAGTTTATGAATTTTTCTAATAGCTTACAATACCATAATGTGTACTTACCTAATTTAAAATCCTTGGAAATCTGTTTTCCCCCCAAAATTACAGATATAAGTATAGCTTTATTTCAAATTATTTCAAAATAATTTGATTTACTTCAAATAATGGCAACACCAAAAATTAAAAAAAAAAGCAAACAACAGAGACCACTTCCAAAATACATACTCACACATACACAAAAGAAGCCTTTACTACTTAGGTCCATTAGCTCTAGTCACAGATTGCAGACAACTGAGATATCAGAGGAATCTTCTGCTCTGGTCATCTCCCTGCAGGGTCATCTGCTTGGCAGTAGGACAATGCTAGACACATGCTAATGGGGTTAATTGCAGCCACACGTGGGTTTTCTTTGTGGATGACAGGGCACTGCCTTAAAATTGAACTGCGCACTGTCGAGGGACTAATTTCGGGCTTCCTTTCAGCCGCATCCTCACCCGGTGACAGACTGCTGCTACCTACAAGCCCTTGGACACACTCGCCTGGGTTGCCTGGAAGTGTGGGAACAGGCACAGCGCTGGGTCAGAGGGCACGGAGCC
This sequence comes from Okapia johnstoni, assembly GCA_024291935.2. Taxonomy (NCBI): domain Eukaryota; kingdom Metazoa; phylum Chordata; class Mammalia; order Artiodactyla; family Giraffidae; genus Okapia; species Okapia johnstoni. The sequence continues at coordinate 77,132,409 of CM044316.1, read as the reverse complement.
AGTGTCGCTACATGCATGTCTCTGCTTTTGTGCTGGCCCTGGCTTCGTCCTACTTTATGCAGATTCCACCTCTGGGAGATCCAGATTGTGCCATATGGGATTCCTGTGTATTACCAGCGAGGACACATGCCTGTGGGAACTATTCTAATGAAGGACCAACCCAGGCACCGCTGCCTGTACGGTTGCTTTTCCCAGGAGAATTTTTGTAAGGGGGGCTTAGGGGTGACGTCTGGGGGCAAAGGCATTCTCAATGTCTGGGAAAAGAGTTGCGTGTCTGGTTCGTTTACAGAGTGTGTGTATGGAAATGGGAAGTTTTAGGAAAGAATTCTCTGAAGAAAAAAATTTGCTTTCTTTGTATTTCTTTCCCCTTCTTCCCTGCCCACCCCCCCACCTCCTTTCTGCCCTTTGTTCTTTTATTACCATTATTTTTGGTGCACAGTCTTGTGTATTTGCCTTTATCACTTCTTCTTCTTCTTCTTTTTTTTGCCTTTATCACTTCTGATGTTTGCTTTCCTTCCATCTAATTATGCTCAACTTTAAAATGTCACGCTTGGATTTTCTCTCCGATAGATTCTGTTGCTTATCTGTTACTTCAAGTCACATTCCCTTTGCTGATTCTGCACTCCTTTATCAGCCCTTATATATTTTGAAGCTGTATCTCTTCCTTCCTTCCTCCTATGCATTATAACTTTGAATATTTCTGTTCCTCAGCATCAATGCTCCTCTCTCTTCCTTTTTTCAAACTCTCTGTCATATGGTTTCATTTACTTATTTTTGATAGAATCATTCATTTTATGGTAACTAAATACAAAATAAACACAATATTCTTTTTGTCTTTCTTTGTTTTTGACTCAGTCTTCTTTCCATCCTTACCCTATTTTTAAAGCATTTCAACTTTTTATTCATCTTTCTAACCTTGGATGTAACAGCATTCTTATTTTCTATTTCATGAACACATCCATCTCTAAATTCCAATTTCTCTATACTTCCTTCTCTTTTTTTAAATATATCTCTCTCCTCTTTCTAGTTTAAGTGAAGATTTTGTTGATTGCAGATTTTCTTTTGCTTTAATAGTTGTTGTCCTCTGTGTAATGTGACTACTTTTAAGAACTTGAGATGCAGTCTTGCATAGTGGAAGGAGTGCATCACATGGAGTTAGATAATCTACAGAGAGGGCTAACTCAGTCTCTTGTCATAGGGTCACTGATGTCACTTATTTAATCATTACTTACTGACTTATTAAGCATGTTTCAGTGTGTGGTCTGTGCCATCATAGTCCTAGGAAAATACCTCTTCACTCGTGCCTGTGATTAGCCTGATCTCAGGGTTTTCCATTTGCAATAACCCTCTTCTAGAGTGATTGATTCATTTTGGTGGGGCATTCAGGCCCTTCTTCAACAAGAAGGACCATTATGCACCATGACTATTTTCTTGATGACGTTTCAAGTTGTCAGTAGAAAAAAAATCAATAGCTAAGACCTACAAGGCTTTCTCTGGATTATATTAGACAACTTCGATTGAATGACTCAATGGCTGTTTCCAAATAACCTTCATGGAGAAACGTCCGTGGGGTTAGTCTCAGTTGTTTTTATAGCTAGAGGTGAATTAATAAGCAGGGCTTTTCATACCCACAGATGGTATGTTTTAACAGGTGCTGAGGAGTCTCTTGGCTTCCCCAAATACCTCTGTTCCTTATATCTGATACTTTATAGTTAGAAACTCATTCCCTCGGCTTAAGAAATAGTTTTGTGTTAAAATCTAAATATTCCTGGGAGGGAAATATATTCAGTCATTTATGCTTTGTAAGATCTTTTCCCTTTCTAAAGGATACATTTTGGTAACTTTAGGGGAAAAAATTAGGAACTCTAGGGAATTTGGATACTAAAGATACCAGAAATTTGTATAATATCAACTCTACTATGGGAGAAACTACTTGCCATAGAATAAAACCTGCATCATCTTTTATTGTCACAGTGTTTTAAGGTCCTGGCTTACATATGCTGAATGAGAATAACTTTTAATAGAGCCCCCCTTCCATTTTCAAAAATATCCCAATTTGACAATATATGTGGTCATCCTACTTCTAGATAGCTTGGTAGGACAGAGGAGACAAAGGAGAAAAATTTAAGAACAATGTCATATTTATTACTTTTAAAATTCTGTTTTTCAATTTTATTCTTTATTTCAAATTTTATTTTATTTATTGCCTTATTGACTGATTGTATATTATTTGCTGTTCTCCATTTCTTTTTTTTGGCTATGCTGGATCTTTGTTGCTGCGCATGGGCTTTCTCTAGTTGTAGTGAGCTGGGGGTACTTTTCATTGCTATGCATGGGCTTCTCATTGCAGTGGCTTCTCTTGTTGTGGAGCACAGGCTCTAGGCACGTGAGCTTCAGTAGTTACCAGAACATGGCCTCAGTAGTTGTGGTGCATGGGATTAGTTGCTCTGCAGCATGTGGAATCTTCCTGAACCAGGGATTGGACCCATATCCCCTGCATTGGCAGGCAAATTCTTAACCACTGGACCAGTAAGGAAGCTCTCTCCATTTATTTCAATTGGTCTCTTTGATAATGCTCACCATTGTTATTTTTTGGTATAATTTGTTCCACTTTGTTCACCTTTTCCTATTCTGACCTAAGAACAGATATATTCCTCCAATTCTCTGATCTGATGCTCTGTGAAAAGCTGATGTATGGCCTTCTAACGTACATGTTTATATATATTAGAGCCAACTTATTCTGGAAGTTCTCATTTTACAATATCAATAGCAGTTAATAATAAGGGTTAACAGTAGCAGTTAATCAATAAGGGTTAACTTTTGCATCTGCCATTTATAGGTCGTATGACTTTGGATAAGTCATTTAAACTCCCTGAACCTTGATTTCCTCTTTAATAAAGTGGGGATACTACTACTCACCTCTCAAGGATGTTGTAAGAATTAAATGCAATGCTACATAAAGGGCCTGGCATAGAGAAGCTGAATGAAAATGTATGATTCCTTTTTCTTGCATTGTTTCAGTTGAGATAGGTTATTATTTTAGAGAGGTTGATCTCTAAAAAGTGATATTATTATACTTTATTAGTGCACTAATCCAGGCTCTTCAGAGGATCACCTTCTTAATATAAATTTACTTCTGGTTTTCTTTTTCCAGAATAAATTCCAACATTCCAGACATCGTTTTAGGATATTCAGGAAACATGGGAGTGTTCTTTCAAGTTCCATCAGGAATTTAAGTTACCAATGGTCAATTTCTGACCCAAGCACATATTCCCCAGATTTTCAGGGAAATGATCATAAATGCAGACAGGCATCATTACCATTATGTTAAAAAAAGAAAAGAAAGGAAGAAACAGACTTGAGTCCCCACCAAACTTCCTGGACTGCTGTGAATACTCCATGAAGCTCTCATAGCCTCTTCAGGTTTGCAGTGCTCAGTGGTAGATTTTCAAACAAACAATATTCCCTTTGTTATGTCTCCCATTTCCCTGACTGCACATCACTCCAATTATCTTCCATCAAGGATTTTGGAGAGAAAGAAAACCAGAGGTTTTTCTGGCTTATTTTTCTTCCTTAAGCCAACTAACATTTAATATGGAGGATTTCAAATTTTTTATTTAGACTCAAACCCAAGTCAATATGGCTATATGATTTTGGTTCACTTTAGATTTAAAAATGAGGGAGATAAAATAATTAGTTCCCATTCTAGTTTGTTTCCTTCTATCATTTATTCAAATACATGTTTGAAGGCATTATTATATTAAGATTTTTTTTTTCTTAAATTACCTTTAGGGTAGCTCCAGAGTGGAACTATGAGTTTGCAAGAATGCCATGATTCAACATAGGCTGGGTGAACGGGATTTGGGCAGGGTGGCTCCATTCTGTCCCTTGGCAGAAAAATAATTTTTAGTGTAGAAGTGGGATTGATTCTTCCGCCTTTCACTTACATTGCCGCAATGCCTATAAAGTTGGTCTACATGCAACAGAACGTTTCTTTAGCTGGTTTGGTGGTGATTATCAGGTTAGATTCTGTAGTTTCAATTTAGTTGAAAGCCAGAGTCAAGTCATTTTATATCCCAGGAGCTTGCATAAAGGGGTACAGAGAGCTAAGAGACTCCTTATATACATCGGGCTGTACCAGTATCCTAAACTTGTACCGTAAAGGTGATATTTGTGTTCATCCTTTCAAAAGAGGATTCTAAGCCCTGATTTTCCATTGTCAGAGGTGATAAGCTATTATAGAGACTCAACTCCGAGAGCCACTAATCCCCATAAAAGGCCAGCAAATGAAGAAGAGAGGTTAAGGTCATTGACTAGAAGCTACACTGTTCTTTACTGATAGAAGGGATGTTGGCTAAAGAAAGTTCTTTTATTTTCAGAACTACTTTACTAGGGAAGAAAGCATGAACTTGCCACTACAAAAAATAACCTTGTTTGAAACACAACTAAGCCAATTAAAGAGATGGCTTCATTTTTTTTGGAGAAGTTCCCAAAGAATGAAGCATGCTTTGTGTAAAGGAAATAATGTCCTTACATACCCAAGTTTTCTATGGTCATTTTCTGTTTTCATTTTTTGTTGTTGTTGTTGTTGAGCTGCCACATGTGTGAGCACACGCCATGTGTTTATTCGTAAGAGGTACTTGTCTCTTCAGTGAGTAAGAGAGCTTTACTCATTGATTGTGTGTTAGGTTCTCTCTCAGTATATCTGCTTCTGCATTTTCCCATATAGGAAGACTGAAATCATTTGACCATGGTGAAACCTTTAAAACACTTCTATTCTCTGAAAAGAAGTGAAACTTTTCTGCTGTTTCCATGTATTATTCCTTACTTCTAGTATCTAATGCACATAAGAACATTCCTGAATAGTGGCTTCTGTCAATCACAGACTTGCAGGGGCCTAAGGAGCCACTGAGATGTCACTATTCTAGAACTACATTTCACAAAAAAAGTAACTTGTAGCACCCTAATGTTTATTCTCTAAATTTCATTAGAGGATGAGGTAGGTCATGATAGGGTAGATTATAGATAAGAGATAACTTAAAATGTTTAATTAGCAAGGCCTTGACTAAGGTTTGAATACTCATTAGAGATTTTGAAAATGCTCACCCTCTTACACTGTTGGTGGGAATGCAAACTACTACAGCCACTATGGAGAACAATGTGGAGATTCCTTAAAAAACTGGAAATAGAGCTGCTATATGACCCAGCAATCCCACTCTTGGGCATACACACCGAGGAAACCAGAATTGAAAGAGACATGTGTACCCCAATGTTCATCGCAGCACTGTTTACAATAGCCAGGACATGGAAGCAGCCTAGATGTCCATCAACAGACGAATGGATAAGAAAGCTGTGGTATGGAATATTACTCAGCCATTAAAAAGAATACATTTGAATCAGTTCTAATGAGGTTGATGAAACTGGAGCCTATTATATAGAGTGAAGTAAGCCAGAAAGAAAAACACCAATACAGTATACTAACACATATATATGGAATTTAGAAAGATGGTAACAATAACCCCATATGTGAGACAGCAAAAGAGACACAGATGTATAGAACAGTCTTATGGATTCTGTGGGAGAAGGCGAGGGTGGGATGATTTGAGAGAATAGCATTGAAACATATATATTATCATATGTGAAACAGATCGCCAGTCCAGGTTTGATGCATGAGTCAGGGTGCTCAGGGCTGGTGCACTGGGATGACCCTGAGGGTTGGGATGGGGAGGGAGGTGGGAGGGGGGCTGAGGATGGGGAACACATGTACACCCATGGCTGATTCATGTCAATGTATGGCAAAACCACTACAATATTGTAAAGTAATTAGCCTCCAATTAAAATAAATAAATTTAAAGAAATAAATTAAAAAAAAAGAAAGAAAATGTTCACATGTTGTTTTCCATTATTAAAGACAATAGAGTAGAGACTCCTGTGGAGATCCAGTGGTTAAGCCCAGTGCAGGGGGCTCAGGTTCATTCCTTGGCTGAGGAACTAAGATCCCACATGTTGTGTGCTGTGACAGAAAAGGAAAAAATAAAAAACATAAAAAAGATGTTAAAGCAGTGGTGCCCAACCTTTTTGACACTAGGGACCGGTTTCATGAAAGACAATTTTTCCATGTACCAGGGTGCATGTGGGGCAGATGGTTTCAGGATGATTCAAATACATTACATTTATTTTGTACTTTATTATTATTACATCATCTCCATCTCAGATCATCATTCATTAGACCCCGGAGGTTGGGAACCCTTGCATGAGAGTATGATGGATGCCATTGACATACCCTGTTATTGTAATGACAGTATGGATTGCTGAATCCCTTCTTAAGACTTAAAGTGTTAGTCACTCAGTCGTGTCCATATCTTTGCAACTCCATGGACTATAGCCCACCATGCTCCTCTGTCTAAAGGATTCTTCAGGCAAGAACACCAGAGTGAGTAGCCATTCCCATCTCCAGGGGATCTTTCCAACCCAGAGATCGAACCTGCGTCTCCTGCATTGCAGGCAGATTCTCTACCATCTGAGCCACCAGGGAAGTCTGAATCCCTTCCAGCCTAGTGCATTTTGCCTCACTGCAAATACTCTATATTTGGTTTTGATACTGATTCTTGATGTACCACATTCTAACCAGTAGGGCAAATAAGTTATTGGTGGATTGAAGTCACATTAATATCTTTAGATCTGGGATAATAAGTAGGAGTCAAGTTTCATTTCAAGGATATTAGGTTTCCATTGTTGCATAACAAATGACCACAAACTTAGCATAAGACAACATACATTTTTTGGCTCATTGGGCTTTCCTGATGGCTCAGACAGTGAAAAATCTGCCTGTAATGCAGGACACCTGGGTTTAATCCCTGAGTCGGGAAGATCCCCTGGAAAAGAGAATGGCTACACACTCCAGTATTCTTGCCTGGAGAATTCCATCAACAAGGAGCCTGGCAGCCAACAGTCCATGAGGTCACACAGAGTTGGACATGACTGAGCAGCTAACACTTTCATAAGTGAAAAGTCTGGCACAGCAAGAATAGGTTTTCTGCTCAGCATCTCACAAGCCTGAAATCAAGGGGTTTGTGGACTTTGTTCTTCCAAGCTCACTTATAGTGGCAGAATTTAGTTCCTTGTGATCACAAGGTGGAATATTGCATTTCCTTGGAATGGAAAAAGCTGGGGGCTAAAAGCTGGGGCTGCTTTCAGCTTCTGGGGCCACCCACATTTTCTGCCTTGTGGTTCCTTCCGTCTGTAAACTAACAATGGAGAAACTTCCTCATGTCAAAGCCATCTCACTTTTTGAATCTTTTTTTTAGGAAAAGTCCCATTTCTTTTTAAGGGCTCACTTGATTAGGCTGGGTCTACTCAGGATGATCAACTGATTTGGGACTTAGTTATAATTGCAAAAGCCCTTTAGAGCAGTACCTAGCTAGGGTATTATTTGCTTGACTAACTGATAGAGGATGTGTGAGGAGTGGAAATTTGGGGGGCCATGAGAGAATTCATTCTACCTCATAAAGAATATTGTTCATCCAAATCTGAGTTAGCGGAGTTAATTTAATTTTTTAATTATAGAGATGCGTGCATGCTCAGTTGCTACAGTCATGTCTGAATTTGTGATCCAATGGGCCATAACTCTCTAGGCTTCTCTGTCCATGGGATTCTCCAGGCAATACTGGAGTACGTTGCCATGCCTCCTCCAGGGGATCTTCCCCACCTAGGGACTGAACCCACGTCTCCTGCATTACAGGCCGATTCTTTACTGCTGAGCCACCAGGGAAGCCCAAGAGATAGTCCAGTAATAACAAAAGAATTTAGCCTTTGCTTTGATGATTAATACCAGATCACTTAATAAATTACTATATTTAAACATACAGCTAACCCAAAAGAATCATGTCAATTTGGTTAAATATTTTTACTGATACAGATGTAAGACTAAATGCAAATAAAGATACACACACACACACACACACACACACACATATAGAGAAAGATAGATAGATACATGTAGATATATTATTAACATTCCTGTAGGGGCCAGACCTGAAATACTGTATATATAAACTGAAAATAAAGGTGAGGTGATCTGTTTAAATTAATCAATATATATCATTTATTTAGAATTCACTGTGTTTCAGGCACTATCCTTAATGACTGAGATCAAAATGGGGTGCTATATCTCAAGTTAATTTCTAAGAGTAACTAAATTTTAATTAAAACATCAAAGGCATTTTTAGGATACTCCAATTTTTATGCAAGGATAAGTAAGCAATATTTTTAAAAGTATTAATAAAAGGGAGGAATACTCCAAATGATACACAGTAATTTGGCAAGACTCTAATGATTAACAGAGTAGGTCAGCATAGGAATGTACGCAGAGCAAGGAACATAATTAAAAATCCAGAAAAATAAAAAATTTACACATACACATAAGGTAAATATTTAAATTATTTTGGGGCAAGGAAAAATCTTAAGAATGATCCCTAAACAGAAGCCAACACAGAAAAAATTCATAGGTTTAGCTCAATAGGAATTAAAATCATCTGCAGGTCAGAAATCATCTTAAATTTAAAAAAGGGTACATTATAAAATAAAAAAATATTGTCACATATATGTCAGGAAAGGGTTAATGCTACTATTGCAGAACGAGCATTTACAAATCAGTAAGTAAAACAATAAAGAACAAGAAAAGCTAAAGAAATAAGAAGTTCTAGTGAAGAAATAAAAATGAGATTCCTCAAAAAAGAAAAGAATACTCAAAACAGTAATCAAAGATTCTAAATTAGAACAAAGAGACATTTTCACTTACAAACTTGGCAATTAAGTGCTGAAGAGAATGTGGGGAAATGGGTATGCACGCAGGCCTGGAGGCTAATAATTTGTGGAAAAATCCTTAAAGTATGAACGTGTACTCTTTAACCCAGATTCCAGTTTTTATTAATACATCTTTTAAAATAGCTAAGAATAAACACAAAGATTTAACCACAATATTTATTGCAGTATTATCTATAAAAATTAGATATAGCCATATAAATGTCCAAAAATAAATCATGGTAATTTCATAAAATAGACTATTATATATTATTGTAAACCATTTTATAAAAGAATATTTCATTCCCTGAGTGTTAATTATACACATAATTTTAAAATATCTTTTCCCTACTATATACAACTAACATCTCTCTCCCTCTCTCTGTCTCTCTGTGTGTATATATGTATATATTTACATATATATAAAAATTATTTGGTGGGATATATAGATGTAAAATTGTTTATAGATATATAAAATTGCTTATATGACAATTTTGTTAATATATAAATAATATTATACCTATAGTTCCCCTAAATTAACAATTTGTCTCATATTCTAAATGTTAAAAATTTATCTCTATATTATGAGGTTTTAGGTAATCTAAATTTTAGTTTAGCTGATTTTTATCTAAATTTCCTATGAAAATGTGCTATATTTAATGCTCTATCCTCCCTTATTATAGATATTTTTTCTATTCAAAAGAAACTAAAGTGGAACACAGTGCTTGGGAGCACTTAAGAAGCAAGGTTGCCTGGAGACCCCACTTGGATCCAAAATCCAAATTTCTGAGGGTTGGGCTTGAGTATGTAGCCAAAGTTTCCCAGGCGAGTGATATGGCAATGAAGAAGGTTAAAATCACTGCTATAAACTGTGCTATTTGACCTGTCTCCTTTTTTTTCGAATAGTCTCTAACTCCTTCTTGTGGATTCAGGCTATTTAAAAATACACACCAGCCTCTCTGGGTATTGCCAGATTAGTCTTGCCTACAGTTTTCTAAGACTATGGGGTCCACTGTATAACTTTTAGAGCTTGATACAGCATCTTTAACAGTTTTATCATATTCGTTTCTTTATAGTTTGCAACTCTTAAATTTTCAAGATAAACTCAACAAGAAATTTCTACCACCATTGCTACTGGGACCTTTCCAAACCCTCTAAGGCAGGTCTCTGTTTTCTATTCGCTCTTAAATTCAACCCTGCAACCACTTTCTGCCTTTCTTGGCTATGACCAATTTTTAATGGATTCTTTGTTGGGGATTTTTACCTCTCAGATGATATGTTTCACAAAAATGAGTATAGCTTTCCTCTAATCTAATAGAGCAAAATTTTCCCAAAGATGATCATTTACTCTTAGAATGTTTATTCTTCTTACAGTTACTAATATTCTTTTTCTTTCTTGAGACTGGCAACTCTTGGCTTTCTTTATTGCCACATTATTTCTGCATATGGCAAACAGGGAAGAATAAAAACTCCTGTTAAACAATGCTACTTTTTAAAGAGGGCACTGGTAGGACATTGGTTATTTCATTTATAATGAGTGTTAGCCAGGCTGCCCGGATTTTTTCATCTCTAACACCTCAAAAGTGAATCAGAGGATTCATTAATGTAAAAGGCATCAACCATGGTCCCATAGTCTTAGAAATAATGAACATATAATAAATCCCAGGCCTCTCTAGCAAACTCTGAATGACGCAAGCTAAAGGAACATGGTCTCTCAATCCATCAGTTTCTATCTCACCTTGATAGCAGTCATGAATATCTTCCAAAGCCATAGCAGGTCAGAGTTGTAATTCAAAATGACTACGATTTTCAAACCATGAAAAACAACTTTGGATTTACGGGCCAGAATTGAAATTTTGTTCCTTTTCTCAAGCACGGAACTCTCAAAAAAAGAGCCATACAGGAAACTACATACCTTGCCTTCAGAGGAATCCCTTATTGCTGTTCAGTCGCTAAACCACATCCGACTCTTTGCAACCCCGTGGATGGCAGCACATCAGGCTCCTCTGTCCTCCACTGTCTCAGAGTTTGCTCAAAGTCATGTGCATTGAGCTGGTGATGCTGTCGAACCATCTCATCATTTTGCTTTCAGTCTTTGCCAACTTCAGGGTCTTTTCCAATGAGTCGGCTCTTCACATCAGGTGGCCAAAAGTACTGAAGCTTCAGCTTCAGCATCAGTCCTTCCAATGAATATTCAGGATTGATTTCCTTTAGGATTGACTGGTTTGATCTCTTTGCTGTCCAAAGGACTCTCAAGAGTTTTTTCCAGCACCACAATTTGAAAGCATCAATACTTTTGTCACTCAGCCTTCTTTATGGTCCAACTCTCACATCCATACATGACTACCAGAAAAACCATAGCTTGACTATATGCACCTTTGTCAGTAAAGTGATGTCTCTGCTTTTAGTGCATTGTATAGGTTTGTCATAGCTCCGAGAAGCAAGCGTCTTTTAATTTTATGGCTGTAATCACTGTTTCAGTGATTTTGTAGCCCAAGAAAATAAATAAAAATAAAATCTGTCACTGCTTCCACTTTTCCCCCTTCTATTTGCCATGAAGTTATGGGCCAGATGCCGCGATCTTGTTTTATGAATATTGAGTTTTAAGCCAGTTTTTTCACTCTCCTTTTTCACCATCATCAAGAGGCTTTTTAGTTCCTCTTCACTTTCTGTCCTTAGAGTGGTGTCATCTGCATATCTGAGGCTGTTGATATTTCTCCCAGCAATCTTGATTCCAACTTGTGATTCACCCAGCCCAGCATTTCACATGATGTGCTTCCCAGGTGAAGCTAGTGGTAAAGAACCCGCCTGCCAATGCAGGAGACTTAAGAGACGTGGGTTGGGAAGATCCCCTGGAGGAGGCCATGGCAACCCGCTCCAGCAATCTTCTCTGGAGAATCCCACGGACAGAGGAGCCTGGTGGGCTACAGTCCACAGTGTTGCAAAGAGTTGGACACGACTAAGCAACTTAGCATGCAATACTCTGTACATAGGGCTTCCCCAGTGGCTCAGCGGTAAAGAACCTGCCTGCATTGCAGGAGACCTGGGTTCAATTCCTGGGTCAGGAAGATGCCCTGGAGGAGGAAATGGCAACCCACTCCCAAGGACAGAGTAGCCTGGAAGGCTATAGTCCATGGAGTTGCAAAGAGTCGGTCATGACTGAGTGACTGAGCACACATATAAGTTAAAAAAGCAAGGTGAAAATAATCCAAAAGATTGTAAATTTTTTTATGGGCCTCAAATGTACCTAATCAAACCTTTTCACTTTGAGGCTCATAATTTGTAAATATTCAAGAATCACTGTTACCTCAACTAGCCTAAAGATGAATTTGTCATACTGGTCTTCTATTAAATGGATATTGAGGACAGTTTTTCTCAACCAGTTAATTACTTGCTGGAGTTCTCTAATGCTTCAGATTTTGTCTGAAGAACTTAGTCTTCACTATGTTCTCAGCTTTTAGATATCTATAGCCCTCATATCTTTTGTCATTTAATGTTATCTCCTGGTGTCTTCTGAAAAATAGAGTGATAATCTCTGAGAAACTAAATGCTGTCTTCTGGATGTTAGAAACCTATACTTACAGGGTTATTTTAAAATTTCCTATCTGCTGAAGACATGTTCCTGATTTTCTGTGCAAACATGATTAGATGTTCAATTTATAACTTAATTTAGGAATACATTATGTAATCTGCTCTTAAAGACTGTGATGGAACAAATACAGTTTTTCTAGAACTGAAGTGAAGTGGAACTAAAAATCTTTAGTAGTTTGGCCCACTGTTAGAAATAAAGTTTTCCTACTTGAGTAAAAATAGTAGTCCCCCATGGGTTGGCACTTAGAACATACCTAGGCCATCAAATAAGAGACCAAAAGCACTTTTTAAATATTTCTATCCATCAAAGATTTTTGTTAACATTGAAGGAGTGATTAGAATAAAAAGAAATAATTAAAAATTAACATCGTGTTTTCAATTATGAAAATCAGCTATGTTAAGAAAAATGGGTATTAAAGCATCACTGTGGGATAATTGTGAAGCTGGAGAATTCAGAGACAGTCCAGGTCAGGTCTTCCTTCTCTCACAGAGATCAGTCAGAGGGGGACTTGCTCAGGTTCCCCAGGAAGTCGCTGAGAGTGTGCCTCAATTGTCTCAGCATTAGGGATGAAAATGGAATTTGGCATAAGTTTCTGTATTGAGGCAGAACCTGCCTGCCAATGCAGGAGACCTAAGAGATGCAAGGTTCAGTTCCTGGGTCAGGAAGATCCCCTCGAGGAGGGAATGGCAGCCCACTCCAGTATTCTTGCCTGGAGAATCCCATAGACAGAGGAGCCTGGTGGGCTACAGCTCATGGGGTCAAAAAGAGTTGGACATGACTGAAACAACTTAGTATGCATGCAGCTGTCCCATATTCCCTCTAGTAAATGCTTAATCTTCTCATGTTTTTGTATGGGGAACTAATATAAAAATGAGGTTTCCCTGGTGAAGGGAGGCCCTCCTTTCTCAACAGTAAAGAATCTACCTGCTAATGAACGAGATTACGTGTTCGATCCCTGGGTGGAAACGATCCCCTGGAGAAGGAAATGGCAATACACTTCAGCATTCTTGCCTGGGAAATCCCATGGACAGAAGAGACTGGCCATCTACAGTTCATGGGGTCACAAAGAGTCAGACACAACGTAGTGATTAAACAACAAAAAATATATAAATATTAGTATAAAATGTATAGTGTTAACTATGGTCTATATGTATTTGAGAAAGTTAGATCTAATTATTGTGGGCTACAGTTCCTAAGCCCCAGCAGGTGGTTCAGTGGTAAAGAATCCACCAGCCAATGCAGGAGACACGGGTTTGATCACTGGGTTGGAAAGATCTTCTGGGGGAGGAAATGGTAACCCACACTAGTATGCTTGCCTGGAGAATCCCATGGACAGAGGGATTGAGCACATATAGTTTCTAAAGTGATTCTCGCTGATGCTGTCCACATCTTTTGAAATATTACAATCTAATAAAAGCATGATATTGTTGATGATGAAGGCAACATGTAGGTAATGTATGTGTGTCTAGATCAGAGTTTTCAAATCATATCCATTGAGATGGCAATGATGATCTATGAAAAAAGCATTCCTCGGCTTAAAGTTTAATAAGTTTCTTTTACATGGGGCTACAAAGAGCCCATAGTAATCTAATGAGCCCTGTGAATACCCCTGTGGAGGTATACAATGTAATGTTGGAACCATGGGTCATCAGTAGTCAAAACTATTTCACCTGCCTTCACAGGTTGCTTTAATTGTTGCTAAGAAAGACTTGGACAGTCCTCCAACTGCACGTGGCCCAGGTTGTTTTTTAGGCATGGGAGTCAGCTGTGTCTCGTCAGAGCTGAGCTGGCTAAGACTGGATGAGACCACCAACTCTCCAGCGGGGTAGGTACCAGGGTCTGCTAGGGGCTTTTTGACCGCGCAGGGCTGAAAACTGTCTTCAGATGGTGTTCAGAGTCTCCGTGTTTGAAAGTGCAGAGGCCTGTAGCTTAATTACACTCGTGCAGAACCAGAATTTTGTTGTTTAGTTGCTCAGTCATGTCCAACTCTTTGTGACTCCGTGGACTGTAGCCAGCCAGGCTCCTCTGTCCATTGGATTATCCAGGCAAGAATACTGGAGTGGGTTGCCATTCCCTTCTCCAGGGGATCTTCCTGACCCAGGGTTCAAACCTGAGTCTCCTCCATTGTAGGCAGATTCTTTACCACTGAGCCACCAGAGAAGCCCAGAACCACAAGTACTGATTACCAATTACCATACCTTTTTACAATCACCTCTCCCCATGCTCCTCCCGCCCTCCAGGCCCGAGACTGCCCAGCCTCTTGCCTTCCGGGGAGGCAGATCTAAGGCTTGTTTTTTGCCTTCTTGCTTGTTTGCTTTGCAAAAAAAAAATCTCTCTGCAGCAAACTTCCACATTTCAGCATTTTGGCTTGCTGCGTGTTGGGCAAAACGAGCTGGCTCTGTAACAATATTTCCCAAGTATATCTGCCCATGAAAATTAAAAAAAAATCTTTTTCTTCTCTAAATAACTGTTAATGTTCTACCAGGATGCTCGTATTTTGAGAAATACAGCTTAGAAATGTTCTAGAACTATTCTTTCAACTTTACCTGTAACTCAATTCTAAACAATAACATCTCAATTTAAAATTTTCTAGGGTCCTTCTATGAGGGTGATCTTGTCCAGATGGGTTCTGCGACTTGCTAGTTGGATCTCCTCTCTACTCCCTTTCTCCAGAAATTCTCTCTTGATATTTTGTTCTCTCTAGCATCTCTTTCATTCTACTGGGTTGGTCAAAAAGTTCATTCAGGTGGTGAATACATTGTTCAATAAAGTTCTTAGTGCAAATGAAAAATGTGTCTTTCTATTTTTACTTAAAACCAAATTAACTTCTTGGCCAACCTAATACTTACCATAGATACTCCCCTTGTTTAAGTTGGGGTGGCCTCTTTCACTGGATTGCAAGCTCCTTGAGACCCTAGTGGTAAAGAATCCGCCTGCCAGTGTAGGAGATGCCAGAGAGGTGGGTTCGATCCCTGGATCAGGAAGATCCCTTGGCGTAGGAAACTGGCAACCCACTGCGGTAATCTTGCCTGTAAAATCCCATGGACAGAGGAGCCTGGTGGGCTACAGTCCATGGGGTTGCAATGAGTTGGACACAACTGAGCGCTCACACACACATCTGAGGTCCAAGACTAGGCTGTTTTGTTGATTTCAGCAATTTTATTTTTTGACACCGCAAGACGAAGTCTTCCTAGAGCTTCTACAGGGATTCCCAGTGGCACGGTGGTAAAATCCCCCTGACAGTGCAGGAGACTCAGGAGACTCTGGCTCCATCCGTGGGTCAGGAAGATACCCTGGGGTAGGAAATGGCAACCCACTCCAGTATTCTTACCGGGGAAGATTTCATGGACAGAGAAGCCTGGCAGGCTACAGTCCATGGGTTTGCAGAGTCGGACATGATAGGGCAGGCACGCGTGCACACGTATATGCATAGAATTGCTACTGTGTATTGAGGCAGAGGAAGAAGCAATGGTCGTAAGAGAGTAGAAATACTGCGGAAGAAGAAAGGCAGGCTGTTTACAGAGGGACAGTCTAGGGTAAGTTTCCTGAGGGAATGATACCTATTTTTCGTGCATGCGCCGTCTGGGAAGTCAGGTACCTATTTTGAGACCCTAAAAATGAGCAGGAACTGGTGAAAAGGGGCATGTACAGGTTGAAAGATGAAATGCATTCCTGGGGGAAACAGAGTCTTTATCACCTTACTTGTATGAAGCTGTTCTTCCTTTCACTGAAAGCAATTTCTTTTTAATTGTTAAAATTATTGATTCCATTTTTGAAATTTTATGAAAGTTTTGGAGAAAGCCTTGAGGATTACTTCCACAAATATCTTATTGCCCTCACATTCTTATTGCTGTTGTTACTGAGATTCACTTCGGATTTCTATCAGTACTGTATTTTTGGTACATTTCTTTGCAAAATAACAGTATTCACAACTAAGATACTGTGCATAAAAATGGTATAAAGCAGTGAACTATATCCAGCATGTGTCTGTATCAAAGTATATTTTATAAAAACCTTTTTTTAAACCGATTTTAATCATCACCGTGATGCTCAACAAGCTTTTAAAGGCCTTTTGCATGTATTATCTCATTTGAAGTGATAAATTTACATTTTCAAACTGCTTATTAACTCCCCACACAAGACTGGCACTGTCCTTTTCTTGGTAGCCCCAACTCCTAGATGCAGAAGAAACTGAGTCACAAAGATGATAAATAGTTGACCACAAAGTGATATTGTATGGAGCACTTAGCAATTTTTGGATTACCAAACATTTACTCATTTTGTTATGTAAATTTGGCAGATTTCTTTATTTCCTGGATAAGCACTTCATTGCAGAGGCTTGTGAATTGCTCTTGGTCATCTAACCTGAGAAATTACTAAGAGAAATAATAATTTATGCTTTACCAGCTGTCTTCTGCTTAGAGCTGTCTTGAGTCCTCGTTTTGACAGCTGGCACCTCTATATCCATTTACAAAGACAGTTCAAAATGTTTAACCTGTGTGACTATAACCATTCTCCTACCTTATACAGTTGCAGGTTGCTTGAACACACAGTGCTCTATCATTGGCTGTGTCTTTTACGTTTACTTAACCGAGGTCCCAAAGTGTCCTTGAGTGTCTTGAAAGTGACTGCATGAGCAGCAGGTTAAGACTGATCTCAATCAGCAGTAGTTTTTTCCTTAATACAGAAATAAGAATCTGTTGCTAACCAATGATTATCTATAAATGTAGCAGGAAAAAGAGATGATCATGGGATGGTTAACTCTTTGGGGATTAAAAATTACCAAATAAGATAGTGCATTGAGTCTTAACTGTCTTTGAATACATGAATATCTCTTTTATCTAGAGGTCATTCATCTCCTGAAGCTAATAGGGGATGCAGCTAAATAGTAAATATAAGAAATTAAAAATAGCTATATGGAAGACTTTCTTTTCAGAGCAGATAAACTCAATAGCCAATAAGAGCCTTACTGCACAATAATTGATATTTATTAAGATGACTTGACTCCAAGTCATCAATAAAATGATGATTATATCAGTATAATCAGTTTAAGAAGGCAAGGAAGTATAAAGTACAATTCAGGAGTTAAGTTGAGGTCAAAACAGTTTTGATACTAAGCTTTGTGGAAAAACTCAAACTCCGTCAATGCTAAAAATGAGAGGTCATTGTACTTTGTAAAGGATTAATAGATGGGGTCTTTATATAGGGGTTGAAATTTTCCCCCCACATTTAAATTTTTAAAAATAATACTGAAGGAACTCAAATTTGGAGGCTTTATTTTCTGATTTACCTTATGAAAGGAGGAGTTGTGATAACTCTCCCCCCTCATTTGTTTGATTTAACTTGCCCTTCCATCCATTTTATTTTTCATGAAAACTGTGATGTCTTGTCTCTGTGCCCTCTTCAGAGAGACATTTATTGTCCTGTCATGTTACATGGTATAACAACACCACATGGTTGTATGCAACACCGTACAATATATGTCTGTGACAGCTAGTCACAACTATGTCAGTGATGATGACCAGATTCCATTATACATTTTGAAAAGTCTATATGAAATATACATCACAGGCTACTTCCATGCTCATCTCTGTGGTGCTAATTTTTAAAATCATTTTTTTCTTTCAAATCAACCATTACATGGGAAAAAGATAATGCAAAGCAAAAGTTATGTTTTATGCTGTTAAAGACATATTCTTTTTTTTTTTTTTAAGATATGTTCTCCTATTAAACATTGGTCAATACATAAATTCTAGGCCATCTGAAAAAATTGTTTGTGAGCATAAAGTAATGCCTACCAACTTGTTTTAGAAAATGTGCAATACAAAATCTTAAGTACAGATCTCATCCTATCATCTTATGAGGGAGTAATATCAGAATAAGACTGTTAAAATTGGAAATATTATTGAACAAAATGAAAACTACTAAGAAGGAAATAGAAAAAAAAAGTGGGGTGTGGAAGAAACAGAAAAGTTGGAGAATTTCTGAAAGCTTTCAATTTTAATGACTTGGTAATGGGAGAAAGTGAAGTCCCCTGACTTCACTTGCTGATGACTTGCTGGTGTCCTGTAATTAACTGCATTCAGCTTCTGAATTGTTGTATTTGAATCTGTGAAAAGACCTTAGCAGGAATTCTACGTGACTAAATTCGCAGCCATGACTGTCAGTGTGGGCGTTTCCAGGTGAAGCCCCTCTGTTTCTCTCAGGATTCTTGTCATGTCTTAGCAACTTTTTATCATTTTTTCATGTGTTTCATTAAAAGAGCCTCACAATAAAGATTTTATCCAATTGCAGCAAAAAACCTTGAAACAGAGCTGAAGTATCTCAGTCATTTTCTTTTGATGTCTCTCAGAAATTAACTAAATTAAATCCACTTCATGACATTACACTACCAGAACTAAAATGGAGGAGACAAAATGTTTAATATTCTAAGCATGACCCAAATACACAATACGGAGAGGTCTGAGAGAAAAGACTTTTGCTGAATTCTCTAATAGAGAGTTATAATTGAGAAGAAAAACCCGCCAAAAGTAACCAATATGTAAGTAAAAAAAAACACACAAAAAACCTCAAACCAGACCAACCATACAAAATCTCAGTGATTACCTAACTTTATGTCATTTTTTTATGTGAAGGGAGTGACTAGCTAATTAGGATTTTTGAATAAAACTGTGTGACTCTTTTTTCTTATTTTACTTTGCATCCTCTTAGTCAGGTATCTGCAAATACTCGTCTTGCCAATTGTCTGAGAGAAAAATATAGACTAATTAAAATGCTAATCTTTAGTAAACACATAAGTACTTGCATGAAAATTAAACACTTGGGCTGCTAATTTATGAATACGTGCTCACACATCAGGAACACTGCAACTAGTGTGGACTTCACAGTCTTGGGCTTAGCAGCCTCGTCTACATGTCAAATCCACTTCAGGGCTGAGAGTATCTGCCATTGAAATCACCCAGTGTGCTTTTTCTCAAGAGTGTCTAAGGAGAAAAGAAAAGTGATGTGCACTTTGAGAAGATTATTTAAGGCCTGCAGATTCATTAGAAGAGAACTTAATTGTGATCGAATCTATAATCCTTTCAGTTCATCCCATAAATAATAACAGTCTGAACTCTATTGAATCACATGGCCTCTTTTGCACAAACCTATAGAGGAGAGTCCTTAAAATTGAATAGATGGAGTTGAATGGACCTGGGAAGTGGGAGCTGGAATTTGATGGACAGCCTTTCACCTCTAGGTTATTGGCTTGTATCTGACCCAGGTGATGAAAAGTCGTTGTTCTACAATGGCTGTTGAGTCGTTTTCTGTGTAATGAGCTGTTGGCTCCAGTCCCTTCCTCAGTGGACAGGTGTCTGTTCACATTCCCAACTCACCATTCCACTTGTCAGTCACATTTGAGGTCAAGGGCTAAATAGGAACTGGGGCCGAAATACTTTGTCATTCTGGTGAGTACAGGCCTGCTTTTGTTGGTTGACTTGGTTGAAAAAACAAGAACTGCCTTCGTCTCTGTTCATGTTCTGCCTATTTTCTGTGTATGAAGATTTTATTGTTTGGGGCTTCTATCATAATGAAAAATTATTAGGTTCTCAAATGTGCATGCTTTTGTTACATACTATCAAAAAAGAGATACCTAAATATACTCCCTGATCTAAGAGACATTACAATTTAAATGTTTGTCTAACTGCAACAGGGATATTTCCTGCGGACAAAGCATTTGCATCCGACTTTTCTTCTCTGACACAGGCGAACTCGGATACAGGTAGGCCTCAACTCCTGACAAAACTGGCAGGTGGAAGATATCTGATAGCTGAACATTATATGATATTTCAACTGGAAGAGCAGACCTCTTTGAGGTGGGAGAAGATGTGTAGTAAAATATTTCATGCTTCTTGGGATTTACAAAACGGAAATAAGCTGCTCTTGTTTAAACCTGGTTAAAACACTTTAGTTTCTGTATTTTCTATAATTCTACAAATATGGATTTCTATTTATTAACATTTCTGGAAAAGCTTAAGATCGGAAGCCAGAGGACTCAGATATTTTAGCTGAAGTCTTGGGAGGGTTTTCTGCCGCTGATATGTGACTCCATTTTCTGCATAAATTAACTGTATATTTCAGACTAAGACGTGCTTTGAGTCAAACAGCTCTTGTTCACTTGTTTCTTTAGATTTTGTCTCCATTTTCTTAAAAAGAGCATATCAACTTATTTTCTCTCCTGATGGAGTTTATTGCTAAATATATTTCTAACTTATTAAAAATAACTGGATTAAATGACAAACTTTAACTACGCCTTAACCATTGTGGGCTTCCTAGCTCATTTTTAAGCCTAAGTCTCTCTTTGTGATTACAAATTGTCAGCTATTCATCACACTGTTTCTTTATAGATCCTATAGCAAATGTTATATAGCTATAGTTCTTAGAAACTGGAAAAAAAAAAAGAAAAAACAACTAGGAATCCAGAGGTCTAATAGGAAATTAGGGATTTTACCATTTCTTGCGAGATATTTTCACACTTTTGACCAATTTTCTTGCTTTGCTTTTATACTTGTTTTTCTTAGGCCTGTTGAGAGAATGATGCATTTTCTAAATCTTTATTGATAAAAATTAGTGGCAGAATTCTCATGGGACCACCTGTAGATAAACTTCAATTGATATTTTCTCTGTATCCTCGTGATATCCTGTGATTAGCAAATCTAAAGATAAAATTTTGGCTAGAATCTTGACAGTATATAGTTAATTTCTTTTTTGTAAAACAAGCTTTATGTCAACTTTAATAACTGGTTTTTGGAACATCAACAGTAACATAAATGTTTGTTGAATGCCAGGTAGGTAAGAATTAGTGGAAGCCAAGAGTCTTAGAAAAAATAATGAAACATATTGCAAATTAGAGCCAGTGCAGGTAATTGAGATGATTCAGATTGTATTTCTCCTTCTCTGAAATTTTAAGAATATCATGAACACCCCTTTGTCTGGGCAGAGATTTCTTGAAGCGAGGGGTAGACTATTTTATCTCTAGTGATTCTTGCTGGACTTGAAGGAACCCTGCTGCATAACTTCTTTATTCTTACTGCTGCTTTTTGTTTCAGTCTGATTAGCCCACACCTGCCTGATTTGGAAGAGTATAATTCCTAGTGCTTTTCTGATACTTGTTACATAATGCTTGTTGTGGTTGACATCACTTTAAGTCCACAATGCAGGATACTGGCAATATAGTGTGATAAGGGGAATGCTACTCAGATTTCTAGTGACTATGCCCTGTACAAGATCCTCTTCCTGAAGATTCTTCAGAAAGATAAGCAAGTGGAATCCATTTTCCTCCAGTTTTACTTGAAAAATCACAGCAGATCCCAGACCTACTAACTGTGTGAGGGAAATGTTTTGGGTGGGTGTTGGCAGCCGTGTGTGCCAGTGCCTCGTTAGCATTAGAGATGCTTATTAAGGATGGTGGGTGTTGAGATGGAGGAGGACCTGTATTGGAGTGTATACCATCGTCAAAGGTGTGGCACGCGTGTGTATGGGTGGCATTTTAAACCCAAATGTATTCAGTTAATCACATTTGTGGGAAACAAGGCTTGTGGTGGCATTAGTAGGAGGTTTGTGGGCAAGTTATTCAGCCTGGCAATTATTGCAAATTAGAACTTTATTCAGGAAAGGATATCAATTTAAGAGTAGATGGAACACATTTACTGTAGTTTATTCAGACCCTCACTGAATGGGGTGCATTTTCTTAGAAGCAGCCATAGAGATAAATGTGTCGCGTGACCCTCAGAACCAAACTGCTGAATGAAGATATTGGAGGGCTGAAGCTATTCATTTCCATTTACAGAATCCAAATTGCTGAAAAGTCATGGGAAGGCAGGAAAGAGACTTGTTGTTTTTTTTTTTTTAAATGCTCCCTGGCATTTGTCTGCCTGCGTCATCCAATGCAGTATCTCATTCTGCTGCCACCCGGAGTCCCATTCACTGGTTTGTTTAACCTCAAAGTGGGAAAGTAACTAACACAAATACATTCATTGTCCATGCTCTAATAGAATTAAGATTCCCAATACCCTGCCTGCATTTGAATGAGGTTCGTTACACACTAGCTTTTATGGTCACACCCTTTTCCCTTGATGGTTCTTAAGAATGGCAGAAGCGGGAGACCAGAAATTTTGTAAGCTCATAAATATGAAGCACACTGTGTTTAAATAATGCCAGGGTGGTGATACAAATGGACTGATGCCAGGAAGCTCAAAGTGAAAGCTAACAATTCATCCTTACACCACTATGAATAAGAAGGAAGGAGAAAGGGGCACTGTGCTGGTTGAGTTGAGCTGCCAGCTCTGGGACAGCTCTGTCTAATGGGCAGCAAGGCACAGAGCTTTCAATTGCACACTGTTTACTCAGAAGACAGGAAATGGAGCCATTCTCCAGAAGGGCCAGCCCGATATTGGGGGATTACATAACATTGTTGATTTCACACTGCGCATCACCGACTTGAGTGATTGGAATAAACCCATATCTAGTATCCTGCCATTCCCTGGCAGAGACCAGTACAGGGCATGGGAAATGGAAGCAGGCTCTTTGTGACCGTGTGGGCAGGACCAGTACAGGTTTTCATCAGCGTTTCTTCCTAGCCTACTGCTTAGCTGCTGTTGCCTTCTATTTCTGCTGCCTGCAGTAATAGCAAGAACCTAAGCAAAGTCTTGTAAACACTGCGGTGAAGAATATCAGAGCGCCTGGTTCACTGCTGTTTAGAGATGGGCTTGCGGCTCTGAAACAAAGTGCTGTATTTTTATGGGAAAAAATTTGTTTTCATTCCTTGGAATTTGCCACTTGGTTGTTTGGTGGCAATCTTAGGGATCTGAATTTTGCTTTGTCTTTTGCCAAAGTGAAACCAGTACTCGGTGTGCTTTCAATGATTAGCCTGTATTGCATAGTGATTATGGAGAAGCAAATGTTTGTCGTCTTTGTGGCAAAGGTGAGAGGAAGATAAACTTCTCTTAACCAGCAATTTTTGAAGAACACATTTTCTAAAATACAAACACTTTCAGAATAAGTTACATGCCATTTTCTGCTTGATATGTGACTGTGTTAAATTAGCCTTGTTATTAATAAATGCATTTTGCTTTCACAGTCTTTAACTCTGTTTTTCATCTAAACTAAATTTCTTGTAATTCCTAATTGCATATGCTCTGCATCATCTTCTTTTTGTTTCTTTCACCATGGATTTTAGTGCTGGCCCAGAAATCTCAATGTCTGCGGTAACCCGTGACTTTGGGCAATGCCCCTTTGGCAACCGCGTGAGTTCTTTCAGGGCTCTGGATTCTATTCTGGGCCAACTAAATCCAAGGCTTACTGGAATCTTTGGGTATCCTCTACCCTAGGCTCACAGCTCCAAAAGCAACCCCATAAACGTACCATGTTAGAACTATATTCTTTTTCTTAACAAGTTTAAAAATACAATGCCACTGTTGCTATTACTTCTACTAGTAATGGTCTTATTAAGTGAGGCGAGACAAACTGAAATATTGGATGGAGTCTGGAGCAGAGAAATGTTTATTGTGGGGCCTTGCAAGGAGAATGGTTGGCTCATCACTGCCCCTACCCTCCACCAAAACCCTGAACTCATTCAGCAAAGCATTTTTAAAGGCTAGATGAGGGAGGGGTGTCCCAGGGTATGTGATCAACTTACTCACAATTGTCTGATTGGTTGATGTTGAGGTAACAGGGCGGTTAACATTGTCAGTCCTTATGCACCAGCAGGTCTGGAGGCTGCGGGGCTCAAGATCATGAAGCAGTTAATGTCTTCCATTTGGTGGAGGTCCTTAGCATCTGAAAACCTCAGGAAATATGCATCTGATTATCTAGGTACTTCAGAGAGGAGCTAAAGTGGAGGATATGGGGAAGAGATCTGTCCCAGGAAGGTCCCAAAGTGTCCTGCTGGATTAAATTACTAGCTTATAATAATTTACGCTGTTACCCCTCTGTGCCAGCATGGTGTTGGGTGCTTTTTGTGACTAAATGAGTCTTTACAAACAACTCTAATGGAGCAGGTGCTATTATTAATCCCACTGCATCAGTTAGACATGCTTATAGTGGCAGGTAACTAAGAGCTCAACTTAGAAGTTAAATATTGGTGTTTATTTTTCTTTAAAAGAGGCTTCAGTTCAGTTCAGTTGCTCAGTCGTGTCCAACTCTTTGCGACCCCATGAACTGCAGCACATCAGGCCTCCCTGTCCATCACCAACTCCTGGAGTTTACTCAAACTCATGTCCATCGGGTGGGTGATGCCATCCAACCATCTCATCCTCTGTCGTCCCCTTCTCCTCCTGCCCCCAGTCTTTCCCGGCATCAGGGTCTTTTCAAATGAGTCAGCTCTTCGCATCAGGTGACAAAGAGGTTTAATGGTTGGCAATTATGGATGATCATTCTGTGGCTCACTGATATGAAGGCCAGGGTCTCTAGGATTCTCTAGGCCTCTTTGTATTTCCATTTTAAATGTTCCAGAGCTTAAAAACTGTGCGATGCTTAGCCAAAGAAGAACACTTTACCTGAAATCAGAGCAATCTAAACTATTTGGAGATTATAGAAGTTATGCTGGTGTTCTTATGATCACTCGTTTTCCACCCCAAGACTGAGTTTGTTAGACACGCTTGCCCTGCTGTGTGGCGGCGGTTCCTGCAGTGCTGAGAGTCGGGAGTTATTGATGCATGGGCTTCCCACAAGTAAGATGCTAAATGCATTGTTTTGGTGCTTCTGAGGTGGCCAGGAACAACGTCTTGCCTCTGATATCATCAGCCCTAACCCTTTTATCTGGCAGGGCATCTGGTTATTTCTGTATTCCTCCCTGATTCCATGAGATGAGGAAGAAAGGAGGCAAAGGGCCTATATGCGTTTAATAGAGAAAAAAGTCATATGTAAGCCATTGTCTTCTCTTCTGTCTTATTTTCTAAGCTTTTATTGTTAGAGCTTGACCAGACGCTTGGGACTATGATTATGGGGCACCCATGTTGTCTTTCTAGGTTATAAAGTCTACCAGCACGAGCTGCCTAGTCGCCTTTTCTCTCATAACTGTTCTTCTGTTGCCTTCCCCAAGTTCCCTTTTAGGTGTTAGTTTTAGTGGCTCAGATGATAAAGCATCTGCCTGCAATGCGGAAGTCCCAGGTTTGACACCTGGGTCAGAAAGATCCCCTGGAGAAGGCAATGGCAACCCACTCCAGTACTCTTGCCTGGAAAATCCCATGGATGGAGGAGCCTGGCGGGCTACAGTCCATGGGGTCGCAAAGAGTCCAACACAACTGAGCGACTTCACTTTCACTTTCTTTCCTCTCTAGTTCAGGGGTCCCCAACCTCTGGGATCTAATGCCCGATGATCTAAGGTGGAGCTGATGTATCAGTAATAATAATAGAACCGAAGTGCGCAATAAATGTAACGTGGTTGAATCATCTTGAGACCACCCCTGCCCCCAATCCGTGGAAAAATTGTCTTGCAGGAAACTGTTCCTGGTGCCAAAAACATTGGGGACTGCTGCTCTTGTTCCCAGGTGACTGCCACAATTTATAACATCTCTGTTTTCAAAGCAAAACAGAGGGAAGGGTAGAGCTAGTTGTCACCATTTCTTTTACAGGAAAGTACATGCTTCCCTAGTCACTCCCAGCAGACTGGTTATGTCTCCCTAGCTATATATGACCACCCTAGCTGTTCAGGAGTCTGGCAACCAAGTCATTAGCTCTTTGACCTACTATAAATGAAAGATAAAGAGATCAGAGATGGAACTGGGTTACCCAAAGCGCTACTCCCATTTGGACATCAGGAACACAAGGCACAGTGGGGCTTAGGGCTTTTAAAGTAGCTCATAAAAAGCAGAGCAAGGGCATGAACTCAGTCTGTCCCAGAGCCCATATTCTTAATTATGGTGCTACCTTGTTTCCATTTTCTTTTTAATTCAATTTTACCCCCCAAGCAGTTTGGTTGACCAGAAGAGATGCTTAAATAAAATAGTCTTCATCAAATTGGAATCTAAGACAGCAGGACTGTTCCAGTATTTTAATTTATACAGTCCTCATTTGCCACCATATTGCTAAAGATGGAACTCTCTGAAGCAATTATCCAACTGTATTTAAACAGGCTATCATCTTGTCACTTTCATGTGTTGTTGAAGAATCTTACCACTTATGGACAAATACTGTTATTTTAAGAGTTTCAGTTCCTTTTATTTTTTTCCTGCAAATTGAGCATATCCAAGTATGCACTGTAACCTATAATTAAGATAGAGACCATCTTATTGCCAAGCAAGTTTTTCTTTGTACCACAAACCCAGTAATAGTTTTCTATTACGACTAATCATCAGAGATATTAACATATTTTCTACTAATAAAAAATAGCATCCTTTGGTTACAAATTTGTTAGCTTTGTTATCTGACCAGAAGTTAGTTGAAATCGTAGACATTTGGAGGATATATCTGCATATCTTGCCAGAATATAAGGAAGATAGAAGATACACAGAGGTTTATTAATTAAAAATTAAAGCGTCAAGGAATGGCTTTTTTCAGTTCTCACTGCCACTCTCCCCCTTTGCAGTTGCTTGTGAATAGTGCAAGCATAATACCTAGCAATACCACATATATTATACACTGGTTTTATTTGGTTCGTAATGAAGGTGATGCATTCCAATTCCAAAATGGATGAGACAACATAAAGTCTAAAAAAAAAAAAAATCCAACAACTTTACACTGTGAAGGTCCTAGAATATGTAAACATAAAATATGTAATCTATCTTTGATTTGCGCCATAATGTTCCTTTGCTTTGAAATCATGGCTGTATTACCAAACTGACAGTTTTAATGGAAAAAGTGGCTTTGAAAAGCTGCTGTTGAAAACACACTGCATAATTCTCTAAGTCGTGAATATTTTACTACCAACATATGCAGGGACGCCGTGAAAACACACTGGCATTTTATTCCCTGCAAACTGGGATGGAGGAAATTCACTGGTGGTAAAGCTGCATGTTTGTAGTATGATGCAAATTCACAAATACCTCTGAATGCACACTGGTGTTATTGTAGAGTCATTCGCAAGATGATAAACAGGTATATTTCCCTTTGTAATTTGCTCATTCAGCAAATATCTATCAAAAGGCCCACTATATTTTGGGCACTGTGCTAGGCTCAATACAAAGATGAACAGGGAAAAAGCTTCCCAACTGTTTTAGATGCCCCACAGGGGTGTTCGATGCAGAAGGGTCTGGGTGAACACTGCATACCCGCTTGGTCAGGCTACAACTCCTGGGCACCAGGTCATCGAGTGCATATTTCCTGAGTCTCTTCTATTGTGTGAAGGGTGTCTTTGGACTAGAGCACAGTTGATAGCACCCTGTTTGGTTGTGTGCCAGGAGATGAACCATGTGGTTCTGAGGCTATCACTTTTCGTGAGGTGAATGAGAGAGATGATGGGATGATGGTTGGGGAATTGGGAGGGAAGTATTTTCAACTCAAGTGCTGAGGAGTCTGAGCATTGCTGCTAGCTGTTTGGGGGGATGATGAGAAAAGCCAGACTCCTACATCTGGCAATTTAGGGCACCTGGTTCTTTAGGAGGTGAAGCTGGGGTATGACCCTTCTTTCGGAAGAGAGGGAAAGCTCCTGCTTCCTGCTAGGTCATTGACAGGCCACCTAGAATGAACCTTGGTTGGATCTTGGTTAAAAGAAAAGAAAAGTGAGAATTTGAGGATAATTTATTAATAAGACATTTGAATATGGACTATATATTAGATGACACTGATTTAAATCTCCTAGGTGTGGTACACTTTTATAGGAGAGTGTTAAAATACTTAGGAATAAGATGTCATGATATAGGCAACTGATTTTCACATTTTGAAGTATGTCTGTGTGTTCATGGACTTACGTGGAGAGAGAGACAGAGTCGGAGAGACAGACCCAGCAAAAGTGACCAACTGATAGCAATTAGTGAACTTAAGTGAGAGGAGTAGGAATATTTATTGTACTTTTCTTAACACTTTATAGCCTTGAACGTTTTCAAATTAAAAAGAAGTTGGGAATAAAAGGAATGTAGAAATGGTATCAGGTTGTGACCTTTATCCCATTTCCCTTGCCTGGCTAAACATTCCTTAGAAATCCTTCCTGACCTCTCAAATACTGGGGGAGGCACCCCTGCATGCCCCCAGGGGTCCTTATCACCCAGGGTGCTCATTTCTTGTTAATGCGCACATCTATCCAGATCTTAAGCTTCCTGAGAGCAGGGACTGTCAGAGGCTGTGAAGGGCTCATTTACATGTTGTATCTACAGTTTCTGGTACATAATCATCATTCGATAAATATTTGCTAAAGGAATCCGTGAAATCCATAAATGATGACAGTTCATATGCCCTACTTAGGGAAGTTTGCAAAGAAATTGGCTAAGCTTGGTTCACTCTTGCAAAGGACAGAATTGTGAAATTCAAATGAGAGTTTAATTTCATAAACACATGTGCCATTATAATTATATTACAATCACTTAGCCACATGAAAATTTAGTTACTTTGAATAAAATACACGATGAAGGTGATGAATACATTTTCTAAATATTCTGTCAAGCTTGGCATATTGATCAGATTTCTGATATTTGTTGTTTAGAAATAGATGTAGAAATAGGTGTTGCTGTTATTGTTTAGTTGCTCAGCAGTGACCGACCCTTTGCAACACTATGAACTGTAGCCTGTCAGGTTCTTCTATCCATTAGATTTCCCAGGCAAAAATACTGGAATGGGTTGCCATTTCTTTCCCCAGGGATGGAACCCGCATCTCCTGCATTGCAGGTGGATTCTTTATTGCTGAAGCACTGGGGAAGCCCTGGAAATAGGTATGCTTAATAGAAAAAGACAGTACAGTTCAGTTTGGCAAAAATCTGCCTTCCACTATCTTTCCAACCCCTATCACTACTTTTTAGGAATGCCTCTTGTTTTGTTATATAAACTACATCAATACAGCTAGATACTGATTGATCAGTAAGATTATCAAACGTTGGATATGTTCATCCTATTCATTTCTTACTATCCGTTTCAGTGTCCATTGACTTTTTGACAACAGGCAGGTGTGAAAAGAATGAAGAGTGTTATGAACTGAATTTACCCCCTGCCCTGCAATTTGTATGTTGAACCCTATCCCTCTGGTACCTTAGAATGTGACTGTATTTGAATCTGGGACCTTTTAAAGAGGGATGTGTGTGTGTGTGTGTTAAGTCGCTTCAGTCCTCTCTGACTCTTTGCGACCCCATGGAGTCTGCCAGGCTTCTCTGTCCATGGGATTCTCCAGACAAGAATATTAGAGTTGGTTGCCATGCCCTCCTCCAGAGGATCTTCCTGACCCAGGGATCGAACCCATGGCTCTTATGTCTCCTGCATTGGCAGGTGGGTTCTTTACCACTAGCACCATGGTAATTAGGTTTAAATGAGGTCACAATGGTGGGGCATAATCCAATATGACTGATATTCTTATAAGAAGAGAAAGAACACCAGGGATGTACATGCATGAGCAACGATTAGGTGGTAAAACAGCAGGAAGGCAACCACCTGAAAGCCAAGAAGAGGGGTCACAAGAGAAACCAAACCTGTTGACATTTTGATCTTGGACGTCCAGCCCCTAGAAATATAATAAAATAAATTTCCTTTGTTTAAGTCACCTAGTCTAATTTGTTTTGATACAAATACTAATACAAGAGGGAAAGACTGAAATGAGTAAGCATGTTTGTTAATATGTAAATTTTCATAAAATTTAGACTGGCAAATGGATGTAAATTCAATGGTTTATTCAGTGGTTTGTAGTTCTGTCTTATCTATAGTTGAATGTCTCCTCGTTTACTAGAATCTTGAAAGTGATCTAGCCCAAATCTGTAAAGATGCTCAGATTCTGTTTTGACATTTCTGGCAAGCGACCATTTAGCTTTCACTGAGAATAGCTGTAGTGTTGGGTCACATTTAACTTCCCAAGAAACTCTTATCATTCTAAAGCTATTCATCAGAAAACATTTTCTATAATGATTTGACATCTATGTGGCAGAGACCACTGGTTGTCTCACAATACTTGTTCTTCTTTTCCTTCTTTTTAAATTTTTTTCTTTTCTTTTCCTTCTTAAGTGGAAGAATTCTGATTATTAACCAGATGCCTAGGCTCAAGGTGTATTTCCTAGCTTCTCTTGCTATTGAGTATAGACATTACTCTGGTTAGTGGAATATGAATAGGATTTGTACGTACATTCCAGGAAATATTCTTAGATAGAGAGGAGGTGTAACCCTTTCTCAACACCTTTTTTCCAACATCATGCAGACATCATGGCTAGAACATGAAGGATCATCTTAGCCTATGAGGTAGAAGCCACATGCTGAGGATTTTAAGACCCTGGGTTTCTAATTGTGGAATTTTCCAAGGACTTGAGCTATTTATTTCCTGATTTTTGTTTCCTTGAGAGAAATAAAATTATATCTTCTCTAAGACAGGTTATATTTTTCATTTGTACTTAAACCTGCTTCTAATTGTTTAGCTCACTGCTCCTAGGTAACTTTTACATGTCTTTGACCTATTCTTCTGAAGTACACAGTACATAATAAGTCTAATTCTATTTCCACATGATGAATGTAATACTGTAAGAATGTTATCCCTTCCTCCCTAGGTCTGTAGATTGAACATAATTGATTCCTCAACTGTTTCTGATGAGATTTCAAGTTCTCTGATCATTTTGATTACTTTCTTGGGGTCCTGATTTATTCATACCTATTTCCATGAATCAAGAGCTAGCTGTTTTGGACACACTTCATAGAACTAGGAATGATACAAATCAGAAAATAATACCAGTGTTAAGTTCAATAAAAGGGAATATTTGCTAGCGAATGACCTGAAACTGCCTTAGAAATAATTTGCATACTAAAACAGATGTTTCAATTTATCCTTATTCTTTATATCACAGATCTCATTTGTGATCTAATACATGAATCAGTTTGTATAGTTTCTTACCCAATAATGTTTATCAATATCTGACAACTGGAATCACAGAGAGGGAAGGGGATCTTCCATTCTTGCTGGGCAGAAGTAGGTGCATTAATAGGTGGTTTGTTTTTGACAGTTCTGCAACTGGTCTTCTGGTTAAAATAGTGTAAGTTAAGCTGCATAGCCAACTTGAGCAATTTTCTACAAGCTATAATGTGAAGAGCATTTTTCAAAAACTGTCTTTTACTTTTGCGTAAATGAGTTCTCATAGACTTGAACAAAATTGCCTTTGTAACGTGCACATCCTGGGTCTGGGCCATCTACCCAAGAGCATTTATTGAGGATTAAAGTTGTATACACAACATACTCCATTGTGTTTAAAGGAAGGAAGTGGAATTCTTTTCTTTGACACATTCATGTGCAATTTTATCCTTTTTGATAACTGTCTTAGAAGATTTAGCAGAAACTCAAAGACTTGAATAAACTCTGGTAAGATACGAGCTATATTAGGACAGGGACCCAGGTCTTTTTTATTTAATTGACCAATATTTGATTTCCATCATTGTGTTAGTTTCAGGTAACAGCAAAGTGAATCCATTTTACATATACATATATACACTCTTTTTTTTCTTAAGACTCTTTTTTCCACATAGGCCATTACAGAGTATTGAGTAGATTTCCCTGTGCTATACAGCAGGTTCTTACTAATTATCTGTTTTATATATAATAGTGTGTATATGTCAACCCCAATCTCCCGATTTATCCTTCCCTCTCTTATACCCTGGTAGCCAGTAGCTTGTTTTGCACCAGGTCTGTTTTGCCTATTACTTTATCCTATTACCAAGCACAGTGTCTGTGATACTTTATATGCTCATGGTTAATGTTATTATTTCATTTTAGTTTATCTTATTTTCTTTTAGTTTATTTTTTGTGTGTTTGAATGGGATAGGGATTTTAGATGATATTCTCTTGATTTAACTCCAAGTACACTAAATATTCAGTTCAGTTCAGTCGCTCAGTCATGTCTGACTCTTTGAGACCCCATGAACTGCAGCACGCCAGGCCTCCCTGTCCATCACCAACTCCATTGGTAAAACTAAATGTTTTAATCAGTGTCTATACAATGTAATGATTAAATGGTCACTAAATAAGAGACTTGGTTTGGATTGTATTGGTTTTTTACTAATGGTGTTTTCTTCTGCAATCTAATCCAGAATTCCACATTGACTTGAGTTGTCTTCATACCTTAGTCTCTACCGGTTTGTGATAGTTGCTCAGTTTTTCCTTGACTCTTATGAAGTTGACTTTTAAAAAGTACTGGTCAAGTGTTTTGGAGAACGTTCCTTAATTTTGATTTGTGTGATTTTTGCATGATTATATTGAGGTCATGCATTATTACCATAAGGTGATATGTCCTTTTTCAGAGCATGATATGAGGGCACATTATGTTGATATGTCTTGTTACTGGTAATATTAGTGTTGGTCACTTGGTTAAGGAGGTGTCTACCCTGTTTCTCCACCGTAGTTATAATTTTTCTCTTTGTAATTAACAATTTTGGGGGAGGTGGAACTTTGAAATTATGCAAATATTCTGTCTTTCCTTAACCTTTGCCCACTAATTTTAGCATTCGTCAGTTGATCTTGCCTGCAGCAATGATTACTGTGGTGTTTGAATGGTTATGCTTGTCCATTTCCTTTATTCCTGTACATTTATTAACTGTAAGTAAGTAAAGAGGAGTTGTCCCTTCAGCACAATTTATTTGTAAGTAGATATTTTTGGGTAAATAAATATCTTAAGTCAAGGATACTTCTTTTATTCTTTGGACTGTAAATCATTATTTTATTTATTTTGTTTAACTTGTAGATTTGGCCATGTGAGATGGTTTTATTTTGGTGCTTGTATCCTTTCTGTATGTTCCCATCCTTTTATTTATTTTTCAGTACCACAAAATGCCTCAGACTTGTCTTATATTTGATGTGACCTAGCCTTGGAATCAACTACTTTTCCAAGGATCCCTGGTTCTTTTTAATTAGAAATGGTATTTAGAAACCAAGGTCTGGATAGTAAGGGTGCTAGTTCCTACCAGATGTCTCTGTTTCTAGCCCTTCTCAACACACAGAGCTAGGGGATATATGTATGTACAGTTACTTATGCATACACATACCTTTATTTTTGTATCTCTTTATCTGTATATACCTTTTTTAAAAAGAAAGATGATAAACTATTACTGATATGATCATATTTGTATTGCATACTGAAGAAAGCAGTTCATTTTAATCTTTCCCCTTCATTGATACCTTATTTCTCTGACAGTAAGAAACATAGCTCTTAACACTACAAATATATTTACTTAGTTGCTCAATGTGGTTATTTATATAAAGTAGTTTTAGGATTACTAATTCAATATCCCTGTGAGAAAAAACTTATCATCTAGAATATAGAAGTACAATATTTGTGACAGTTTTGTTTTAATTTTTACTGTATCAATCAAAACACGGTTTTCCAGAATTACTCACGTCAGCCCCTTTATTCTCTCCACCTTCTTCAGTGTGATCATGGGATAGATTTGTTATACTCTTAGACTGGGTTCTCTCATGTCTTAGTTGATACATATATACAGAAAACTTCACTGTGGTATATATGTGTTGTTGTTGCTGTTTAGTTACTGAGGCATGTCTGACTCTTTTGGACTCCATGGGCTGTAGCCTACCAGGCTCTTCTGTCCATGGGATTTTTCAGGCAAGAATACTGGAGTGGGTTGCCACTGCTACACATACAGTGTTGAGTTTTGACAAATGGAGTTATGTGTGTAACACCACAGTTCTTAGTTGTATCACTTCTAAAATTCCTCTGTGCTTCTCCTTTGTAGTCAGTCCCCAGAGGTCTGTTTTTACTTACCAGAAAACTAACTTTTTGAGAGTGTTCCTTTCTGCTCTCATGTCTGCCTTCTAAGTAATTATAGTGCTAGCTGATACTCAGAGAATGCTTATTGAATAGTCTGTGCCCTAACAGCTAATATAGAATTGGCACTGAAAAAAATTCTAAGTGAATGACTCAGTGGGCATGTATATGACAAAAGTGACATGAAATGACACTTTTATTTGGAGACAGAATCACTTTATTGTTCTTAACACACCACATCAAAAGACAGTGGCTTAAAACAGTAAACCTTGATTTGGCTTAGTACTCTGTGTGACTTGATTGGACAGTTCTTCTGGACTGAGCCAAGCTTGACTGATCTTGGTTGGACTCATTCATGTAGTGTAGTGAGCTAGCTGTTAGCTGGATTCTGGCCAGTTTGGGTTGACCACACTCACCAATCAGGCTACGCTTGGCTGGGCTTGTTTCATATGTAGTAACAGAGTTCAGAAAGAGTGAGTGAATGGCAGTGTGCAAGGCTTCTTGAGCCATAGGCTCAGAAGTCACAGCCTCACTGCTCCTGGACTCTAGTAGCTAAGGTGAGACATACAGCAAACTCAGGTTCAAGAGATAGAACATAACCTCTGCTTCTAGATGGGAGGAGCTTCAGTGTCAGATTATAAAAGGCAAGGATACAGGGAGGAGTGATGAACAGCAGCCACTTTTACAATCTGTCGCAGAATCTATGCAAATACATTTGTACATCTCTTAAATATTTCTTCATGTAAATATTAAAGCCATCCTGCCCCCTACTGGTCACAATCTTGTATGTTAATTTTTTTTTTTTAATTCTCCCTACCCCAGCATGCCTTAAAAAAAACCCCAAAATTTGATTCAGAAAAGCTGATATGAGACCAGAAATTGGCTTTTTTGAGGGGTTCCTCAAGATTAGGAAAAGAATTTCCATTTGTTAGTCGCATTTTCTCCTCTTTGCGTACTCCATTATTTCTACCCACTTTGTTGGTCCATAGTTCTTTAAATTTATAAACTCATTGGAGAGAACCAATTAAATGATCATTGCACATTTACATGTGATAAAAGGAAACCTTCAGAAAATTGGGATCCTAGAACTGAATTGTGTGCTGAGAATTTAAAGATTTGATCATTATATCCTCCTTGACTGGATGCTTTCTTCTTTACTAACAGGCTTAACTACTTATACACAATCACTTATGTAGATGATATTATGTTATACATGATATTTATTTTTCGTATACTTCATAGTCTGTTTTCCTCTTAGTCACTCCATTCCTGTCAGAGTTTCCCATAATATTTCCTGCCTTGTTTTCTCTTCACGGTCTTCACACCGCTCCCGACGACAGCATTCATTAGAGCGCAGTCAGTTTTGCTTTCATAGTTATTCTAAGACTGAGCAGTGATGGTGGATGTATCAGGGTTGACATGTTCCATCAATCTAGGGTACTTGAAAAGGAATGGTTAAATTGATGCCCTAAAGTTTGATTTTTGCTTCAATACTTTTTTGTTGGTTTTAGCAAACTGCCTGGTACAGATGTCTCAAAGTCTCCAGACAGCCTCTGGGAAATTCGGCTCATCTTGAATAAAAATGTGTCGGAGAAAAGAAAACGATACCCAGAATCCAAACAGGTGCATCAGGCGATGCATTTAATGAAGTTGCTAAATTTTGATTGTGCAAAATGGGGCTTCAGTAGAAGAGAAGAGAAAAAAAAATCCCAAACCAAGAAAGATGGTAACTACATATGTGATTTGCAGCAATTGCAATATATGTATATTTCTGTCTTTAGGGAACAATGAATTATTCTAATAAATCCTACATCCATTGTGGAGAAAGAAATTCTCTTTAACTATATTTAATAGTGTTAGTTGAGAGGCAAATGATATGAAAATGGCTGAACATTTGGGAATAAAAACAAAAATACCCTGTACTTGCAATCTTTTAGTCATTTGCTAAAGAGAGACTTCTTTCTGGTGATAAAAACCACCCAGGAACTGTACCTTTAGGAAATGAATGGGAAGAAGCAATTGAGGCAGCAAGTTAGTCAGCCTGACCAGAGCAGGGAGTTTTCAAACTGGACTCTAGGATCCCTAGGTGTCAAGTGGCAGGAGCTGGCATGTGGGGCTCACACTGGTAAGGACCCGATCTCCATTACTCTCCTCATTCATTTCCACCATCACCATCCTCAACCTAGGAAGGTAATTATAATTTGCTTTGCATATTAGGTTTGTTTCAGAAAGTCCTTTAGAAAAGAGAGAAAGAAAACTGCTCTTTTGGAGTATCAGAAAACAGGAGCTGAGGGCTTCCCTGATTGTCCAAGTGCTAAAGAATCCACCTTGCAATGCAAGGGACACAGATTCAATCCCTGGCCCAGGATGATCCCACATGTCTCAGGGCAACAAAGTCTCTAGAGCCTGGGAGTCGCAACTACTGAGTCCATGTGCCGCAACTACTGAAGCCCACATATCCTAGAGCCCATGCTCTGCAACGAGGTAAGCCGCTGCAGTGATAAGCCCACGCACCACAGCTAGGGAGTAGCCCACATTCTCCACAACTCGGGAAAGCCCTTGCCTAGCAATGAAGACCAAGCACAGCCAAAACAAGTCAGTCAAACAATCAATCAATCAATTTTAAAAAAGGAGCTGAAGTTACAGTAGGCTCTTTATCTCCTGTGTCTAATTATTGCATATTATAAAGGTGGATAAGGCCGGAAACATGGGGCAGTGTCAGGTACATGTGAGTCAGAACATGACAGGAATGTGCATGTATTTTTAGCTCCTTTCACTCGCGTGTTTGAGTTGCTCCACCATTCAAAGCAGAGGTGCGTATATCACTGTGCTCCATATATCAGTGGGCATACCTCCATTTCTACATGATTCATTTGGGTCTTTAGAAAATATACTGGATCTTATTTCAGTGTTCTCCTATTTTCTGTCATATTTTTGATTCCACACTCTGTTTCTTGAATATTTTATATTCTGTCAAAGTTCTGTATCCAGTCATAATAATTATTGGGAATTCACTGTCTGTCCAGTGGTTAGAACTCTGCGCTTTCACTGCCGAGGGTAAGGGTTTGATCCCTGGTCAGGGAAGTAAGACTGCATGTGCCACTCAATGCGGCCAAAAAAAAAAAAATTGTCAAATGTTCCTGGGAGTCTCATTGTACTATTTGGTGTTTTTGCTGATGCTCTCTCATGGTAACTTATTTCCTCACATGCAGCTTTGGCTTGTGAGGTTATATATATATTATATATAATAATATTATATATTATTATTATATGGTCTTTCTCTCTGGAAATCCAGTGAGACCTGGTTAACATTGTACATGCTTTGGTAAGTGTCCCAGTGTGCCAAGTCTGCTGTAGATTAATTTTCGGTCTGGAGTTTCTGGACCACACAGAAAGTATAAATTTGAACCTCAAATTTGTGTGAAGAAAGGTATGTAGCTACAAATTCTCATGAGTGATTTTTTTCCCCCATTCACAGCCTAGGCTGAAATAGATAATTCCCTTCACTTTCTTTGTGGAAAGAATTTTTTTTTTCTGTTGGTCCACCTTTTCACTAAGGGTGTAACCCTGCCAAGTGTCCAAATTTTACTCTGAGCTTCCCAATTCTCTCAAATTCGTTGGTGTAAGGTCATGCCTTCTGTCCCTGGTGT
This sequence comes from Okapia johnstoni, assembly GCA_024291935.2. Lineage (NCBI taxonomy): Eukaryota > Metazoa > Chordata > Mammalia > Artiodactyla > Giraffidae > Okapia > Okapia johnstoni. The sequence continues at coordinate 77,094,502 of CM044316.1, read as the reverse complement.
ATCTCTCATAGCACACAAACAGCAAACACTCTCAGAACTCTTGTAAATTCTGGCTTCCAACTTCTATGTCTTGAGCCCTGGGGGACTTCTTATTTGTGTGTGTGTGTGAATTCAGCTAAGGGTTTAGAAAAATATTCGTTATCACATGTGTTTAGCATTGAAAACCTTTTAGGATATCTTGTACCTAGTATTTCCTTCACATGGAAGTCAATCGAAATCTAATAGCACTATTTTAAAGACATTTTAGAGAAAGCAGACATAGAACATTTAAAACTATATAATTTTGGAATCTTTATGATTCCAAAAACAAGCTGGACAACCATAAAGGAATCTTCAGTAAGTACTTCTTCCACATAGTAGCAATGTGAGTTGTCTATCTTTATGCAGTCAATAGTTCGCAGTGTGTTGAAATTAAGAGATGGTAAAATGTTGAAAAATTATGAGGAGCAACATAGTAAAAGATTGCTATAAAATTTTGAGGACATTTAACAGCAAAAAACAACTCTTTCTACTGACATCATTGTTACTATTTGATTTTATTTTAATCTTATTTTTTTATTTTTGGCTGCACTGGGTCTTCCTTGCTGTGCACCAACTTTCTCTAGTTGCAGCAAGCAGCGGCTACCCTTCGTTTCATAACAGGGACTTTTCATGATGGTGGCTTCTCTTGTTGCAGAGTGCAGGCTCTAGGCACGTGGGCTGCAGTAGTTGCAACACGTGGGCTCAGAAGTTGTGGCTCGTGGACTCTAGAGCCAGGGGCTCAGTAGTTGCAGTGCATAGGCTTAGTTACTCCACAGTATGTGGAATCTTCCCATACCAGGGGTCGAACCCGAGTCCCCTGCACTGGCAAGCAGATTCTTAACCTCTGGATCACAGGGAAGTCCAGGAAGAATATTTTAACAGCAAAACTCAAGGAGGGATGAAAGTTCAAATCTCATGCATATAGTAACATGCCATCTGTTTCTCTGCCTGTCTGTCTCGCTTTCTGTTTCTCAAAGAGACTAGTCCAAACTATTTTCTCTAGTTTCCAATGGTGCAGTGGTAATGGGGATCCTAGTTGTTCATAGTCTTTTCTGCTGATGATGTAGTAGAACCTTTTCTGAAACATTCTTACAAGGTAATTCACTCAGGCACAAGACGTATCACGGCTGCCTCTAGGATGTCCTGGAAATGCAGATCATGCTAATCGGTTTCATTCTGCATCAGAGAAGGTGATAGCTAGAAACGAGCCCTAGAATTTATTGTCAGCTCCCAAGATTTATCTAGGTTTCTGTGACTTGACCCAGATATTTATGATTAGGTGATTTCATTAAAAACACAAAGTGACCTTGTCACAAATCAGATAGTAGATCTTTTAACATTCTATTAGAGGCTCTGTGAAGTAGGGAAATTTAAGTTAACATTTATTGAGTACTTCATATATTTCAAACAGGATAGTAAGATTTTTACTTATATAGGCCGTTTAATCCTCAAATAGCCCTTTTGGTAGGTATTATCTCCTCTTATAGGAAATGAAGGCTTAAATAATGATTTAAATAACTTGCACAAGTATCTGTTCAGTTCAGTCGCTCAGTCGTGTTCGACTCTGCAACCCCATGAATTGCAGCACACCAGGCCTCCCTGTCCATCACCAACTCCTGGTGTCCACCCAAACTCATGTCCATCGAGTCGGTGATGCCATCCAGCCATCTCATCCTCTGTCGTCCACTTCTACTCCTGCCCCCAATCCTTCCCAGCATCAGGGTCTTTTCCAATAAATCAGCTCTTCGCATCAGGTGGCCAAAGTATTGGAGTTTCAGCTTCAACTTCAGTCCTTCCAATGAACACCCAGGGCTGATCTCCTTTAGGATGGACTGATTGGATCTCCTTGCAGTCCAAGGGACTCTCAAGAGTATTTCCATCACCACAGTTCAAAAGCATCAATTCTTTGGCACTCAGCTTTCTTCACAGTCCAACTCTCACATCCATACATGACCACTGGACAAACCATAGCCTTGACTAGACAGACCTTTGTTGACAAAGTAATGTCTCTGCCTTTTAATATATTATCTAGTTTGGTCATAACTTTCCTTCTAAGGAGCAAGCACCTTTTAATTTCATGGCTGCAATCACCATCTGCAGTGATTTTGGAGCCCAAAAAAATAAAGACTGACACTATTTCCACTGTTTCCCCATCTATTTCCCATGAAGTGATGGGACCAGATGCCGTGATCTTAGTTTTCTGAATGTTGAGCTTTAAGTCAACTTTTTCACTCTCCTCTCTCACTTTCATCAAGGGGCTTTTTAGTTCCTCTTCACTGTCTGCCATAAGGGTGGTGTCATCTGCATATCTGAGGTTATTGATATTTCTCTCGGCAATCTTGCTTCCACACACACAAATACACATGCACACACAGAAGTTTGCCTGAAGCCTGGGACTGGGTGTCAGGACAATGGATAAGTGGGAGGAAGCCTTCCTAAACCCTGTTCTTACTTCACCTCCTGCCCCCATGAGGCCTTCCTGCCATCCTTGCATGGCAGGAACCAGTGGCAATGGATGTTGTCAGCAGAGGAGGTCTATATACAGGGATGCATGAGCTCACAAATGAAAGTAACTATTGGCCAAAAAGTTGTTCTGTTTTTTCTGTAAGATGGCTCTAGTAGTGCTTAGTTGTCTTTAACTTCATTTGAAACAACTATGTTAGATTGTATTGTGACAGCTGTCAGATCAACATACATTAAAAAAAACTTATCAATGCTGGTGAAATTTTGTGTAGCCATTTTAATGTTGAAGATGGAAGGAAAAAAGCAACATTTTTGGCATATTATGCTTTATTATTCAAGAAAGTTAAAAATGTAACTGAAACACCGAAAAAAGGTGTGTGCAGTACATAGAGAAAGGCTGTGTCAAAAGCGGTTTGTGAAGTTTCATGCTGCAGATTTTTTGCTGGACGACATTCCACAGTCAGGTAGACCAGTTGAAGTTGATAGCCACTGAGACATTAATTGAGAACAGTGTTATACCACTTGGGAGATAGCTGACATATTCAAAATATCCATATCAAGCGTTGAAAATCATTTACATAATCTTGGTTATGTTAAGCGCTTTGAGGTTTGGGTTCCACATAAGCGAAAAAAACTTGACTGTATTTCTGCATGCAATTCTCTACTTAAACATAATGAAAACATTCCCTTTTAAAAATAAACTGAGATGGGCAATGAAAAGTAAATACTGTACAATAATGTGGATTGGAAGAGATTTGGGGGCAAGAGAAATGAATCACCACAATGACACCAAAGGCCAGTCTTCATCCAAAGAAGGTGATAATGTGTATATGGTGTGATTGGGAGGGAGTCCTCTATTATGAGCTCCTTCCAGAAAACCAAACAATTCATTCTAACAAGTACTGATCCTAATCAGACCAACTGAAAGGAGCACTTGACAATGAAAAGTGTCTGGAACTAGTCAACAGAATACACATAGTCTTCCATCAGGATAAAGCCAGACTGCATGTTTATTTGGGCTTCCCAGGTGGCACTAGTGTTAAAGAACCCACCTGCTAATGCAGGTTAGACGTAAGACATGCTGGTTTGATCCCTAGGTTGGGAAGATCCCCTGGAGAGGAGAATGGCAATCCACTCCAATATTCTTGCCTGGAGAATCCCATGGACACAGGAGCCTGGCGGGCTATGGTTCATTGGGTCGCACAGAATCGGACATGACTGAAGTAACCTGGCACAGCATGGTGTGTTTATTTGATGATCAGGCAAAAACTGTTACAGCTTGGCTGGGAAGTTCCAATTCATTCACGGTATTGACTGAATGTTGCACCTTCAGGTTTCCATTTATTTTGGTCTTTACAAAATTCTCTTCATGGAAAAAATTTCAATTTCCTGGAGGACTATAAAAGACACACAGAACAGCTCTTTGCTCAAAAGGATAAAGTTTGGGGAAGATAGAATTATAAAGTTTCTTGAAGAATGGCATAAGGTAGTGGAACAAAATGGTGAATGCATTATCCAATAAAGTTCTTTTTGAAAAGGAAAAATGCCTTTTATTTTTACTTAAAAACTGAAGGAACTTTTTAGCCAACCCAATAGATGCTTTAGTGCAGCTCACAAGAAAGAAATACAATGGTGGCATCCACTGTTAGCTTTCTGCAGAGTTAATTCTCCCTTCTTGCTAAAGTTAGACAGCATTTCCAAAGCCTCCCTTTAGTTAGGTGTTGCCGTGTGATTAAGTTTTCATCACTGGGACATAAACAGAAATGATGCATGTAATTTCCGTTTTTGATCTAACGGTGCTAGGCGTGCCTCATGCAGGTTTTCTTGTCCCTTCCATTGTCTGAGCCCCAGACTTTGTGGCAACTCATCTCAGCCAAGCAGATGGTTCCAGGAGTCTGGGGATGGCTGGGCAGCCCAGTGTGGAGAATCTGGTATTCTGAATGATTATGTAGGGCAGAGCCATCCACTGCTCACTGCTTCCCCAGACCTGTTAAGAGATGAAAATGTGTCTATATTCCTTAAACTGTTGCATGTTTGAATCTTTTTGTAATGGTGGTTTAGACTTATCCTAAACTTATCTTAAACAGAAATGGTAGGGACCTAACAGAAGCAGAAGATATTAAGAAGAGGTGGCAAGAATACACAGAAGAATTACACAAAAAATTCTTCACGACCCAGACAATCACGATGGTGTGATCACTCACTAAAGCCAGACATCCTGGAATGTGAAGTCAAGTGGGCCTTAGAAAGCATCACTATGAACAAAGCTAGTGAAGGTGATGGAGTTCCAATTGAGCTATTTCAAATCCTGAAAGATGACGCTGTGAAAGTGCTGCACTCAATATGCCAGCAAATGTGGAAAACTCAGCAGTGGCCACAGGACTGGAAAAGGTCAGTTTTCATTCTAATCCCAAAGAAAGGCAATGCCAAAGACTGCTCAAACTACTGCACAATTGCGCTCATCTCACACGCTAGTAAAGTAATGCTTAAAATTCTCCAAGCCAGGCTTCAGCAATACGTGAACTGTGAACTCCCAGGTGTTCAAGCAGGTTTTAGAACAGGCAGAGAAACCAGAGATCAAATTGCCAACATCCAATGGATCATTGAAAAAACAAGAGAGTACCAGAAAAACATCTATTTCTGTTTTATTGACTATGCCAAAGCCTTTCACTGTGTGGATCACAATAAACTGGAAAATCCTGAAAGAGATGGAATACCAGACCACCTGACATGCCTCTTGAGAAACCTGTATGCAGGTCAGGAAGCAACAGTTAGAACTGGACATGGAACAACAGACTGGTTCCAAATAGGAAAAGGAGTACGTCAAGGCTGTATATTGTCACCCTGCTTATTTAACTTATATGCAGAGTACATCATGAGAAACACTGGGCTGGAAGAAGCACAAGCTGGAATCAAGATTGCAGGGAGAAATATCAATAACCTCAGATATGCAGATGACACCACCGTTATGGCAGAAAGTGAAGAAGAACTAAAGAGCCTCTTGATGAAAGTGAAAGTGGAGAGTGAAAAAGTTGGCTTAAAGCTCAACACTCAGAAAACTAACATCATGGCTTCTGGTCCCATCACTTCATGGCAGATAGATGGGGAAACAGTGCAAACGGTGGCTGACTTTATTCTTTTGGGCTCCAAAATCACTGCAGATGGTGACTGCAGCCATGAAATTAAAAGACGCTTACTTCTTAGAAGGCAAGTTATGACCAATCTAGATAGCATATTAAAAAGCAGAGGCATTACTTTGTCAATAAAGGTCCGTCTAGTCATGGCTATGGTTTTTCCAGTGTTCATGTATGGATGTGAGAGTTGGACAGCTGAGTGCCAAAGAATTGATGCTTTTGAACTGTGGTGTTGGAGAAGACTCTTGAGAGTCCCTTGGACTGCAAGGAGCTCCAACCAGTTCATCCTAACAGAGATCAGTACTGGGTGTTTATTGGAAGGACTGAAGTTGAAGCTAAAACTCCAATACTTTGGCCACCTGATGCGAAGAGCTGACTTACTGGAAAAAGACCCTGATGCTGGGAAGGATTGGGGGCAGGAAGAGAAGGGGATGACAGAGGATGAGATGGCTGGATGGCATCATCGACTCGAAGGACATGGGTTTGGGTGGACTCCGGGAGTTGGTGATAGACAGGGAGGCCTGGCGTGCTGCGATTCATGGGGTCGCAGTGTCGGACACGACTGAGCGACTGAACCGAACTGAACTGAAATTCAGGTAAAAACAAGCTGTACAATAGGTATCTTATATGATGATCTAAAGCAGATTGTGGAAGCAGAATTATCATGAATTTAAAAGAAGCATAATAAAACATACCTGAGGAGTTTAGTGAAGAGAGTAAAGAAATAAGAGGAGATAATAACAAGGGGAAAATGTCGGGGTCAAAGTCACTTGCTTATTCACCTTCCCGCTCTCTCTCGAAGTCGCATACACCTGTTGAGTCACAGGTGTCTTTCCTCCATCCTGTTTCCTCCTTCCCCAATTTTTTGACATCTCTTGTCTGCTGTCATTTTCCCTCCTGTTTGTCCTTGTGAGTTCTTGTCTCTTACATTCCTCTGCTGTCATTTTAGGAGGAAATATGGATAAGGCAAATGTGCTTACATTCCATGTTTAATGGGAAGGCTCAGGTTCTTCTTACAGATCTTATTTTTGGGATCATAAAGGCTTTTTACATGTTTGCATTTTCTATAGTGTAAATTACTTTTATCAAATGAAAAAGTTATAAGTGTCTGCTGGAAATTAGAGAAAGGCTAAGTAGTATCCATATGTTGAAATAGTACATGGTCATTAGAAATGATGCTTATTAAGGGTTCTTAAAGACAAGAAAATATTCATGCTATTATGTTAATTTAAAAAACTTGTACAAAATCATATATCGTTATGTATCTTTAGTATGTATAACATAAAATATACACAGGATAAAGACAAATAGAAAATCTGGCACATTATTTTGTTAAATCTAGGAGCTGGAGTTAGTCTTCTTTAGTATTTTCTCAAATGTTTATTGCTCTGCTAAACAAACAATTATGAATCAATTGTTCGTGGAATTTACTCACAGCTTTTTAAAGGCCTTCTTAGATAATTTGACTTTATTAAAAGTTTGTGGATAAATCATACATTTTTCTTTTACCTGTACACTGTCTGTAGCTCTGTTATACAGCAGAGATTGGTAAATTACAGCCTGCAGCCCAAATATGGCTTTTTCCTGTTTTAATTAATAAAGTTTCATTGGAACCCAGCCACACACATTTATTTATGTTTTGTCCATAGCTGCTTTCATGTTGTAAAGGCAGAGTTGAGTAGTTGTGACAGAGATTGTAATAGCCTGCAAGACCTAAAATATTTAAAACTCTCTGACTTTTTATCAGAAAGTTTGCTGATCGCTAGCAGACGAATTACTTTGTCATGTCTTACACATAATGCATACACCTTTTCTTTTTTTTTTAAATTAATTTATTTTAGTTGGAGGCTAATTACTTTACAATATTGTAGTGGTTTTTGCCATACATTGATATGAATCAGCCATGGGTTTACATGTGTTCCCCATCCTGCACCCCCCTCCCACCTCCCTCTCCATCCCATCCCTCTGGGTCATCCCATTGCACCAGCCCTGAGCACTTGTCTCATGAATCGAACCTGGACTGGCGTGCTGTTTCACATATGATAATATACATGTTTCAATGCTATTCTCTCAGATCATCCCACCCTCACCTTCTCCCACAGAGTCCAAAAGACTGTTCTATGCATCTGTGTCTCTTTTTCTGTCTCGCATATAGGGTTATCGTTACCATCTTTCTAAATTCCACATATATGCGTTAGTATACTGGCGTACACCTTTTCTAAAGTAACTTGCTAGAGGTCTTCTAAGATAAGCCGATCTTTCTCTCTCAATGCTATAATGGATTATTCTTAATAATTTGAAAGCATTTCAATTTAAATCAATTCAGTAAGTAATGAACTGAGACATTATATTAACCATAATAGTGGGTGGCTGCTGCTGCTGCTGCTGCTAAGTTGCTTCAGTCATGTCCGACTCTGTGCGACCCCATAGACGGCAGCCCACCAGGCTCCCCCGTCCCTGGGATTCTCCAGGCAAGAATACTGGAGTGGGTTGACATTTCCTTCTCCAATGCATGAAAAGTGAAAAGTGAAAGTGAAGTCGCTCTGTCGTGTCCGACTCGTAGCGACCCCATGGCCTGCAGCCTACCAGGCTCCTCCGTCCATGGGATTTTCCAGGCAAGAGTACTGGAGTGGGGTGCCATTGCCTTCTCTGAATAGTGGGTGGGGTAATAGTGAAATAAGACAAAAATAAAAATTTAATGGCCATGAAATTTTCAGTCTCTAGCTCTGGGAGAATTGAAGTTCTGACTTTATCATTTAGATTCCCAAAGAACTCACTCCTGGGTTATTTGTATTCTGTTAATAATGGAAAGAGTGGATTTAAATGCTGGACACAAACTTTCGTGCTGATGTTAATTTTGCCTGTGCATTTAGGTAGTTGTATGCATATTGTTATTGGCTAAACAACTGTTGAACTTTCTGTCTCATGCTTTCCAAATAGTTCTCCTACTGACCTTTTAGGGGTATCGCCTTTCTGGCTGAAAGCTCCCACCAGTAGAAACATAATGAGATATAACTGGTACAATGCTCCAGGAGGGGAGAGACCCACCTGTCTTGCTCACAGTTTTATTCTTTGTATCTAGTAATGTGACTTTTCAGAATAGTTGATGGTTCAGTAATACTTCACTAACAAATAAATGGGGCTTCCCAGGTGGCGCTAGTGGTAGAGAACCCACCTGGCAGTGCAGGAGACATAAGAGACACAGATTTGATCCCTGGATTGGGAAGGTCCTCTGGAGGAGGGCATGGCAACACATTCCAGTATTCTTGCCTGAAGAATCCCATGGACAGAGGAGCCTGGTGGGCTACAGTCCATAGAGTCACAAAGAGTCGGACACAACTGATGTGACTTAGCATGCACAACAAATAAACGCATAATTGAGTGAAAGGATCTGGCCGGTATTTTTCTTTTAGCATGTTACCACAATTTAGATATAATTAAGAGGCTGATACTGGGCTGGCACGGAGGCGCTGCTTAAGAAAAAGAAAACTCAAATAAGAGACAGATTTTCATATTTTTTTTCCAAAGTGAATCTCTATAGAAAAACCACTATGGTCAACTTAATGTAATAATAATGATCATTAATTCAACTAATACTAATATTTATGTGGTGCTTAATGTTTCCCAACATGACAACTTCATTTGCTTTTATAATTTTAATAAGACAAATAAATTGAACTTAGTTTATTCAATTTAGCAGACATCTTAAAGTATCTATCACATGAAATTCACCCTGGTTTGCCATGCTCAGAAATGCAAATTTGGAAAAGATCTCAGAGACTTCTAAAATCTTGGTTTATTTCTACTAGGAAAAAGTCTAAGCTGTCAGTTTCCAGAATAAGCAAAAGATTGTGGCTTTTGGAAGCAATCCCAATTCGTCTTTCAGCAGGACTGCAAACCCAGTCATCACGTTAGCAGATAGTTTTACCCTGATTTCCTAGGATATTGGCTTGCTTTGTATTCCCAACTCACAGTCTGGTCTAGAACTACTACTGTTGAGACTTGGCTGAGGTTCCTTTAACTAACCTCAGACTATGTTGTAACCACTTCTTTCACACTGCAGCTTGCCTTGTATAGCTGGTTGACTAGATATGACACTTGACTATTTCTGCAAGAGCCTCCTGTCAACACATATTTTAAAAAATAAACAGTTTCTTCTGCTAGATAATAAAGACTTTTAGAACTGGAAGAGATCTCAGAAATTAACTCATTCAAGTCATGCTTAGTAATAGTGCCCTGATAGGGAATCATCCAGGTGGGATAAAATTTAAGTTTACAAATATTTGAGAACCTACTGTGTGTCAGATGTTTGATGCACCATTATTCTATTTATAAATCTAGTGATAGAAAAACAAACACCTAATGTGATGAGAGAGACTGTTTTATACTCTGGCAGCTCTAATTGTTAGAAACTTATACTGTAGGTTGTATATAAATATGCCTTCTTCCAAATCTCAATAATTGATCCTAGCTCCAATAAGCTGGATTCTTCTGCTAAATGGCAGACATTCATATAGCTGAAGACAGCCGTTATGTCATTTATGAATCTCGAATAATCCCAAACTCTTGGGCTCCCTAGAACAATTTGAACACCAGTATGAAATGGATATATTGAATTGTACATTTTCATTTTTTCTTTGACCCATGCAATGAATATCTTTTTAGAAAAAGCCTTGATGATTTAAATGAAAAAAATTGATATTCTGAAAACAGTAATGAATTAAATGTTCAGCTATTTTAAGCATCAATAAGCAGGTTTAGTAACATGTAAGCCAGAGATTATATCATTTATGTAAAATTCTACTTTATGATCCTCTTTTGTGATTATTCCTCTGTGAAACCTAAGATAGGCCTTGAATTGTCATTGACCCAAATGCTGTTCTCCTTTCTTTTAATTAAAAAATATATATATGTTGGGACTTCCTTGGTGGTGCAGTGGATAAGAATCCACCTGCCAATGCAGGGGACATGGGTTGTATCCCTGATTCAGGAAGATCCCACATTCCGCGGAGCAGCTAAGCCTGAGAGCTGCAACTCCTGAAGCCCAGGCATCCGAGAGCTTGCTGTACAACAAGGGAAACCACCACCTCGCATGTCACAGTGAAGACAAGCCCCTGCTTGCAGCAGCTAGAGGCGGCCCTTGCAAAGCAATGAAGGCTGAGTGTAATCAAAAATTCAGGAAGTTAAAAATATGTTGGAAACCAGAGAAACCGAGTTTTCCCATCATATGGGTACAAAGAACCGTAAAAAATTTGATCACTCTTAACTCTGGGGAAAGGAGGCAGGGTACTTAAATAGTGTGGTGATTCCTCTTGCTCTTCCACAGTTAACATGTGTTAGGTGTGAGTTAGCTGTCCTCCCCCAAGGCCACAGAGATTTCCCAAACTCTCACACTGGGAGCCTCTCACTGCCCTGATTGTAATTCTGGTATTTAGATAGATGTATTTTCCCAGCGACATGACTCCAAAACATAAACCAGCTCCACCATCCAATTCTTAACTGAGAGAACAACCACTAGGATCAGTGTAAGTAACGGAAGCACCAGTGGTAAATTTCAGTGTCACCGGACTCTGTCATTAATTTGTGGAATTTCCCCCCTGAATCTGACTGTATTTGTTTTGACTTTAAAACTTGTCCACCATTAGGGAAGCTTTAGACTAAAGGCTAATGATTTTTTCTTCTTAAACAAATAATTAGGGAAGCATTTCCTAAAACACTTTATTGGGGAAAAAACACTTTTAATAGAGCTCCTAGGAAAGGGCCTGGCAAGCACTGTATTAGCTGCTAAGTAACTGTTAGCTAGACTGAAAAGTAGGAATCCAAGTATTAAAAGCCCATTCAAATCAGAGGAAAAGTTTTGACTTTAAGCTTAACAAATATATAAGGATAACTGGACATAGGGCTTTTTCTACAAAGATGCAGAAATAGAAGCATCAGTGGAAATCTCAGCGTGTTTCTCAGGAAGTTACTCTCCACCGGACTGGTGCTGGCAGATAGAGACTTCAAGCAGCAATATGCCAAAGTGCTTGCTCCAGGGAAGTTAGAAGGAAGATAATAAGAAGCAAACCCCTTTAATCCTTTAATGTCATTGCCTTTGGGATTTGTGTGTTTCCTAGAAACTCTGAGTGCTTCTCTGAGTGGGAAATGGAGAGATGCAGTAGACACTTTCCTTGTCATTTACAATTTTTTGCTTATAGGAATTTGAGACATGTGAGTGACAAGGTGAACATATGGGATAGAGAAGAGAAGTGTTGTTGAGTGATGAGAACCAAATTGAGTGAATGTTACTGTTCAGCCTCAGATGTGTTAGCCTGGTGAATTTAAGTAAAAGTACATTTAGTTCTTGTTAATCCTCTAGCTACACGATAAGCAGCAGATTTTAAAGCAAAATGGAATTTCTTTGTCTTCAATATACAAATTGATACAGTAGAAAATTACTGACGTTTCATTCTTTGTTTTCACTTTTATGTACAAATGCTTAAACAGTTTTTACTAAGTGCCAGACTTCTAATCACTTGACAGATATTTCATTTAATTCTTACAACAACTTTCTGAGGTATGTAGTATTATTCCCATTTTACAGATGGGGAAACTGATGTATGAAGTGAAGTAACTTGCCAAAGGTCATTTAACTGATAAGTGACAAAGGCAGCCTTAGCCTCTTCCATTTAACCCCAGAGTGCCAAATAAATGATATTTTAAAATGTGTACCCTGGGACTTCCCTGGTGGTCCAATGGTTAAGAATCTGCCTTCCAATGCAGAGGATGGAGATTCAATCCCTGGTTGGGGAAGATCCCACATGCCACTGGGTAACAAAGCCCATGTGTCACAACCACTGAGCCCATGCACTCTGGCGTCCACTCTGGCAACTAGCGAGAAGCTCATATACTGCAACAAAGAGCCCACTTCAGCCAAAAATAAGTATTAAAAATATTTTTAAAAATGTGTGTACCTTGATGAATAAATAGTTGAGGTACTGTGCTAGAGAAAAAAGCAAAACACAAAAATGCTAGCACTGCAGACAACTAAAAAATAACTAACAGGTTTAAATGCATGTCTGATCTCCCAGAATCACTAGGTTCTGAAAATGAGCCTTAGTGGTGAGCCCAGGAGCTGATCCTGCACCTATGGTGATGGAGTGGAATATAAAATGGGTGGTGGTAAAGAATCCACCTGCCAATGCAGGAGACACCAGACATGCAGGTTCGATCCCTGGGTCGGGAAGATCCCCTGGAGAAAGAAATGGCAACCCACTCCAGTATTCTTTCCAGGGAAATCCCATGGACAGAGGAGCCTGGTGGACGACAGTCCATGGAGTTGCAGAGTCGGACACGACTGAAGTGACAGAGAACACAGCACAGAGAGTATTAGTCACGGTAATCGAAGGGCTTCATTTCTGTTGCTCAAATGAAGACAGCAGGTTAGGGTTTGGGCCTATCCAAAAAGGTGAGTTAGATCTCCATATAATGTTAGGGTTCTCAAAAGGTGACAACTTCAGTGAAAATGGAAAGAGAAAAAAATCTTCCACTTTCTTTAGTTCTGGATTCTGGGTGGAATAAAAGAGCTCTTCTTAGAATGTGAAACCATAGCCTGTGCATCATGAAAGTGTGAAAGTTAAACCCCCAAACTGAGAAATTAACAGGTCTAAATTATTCAAAACACAACCAGAGAATTACAGGTTGAAGGTCAATTACAGAAAAAATAGAGGCTAAAATGAGAAGATTGCCCAGATGCCAGACAGGACTACCTGTCAGCAGGTGCCCAGTACGTGACTGGGGAAGAGGGGAGAAATAACTCCAGAAAGAATGAAGAGGTGGAGCAAAAGTGAAAACAATGCCCGGTGTGGATGTGACTGGTTATGGAAGTAAAGTCTCATGCTATGAAGAGTAATATTGCATAGAAGCCCGGAATGTTAGGTCCATGAATCAAGGTAAATTGGAAGTGGTCAAACGGGAGATCTCATGAGTGAACATCAACATCTTAGGAATCAGTGAACTAAAATGGATTGGAATGGGCGAATTTAATTCAGATGACCATTATATCTACTACTGTGGGCAGGGATCCCTTAGAAGAAATGGAGTAGCCCTCAGAGTCAACAAAAGAGTCTGAAATGCAGTACTTGGGTACAGTCTCAAAACTGACAGAATGATCTCTGTTTGTTTCCAAGGCAAACCATTCATTATTACTGTAATCCAAGTCTATGCCCCAACCAGTAATGCTGAAAAAGCTGAAATTGAACAGCTCTATGAAGACTTACAAGACCTTCTAGAACTAACACCCCAAGAAGATGTCCTTTTCATTATAGGGGACTGGAATGCAAAAGTAGGAAGTCAAGAGATACCTGGAGCAACAGGCAAATTTGGCCTTGGAGTACAGAATGAAGCAGGGCAAAGGCTAATAAGTTTTGCCAAGAGAACGCACTGGTCATAGCAAACACCCTCTTCCAAGAACACAAGAGAAGACTCTACACATGGCCATCACCAAATGGTCAATCCTGAAATCAGATTGATTATATTCTTTGCAGCCAAAAACGGAGAAGCTCTATACAGTCAGCAAAAACAAGACCGGGAGCAGACTGTGGCTCAGATCATGAACTCCTTATTGCCAAATTCAGACTTAAATTGAAGAAAGTAGGGAAAACCACTAGACCATTCAGGTATGACCTAAATCAAATCTCTTACAATTATACAGTGGAAGTGACAATAGATTCAAGGGATTAGATCTGATAGAGTGCCTGAAGAACTGTGGATGGAGGTTCATGACACTGTACAGGAGGCAGTGATCAAGACCATCCCCAAGAAAAAGAAATGCAAAAAGGCAAAATGGCTGTCTGAGGAGGGCTTACAAATAGCTGAGAAAAGAAGAGAAGCTAAAGGAAAAGGAGAAAAAGAAAGAGATACCCAACTGAATGCCGAGTTCCAAAGAATAGCAAGGAGAGATAAGAAAGCCTTCCTCAATGAACAATGCAAAGAAAGAGAGGAAAACAACAGAATGGGAAAGACTAGAGATCTCTTCAAGAAAATAAGAGACACCAAGGGAACATTTCAGGCAAAGATGGACACAATAAAGGACAGAAATGGCATGGGCCTAACAGAAGCAGAAGATATTAAGAAGAGGTGGCAAGAATACACAGAAGAGCTATACAAAGATCTTCATGACCTAGATAACCAAGATGGTGTTGTCACTCACCTACAACCAGACATCCTGGAATGTAAAGTCAGGTGAGCTTTAAGAAGCATCACTACGAACAAAGCTAGTAGAGGTGATGGAATTCCAATTGAGCTATTTCAAATCCTAAAAGATGATGGTGTGAAAGTGCTGCACTCAACATGCCAGCAAATTTGGAAAACTTGGCAGTGGCCACAGGACTGGAAAAATCAGTTTCCATTCCAATCCCAAAGAAGGGCAATGCCAAAAAATGTTTAAACTACTACACGATTGCACTCATCTCACATGCCAGCAAAGTAATGCTCAAAATTCTCAAAGCCAGGATTCAACAGTATGTGAACTCTGAACTTCCAGATGTTCAAGCTGGATTTAGAAAAGGCAGAGGAACCAGAGATCAAATTGCCAACATCCATTGGATCATCAAAAAAGCAAGAGAGTTCCAGAAAAACATCTACTTCTGCTTTATTGACTATGCCAAAGCCTTTGACTGTGTGGATCCCAACAAACAGTGGAAAATTCTTCAAGGGATTGGAATATCAGACCACCTGACCTGCCTCCTGAGAAATCTGTATGCAGGTCAAGAAGCAATAGTTAAAACTGGACATGGAACAACAGACTGGTTCCAAATTGGGAAAAGTGTACGTCAAGACTATATATTGTCACCCTGCTTATTTAACTTATATGCAGAGTACATCATGTGAAATGCCAGGCTGGATGAAGCACAAGCTGGAATCAAGATTACTGGGAGAAATATCAATAATCTCAGATATGCAGATGACACTACCCTTATGGCAGAAAGTGAAGAGGAACTAAAGAGTCTCTTGATGAAAGTGAATGAGGAGAGTAAAAAAGCTGGCTTAAAACTCAACATTAAAAAAACTAAGATTGTGGAATCCAGTACCATTACTCCGTGGCAAATAGATGGAGAAACAACAGGAACAGTGACAGACTTTATTTTCTTGGTCTCCAAAATCACTGCAGATGGTGACTGCAGACATGAAATCAAAAGACCTGCTCATTGGAAGAAAAGCTATGACCAACCTAGACAGCATATTAAAACAGAGACATTACTTTGCCAAACAAGGTCCATCTAGTCAAAGCTATGGTTTTTCCAGTAGTCATGTATGGATGTGACAGGTGGACTATAAAGAAAGCTGAGAGCTGAAGAATTGATGCTTTT
Source organism: Okapia johnstoni (assembly GCA_024291935.2). Classification (NCBI taxonomy): domain Eukaryota; kingdom Metazoa; phylum Chordata; class Mammalia; order Artiodactyla; family Giraffidae; genus Okapia; species Okapia johnstoni. The sequence continues at coordinate 77,078,535 of CM044316.1, read as the reverse complement.
GAACTGTGGTGTTGGAGAAGACTCTTGAGAGTCCTTTGAACTGCAAGGAGATGCAACCAGTCCATCCTAAAGGAGATCAGTCCTGGGTGTTCACTGGAAGGGCTGATGCTGAAGCTGAAGCTCCAATACTGTGGCCACCTGATATGAAGAACTGACTCATTGGAAAAGACCCTGATGCTGGGAAAGATTGAAGGCGAGAGGAGAAGGGGACAACAGAGGATGAGATGGTTGGATGGCATCACCGACTCGATGGACATGAGTTTGAGCAAGCTCTGGGAGTTGATGATGGACAGAAAAGCCTGGGGTGCTGCAGTCCATGGGGTCACAAAGAGTCAGACACGACTGAGCAACTGAACTGAACTGAAGGGAAGAACGCAGATGATGGGAGAGAACTTTTCAGTATTTCAGTGAGTCTCAAGGGTGATACATACAACTTTCCTCATATCTAGATGTATCACAATAAAACTGCAAAACACCAGAGACCAAGAGAGCAATCTTGAAAGCAACAACAGAGAAAAGAGGGGTTATCTAAAAAAGAATTCAAACTAATCTAAACTGTAGGCTTCTCAATATTAATAAGAAGCTGAAGATGATGAAAAGTCTTCAAGGGTGAAAGAAATTAACCATCGACCTAGAAATACATATCCAGCCAAATTCCTAACTACTCAGGAGTTAGAAAATATATTTTCAGACAAACAAAAGATCATCTACTACAGCAAGAAGGAAAATTTAACCTGGAAGAAAGGAAGAAGATGTAAGAAAGTTGAACAAATAAATTTGTAAATTTGCCTTTAAATGGATACTGACTATAAGTTAATAAATACTGAATAACTTAAGAAAATTAGTTCAGATAAAATAGAAAGAGAATACTTATACAATTAACATATAAAGAGAAGAAAGAATAGAATTAGAGCATTTTACAGTCTGTATTTGCCTTGCATATATCCTTTTAGGCTAAGTGTCTGCTCAAGTCTTCAGCACACTTAAAAATGTGCTTGAGTTTTCAGTCACTTATACATTCGTGGTCGTTGTGGCTTGGTCCCCTAAGTCGTGTCTGACTCTCTGTGACTCCATGGACTGTAGCCCGCCAGGCTCCTCTGTCCACGGGATTTCCCAGGCAAGAATACTGAAGTGGGTTGACATTTCCTTCTCCAGGGACTCTTTCTGACCCAGGGATCAAACCCATGTCTCTTGCATTGGCAATTCAGTTCAGCTCAGTTCAGCCCCTCAGTCGTGTCCGACTCTGATTCTTTACCACTGAGCCACCAGGAAAGCCCACGTTCTTCGTACAAGTCCTTTTCAGATGTGTAGTTTTACAAATACATTCTCACAGTCAGTAACTTATCCATTTTTATAACAGTGTTTTTTGCAGAGTAAAATTTTAACTTTTGATGAAGTCTAATTTACCAATTTTTCCTTCCGTAAATTCAGCTTTGGTGTCATATCTAGTAACTCTATTCCTAATGCCAAACTGCTAAGATTTTCTCCAGCATTTTCCTCTGAAAGTTTTATAATTTTGAACTTGACATTTAGATCTGTGATTAATTTTGAATTAATTTTTATATAATATGTATCATTTAGGTTGAGATTCATACTTTGTTATATAGATGTCCAGTTATTCCAACACCGCTGGCATCTCGAAGAGAGGCATGGAACAGATTTGTCTCTCACAGTCCTCACAAGGACTCAAGTCTGCCCATAGCTTGATGTTGGGCTTCTAGCTCCGGAACTGTGAAATAGTACATTTCTGTTAAGGCCCTTGGTTTGTGGTACTTTGTTATGTCAGCCCTAGAAAACTAATGCAAACCCCAAATATATCTATTTTGTTAGATTTATGCCTAAGTATTTCTTTTTTTGAACTTTCCATTTCTAAAGTACTAATTATTTCCCTGGTAAACTTGGAGTATTGCATTTGCATCATGTCAAGACAGGAATTTCTCAAATATGTTAGCATTTGTGATCTCTCAGCTAAAGATGAGGAACTATTTAAAGAGAAACTACAAAATTCAATTTTTTTCACCTTTGTTATCTCTTTGATTGCCCAGTTAATTACCATTGCACACTATTTGGCTGCATCATCATATATTTGTGAAGAAACATTTTGAATCAAATTGTATCCTGACATTCCATGATTTATACTCAATGCATTTCTTGAAAGTAGAATTAAAACAAATATTCACCGAATTTTCCCACACTGGCCACCAGTCCTCAGAAGAACTACTTACATATCTTATGAAATTAAGTCAGTTACATTTTCATTAAACCCATTTTTTTTTTCAGAAAGAAGACATTTTAATGCCATACCTATGAGGTCTCAGAATTTTTCTTTACCTTCTCCTTTCTCCCTAGTGCCCTCACAACTACAACAATATGAAGCTAAAACTGGCCTCATATTACATTTAAAAGTCAAATGCATTTTCTAAACATTTCTCTAATCCATACACATCTCTTCTTTGTTACCAAGATGTCTTCCTATTTGTTGTCTGGCTCTCCTTGATGGATTAGTTTGCCTCCAGGGTTTACCCCAATGATAGCATCGGAGATTCCCATGTAGCATGGCCTGCTTAAATGCACTGGCTGATTCTTCTCTCCCAAGCTCAAAGTCCCATGCTGGCTGGGACAAAGTCCGCCTGCTCCCTGTGTGCATCCTCAGCCCTAGCACAGTGCCTTCTACCATGCACTTAGCCCTAGTGTGTAACAGCAGTGTATAACCCTAGTGTGCCACATGTATCTATGCATTTAATGAATGAATGAAGAAAAACTCTTGAGTTGAATGATTTTTTTAAAAAAATTCAAATTTTATAATCATTTAGCGTAGACAATGATCATTTTTTGGCATTTCTTATCCATTTTGCTGGAAGGTTAGGAAGTTCAATGTATTCAACCTTATAGACATAACTGAAATCTGTAATACCAGCCAGATCTGCTTTTGAGACTTCATTCCAATCACCTAATGCTGATCTCATTATTGACACTCAGTGTTCAAATAAAATATCAGCAGCCTGAACTTTCTTAGTGAATTTAAACTTGAACATGCCAGGAGCTGCAAGGTCAAGGATTCTCCTTCCTTTACTGCAGGAAGCCTGACAGCCTGAGTTACTATTAAGTAACCTGAGACATGAGAAAAAGGTCTGGGATTTTTTTAGTTGTACCTCTACTAGTTTGTGACTTTGTGTTTTCACATATTGGTGAGGGCTGACCAAGCAGATAGCATTCACCTAGATAAGTGATCACAGCGATGATTCTAACATATACATGCACAGTATTCCTGTAAGTCCGTGCTTGCATGCTAAGTCACTTCAGTCCAACTCTTTGTGACCCCATGGACTGTAGCCCACCAGGCTTCTCTGTCCATGGGATTCTCCAGGCAAGAATACTGGAGTGGGTTGCCATGCCCTCCTCCAGGGAGTCTTCCCAACCCAGGGATTGAACCCAGGTCTCCTGTGGCTCCTGTACTGCAGGCAGATTGTTTACTGCTGAGCCACCAGGAAGCCCATTCCTGTAAATAATTCAGCTGTAAAGAATTCCTGTAAATAGTTTGATACAAAAGACAGTTTCACCTAGTAGATGAATTGCTGCCCTAAGGGTCCAGCAAGTGGTTTCCTAATTTTAGCTTCTTCACTGGGGCAAATCTCTTTAAGGTCTCTCCGTGCTTTCATTTTCCCTCTTTATAATGGGTCAATGAATGAATATGGTAGAAATTAGCTACAGAGAGTTCCAGGATTCCTTAGATAAGAATAATATACTTTCCCAGATAATGATGTTTGTACTGAAACAATAGCATCATGTCGACTTTACCTAGGGGGCTTCCCTGGTGGCTCAGATGGTAAAGAATCTGTCTACAGTGCTGGAGACTGGGCCTAGAGAAGAGAATGGCAATCCACTCCAGTATTCTCGCCTGGAGAATCCCATGGACAGAGGAGCCTGGTGGGCTATAGTCCGTAGGGTCGCAAAGAGTCAGACACAACTGAGCAACTTACACTTTCACTTTTATCTCCTAGGGCATTAACAACTAGAAGATTAGCACTCTAACTTAGTGCAATATTAAGCATAATGGGCTTGTGTCCACCCAACTGTAGCTTGAAAACTAAGTTTTTCTGTCTTATTTGGATCTTTAGAATTGCTTAAACAAAGTCTGTGAGTACTCAGGAAATGCTGACTTAAAATATCTCATGAGTGAGTCATTCATCATCACATATTCCTGTGAGGTAGGTAAGATATTGTCACCCTCACCTGCCTGTTCTTATTTGATAAATGCTAATTGATATTATCTGACTTTCAAATGAATTATAAGAAGGTGGGTTTGTTACATCCCTTCTTATTAATTTCAGTTGAATAGTTCTGACTTTCACCCAACCCTGATGAATAGCTTGTATCTGATTGCCTTGTGTTTGCTTCACACCTCAATACTGTTGGGAATAATATAAAGAAAAGCTGCCTTCCCCAAAACAGGAAGAGCAAAGAAAAACCCAAGGGAGTCTACATAAAAAAAGATGAAAGAAGAATGAATATAATGGTAATATGAAAGCTCATAGGTCCTTTGATATCATGATAGCCGCTAGAAATACAAGTCTTCTCTAAAGAGAAGCCTGAGTTATTATGTCTTTCCCATTAAAATATAGATTAATGAACAATTTGGAGTTAGTATGTAATTTTGACTATCTTCACTTAAAAATGAATGAGCACAAACATATATGGTGAAGCAATCTGTCTTTGTACATGTGTGGATTGTTTCAATGATTAATAGACAATTTTTAGGAAAAAAACCTTCTCACCTTCCAAATTTTTCCAGTATGTCAATCATTTAACTCAAAACGTTATTGGATTTTACAATTAAAAAATGTGATTTGTAGAGTGATTAGCTTCATTCTTATAATAGTTAGATGGCTTTAGTCTTTCAGGCTTTTTCCTATTTTACCAGTGAATCCATTGAAAATACAGTAAGAGTTGACAGTATAGAACAAATTCACCAGAATTTGTGATGAAGAAATTAATTGCAAGCTAGGCTACACTCTCTTTGCTTGTGACCTATGTTCAGGGACACTGATCCCAGAAGGAAATGAAATTAACTTTTGCCTCATATTTCATGGTTGTGTTGTGGTCTTGGCCTTGTTAATGGTTCTGCTTCCTAAACTGTTTTGAAAGGAAAGAAATAGTCATGTGGCCAAAGGAGAAGGTTTCAGAGAACCTAGAACTCTCTCTATAGCATTCAGACATCTGGAAGATTTTGTTTTTTTTTTAATAAACTTATTTATGTGTTTATCTATTTTTGGCTGCACTGGGTCTTCATTGCTGTGTAAGGGCTTTCTCTAGTTGCTGCGAGCAGGGGCTTCTCTCTAGTTGTGGTGCAGGGGCTTCTCACTGTGGTGGCCTCTCTTGTTGCAGACCACAGGCTCTAGGGTGTATAGGATCAGTTTTTGTTGCACAGGTGCACAGGCTTAACTGCCCTGCAGCATGTGGAATCTTCCTGAACCAGGGATCGAACCTGTGTCCACTGTATTGGCAGGCAGATTCTTAACCACTGGACCACCAGGGAAGTCCCTGAAAGCTTGACATGAGATTTAGTTTGGAAGGCACTCTGAAAAAGCACTCTGCGAATTATTCTTTTCCACTGAGCCCACACAGGAGCAGTGGAGGTACATCTTAAATTTTTACCAAAAGATAAGTCCGTGACTTAAACGTTCACACCAACAACATCACTAACATCAAATTGCCCTTTAGAGGAAGGTGAAAAAGTGAAAGCTGTAAGGAATGGAAGCAAAGAGAACAGCTGATCACACCACCGTTTTCAACAACATCCTAAACTGTGATAAAGCCTTGATCATAGCTGTGTTTCAGTTTCTAGCCTCTGAGTCAGGTTCGTACCTTCTGGTGTGATTTGAAATAACTCCAGAACAGTTGATGATGCCTCATGTTAAACTGTGAAAGACATTCTATTTAGCAGACATTATGTCTCTCTGAGTCAAGAAGGTTGTTTTTTTTTTTTTCCAATTCATTTTGTCCTCTTCATTTCTGACATTAACTCAGAACATTTTTGTTCATCAGAGGATCTGCTTCATTCATTCCAGCTTGCACATTTAGCTTGGGATATAACAGGCTCTACCCTCACAGAGGCGACTGGGCCAGTATATTATGGATGATTTAGCCCATTGCCTTTTCAGGTGGAAGGGGTATTGCAGAAACACTGCCACTGGAATTCTGTTTCTAAGACTTTTATTTTATGCCTGCCCATAAGTTCTATTTCCAATCCTGTTCCTGGATTTTCAATGAACAAGTGAAGGGAAGTAAAGAGCAGAGAGGGCAGATTATTGGTACAAGTTTCTCTAAGGACTTCTTCCTAAGTTCTATCTACTCAAGGGTAATGTAATTTCAGGAGACACTAAAAGACACAGAACACCGTCTATTCTAAGGGCCAGTCTTGCTGATGATAACGTGCTGACTGGCTAGAGTCCAGAGAGGTGCCTTCCTTGGCCACTGTCCAACTTGAGGCAAGTCAAAGGTACAGGTTGCTACTAGAGAGCTCCAAGCAAAAACTTTAGGGAAGTGTCAGGGAAACTGGTTTAGCAATCTCTAGTGGCTTTGTCTCCAGGATAAGCAGCCTGGCTTTAGGAAAGCACAATAGCATTAGAAAGGGCAGTGTTTTAAAAGACAGTGGTGATATGTCTGGGACTCGAATGGGGACTCTGATGCCTTCTAAAGAGACCTACAAAAAGTTCCTAAGTCAACTAAGATCTCAAGAATAAGACCCTAAGAAGACAAAGTTTCTCCAGGGCACCACTGAGATTGAGAGATGACACAGGCTTTTAGGAGGAAACCAAGAGTCCTGTTCATTTCAGTCTGGTTCCAAGTCTATGGTGACTTTTTATGATCCCCCCTATACTGTATATGAATTTTTGTCAAGGAAAAAGAAATGTACAAACTCTTTTTCTACCTGCACATAGAGGGGTACATTAAGGCTGTATCATTTTTTTTTTCTTTTTAGCTAAGTCTACTTAATCTGTGTGTGACTAGGAGAGGTAGTTGGGCACCATCTGGGATGGTACAGGTCACTTTAAGAGAAAATAGACGAGAGGATGAAGAGGAATTGAGTGGCTAGCAAGTAAGAAATATTGATTTATTTTTATCCCAAATCTACCATTTCATAAAGCAATCTAAGCCATTTCCCAGGTCAATTTTCTCATCTCTCATAGGGATATACCACTTCCTGTACCTGATTCTTTATGCAAGTGGTATGATATTTCATTCGTTGCTTATGAAGAAAAATAGTGAAGAATATTATGTAAAACAACAGTTTATTTATGTATCTTTGGAGCACAAGCTGGAATCAAGATTGCTAGGAGAAATATCAATAACCTCAGATATGCAGATGACACCACCCTTATGGCAGACAGTGAAGAAGAACTAAAGAGCCTCTTGATGAAAGTGAAAGAGCAGAGTGAAAAAGTTGGCTTAAAGCTCAACATTCAGAAAACTAAGATCATGACATCTGGTCCCATTACTTCATGGCAAATAGATGGGGAAACATTGCAAACAGTGACAGACTTTATTTTATTTTTTTGGGCTCCAAAATCACTGCAGATGGTGATTGCAGCCATGAAATTAAAAGATGCTTACTCCTTGGAAGAAAAGTTATGACCAACCTAGACAGCATATTAAAAAGCAGAGATATTACTTTGCCAACAAAACTCTGTCTAGTCAAGGCTATGGTTTTTCCAGTAGTCATGTATGGATGTGAGAGTTGGACTATAAAGAAATCTGAGAGCTGAAGAATTGATGCTTTTGAACTGTGGTGTTGGAGAAGACTCTTGAGAGTCCCTTGGACTGCGAGGAGATCCAGCCAGTCCATCCTAAAGGAAATCAGTCCTGAATATTCATTGGAAGGACAGATGCTGAAGCTGAAACTCCAATACGCTGGCCACCTGATGCGAAGAACTGACTCATTTGAAAACACCCTGATGCTGGGAAAGATTGAAGGTAGGAGGAGAAGGGGATGACAGAGGATGAGATGGTTGGATGGCATTGCCGACTCCATGGACATGAGTTTGAGTAAACTCCAGGAGTTGGTGATGGACAGGGAGGCCTGGCGTGCTGTAGTCCATGGGATCACGAAGAGTCAGACATGACTGAGCGACTGAACTGAAGTGAACTGAACTGAGTGGAGAGTTGTTATTTGAAAGGTGATTTTATGGAGTCCAGACTAGCTGCCAGAGCAGGCTAAGACCAAGTAATTTATCTCAGAATGTCCCCTTGCTTTGTTCTGGCACATTAATGAAAAAAGTTCTAACATTCATTTTAATGAATAATTAGTTTAGGGGGAATCTCCTGTACAGCTTGTAGTCTTGTATTGCAGAGCTGAAATTTAATGATTTAAATCCATTTGTCTTCAATGCCAACATAAATCAGAGATGAATTACATCTAATCAGTAAAATGGGTTTAATACGTGGCTTATAGGTTGTGGGAACCAATTAATATTTGTAAGCATATTATCTAAGTTCTTAAGTGAAGGCCATTATAGAATTTTATTGTAGTAGATTGGGTTCAAGTTAAAAAACAATTCTAACTTGTATAGTGCTTGGAGGAAGAGGAAAGTAGAAAGACAAAAGCCGTTTTCAGTTAGGCTAATAACTTTTATCTTGAAATGTAACTTGGATATTACAAAGAAGAATAAAACACTTAGAAAACAAATAACACAACTAGTAATGAAAAGATTTACAAAGAGCTTTTTTCCCCCGTTCCCTCTTCGAAAAGCTAACCTCCAAATTAAATCCTAGACTAAAGTTTTAAACTGTCCGCTGCAGACAATTGCCACTTTCCAAGTACGGACTGCCGAGAGCACAAAGAGCAAAGTTTAGTCAAAGTTCATTTTCAGGTCATCCACCCTGGAACCATCAATCTGGACAACCTCTGGGTAACCTCTTCCAAGCTTGTGGACTGGAGCGGGATCCTTTGCAGCCTCATTAGAGCATGCAGTAATTAATTTGTCTTAAATAGGAAATTAAACAGTCATGTACAGTGTAGAGAGGAGGTCAGAAAGTGGATCTTGAGGTGCATTCACGACCTCTGTTTGGGAGTCCTCCCAGGCCTGCAGGGAGGCGGGGCAGATGCAGAAGAGAAATAATTGTGTAGGACAAACGTTACAAAACCTCCATGACACAAAGCATCCATAAATAGGAGAGAAATTTGACCTGAGAACAAATCGCCAGTGTTTTTAATGTTGCTCAGGCATGCCTGTCTTTCAGAAGACTTAGGGTGAGAACTCGGGCAAAGATGACTTCACAAATCCAGTGTGTATTAACCCAGAAAACTCACCGTTGTCCTTGAACTTACTATGGATTGTATCCTAGACTTGTATTCATGAACTAGAGATTCTGTCATGAGAAAGTGGGAGAAAAGGTCTAATGTGGAGTTCTACTGAGTCAATGTTATTTGTTAATTCATGGTGAATCAAACCCTTGTCTTCCAAGATAGCATTTTAACATAATTGGAGAAGTTGAATGGATAACATTAACAACACACACAGGCAATTTTGCAAAATAGATAAAATGGTATTTATTTCTTAGTAATAGAAGAGTGCAAAGTTTTTCCAATATACTGTTTCATCTAAAACCTGTGATATCTATCTCCCTACCTATCTATCTAGAATTTTACTATAAGAAATTTCATTAGCAGAAAATTAATTTTTATATAATAAAATAGAAGTTAAAAAAACCATGACATTATGTAAGTGAGGATATGATAAGATTTATAAAGTCTTTTGGCCTTTTTATATTTTTGATGAACTTAGTACAAGGTAAATCTATAATGGCAAAGTATAGATTAAGTAAATCTTTAAAAAATTAAGTTTGTTATGTATGTGGTAAAGAACAAAATTTGAATTATGAAATAAAGGTAAATTGGAAGAGGAATTGTTCAGTCACAAGAACTGGAAAGCAAAAGTTTCTAAAACTTAAAGTGTACTAGTCAAGAAATAGCATCATGAGAAAAAAAATCAAGTCATCTCCAAGTTCATTGAATCTGTTGCCACAGATATAAAAAAACACGTCTTTGAATATCAAAAACTCTGAGTGTTAAATTGCTATTTGATCTTAACTCTCTAGTACTTTCACATCATGCTCATTTTTAATGCTAGCACCTTAATCCCTATTTAAGGGATCATTTAAATTTTTTCCTGAAAATAAGCAGTGATCTTGCAATTTGGGATTTTCTTTTTATTTTGAGGTATAATTGACCCAATCACTAGGTTATTTCCTAGTGATTCATAGTGAATCAATAACATAGTGATTCAATGTTTCCATACCTTACAAAACAATCATCATAATAAGCCTACTTACCATCTGTCATTGTACAAAGTTATTACAATATTATTGACTATATTCCCTCATGGTGTACACTTCATCCCCATGACTATTTTTTTTTATAACTCTGTTTTGTGTTTGTTCATTTGTTTTGTTTCTTAGGTTCCACATATAAATGAAATCATTTGGTATTTGTCTTTTTCTATGTGACTTGTTCCACTTAGTATAATACTCTCTAGGTCCATCCATGTTGTTACAAATAGCAAGATTACGTTCTTTATTCCTCTGTCTATTGATAGACGCTTAGGTTGCAATGATGTCTTTACTATTGTGAACAATGCTACAATAAAACATAGGGGTGCAGATACATTTTCAGGTTAGTGTTTTATTTTCTTTGGAAAAATAAATCTGGGATTTTTAAACATCAGGTTCACTGAGGAATAACTTACAAAGAGTTAGGTTCACTCTTTGAGGTATACAGCTCCAAGAATTTTGATAAATATATATAAATATGTCGGAGAAGGCAATGGCACCCCACTCCAGTACTCTTGCCTGGAAAATCCCATGGATGGAGGAGCCTGGTAGGCTACAGTCCATGGGGTTGCTAAGAGTCGGACACGACTGAAGCGACTTAGCAGCAGCAGCAGCATATAAATATGTGACTGCCACAACAGTCAAGATATTGAACATTTCCATCATGCAGTAAAATTCCCTTATGCCTCTTTGAGGGAATCCCTTTTCCCTATCTCATGGCTACTATTAATATAATTACAGTTCCTTTAGTTTTGCCTTTCCAGAATATCATATAAGTGAAACCACTCATATGACTGTTTCTTGTCTTCTTTCACTTAGCATAATAAAAGTTTTCATTTGGGGGATAAATCCTTATAAATGGGATCCCTGAGTCATGTGGTAAATGTATATTTAACCTTATGAGACTTTATATTAAACTGCTAATCTATTTCCCAAAGTGGCTGTACCATTTAACATTCCCACTAGCAATGTTTGAGAGCTCCAATTGGTCTGTATCTTTGTCCACACTTGACATTATCAGCTTTTCAATTTTAGAAATTCTAACATACACATAGTAGTAGCTCATCACGGTTTTAATTTGAATTTACCTAGTGATGTTGAAAGCTTTTCATTACCTTATTTGTCATTTGCATCTCTTCTTTGGTGAAGCCAAAATCTCACCATTTGCTGAAAAAGTGCCAGTGGCTGCTTACCTCCAAACTTCTTGTTTAATGAGGAAAATAAAACTTCCTTTGTGTTGAGCCACTGTTCTTTGTTGCATGAAGCTCAATAATCATAACCAAAGTTACAATCTTCTTTTTATATTAAGATTTTGTGTTCATATTCCTACATTCTCTCTTTTCATTCGTGGCATTGCCATTACCACATCATCTAAGCCAGAAAAGTAATCCAGTTTTTTACTTTTACTGCTTTCTTATCACCCAAGGCAACACTTCACATCTGTCAAAGAAACTATTGCAATAGCCCTTTCACTAGTCTCCATATTTCCCCCCATATTGATGTTAGCTTTAGCACTTTAAAATAGTTAAAATACTGAATTTCTGCCTAAAACCTTTGGTTTATTATCACCTGTAGGAGGAGATCTGAAGGTCTTAGCATAGCATGCCCCAGCTTTCACAACTCTTCTCCCATCTATCTTCTCAGCTTGATCATCTGCCTCACCCATCCCTTCCCTTTTCTCACTCACTCAACTTCCTCGTTCACTCACTCACATGCTGTGCTCCTATGGAACAGAACTGTTCATCCCTCTCTTTCACAACTCAGGGTCCTTGATAGGTTTGTTCTGTTGGGAAAAGCCTCCCTCCCTTTTCTCATCTGAACAACCCCTATTCATCTTTCAAGGTCAGGGTCCTGTGTCACTTCTGTAACACATTCCCAAATGCTTCTAAGAAGTGTTACACTCTTTGCTCCATCTGCTTCCATGAAACTCGGTTCCTTCCTGATTCTCGTGCTCTCTCATGTCTTTATGTGATGGTTTCTCCTACAGAATGTTTGAAGTAGATAATGATTATGAATGCTACTCTGAGATCTCTGAAGCAAGTTCAACACGATATTTTTAAAAAATGTTTACAGAGTGATAGTGATTGCAGTATTACCATGGTTTATTGTATGCTTTCAAAATTGAAGGGAATGCTGAATCTGAGTTAGGTGTTAGCGGAAATATTCAAATTCGTACCTGCTTCTTTAAAGAACCTGTTATAAGATGTGAAGTAGGAAGAAGACAAGGATAGAATCCTTAGGCATTCTAATGTTTAAGGGCTAAGCACAGGTGATGTAAAGGAGGCTGAGAAGAAATAGAGCCGTAGAAAGGAAATTAGGAGGGTGATTAATTAAGTCAAGGAGTGGGAGCACCCAAGTTTAAGGGAAGAGGCCAAGTGATATTAGTATTAAAAAGAGTCTGTAGGACTTGATCAACAAAAACCTTTGCTTGAATGATTTCTGACTTTCATGGCAGCCATTAGCTTTATATAGGTTTGGGAGGAGTAAGTTATTTTTCCCTCTGGCTCATCAGATCATCAAGTTTGGATTTGTAGAGCTTAAAGACCAAATTCTATAACACAAAAGATAACCTTGAGGCCTTTTCTAGCCATAAAAATACCAGTCTCATAAAGTCATTAAAAGTGATAATGTTCAGTCTATAAATTAATCAGGGGAAATGTGGACATAAATTTCAGCAACTTTGTGTCATTATGAGTTTGTGTAAAGGATTTTGTTAGAGGAAATAAAGACTTAGGACCACGTGATGCGTGAACTATGTTTCCAGATAAGGAGATGGCTGGGCAAATGACTCCTTGTTTAATCACCTGTTCTATTTTTTATGATTTAATATATGACTCTCTTTTACATGATTGCATTTTAGATTTGATTGATTTTGGTTTTTAATTGTTAAATATGGAATTGATTAGACTTAGTTTTATGAGAATATAATTGGATGTAAATTAGGCTTTGGTAAAATTTAAATCGAAAATATATTAGACAAATTCCTTAATCTTTTTTTTTTTTGCCTCAGTTTCTTCATTTGTACAATTTAAAGCCTTGGACTAGATGACCTTGAAGGTTCTTATGAGGTATAACAGTTAAAAACTATAGTTTTATGTGGAGGAAATAGCTCTGTAGTTAATCAAATCCTTCATTTTTCAAGTGATTATTTTGGCTTCTGAGAGCTTATGAGAAATCCCTTCATTTATGACTATTTGTATTCATTATCTAGACATTGTCCTCATATAGATGGAGGCTAGTGATCACGTCAGTTCCAACGTGGAAAATGTCTTTCTTTCCAGTAGCCAAGTGTTAAACATGAAGGATGGTAGCAGGGTTTAAGCAACCAGTGCTGTCTGACTTACCTATATTGAATTACTGCAAAAATCATGTTAATTTTTAGAACTGCTTCAAATCTTGAGAAAATTTAATGCCATGAGGCCTACCAGGTCACACCACCTGTGAAGGCAAGCTGCTTGCCTGCGGCTGGTGGCGCTACAGGGTCGTTTGCTGTCCTCAGTCACAGTCAGAACTGGCTGCCTTTCATGTCATTGAGTCTGTCACTCAGAGCTTGGAATATGCTACCTCCGGCACCTGAAGAGGCATTCCCACTGCCATTCTTCTTTCTCTGTGGTTGGGAACACTGTGATGGAATAATTCGTGTTTTATTTTTGAGGGAATGTTCCAGACCACTGGATCCCCTTCAAGCCTCACTTCTGTATGAAGTCCCTGAATCTTTGTAAGGTTTATCCTCCACTCCCTGGCCTACAGTCCATGAGGTCACAAAGAGTTGGACACGACTGAGAGACTGACTAACTCTGGGACACATGTGTCTTAGCAAGGCCTCCACTTGCCAATTCTTGCTCGTCTGATCTGATGAACATGTCATCAATATCGTGGGCCAATGTGATGTTTTGTGAAATGTCCAGATGATCCAGAAGATTCATTTGGACTGTATTATGACTGAGGGCGCAGAGTTAACATAGCTTTGAAAGTGAAAGCGTTCGTCATTCAACTGTGTCTGACTCTTTGCCTCCCCATGGTCTGTAGCCCACCAGGCTCCTCTGTCTATCGAATTCTCCAGGCAAGAATGCTGGAGTGAGTAGTCATTCCCTTCTCCAGGGGATCTTCCCAACCCAGGGATCAAACCTGGGTCTCCCACATGTCTTCCCACATTTGAGCCACCAGGGAAGCCCCTAACATACCCGTGGAGGAGATTAAATGTGTGTGGTTGTCCATCTGACATGAATATGAACTACTTATGATCCTCTTTGCTTTAAAAAAAAAAATATTCATTCATTCATTCATTTGTTTTTGGCCACATGGGCTCTTAGCTGTGGCATGTGGGATCTTTTTTTTCTTTTGTTGCGGGTCACTGGCTTCTCTTCAGTTTCTCCTCAAGGGCTTAATTGCCCTAGGGCATGTAGGATCTTATTTCCCTGACTAGGGATGAACCTGAGTGCCCTGCTTTGGAATGCAGATTTTCAATCACTAGACCAATTGATCCTTTTTCCTGATAGGAATAGAAAAGGTCACATTTGCTAGATCAATGTCTGCATAGTTTGTACCTGAGGCTATATTAGTCTGCTGTAGTAAACATACCATGTCTGGCACAGTAACTGCGATTGGTTAGGTTTTTGGTAGTCAAATGTCATGTAAAGGATCTGTCTGACTTTGTGGAATTCATTATGGATACCGTGAATTTAAATGGACAGTGATGGTGACCACTGCCTCTGCAGTCTTTAGGTCTATAATGATGGTACTAACCTCTCCACTACCACCAGAATGAAATTTTTAGCTGCGGAGGGGAAGTTACACAGATTTTCACTGGGCTTTTTCTCCTATGATAGGTTTTAACCTGTATGCTAAGGACCAGATATGGAAATATTTTAATTCCAGTTATACCTCTGGAGACCCAGGGAATGACCCCTATGGACCTAGTGGACCTGCTGTAAGCCAAACTTGGGTCAGGACTTTGCTTACTATCTGGCTTCCATACATCTTCGCTCTAACAGGGGCCATGATGACTCTGGGCCTTTGGTTAGCAATGTTAATTTGGTCCTTTGCCTAGCAGTTCTCAAAAAATATGAGTATTTCTCTTTTCCAAGTTTCTGGTAATCTGAGTAAATTGTTCTAGGTCCTTTTAATCAGGGAATACCATAGAAACTTGCTATGATGTTGCAAAGTTCTCCCAGGGACCCAGCATCTCTTTTAGTCATTGGATTTTAGGTCTAGGACTGACTCAGGTCTACAAACTGGGCTTTTACTAGGGCAGCTGTCCTAAGCCTCTTAATTATCCATCCTTGATTTCTTTTAGTTGTATATATGAAGAAGTATACTTGTTACTTCCCATGACTTTCCTTTAGGAATGCCATGTTCTCTGAACATCTCCACAGCTCCTTTTGAGCAATTTCCCACTCATTGTGATTATAACCCCCACTTGCTTCTGATGCTTCAGCATCATCACCACTTGGCCGCTGTTATAATCCTCATCATTCCTACTGGTATCTATCATCTCTATCACTTTCAGAGAGAGAAGTGCTATAATAGCATCTCTTACCTTAGCCCTGGCCTGCAGACAACAGTCACCACTGATGTTTTCAATGAGTCTAGTGTCCCTCAAGAATCTTTTCAATGACTTTTCTAGAATCTTTTCAATGATTACAGATGTTCAAGCTAGATTTAGAAAAGGCAGAGAAACCAGAGATTAAATTCCAACATCTGTTGGATCATCAAAAAAGCAGGAGAGTTCCAGAAAAACATCTACTTCTGCTTTACTGACTATGCCAAAGCCTTTGACTGTGTGGACCACAACAAACAATGGAAAAATTCTTAAAGAGATGGGAATACTAGACCACTTTACCTGCCTCCTGAGAAATCTGTATGCAGGCCAAGAAGCAACAGTTAGAACAGGACATGGAACAATGGACTGGTTCCAAATTGAGAAAGGAGCACATCAAGGTTATATATTGTCACCTTGCTTATTTAACTTATATGCAAAGTACATCATGCGAAATGCCAGACTGGATAAAACATAAGCTGAAATCAAGATTGCTGGGAGAAATATCAATAACCTCAGATATGCAGATGACACCACCCTAATGGCAGAAAGTGAAGAAGAACTAAAGAGCCTCTTGATGAAAGTGAAAGAGGAGAGTGAAAAAGCTGGCTTAAAACTCAACATTCAAAAAACTAAGATCATGGCATCTGGTCCCATCACTTCAAGGCAAATAGATGGAGAAACAATGGAAACAGTGACAGACTATTTTTGGGGGCTCCAAAATCACTACAGATGTGACTGCAGCCATGAAATATAAAGATGCTTGCTCCTTGGAAGAAAAGCTATGACTAACCTAGACAGCATATTAAAAAGCAGAGACATTACTTTATCGACAAAGGTCTGTCTAGTCAATGCTGTTTTTTTTTTTCCAGTGGTCATGTATGGATGTGAGAGTTGGACCGTAAACAAAGCTGAGTGCCAAAGAAGATGCGTTTGAACTGTGGTGTTGGAGAAGACTTTTGAGAGTCCCTTGGACTGCAAGGAGATCCAACCAGTCCATCCCCAAAGAAATCGATCCTGAATATTCATTGGAGGGATTGATGCTGAAGCTGAAGCTCCAAATCTTTGGCTACCTGATGTGAAGAACTGACTCATTGGAAAAGACCCTGATGCTGGGGAAGATTGAAGGCAGGAGGAGAAGGGGACGACAGAGGATGAGATGGTTGGATGGCATCACTGACTCGATGGACATGAGTTTGAGTAAACTCCAGAAGTTGGTGATGGACAGAGAGGCCTGGCGTGCTGCAGTCCATGGGGTCTCAAAGAGTTGGACACGACTGACAACTGAACTGAACTGAGTGTCCCTCTAACCAGCCCATTTCTTATCTTCCCACTTTTCCTTAAATTAATGATTAATTAGCCTTAGCTTTTCATTATAACCTTCATTACTAAAGCCTCCAGACTTCTAAAATACCTGAGATATTGCCCACATCGATACATTCCCTTCTACCTGTTTGTCATTGGTGAAAGTAAAAGCATTGGAAGTGTTACAGCATGCTGGGAGATATCAGGAATCCACCTAGCCCCAGGGACAGGGTCCGTATACCAGTTGGCCAAAGGATGATCCAACTCAAACATTTTATCTTAGAGTCTGCTTCCTGCGATTATTCTTAGTACTAATTCTGGATCAAATTCCCTGGAAAAAAGACTCGACAGAGATATGTATTTAGGAAGTTAACTGGTCAGTGTTCTTGGGTATAAGATATGTGGAGAAGTGCAAGGGGAACAGGATTGGGCCAAAGGAGATATTGATCTGTGATGTAGTTGTGAGAACGATCTCAGCTGATTATGCGGGGAGCTCTGGAGCTGGGATGGTTTTTTCAGAGCTGTCCTAATTTGAGGCAGCCAGGCCAAGATTTTAACCAGATGCTAAATCAAGAGTATCTTTAAAGATGAAGTAAAGTTTTGGGCAGGTGACTTTCTTCCATCAAAGGCAATTTCCAGAAGAAAACCTACTTGCAAACATTCCATAGCCAACATCCTGGCTGATAGTGGATAGAGGTCATGGTCTTGGAGGGGGATTCTGGCAGCACACCACAGCATTCACTACAGATGTCATTGGAAGTGTCTTTAAATTTTTCTCTGATTTGTATTATTTTTAGTACTGTTTTTAAAATTGAATATCCTCATTTGTAAAATTAAAAAAGTAACTTGAAACTTCATCAAAAAAACAAAAGCCAAAGCACACAAATGTTCCAATTTCTGAATTTCTAGTCACTTTTGTTTTGGTAATTTTTAAATTTCCTTAATATTTGAGATAAATAGAGAAATGTGTTTGATTTTTGGAGTACCTTAAAATAAGTCAGTCAGCAGAAAAGTCAGTGTCAGAAAACACTGGCTGCTTAGAACCTACTATACTTCTTATTGAAAATAAAAAGTGCCCTGGTAGGATGCCCATATTCCTCCCAAGGGAGATTCCTCCCACCCCACTATTAGGAGCCAGGCGTATGTCATCCCAGCTACTGAGAGTCTTGGTTGCCACTGTTCAGAGATGAATCCCGTCTGCAGGAACTGTCCTTGTCCAAGGACGGCTGCTTTGCCTATGGTTGGCTCTATCCCCAGTTCCACTGCCCCCTCATCTCATGACTGGGTCAGTGGGGACAGGGCCTTAGTCCCCTTGCCTCAATTCAGGACCACTCTGAAAGACCATTATAGCTAGAGTTCACCACAGGAAAAGCTAAGGCTTCTACCGCAATTGCCTTTTACTTTAACACTTCTTTCTGACCAATTCTTTCCTTTTTCCCTTTCTGTATTGTGCTTCAAAGCATTCCCCAATACATTTTCTGCAGGCAAATATCCATCTCAAATCTGTTTCCTGAAAACCCAATCTAAGAAAATATCCTTTATGTAACTTGATTATGAGAGAAAGATCCCCTGGAGGAAGAAAATGGCAACCCACTCCAATATTTTTGCCTGAAATATCCCATGTACAGGAGAAGCCTGGTTGCCTACAGTCCATGGGGTCACAAAGAGTCAGACATGACTGAGCAACTAAGCACATATGAGAGAAAGGGGGAAAAAATCCTCCAAATAATGATGATAAAATAGAGTAGATACATAATGTATTGCGTTCAAAAATTTAATTTTCTGAGATAGAGTTATATTTCCCATTAAGCATATGAACACAAAAATATGTTTTAGTCGATTATTCTGACTAAATTTTAGTGTTTGTTATCCAATTGTAATTAGCACTTAATTACTGATAATCAGAAATTTTCTATTCTTTCTTCTTTTTCTCTTTATATATGGCTACAGACAATAATTCAGGGAACGGTCTTTCACTAAAATGAGTTTTGTCAGAAGGTTGGGAAAAGGCATTGCAAAGATTCTGAGGGGAACATACCATTGCCATTGCTAAGAAACTGGACAGAAATAAAAAATAAAAGTAGTGTTCTCAGAAACAAAATTAGAGCCATGTTGGCAAAGAAATTTAATATCTCTGAGCATCACTTGTCCTTTTTATAAGACAGTG
Source organism: Okapia johnstoni (assembly GCA_024291935.2). Taxonomy (NCBI): domain Eukaryota; kingdom Metazoa; phylum Chordata; class Mammalia; order Artiodactyla; family Giraffidae; genus Okapia; species Okapia johnstoni. The sequence continues at coordinate 77,059,195 of CM044316.1, read as the reverse complement.
ACTATGGTGACACCTTTAGCATACACTTTGTTTCAAGTTTCATTCAGCCTAGACTCCACTTCAAGCACTTTGAAGCTACACTACTGACGTCTGTTGCAAGCAACTTGGATGAGTAGTTTCATTGTTGCTGTTTAGTTGCTAAGTCATGCCCGACTCTTTGTGACCCCGTGGACTGCAGCCTGCCAGGCTCCTCTGTCCATGGGATTTCTCAGGCAAGAATACTGGAGTGGGTTGCCATTTCCTACTCCAGGGGATCTTCCCAACTCAGGGATCGAACCCACGTGTCCTATATTAGCAGGAGGATTCTTTACCACTGAGTCACCAGGGAAGATAAATATTCGTAGCACACTTCTTAGGGAAGAACATTTAAAATACTGGATAAAACATAAAAAGCATACTTTCAAATGCATGGATAATTTAAGAAGGAAAATCTTCAGAGACCAAAGTGATAGAGCATATATCTAGAGATGTGAACAGGCAGAGTACTGGGCATGTATTTTGTGGGGATGATAGGTTATCTACATTGCCCAGTGGCCTCCTTGGGTTTGTTCAGGCTATCATGAGTAGAAAAGGCAACAAACCTGGAGGCCTGCATAGGCAGCAAGACCAATTGGAGACCCTGCACAGAGTCTGCTCTACTGGCAGGAGTCACTAGGGCAAGCTCTTCTCAGCTTGCTCAGGCATGACTCTGTCCTAGTCTACTCTGCCTGCTGTCCTCAGAGGACGTGTAGTAGGATCTCAGAATGTCACTAAGTTAGGGGCAGCTGCCTCCCACCCTTCCTCCTAAGATGTCCCCTCACCACATGCAAAAGTCAATTCCAGCCAGCCAGAGGAGTTCAGTGTGAAATGCAGGACTTCAGTACTTTTAGAAACCAGTATGTAATCTCTGCATAGGAATAGATTCTTAATCAATACATCAAAATAATAAATCATGATAAATATGATCATATTAGTTTATCACAAGGTTCCCCCCCCCCCCCAAAACTGGGAATGTTACATCACAAACTGGGAGAAGACCTTTGGAAACACATATACCTAATAAAGGATAGCATCTAGAACCTGAAAACATTAAACCAATATGAAAAGACAAACAATCTACTGGAGAAAAAGGTAAAAGACATTAGCAGACATTTCACAGGTGAGGAAAAATAAACAGCCAATAAACTTATGAAAAGATGTTCAACTTTATTAGTGATAAGGGATATGCCAAGTTTAATCACAATGAAATATATTTTACAAACGTTATGCTGGTAAAATGTAAAGGCACTGAAATACCAAGACTTGATGAAGATGTGATAAACTGCACAGTCACTTTAGAAAACACCTTGGCATAATCTAATGAAGTTGATCTACATCCTATACTTCTACAAACTTAACAATCTCGAATATATAGCTTATAATGTTTTATGAGTCCTGGTGTGCTTGAATCAGTCTGATTTATATCACTTTTCCTATGATTATTTTTTTTTTAATATTTTTTTATTTTTGGCTACACTGGGTCTTCATTACTGAGCAAGGGCTTTCTCTAGTTGCGGTGAGCTGGGCCTGCTCTTTGTTGTGGTGCACAGGCTTCTCACTGTGATGACTTCTCTTGTTGCAGAGAGTGGGGTCTAGGTGCGAGGGCTTCAGTAGTTGCGGCACATGAGCTTAACTGTTCTGCGGCATGTAGGATCTTCCCGGACCGGGTATTCAACCCTTGTCCCCTGCACTGGCAGGTGGATGCTTAACCACTGAACCACCAGGGAAGTCCATGATCATTTTTAATAGCATCTCTTTGCTCTCCCCCAGTTTTTTTAGTTTGATGATAAAATGTATGGCTATTCTATCATCATTGTTTAAAAGCTATGTAATGATATATAAAAATATATGATTTATTCCATTGATAAGGTACATATGGTCTTCTGATGGGGTCTGCTTAAGTTAGGATAATAGTTAGGAACCCCTGACAACAGTAGTACCTGATCACTAACATAGGAGAGCAGCTGACCCAACCATTCTATTTCTTATTCATCTCTTGGTGATCATTAAATCTTTTTCTATTTTTCTCAACAACCTAAAACAATTTTTTTCCCTTGAGAAACATACATTTTTTCCAGATTTCCTTAGAAATATTTTCAAAGAGAATTACCCCTAGAGATCACTGTCTCAACTTCTAAATCATTTAAAAACACACTTCAGAATCTCCTGAAAATTTTCTACCTACTTCCTTACAAAAATAATCCTGTTTTTCATGAAACAAAGCATCCTTGAAACAAGCAAACAAAAACTATGGTTGTCTTGTTACTTTCTATTATGTCTTTATATATTTTTAAATTAGTATTGCAGTGCTATTCCTGTGTTTTTCACTATGGATGAATTTTTTTTTTCAACCATCATCTGTATAGATTTGGTTCAAATATATCCTAGAGATATGAAGAAATGCATTCTGAGTTAGTAAATTGGGGATTGGCAATAATTCTAAATAGTGCCACCTTATAATATTTTAGGGTGATGGCAACCAACCTGTCTTAAAAATTCATAATATGTCCAGCTCATCCAAGTAAACCTCATTTTAGCATGATGATATTTTACCTTTAGTAAACACCTTCCATGGCTTCTTCCATCTTTCCATCTTCAAATATTTATTAAGCCTGCAATTTGCTAATGATATAAAGATACAACATGTACTAATGATATAAATGTAGTGTTCCTCAATGCCCTACCATATGCCCTACCATATATGCCCTACCATATATTATGCCCTACCAATCTGCCCTACCATACATTATCTGTCTTTTAGAGATCACCTAATTTTCTCATGTCCTAAGACATTTTAGAAAAAAGAAATGGTGGCTTTGGCTATATGACAGCAATAGAATTGTACAGCATACAAATTATGTCAGTATATATTATCCTAGCAGTTTTTAAGCTCTTTCTAAGAGTGTTAGAACTATCGCATCTCTATAGCCTTTAATGTTATGGTATGAAGAACAGCTGAACTAACTCCAACTGACTAAATGGCATAGTTACATACAATTCTACCTTGAAATAAAGAAACTCCATTTATGTAAAAATATATTTAAATAAAATGTATTTATTTTATATAAAACACTGCCGCTTAAAAAGATAAGTAACCCAATGGCAAACCCATGCCCAGGAGGGTCAGAATTGTTCAATTCAGAAGGTCTTGGAGGTTTTGTTCCCTTGTTTTATGTTTGTTTTTTTTTTTACTTCAATTCCCATTTATTTTTGGCTCTTAGGGCAATGTAATCTTTTCAATATGAAAAAAAAGCAGCAATTTAATACAAAGTAGAAACTGAAATGTAGAGTAGGACAAAACCAAGAATGGGGGGAAAGTCAATGGCAAAAGAAAGAGATGAGATGTTGACAAAAGATGGGGGTGTCCTGTCCCCTCTCTGGGGAACGACATTTCAGTTCAGTTCAGTTGCTAAGTCATGGCTGACTCTTTGTGACCCCATGGGCTGCAGCAGGCCCAGCTTCCCTGTGCATCGCCAACTCCTGGAGCTTGCTCAAACTCATGTCTATCAAGTTGGTGATGCCATCCAACCATCTCATCCTCTGTCATCCCCTTATCCTCCTGCCTTCGATCTTTCCCAGCATCAGGGTCTTCTCCAATAAGTCAGTTTTTTGCATCAGGTGGCCAAAGTACTGGAACTTCAGCTTCAGCATCAGGCCTTCTAATGAATATTTAGGATTGATTTCCTTTGGATTGACTGTTTTGATCGCCTTGCAGTCCAAGGGACTCTCAAGAGTCTTCTCCAACACCACAGTTCAAAAGCATCAGTTCTTCGGTGCTCAGCTCTGTTTATGGTTCAACTCTCACGCCCATACATGACTACTGGAAAAACCATAGCTTTGACTAGATGGACCTTTGTTGGCAAAGTAATGTCTCTGCTTTTTAATATGCTGTCTAGGTTGGTCATAGCTTTTCTTCCAAGGAGCAAGCATCTTTTAATTTTAGTCACATCTGCAGTGATTTTGGAGCCCAAGAAAATAAAGCCTGTCACTGTTTCCATTGTTTCTCCATCTGTTTGCCATGGAGTGGTGGGACCAGATGCCATGATCTTAGTTTTTTGAGATCATTGAGACATTTAGGTGGGAGCATATACGTTTCCATATCCATTCTTTTCTGTAAGTAAAGATAGGGTTGGGGAGGGGCTTTCCGGAGGCTTAGGGACTAAGGCTCTAGTTTCTCTCTTGTTCCTCTTGATCCCCTTTTCTGACTAGGAGAAAGAAAGGAGTCCAACATTATGAAGGAGGTTCAGTGGAAGAGAGAAGAATCTTACTTGATAGGGTGGGGCCAGACACTTGCAGAGGAAATACCTCCGGAGAGAGCTTGGAGGGAGACTGGAAATGGAGATAATACTGTCAACACCTCCCCAGAAACTGAGAGAGGAGCAGGGAGCTAGATATCTGGAAGCTAGGACTTTAACTGCCTGGATGCCCTTTTCCAAAACGCTACCCCTTTCTTGGAGGGACTTGCACATGCTCCTTGGTTTCCTTGCTCCTGGTCTGCCACACGGCCTAAGATGGTGCTCAGCTCTCCAGGTTTTTAGCACCCTGTTCTAAATGGGATTTGACAAGACCTCGCTTCTTGGAGAGTTATCTCAAACAGAGAGGGAATGTTAACTGGCCAGGTGGGAGGAGTGGGCTCCAGAAGGAAATATAGGGTTACCCAGATTGGCAGAAATCTAGGTTCCCCAGAGGGGAAAGAGAGAAGACATTCAACAAACAATAAATATTTATTGAGCACCTTATTATGTACCAGGTACTGTGCTGGACCACCCCGACCCCGGCTCACCCAAAACAAAAAAACAAGATAGAGTCAGAAAACACAAGTGCTGAGGGAGAGGAAAGGGCCAATTGAGGAAGAAGGCTGAGGGGACTGAGAAGCCTGAGATAATGGGGACTCAGCCTTAGGCCTTCTTTTTGGCCTCCTCACTCTAATCCTCCCCCTCTTCTGTGGTGGCATCCTGGTACTGCTGGTGTTTGGAGATGAGGTCATTCCTGCTGCTCTCAGCCTCAGTGAACTCCATCTTATCCATTCCCTCACCTGTGTACCAGTGGAGGAAGGCATGCAAGAAGAACATGGCAGTGAACTGCTCTGAGATGCACTCAAAAGCTTCTGGATGGTCGTGCTGTTGCCATTGAAGGTGACTACCATCTTGAGGCCATGGGATGGGATGTTGCAGATGGCCATCTTGACATTGTTGGGGATCCATTCCAAGAAGTAGCTTCTGGTTTTGTTCTGCACGTTGAACATCTGCTCATCCACCTCCTTCATGGATATTAGCTCACAGAAGACAGCAGCCACCATGAAGTACTGAAAGGTTGTTGCTGAACCATGAAAGACACCAGGATTCTTGGCCTCCAGAGGAGAAGAATTCAATCCAGGGCCAGAGACGAGGCTTGATCGTTCAGAGCTTTTGTGTAATAAAGTTTCATTAAAGTGTAAAAGAGATAGAGAAAGCTTCTGACATGGACATCAGAAGGGGGCAGAAAGAGTACCCCCCTGATAGTCTTTAGCCAGATATTATATAGCTACTAGCAGTCTGCTAATTAAAGGAAATGTTTCAAAACTCAGAATGGCACCAGGTGAGTCATCTGGGCCATAAAACAATTGACATGAATCTTGAAGAAAGGCAGATTTCCATACAAATATACAGTTTCATTAACTTAGATTAGGAGAACAATGTATGGGTATAACATACTGGTTTGTCAAGTTGGTTCTGAGCCTTTAGGTGAACGGACTTGAAGACAGAGTCTAGGGTAAATGCATAGAACATTAACATAGCTTAAGACAAACATTTCCATAAGAAAAATGCATTGGTTAGCTCAAGGTTTGAGAAAAGTTAAGTTCAGGTGGAACCGGGTGTCATTATGGCAACACAAAATTTTAAGAGAAACCTCTTTTTATATTTGTATAGAGAAGGGGGAAAAATATAACACTAGTTTATTTCCTCCTGCCATTTAAGAGAGAGATAAAAAATGTCAGACACTTGCAGCCTATGTCCTCCGTTTGGAGACCCCTGGCCTTCCTGCCTGTTACCCTTTCATTACCAGCCATGGTGGGGGTGACAGGCAGTCATCATGTTCTTGGCATTGAAGACCAGCTGGGTGAGCTTGGGCCCATTAAGCGCCTGATACTGCTGGCTTCCATGACTGGTCAGAGGGGCAAATCCAGGCACGAAGAAGTGGAGACATGGGAAGAGCACCATGTTGACTGCCAGGTTGTGGAGGTCGGCACCGAGCTGGCTAAGGGAGCAGAAGCAGGTAGTGACATCACTCATGGAGCCTGGAAGGAGGTGGTTCAGGTCCCTGTGGGTTGGTGTGGTCAGCTTGAGGGTGTGGAAGCAGATATTGTAAAGGGCCTCATTGTCAATGCAGTAGATCTCATCAGTGTTTTCCAGTAGCTGATGGAGAGGGTGGTGTTGTAGGGCTCAACCGCAGTGTCAGACACTGGCTCAGGGTACCACACTGAAGGTGTTCATGATATTGGCCCCCTCTGTATTGTGGCCCTTGCCTCAGTTGTTGCCTGCCCCAGACTGACCAAGAACAAAATCACCTGGTCTGAAGGTCTGACCAAAAGGACCCAGGAGCCCATGGTCCTGGGTTCTAGATCCACCAAGATAGCATGAGGGACATATTTGCCTTCTGTGTCTTCATTGTATTTAGTACATGGAGATGTGGTCTGGCTCCATGATGAGTGCCCATCAGGCTGATGCCATGTTCATCACTGATTACCTCCCAGAACTTGGCACTGGTCTGATTGGCCTGGATGTGCATGAGTTCCCTCATTGTTAAAATGTTTTCTGATCTTTTTGTTTGTCTCAAACTGTGTACAGGGCAAGAAAATATGTAATTAATTTTTCTCTGCTATCTGGTCACAGGCTGGAAGGATGGGACAGGCCTGGGAAGTTGGAGCAGCGAGGTCCAAATGTGGAAGCAGGAAGGTTCTAAGAGAGCTTGGAGGCTTTTGCATAAACACTAAGATTTTATTGATAATTTTGCCCATGTCACAACCCCTAGAGGGTTAATGTAGGGCTTTTAAAAATTTTTTTTAAAAAACACAAGGGTATACTTTATGTTGTACTATAAATGTAGTTTGGCAACAATATTGATTTAGCACTTAATTGACAAACCAGGTTTGTTCCAAGAGGATTTTGTAGCACAGGCTTGGAAGCATCCCCCCTCTCTTTTTTGTATGATGAAAGAAAAAAAAATCATTCTGAACGTCACTGCAAATGTAAGTTACCCAGTTTAAAAATAATCAAGGAAAGAAGCAAACATGTTGAAGAGCACCATGACTGTCTTGAATCACATTTCTAAGGGCACGACACCAGTGACATAATTGCTTATGTTTCATGTTATTAGGCTACGATGGGAAATAACCACTGAATTCTGACTGAGATAAACCATCAAAAGATGAACTGTTGTCCATATCAGACTGTCAACTCAAGCATATCTTATTTATGTCCTGGTTCTTCCTTTGGGAGGCCAAATGTGGGTGACTGTGAATGTAACATTGGAAGAGCCTTGGTCTCCTTACCTTTCAAGACTGAGCAGTTTCACTTTTTCTGCTAATTATGAGACACTTTCAAATAATTTTTGCATATCTTTTCCAGATTTATTGTGATACAATTGACATATAATATTGTGTAAGTTTAGGGTGCATGGCATAGTGATTTGATTACATATACATTGTGAAATGTTTACCACCATAAGGTTAGTTAACCCATCTGTCATCTGACATAGTTACAATTTTTTTGTGTGCATAGTGAGAGCATTCAAGATCTACTCTCTTAGCAACTTTCAAGTATATAATACAGTATTGTTAACTGTAGACACTATGCTGTATATTGCATCCCTTGGATGTATTTGTCTTATAACTAGAAGTTTGTAGATTTTGACTGTCTTCACCCATTCTCAACATGGTCCCCCACTCCCAGAAGCCACAAATCTATTCTCTGTTTCTATAAATATATATATTTTTAGATTCTGCATTCAAGTGAGATCATACAGTATTTGTCTTTCTCTGTATGACTTATTTTACTGAGCATAATATCCCAACTTTTGCTTCTATCATTCATTTTTTCTAATGAATACATGGATATTGTGGAAATAACATTCTAGATATCAATGTACTTTCTCTCTGATTCCTTTCCTAGGTAGTCAGCCCATTATGTTGGATACTGAGAGGTGACTAAAAGGGGACATTAGGAGAAAAAAACTGACTTGGAGATGCTTACAATAAAGCCAAGGAGAGTAGCCGAGGTCAATCACAGTAGCCAAACTTAATTCTTAACACAACCAAGGAAAAGTAATTCTGAAAAAACAGATTTCTCCTTGCTATAGGTATGTCTCTCAGGAAGGATATACTGGACACTTACAGCATATAGTAGGACTGTGTTTGGTCTGGAAGTGTGTTGATTAACTTCTTTTTCTTTCTACTCAGGTGTCTTTCAATGAAAGGAGAGAATGGCTTTCAGACCTGATGCTCTTCCTTCCCATTCTGTCATTTTAGATTTAATCAGTATTTTGAAAATTCACCAAAAAGGAAACTTCATAAATATTACCAAATGTAAAAAGAAAAAAATAATGCTAATCTTACAAAGTCTTCTAAAGAATAAAAAGACTAACTGCATTTCAGTATTTTATGAAGCTAGTATAACCTTAACACCAAAACCTGTGAAGGTTGGCATAAGGCAAAGATCAGGCCAATCTCATCCATGAACATAGATAACAAAATCCTAAAACAATGTTAGCAAACTAAATCTGGCAATATATTGAAAAGGATATTATATCATGATCAAATAGATTTTAATCCACAAATGGAAATTTGGTTGGCCTGGCGTGCTGCAGTCCATGGGGTCACAAAAAGTTGGACATGACTGAGCAACTGAACTGAACTGATCTATTAAAACTGTATGCATCCATAACTAATTACCTAGTATCCAATTCTACTTCCAGTGATAAGACCAATAGATAGTGACACAAAAATGCATGTTTAAAAATGTTCATGGTACTAGTATTCAAAATAGCCATAAGCTGGAAACAACCACCGCCTGACAACAGCGCATGCTCTGTTGCATTCAACTGTTTGCGACCCCATGCACTGTAACCCACCAGACTCCTCTGTTCATGGAGTTTTCCCAGTGAGAATACTGGAGTGGATTGCCATTTCCTACTCCAGGGGGTCTTCCCAACCCAGGGATCGAACCCACATCTCTTGCATCTCCTGCATTGGCCGCAGATTGTTTACCACTGCGCCACCTGGGAAGCCCCTGACAACAGTAAGAAGGATAAATAAATTATGCATATTTATACACTCAAACACTATCCTGCAATAAACTGTCATGAACTTCAGTTACATGTAACAGCATGAATCAATTTCAAGAGAAGAGGTCAGGCATACAAACTAATGCACGGAATGAAAATAGGTAAACCACTAGTGTTAGAAGTCAAGATACCTTTTATTTCTTTTTCTGCTCTGATTGCTGTGGCCAAAACCTCCAAAACTATGTTGAATAGTAATGGTGAGAGCGGGCACCCTTGCCTTGTTCCTGACATTAGGGGAAATGCTTTCAATTTTTTACCATTGAGGATAATGTTTGCTGTGGGTTTGTCATATATAGCTTTTATTATGTTGAGGTATGTTTCTTCTATTCCTGCTTTCTGGAGGGTTTTTATCATAAATGGATGTTGAATTTTGTCCAAGGCTTTTTCTGCATCTATTGAGATAATCATATGGTTTTTATCTTTCAATTTGTTAATGTGGTGTATTATATTGATTGATTTGCGGATATTAAAGAATCCTTGCATTTCTGGGATAAAACCCACTTAGTCATGATGTATGATCTTTTTAATATGTTGTTGGATTCTGTTTGCTAGAATTTTATTAAGGATTTTTGCATCTATGTTCGTCAGTGATATTGGCCTGTAGTTTTCTTTTTTTGTGGCATCTTTGTCTGGTTTTGGAATTAGGGTGATGGTGGCCTCATAGAATGAGTTTGGAAGTTTACCTTCTTCTGCAATTTTCTGGAAGAGTTTGAGTAAGATAGGTGTTAGCTCTTCTCTAAATTTTTGGTAGAATTCAGCTGTGAAGCCATCTGGTCCTGGGCTTTTGTTTGCTGGAAATTTCTGATTACAGTTTCGATTTCCGTGCTTGTGATAGGTCTGTTAAGATCTTCTCCTTCTTCCTGATTCAGCTTTGGAAAGTTATACTTTTTTAAGAATTTGTCCATTTCTTCCAAGTTGTCCATTTTATTGGCATATAGCTGTTGGTAGTAGTCTCTTATGGTCCTTTGTATTTCTGTGTCGTCTGTTGTGATCTCTCCATTTTCATTTCTAATTTTGTTGATCTGATTCTTCTCCCTTTGTTTCTTGATGAGTCTGGCTAATGGCTTGTCAATTTTGTTTATCTTCTCAAAAAACCAGCTTTTAGTTTTGTTGATTTTTGCTATGGTCTCTTTTGTTTCTTTTGCATTTATTTCTGCCCTAATTTTTAAGATTTCTTTCCTTCTACTAACCCTGGGGTTCTTCATTTCTTCCTTCTCTAGTTGCTTTAGGTGTAGAGTTAGTTTATTTATTTGAGTTTTTTCTTGTTTCTTGAGGTACGCCTGTATTGCTATGAACCTTCCCCTTAGCACTGCTTTTACAGTGTCCCATAGGTTTTGGGTTGTTGTGTTTTCATTTTCATTCATTTCTATGCATATTTTGATTTCTTTTTTGATTTCTTCTGTGATTTGTTGGTTATTCAGAAGCGTGTTGTTTAGCCTCCATATGTTGGAATTTTTAATAGTTTTTTTTCCTGTAATTGAGATCTAATCTTACTGCATCGTGGTCAGAGAAAGAGACACAGATGCATAGAACAGTCTTATGGACTCTGGGGGAGAAGGTGAGGGTGGGACTATCTGAGAGAATAGCATTGAAACATGTATATTATCATATGTGAAACAGAACGCCATTCCAGGTTCGATGCATGAGACAAATGCTCAGGGCTGGTGCACTGGGATGACCCAGAGGGATGGGATGGGGAGGGAGGTAGGAGGTGGGGTTCAGGATGGGGAACACATGTAAACCCACGGCTGATTCATGTCAATGTATGGCAAAAACCACTACAATATTGTAAAGTAATTAGCCTCCAACTAAAATAAATAAATAAATTAAAAAAAAAAAGAAGTCAAGATAGTGTTTACCCTTAGGAGGAGACAGGAGTGGACTTCTCTTCTTTGACTTTAGTGGTGTTCATTCAGTTGTGTTTGCTTTGTGATAATACATGGATTAATATGTGTGTACACATATTATTCAGATCTGAACCATTCTCTCCAATGCCACTGCTAATGCCTGGGTCTAAGCCACCGTCATTATCATTATTTGTCACCTGACTTGCTACAGTAGTTTCTTGATTTTTTTACCCTCTGTTTTTACTCTTGATCTCTTTTAAAGTGTTCTCAACACAGTAATTAGAATGTTCTCTTTAAAATTAAGTCAAGTTATGTCTCTCTGCTGCTCAAAATCCTGCAATGGCTCCATGTTTCACACAGTGAAAAAGCCAAAGTCCTTACGGCCACCTAGGAGACCCTGCATTACATGATCTGGTCTCCAGTTCCCTCTGTGTAGCCACCTTGTACTCCTACCCTACAGCTTGCCTCCTCCTCTGTCTCCCCACTATTCCATGTTGCCCACTCTGGAAGTTTTGCAGTTCCGGGAACACACCAGCGTGCTCCTTCATTAGGGCCATTGCAGCGTTGTTTCTCTAGTCTGGCATGTTCTTGCTTGAGAGGTCTGTGAGCTAACAACTGCTTCCCTCCAAATCACTTGCAGATGTGACATGTTGCCCTTACTGCCCTATTTAAAATGTTTGGTTTGTCCCACCCCCATTCCCATCAGTGCTCCCACTTCCCCTAACCCTGTCTTCATTCTTATTTTTGAATAACACTTCTATCTCTCTCGTGTACTACATGATTGTTTTATTTTTCATCCTTATCATTAATTTTCTTTCCTTGCTAGAAATAGAACAACACATTTATTTTCTGTCACTTCCTTCAGGGACCCTTGTTTCACTCACTGACACATCTTAAACAGTTAGAATACTGGAGGTCCTCAACAGATATTTGTGGAATGAATGAATGAACATATTGAATGTCTAACATGTGACAAGAATTCTCCTAGGTGCTGGGAGTGTAATGCTAAGCAAAACTAGAAGCAGTTGCTGCTCTCATAGAGTTTGCCAGCCTGAGAGACAGTTATCATATAGCATAAATGCATAGTTATAAAGTATAATTTCAACCAAGCAAGCCTTGAGAATGATAACTGAGGAAACTCTTCGTCTGAAGGTGGGTCAGGGGAGACTTCATAAAAAAAAGCTGTATTTTAGCTGAGAAACAATGAAGATGGGTAAGTGACCCTGGCATAATAAGCTTGGGGTGGGGCCCAGGTCTGAAAATTTCTTAATAAGACTCTCCAGATATTTCTATATTGGGGCATCTAAACCAATTTTAATATATGTGCAGATCACTTGAGAATCTTGTTAAAGTTCAAAATCTGCCTCAGGAGGTCAGGCGTGGGCCCTGAGATTGTGTCATCCTCTTGAGCTCCCCGGGGATGTAGATGCTAGCGCTCTGCGGGCAACTCGTTGAGAAGCAAGGCTCAGTCCCTGGCCCCACAGCACCGTCTCAGGAAGACAGTGTTTTCTAAATTATCAGCTGATTGAGTCCTCTCTCTTTGCTTCCTCTATATGGACTATTCATCCTGAGAACCTACTATTTCAGCTCAGCAGTGTGTATGTCATGAATTTGTACTGTGTAGGTTTCGTCTGCTTGCTGTGTGGGTGTGTTTATGGGTCTGCTTGTGTCCAGATGGGCTGGACCCTCCATAAAACAGGGATTGTATTCAGGCCATCTTTGTGTCCTCTGCCTGATCCACTGTGGCCATGATAGTTAATTTCTATTGAACGGTACTGACTCTATCCAGGTAAGTCCTTTTCTTGCCATGCAATATGTATGAAGGATGACTTAAATTATTCTTTGAAATGTACCATTCATTTCCACCTTTCTGTGACTATAAATGACAACATTTATATTTACCATATGCCTGTCAAACACACATCCATGAGAAAAATTAAATGCAATAATAAATGTAAAAACATCAAAAATTATGAAACAGAATTTTGGATATTACCATTATTATTATTGTTATAATAATACAAAATATTTGTATTTAAAAACCTGAGCTTCACAGACTTTTTAGGTACTATGGGAGAAGTTGAGTTTCTAAAAATAGGATACTATGGCAAGTTTATTAGCTGAGAATATATAATTTTACCACGGAATGTGTGTTTTTTTTTTCTTTTGAAATATGTGCTAATTTTACAGGTTTGTTGCAAGCTTGAATCAGCACCTATTTAGCACCTGTGATTGGGTCTTGAGTTCACAGGAATATTAAAGACCTATGGTAATGATTAGGAAAATAGTCAAGGGTATATCAAAACATTGATGTTTACCTTATATGGAAAGGATAATGCTCCCATGAGAGATCTGACCTATTTTGGCCAAAGCCTCATACACTGATTCTCTATTTAAATCAGAAATCCAATGAGCTAAGAGTATAAAATTAAACCAACAATAGAGGTAACACTTATCGAGTGTTATTTTAGGCATTGCTCAAGTATTAACTCATTTAAAAGGCAATTATTATTATTAACTCAATTTCACAAACTAGACCCTGAGGCTCAGAGAGGCTAAAATTGAAAATTATCTCCCCCTAGGAGGAAAGCATCTTTGAGACACCACTTTAAAATTAGAATATTTCAGAGATCCATGGAATGGAGGAAAAAAAAGAAAAAACAGCTCTGGAGTCTGATAGGTTCACATAAGAATCCTGGTTCTTCCACGATTCCCTGTAAATTCTTGGGCAAATCACTTAACTTCTCAGGATCACAGTTTTCTTATCTACAAAATGGAATAAAATCATGCATCCTACTTATTTTCCTTATGCCACTTCTAGACAACTTGGCTAGAAAGTGGATATCAAGAACAACAGATTGAGATCTGTCATCATAATAGGTATCCTTCCAATGCCAACACTATCAGATTGGGCAACAATCTTTCCTCTCTCCCTTTCTTCCTTCCTACCTGAGTAACTTACCATTTGTTATGTACTTGTTTCATGCCAAATGCTTTACATACATAGGCTAAGTTTTTCTTTTTAATAATTTCTTTTTTTTCCCCCAGTTATTTTTTTCCCAATAGTTCACTGAAAGATATATTTGTACACCTAAATTACAGAGGTGGTAGGCAGAGGTCTGGTCTAGGTTGTCACTGTAAGTAGTGCAGGAGTGCTTGGACCATATGCTTTGAGTGATAGAAAACTAGAACAAGGTTAATTTCAGCATGGGAGGGACATGTTCATATGTTTTAGATATAGCACTTGGGGTCAGTAAGGAGGAGGGATTTGGAGATGGTATTATAAAAGTTAGGATGGCTCACTGGAAGGCAGCAACTACAACCAAAACCATGGCTGCTGTTTATAACATGTGTCACAAACTATGCTAAGCACTTTCTGTGTAAAGCCTCATAGCCACTATATGAGAAAAACAGTATTTAACCCCGTTTAACATATGATAAAACTGAAGCCCATGGACACTAAATAATGAAACCTCCATACTTTTAAGTGGGCATCCAAAGTTTTCTTCACATGTTTGACAGATTCAAATATGTAGTTTCTTGCATGTTGTAAAATTGTTAGTTTAAAATAAATATTTAAAACCTAGTTTGGTGCATTTAGGGCTTCCTTGATGGCTCAGCAGGTAAAGAATCTGGCTGCAGTGCAGGAGATGCAGGAGACATGGTGTTTAATCCCTGAGTCAGGAAGATTCCATAGAGGAGCGAACCCATTCCAATATTCTTTATTGAAAAATCCCACGGACAGAGGAGCCTGGCAGGCAACAGCCCAAAGGGTTGCAAAGAGTCAGATGTGAGTGAGCATGCACACACACATACATACATACATGATACATTTAAACAATATATTAAAATGGATGAACTTCACAAATATAATGTTGAGTAAAAGGCAACAGAAAAAAATGCACATACTATAAGATTTCATTTATATAAAGTTCAAAAAACAAGCACGTCTTAGCTGGGATGTTGGAAGCAAGGACAGTGGTTACCTTCGGGGTGTCAAGACGAGAGAGTACTAGGTGTTTTAGGGTGCTGGTAATGTTCTTATTCTTGATCTGGGTGCTGCTTTACATAATCACTTTGTGAAAATTTATTGAACTACCCTTAAGATTTTTATACTTTTCTGAATATATGCTGAATAGATGCTATATTTAGATTAAAAGTATAGAAACAACTGAATAGCCTCTTTACTTCCAGTTTCTATTTTTCTTTACCTCTTTGAACCTGTATTTCCTTAAATTGTTTTTATTTAATACTGGAGTGTAATTAATTAACAATATTGTATTAGTTTAAGGTGTACAGCAAAGTGATTCAATTGTACATACACCTGTATCTCTTCTTTTGCAAATTCTTTCCCATTGAAATTATTTCAGAGTTTTGAACAGAGTTCTCTGTGCTATACAGTAAGTCCTTGTTGGTTGCCTGTTTTAAATATAGCAGTGTGTACATTTCAGTCTTAAACTCTGGATCTCGTCCCTCCCACCAGCCCTTCCTCTCTGGTAACCACAAGTCCATTCTCTAAGTCTGTGAGTCTGTTGGGTAGATAAGTCCATTTGTATCATTTTTTTGATATTCTTCATATAAGTGATATCATATGATATTTGTCTTTCTCTTCCTGACTTACTTTACTTAGTATGATAATCTCAGGTCCTTCCATATTGCTACAAATGGCATTACTTCATTCTTTTTAATGGCTGACTAATATTCTATTATATATGTATATATATGTACCACCTGTATTTCTATTCCATTTTTCTCACAGAATTCTATCCTAGTTGAAATTAAAAAATTTGATTATTTTGTAACCACAGTGCTCTAAGTCTTAACCCTTGCTTCTTCAACACTGAGTTTTCTTTAAGATTTTTTATTACTACACAATTGGTAATAAATATATTTTACGTTTTGCTCTAATATTATTAAACATTAGAAAATAATGTTATTAGAAATTTATTTTAGAATCACATGGATAACCTTTTCTTGAGGTGAGTACTTGTAATAAAAGATGGTTCAATATCAGTTGTATTCCCACTGTGGATGTGAGCATGTGGAAAAGATCAGAAGGCCTGAAAAAGAATGAAGGGAATTTGTTTATTTTTCATAACAACCTCTCACAATTATTTGAACTCATTCTAAGTTTATACCAAAAACCACAGTAATATATCACCAAAAATTATTTTTAATAATCTGTCATCATGAAGAGATCTTCTTCAATTTTGTTGAGAGCAAAGAGCAGTGAGAGAATTTATAAAACAACCTTTATATTTATTCAGCTTCTGGATTTCTGGTCATCGTAACAAAAAGGTTTCCCTGAGACTCATCAAATAACTATTAACTGTACCTGTTTCTCCTTCATCTAAAGGCACTTTTGAAAAAAACTTAAGTATTCAGAAATTGTTGGGAACATTGAGACACTGTTAATTTCAATCTTCCTTTGCCAATACAGTAATTTTTGGATAAATTGCATTTATTGTATCACATGCTTTAAATATTTTTTCATCAGAACTTTGGAACTACAGATTTAACTCATTCAGATTACAGAACACATCTGTCATGTACCCAAATAGGCAAGGCCAGTTTTCATTGTCAAGCCAGTTGACTAAATTAGGCTGACTTTCTCTCAGACAAATCTGACTACATTTATCAGTTCAAATGAATGTGTTAGTACACACTTCCCTCACTTCTCACTTCTTCAGGCTCACTTTCAGATAGGCAAGTCACTGAGCTCACTAAGAGTTTGTTGCCTAAATGAAGAAAGTTTTCACTACTTTTAGTATTCTTGGCCATACACTCTCCTGCTTTATTCTCTTAAGGCTTTTCTTTAACAGTGATGTGTTTTTTGGTAAATAGTTGAGTAAAGGAAGAGATGAAGTCCTTAAGCTCATTATCACTCTCTGCTGCACTAAATCCATTAACATCCCTACAGAGGCCAAAACCTCCTATTTCTATACCATACTGGACTCTTAACAGAAATGGGTATAAGATAAAGAAAACTATGAGGCCTAGCAGAGATGTATAAAGTCTTGATTAAAGGGGGCTTTAGAATCCATGTTCTTGAATTTTGGGCCCTGAGTTTTTTGTTTTTTTAATATCTCCAAACATGCAATACAGTAAAATTTGGAGTGAGGGAGATTTTATTTACCTATCTACCTATGTTTCTAAGTAGGTATATGTGTATGTATCTATTTAGGGAAGGACAAATGAGAAATTGAGAAAAGTGAGGTGGGAAAGGAGAACGGTCATGATGACTTCCATCTAAAACCATTCTCGGATCAGTTTTTAGTCTTTTAAGATTTTATTTATATTTACTTGTGGCTGCACTGGGTCCTTGTTGCTGTGCACAGGCTTCTCTAGCTGCTTGAGTGGGGGCCCTTCTTTGTTGCGGTGGCTTCTCTTGTTGCAGAGCACAGGCTCTCGGGTGCTGGAGCCTCAGCAGTTGTGGTACTCAGGCTTAGTTGCTCTGAGGCATGTGGGATCTTCCCGGACCAGGAATCGAAACCATGTCCCCTGCATTGGCAGGCAGATTCTTAACCACCAGACCACCAGGGAAGCCCAGACAGATCAGCTTTATAAAAGAATATATATGGAAGGTGAGGATCTGGAAATCATACTTAAAACCATTCTTGGTTGTGTATCCTTTGGAAAATCATTATAGACTCTCAAGGGTTCTTGTTCTGTGTGTGAAGCATGCTGGTGTAGAACTGCAGATCAGGAGGTCAACAGAGTCCAGAGTGGAGTGAGAAAGATGACAGAAGTATCTCACATAGCTGGTGATTATGAATGGGAGTGTATCTGAAAGGGGAGAGGCCAGGTCTGGGTGGGGCTGGGGATGCACTGAGTATTCAGTAACTTGAAATTGACTTTGTGATGGTAGAAAGCAGCAGATTGTGTTGGGGGAAAGGGGTAAGATGTTTAACTTTTGCCAGATGGAGCCTCATGTGAGTCAGGGTGTGGTCATCTGATATGATTGATTTGTGTGTTGGGAGTGGGGAATAAGTTAAGAAATTTGAGAATCAGGAAGGGGATGGCAGGGATATTTCTGTCCCTGGAGATTATACTGGGACTAAGGGGACGGGAAAGGAAAACTTTTATTATATTCCTATTTAAGTCTAGTAGTATTACATACACAGTAAATACTCTGCTAATTGATTTAATTAACTGTTACTTAAAATGTTTAAATTGTTATTTTTAATTGTCATTGATAAATACTTGCTAACTGATTCGCTGTATCATTTCATAAGCAACGTAATTAAATTCTCCGTTAAAATCACTGACAACTCAGGAGATAGAGATAGGGAAAGTGACTCTATTCATCTCAAATCAAATTATAGTAATTCATTATAGAAATCAGAATTGGAGGAGTATGTCATCCTGGGAAACTGTAAAGTAGTCAAATAATCTCTGTGTAGACTGTTACTTCAATTTCCATAGTCAAGTTACCCAGTAGTTGACTTTTGATAGTAGTTTTGATAACAGACTGTATGTTTTAAACAGTATCCAAGAAACATCTTTTCTATTACTCGGCATTTCTCTAAGGAGATGAATATTTTGGAAAATAAACATGGAAGGGAGTTCTAAGAAAGAATGAAATTGTGTATATGTTTTAATTAAAGAAAGGTTTTCTCCTTCAAAATTCATGATAAAAGTATGAGAGAAAATACACAAGAAAGTGTGAACGTAGTTACACACAGCTTGGTAGTTTCCCAAAGGAGAAGAAGCCACTTTTATTAGTTAGCAAAGATAAGAATAGAAATAATGGATTTAAGTTTGAACAGGAAGAAATTTGAAAGAGTGGAGAAAGATCTAGCAGCTAAGATCAGCTGGGAATGAAACCAATTTCTGGAAAAGATGATGGGACCAAAATCACATGAAACCTAAAGGTGCAGCTTGTCAAACGTCTAAAGAAGTGTACTTAATGCTACAAGTGCAGAAAACAGGTGAGAGTGGTGAGCAGAGAGACAGAGAGGGTGTACATTCCTGGTCCTGTGTGGCCTTCTTTCCCTCCCAGTGTGAAAAGAGGAGTTGGAGGCTGTGTGTGTCTCACGGTGGGTGAGGACTGTCACTCTAGGTGTGTGATAGCCACCTGTGGTTGAGTTAGGAGTTGAGCATGGAGTACCATATATCTTTATCTTTCCCATTGATGAGGGAGCTTGGAGAATGAAGTGGCAGATTTCCTCCTTACCACCTGAAGGTGCAGTTTTAAAGGAATAAAAGATACTCTTTTTTTGGAAAAATAGAGTCAATATGTGGTCCAGGGAGATTCACCACATTTCAGGGCACAAAAAATGCCTAGGAGATAAATAGTATCTGAATGGTATTCTTCTGTCCTTGATTTTGTTAAGATAGGATTTTTTTTTGATTTTAATTGGAGGCTAATTACTTTACACTATTGTGGTGGTTTTTGCCATACACTCACATGAATCAGCCATGGGTGTACATGTGTTTTAAAGCATAAAATTCTATGGTTCTCCGTCAGGCAGATGCAGTCATCAACATTCAACATCCTCCAAAGGCTCTGGTCACTCTCCAGGCTACATGGAACTTGGACCAGACTAGGGTCTTCAGGGTCTTTTGGCCTCTGTTCCACTGTTATTCCTGAATGATGGGATCTCAAACAACCCTCCTGCATAGAAGGGGTGGCAATTCTCCTCATTTCCATAAAAACAAAAAACAAACCAAAAAATCCCAGTAGGACTAACCTTTTCCATTTAAAAAAATAGAAAAAATTACCAAGGACAGAGTCAAAGGAGTTGCTTTACATTTGTATGATTTAGGGGAATCATTTCATCTGTCTGAACATTGGGATCCTCGTTTTAAAAACCCAGACCTGGACTAGGTGATCTCAAAAATCCCTTCCAGCTCTTTCAGTTCTCAGCTGTACATGAAAGTATCTGGAAAATGGTAGAGTGCTTTCATTTTTGTAGAAGGAATAACCAGCATGGAAATCTTTCCACAGAAGCTAGGTTTTGAATTGTATTATGAATATTTGCAAGCTCTTGGTTGGCAAATTGAGGATTAAAGATTGAATTAAAAAAAAAAGCACTGTTGGGAAATGGGCAGAACAAAAGATTTGGGATGGAAGGTTATAGAAACCAAGGACAGCAGGGAGAGGGTAATTAATTCCTCCCCCTTCATCTCTGGCCCCCAATTCAACCAGACATCAAGCCCCTTTCATTCTTTTTCTTTCCATCTACCTTCCTGAACTGAAACTGGAGGGAGAATCTTGTATTACAACTTGAAGTTATATAATACTAATCCATGCTCCAACATTATAATCCTCAGGCATTGCTTCAGATGAAGATAGCATTAAAGGAGGATGAGAAGATTTAGCTTTCATCTCCAGATGACTCTTTCAGGAGAGTCTCCTGTGTGGCCCCACTTGTTAAAGGAGCTTAATGATACCTGTCCATTTTCACCTCAGCAAAGATGCATTGTATCTGTCCATTCTTTGCCTCACCAAATTTGGAGAGAAATTCCAGATAGACATCAAAGGAAAATAATGATTAGTGTGTTGATTCATTTTCAACATGACAGATATTTCTCTCCATAAAATTATTTTTAATTATTAAAACAGGTTATCTTATTTGATGCATTTGAAGCAACAGGAATAAAACATGCTTTTGAAGTGAGGATGTCAACTCAGATGTGAGGAACACATATGTTGACACTAAAGTTAAAAGGACCCCAGAGAAATGACAAATGATGAAGGAAAGCACTACTACAGCAGATCCTGACCTTTTGAGAATATGATCAGCCTGTCAGCACTAATGGTTTTCCGTGTTCATAGCAAAAAGCTATGAGCGCCTCTATTTGGGATGGAGGTCAGATGATATCTCAATATAAAAAAAATGAAATGGTGTCCTGTCGGACTTAAAAAAATAATTCTGCAATTCTCTCTTTTTTCTTTCTTTTCTCATTTTGCAACATAGATGTACACATTTGCATAATATGCATATGCATGGGGCACCTGGCCCTTTTTGCTCCACCATTCCAACCAATCCAATCCCTCAAAGAGGAGTCTTAACATTCTTAAAGATTATTATGGCACCTAGAATGGTTATTAGAACCAAAAGATTTTTCAAGCATTTTGAGGATGGGGCGAGGACTCAGGAAATGGAACATAACAAGGACCCTGTCAATTTGATGTTTTCCATACTCTTATTTGGAGAAGGAAATGGCAACCCACTCTAGTATCCTTGCCTGGAGAATCCCATGGACAGTGTG
Source organism: Okapia johnstoni (assembly GCA_024291935.2). Taxonomy (NCBI): domain Eukaryota; kingdom Metazoa; phylum Chordata; class Mammalia; order Artiodactyla; family Giraffidae; genus Okapia; species Okapia johnstoni. The sequence continues at coordinate 77,037,791 of CM044316.1, read as the reverse complement.
GAGGGCTACAGTCCATGGGGTCGCAAAGAGCTGGACACGACTGAAGTGACTTAACAAGCATATTCTTATTGTGCACTTGAATGTTCCCTCAGAGGGACCGCTTATGGCTGTAATATCCCTTCTGGACATTTATTCTTTTGTTTAAAATTTCTGCCTCCTGACTTAGGTTTCTTGAATTTATCAAAGAGGAACACAGTTTTCTGGAAAGGTCCAGCAAGACAGTGTTTTTCTGACTATCTAGATTTTTATTAATGGGTCTCATAAGGTCACAAACAAGAACTCAGAATAATGATGTCTTGATTTGCACAGGAAGTGTGCAACATGAGAGGAAGCCCTCTCAAAGTTCCGTTTATTCCTTGGTAAAGGTTGACCATGGTTATGGTTTCAAGAACAGTAAAAGAAAGTTAGAGGTGGTGTGAATTCCCCCTGAGAGTGAGAAAGAAATAAGATGTCAATGACTCCACTGTACACAAGTGTGTATAATACTGAGCGCAGAAGAATTGATGCTTTTTAACTGTGGTGTTGGAGAAGACTCTTGAGAGTCCCTTGGACTGCAAGGAGATCCAACCAGTCCATCCTAAAGGAGATCAGTCCTGAAATATTCATTGGAAGGATTGATGCTGAAGCTGAAACTCCAATACTTTGGCCACCTAATGTGAAGAGCCTGACTCATTTGAAAAGACCCTGATGCTGGGAAAGATTGAAGCAGGAGGAGAAGGGGACGACAGAGGATGAGATGGTTGGATGACATCACCGACTCAATGGACACGAGTTTGGGTAAACTCTGGGAGTTGGTGATAGACAGAGAGGCCTGGCGTGCTGTGGTTCATGGGGTTGCAAAGAGTCGGACACGACTGAGCGACTGAACTGATAACTGATAATAGAATGCTAGTAAGAAATATGGGAAATAAGAGTTACAACTGAGGCCACATTTTGCTCTGGATGGCTTGTTAATCAGCAGGAACCCTGGGCAAATAAAGTGCTATGAACTGATGTCTGGATACGAGGTGGAAATACTTGTTGAAAGGATCAGCTGCTTTCACTGAGAGGGAATCAACTGATCCATGCAGAAAAAAAGCACTCTTGAAAGCAAGAAATAAAATCTAATGTCGATTTGGCCTGCACCAAGAGATTTTTCTAAAGGCTTCTTGCCTTTATGTTAGGTGTTGCAATCAGTTCAGTTCAGTTGCTCAGTTGTGTCCAACTCTTTGTGACCCCATGAACTGCAGCACGCCAGGCCTCCCTGTCCATCACCAACTCCTGGAGTCCACCCAAACCCATGTCCATCAAGTAGATGATGCCATCCAACCATCTCATCCTCTGTTGTCCCCTTCTCCTCCTGCCCTCAATCTTTCCCAGCATCAGGGTCTTTTCCAATGAGTCAGCTCTTTGCATCAGGTGGCCAAAGTATTGGAGTTTCAGCTTCAACATCAGTCCTTCCAATGAACACCCAGGACTGATTTCCCATAGGATGAACTGGTTTGATCTCCTTGCAGTCCAAGGGACTCTCAAGAGTCTTCTCCAATACCACAGTTCAAAAGCATCAATTCTTCGGTGCTCAGCTTTCTTTATAGTCCAACTCTCACATCCATACATGACCACTGGAAAAACCACAGCCTTGACTAGACAGAGCTTTGTTGGCAAAGTAATGTCTCTGCTTTTTAATATGCTATCTAGGTTGGTCATAACTTTCCTTCCAAGGAGTAAGCGTCTTTTAATTTCATGGCTGCAGTCACCATCTGCAGTGATTTTGGAGCCCAGAAAAATGAAGTAAGCCACTGTTTCCAATGTTTGCCCATCTATCTGCCATGAAGTGATGGGACCGGATGGCATGATCTTAGTTTTCTGAATGTTGAGCTTTAAGCCAACTTTTTCACTCTCCTCTTTTACTTTCATCAAGAGGCTCTTTAGTTCTTCTTCACTTTCTGCCATAAGGGTGGTGTCATCTGCATATCTGAGGTTATTGATAATTCTCCTGGCAATCATGATTCCAGCTTATGCTTCTTCCAGCTCAGCATTTCTCATGACATTCTCTGCATGTAAGTTAAATAAGCAGGGTGACAATATACAGCCTTGACGTACTCCTTTTCCTATTTGGAACCAGTCTGTTGTTCCATGTCCAGTTCTAGCTGTTGTTTCCTGACCTGCATACAGGTTTCTCTAGAGGCAGGTCAGGTCGTCTGGTATTCCCATCTCTTTCAGAATTTTCCTCGGTTTATTGTGATCCATACAGTCAAAGGCTTTGGCATAGTCAATAAAGCAGAGGTAGATGTTTTTCTGAAACTCTCTTGCTTTTTCTATGATCCAGCAAATGTTGGCAATTTGATCTCTGGTTCCTTTGCCTTTTCTAAAGCCAGCTTGAACATCTGGAAGTTCACGGTTCACGTATTGCTGAAGCCTGGCTTGGAGAATCTTAAGCATTAATTTACTCGTGTGTGAGATGGGTGCAATTGTGTGGTAGTTTGAGCATTCTTTGACATTGCCTTTCTTTGGGATTGGGATGAAAACTGACCTTTTCCAATCCTGTGGCCACTGTTGAGTTTTCCATATTTGCTGGCATATTGAGTGCAGCACTTTCACAGCGTCATCTTTCAGGATTTGAAATAGCTTAACTGGAATTCCATCACCTCCACTAGCTTTGTTCGTAGTGATGCTTTCTAAGGCCCACTTGACTTCACATTCCAGGATGTCTGGCTCTAGGTGAGTGATCACACCATCGTGATTATCTGGGTTGTGAAGATCTTCTTTGTACCGTTCTTCTGTGTATTCTTGCCACCTCTTGTTAATATTTTCTGCTTCTGTTAGGTTCATACCATTTCTGTCCTCTATTGAGCCCATTTTGCATGATATGTTCCCTTGGTATCTCTAATATTCTTAAAGAGATCTCTAGCTAGAACCTATATCCAAAACTATTTAAGACAAGTTTCAGTTGTAGTTTTCTGTTTTGTTTTTCTGCACTCCATCAATTCTACACTTATGTACCTGCAATGTCACAGACCTGATTAGGGAATCATTTGTATTTCCCTTCAATTTTCCTGTACAAATAAAATTAAGACTGATTTTTTTTTTTCATTTTTCCATTGTGACACAGCCTCCCAAGTCAGAAGGAGCATTGTGTGAGGAGAAAGAGGCTGAGAGAACGTTCAAGCAGGTCTCTGAACGTTGGAAAGGCATTATTTCAGGTCTTAGAAGTATCTCCAGGCTTTCTTCATTCTCAGGTTGCATTAAGTCAAAGATTTTCATTTAAATTTTATATCTCAATGGATGAACTCCATATTAATCGCCTCTCTGGGTCATGTTCTTCCTGACATTTCTCTTATTCCCAGTCATTTGACATTTCATCCTCAGGGTAGCATGACACACATGAGCTATCTCAGAATTTCTTGAATAAATATTCACTATAATCATTTCAAGGGAGGCTATGGTAAGTCATTGGCACAAAGGGTTCATCTGAATTTTCTTGAGTTTCAAGAACTTTTTTCTTCATGGCCCATATAACTAGAAGTCAATCATTCATTTCTTTTCTAGTCTATTTAGCCACTGGGGAAATATGTGTTGTTTTACCTCAGTGATTTCATATGCAAAATGGGAATAATTTCACTTTTCCCTTGGCTCCCTGGAAGGTTAAGAAGATTAATTATTTCTTTATTTAAAAAAACACATGTACTTCATGAGTGAAATATGCTTTGAGTAGGAATTATTGTTTGGACTATTATCATCAGTAAGGATTTAAATATCTTCTTTGTCAAAAAGGATCCTAAAAGTAGGAATTCAAGCTAATAAATTAAAACAGACTTGAGGGGATATGAACTTGAAAGTCTGTCAGTGACAATTTGATGCAGTGAGTAATCCAATTTCCTTCAGGAAATATGTAACTGTGGCAGGGGTGAGAAGGAGGTATGAGGATGGAAGGCTGACAAAGGGAGTGTATAGATATTCATTAATTCTTTCAGGAAACAGTGGGAGGAAAAGGAGGGGTTGGAAGACATATTTACTGAGAAGAGAAAGGAACTGTAAAAGGATAAAATAAAAAGAAAGCCCTGAGCATTCAGAATCACTCTGAGAAATTGGCAAAACTCACAATGTACAGACTTGGATGTTCAGGATATGTCAACTGACTGACAGACACAAAGGAGATTCAAGGAGAAATCAAGAGGTTGGGGGAGAAATAAAAAATAACCACTCAAATTATTCCATAATTAGAGCTAAAGTTTTCTTAGGAGGGAAAAAATTGGTGGAAGAAGGAGAAAGCTGGGAAAAACCACTTAATTGTCCCTGATTCTATATTCCTAAGTAAAGCTAAAGAAGGGAGCTAAGGGGTTCCAGGGGACTGGTGTGCTGTCCAGGGTGATGGACTGAAAAGCTTGGACTCTTCTGTCTGGAAAGGAAAAGGCGGGCAGGCTCATGATGGAAATCACTAATTCCACACATCCTGCTGTTGAGAAAGTACAAGCTTAGCTTCTGAGCCCCACGGTACTAACTGAAGGGAATTCATTCCCTTTGAGGCCTGGAAGAAGAGGGAAGGACACATGTAGCAAGCATAATAATATGACAGATGGAAATAACTAATAGGTACACAGAGTTAAAGGGATAAGTTGAATTCAGATGTAAAATTTTTTGTGCTTCATACACTTTTATTTCTTACAGTGAGATGAATTATTTATTAAAATTGGTACCAACTATTGGGTTATTTTAATTTAAGCTTCTTATTATCAAATAAAATACAGGTCCAGAAAAATTGTGCCAAACAAATGGGTAGTTGAATGGCTAGTTTCAAGTGAAAACCTTATAACTGCATTCAGGTCAAGAATGAGAATTTTTTTCAGCCACCCTCCCGGTATGTGCCTTATTCTAATGCTGACTTTTGCAGTAATCACTTCAGATACAGATTTTTGATTTTGATATTACGGTGGGCAGACATTCCCCTTCATCAACATCTCCTCTGGTGCTTTCCAGAACCTGACCCAAAACCTGGATGGACCAGGACTATCACTAACTGTAGATCTCCTTGTCTTTTTATCCTAAGCAGGAAATTTGCAATGTTTTATCTTGCTACCTTTTGATATGAGGGGATGAAAAGGTCAAATTCTTTGTGCTAGTACAAGTTTCATTCATGCATAACTCATTGTTCGTGTACCTGAAAAGTTAAAGCAGGTATGGGAAGAGCACATGGGTTCTCCCTCCTCTCCAGGACCTTCTCCTGCCTGCGCACTCTAGGGGCAGAGGGTGCCGTGATGGTTAGAGTGCTGGCTAGCATTCTGCAGCTGAGGCCACTGCACAGTCGCAATTTAAGCTTATAGGGAAAGGCTGGAATGAATGTTATCCTTTCAACTTCTGCTTCATCACAAATAACACTCAGAGGCTGGTTGTCCAAGATTAGTTTCAAATATGGGCGGTTCTTAAAATTCCTGCCTAGGCTTTGTTGACAAAGAAGTGTGCTGTACATGACAGCAGTGTGATAACTCATTTATTTATTCACCAGGAATTTTTGAGTTTTCTTATTTTATAGGCAACAAGATATAGAAATAGTCCTGTTCTTCATGAGGCTAACAATTTGGGGCAGTAGTTTTTGTCTGTAGGTGCACATTAGAATCACCTTGAAAGTAACAAAACAAAGTTTTCCCTGCTCCCCATGCTCAATACATGCGCGTACACATTGGAGATTCAGGGGGGTTTTTTTGGTTTGGAAATCAGTATTTTTTTAAAAGCTTCCAGAATGTTTTAGTGTGTACACAAAATTGAGAACCATTGATTAAAAGGAAAGACAAATACTGGATACATAAATTCACAAAATATTTGCTGTCATGGTAAAGAAGCACACGTGAAACAATGGAAGTTTGGAATATATAGACAAACATCAATCTAGAGTAAATGCAAATATCTTCAAGTTTATTGAGTAAAAGCAGTAGGTTTGAAGGTTATTGTTACTTTTTAATTGAGGTTTTCAGCATTAGGGTTACATCTAGTTATACAATTTGTCTCATAGTTAACTTGCCTAAACAGACCACTGGTAAGACAATTTCTGTGTGATAATGTACAGGACTTCTCTCAAAGCTCTCTGGATCAACATGTCCTGTGAAGCATGTCGACTGAAAAAATACACACAACCTAAAGTTGAGCGTTATGTTTATTTGGCAGGAATTTTTAGGGCTTCAAATCCAGGAGGCAGCATCTCAAGTAACCCTGAGAGAACTGCTCCAGGGAGGTGAGGGGAAGAGCCAGATTATATACAAGTTTTGCAATGAAGGGCAGGTAGCCTGAATGTCAAAAGATTATTGTTAATTAAGGGAAAACCAGATATCTCAAGGTAAAGAATTTAGCATTTTTATAAAATATGGGAAGCTGCAAGAGTCTGGGCTCACTGAAATCATTCCTTTGATAAACACCTCAGCTGTCTGGGGTCACTATCCTGTGTTTTCACATCCTGAGTTTCCTCAGGGGTTACCATGGAAAGTGGGTGCAGTCTGGTGGCTGCAGTCTGATGCCTGCTACATGGCAGGTATTCTTTCCTTCCTGAGTTCCCTCAGGGCTCCCAGCTCACTTGGGAGGCGGCTGCAATACTTGATGACTATGACGTATTTTGTTTACTAATATAGCAGTAAATGTTCCATTTCTCAAGCACTTGTTTCACTCAGCTATATTAGAGCAGAAAAATATAATGAAGTACTCTCCTACCAGGTGAAGGGAAGAAAGTTTCTCTCCTTATGCTGTAGTTTCAAAACAAAAATCACTAGACTGGAGTATAGAAAATTAAGTCAATTTGAATAATTTGGAATGTTGCTGTAGAGATTGATAATTACTGGTCATCAAAATAACCCCATTCCAACAACCCAATAGCTGGGTGGAGGCTTCACATCTTGCAGTCAGTGGCAAATTATACGAGACCTCCACTTTCTAGACAGTGTTCTCACATAGCCATGCCTTAGCACCTCCTTGACAGAGGTATTTTTAGTAACAAAATGCTGTCACATATTGTGGTTTCTCTAGAGTAGGGCTAGATGGTGGTCACAGAAGTAGTTTTTCCTAAACTCACATAGATCATATTGATCCTTATTTAAACTGTAGCTATGGTTGTTGTCATTTAGTTGCTAAGTCATGTCCAATTCTTTTGTGATCCCATGCTCTGTAGCCAGCCAGGTTCCTTTGTCCATGGGACTTCCCAGGCAAGGATACCAGAGAAGATTGCCATATCCTTCTCCAGGAGATCTTCCTGATCCAGGGATTGAACCAGAGTCTCTTGCATTGACAGGCAGATTCTTTACCACTGAGCCACCACGGAAATCCTCAGGAAACTAAATGAATGGGAGCTCAGCCTGAGGTCACAGGTTATAAAGGGCTTATCTAATCACAAACATGTGCAGTTTTGTCCTTTTTCAAGTCACAGTTTCTTTTACGGCACATTTTGAGTAGTTCTCAGCAGTAGAATTCCCTGTTTATTTGCAAATAATGGACTTTATCCTTAGCATCTAAGTACAACGTTACCAGTATATTCCAGGAGGCAAGGACATTAAAAAGAGATACTTAAGAGGGGAAAGGTGTTCACTGGAAGGACTGATGTTGAAGCTGAAACTTCAGTACTTTGGCTACCTTATGCGAAGAGCTGACTCATTTGAAAAGACCCTGATGCTGGGAAAGATTGAAGGCAGGAGGAGAAGGGGACGATAGAGGATGGGATGGTTGGATGGCATCGCTGACCCAATGGAGATGAGTTTGAGTAGACTCTGGGAGTTGGTGATGGACAGGGAGGCCTGGTGTGCTGCAGTCCATGGGGTCACAAAGAGTCGGACACGACTGAGTGACTGAACTGAACTGAACTGAAGAGGGGAAGGCCCATTAGTTTTTGCAATTCCAGTCAGTGTAGAGAAACGTCATTCCCAAACAGGTTTTTAAATAGTGACTTCTGGGATTCCAGTGCACTTTTCACATTTATGGTCTCATTAAAACACATCAAGATGGAACAAATACATTTAAGTTACAATTTTAACCTCCTCTGACTAGATCTTGTATTTAAATTCTATTTGTGTAATCAGATTCATTAAAAATAATCAGAGTTTTCCCCACACCTGGGGCCTCTCTGGGTGGACTTCCAGCCTATGGTGGAAACTACTGACAAATTAATCCACATGTGACCACTGACAAGTGTATGTTTCTGTGATAACAGGTGCCCTTTTGTGTAAGAAGAGAGACCTAAACTGACCCCACAGGGGCAAAGGTTGGGGGCAGAGTACTTAGCATGTAGGTCTTTGAGAAAGCACAGAGCCCAGGTCCCTTAGGAAAGAAGCTCCAGGTCACTTCCTTTGTCACTAGTGCCTAAAGAGACTTCTGCTGACCTTCTGAAACTCAAGGGCACACAATTTAAGCCCAACATGGAAGTGCCCCGAATTTTGACATTGTTAAAAAATTGTGCCCTGCAAATTTCTTTTAGCAAAAGTGTTCTTTTAGCAAGTATGAAGCCCTCTTGCATCTCCTGTTTCTAGATATACGCAGCTACCTGCTTCTATTTTAACCAGAGATGTACATACAACCAAAGATTGCAGATGGTCTTAGGATCTCATCACTTTCTCCTGAGAAATGCTTGAAGCATCTGGGAATTGCGCCCTTCGGCAAAACAGAGATAAATGCCTTTCATTTTTGTTAACTACACAGAGTTTTATCTTGGGGAGGCGCTCTTCCTTTGTGGCATCACAGCAAGAAACTGGCAGCATCTACTCTCCTTAGGAGTAACATGCTTTGCATTGCTAAGAGGTTGATAATTACACATTTGTGACCTCATCCCCAACAGCCTCGCCCCATGAATACAGATAACATCTTACAAAAGCAGAGGCTGGGAACTACTCAGACAGACCAGGGAGGAGAGGGAGGCTGGGGTGCTCAGGGCCCATCTCCTGGGAGGGATCTGGGACAGCCAGTGGGGGAACTTTCCAGAGTGGACTCCAGCCTGACACACTGGCCTTCTGTTTCACGGGCTGAGAAGCACCCTTGGGAAGAGGAAGAAATACTCAACCTATAGGGTGACGTTTTATTTATATTCACATCCCTTGTTGAATCGTTCTGAAGAACCCGAAGTGGCCGTGGCATTCCTTCTCTTTATGCACTTGGTTACAGTTTAAAATCTGAATAGCTGTTTATGCTAGGAGGCTGAACACCCAATCAGCAGTCTTTGAATTGAAGCTGTATTGTTCACTCATGGAAATGCCTGTTTCATCTGTCAGCTCTCTTTTATAGTGAGCCTAATAATTTATGCTTGCTAAAGATGTTTTCTGACCTGTGATTCCATTGCCAGTTAGGAAAGGGCTTGGCAGCATTCACACTTCCTTTCGTAATAGGGGGCCACTAAGGTACAATTTAGTGAAATTGCTGCTTCAGTGCACTAATGGTACCCAGACCCAGACTGGGGGAGGGGGGAGGGGGCGGGAGTGAGGGACCCTACCCTTTAGAGAGGGCCACTAGACTCTGAAGAAAGATAGCCTGGATAGGGGTCTCTTCAGGAGCTGCCTCCTTCTTTGGAGGTCTGTGTGACCTGGTGATGCCCTGCTAGCTGGGAGGGTTGACTCACCCACAGAAGTGCCAGAGGGCTCTACACATGCGGGACTTCACGTGGTGTCCACTAACACAGATGGGGTGGGGTATCTTCATCTAGGAAGTCTATATCATCTCCTGAAATTTATCTTATTTAAAAAAAACCCTGTGATCCTGTTAGATAGGGTGACCCATTTCAAGGAAAAAAAAAAAAAGACAGTAAAAATCCTTTGTGCCCTTCAAAAAAGAGGATCTATATGTGCTTGAACTATGTATCCTTTATCTTATTACTGTTGAAATCACATTATGTTAAGTGGGACTTCTTTAAATGGGCCACCCCACATTATAATTATAGTCTTTTCAGATATTTAATTTGCAAGTTATTGGCAGACCCGTCCTGAAAAGAACTTTTCTAATTGCAAGTGAAATTATTCTCCAGGTGAAGTGTATCTTTTCTTTGTTTGATTCTCTCATAAAACTTGGTTTTTATTTCTCTCAGAGCATTTGTCTTATCCTCAGTAATAATCATTTGTGTACCTGTTCCATACTTTACCAGTTTGGGCAATTTCTTGAGGTCGGTGACTTAATCTTATTCATTTTGTATTTATTGCAGCCCCTATCTCAATGCCTTCTTTCAGAAGGGACTTAATGAATATTGGTGAATTGGCTTCAAGAATATTTTTAACAAAACATCCTAAATTGAAATAGATTCTCTCCCAACATATTCTAATTAGTTTGAGAAACAGATCTGAATACACAATAACATTGATGGGTATGCACAGAATGCAGACCTTGCTTTAGACATAAAATTGAATACAGTGAGCAAGCAGCAATTATGAATAAACCTTTCGTAGAAAAAATTTCATGAAATTTTGAATTTTTAAATGTAAGTAAATATTTTGAATAAGATATTAAAAAAATCATATTCTTATCAACTTTTAGCTTTAATTGGGTAACAAAACTGCTGAAACACCTCTGGGAGAAGCTAGCTTCCAAAATAATCTAAGACAATAACTGATGTTGTGGTAGCACTTTGAAGTTGACAAAGGGCTTTCAGATTGAGGGGAGCATGAATAACCCCTTTCTATAGGTGACTTTGGAAAGGTTCCCTGACTTGCTTGTGGTCATTCAATGAGTGAGGTCCAGACCTAGACTGACTGCAAGGCTCAGACAGTGAGACCCACTTCCTCTCAGTTACGCCTGCTTTCTCATTTGAGTCTCCCAAGTTATATCTCCTTTTTAAAATAAATAAGCAGAAGATGGTATTTATCATCTTATTTAACTACAGATTTCTGCTTTACAGAAACAGATTTTTCAGAGTTAAGAGCAACTGCACCACTTTTGACAAAATGTTTCATTTTGCAGTTAAAGAGAGCCTTTATTATTTTTGTTGAATGTTTAGAGCAGCAGGTTATGGAATTTATTAAACCCTTTCTATTCTAGTTGCTGGACTGACAACTATGTGACATAGATATCATTTCTGTTCTACCAGTAAAGAAAGAATATGCAGAAAGGATCAATAATTTTTCAAACATCACACCTAGAAAATGATAAAAATAGGTCGATTATACCCACAACCAAGTACAGCAATTAAACTTAGGCTGTAACATCATTAACTACAGTTACACAAACAGTTAGCAGCAGAATTGGGTATTTTGGTGAATTATGTGACTTCACCCTCAAAGTTTTTGCTAAGTGATCCCTAAGAACCGCATGAATCTCTTTGTCCCTATCTTCAAATTCCTTTCTCTAATTCAATCTCTTCTTGAACTGCACTATAGAAACAATGAATATAAAGAATTACGTACGTTTTTATACTCTAAGGTTTGACCTATCATACTTTGGACTTTGACAGTTTTCCTTCTTATTTTTACATACCAAGTTCAGAAGTCCATTTACACTTAAACATGCTTATGGAAAGTTAGAATGAAAACATACTTAAACAAGTGATGCAATTGGAAAATGTCCAGAGAAGAGCCACTAAAATGATGAAAGGGTTAAAGGGTGCTTTCTGAAGGCAGATAAACTAAAACACAAGACTGGGCTTTAGTCTAGAAAGATAAAGACTGAGTATGGGTGACATCTTGATTAAAGTTTAAAAACTGTTGTATAATATTTCTAGGACAAGCATGGATATGTTCCCCAAACTCCAGCACTCTTCTTGGGGGCTATTTCTTTAGACTTTATATATGACTTGTATCTTCTTTCCATGGCATACCTTTTACTCCATCATTATTGCCAACACATATCTATGCATATCTCCCTCTAACTGATTTTTTGTTTTCAGAAGCCTTCTTGTCCACTTTTGTATTTCTGGCTGTTCGTGCATAATGCCACTCACTAGGTGAATCCTTAATAATTATTTATTTAATTGAACTGAATTGTAAATTTTGGATAAACATGAAGCATGGTTTTATAAGTTGTCTGATATATTTATGAATCTTATGAATCTTGTTACCCCAGCAGATTGAAGAAATCTTTAGATAGGTCAAGTATTGGCACTTGTAGTTCGTTGTTAAGGAATTAGTCATGTTTTCAGAAATAAATTACTATTTGGAGGTGCAAACTTGAATGACAGTATGTCCTTCCAAATGACTAATTGGCATATTGGGCTGGATGATCCTTGGCCTGACTTAATATGCCATTATCTTTATTGATATTTTTACAGGTGGAATTAAATGTGTGTGGAAATACCATCTATCCATTTCTTTTGCATATCCTGCCAGGTTATAGTTACTATGAAATACTACCATGATTGTCTTTCTAGCTGATATTACTTTGATGAACCTCAGTAGTTTGGCTTTTTGGTCAGATGAAAACTCGGAGAAAGCCAATGTGTTAACCCACTTTTACTTGGTGTTGACAATGGGAATGAAGGATTCTGCTTCTTTCTCCAATCTAGCGTGCCACTGTTCCTTCACTGAATTTTTGTCCACAATCTCCAGGTTTCTAAGAGAGCCCCACCTAGATCAGCTGAGCCATAGCTGGACCAGAATCAAGTCTCAGAGAACAGCTTGTGGATAGCTTCAGATTATGACATGTGATAGTGGAAAGCCCTCATTACCTATCCCCGCCTTTTTTATCCCCCTTTCCTCTCACCTTCTCAGTCTCCTCTAGGGACACAAGTACCACAGCTACGAATTAAACAATTTGGGTTTCTGAAACAGATGGGGCGCTCCATCTGGTGTAAACATGTAGAGGGATGCCCTTGGTGTTACTTAGTCAGAAACGTGGGAAGCAGAGATGAACTCCTCTTCATAGGCTACGTGCCCTGTCACGAGCTTCTCGCTCTGCATAGGCGTTGGCAGCCACTTAGACCCTCAAACTTAGGCACAGCCCTGGTAGAGATTATGGCTGTCTATGAGCCACAACTCTGCCTTCGAAAAGTAACCACTGGTGCAAATGTACATTGTGCAAATAATTCTCTTAGAGTGACTTTAAAGACATAACACAATCCCTGTTGGAGTATTTGCACAGGATAAAGCTACAGCTCAGTACCAAGCAGAAAAGAGACACTCAAAATAGAATTAGTACCTGAAAGACGACCAAAGTATAGCCTGCTTGTGTCCAGGTGAGCAGGGAATGGTAGAGGATATCAGCGATAGGTTTTATCCTTCACATTTGAAAAATGAGGGTGGAGGCTGATGGCAGAGGTGAGCTGGGCATAAAACTAAGTCTTTCAGAATGAGAAGGAGAATTCCCCTTCCTCTATCCAACATCTGTGTTACATAAGACAGGAAAGCTAAGTTTACCACAACTTTTGTACAACCTCTATAACCTGTGAGACTCTGAGGAAAGTTTGTTGAGTGTGTGGTACTTTCCTAGATGAAAAGGTATTCTGTAAATACTAACCATTAATTTTTTGCATCATGCTATTGCTGTTATTCTTGTTTCCACAAGCTAGGCAGTGTGCCTTGCTTTTCTGTGGGAGAGATATCACTTCTCCACAAATAGAATCCTTTGGCTATCCCGCCTTGGTTAGCTATTTGATGAAAAGATTAAAGAATAAAGCTGTATCTGAGACCCATTCTGTAGCCTACATATATTTACATAAATTCCTTGAAAAGTAAATAAAAAGACCTACACGAATAAAATGGCAGAGACATGTGAGATCCAAAACAACTACTTATTTGAAGGGAGGAAAAAGACAGTCTTGTGTCGTTACAATTAAACCGAGTACGCCGGTTCACTTACTATTTTCGGTGAATTTTAATTGAGTTGTGTCTCATTTTTATAAATGTTGTCAATCTTCATTTTCTCTGTCTCCCATGCACCAACTTAAACACACACACACACACATGCAGATCTACATACCAACGTGTTTTGGGAGAGGGGCTGTCTGTAGCTGCGCCCTAGCACCAACTTCCATATAGTGACACACAGTGTCATAAACTCTAAAACATCCAACCTTGGGAGAACTCCCATAAGACTGGGGAGAAAAAAATGCCTTTTTTTTTTTTTTAACACATTTATTTTATAGACACAAAAGCTCAGCTAGTAATCAGTTTTGATAACTTTAGATGTCTGTTTCCCTGATGAAATGACTAGACGGAGGCCATAACAATACTTCATTATGCTATTCAAAATGTATGGCAGGATTCAGTCAGAGCTACACTCAAAACCTGGCCCACCGCTGAAAGCAGAGATGATGCATTAATCCACAGCAGCACCCTCTCCCCCCACGGCCCCCCTCAGCATTCAGCCACTAATAATGGATATCATTTTTCTTCATAAAACTAGTGGTACTTGAATCAAGCACATGACAGTTAAGGTTTGTGTAGTCTTTCAAGCAGGTGATTACAGGATTGAACTTCCCAAGTGCGAAGCCGATGGAATACAAATAGTTAAGAGCGCACTTGAAGGGGGCAAAATTGTCCAGCCCCATCTGTCAAACTGTGCGTATGACATCATCAGATATTCTGTGCTTGTTTGCTGCTCATTCAGGCCGGCCCGCCCCGCGGTCTCCGCTTTGTGCTCCAGTTTCCTTTACAGGGCCAGCGGGCTGGAAAATTACCACATGCTGTCACAGTTAGCTCAGCCAGGTCTTGTTATCATTGTTTCCAAGGAATCCATTCATTCCGTTATTTTACATATTGGGCAGACGTCCTGCCACTGAGGCTTGGGCTGCAGTAACTTGAAGGGCCAAACGTTAATGGGCCTCTATTGTTGGCAGAATGGCAGTGCAATACGTGGGAAAAAATACCCAGACAGCTCCCTGACACTGGTTTAGGACCTCTAGACTTAGGGGGTAGCCTGTGAAGATCTTTTATGTAAACAAGCCTTCAATAAACAATGAATATCTCCTGTGTCAATATTCATAACCCATCAATAAAAAAATATATAAATCTTCAACTAGAAAGAAGCCCAAATGTATTATGGATGATGGAGCTTTTCCTTCAAGTAATCTATAGAATGTGGGCAAGTCTCCTTCTAAACACTGCTAATTTATGGGGGGTAGGGTGGGGAGGGCAGCGCTGTTGGGGCTTTGAGGAAAGAAAAGCATTTGCTCTGAGGTTGGCAGTATTCTCACTGCAATAGATAATACAGTGTGGAAGTTTTGCAGCCTCCACTACTGCTAGACAGAGAGACAGGGGCCTGGGTGAAACCTTACATCCTCACCATGTGTGCAATTTAAGGGAAGTTAGTGAAAACATTGGAAAAGTTGTTTCGGATAACATTAATTTGAAGGTGGATCATGTTACCTTGATTAATTAAAGCACAGATACATATGAAGTTCCCAGCACTGAAAACACTCTAGCAATGTAGACATAGGAAGATACATTCTTTATGGAAGATGGCCATTCTTTACAGAGAGGTGTGGTTCTTGTTATTGCTCTTTTTTCTTTTTTTTTTTAAATGAGAAGCATTTGGTTTCTTTTTTCAAGATGAATCTGATCTTTTGACCACATAGTATATCGGAAATGGATCACAAATTGGTATGGATGTTTCCATTTTTATTACTAACCTCAGAAACTTCTTCCACCTGATTTTCTTTGCCTTGAACAAGACTTGATAACAAGACCTGGATACTTACATTCATCCCAAACTGGGACAGATATGGTAATTAGTTAGATGTATTGGCATTCAGAAAAAGCTTGAATTGACGTCTTATCATTTTAAACATTTTCATGATTAGTTCAGCTGTAATTTCACCTCATGTGTTTTATTGATCCTCTGCAGAGTTCCAAATGGCCCTGTAGAACTTTGCATCACCATGGTTCTTACCCAAATAATTTCTGAATAACTGGTACATGACGTTGCGCTCTTGGAGTAGGAGGATAGGCAAAAGAAATGGAAATAGTCTGGTTCTGATAACCAACTTCATACCATATTTAAGATAAAATATACTGCATTTTAAAAACTTTGCCCTATTTGAAATCCAGTTTTGTCACTTTGTCTTTCTTATAAAACATATTCTAAATGAATTCTAATTTCAACTAAGATGATTTTTGTGTCTGGCAGCTAATTTTAAATGGTTCCCCTTTCAGCTGACATGAAGAGCCAATTGAGATAAATTTATTTTTTCTGTAAAAGTAATATATGTCAGGACTAGATTTCCTAACCCAAGTCCTTCAAGCAATCATAATCATTTTGTAAACCATTGATAATGTCATCTTTGAGAAAAAAAGTTCCTTCAGTGTATAAAATGTTACATTAAGATAAATATTAAAATGTGGCAGTCTTCATTTAAATACAGTATTTTAGGGAATCTTACAGAACTTTGAAATCAATATTCTTCAAAGAATAAATAACATCCTTTAAAATCAATTATTTTATTCTTCCAATATGTCTTTCAATTTTCAATTTGATACTTATGGCAGGTTTCTGCAACATAAAAACAAGTTTTGATAAAGAAGTCTACTTTGAATCCAAAGTTACATTATGGACATTACTTCTGAGATCCCAGAGTATCATCTTTATACCCAGATTGAAAGTAAGTGTAGATTTAGCCCCTGATTATTTAATAAGGCAGACTACTGACTGATTCTTTGTCATATTTAATAAGTACAATAAGTTAAAAACCAGTTTTTCAGTAAGTGCCAAAAAATTGTTTCCTTAAGCAATACCCTCTATTTATTTTTTCATAGTATATACCAAGCTATATTGTTTAGCAATTAGTTTATTGTTTAAAAATTAACAGTAACTCTCAGATGAAAACAAATCATGAAGATAAATATTCCTAATAGTGACTTTTCTTACAAGAAAAGGCAAAAACATAATTACTGCAGCTACCTCCTGCATTCAAAAGCAATGACAATAAAACTCAACTCTTTGAATCAATACTGATGATTGTTTAGAATAGATTAAAAAAAAAAGCAAAAAACTTCATGCAGTATATTGCCTACCTGAGAGAAATATTTTCGTTTATGAATCCAGTCCAGCAGTGATATCCTTGTGCTCAATTTCTCCTTTGTCACCACCTGGTTCCTATCAAGAAAATGTCTCCAAGAGATCACACCAAAGTAACTTAAACTTTTTTTTTCCAAATGGGCCTTCAGATCATATTAGAAACTTTTTATAATATTAACAGTTTTCTTTCATCTTATATTAGAATCATATAATTTTGGAATTTGAGTTGCCTAACAAGATATGACCATGCAATCATTTCAGCAATTTTCATACCATATTAGTGAAAACAAATACTAATATAATAGGATGCTAACACAAAAAACCCTAATAGAACATGACAAAACTTCTCATATTTTATTTATGCATTCTTGTTGTTGTTCTCCATTTCAACATCTTCTACTTCAGTTTATGGGAAAGTAGCATGGCCTTGCATGTTTCTGAATATCAATTAAGTAATATTGTAATGCAACAGTAATGCCAAAGTTTGCTATCATTCTGATATAGGACAGATACCCTTCTCTGAATCATCCACTCTTTGGATGAAAATGGTTTCATTTGTTTTTGTTATTTATTTCAATTAAGTTTAGAAACCGAACTATGCAAAAAGAAAATAAGAAGCTTTGTAGTTGAGTATGAGGGTGCGACGAATTAAAGAAATGATACAATTATCCAGATAACTTACCGCCTTTCCCCCTTTCAGCATCCATGTAAAAGAGAGAAAGGTGAGCTTTTGACTTGAATTTTGTAGGCAACTGCTTTCATTTTATACTCTGATTCTCTTTTGTTCCATGGGGGTACCTTTCATCCAGAGTCTTTCCTTACACCTAGTTCATCTGAGCAGGGTTGCTTGGAATGCCCAATGAGGAAACAAACTGAGAGGAAATAGATTCTCATCTTGAGAATCTACCAATAGAAATGAAGGGTGTTTTGTTTTGTTTTGCTGATCCTTCTCATTGGTATCAAGAAGAATTGCACTGGGATTAAACACAGTATTCTCTCAGGTGAGAAAGATCTTGTCCTCATGGTAAAAGGCTTTGATCTTTTCAGAATTGCTTTGCACACGAAGATATCAGCAGTGCACAACAGGCATAGTTAAAAGGATAGGGAATAAACTCCACAGTGTTTGGCAGAAAACACGACCCTCCCATCGCCCACTCCACTTCACCTGTGTATGTGGTGATCTGTGAAATCAAACAGGAAAAACTTTGGCCACCTAAGTGCCTAGAACTTTCCTTTGCTACCATAAACC
Organism: Okapia johnstoni; assembly: GCA_024291935.2. Taxonomy (NCBI): domain Eukaryota; kingdom Metazoa; phylum Chordata; class Mammalia; order Artiodactyla; family Giraffidae; genus Okapia; species Okapia johnstoni. The sequence continues at coordinate 77,019,673 of CM044316.1, read as the reverse complement.
ACATTATCATGGAGTAGAGACATAGCTTTCACATATTGGTAAACAGAATTTACACCAGGTCACAATTACCTTTGAAAACTTCTATGGAAAAATACTACATTGGAGGATATATTTGTTTACCCTGTCTTTAACAAAGCCAGCATAACCCATCTGTCTTCTAGGCTGCTATTAATTCAGTAGAAGATAAGACGAAGGCAGTGTCTTGTGTTCATGGTCAAACCTTCAAACCACTCAGATCATTTCATGGCAAGATATTCACATTATATGTGGCCAGTGATAACCAAGACTTCATCCTTTTCCTTTCCTTTTTTCTCTTCTTTTCTTGTCTGAATGAATGTAGATGATAAAGTGAAGTATGTATATGACTGTCCCCACTGTAATTGCTTGTGTAATTTTCTGTCTCCCCTGATAATATGGATTCCATGAGAAGTGGGACCAGATTTATCTTGCTCACTGTCGTGCTCTTAGCATCTAGTTCAGTACCTGCCATGATGCAGGCACTTGGGAAATATTTGTTTAGTAAATGAATGAATCGCTCAACCAATTTCATGCTGGCAGACTCATGTACACTTGCCTTAAAAGCAGAAACTAAAGTTATTTCACACCACCAATGCAAGCAATTTGGGATTCTCTTGGAGCCATTGCCAATGGAGGTCCAGTGGGCACAGGGCAGCCACGCTTCAATTCTGGCATTGAGAGATGTTGGACTGAGAAACAAGTTGGCTGACTCCTTTAAGGGCAGGTTTGAGACTGTTGGGATTATGGCGGGAAATTCCCTGGGACATGGCTTATAGTAAAGAGTACTCAATGTATTTCTACACTGTCCTAACTGTTCATATTCTCCAAGGTGCTACTTTATTAAACTCTCTTTTTTTTCCCTGCCAAATATTGCTGGAGTATGGTAGAAAGGGAATTGTAGAAACAGCTCTCCAACAGATTAACTGAGTATATGACACATTTCTCCTTTTCAAAGAATTTTCATGGGAATATATTTTGATAAGATGCTTTATAAGGTGATAAGACATCACTGGTAAGATGCTTCTTCTTTTTTTTTTTTAATCTGTTTAGGTTAGATGACTTATCCCCAAATGTATGGTCTCCATTCCAGGACATGGCCTTGCATAGGAGCCATGACTTATACATGTTTAGAATTAGCAGTGAAATATGACCAAATGGCCTTTTGTTGTGTGTGTGATGGGTTTTTAACCATGACCATAGAGATGTTGTTGGAGAAGGAAATGGCAACCTACTCCAGTATTCTTGCCTGGAGAATTCCATGGACCAAGGAGCCTGGCAGGCTACAGGCCATGGGGTTGCAAAGAGTCGGATACGACTGAGCTACTAACATATAACATATATGGAGAGATTAGAAATGGAAGGAATAAGACAAAGCCTTGGGCTCATCAATATGCAAATGTTTATGGCTGATTCAAGTTATTTTACGGCAGAAACCAACACAGCATTGTAAAGCAATTATCCTCCAGGTAAAAAATTATAAAAAAAAAAGAACATGCACACAAAATCTTTTAAGCAGCACATGAATGATTTACAGGTAATACACTTGGCTTTGTAGAGAAGATAATTTTCTTTTCTTTCAGTGATGATAATACATCTCAGGGAACCAGCAGCACGGTAGCTGGCTTGCTGTTTCCCTTTCCACATTCAGGGAAGAGCCATAGTAACCTGCCCTTGCCCCCACCTTGCCCCTGGTGTGGAGTCGTGGAGCCACACTTCTAGACTCATCCTGACTGTGACAGGTCTGGGAGACCCCATGTTATATACCAGTGCTCTGTGCCTCCTGAGATTATCTTGGTGAATTGGGTGGGGATAAGGGGCTGGTGATACAAGAAGCCAGAAAGGCTTGTGGCAGAATTTCTTCATTTTGCTGGAGCATCGTGAAAAACAAAATACTCGACAGAGCAATCACAGACAGAGAGCTGCAGCTATTTGTGGGGTGGAAGTAATGCTCGCTCAAAACATTAAGTGAATGGCAGGCAGGAAAATGAGGTAATTATTAGGGTAAAGATCAGTTAGGCTGTGTTTGTGTTTTAGCTTTCTCTCTTCTCACTCATGTACGATTTGGGGCAAGGCACTTGCCCTAATTCTTAAATTCCTCACCTGTAAAATGGAGATCATAATGCTATTTGCCTTTTAAGATTGTTGAGAGAGTGAAATAAGAGAATGCATCTAATGGGCTTAGGCAGTTCCTGGATTCATAAGGTATGGTTTTTATTAAGATACTGGAAGTCTGCTTTTGTTGTTGTTTAGTTGTTAAGTCATGTCTGACTCTTTGCGACTCTATGGACTGTACCCCTCCAAGCTCCTCTGTCCATGGGATTTTTCCAGGCAAGAATACTGGAGTGGGTTGCCATTTGCTTCTCTAGGGCATCTTCCTTACCCAGGGATCGAGCTTCGGTCTTCTGCCTCTACTGCATTGGCAGGCAGATTCCTTACCACTGAGTCACCTGGGAAGCCTGCTTTAGACCACTCCTTATTTTTCTCTGAGTTGGAGAAAAAGTAGTTTTTTTATCTGATACTTCATATCTGATTATAGCATTTCTTAATTAGTTCCAGGGGATATATTTGGTACTCAGATATTTTAAGGATGGAAATTTTAGAGTTGTCTCTGAACTGTCTTTTAAGGTAATATTCAGATATCATGCACATTTCATGTTTTCTTAATTTTCAGCTTTAATTATTGTTCAGTTGTGTTTCAAACAACTAAGATTTTTTAAAAAATGTACACCAGTTACTTATTAAGTCAGATCTTTTCAAGAAAGGGTAGAAATGAATAAGTAAGATGATTCAAGATGAAATAGCAGATTACTGTATCTTTATGGACAGTATTCTGTTTGATAATTTGGAGAAAATTAAAAGAATGTGCATCACTTACATTTTTGTATCCTTAGCAATGCCTTATGGATGTTCATTCCTTAAACACTGTGCCAATATTATTCAAACTTTCTTCTTTACATATATCTTTAAAGGTCTTTTTATTTTAGATAAGTTATTTTTCCATCTGATTTTTCTTGTGTATCTTTTCTAAAGGTGTTAATTCAATTTACCGAGTCTACTTAGTCAGATCATTTTGGTTAAAAAAATCAAATAAATTACTCGATATTCTTAAAGTAGCTCCACATATATTTTCTTAGTATTACCACGATCTTGCCAAATTAAGTGATCTGTTAAAAGAAACAGTTTTGGCAGAGTTAAGAATGAGGACTAAGATTCAGTTCCCTACTTCTTTCTCTACAGTTTGCATTATCCACCTCCATTCTCTTAGCTAACAGAATTCTCGGAGGCACATGCATGGCAGGAATGCAATATTCATGGCAGACCCACAGGGGCCATGCCATGGTCTCTTTTGAAGCTGCCCATCTCTTACAGGATGCTTTAGAGAGAGGACGATTTGTGTTGTGCCATCTCTTTGGGTTATAGCAGAGTTCTTAAGTTTCTATTGCACTATTTCTATCCTGATATTACAAAAAGTTAGATTCTATAATACTTATAATAATCTTAAAATTTTTATTCTCATTATGATGCTGCTGCTACGTTACCTGATAAAATGATCTGACACACCACCCCACTACTGCCTCTCTCCCCCAAACTGGTAACACTCGTTTGTTCTTTATTTTTGTGAGTCTGCTTCTTTTTTGTTATATTCACTTGTTTCTTATATTTTTTAGATTTCCCATGTAAGTGCTATCATAAAGTAATTTTCCTTCTCTGTCTGACTTTTTTTGATTTAGCATAATGCCCTCCAAGTTAACCCATGTTGCTGCAAATGGTAAAAATGTTATCCCCTTTTTATGGCTGAGTAATATTCCATTCTGTGTATATATACCACATTTCCTTTATCCATTCATCTATTGATGGACACTTAGTTTCCTTCCATATCTTGGTAACTGTAACTAATGTTGCTATGAAATTGTGGTGTATGTATCTTTTTGAATTAATATTTCCATGTTTTTTGGACATATACTCAGGGATGGAATTGCTGGTTCATACTGAAATTCTGTTTTTAGAGTTTTGAGAAACCTCCAAACTGTTTTCCACAATGGCTCCACAAATTTACATTCCCACCAAGAGTGAACAAGCGTTCCCTTTTCTATGAGATTTTCATTAATTCAAACTCTAAACAATTGCTTTAGAGGACTCCGGACTTCCCTGATGGCTCACCTGGTAAAGAATCCACCTGTCATGCAGGAGACCCTGGTTCGATTCCTGGGTCAGCAAGATCTGCTGGAAAAGGGACAGGCTACCCACTCCAGTATTCCGGCCTGGATAATTCCACGGATTGTATAGTCCATGGGGTCACAAAGAGTGGGACACGACTGAGTGATTTTCACTTCACTTAGAGGACTCCAGTGACCTGCCATAATCTATCCAAAGTCTTCATGGCTGAGTCACATATTGGATAAAACTGAAGATAAATTCAGAATAAATTTGCCACTCTTTGGGTGGTAAAACAACAGGCTTCTCCCCTCAGGAGGAATTGTTTCCTGTTTTGTGGAAACAATGTTGAGAAAGACATGAGCAACTTGGAGTGGAGTGGAGTGGAGTGGAAATCTTCACATTTTCAGTTTGGTTCAGCTTTTGACTGAGTCATTTGCTTGCTCTCGAAGCTTAGATTTTGGGACCATCTCACAATTCCTTGTAAAGTACTTTTTTTTTTTTGCAGCTTCTAGACATGACCTCAGTGGGTCTGTGAAGATCTGTGTGTGCCCCAGTATCTGAATATTCAATAGCTCTATGGTTCTGGGGAATCAGAAAATATTTAAACCTACAAACTACTGTTGGCATTTTTCTACAAATTGTTCTCATTCCTTTAGGTGGTTATGCTGTTCCATTCATAAATGTATGCATTATAGCCTAGTTTTTGATGACTTTCTTTAAAATGATACAAAATCTGGCCACCACAAGGATTCTTTTCCTGTATATGTCACATTATCTTTAAAGCCTCCAAATCCTTTAGTTCTCAGTTGTCACATATAATACAGTGAATGGGATTCTTTTATTATCTTCTGTTAACTGGCTTTGATGGCTACCACAGGCATTGCAGTTCTACTTTTCTCCAGAGAATTTATTTTCCTTTTCCCTGGAGTAATTATATTTAAAAATCAGTCTTACCAATTTTCAAAAAACAACAGTGAATTTGGAATTTATCAATTTAACCCTGTTTTACGAATTTAATACAAAAAGTAACAATCTTGTGATTTATGAAGGAAATGCCAACAGATGTATGTACTTTTTCCTGTTTGGGTAAACTGAAGAACTCTCTTGCACGGTTCCCACTTCTGCGTTGTTGTTTTGGACTTCGAGTGTCTAGTGATTCACATTTGTGCACTTTCGTTTATGCATTCGGGAGTGTTCTGATGCTGGGAAAGACTGAGGCCAAGAGGGAGACAGGGTGAGAGATGATGAGATGATTGGATGGAATCACTGACTCAATGGACTTGAGTTTCAGCAAACTCAGGGAGATAGTGAAGGACAAGGGAGCCTGGCATGCTGCAGTTCATGGGGTCATAAACAATCAGATATGACTTAGTAACTGAATAACAACAACAATTCTCCATTTAAGCCTTTCACGGTGCTTTTGCTGTAGTCCTTGGAGAAAGAGTTCTCTTAGTAATTTGTGTGTGTGTGTATCTACCTGAACTTTTTTTCTGTTGGACATTTTAATGTTTTTGCCATTGATTAAAAACCTGTATTATCCTCGGGTCAACTGTTGTATTTTCCTCTTAATTCAATGTAAGGCGTTTTTGTTATTCAGGTTCTGGGTAAGTCTGTCCTCTTAGTACAAATTCCCAACATAGAATGCATCATAAGAGTTTTCTTTCTGATGCTGGGGAAAATTCCTCTATAGACAGTCATATTGGACTGCATTCTCTCTAGGCTTGATTTTTTTGTTTCTTTTCCATTATTTTGATTATTTCTCATGTATGAATTAAAACAGCAAAGATGTATGTGTGTATGTGTTAAGTTGCTTCAGCTGTGTTCAACTATGTGCTACCCTATGGACTATAGTCCACCAGGCTCTTCTGTCCATGGGATTCTCCAGGCAAGAATACTGGAGTGGGTTGCCGTTTCCTTCTCCAGGGCATAATCCTTACCCAGGGATTGAACCCGCATCTCCTGCAGCTTCTGCATTGCAGTCAATTTCTTAACCACTGAGCCATCTGGGAAGTGCCATATGTAAAGATATACATGTTTAAATGTATCTTTTGAATATAATTTTAACTCCTGATAATTCTTCATGTGTGAATAAGTATAAGAGGAGCTAGCCAGTGTCAGATATTGAGATAGTGTGAGTGACAAGTCCTCTAGACTTCAGCTGCTTGCAGAGGCAGAAGAAGGAGGAGGAGGCGGAGCTGTTCCGGAGGAGCTAACAGAACAACTGAAAATTGCCACTTCCAGAATCTCAACAGACCAAAGATGCTTCACTCCAAAATCTAAGCATGACTAGTGTCAATCGAAGGGCTGACTCGTTTGAAAAGACCCCGATGCTGGGAGAGATTGAAGGCAGGAAGAGAAGGGGACGACAGAGGATGAGATGGTTAGATGGCATCACCGACTCAATGGACATGAGTTTGGGTAGACTCCGGGAGCTGGTGATGGGCAGGGAGGCCTGGCATGCTGCAGTCCATGGGGTCAGAAAGAGTCGGACACAACTTAGCGACTGAACTGAACTGAAGTGAACTGAGTGTAAATGAATAACCTAGACCCCCACATAGCCTTAAGTTTTAACTTTCCTTTGAAGGATTACTATAAGGATCTCTAAAACTTTGCAGGAACACAAACAACAACATGTAAGAACTTTTTAAAAGCACCCAGAGTACTCTTTTCACACGGCAGTGTTTTATTAAGGAACATTTAGATGAGACTTTTTAAAAGTCAAAAAAAAAAAAATCAAAGCCTTCAAAGAATCCATCAAGGTTTTCCTTATAACTTTGGCAAGCAGGGAAAGGGGCTGAAAGTTGCAGTTTGATTGATACAGAGGTGTGCCCCATCTGTTAAGTGCAAGAAAGGTGAAAAGTGTTAGTCACTTAGTTGTGTCCAACTCTTTATGACCCCATGGACTGTAGCCTGCCAGGCTCCTCTGTCCATGGAATTCTCCAAGCAAGAATACTGGAGTGGGTTGCCATTTCCTTCTCCAGGAGATCTTCCTTACCTAGGGATTGAACCAGGGGCTCTTGCATTGTGGGCAGATTCTTTACCACTGGGCCGCCTGGGAAGCCCTGCAAGGAAGGTACTGGCCTTTTAATTTTGACCCTTGGGGTATATTCCTGTCATGTTCTCTGAAATCAGAGTTCTAATGATTTACAGCCTTTTCGGTCACTGTAGTCTCTTTCAAGTGGACAGTGGAGTAAGCACTTTCTCAACCTCCCCAACAGGGTGTTAATCTCCTGCTTTAGGAGATAACTGTAATGAATAAGCAAGTTGCAGTGACCTTATGTTGCAGGTGGATTCTTTCTGCCAAACTACCCACTTGAATTCTTCTTGATCCCAGTTATAGCTTTTGTTGCTGGGGATCATGAACATCAACTGAATGCCTAGACTGCAGTATAGTCTTTAGAAGTACAGCCCTGCCTCAAATTTTTCATTTCTGCTTATTTTTGAGGAAGTAGTTTGGAGTTCTTTCCAAACAGTCCCCAACTCTCTGGGAAAAAAATGTAGTTGCTTTGGGCTTTCTGTATTAGCTTCTGTGTCTTTTTATTTTTGTAACTTTGTCCTTCTGGCATTTTTTTCCCATGAACTGCAAACATTTCTGTATCACGTTGTCATGATTTTGCTCATAGGGCATTTGTTCATTGTTAATTAGGAAGGCATTTGTGGAGACAAACTGATCTCTCTGACAGATGGGAGAACCACATAGCTTTGGTAGGGGTAATTTTCAACACATGTATTTGTAAATTCTATTCAAATTTGAGGAGGCACCCAAAACTTCTAAGGAAAAAAAAATCTAAGAAGAATATGCTTTTCTAACTATTGGTTAATAAAACAGAAATGAAACTTCAAAAAGTTATGGGATTCCTCCTCTAAAGGGAGAAAATTTTCTAAACAAATGGATTATTTGGTGTTAGTCTATTTTCCTGTCCAAATTTGAAGGAGAAAATTGTGAATTAAAAATAAATGTACAGAAAATTAGCCTGATTAACTAGAGCAGTCCAAGGCAAAGCTATTAATTAAAGATTAAAAAAATAATAATTTGGCAACTTCTCTCTATGAGCATTCTTCCTTAGTGGCATTGCACTTATCCTCCAATCGTCTTCTAGACACTCATCTCGCTATTTTACTTTTTAATTTTGTCCCTCTTCCTTTTAAAACTTACTTTGTATATCCCTTTGCCTGTCAGCCAAAAAAAGATAAAGTTTTATCAACAATAATGGTTTACTGTATTAACTCTATCAAAATTTTAAACTTTTACAGGAAATTTTAGAGGTAATTATTCTTAAAATTAAATCGGAGAAGTTAAAATGTGATAGAGGAATTAGTAATACCAAGGAATATATTTTGGTACAGACAGAATTTTTGCCAGCATCCTTCAAATTGTATCTGCTTATTTCTGTATAATAACTATTCTGCCAATTCTAAACACATTGAATTCCTATAACAGAAATGGTTTGCTTGTTATTTGAAAATTGAGTTCATTAATTATTAGAGTGGTTTACATTTCTAAAGTGATTTCCCATGCATTTTCTCATGTGATTATCTCAATAACCATAAGAGGAATAGCACATAGTTTCACCTTTTTTTTTTTTTTTTTTTTACAAATGATAGAATTGAGCCTCAGAGAGGTTAATAAATTTGCTCAAGGTGGCCAACCAGTGTGTGGTAAAAATAGAAGAGAAGCGAAGTCTCTGGGCTCCTGGCCTGGTAATTGTTCCATCATTGTTAGTTAAGAGATCTAAGTGACTGAAATTCATCTAATATCCTTCTCTTTGTTCGGTACATAGATACTAAGCACCTGTGATACTCTTTGACCCCAGGAGACACTGAGAGGCATGGATATGACCTTGTTCAGAAGGAGATCCCTGTCTGGTTGGGAAGGTTAAAGCTTCTAAACAGATTACTGAAATGCATCGTAGGAAGTAAAAATGCTATAATTGAGGAAGGCAAAATGCTGAGTGAAACTAGAGAATCCTCTAGCTGGGAAGGGAACATTTGTGTCTTCACTGCCGGAGACACTTGGCAATGGCTCCTTAGGATGCCTCAGATACGGACACAGAAAAAGGTGAAAAAGGACCAGAGGACACAGAAATGGAGGAGGGATGAAGAGAAAGCTACCAAGAGGTGAACTGGTAAATGATCAAGCGTCTGTCCGCATTTTGTTTGTTTTATATCAGTACGCCCTTCTCTGATAACACTATCCTAGTATTTTTTTGAGCAGATACTTCTCACCAACTGTAAACTTCTAAGGGAAGTGGGGGAGGTTGATCAGGTAACTCTGCTCCAAAGAAGACCACCGTGTCAAGTCTGGCCAGTCAGAGTTACAGTGGTCCAGGAACATGCATGCTATCTAGGACCTTTGAGAGAAAGCGTACTTTCTCTTTCTGCTGAGGTTGCATAGGTGGTAGAATATAACTGGTGGACTTCTTTGCTATCTGATGGAGAAAGTCTTACGGAGGGAGACAATTCTCCATGAACCTCTCACCTTTGTGTCTTGTGCACAAAGTACTGACTGTTCTTTGTTCCATATTATTTTGTTCCACTCCGACTTTACTTAGTTCCGCTGTATTTTTAAATACGTTTGCTTAGTAAACAGCCTTGGGAAGAGAGAGCTAGAGATCCAGAGTGAAGGAAAGGAAAGGTTACTGCCCCAGTCTATTCAAGTTCTCTAAGCTCAGGGTTTCTGTACTGTAGTACAGCACACTGCCTGTGCAGGCATCCACCTGGGCTTGTCTGTATCACTCCTGTGGGATCTAAAGATAAGGGGATCATAGAAATAGGCTGACGTTTCTGCTGCTGGCTGTGCCATGAGTAATTAAGCCCTTTGGCGTTGGCCCAGAAGTCTCGTGTCATTTTTTTAGCATCATGTAACTGAGGTAGGTTAACTCATTACTTATAAGTAGGATAAAATGTTAGATTCTTCTCATTATCCAATGCTTCAGTTAACCAACTTAAGTACGTAGAGAAAGAAGTTTATTACAATATTTTTTAAACATCTAGATCAAATTGTGCTGGAATCCAGAGATCTCTATACATAGTTACATGAACAGTCCATTTCCTTTCTTGCTTTAGCTTTCTTAAGTTTCTGTCACTTGCAACCAAAGAATCCTGATTAATCTTGATATACGAGAAGTATCTAATAATTTATTTAACCAGAGTGTAAGGTATAGGAGTGGGATTACTGAAAGATTAAGTTAGAAATGGATTTCCATTTGGAAAGAATGGAAAGAATTGGATTTTCCCATTAGACTGCAATATATTGCACACATTTAATTCTTGAAAATCAATATAGTAATTTTGTTACAGTGTATATTGTACACATACTCAAATAGTGAAAAATACATGTAGGTCTTTATCATTAGCTTTGAGAAGATTAGAAACAAATATTTACCCATAAGCAAATTCAAATTAAGTGACCTACCTGGAGCTCCATTGTGGTTGGAGAGTAAACCATAGTTTATATGATTGCCTTTAGAGATTCCATGTTTTCTTTTCTGGCACATTTTAGTTCAAAATATATCATCTGGCAAATTAAAAAAAAAGATGCACATTAATTATATAAAGTAACCTACATGATATATATTTGTATATATATTTGATATATATACATTATATATATACATTATATATGCATTTTATGTAAAAGGATAGTCTACTAACTTGAGAGTTTCATGTTTTAAGTAAGGGACAAATATATGTGATATTATGAAAGGAGCTTGGAGTACTTCTACCTGCATGTTTACTGAAATACTGGGTAAGACGTAAATTCCCAACATCTTAGATTTCTTATTTATAAATTACAATACTTGCTCCTGTCTTCACAGAATGACTGAGAATTAAGGAACTGTGTTGAATATATTGTATATATTGTATGTGTTGTATATGTTGTATATTGTATATATTATATGGGCTTCCTGCATAGCTCAGTCGGTAAAGCATATGCCTGCAATGCGGGAGACCTGGGTTCTATTCCTGGGTCGGGAAGTTCCCATGGAGAAGGAAATGGCAACTCACTCTAGTATCCCTGCCTGGAGAATCCCATGAATAGAGGGGCCTGGCAGGCTACAGTTCATGTGATCGCAGGAGTCGGACACAATTTAGTGCTATCTTTTATTGTATGTGTGGCAAGTATTTGGAAGACAGAATCAGGAGGTACTTTATAATATTTCCTTTTCCTCATGTGAGATACAAATGTAAGAGGTGTTTTTGAAACACTCAAATAATGAGATGATTTTTAAAAGAATAAATCTTTATCTTTTGGGGATAAATTCTGAAATTCTTCAGATAAGTTCATCTGAAAGATAAATACATGACATATGAAAAACAAAAATGGTGGGGGCTTGCCTGCTTTCCTAAATAGTATAACATAGTACAGAATAAAGATAATTGAAAGAGTATAATTTGTACATATGAATCAGCACAAATCAGTGAACGAGACTAGATAATCCTAAAACACATACTAACATGTAAACAAATAAAAAGAAACAAACAGGAAAGAAATATAATTTAACAAATGTTAGAAAAATCAGATCATTATATTATTTATTATTATTGATAAATTTAATTTGTTAATTTTCATTTGTATCTAGGAAAACTTCTTAAAATGATGAGGGATTTTTAAGCATAAGAGCAATGGGAAAAATTGTAAAAGCAAATATTTAGTAATCTGACTCCTGTAAACATAATGTGTATGTCAAAAATATGAATAAAAAGAAATGGGAAAATATTTGCAACAAATATGACAAAAGGAAAAAGTTCTTGCAAATTATTTAAACATAACTAAGTAGAGAAATGAATAAAGGTTATGTACAGCCATGTAATCAAGAAAGAAAAACAAAGAGTCTAGAAACTTATGGAAAAAATTACAGAAATACAAATAAGATGAATTTATTAATTATTATTCATTAATAATAATTTTCATTATTACTGAGAACCTTATAGTGTTCTGGATTGCTTATAAGTGAGCAAACTGATCCAAATGTTCTGTGAACAAATTTGTTAATATACATTCAGAAACTTAAAAATTCATGTTTATTATATTCCTCATCCTAAATCTAAATCTAATTTTATCCATAGCCATAAACACAATTGCCTAATCTACTTTCAGCAATCTAGTATAAAAAACCAGTAATTCTCATCTGATTTAGTATATGTTTATCATAGCTTGATATAATAGAAAAACAGGTGATAAAAAATGCAAAAATAATAAAATAGTTAAATATTACATACATGTATAAAAAGTTTCATCCCACCAGTTGAGAATTCAGGTTTCAAGAGTCATCTGGGGAAATGTTTGTGGTGTAATAGTAAATGAAATCAAAAGCAAAAGTGACACAGACAAGAACACAACTGATACCCATTATGACCAAAAATAAAATGGACTTAAAAAGGAAGGAAAGAAATGCACCAAAAATGAGATCATGCTTGTTTCAAAATGTTAATATTACACGTGGTTTTTATTTTACATTTTATACTTTCCTTTGCTTACCAAGTCTTTTGTTTTTATAATGTGACTTGTTTCTATAGCTAGTAAAAAAATCAGTGTCTTAAAAATAAAGTACTCAAATGAGAAACAAGCATTCCTCTCATGGATGAAATCAGCTCATCTATAAAACTTTGTACTACTCAAATTTCAGAGTACCTAAGGTAGGAAAAATTAATTCAATTTTATGGTACAAAGGTTCAAAAATGAAATGCACACTATATGCTTGTGATATGAATATTTCTAATACTGGAACCACCAACAGAGAGCACACTATTTTGCATATTTTAGCTCTTTTCTCTTAGCATTACATGACCTTATGCTTGATTTGCATAATTTAAATGACTCCTTTGAGTGGCATGTAGTTGCATAATTATTCTTTTAATTACTGTTATTAACCTGTTTGTGTAATAGCAGATAATTTGAATAGATCATTTTCATCTTTCAAATTTTGCAGTTTCATATGCAATATAGATAGATTGCATCAAAATGGCAAAATTATATGAATAGACATAAAGAGAACTGTAGAATGATCTTTAGGATCATAGATTTTTCTTTTTCCTAAATAAATAGAAGAATCTAAATTATTTGTATAAAATTATTTATTTGTATAAAATACATATACAAATTTGTACAAAAATTTTGCACCAAAAATTAATATTTTACTGTTATATCTTTTATAATTATGGCAAGCCATCCACAACTAAAGTTGGGATACACATTTAATTGATTTTTTGGGATGATATCATTTTCTTATCTTTTAAAAGAATTTTTCTTATATAATAAAACTGAGAAGAAAATCATATATCAGTAAAGAATGTATGCTCAATTCTAGATAGCTATATAAAAATAATATTCAAAGTCATATAAATTTTGATATTATTTTTATTTTCTTGAGTTGTCTATAAGCAAAATAATTTGCAAGTATCCTTAAAATTTAAAATATTTAGCATCTATTTCCCCCTCTAGATTTATTAATACAAATAATAAAGCTCAGAATTAAAGGGCATGTCAAATCCTTTAAATTTCCTTATTTATCTTCCAGATAGATGAGGCATAAGGATTGTGGAGGTAAGGCAGATGTCTGCTACCCCATGAGGCATGGAGCAGGGTTTTGTGACTTGGGATCAGAAGGGAATGGGCAGCTTAGGCTAGGCTATTACAGCTGTCATCTCTTCCTATAATTAGCCAACATTTCTTTAAAATTCTCTACATTTTACCATAAGGAAGCATCTGATGGGCCATAATTGAAGTCAATTTTGGGTTTTTTTGTGCATATGTATATGTCAGGTGTTATAAGGATGATCAAGAAATAGAAGGTAGGGTCTTGTCCCTATCTGCAAAGAGTTTACACTTCCACCAGGGGAGGCCCATCATTGTGCAGGCCTTGGGTCCTCAAATGACCATGGAGCAGAATCATGTGCTGTTGAGCATCAAAATGAGCAGTATAAAAATATAGGTCCCCCCAAACAAGTCACTGCAGGAAGATACTAGTGCGGTCAGAGGACTGAAAGCAGATGGAGGGGTTTTCATTAAGTGAAAGAAAGGGCCAGGGCTCACCAGAACCAATGGACATCCTGAGTCAAGGTTCAGAAGTGAGCACAGAGTTAGAATCAATTAAACAGTTTAATTATCTACTTGAGCCAAAACATCATCCTAGAGGGGTATCCCTTTCTCTCTTACATTTTATTCCATTAAATTACCAAACCTGTCAATTCTATCTCTTTAACATCTCTCTTACTTGAACTCCCACACCATGTCATCCTTAGAGCTCTTGCCTTAATTTAGTGCCCCATTAACACTCAACTCAGCTATGATAATAATCTTTTAACTGACCTCCTTGCTTACTGTTTAAGATTCCCATAAATCCATCCTATTTTCTGTTAATATGATCATTCTAAGTTGCAGATCACGACCATGTTAATCCCTCGCTTAAAACCCTGATCTCCTCACATTAGTTCTGATGTTGAAGTATAAGATTGCTGACTTTGGACTGGTTTTGACCCATAAAAAAAGTAATTTTATAATAGAATTGCTTAAAATCTACATCAGGAAATTTGGGGCTGCAAGTAACAGAACATCCAGCTAAAAATAGCTTAAAAGTGAAAACATTAATTGTCTCAAATAGAGAATACTTACATATCCTTCAAGGTGTATTTCTTACTCTGCTTTTTTTCAACACTATCTCCACAGGGTTTTCCTGGTTACTCAGATGGTAAAGAAACTGCCTGCCAATGCGGGAGACACAGGTTCGATTCCTGGGTCAGAAAGATCCTCTGGAGAAGGGAATGGCAACCCACTCCAGTGTTCTTGTCTGGAGAATTCCATGAACAGAGGAGCCTGGCCCTCTAGTTCAGGATCTCCTGGACTCTAATAGGGCCAGGCTCTTATATATGTATATGGGAGCCCCTGTAGTCCATGGGGTCACAAAGAGTTGGAAAGAACTGAGCCACTAACACTTAACATATCCTTCAAGGTGTGCCTCACACTCTGCTTTTTCCAACTCTTTCTTCTCATTTTTCCTTTCCCTAGGTAGGGTGAACATATATCCTTTCTAGAAAGAATGCTTATTATTGAAGGTTACCATTCAACCTACCCTAACATTTAGTGCTTTCCTCTCATAATAACTTCAGGTTCTTTGAAGAGCATGTCTGATACATCTCCATGTTGCCAGAGCATTGTGCCATGTCTTATAGATTAAGGGAATGAATAAATAGATAGATGAATGAATAATTGACTAAATCAGAGAGTCAGATCTTATTGTATGAATGCAATAAGATATATAATGCAATATAATTGTCCTCGTTACTTGCCCCAAACCATAGGTTACAGATTGGAGATTCTCAGAATAATATATCCTTTCTCTAGATTGCTCCAAATGATTATATATTAATAATAAACTGAGGTTGTTGCTGAAACAACTACCTTCTTGTTTTCCTGTCTGATACTATAGATACAAATTAATATCAACATCATGATATTGATTGTGTAAGTTGCCATCCAGAAGTAACTGGTTCAAATCAATGCTCTTGAAAAACAGTATTTTACTCCCATCCCATATGAGTATTGCAACCAGGTATATTTATAATTGTACTCAAATAATGCTGTTTAAAATGAACTTGGATTGTTTTAGTGCTACAGTTTAGCAAAATATTTACTAATGTTTCCAGTGAGTACTCTTGAAATTGCTAGCTAATATTCCCTGCAATATTTGTTAAGAGGTGAGACTTCCTTCATTCAAAAGATGCTTATCTGAAGACATGTAAATGTTGTATGTTACAGAAAATTGTTATTTATTATTACTGTGTCTTAAATTTTATGTTGAAAGCCTTATGTGATAGAGTAAAACAATAACGAACCGAATTTTCAGAGCATACATTAAGCATCAAGTGAAATAGTCATGTAGATTATCACCCTTACTGAGGTTATAAGGTTATATAATGTATTTACTTTCCATAAAATATTTTATAGTACATGCAAAATGATGTACTGCTTTTCCAGTTTCATAGAATAACATGTTTTTCATCTTTGTACAGTTGTAAGCATCATATAAAACATCATATTATAGATCCTCAAGAGGTTTTGCTGAAGTTCTCACAGCTTATATTCAAAAGAAAGTTCCCTAGTCAGAATTGCATATAATAGAGTAAATTTATGACTCCTAAAATAGATTGCCATTTCTAACACTCAGGGAAGCAAAGTGGAGTCAGAGGTGTCTGGCCTCACTTATTAATTCCACCTCTCCTCCCTCTTTGAGCTTCATACTTTTTTTTTCCCAGTTGAGAATTTCGCAGAGGTGAGTGCTGAAAAGAATATAACCAAGCCTTGCATTATATAATAGAACACACAGTTAGAAATTTTATGTGGGCTACAAAAAAGCCAGTAAATCTCAAAGTACAGAAAGTTAACACTAGGATGGACAGGATATGCCAAGGTGACTTCTTATAAAGTAGAAGGACATGTGTGTGAGCGTGTGTCCTCACACATGTGCACTATTATAAGCAAAAGTATCAACCTGCAATTCCACTGTAAAAGATGGCCCAACAATTAAGTGCCCAGTTTCTCTTACTGATAATTTTATTCTCAGAAACTTTAGATAAATTAGCAGTTATCTAACATACAGTAAATTGGAGGAACCACTTTGGATTTGAGACGTCTGTATTGCTGAGCTGACTTCATAACTCAGGAAGTATCTATAGAAGGAGAAAAATTCACAGCAATTTGTTGAAATCACACAAGCAAGCAATTCCACCTAACAAGCAATATCACTGTGAACCTCCAGTCCCTAGCCCCTACTCTGTTCAGGTCAGCAGTCAAGAGAGATGTCAAGTGAGACCAAGGAAGGACTGGAACCAAAATCTGTCCTGTATCAAAGCCACGAAGAGATGAGATCTGTTGCAAAATCAAGACTAAAGTGAAAGTGAAAGTGTTAGTTGCTCAGTTGTGTCTAACCATTTGTGACACCATGGACTGTAGCCCACCAGGCTCCTCTGTCCATGGGAATTCTCCAGGCAAGAATACTGGAGTGGGTTGCCATTCCCTTCTCCATGGGATCTTCCCCTCCCAGGCATTGAATCCAGGTCTCCCACATCGCAGGCAGATTCTTTACCATCTGAGTCACCGGGGAAGAAATGTCACACATCATAGGATGCATATAGAAGGTGGGTCTGAGACAAGCATAAGACAGACCTGTGGAACACATCAGTCAGTCAGTTCAGTCCCTCAGCTGTGTCCAACTCTTTGCGACCCCATGAATGCAGCATCCTAGGCTTCCCTGTCCATTCCCGGAATTTGCTCAAACTCATGTCCATCGAGTTGGTGATGCCATCCAGCCATCTCATCCTCTGTCGTCCCCCTCTTCTCCTGCCTTCAATCTTTCCCAGCATCAGGGTCTTTTCCATTGAGTCAGCTCTTCACATCAGGTGGCCAAAGTATTGGAGTTTCAGCTTCAGCATCAGTCCTTCCAATGACTGATGGAAGGTTGTTGATCCAAGTATAGAATGGGGCTACAGGCAGCAGAGTACCTTGGACTGCAAGAAGATCAAACCAGTCAATCCTAGAGGAAATCAACCCTGAATATTCATTGGAAGGACTGATGCTGAAGCTGAAGCTCTAATACATTGGCCACCTGATGCGAAGAGCTGACTCATTGGAAAAGATCCTGATGCTGGGAAAGATTGAGGGCAGGAGGAGAAGGAGACGATGGAGGATGAGATGGTTGGATGGCATCACTGACTCAGTGGACATGAGTTTGAAACCTGGCGTGCTGGAGTCCATAGGGTTGCAAAGAGTCGAACATGACTAAGCAACTGAATAGCAATAGGCAGCAGAAGCAGCAGGTAATAAAATCCATTCACAGAAGCCTGGGAGCCAAAGACAGACCCAGGTCAGCTGCAGGTTGACTTTAATGGAGAGTGACCTTAGGACTTCCCTGGTGGTCCAGAGGCTAAGATTCCACACTCCCAAGGTTGATTGCCCTGGGGCTGATCCCTGGTCAGGGAACTAGATTCCACATGCTGCAACTTAAAAAAAGAGAGAAAGAGAGAGAGATCATGACAGCTGGGGTCCCTTTTCCCCCCGGATCTAGCCAGAATTAGTCCCAGTTTGGCTTCCTGCTGAACCTACAGGCAGGAGAGTCAGAGGAGAGCAGGGGCTCATGTGTTAGGGCACAATGCTACTCCCAACTCTGCCTTTCCACACCTGCCCCCAAATCAGAATTCCCAGCTGCCATCCTCTTTCATCATCTACCCCTGCACCCCCCTGCTCCTGCCACCCACACTCTTGTGGGTTTCTCCCTGTATCTCTGGGAGACTGCTCCTAGAATTGTCATGGAAATGAATAATGTATTTCCTTCTCTTCTGAACAAGGCAGTGTTAACATTGTTCCTCAACCAGCAGTCTGTTTGTCCACATCTCACCAGCAAATGACCCTAAACCACCTTCTTATGGCTTGATGCCATGAGATTGTTGGGCTGACTAATTAAGTCTATTTTGCTCTTTGATTCCCATGCCTCCTTGCTTTCTAGATAATCTTCCATTTCTCTTCTTCCTCTGTAACAAGTGTTCTTAATATGAGGTCCATGAACACATGAGATTCAGATGATCTATAAAACCTCTTGAAAATTATAATTAATGTTTGGGGTAGATTTCTGTGAATTTCACTGAAGAGAGTCCATGATGTTCATTGGATTTTTCAGTGAGGCTGGTGACATAATTTATGACATCTATGTTATTCACGGGCTTCCTGTCGTTTCCTTTCTAATACAACAATAGTATGACGACCACAATCACTAATGGGATTTGAACAGCACTTTACAACTTACAGTATTCTTTAAATTACTCTTTCATGTCCATACTTTTATTTGAAACTCATGACTTTCCTCAGGGGAGGGCAGGTCTTTTTATATTCATTTTACTGATGAAGAAAAGACTTAGGTTGAGGACCATCCCACTAAATATATGGTAGAGCTGGGATCTGAGCCCAAGCATCTTGACTCTTGCTCAGAAAGGAAAGAGTAGGCTTTTTGCACGGCCAAACCACTTAGTACCTGCGTGCGTGGTCAGTTGCTTCAGTCTTGTCCCACCGTTTGCAACCCCATGGACTGTATAGCCAACTAGACTCCTCTGTCCATGGGATTCTTCAGACAAGAATCCTGGAGTGGGTTGCCATTCCCTTCTGCAGTGGATCTTCCCGACTGAGGGATTGAACCTGGGTCTCCTGCATTACAGACGTATTCTTTACCATCTGAGCCACCAGAGAAGCCCCACTTGGTACCTACTACTTAGGATTTTTACTTCTTTGGGCTACATTTTTTTTCCTCTTTAATACTGCTTCCAATACTATACAAAAAAGGTTGATGTGTATTTCATCCAGATTTCCTCTATTTCCAAATGGAGGACTGCTGCAGAATGTGATTTTTCTGTGGAACTTTGAATCTTTCAGTGTGTTTAGAAGCAAAATAATTAACTGATTTAGAACATAAGGCAGAAAGTCAGTAGTTCAAGGAGCTAAATGTGTCTCTGGTTTAGATTTGTCAAGTGACCTTAGGCAAAACACTTAACCTTTCTTTCTCAATTAATTGTGAAATGGAGTTAAAATATTATCTTGTACTGGTAAAGTAACAGTTAATAAATCATTGAACACTTAGAGATTTACACGTACTATGTAAATAAAAATGTTGAACAGGTCAGTGTTTTCAGCTAAATTAATAAAAAAGAAATCTTGTGGGGGTACAAGATTGAATGTGTAAGTCATTTCCTGGTTAGACTGTTTATAAAAGAAATCCACATTTTTTTTTCTGTTTTTCTGGTTGATTATTTCTCCCACTAAATTTACTGTCTCATCAAAGCAGTGTTTGTTCATTTGTAGAATCATTTAGCATGTATTGGACTATGGGGACCTGAGATGGAACTTTTCCCATTTAAGAAAATAGCCACTCTGTATTTAGATTCCTGTAGGGGACACTTTAGGAGAGTGATGTTGTTTTATCACGCCTACAAATACCTCATCTGGGTTTGGAGTCTCTGATAGATTTGCTCATTCAAGATAGCGGCACTTAGCAATTCAACAAGATGTAAGTTGGCTAATAAACAAAGCCAGTGTTCTCCCGGGGTTTGAACAACACTTCCTGTGTTTGACTCCGGCTGCCCTGAAGTTGTTTTAAGCCCGGCACTGCTGGTGATGTTTCCCCTGGTGCACTGAACAGCTCATGCCATGTCAAAGGGCGTTGACCTTTTCACTCGTAGAACAAAAAAGACTGGAAACAAATTATGCTCTGAGCACTGGTCAAAGGATAACACACACACACACAAAGGAAGAAGAAGAAAAAAGAAAAAGTGCTTGACCCCCGAACAAGTGATACACACAAATTCTAAGCTTTAGAGCATTATCTTTAGAGTATTAGGCGCTCTAACCAACTACTCTTTAAAGTGTGATATGAGAATTTGCTTCAATTTACTCTGAAACCACCCACCTCCACCCTGTTGGCTTTCTTTGCAGAACATGATGAACCAGTGACTGTTGTCTCTACTTCCCCCATCCAACTGCATCTATTCCAATTTACGAGCTGTCCACTGCGGAGCTGAGTCTTCCTGAGAGAATGACTCATCTGCAAGTTGCGCTCGTGGTTTCTGAGAGTATATTTAATGTGAAGAGCTGGAAGATGCAGCATATCCAAACACATGCTAGGGTACAGAATTTGAGTGGGAAGAAGAGGACGGGGCTAAAATAGAACCGTAATGAGCCAAAGAATTGGAGGCCTGGCTTAGCCTTTTCAGCTATGTAGCTTCAGCAACACCTACAGTTCCCTGCCAAGAATGGCACGCCATCCCAGTGTAGTGGAAATGAGGCCTCCCTGGTGGTTTCCATGGAAAAATCATGTAACAACATAGTTAAGGTAAAAAGTAATCAAAAGTAAAATGAGCAAAGGATTCTGTGCTTCACTATTGTCACAAGCGGATGGAAAAGTAATTTCTCCTTATGTTAGAAATTAGCACTTGTCCAGGAGCTACTTGTGCAGATAACTGTGTTGGGTGGGTTGATCATAGTCCTTAAGAAATTGTTTAGGTTGGATCTTCCATAGTGAACCCAAGTTGGATTTGATACTGTTTTCAGGGATTGCATTCTTCTTTCTCCCAGCTATTCAGGGTTGGTTATGGAGACCCAGTTCTGACCTGACGTGTCGCGTGTTTATCAGTTCATTGGTTTCTGCCCCTCAGTCAGCGTTTGAAAGCGGTGATCATAAAAGCTCAGAATCGGAGGTCCAAGTCCCCGCGCACACCGAAGTGTGACTAAAGTGGCTTTCTTTTCCTTAAACTGATGCCTCCCTCCGGGTCTTTAACTGCATGTCTGTCTGTCTGCTTGCCTTGCCTCGGGGCTCTCTGTTTGTGATTCCCTCTTGTGGCTATCCGTCTATTTTTCTTGCCTATTTGTTTCTTTTTTGTCTTCCTCTCTTCTTTTCATTCATGTTTCCTCTCGTGTTCCCTCTGTATTCACCTATTTACCTAAACTGATCATGACGTTGAACAAAAGATTATGTTTAAATAACTTACACATCTCCACAGAAAGGTTCCTATTTTCTCTTCTTTAATAATCTATAATCATTAAAAAAAAGGTTTTTTTTATTGCTTTCTTACAAAAACAATTAAGTCATTGTTCCTTTGTGTGAATCCTTGATTTTTTTTTTATCTTAGTACACTTGATAGAAACAGGAAAAAAAATTTCCTCAATCCTATTATGAAAACACAATGAATTTTAGGAGTAAAGCAGCACAAGTTGCCCCAATAACCAAGAAAAACTTGTTTTTAGCCAGTTGCTTTGAAAATGGTCTTACTTTTATTATCCCTCAAACTGATTCATGGATTGAGATAGTTTTTATTTACTTTATAGATAAGATTAGTAGGCTTCAGTAATTTTAATTATAATTTCAATCATACTTCATAAATAACTTACATTATTTCATTTTTCATATATTTTCCTATTGGTCTACTGTATATAACCAATTATATTTAAATTAAGTATTACCTGTAGTCTATAAATATATGGGGGAAAATCATCAATCTATCTGATAACCAAATAAATAAAAATTAAAGAAGTTAGACACCTTCCTTTATTTTTGCCCAATCATGTAAGCAAGAGGAAAAATTCTCTTTTTCTTTTCTCTCTCTCTGTCTCCATAGGTGTGTGTGTGTGAAGTGAAGTGAAAGTTGCTCAGTCATGTCCAACTCTTTGCGACCCCATGAACAGTCCATGGAATTCTCCAGGCCAGAATACAGGAGTAGGTAGCCATTCCCTTCTCCAGGGGATCTTCCCAACCCAGGAATCAAACCCAGGTCTCCTGCATTGCAGGCAGATACTTTACCAGCTGAGCTACCAGGGAAGCCTATATGTGTATGTCTGTATATATATATTTTATATATAACAACATATATATATATTATATATATATACACATATATACCTAGATAAATGCATATGTTGTAAAAATACATATATATTTTCTCTTTAAAAATGTTGAAAAGTAGCATCATTAAATTACTTTGCACTCCAAGGTCAAAACTGTATTTGAACATTTGACCTCTTTTGATGACCATTATTTACACTGTTGCAGTAAAAAGTTGCTCCCCAATTCCAACCAAGTAAAATATATTGTTTTCTAAATGTATTTAAAAAGTTTTTAAATTGTATTCTTATAGCCTTACTCATACAAGAAAAAAAAGAAAAGATATTTGCAGAGTTTGATACTACAATAAAGGGGGGGTGGGAGAAGTGAAATGCAAACACAATTTTTATTCCATTACAAGTCTGAATTTTATTTCTAAAAATTCTACTTTACCTTTCTCTTTGGGCAACATTTACTATTTGAGGCTTATGCATAGTACAGACAAAAAAACATACCTGAACAATTGTGATTATGAGTGTTGTGTTAACAACTACTGCTGTTCTATCAAAACTGTGAACAGAGAATGGGTATTAATTAATGGGAGACATTACCAGGCGGGAAAAGTTGGGAGAGTATTCAATAAGCTGTCAAAACAGGAGTTGAATTCTATAGAACGGGTGTTCACATATCTGACAAAAATTGATCCTGAAACTTTGCTTTCCCATTTTTGCTTAGAAATAACATTACTCAGACTCTCACCTACTAATCTTTCAATAGCTTAGAATAATGGTGTTTATAGCATGAAAATGAAATTTATTTTAGTACCTTTGAGATCAACAAAGCCACTGTGAATTGTGGCACAAAAGGAATACACAGGTATGTATTCAGATTCCTACTTGAAACTGTCTCATTTTATCTTGTAGGATTAAAGAGTTCAGAAAGATAGAGCATGGTTTGGGAAATAAGTTGTGTCAAATGTTCCAGTTAAAGGCCATAGAAGCCTTTACAAAATAAATTGGTTTTTAAATTGTAGTTTTGAATATGTAAAATTTATTTTAACATGTGTATTTTAAATTCCTGTGGGAAAAACAGATGGCACAGTTAAATGTAACCGTAAGTAAAATGTCTGAGGTCAGTAAATTAGTCATAAGAATTTTCACTGAACATTGTGAGGGATTACTTTGAAGAAAAGGTAAAACATTTAAATAGACAAATGCCCTGATTTTCTAAACTACTTATCTCACAATGAATTGCAACCTAAAGAGAACTCCCGTCTCTATAACTTGGATCTGACACACTGTTATTATTCCTGGCAAAGACTCATGAAGGTCTATGATCTGATGGACACTTAAAGGCAGGTTCATCAAAAAAGTCTTTCTTCTTATCTTGACTCCATATCTGAAGTTCCAACATTAGTTACTTTTTGTTGTTAAAAGAATTTATGATTGTGAAATGCTTGTCAAAATACCAGAACAGGCTATAAGAGTAAATTATAAAAGAGAAAATACAAGATGCTCTGCCTCACTAATAACTGTAAAGTATACATTACTAGCAAAATTCATTGTGCCAATATTTACAACAAGGAAAGACTGAGTACAGTCTAAATGTCCATCAATGTGTTAAAGTACATTATATCCATATTATGAACTATTCTGCCACTGTTAGAATGAGATTTAGATTTATTTATCGACACAGAAACATGTCTGTAAAATATATCTGAGTTAAAAAAATAAAACTGCATGAGAGCCTGAGTAAATTCATACCATTTCTGTAAAATTGTATACCTATGCCTATAAATATCCATACATATGTATATGTCTAGTTATCTCTGGATAACTGGTCAGCTAGGTTCTTTTTGCTTTTTTGATACTGTTCAAAGGTTTTGAATTCCTCTACATAATTTTATAAAAAATAATAGATGCTATTCATAAATATCTTAATACTCTTTAAAAAAATGTGTTACCTGGTAAGTGTCCTAGGTGGACCTACTTGAAGTTCAACAGATCATTTTTGCACTTACTGCTGGCATAGCGTGCATCAGTACACTATTAGGCCTTTGGAAAAAGAAAGATTAAGATATAGTCTGTCCCCACTTCCCTGGTGGCTCAGCAGTAAAGAATCTGCCAGCAATGCAGGAAACACAGGAGACATGGGTTCGATCCCTCGGTTGGGAAGTTCCCCTGGAGGAGGGCATGGCAACCCTCTTCAGTATTCTTTCCTGGAGAATCCCAAGGACAGAGGAGCCTGGTGGGCTACAGTTCATAGGGTCAAAAAGAGTCAGACACGACTGAAGCAATTGAGCACACACATACACTCACCATTTTCCAGGGACCCACAGTTTACTGGATGAGATATACTTGTAAACAAATCACTATAAATCTATACAATATGGATGCATATAATGATATAAAAATGAAAGAAAGGACACTGGAGAAAGAATAACAGCATATGACTGTGGGATAGAACTTAAGGGTTAGGGAGCTTGGACAGAGGGTAATGCCTGGGCAAAATTCTTTTTGAAAGGGTAGAAAATTGCCAGGAAGTTGGGGAAGCAGGAAGTGTGAGAGGGAGAAGGACAAGAAGAGAGAACAGAACATGGGAGGGCGTTATGCTTTGGTAAAGTGACAGAAGTAAGAATCTAGGGGCCTCAGTGTAGTTGAAAATGAGGCTGGAGAGGTGGGCTGGACAGGAGACACACATAAAGTTGTTTCCTGGGATTAGATGTCGGTTCTAACCCCCTTTTAGGACTTGACGTTATTACTGGAAACAGTTGTAGTTTTAATCAGTTGTGTCAGGGCTTTACAATTTAGAACTTATGGGCATGTCCACACTTTCTTTTGTTCTTTATGAATAAACAGCTGGTATCTGAATCCACCAGTTCCACTGGCTTTTCCACCGTCTCTACTCTTGGTAGGTTTTGATTGATACACTAGTAATATAAACAGTAACTGAGGTCTACTACATGGTTCCTGTAGACACTCGGTTAGCTGTGCATGTCTAGTGGCTTTGAATGCTGACACACTGTCATTTAGTTGGCACAGTTATCAGCCGAGTCAGGCGGAGAAGACTGCAGCCTGGAAGCTGTCGATTTCTACATCAGTGGTCACTAAGACAAGCACTGCTCTCTGTACCGTAATTCTTCATTATTAGGTAACAGATCCTTCTTCTTCTCAGGCAGTGTTATTGTAACACATATCAAGGTAAGGAGTGGCTTAGAACTTCTGTTAAACTAAGAATTAGAAGACCGGCCTATGGTGAAGATACTTGTAAATTACAAGTGAAAAGAAAAATTAGGCTGATATGCAACTAACTTCAGAAACTACTCAGTAGTAAAAATGCTTTTAGACACAATTTCTTTTTGCACATGGATATGATTCAGAAGCTTTCTTCTCCAGACCTATCAACAACTTTGTACTGATCATGGCTTCGCTGGCCAGGCTTCTTCTAGTAGGCCTTTGAGGGGCATTGTGAATTGTACCCCTTGAAAGGGTGATTCTGCAACTCAAAGTTCCACTAGACTTTCATCTGACACTGAAACCGTTTTCATCTCTGCCTTGTGCAGAGGATTTCGAAAACACACTGCCATCTCATATTAAGGAACAACTGATTGAACTGATTGCAAAGCACTGGGCAATATAAAGTACTATGTAAATGGTACTTAACAATAATATAGTATTCTGGAGTCCCGACAGTATGGGAAGGTCAATACTGTACATTAGCAATTCGAAGCAACACACAACCAATGAAGCAATGGAAAGAGTTTAAGGTAAACTGTGTTTTAATATTCACTGAGATGATTACATGTGAATATCAGAAAACACAAAGAATTCATTTTCCTTTTAAAATATAAAAAATGGAACCTACATAAACAAAAGAACACTATAATTAACAGGCTGTTCAACTCTTTGACTCTTAAAATTTAAATAGACAATAAATTAAGTCCATTTATTCAGTGACTCCTAGAGAGAGAGGTCTGGATTGGGAATGAAGCTCCAGGTTTTGGCCCTAACTTTGGCCCATGAGCTTCAAAGCCAGGCAGCTTGGGTTCAAATCCCCCACCTGACTTGTTGGATGTGTGCCCTTGGGCAAGGCATATGGCCTCCCATAGCCATATCTATTACATGGAGGTGATAGTAGCTTCTACTTTATGGGGCTGCATGAAGAAAAATATATTCCAAGCACTGACACACAGTAAGTACTCTAGAGCTTTCAGATACTTTGATTCTTATTTACAAGCTATATTCCCTTGGGCAGAACTGAAATCATTTATCATCTGTGAGGCCCAGTTCTTTTTAAAGTTATAGAGACTAGACAAGAAGAACAAAGATAATAAATGAATAGTGAGAGAAAGTTCAGTGCCCAAGCACTTCAAGCTGAAGACCTTTTCTCAAGCTTCACAACCTCCATCAACAACACGTAGAAGGCTCAGAGAAACCCTTCAGTAAAGAACCTCATATATTTTTTTTAACCTAACATTTTAAACTTTAACATGAAATACTTATATTTTTTCAGAATACCTGTTAACATCTCTTAGAACAGTTTGAGATGTATTTGATTAGACTTTTTCCATGGTCTTATTCTGGTCTATGAATGGATCTTTTAAAAAATTAAGTTTTTAATTTGAAAATCACTTCAAACTTTCAGAAAAAAATATAAGAATGGAAATAGTTCAAAGAATACTCATAAATTTTTTTGCCTAGAATTCACCTTTGTGAACATTTGCCACATTTGTTTTATTCTTTATCAAAATCTATCTATCCATCTATCATCTCACTATGAAGAGTATTATTTTTGGAACACTTAAGGATAAGTTACATATAATGTGGCTCTTTATCCCTAAATACTTCATTGTGTATTTCCTAATATGGACAGTCTCTCACATTTCAGTGGTGCAATGATCAACTTCAATAAATTTAACATTGATACAGTACTCTAATATATTGTCCAATCCAATTTTTAGAATTGATCCCATAATATCCTTGATAGGATGTAGGTCAGATATGTTTAATTATCATGTTTCTTTAGTCTCTTTTTAATCTGTAACATTTTCACCGACTATCATTGCCTTTAATGACATTGTTATTTTCCATCTTTTTAAAATACATTTCTCAACTTGGGTTTGTCTAATGATTTCTGCATGAGACTTTAGATTTAGTTTATTCATTCTTGGCTAGAAGACTTCCCATATAATGTGTGTCCATCTCAGAGTATCACACCTGGAGATTCATGTGCCATTTATTTTTCATTGTGATAGCATTTTTATTCATGTGGTCAAAGTGTTATTGATTTCTCCACTATACAATTGTTGTTTTTTTCTTCCTTACCTTTAATAATCAGTCTGTGGGACATAATTTAAGGCCATGTGAATATCTTTCTCCTTGTCAAAATTCCCTCTTAGATTTAGCATATATTGAGAATTTTTGCCTTACCCAATCTTTCTATAATGGTTACAATGCTGATTTTCCAGCTTCAGCACTCTTTTCACATTTATGAGTTGGTAATTTGCATTCAAACTTAAGCAAGAACCTTCCTTTTTATCTATTTATTTTTAAAAATTTATTTCTTTTATTAATTGAAGGATAATTGCTTTACAGAATTTTGTTGTTTTCTGTCAAACCTCAACACGAATCAGCCATAGGTATACATATATCCCCTCTCTTTTGAAACTCCCTCCCATCTCCCTCCCC
Source organism: Okapia johnstoni (assembly GCA_024291935.2). Taxonomy (NCBI): domain Eukaryota; kingdom Metazoa; phylum Chordata; class Mammalia; order Artiodactyla; family Giraffidae; genus Okapia; species Okapia johnstoni. Next base: position 76,991,454 of record CM044316.1, on the reverse strand, counting down.
ATCCCACCCCTCTAGGTTGATCCAGAGCCCCTGTTTGAGTTTTCTGAGCCATACAGCAAATTCCCATTGGCTATCTATTTTACATATGGTAATATAAGTTTCCATGTTACTCTTTCCATACATCTCACCCTCTCCTCCCCTCTCCCCATGTCCATAAGTCTATTCTCTATGTCTGTTTTTCCATTGCTGCCCTGTAAATAAGTTCTTCAGTACCATTCTTCTAGATTCCATATATATGTGTTAAAATATATTTATCTTTCTCTTTCTGACTTACTTCACTCTGTGTAACAGGCTCTAGGTTCATCCACCTCATTAGAACTGACTCAAATGCATTCCTTTTTATGGCAGAGTAATATTCTATTGTGTATATGTACCATAACTTCTTTATCCATTCATCTGTTGATGGACATCTAGGTTGCTTCCATGTTCTAGCTATTGTAAATAGTGCTGCAATGAACAATGGGATAAATGTGTCTTTTTCAATTTTGGTTTCCTCAGCGTATATGCCTAAGAGTGGGATTGCTGGGTCATATGGTGGTTTTATTTCTAATTTTTAAAGGAATCTCCATGCTGTCTTCCATAGTGGCTGTATCAATTTACATTCCCACCAACAGTGCAAGAGCATTCCCTTTTCTCCACACCTTCTCGAGCACTTATTGTTTGTAGACTTTTTGATGATGGCCATTCTGCTGCGGTTCATGGGGTCGCAAAGAGTCGGACATGACTGAGCGACTGAACTGAACTGATTCAGATCAGTGTGAAGTGATATTGTAGCTTTGATTTGCATTTCTCTAATAATGAGCGATGTTGAGCATCTTTTCATGTGTTTGTTAGCCATCTGTATGTTTTCTTTGGAGAAATGTCTGTTTAGGTCTTTTTCCCACTTTTTGACTGGATTGTTTGTTTTTCTGGTATTGAGTTGTATGAGCTGCTTGTATATTTTGGAAATTAATCCTTCGTCAGTTGTTTGATTTGCTATTATTTTTTCGCATTCTGAAGGTTGTCTCTTCAACTTGCTAGTTTCCTTTGCTGTGCAAAAGCTTTTAAGTTTAATCAGGTCCCACTTGTTTACTTTTCTTTTTATTTCCATTACTCTAGGAGGTGGGTCATAGAGGATCTTGCTTTGATTTATGTCATTGAGTGTTCTGCCTATGTTTTCATCTAAAAGTTTTATAGTTTCTGGTCTTACATTTAGGTCTTTAATCCATTTTGAGTTTATCTTTGTACATAGTGTTAGGAAGTGTTCTAATTTCATTCTTTTATATGTAGCTGTCTATTCCCAGCACCATTTATACAAGAGGCTGTCTTTGCCCCATTGTATATTCTTGCCTCTTTTGTCTAAAATAAGGTACCCATAAGTGCATGGGTTTATTTCTTGGCTTTCTATCTTGTTCTATTGGTCTATATTTCTGTTTTTGTGTCAGTACCATACTGTCTTGATGACTGTAGCTTTGTAGTATAATCTGAAGTCAGGAAGGTTGATTCCTCCAGCTCCATTCTTCTTTCTTAAGACAGCTTTGGCTATTCAGGGTCTTTGTGTTTCCACATGAATTGAAAAATTTTTTGTTCTAGTTCTGTGAAAAATGCCATTGTTAATTTGATAAAGATCACATTGAATCTGTAGATTGCATTTGGTAGTATAATCATTTTCACAATATTGATTCTTGCTACCCAGGAATATGTAATATTGGTCCATCTGTTTTATGTCATCTTTTTCTTTCATCCGTGTCTTATAATTTTCTGTGTACAGTTCTTTTCTCTCCTTAGGTAAGTTTATTCCTAGATATTGTATTCTTTTTGTTGCGATGGTGAATGGGATTGATTCCTTAATTTCTCTTTCTGATTTTTCATTAGTATATAGAAATGCAAGTGATTTCTGTGTATTGATTTTGTATCCTGTAACTTTGCTAAATTCACTGATTAGCTCTAGTAATTTTCTAATACTACATACAGTATCATGTCATCTGCAGACAGTGAGAGCTTTACTTCTTCTTTTCTAATCTGGATTCCTTTTATTTCTTTTTCTTCTCTGATTGCTGTAGCTAGGACTTCCAAAACTATATTGAATAATCGTGGTGGAAGTGGACACCCTTGTGTTGTTCCTGACCTTAGGGAGAATGCCTTCAGTTTTTCACCATTGAGAATAATGTTTGCTGTAAGCTTCTATTTATTTTTAATTATTAATGTGGACTCATGAATTCTTATTTTTTCAATAATTTTAAAATTATTATTGTTTTTAATGATTGTAGTCAACAAATTGTCACAGATCTGGTCTGAAAAGTTCCTTCAAATAGACTTATTTGTTCTTGTGATATAACCCATCATTTTTGACACTTTCTGGCATAACAAAATATTCCAAGGTCATCTTGTTATGTTCTCTGCTCCAGCCCTGGAGTAAGCTACCTCTGGTTTTAGAGAAACTAGAAATGCTCATTGCTTTTTGTGTATCATTATTTCTTGGCTCTAAAAAAGGATTTCCTAGTATCTAAATGGGGCTTCCCAGGTGGTGCTAGTGGTAAAGGACCTGCCTGCCAATGTGGGAGACATAAGAGATGTGGGTTCGATCCTTGCATTGGGAAGATCCCCTGGAGGAGGGCATGGCAACACACTCCAGTATTCTTGCTTGGAGAATCCCCATGGACGGAGGAGCCTGGCAGGCTACAGTCCATCGGGTCGCAAAGAGTCAGACATGACTGAAGTGACTTAGCACTTATATCCAAATATCATGACATTAGATAGATAGATGAATGGGTAGAGAATTTTTTAGCCAACTCTAAAATAAAAACCTGGCAATGGTATGACAAAAATTTGGTGGTCATCTGGTCTGACTCTTAATTGATTGTTTGGATTCAATATCACCGAATCATGTAGAATTTTTTCATTTGTATCTTAGTCCTTGTGATAAATGTATAACATTTCCAATTAATATCTTCTCCACTTACACAGTCTATTTTCTTCACTTTCTTTCCTCAGGCAAATTAAGATATTCTAAAGAAATTAGTGAGTACAAAATCTCAGTATATTTTTTAGGACTTTGCACAAAACATAAATTGATTTGGTGTAGGCTAAAAATAATGAAAATTTATAAAATTTCCCATAAAGACATAAAAATATCTTGAAAGACTGAAGTGCACATTAGACTCACATATCATGAAAGGCTGTGATCCAGAGACTGTGAGGACCTTCTCATTTGGCTTTTTTTCAAATATGTGCCTCATTCTTCTATCTTTAAATCCAGCTTTCTCTCTTTCTACAAACATGTCTCTCACAATCCCTGAATTTATAGGTTATGGTTTTTGCAACATGTAGAAATAATCTAATTAGTAATCTCTAAATCTTAATTCCATAATTAGGGTAAGAGGATCTGATTGGCTGAACCTTAGGTTGGGTGTCCACACCAACTGAATCAGCCACAGTCATGGAATATAAGCATGGCTGGCATTGTGCTTATGTCTGTGAATTGTTGCTGCTGCTGCTGCTGCTCAGTCACTTCAGTCATGTCCGACTCTGTGCGACCCCATAGACGGCAGCCCACCAGGTTCCCCTGTCCCTGGGATTCTCCAGGCAAGAACACTGGAGTGGGTTGTCATTTGCTTCTCCAATGCTTGAAAGTGAAAAGTGAAAGTGAAGTCATTCAGTCATGTCTGACTCTTAGTGACCCCATGGACTGCAGCCTACCAGGCTCCTCCATCCATGGGATTTTCCAGGCAAGAGTACTGGAGTGGGTTGCCATTGCCTTTTCCAATGAATCATAGAATGTTGTTTTAAGATAAATCGGGAGTCCTTGTGTATTGGGAAGAATACCACAAAAAAGGGGTGTACTATGCTCACTTATATTCAATGTGGAATTTTCCTAAAAATATTAACTAAAGGAAGCATACCAGGATAAGGGTTTTCACTGGAAAGGGGAGACATAAGTATCCTCAATATATGAACAACTGTTTTTCCTTAACAAGGGTAAAGGAGTATAAAAGAGCCATGGAGTAGGTTCATAAGCTCTCAGAACCCCCTTCAGAGGGGGGATATAGATTAATAATGAGGGATGAACAATGGAAGGGCCAGTGAATTTTACTTTGCTTTTTCCTCACTTAGTATTGGTAAGACATTGCATTTTGTAAACTTTATAGCATTACATGCATTATTATCATAACTATCAGGGCAACCTGGCACATGGGTTTCACTGACATTTTACTTACTAGTGAATTATTTGGGGTCCTTTAAAGGGGTCAGAACCAGAGATGCCAGAGGCCAGAGTGTTCTTATGGAATCGACTCTGTACATTGTAGAGGCAGATGATCTCAGAAAGCCTGGTCACCACTCACTTTACTGGGGAATTATTGGAGCAGCAGGAGGTAATACAAGTATTTTTTTTTATGTGTGTGGCCCTTTAAATTATATAGAACCCTTTCATACATAAAATTTTATTAGATTTTCATTTAAAAAACCCAGTTGGTGAAATCTGACAGCCCTGGCTTTGTCAACTCCATTTTACATGTGTGAAAACTAAAACTTGAAGAAGCCGTGCCAAAAGCACAGAACAAGTAGGTGAACCTTGACTCATATGTGGGTTCCGTGACCCTTCTCCACTATGGCCAAGCCCACAGTACTCAAGAGGAACAATCAGGAGTTGAAATCCTGACTTTGTGTTTGGTTAGAACAGGCTTGGTGCTGAGGTAGGGGGCTGGCTGACGACTACACAGCACATGAACAAACAAGGAACATGCTAGATTTTGATTCTAGAGGCTCAAGCAGAAGGAAACCTCCCAGACTGTCTCAATGTGTAAAGATTTGGCACAACATCTGAAGATTATAAGTATACTTTGGCTTTATAAGATCACATATTTGTTATTTTTTCTCTCTACAAAATGGATATTTTATTTTTCACTACATCTGCTTTGAAATTTAAACTATGTTAAATGAAAAAAAAAATCAGAGTTGAATTCGCTGTAAATTCAGAACAAGAATGCAGGAATAGCTTGAAATTATTGATATTTCAACAAGGAGCCTTTCCTAATGAGAGGATTATGTACTGAACACTGCATGAGAAAGAACAAGGTCAAAACGATGCTCCAGAAATGATGCCTTTTGCTGAATTTGTGCCCTGGCTGTGTCACTGGCTTTTCCCTCTTGCTCAAATGCATGGTTTCCCAGGCAGGGAAAGGCATCTTCTCTTCTTTGGACACCCTTGGCACTCTCTCTTTTGTGCAGGTTGTGTTTATAACAGGCACTTAGCAACATGTTTTCTACCCCTTGTTTTTCAGCCACCACTGTGTGCTTCCCACACTGATTTTGATTTTCATCTTTGAAGCCTACCCATATCATTTGCTGGGTTTTAAACGCTGGTGTGGCTAGATGACAATCCCCAGGGAGACACGCACTACATTTCAAGCTTTTATGCTACAACTGTGACGTGCCCTTGGTTGTCAGACACAGACCGGTGTGACTTCCACCTCAGAGTACTTTGACATTGCCAGTGGAAGGAAGCTGGAAAATGGTACCTGGGGAATTGTACTTTATGATTAAAATCCCTGAACCAACTTCCTTCCCTTCATATGAGAAGGGAGAGAAGACAGGTGCAATCTTAAACAAACCCACACTTTAAAAAAAAAATCAAAGAGAAGTTCTACTAGCTGCCAAGACACGTAAAATCCCAAGTATCTGCCAGCAGTCTAGAGGACCACTATGTTTAAAACTGTCCACATCCATCAAACACATTAAAATAAAGAGGTCATGTCTTAATCAAATGCAACGTACTTCTTGCTAGTTTGAGTCTAAGTGTTGGGTCTGCTTTGTTGCATGCATTCTTTCTGATGTTGTTAAGCGAGGCAGGAGACCTCTAGCAGTTTGGCAGCGGGGTGGGGAGGAGAGTCTTTTTCAATGTAATGGCCGTATTTTAGTTAACATGTTGTCAGTCTTTAATGACTAGTGGTGTAACAGCTGGTTTTGATGTAATTTCTTTTGAGACCACTAGATTACAAGCAGTTTATTGCATTCTTCCTCTCAGACTGCTCCCTGGATACAACCTAAAGTCAAAAGGTTAAAGGTCTAAAGCCATAATCTAAAGGATTTGTCATCATTTAACAGGTCACTTGTTGCTATGTACTATGCAAACTGAAAATTTTTTAGTGAGTCTGCCATTCTGATATTTATATAAGTATATACGTATACACATATGTAAGTTAAGGTATATGTATATATGTATAAAATTTTTTATTTCAACAAAAATAAATTGATACTATACAAGAGGAAACCAATTTTCAGATATCAAAGAGTATGCTTTCAATGTGTATGTATGTGGAAGTCTTCCTAAGGGTGAAAGGATAAGTAATTAATTTAACTTTCACTGAAAGGATCTGAAATTGAGAAATTAACTTCTGCAGAAACATGGTAAGATGACATGGAATCTTTGAAACAGCCGTAGGTAACACATCCAAAACTAAAAGTGAGAAAGACAAAGGAAGGGGGTCAGACAACTTAGGGAGGTGCTAGAGGTCACGGAGCCCTATTGTTGGTTCATTGCAGATTTGTAGCTTTTCAGTCTGTCAGAGTCTGTCAGTCCAGCTATGCTGTACCAGCCAAGGGCTCTCTTTTGTTTAAGGAAGGAGTCATTCTTTGAAGACTGAACTTGGTAAAACAGAAACCGAAAACCAGAAGAGAATGTATGAAACAGAGCCTTTTTCCTTCTAGACATCAAGGGTGGGTTTGAGGGAGGTTGTGGACCTATGTGGAAATGTGATAGAAATAGAGCTGGTGTCCATTGTTGAATTTTATGCCAGTTTAGAATGTCTCTCTTTTTTTAGTATTAAACATTTTATGTTTTTGTATTTCTCACCAAGTGCTTTAAATAAAATTCTGGAAATGTTCTTAGTTTGGAGTCTTTGGAACTCAAGGCTCATCAACAGCATCACCACTCTGGCCCCTTCCTCAAGATGGTGACACATTGTATGAGTTCCGTCAAACCCATTTTCTGTGTATCTGTTGCCCTCTAGGGACTCCAGCATGAAAAGGAACATCCCGTATGGCCATTTGGCAGGAATCAGTGCCTTTGGTTTTTCCCCTATTACTCATTAAAATTTAATCTCAATTTTTATGCTTGTAAACCAGTTTCCAGAATTTCTGTGACTTGAGTAAAATTGATAAAAATAATCAACTTAAATTATCCTTCCAAACTTGAGATATATGGCAAGCATTATAACTTGATAATTTGGATTATTTTCTATTTGGCTCTGTGAATTTGACAGAAATAGAAAAATAGTTGAACTCTTAAATCACTCTGTCTACTTTGAAATTTTGGAATCCTCATTTTCATAGTAGGCAGCAATCTGCTTCTAATGGTCTTCTGTAAAGGTAATATAGTAATGAAGATGATTGCCTGAGAAACAATTATGGGATAGAAAAGAATGGACTGAGTAGTAATTGGGCTTCTCTGGTGACTCAGATGGTAAAGAATCCACCTGCAATGTGGAAGACCTGGGTTCGATCTCTGGGTCGGGAAGATCCCCTGGAGGAGGGCATGGCAACCCACTCCAGTATTCTTGCCTGGAGAATCCCCAAGGACAGAGGAGCCTGGTGGGCTACAATCCATGAGGTTGCAAAGAGTTGGGCATGATTGAGCAGCTAAGCACATAGTAGTAATAATATTGAAAAGATTTCTGCATTGAAAAATTGTGTTTTTTTAGATTTCAAGTAAACTTTTATGAGAAACATGTTTAATTGAAAGTCACATTCATGTTAAGTCTATAGTTTATTCACAGAAAAGGAACAACCCATATTAGCCGGGCATGTTTTAGACCGTGTGAACATGTCTTCTTGGGCACAGCTGACTACAAATATGCCTGTCCTGAAGACAATAATCAATAGGCCAGACAGCTACCTATGAGGTAGCCTAGGGTGGAAAAGGATTCTGAAATAGAAAATACCTTGGCCAATCTGATGCTCACTTTTAGAGATATTTGGGAAATACAAAGACTATCAGAGAGTTGGCAGCTGATCATGACGATCATAATGCCAAGGTGCATGCATTAGAATTATAATGAAGGAGAAGCTGTGAGGTAGAGAAAGATGCAGAGTAAATTCAGATGGTAAGAAGCAGAGAAGAGCTCACAGAAAAATAACCAAAGATGAAGAGAGAACTATGTATATTAATGGTCAGCACTAAGGTAAAATTCTGTAGAAACTGGTGGCCGTGATCCCTACAGATGATACAAAAAAATTCAGACTGACATTCTAGTCCAGCCTCTTTGAGAGAAGGCTGTAGTAGCTCTGTTCCTTGCTAGTTCCATTCTTTCCACTACTTGGGGTAACTTAATTGCACCTAATGAGCCAGACTACATTCCACTTAATAGAATCCCTCTGGTGAAAGTATGAAAAAATCTCTTTTAGTTAATCAAGGAAAGGAAGTTTTTCTCTGGTATATTGCTCATGTAAGTTATTTGGATCTGGAAGGATGTTAGACTAAAATTGTCTTTAGTTAAGCATTTATGAACGTAGGTAAGGTGGGAGGATCTGTTATAAAAGCAGACATTACCATATGTAAAATAAATAGCTAGTGGGAAGTTACTGTGTAACATGGGTATACAGTAACTCTGTGACAAGCTAAAGGGAGGGGATGGATTGTGGGGTTGGAGAGAGGTTCAAGAGGAAGGTCATATGTGTATATTTATGGCTGATTCATGCCCTATGACAGAGAACAACACAACATTGTAAAGCAATTATCTTCCAATTGAAAAATTTTTAAATGCAAAAAAAAGCAGACATACTCTTTGCTGTCACTCTTTGCTATCTCTTCAACACAGGTTATTTAATTTCTTGGAGCCTGTTTGCTCAGTGTCATTTAGGAAACAAGTTGTAGAAAGGTTTAAAAACATATGTGATATTATCTTCTTTAAGTGAAAGAAATTGTCCAAATAGAAAGAATTGCTAATTTGTCTGAGTCACCATCTAGATTAACACTACCTAGCAATGCAACCGGGCCGGGGGCGGAGGGTGGAAGGTGGTAGCGCTTCCCGGGTAGCTCAGCTGGCAAAGAATCTACCTGGGTTTGATTCCTGGGTTGGGAAGATCCTCTGAGAAGGAATAAGCTACCCAGTATTCTTGGGCTTCCTGGTGGCTCAGATGGTAAAGAATCCACCTGCAATGTGGGAGATCTGGGTTCAATCCCTGGGTTGGGAAGATCCCCTGGAGCAGGGCATGGCAACCCACTCCAGTATTCTTGTCTGGAGAATCCCCATGAACAGAGGAGCCTAGTGGGCTAGAGTCCATGGGGTCGCAAAGAGTCGGACACAACTGAGCAACTAAGCACAGCATACCAACCCTAAACTTGTTACTTCACCTCTTGGAATTGTAGTTGTTTTACCTTTACTAATTCTTTGTTGTTGTTTTTTTTAATCTCAATTTCTGAGAAAGGTTCCTTAATTCTACCATTGCTGTTATAAACTTGTGGATTTCTCCTCATTATCCTGTTGAGTTTTGCTTTATATGTTTTGATGCTACGTTGTTAAAGCACATGGAAATTCAGGATTGTTAAATCTTATCGGTAAATGTGTTTGTTATATGGTAACTCTCTACATTCTTAATCCTGCTTTTTTACTTAAGGTCTGCTTTGTCTAATGTTTGTATTGTGACACCAGATTTCTTAGATTAGTATTTTCCTGGAATACACTTTTCCACTCCTTTTTCTGTTCTTTACTTTCAAACTTTCTGTGCTCTCATGGAAGACAGTAGAGCACTGTGGTTAGAACATGGCCTCCAGAACAAGACTGACTCTTATTTATAGCCATGTACCTTGGGCTAGTTACTCAAACTTTCTGTGCTTCAGCTTCTTCATTTGAAAAATGGGAATAATAATAGTATTTACTTCATAGGTTTATGAGACTTCCCTGGTGGCTCAATTGGTAAAGAATCTGCCTGCAGTGCAGGAGCCCTGGGCTTGATCCCTGGGTTGGGAAGATCCCCTGCAGATGGAAATGGTAACCTACTCCAGTATTCTTGCCTGGGAAATCCCACGGACAGAGAAGCCTGCCGGGATACAGTTCAAGGGGTCTCAAGAGTTGGACATCTCTTAACGACTAAGCCACCACCACCACACAGGTTTATGGTGAGTGTTAAATATATTAGTATAGAAAAATCACTTAGAACTTTTCCTGTCATGTAGTAAATATTCAACAAGTGCTAGTTATTTTATTCTTACTATAACAATAGTGGATCTCAGTGGTTAAACACAGATTCTGGAGCCATATTGCCTAAATTTGAGTCCCTGTCCACCTTTTCTTAATAATAATACCCATGTCAAGGATTGTTGTGATGATAAATGAAGTATTAAATGTGAAGTGCTTAAAAGATTGCATAGTATGCAGGAAATGTTATCTATTATTATTAACTTTAGAATGACTCTTGGTAACTGCTTATGGTTTGATTCTTATTTCATTCAATCTGAGAATATCTGATTTACACTTATTTATTGTATATAACTGGAGAAGGCAATGGCAACCCACTCCAGTACTCTTGCCTGGAAAATCCCATGGACGGAGGAGCCTGGTAGGCTGCAGTCCGTGGGGTCACTAAGAGTCGGACATGACTGAGCAACTTCACTTTCACTTTTTACTTGCATGCATTGGAGAAGGAAATGGCAACCCACTCCAGTGTTCTTGCCTGGAGAATCCCTGGGACAGGGGAAGCTGGTGGGCTGTCGTCCGTGGGGTCGCACAGAGTCAGACACGACTGAAGCAACTTAGCAGCAGCAGCATTGTATATAACATCATATCTATAAATATATTTTTTAGTTACCATGATTTTTAAAATTTGTTTCCCACTTTTCTCCTGCTCTTTCTACAAAATGGATGTTTGCATTATGATTTCTTTTTGTCAGCTTTAAAATAATTTAAATATATGCTAGATTTAACAAAATCTATAATTAAATTTTTTTCCCATTTTTCCCAGTAGGATCTTTGGATGTTTCTGATTATCCACTGTCTTCAATTAGCTTCCATGTTATTGTTGCCTCTAAACCAGGAAATATACCTTATATTATTTTTTTATAAATATATTAATTTATTTTTCAGTCATATATTCATGTTTCCCAATATTTTACTCATATTATTTCCTTTTGGTTTTGATTCCTAATGTTGTTCAGTCTCCAAGTCCTGTCTGACTCACTCTTTGTGATACCATGGACTGCAGCATGCCAGGCTTTCCTGTCCTTCACCATCTCCCAGAGTTTGCCCAAGTTCATGTCCATTGAATGAGTGATACCATCCAATCATCTCATCCTTTGTTACCCCCTTCTCCTTCTGCCTTCAATCTTTCCCAGCATCAGGGTTTTTTCCAATGAGTCAGCTGCTCAGCTCAGGTGGTCAAAGTATTGGAGCTTCAGCTTCAGCATCAGTCCTTCCAATGAATATTTAGGACTGATTTCACTCAGGATGGACTGGTTGGATCTCCTTGCAGTCCAAGGGACTCTCAAGAGTCTTCTCCAACACCACAGTTCAAAAGCATCAATTCTTCAGCACTCTGCCTTCCTTATGGTCTAGCTCTCACATCCATACATGACTACTGGAAAGACCATAATCTTGGCTATATGGACTTTTGTCAGCAAAATGGTATATTTGATTTTTTAATACACTGTCTAGGTTTGTCATAGCTTTCCTGCCAAGGAGCAATCGTCTTCTAACTTCATGGCTGTAGTAACCAATGCTGCTGCTGCTGCGTCGCTTCAGTCGTGTCTGATTGTGTGCGACCCCATAGACGGCAGTTCACCGGGCTCCACCGTCCCTGGGATTCTCCAGTCAAGAACACTGGAGTGGGTTGCCATTTCCTTCTCCAGTGCATGAAAGTGAAAAGTGAAACTGAAGTCGCTCCATCGTGTCCGACTCTTAGCGACCCCATGGACTGTAGCCTACCAGGCTCCGCCGTCCCTGGGATTCTCCAGGCAAGAGTACTGGAGTGGGGTGCCATTGCCTTCTCGTAGTAACCAATAGCTCATAGTAATTAGTATCTAGAAATGGTAAATTCTCTCAGTTTTTAAGTAGGAAATAATTTTTTTTATTTTGCCCTCTTGAACAATAGTTTTAGATTAACTATTTTCTCTTGCTCTTTAAAGATATTATTCCATTGTCTTCTCGCATTTATCATACTTGATGAGAAATCTATTCTCAGTCATTTGTACCTAATCTTTTTTCCTTCTAATTGCTTTTAAAATTTCCTCTTTATCTTTATGTTCTAAGTGTCATACACACACACACACACACACACACACACACACACACACATGCATTTCACATTTACCTGTTTTTTTTATTATACCTGGGATTAATTGTAATTCCTTATTCTGAGTATTCATGATTTACATATATTTTTGAAATTTTAAGCCATAATCTTTAAATATTACCTTCCTTTGGTTCCCTCTATTCTTTCCTTCTACAATTTCTGTGAGGTGTATGTTGAACTTCCTCAGTCTTTGCTCCATGCCTCTTAATCTCTTTTTTCATATTTTCAGTCTCTTTGACTGTCTGTGCTGTATTGTAAGTAATTTCCTCAGATCTATCTTCTAGTGAATGTATTCCCAATTTAGCAATATTGAACCAGCTATCAAACCATCTATCGAATTTTTAACTTAAGAGACTACTTTTCATTTCTAGAAGCTCAGTTTGGGTCTTTTTCAGTTTTAGCTGTTCATTTTTACATAGTATGTTCTTTTATTATAATTTACATATTTTTAAATTTAATGTTTTAACCCAATTTTCTAATAGTCTCTTTAAAGTCATTTATTATCTCAAGGTCTTGGAATGCTATTGTTCCTAGATTAGCTCCGCCTACTTTCTCACATGGTAAATCATATACTGTATGACTTGTAATTTTTTATTGTACACTTATCTTCACCTGTGGTTGTTTTTTAAGTAAGAGTTTCTGTGCCCTCAAGTTTGAAAGTGTCCAAATTCAATACTTTTGTGTTAGCTTCTGCTGGGAACCCTAAAGGTTTTATTGATCTTTAACTATCCTTAATCCTCATTTTTTTTTCCCGTGGACTTCACAATAACATGTGAAGCCTAACTCAGTTTGCAAACCCATGTGTGGGGAAGAACTGCAGATATTATTCCCTATGGCACTTTTTTTTTTTTTTTGCTTCCACTTGCCTATGTCTATGGGTAAAAATTGTACAAGTGTCCCAAAAGCTGGAGTTTCAGGATGCCAGTTTTATATGTAGAAAGTTCAGTTTCAATACCATACTTTAAATCAAGGCCACATGTTTTGATATTGTCTGAATATTAAGATCAGAGTCCTTAACAACAAGAGTTTATAATGAATCTCTTTCTAGCCTAACATAATGTCAACTAACATAGGTACATATCTGTCTTTAAGTTTCTTCTTCATTCATGGTGTCTGAGATTTTCTTTCTTACAGAGGTTAATCATATATTTTTAAATTCCTTTAAACATTTTATCCAGCAATCATGTATTTATAACTGGATGAGAAAATAGTTCTCATTAACTCAGTGTGCCATGTAGGAAAACTGTGAAATGAAAAGGTTCACCAAAATTAGCGTTGCTAAATCAGTTTTCTTATGTTGTATGCTATTCTTGATTATTGGTAATGGTTATCTGGAGCATTGGGCTGCCCACAATGTGAAACGAAATTTGGGAACATGGAAAAGAATGTTGTGGTCAATAGGTGGTATTTTCATGGGGGTTAGGAGTGGTGAGTACTATCATGCATGTCATGGATTTACTCACAAGGGTCAAATAAATTTCTAAGTCTTTTACAGCATTAAGGTTCTTTGATATCATAGTATGAAAGTGAATCTTATAAGTCGTTGATTAATTTTTAAAAATCAGTGAAATATTCTTGATTTTGTTTTTAGTTAAAAACGTTGAGAGCACGCTGTGATTTTACTGTATAGTGTCTTCACCTTTACAAATGTTACTCTGCTGCAATCTTTTTCTAATACAACCTACCAACACTAAAGTCATTTCAAAGGAACAAAAAACATTAAGATCTGAGCTTCCAAAAGCAAAAGCCAAAGAATTCAAACATATGATCCATCCTTTATTCAAGGAATTATGCAATTCCCTCAAACACATTCCGTAAGTAAAGCACCAAGACTTGGACTTTATGGCTTCTTCTGTGATATTTAAATATGCCAACCTTTTTTGCCCTTAAAGGGAAAAAGTTTTTGTTTCCCTTAATTCATCAGACTCTAATGGTTTCCTCTAATACCTTTTACAGAAATGTATTACTCAGAGCACTGTTGCAAGTGAATCAGAAGCAACTTCCTCTTTCTCTGTTCGTTTCTAAATGATTCTGTACAAAAGTACCAGGAAGCGGGGTGTGGCACAAAATATCCCATAAAGACTGATATCCTACATTTCAAAGGGAGTAATAAAACAACTTTCCCCTTTCCTTGTTTAAGATTTATTACCTGTATACCATCATCATGCATCATATAATATGTACCCATTGGACATTTGGAAAAATAGTTGGTATGGCAAACCTTTTTATCTAAAGAGTAATACTTGAATGTATTCTTAATGCCTCGATAGGAAAAGAGAAAAAAATAGTTGAGAAAGTGGAAGGAGAGTTGGGAAATCTTTCTAGTGCTGTTTTCCAGGTTAGTAGAATAAAAAACAAATGTGTATATCTCTTTTGTTTAGCAGTATTCTAGTTGGCTTCCTAGTGGCTCAGTGGTATGAACTGCCTGCAGTGCAGGAGACTCAGGAAACATGGGTTTGATCTCTGGGTCAGAAAGATCCCCTAGAGGATGAAATGGCAACCCACTCCAGTTTTCTTGCCTAGAAAATCCTATGAACAGAGGAGCCTGGCAAGCTATAGTCCATAGAGTCACAAAGAGTTGGATATGACTGAGCATACAGCTAACTTTTAGTTTCATATGGTTCAGATAAGATTAGTGATGTACTGATAAATGTAAACAACCTCTGTTGGTAGCTTTTACCAATTTTTGAGATTCTCGCCCCATGGTCAATTTTCAGATATCAGTTTGATGTCACTGAGCATGGAGTTTGGAAGAGACACATAAAAGCAGTTCTCATGAGCTGGTGAAGGCTGACTCCAGCACACCAGTGAAAAGAATACCAGTTTTAAGAAGAAAGGAATCTTGTATATCCTATTGATGTCATGTGTAATGAAAATAAACTTTTTAAAAGTTGGCTATTAAAACCTTAAACTTTCTATACCAGACTAGTATCAATTCTTAGCAATATGTAGTGGCTCAGAGGTTAAAGCATCTGCCTGCAATGTGGGAGACCTGGGTTCGATCCCTCGGTGGGGAAAGATCCCCTGGAGAAGGAAATGGCAACCCACTCCAGTATTCTTGCCTGGAGAATCCCATGGACCGAGGAGCCTGGTGGGTTACAGTCTACGGGGTCGGAAAGAGTCGGACACCACTGAACGACTTCACTTTCACTTTCAGTGACAGAAACAGAAATTATTATATCAGTTCAGTTCAGTTCAGTTGCTCAGTTGTTGTCTGTGCACGCCAGGCCTCCCTGTCCATCACCAACTCCCGGAGTCCACCCAAACCCATGTCCATCAAGTCGATGATGCCATCCAACCATCTTATCCTCCGTCGTCCCCTTCTCCTGCCCTCAATCTTTCCAAGCATCAGGGTCTTTTCCAATGAGTCAGCTGTTGGCATCAGGTGGCCAAAGTATTGGAGTTTCAGCTTCAACATCAGCCCTTCCAATGAACACCCAGGACTGATCTCCTTGAGGATGGACTGGTTGGATCTCCTGCCATGAGGGTGGTGTTATCTGCATATCTGAGGTCATTGATATTTCTCCCGGCAATCCTGATTCCAGCTTGTGCTTCCTCCAGCCCAGTGTTTCTCATGATGTACTCTGCATATAAGTTAAATAAGCAGGGTGACAATATACAGCCTTGAATTACTCCTTTTCCTATTTGGAACCAGTCGGTTGTTCCAGTTCTGTTTCCTGACCTGCATACAGGTTTCTCAAAAGGCAGGTCAGGTGGTCTGGTATTCCCATCTCTTTCAGAATTTTCCACAGTTTATTGTGATCCACACAGTCAAAGGCTTTGGCCTAGTCAATAAAGCAGAAATAGATGTTTCTCTGGAACTCTCTTGATTTTTTGATGATCCAGCGGATGTTGGCAATTTAATCTCTGGTTCCTCTGCCTTTTCTAAAACCAGCGTGAACATCTGGAAGTTCACGGTTCATGTATTGCTGAAGCCTGGCTTGGAGAATTTTGAGCATTACTTTACTAGCATGTGAGATGAGTGCAATTGTGTGGTAGTTTGAGCATTCTTGGCATTGCCTTTCTTTGGGATTGGAATGAAAACTGACCTTTTCCAGTCCTGTGGCCATTGTTGAGTTTTCCAGATTTGCTGGCATATCGAGTGCAGCACTTTCACAGCATCATCTTTTCAGGATTTGAAATAGCTCAACTGGAATTCCATCACCTCCACTAGCTTTGTTTGTAGTGATGCTTCCTAAGGCCCACTTGACTTCACATTCCAGGATGTCTGGCTCTAGGTGAGTGATCACACCATCGTGATTATCTGGGTTGTGAAGATGTTTTTTGTACAGTTCTTCTGTGTATTCTTGCCACCTCTTCTTAATATCTTCTGCTTCTGTTAGGTCCATACCATTTCTGTCCTTTATCGAGCCTATCTTAGAAGGAAATGTTCCCTTGGTATCTCTAATATTCTTGAAGAGATCTCTAGTCTTTCCCAATCTGTTGTTTTCCTCTATTTCTTTGCATTGATCGCTGAGGAAGGCTTTCTTATCTCTCCTTGCTATTCTTTGGAACTCTGCATTCAGATGGGAATATCTTTCCTTTTCTCCTTTGCTTTTTGCTTCTCTTCTTTTCCCAGCTATTTGTAAGGCCTCCTCAGACAGCCATTTTGCTTTTTTGCATTTATTTTTCTTTGGGATGGTCTTGATTCCTATCTCCTGTACAATGTCATGAACCTCCATCCATAGTTCATCAGGCACTCTGTCTATCAGACCTAATTCCTTGAATCTATTTCTCACTTCTGCTGTATAATCATAAGAGATTTGATTTAGGTCATATCTGAATGGTCTAGCGGTTTTCTCCACTTTCTTCAATTTTAGTCTGAGTTTGGCAATAAGGAGTTCATGATCTGAGCCACAGTCAGCTCCCAGTCTTGTTTTTGCTCACTGTATATGGATGAGATTAAATGCATGAATATACCCAAATACTATTAATTAGGTTTAAGTTTCTGTATTATATAAAATCGTTAAACATCAAACAAGTAACAAAAGAAAGAATATCATTTTTCCTGCAGTTGCTTCCATCCCTACCCACAGCACTAAAACTCACAAATAGCCCACAGTCTGAAAAATAAAGATTTACATAATTGATAGTAAAACAAATCTGCATAAAGTCTGAATCTTTTAGAATATTGACTTCATTGGCTGAAATTTGTGTATTTGATCCCATTTTGGCATGATATACTTTGTCTCAAGATTTCAAACAGTAATTGTTGGTTAATTTTATTTATTCATTCATTCATTTAACAATATTTTTTGAGGTACCATTATGTGCTAGGTGGTATTCAACATGCCAGTACCTGGAAGTGAACAAAACAAAGAAAAATCTCTACCCTCATGTCCCTTACATCTTGAGGAGGAACAGCAAACAAGATGAATAAACAAAATGCATAATATAATACACGGGGATCATTGCTAAGGAAACAAAATAAGGAAGGGAAATATTATAGATTTGATGTTAAAATTTAGATGGGTAGATAGAGAAATAGCTGTAATCATAAAGAGAAATTACCAAGGTCTTGACCTTTGGGTTGTCTCAGTCTATGAAGAACTCTACTGACCAACCCACGCACCCAAAGCTAGTTCTGAAAAACAGCAAATTTCTAAAGCCCTTGAATAGGCATTTCTTTAGTCTGAAACTACAGAAGAAAGAAAGCACATCTAATGATGCATTTAAGAGATACAGCCTGTAAGGGGACATTCTATAATGAGATGGGAGAAGAGTCTTCTTTGTCTTCACTGAAAAAGGCCCGGGGAGAAGGTCAACAGGAACAAAAGGGAGAAGAAAGCGTGTATTTCCCTTGGTTCCTTATTATTATTTTGCTAATTTAAATAATAAATGAGTTAAACATGTCGAAGATTTTATGTCAAGATTTTGAGATAATGAATTCAAAATTGCTCTTAAAAATTAGAACATATTGCTGGAAACTATGAAGAGCATTCTCCATTTTCTGATTCATGAACAATTTCAGGGATTTCTAGCGTACTACTACAGAGCATCTGGAAAGCAGAGGAAGGGTGTGAGTACACTAAAATGAGAAAATGGGTGGAAACTCTTGGGCAGTATTTTGGTATAATGTAATTTTTATAACCTCTTTAAAGCCACTCCTTACACTTAAAAATCACTGAAGATTAAAAGTCATTAAATTTATGAAGTTTTGCTCAACTCTAATTATACAGTATGCCATGAATGGGCAAAATAAAACACTTATTTCAATGAAGGGCAAAATAAAACACATATTTCAATGACCGTGAGCCCTATCTTTTAGTTTACAACATGAGCCCTTTGGAATTATTTTTTCCCTGTTTGTAAATGCTGAGATGGGGGTGGGTGGAGATTTGGCGAGATTCAATACAGGGCAAAGGGGATGAATTTGATCTTGGTAACTCAGGGCCTGGGAATTCAAGTGGACTTCAGAGTATGCACTTGGGCACCTCACCTTTTATTTAAATAAATAGAAAATTGGCACATGAATGGTTCAGAAAGAGTTCGAGCTTGCCTCAGATGCAATCTATGGAGCAGGAGAATCCAATTTGATAATGACAATTTGAAAGAGAAAATTTTACCAAAACAACATATAGGGCCTTTTGCTCTCTAAAAAGAGTTCTTTTGGCAAAGTGCCTGCTCTCACACTAGCCTCCTGCTTCTGCTGTTCTCTTTATACAATTTACATTTCATGCTTTTTTTTTTTCATTTCACAAGTTTAATTTAAAAGTGCCTCTACAGTATTATTTATGTTTTATTTTCATTATGGCAGTTTCTAAAATAAAATATACTAATGCTTGTTAGTTTTTTTTTTTTTAATACTGTGAAATCCTGCATACTGTGGTTGTGGTAATAGACAAGTGAAAAACACCACAAGGGGAAAAAATTGAAGATGCATAGAAACTTGGGAAGCTACACTGGTAATACATGTTTTTTATGGTAAAATACATCAACTGCCATTAAACTGTATGCTCCTCTTTCTCTGTCGCTTTAAAGAAGAGAAAAACCAATAATCCCTAAGATGCCACATTTCGTCAAACCAAAAAATTGTGGCAATTTTTCCTTATTACGCTAATCACAGACATTCTCAATATTATTTTAATAAATAAGTAAAGAAATCAATGGCTCCCTAATTGATGGAAACTCTTGGTGTGGTTGTATAAAGTTCATTACTGTTCAGGCATTTAATAAGCAAATGTCCTCTCAGCAACTCCAAATGGCTCCAGTTCCTATTGAACACAAGTCTCTTTTCAGACCATTGATGTGAAATGATTCTATTGACGCTAGCTATTGAGGAAAACCTTTAGTTGGAGGGAACTATGTCCAACATTTATCTCTATTGGTGGAATTTTTTCATTTTATTTATTCTTCTTCTATTTTTTTATGTGAGAAGGAAAAAACAAAGTCAGATCAAACACATCAACAGAACAAAGCAACAGAGTTCACACCAATGTGCAGGGATGGGAAGATTCTACTCTCATTTGCTCTGAAAAGCCCCGATGCACTTTCCCATACCAGGCGTTAACGGAGGAGGCCTCGGCTACCTCTGCACAATGCCGCAGATATGCGTCTCTCACTTAACTTGCAGTCTCTGGCCATATCTCTGGAACTTCCTTTTTCTTCTTCATTCCAGTCTTCTTAATTTAAAAGTAGAAGGTAAAGTTTAGAAATGAGCATGGGTGCCGTTGCTTCTTAGATTTGGAGGTGGAGTGGTCCTTCTCATCCTTGGTAGGTGACTGTTTGATTAAGGGTCTGCCTTGAAATTGCTTGGACTGGCTGTTTTTATTCCAAGTTAAGTCATGATACCAGTTGAGTAAAGACACTCAGAAAAGCCCTTCTGAACCTTGCAGGGTTTCTCTTCTCTCTGGTGTTTGAAGTCAGTGCTTACTACGTATCTACCATCCACCGGTCCTTTAATCAGTGTCCAGCCTGTCTCAAGAGAATAGCCCCAGGATGGTGCCCCAGACCAGACTATGGGCAGCACCCCTTTGTCCCTCTCACACGGATGGGACATGATTCCACAGGATTAGCCAACAATTATATGCTCTGAACTGATCAATTCAGTCAATTTACTGTGCAAAGTAAATTGATCCTTCAGAACAAAGGCTTCTGTCAGCAGGGAGCTACCTGAGAAAGCAGCATGCCTGTGTAAACAGTTCTGTCCTTGTCCCAGTGTGTAGTGGCCCTGCGCCATATGGTGCCACTATGAACTTATTAGCTGACGGATTAACTGATCTCCGCATTTGGGATCCCCAGTTTCCAGCTGTGAGAATGATTGATGGGCTAACTACTGCTCCAGTCTTGGAAGTTATTTCCTCCATTTAACAGAGTCAAGAAGACAGAAAATTGCCCCCTTTGTAAATGCTAATCTCACCACTCCTTCGAACACCCAACATAGCAATTTATTCAAGGCAAAGTCTTAAAATTGGTATAGTGCACATCAAATGCATACTAATTAGCAATTTCTTTTGAAGGCTCCATCACTTATTAAGGGTCTCCTTTTCCATATGTTCATCATGCCCCACTTCACCCTTTAATTACAAAACAGCACTTTCAACTAATTGTGAGAAGGTATAGTGTGCCTGGAATCTGTATTAAACACTATACCTTCTGAGGCCTAATTTAGGGTCACATGGAAGGCAGACAGATAAGCAGGCAAAAAAGCTCACAACTGTCGTCTGCAATTTTAGGCATATTTGGGCGTTGATCAGGAGGAGCATTTTATCTAAGATGGCAGCTATGACACTCATCAGTGGGCAGTACAACAAGCACTAGGGAGAAAGAATGGAATTAATCTTAGGTTAATAATTGGGATCTTTTCTAGTTTGAAAGAAACTCACATAAACCCAACAGATATGTGATAATATGATTTGCAACTTAGCAATTTATTCACCTACAAAGGGACTACATGATTTTATAAAGCTAATAATTTGTTACTAGATTAAATGCCTAGTCATTTAAATATATATATACCATAATTGCTCTATAGAAAGGGGAATTTTGCAGAATACATCTGAACGATGCTTAAACACTTCCTCTCTTGTGAAATGTTGGCATTTCAGAAACTTCAAACCACCCAGGGAACTCTAACCTTGATCCCAATGATACGCCTGCCACTTACAGTCTGTTATTGTCCGTCTTGCTGCATTACGGAATGATGAACTAGTCTGCTCTTTCTCTAGCTCTTTATATCCACAGAATTTTCTACACAATTTAGTGAAAGTTCCTCCTCATGGTGCTAGCACTCATAGAAAGAATTGGTGGGAGTGTAGAATTCAGGCTGCAAAATGAGGACTGAACCAAAGAAACCTTTGAGTTCAGGGTGGAGAAAGAGTGGGTAAGTCACACTTCTTAAAGCTCATTCTTGGAATTGAAGACCTTTAGAGTTGTCCCCTTGCAAACAAGTTCTGCAAAATTCTAATAAATCTTACTTCCCTGAGTAATAGTGGAACCCTACCAATACTCCAAGGAACAGTCAGATCCATCATTTTCAAGTGAGGTAGTTTTTGAAACCATTCCTAAATTTGCAGCCTAGGGATGGAAGAGATGGAAAGAATGTGAATGGCAAAATAGGTCCAGACTCTATTTCATTCTCTAAAAAAATAGCTGCAAGGAATCTTGAGCAGCCTTGTTGTTGTTTGCTGTCTTTAGCGAAATATCCTAGTTAAACCCAAGTTGCTTCTCTTCACAGTGATTGTGAACACATTAATTCCCAAGCTCTCAAATTCACCTTGTTTCAGGTTGTACTAAGGTGCGTTCCAACCAAAGTTTATCCAGGATTTGGATCCTAGTTTTTTAGCTGTGTAACCTTGGGCAGATTTTGACCTTTCTGAGGCTCAGCTTCCTCATCTGAGACTCCTAGGGGGAGTCACACCTCACCCCAAAGGTGTGGGGTAAATGTGTTGTGCTGACGTGTGAGCACGCAGGTGTGTCACGGAACAGAGGAGAAAGTTAAAATGCTCCTTTTCTTTTCTTTTCCTTCCTTTCATTCACTGATCACTTTGGCAATCGCATTTCACAATTCTCACTTCTACACTCACCTCTTAGGTTCCTTCTGTGCAAAAAGAACTTGGTAAAGTTAAGAGCATAAAAAAATTGTCATTAAAATGGAAGGAAAATGAAAAGATATCATATTATCTTCTTTAAAGCAATACAAAATAGACTAAATATTAATGTAGTGTGGGGTCAATCATTTATTTTAAAATGGCTTTCTGAAATTCGATTGCTCTTTCTTTTAAGAAACAGTTGAATTTCTAGATTGAAATTGTGATGTGTGCAAAGGGAACAATTCATGCGAATACTGGAATTCAAAAGACGATCACCATATTCATGAAAATTTGGTGTCAAACAAACCTGAAGAAGTCATCTATATAAGCTTGGCAAATAATTGTCAGGTAAGAATGATCTCAGCTTTTCTTTTTGTGTGTGTGGGGACACTTTTATGGGTCTAACAGTCTTCAGTTTATATTGAATTGTATTTATGTAGACAGCCAAATAGACTCCCCAAATATCTCCAAATTCACTAGAGAGTCACTGATTTTAGCTTTGAGGAACTGACCATAATGCATGCTTTTATTATAGAAGGCTTTATGATATTTAAAAAGTCAGATTGGATATATTTTGGGGTATTAAGGTTGTAAGCGAAAGTCTGTACTTTGAAATAAAATATGCAAATCTTGTTTCTGATTATCTATGCTAATTGAGAGGTTTACCTGAAAATAGTGTGTGATAGATAAATGATTTATATTTGCCTGGAAAATAGAGTCTATTTTTTTTCCATCAGATTTATCTTTTTCTCTCTGCTTTCTCCTTCCCTGGTTAGTCAGTACTCTTAGACAAATATCATGGAGTCTAATTTCTACCGCTGTATCAGATTACTCAAGGATGGTCACATGTTTAATAACAATAAAAGTGACACCAGATTTCAAAAAATTGCTCCTCATATTTGCTGTCGAGTTTTTCCTCCCACAGAAGAAACCATGAACGATTCAGTGTCAGGTTAAAAAAACTCCACCCCTAAGCGTTAGAAGAATTTTATCCTTGGAAAACCTCTCCCCCACGTTTCACCTTGGTAAATTTTGAATTGCTAGTGACTTCAGAATAAGACCCTAATTTACACACCTGTATATATCTGAGTCTTTTAAAAATAGTCTTATTCAATAAATGTGGATGGACATAGAAGATAGTCATTGTCTTTGAAAAGCATGGCTATTTGTACTGTTAAATAGGTATGAGGGTGTCAAAAAGCTTCTGTAATATATACCAACCTTGTACATTAGTCAGAACTAGATATTCTGGTTTTCAAATTGTGACTCTTAGGGCACGGAGGCCACAGCTCTCACTTCTTCTCACCTTCTCCAAACTTCTGTCCCACAAATATGGGGTTGCAGAGCATCACTGATTCTATGTGGACTTCTTCACAACATTTTCATCTGATCCTCTGTCACTACACTTATGGGTGTACATGTGTATGTGGGTGGCCGGTGTGAGTGAATAGGGAGATAATTGGATGAGGGGTCCTTCTCTCCAAAGATTAACTGAACTTGGGAATTTTGTTGATGAGTGTGCATTGGTTCATTTGCTATTTATAGAATGCAATATCAGCTTTGAGATCAGCTTGTTTTTCCTTAGGAGTTCACAAAAGTACACTTTGGACTTCTTAGTTTTATAAGTTCAAGCGTTGCTACTGGATGTTGTTTGCCTTTGTGCACTAGTAATATTCCCATGGTTAAAAGTGGTATTTTATAAGTGATATGTACAGCCGTGGCATAAAATATAGAGTATCCAAGTCAACATCAGAGATTTTCTAATATTAAAAATCCATGCAGGTTTACATATTGAAGTTTTTCTTGAAAGAAGAGAATCGGTTTAAGTATTACTTTGCATTTCCTAAAAACACATTAAGTCATCCTGGGGAAAGGAAAGCAGATGATGGCCATAGAAGAATTAAGTGTTGATTTCATGTCTGTCATAATGTGAATAACATGCAGATACATGACCAGCAGTTGACCAACAGTACAGTTCTTTCTTAGCCACAAATATGGAAATGCTTTACAAAGCCAGGTCACAGGCACTATGACACTCAGCACTGTTTTCATAACAGAAGATAAATGGTACTTGTAAACAAATCAGAAATGTATCTCAATTTATCAATAAGTGCATTATCAGTGAAAAAGAGTACAAACAGAATGAAACATTTGTCATGATATTCCAGCATTTAAAATTTAGCAGAAAATTTGGAAATTTACTTCTAAAATTTCTAAAAATGAATATAAAATTGCCTAAGAAAATGATTTGTTATATTAGAAATATACTAGAAACTATTCTGATGCTAGGGAGTGGACCCAAACCAGCATTTCTAACTAGACATTTTACAGGTATTTTTGACTTCTCTTTTGAAAGAACATGGCACTTTTTCTCCCCTTTCAAATATTTGTTATGACAGTAATTCCCATTCAAATGAATAGAGATATTTTTCATTCATTTGGATCAAAACCAGTATTGAAACATTTTTAGACTAACTCTTTTGCACATTTCTTTTAGACTAGAGATTGAGGAAAGAAGCATGAAAATTGTATACTTTTATTTTTTATTCATAACTGTCTTGAAAGACTTCAAATACTTTTTTTTTTCTTTTTCACATAATGGCAGCTGGACTAACAGCCCATATGTCAAGTTAAAATCTGAAGCAATTTGAAATGACTGAGATTTTAAACCTCAAAAATTACTGTATATAATGGAAACTCAGACATAATAGTTCATGATGGAAATTCAGTCACCATAGTCAGGTGGATGGTGATGTTGCAATAAGGAAATGTAATTAAATTGTCCGTATCAGAAAGAGTTGACTAATCATTCATAAGGGGGCTTATGTGCTTTCTTTTTTAAGTCAATTCTTTCCTTAATCATTCTTAGATATTTTATTCCCAGCTATAGCTTTATGCTGATCAACCTTGTTTCTGATTTCTCTTAATTTACTAATGCTGTAAAGATGTTGCATCTTTTCCAAGCTCCCTTACAACTGACTTTCAAATCAATTTAGGCGTCTCAAAAGCATTTCTAAAATACCAGATGCTCTGTCAGCTGCACAGAACAATGCACTAATAATTATATTTCTCTTTCTTACAGCAGATCAAAGTCAGAGATGAGGTGACATACACCTAAGATATTCAAACTCTAGCTTGAAGGTCAATTGGATCTGCCTACATATGTTGCTGATTTTGTAACATGAAAGCCAGCTAAAAAGAACAGATCCAGGAAATGCGTGTATTCCGTATTCTTAATTTCAGTCCTATCCAAATGTTTACAGAATAGTTTGAAGAGATTTGCGTTTTCTTGTTATCAGTCTTATTAAAGCTTGGCAAACCTTTAATAACAAGTCTATCAACAACCCATCAGGGATTTGATTTTAATCTTAGAGGGCTTGAAATTTGTGTTTATTGAACAATTTTTAATTGGAGGCACCAAGACCTTTCCTGATGGGTTGCCCATGTTGCCTCATGGAAATGTGGCATGCATGCTTTGCTTGAAAAGGCAATGGCAGCCGGGCAAAATTAATACTGTGTACACCGAGAAGGGGGCAGGCAGACAGGAAAATGGCAAGATTCCCCTCCACAGAGCTTTAATGTGGATACTTTAAGCCATCCAGAAAAAGTGAATGCAACTAATCACTGCCTTGCACTTGTGTTATGTTTCCATGGTTTAACTGAAAACATTGGAATAGGGAGACAGGTGCCATTCACAAGCCAGAGTACATCAGCTAAACCAGAACTGTGGGTCAGATTCACGTCTGCCAGCTACATAACACGTTAAAAATTACACTTTAGGAAAAACAGAGAAAAATAATATGGCAGTGGTTTCTCCTCTAGTCAATTCTACACGTTAGTGCCAGATTAAATTTATCATGTTAGACAAATGTCAAAACCTTCAAGGATTTCCCTCTGCTCTAAGAGTGAAATACCAACGCCTACGTTTGTGTTTCAGTGCCCCTCTACTCCACATGTTCAGTTCTGCATGGGAGTTGGGGTTCTGAAGCCAGGCTATCTGAACTCAAATTCCAGCTCCGTCACTTACCAACCTGTGCCACTCAAACAGTTTCCTTAGCCTCTATTGTGCCTCTTTTCTCTTCTCTAAAATGGAGACTAAAGTTGTATCTGTATCATGTGGTTGTTATGAAGATTAAGTGAGTTGTTATGTAAATGTTCTTAAAACCATGCCTAGTACCCTGGAGAAGGGAATGGCAACCCACTCCAGTATTCTGCCTGGAGAATCCCATGGACAGAGGAGCCTGGAGGGCTACAGTCCATGGGGTCGCAAGAGTCAGACACGACTTAGTGACTAAACTACCACCACCACCCTCATGGACTACAGCACGCCAGGCCTCCGTGTCCATCACCAACTCCCGGAATTTACTCAAACTCATGTCCATTGAGTCGGTGATGCAATCCAACCATCTCATCCTCTGTCGTCCCCTTCTCCTCCTGCCTCAATTTTTCCCAGCATCAGGTTCTTTTCAAACGAGTCAGCTCTTCACATAAGGTTGCCAAAGTATTGGAGTTTCAGCTTCAACATCAGTCCTTCCAGTGAACACCCAGGACTGATCTCCTTTAGGTTGGACTGGTTGGATCTCCTTGCAGTCCAAGGGACTCCCAAGAGTCTTCTCCAACACCACAGTTCAAAAGCATCAATTCTTCAGTGCTCATCTTTCTTTATAGTCCAACTCTCACATCCATACATGACCACTGGAAAAACCATAGCCTTGACTAGACAGCTTTGTTGGCAAAGTAATGTCTCTGCTTTTTATATGCTGTCTAGGTTGATCATAACTTTCCTTCCAAGGAGTAAGTGTCTTTTAATTTCATGGCTGCAGTCACCATCTGCAGTGATTTTGGAGCCCCCCAAAATAAAGTCAGCCACTGTTTCCCCATCTATTTGCCATGAAGCAATGGGACCAGATGCCATGATCTTCATTTTCTGAGTGTTGAGTTTTAAGCCAACTTTTTTACTCTCCTCTTTCACTTTCATCAAGAGGCTCTTTAGTTCTTCACTTTCTGCCATAAGGGTGGTGTAATCTGCATATCTGAGGTTATTGATATTTCTCCCGGCAATCTTGATTCCAGCTTGTGCTTCATCCAGCCCAGCGTTTCTCATGATGTACTCTGCATATAAGTTAAATAAGCAGGGTGACAATATAACAGCCTTGACGTACTCCTTTTCCTATTTGGAACCAGTCTGTTGTTCCATGTCCAGCTCTAACTGTTGCTTCCTGACCTGCATGCAGATTTCTCATGAGGCAGGTCAGGTGGTCTGGTATTCCCATAGCTCTGTATAAATGTTTAAGTAAGTAAAAGGTGTCTGACTGTATTACAGTGAGGTTATGTTTCTTCCCGTCTCTGACTCTCTCCGCATGGTCTTATGCCCACTTGAAATTCTTAATGAGGTCAGAAATGGAAGTAGTCAAGAACCAGCAAGCTAAGTAGCATGGAAGTCACTAGGTCAGGGATTAGGTGGTCCTTTTAGAATGGTCTGCTCAGAAGTCCCCCAGCCCTTCAGCTTCTACACAGTTGCTTACCTGATTCTCTTTCATTGGTGTGTCTTTTCCTCCCTCTTTCCTCAAAACCAACTTGCTTTCTTTCCTCTGAAGCTGATCCTAGAGTGCTCAATTGTTGTTGTTTAGTCACTCAGGTGTGTTCGACTCTTTTGTAACCCCAAGAACTGCAGCATGTCAGGCTTCCTCATCCTTCACCATCTCCCAGAGCTTGCTCAAACTCATGTCCATTGAGTCGGTGATGCCATCCAACCGTCTCATCCTCTGTTGTCCCCTTCTCCTCCTGCCTTCAATCTTTCCCAGCATCAGGGTCTTTTCTAATGAGTTGGCTCTTTGCATCAGGTAGCCACAGTATTGGAGCTTCAGCTTCAGCATTAGTCCTTTCAATGTATATTCAGGATTGATTTCCTTTAGGACTGACTGATTTGATCTCCTTGCAGTCCAAGGGACTCTCAAGAGTCTTCTCTAACACCACCGCTCAAAGGCAATAATTCTTTGGTGCTCAGCCTTCTTTATGGTCCAACTCTCACATCCATACATGACTACTGGAAAAACCATAGCTTTGACTAGACGGACCTTTGTTGGCAAAGTAATGTCTCTGTTTTTTAACATGTTGTCTAGGTTGGTTTCTTCCAAGGAGCAAGCGTCTTTTAATTTCTGGCTGCAGTCACCATCTGCATTGATTTTGGAACCCAAGAAAATAAAGCTGGTCACTATTTCCATTATTTCTCCATCTATTTGCCATGAAGTGATGGGACCAGATGCCATGATCTTTGTTTTTTGAATGTTGAGTTTTAAGCCAACTTTTTCACTTTCCTCTTTCACTTTTATCAAGAGGCTTTTTAGTTCCTCTTCACTTTCTGCCATAATGGTGGTATCATCTGCATGCTAAGTAGCTTCAGTTGTGTCTGACTCTGTGAGACCCCATAGACGGCAGCCCACCAGGCTCCCTTGTCCCTGGGATTCTCCAGGCAAGAACACTGGAGTGGGTTGCCATTGATCATCTGCATATCTGAGGTTATTGATGTTTCTCCCAGCAATCTTGATTCCAGCTTGTGTTTCATCCAGCCTGGCATTTCACATGATGTACTCTGCATAATTTAAATAAGTAGGGTGACAATATACAGCCTTGTCATACTCCTTTCTCGATTTGGAACCAGTCTGTTCTTCCATGTCCGGTTGTATTGCTTCTTGACCTGCATTCTGTTAAAACATTTTACAAGAAAGGCGCAAGCTTTTAGGGGTGATAATCAAAGAATTTGGCAAGTGACAGGACAGAACACCAACCAAATCACAGCTGCTTTGCTAACGGATCAGCATGTACACTGGTTGCAAAAAGACAGACTGGCCCTAAATACCAGCAAATTACCATCTCTGCCAGCGTCCATATTTTTCTTTCATGATCTCAAATAAGTCAGTGTAATAAATCACTGATGTACAAAATAAACTTGACATTCCTGACTCTGGAAATCAAGGCTCTTTACAATATAGCCAAATCTCCTTCTAGGACATTACTGCCTCTACCCTTTATATTAAAAATCTGCTTTAGTTGTATGTTTATATCCACTGAACATACTATACACATTGATGTTTTCTTGATTTTGTATATCACGTGGGCTGTCTATGATAGAGGACAACTTTGCCTTACTTCATTTTAGTGGGTGATAGAACAAAATGATGTAGATTATTAACACTGTCAACCAATCACATAGCAATTTAGTTTTTGTGAGCTTTTTAGGACATTGATGCTTGCTTACCAATGATGGCAATTAGTACCAATGAACAACAAAATTTATAATAGTGGAATTAAGGGGATCAAAACTGTGGTTTTTGAGTCTTGTCTATAGAAATAGAAAGTTGCTGAGGGAAAGAGAATGGATATATTTGTCTATTTAACACTATATTCCTCATCTTTTTAAAAAGATCTATCTTAGGAATTTCTAACTTTTCTTTCATGAAGTTATATCTCATTCTGTTACATAATATGTGAATATGTCAATCAAAAAATGACCAAAGTGGGTTGAAAAGAATAATCTCCAAGAATAATGGAAAGTAATTTCCTTATTCCTACTTCATGGAGCTCTTTCCCCTCCTGATATTTCTGGTGTCATTGTTCATTCGCTCAGTTGTGTCCAACTTTGTGACCCCAGGACCTGCAGCATGCCGGGCTTCCCTATTCTTCACTATTTCTGAGAGTTTGCTCAAACTCATGTCCGTTGAGTTGATTCTACAACAAAAAATGCTAAAAGTAAAGGATATGATTTAGGAAACAATAAAGTTTTATTTGATATATGTTTGCATCATTCACAGGAGGACTCAGGACACATAAAGGGCATGGATATAGGGATGACTAATCACTGTCAGCTGGACTATGGCCACAGGAGCCATATTCCCATGTTTAAGCAAGACAAAATTGTAGATCACTGGATTATACCATACCTAGTATCAAAGAACTGTTTCAGGCTATATATGTGTCCTAAGTATTTCTGAAAATTCAGAGGCCCATTAAATGGATACAGTTATTTTATGATGTTTTACAACAACCTGGAGTGGAGTTTTCAACAAACTCCTAAAAGAATGTTAAATTAACTCTATTGAGTGAGTTACTCAGAGACAAATATTTGACTCTAAAGGACTCTTTGAAGCTCTCCCTTTTCATGTTGCGTCCAGAGTATTTTGGTAGTCATTTGTATTTATGATGTTATTGTAAATTTTGGGGATCTAGTCCAAGAGTTTCCAAAACACAGAGCTGCAACTGTGTAGGCAGACTAATGATCCCTCTGTAAATCTGTTATGTTACATGGCAAAAAGGACTTTGCAGACGTGATTAAAGAAAGAAGGGAAAAAAGGACATAGATGGTTAGATGTCCCTGCATTATATGGATGGGACCAATCTAATCACATAAATCCTTAAAAGCAGAGAATCTCTCTTGGCTATGGTTAGAGATAGAGATGTAAGGATGGAAAGAGGGTCAGAAAGATGCTACATTGATGGCTTTGAAGATGGAGAAAGGGGACCATGAGCCAAGGAATTCAAGGCCTTAAGAAGCTAAAAAAGAGAAGGAAACAGACTTTACCCTGGAGTCTACACAGGAAAATGCAGCATTACCCACAAAATTAATTTGAGCCTGTGAGAACTATGACAGACTTCTGATCTACAGAACTGAAAGATAATAAATTTGTGTTTGTTTAAATTTATGGTTATTTGTTATGGCAGCTATAGAAAATGAATACAGGAGATTGCATGGCCATTTTTCTTACATGGGAAGTAGTGGGGATTCAAAAAATATAGACTCATCTCAAAGCATTTACTAAGAAATATTTGGCAAGGAGACTTGATGCTACTATTTTTGTTTTTGAAACTTCTTAATTATTCTGTAATGTAATTGCAATATCCATTCATTTATTAGGCTGGCAATTACATAATTTTCTTTTTAAAAAAGAGCTTCATTGAAATAAAATTCACAGATGATTCACACATGTACAATTCATTGTTTCTTAGTGTAGTCACACAGTTGTGCAATCATCATGACAATCTAATTTTAGAACATGTTTGATCTCCTGAAAGAAATCCCATATCCATTAGCAGTCAACTCCCATCCTTCACCCTCAGTCTTAAACAATAACTAACCTACTTATGTCTCTATAAATTTGCCTATTCTGGACATTTCATATAAATGGAACTCTTATAATATGTGGCCTTTTGTATCTGGCTTCTTTGATGTAACATGTTTTTAAGGTTCAATCATGTTGCAGCAAGTATCAGTACTTCATTCTTTTTATTGCTGAGTAATATTCCATTGTATAACTATACCATATTTTGTTTGTTCATTCAACAGTTGATGAAAACTTAGGTTGTTTCCACTTTTTAGTTATTATGAATAATTCTGCTATGAACAGCTGTGTACAAGTTTTTGTACAGAGATATTTTCATTTCTGTGGGATACACAGCTAAGAGTGGAATTGCTAGGTCATATGATAAATCTATTTAATGTGTTGAGGAACTGTTAATTGTTTCCCAAAGTGACTGAATGATTTTGCATCCCTACTATTACTAATGTGCAAGGATTCCAATTTCTCTATACCCTCATCAGAACTTGCTACTGTCTTGGTTTTTAATCATAGCAATTCTAGTGGAGATGAAGTGATGTTTCATTGTGGTTTTAATTTATATTTCCCCAGTAATTAATGATGTTGAGCATCTTTTTAGGTGCTTATTTACTATTTGCAAATCTTCTTTGGAAATGGTCAATGTCTATTCACATCCTTTGCATTTTTCAACTGAGTTCTCTCTCTTTTTTTTTCAATTTAGACTTTTTTCTTCTAGAGCAATATTAAATTCATAGCAATATTGAAGGGACTGTACAGAGCGTCACCCTACACTGCCCCTTCCACATATGCATAGCTTCCCCCATTGTCAACATTTCCCACCAGAGTGGTACATTTGTTATAACTGATGAAACTACAGCAACACATTATAATCACCTGAAGTCCATAGTTTATACTGTTATTCAATCTTGATGTACATTCTATGGGTTTGGACAAATGTGTAATGACATGTATCTCTCATTATGGCATCATATAGAATAGTTTCACTGCCCTAAACATCCTCTGTGCTCCACTTATTCATCCCAATCTCTTTCCTCTCCCTTGGTAATCACTGATCTTTTTACTATCTTGATAGCTTTGTCTTTTCCAGAAAGTCATATAGTTGGACTCATACAGAAGGTAGCATATTCTGATTGGCTTCTTTTCACTTAGTAATGTCATGTCTTTTCAAGGCTTGATAGCTTACTTCTTTTCAGCACTGAAAAATCTTCCATTGTCTGCAAGTACCACAATATATTTATCCATTCACCCACTGAAGGACATATTCGTTGCTTCTAAGTTTTGACAATTGGAGCTGCTGTAAACATCTGTGTGGAGGGTTTTGTGTAGGCATAAGTTTTCAACTCCTTGGGGTAAGTACCAAGGAGCGCAATTGCTGGATCTTATGGTAAGAGTATGTTTAGTTTCCTAAGAACCTAACAAACTGTCTTCAAAAGAGGCTGAACCATTTTGCATTCTCACTAGCAATGAACGAGAGTTGCTGTTGTTGTACAACTTGGTCACCTCCACATCACATTATGGATGCTCAGGTCAGAGGAGGCCAGTGAAATGTTAGTGGAAGTCTCTTCGGTGAGAGGTTTCTGTCATCTCCTCTGCTCTCCATTTGTTCCTTTCCTCTCTTTCTGCATTATACTTACTTATCGCACTTGGAATACAGCAACTGCTTGCAATCGTGAATTGATCAGCACAAAAACAACATGCTAAGCTTGGCAGAGCCAGACAGATACAACTTGGAATCCTGTTGGTAGTGTTAACTAAATGTGAAGTAGCTACCCCAGTTACACTAACTTTGAACTTCTTTTTATTTAAGAGAAGTAAAAGTGTTATTTGCTCAGTCGCATCTGACTCTTTGCTATCCCATGGACTGTAACCCACCAGGCTCCTCTGTCCATGGGATTCTCCAGGAAAGAATACTGGAGTGGGTTGCCATTCCCTTATCCATGGGACCTTCCTGACCCAGGGATCAAACCCATGTCTCCTGCATTGCACGCAGATTCTTTACTGTCTGAACCACCAGGGAAGGCTAAGAAAAGTAAACCTTCATTTATTAAAGTCTTAATAGTCTGACTTTCTGTTTACGAAAGAAAGCATTCCTGACTGATTTAGAAGAGAATGCCAACAAGCAAAGATGTTCTTCACTCTCTTTGATTTGAATGCTGACAATAAGTTTTATTAAACATATACTGCAATTAAATTCAATTCTATATTTACTAAATATTGTAGAACCAAGAATTTTGAGGGTTAGATCAGGACTTAGTCTAGACCCACTTACTGAGTCAGAGTATAAACTTGTCAGACCCAGTTAGGTATGCAAAATCTAGGAATGTAAAGAAAAGTGTGGTGTATCTCTCTAGGAGAGCATGCATTACCTAAAAGAATACAGAAGAAGGAAGGTCAAAGATAAAACAAGTATTTATTGAATCTTTGAATTAGGTAGAGAATAAAGTTAACTCATTTTACTCATAACAATTTATAAGTGTTTTTACCTCATTTTAAATGGGTGGAAATTGAGGCTCAGAGAAGTTAAGATATCTACCTAAATTCACAGAGTTAAACAAAACTAGAATGGGATTAGCATCCATGTTACTTTTGTGCACGGCCCATGATTAATTCTACCGTCCTAAACTGTCTTGGAAATGCAGAAGTCAGTTTGTGTGTGCATGCTAAGTTGCTTCAGTTGTGTCCAAGTCTTTTCAACCCTATAGACTGTAGCCTGCCAGGCTCCTCTGTCCATGGGATTCTCCAGGCAAGAAGACTGGAGTGGGTTGCCATGCCCTCCTCCAGGGGATCTTCCCAACCCAGGGATCGAGCCCATGTCTCTTATGTCTCCTGAATTGGCAGGCAGGTTCTTTACCACTAGTGCCACCAGGGAATCTCTCAGAAGCCAGTAGTTAATACCAAAAAAGTTTGTCAGTAGGAAGTATGGCTGTAGCTACCAGAATGGTGGTGTTGGATAAGGTGCAAGGCTTAGAGAAAGAAACTGGCAAGGTTGAGGCATAGACTCATTCCCAGGGACCATCTTCCTAAGCAGATTATAAGGAAAGGGACTTGGACACAGAGGCCAAGCAGAAAAACAGCCCATAATATACTAGGCCCAGCTCTCTAGGCAAGAAATTCAATTCAAATCAATCAATATTTTGATCATCAGCTAGGTGTTCGGCACCATTCTTCACTCTAGGAATATCGTAATATACAAGTCACTCTCTGTGCCTTTGAGGAGTTCATAGTCTAACAGCCCACAGGAGAGTTGGCAGGCAGTTGCAATTCTGTGTAATATCTCTTTGGAAAAGGTAAATGTGCAGGTAGGGTGTTATAGGAGAACATAGGATATCTAAGTCACTCTCCAGTCCCTAGGGAAGGGAATGGCAAACCACTTCAGTATTCTTGCCTTGAGAACCCCATGAAAAGTAAGAAAAGGCAAAAAGATATGACACTGAAAGATGAATTCCCTAGGTCAGTAGGTGCCCAATATGCTACTGGAGAAGAGTGGAGAACCAACTCCAGAAAGAATGAAGAGACAGAGCCAAAGTGAAAACAACGTCCAGTTGTTGATGTGACTGGTGAAGGAAGTAAAGTCCGATGTTGTAAAGAGCTATATTGCATAGAAACCTGGAATGTTAGGTCCATGAATCAAGGCAAATTGGAAGTGGTCAAACAGGAGATGGCAAGAGTGAACATCAACATTTTAGGAATCAGTGAACTAAAATGGACTGGAATGGGTGAATTTAATTCAGATGACCATTATATCTACTACTGTGGGCAAGAGTCCCTTAGAAGAAATGGAGTAGCCCTCATAATCAACAAAAGAGTCCAAAATGCAGTCGTTGGGTGCAATCTCAAAACTGACAGAATGATCTCTGTTTGTTTCCAAGGCAAACCATTCTATATCACAGTAATCCAAGTCTATGCCCCAACCAGTAATGCTGAAGAAGTTGAAATTGGCCGGTTCTATGAAGCCTTACAAGATTTTCTAGAACTAATATGCAAAAATGATGTCCTTTTTATCAGAGGGGACTGGAATGCAAAAGTAGGAAGTCAAGAGATACCTGGAGTAATAGGCAAGTTTGGCCTTGGAGTACAAAACGAAGCAGGGCAAAGGCTAATGGTGTTTTACCAAGAGAATGCACTGGTCATAGCAAACACCCTCTTCCAAGAACACAAGAGAAGACTCTACACGTGGACATCACCAAATGGTCAGTCCTGAAATCAGATTGATTATATTCTTTGCAGCCAAAGATGGAGAAGCTCTATAGAGTCAGCAAAAACAAGACCAGGAGCTGACTGTGGCTCAGATCATGAACTCCTTATTGCCAAATTCAGACTTAAATTGAAGAAAGTAGGGAAAACCACTAGACCATTCAGGTATGACCTAAATTAAATCCCTTACAATTATACAGTAGAAGTGACAAATAGATCCAAGGGATTAGATCTGTTAAACAGTGCCTGAAGAACTGTGGATGGAGGTTCATGACATTGTACAGGAGATAGTGATCAAGACCATCCCCAAGAAAAATAAATGCAAAAAAGCAAAATGGTTTTCTGAGGAGGCCTTACAAATAGCTGGGAAAAGAAGAGAAGCAACAGGCAAAGGAGAAAAGGAAAGATATACCCATTTGAATGCAGAGTTCCAAAGAATAGCAAGGAGAGACAAGAAAGCCTTCCTCAGTGATCAGTGCAAAGAAATAGAGGAAAACAATAGAATGGGAAAGACTAGAGATCTCTTCAAGAAAATTAGAGACATGAAGGGAACATTTCATGCAAAGATGGGCTCAATAAAGGACAGGAATGGCATGGACCTGACAGAAGCAGAAGATATTAAGAAGAGGTGGCAAGAATACACAGAAGAACTGTACAAATAAGATCTTCATGACCTAGATAACCACGATGGTGTGATCACTCACCTAGAGCCAGACATCCTGGAATGTGAAGTCAAATGGGCTTTAGGAAGCATCACTACGAACAAAGCTAGTGGAGGTGATGGAACTCCAGTTGAGCTATTTCAAATCCTCCAAGATGATGCTGTGAAAGTGCTGCACTCAATATGCCAGCAAATCTGGAAAGCTCAGCAGTGGCCACAGGATTGGAAAAGGTCAGTTTTCATTCTAATCCCAAAGAAGGGCAATGCCAAAGAATGTTCAAACTACTGCCTGGCAGGCTACAGGCCATGGGGTTGTACAGAGTTGGACATTACTGAAGTGACTGAGCACGCAGGCATGAACAGCAAGTACAGAGGCCCTGAGGCAAAGAGAATATGGTGTGTTTAGAAAGCTGCAAAAGGCCGAGTCCAACTGAAGCCAGGGTGAAGAATGAGGTGAGTAGGATAAGCAGAGGTTATAGGAAGAAAAACTGGCTTGGCATGCTGAGACATTTGGTCTTTATTCTGAGCACAATTGTGCATCACTAGTGGGTTTCTAAAAAAGGAGTGACATGACCTTATTTTTAGTTGAAAGTATTATTTTCATTAGAAGGCAAAGAATGTATTAGAGAGAGGCAAACCTGGAGGACCAGTTTAGAGGCAAGATTATAGGCAGTAATTGAGGTAGAGATGGTAATGAGATACAGTTACAATGAAGAAGGACAGGCTGAATTGAAACCTAATGCTACTAATGATATAGGATTAGTGGAACTCAGCGAATAAACAGGGACAGGGTTTGTGGCCATCCTTATATTGCCAAGGGCTTTCTTGGTGTCTCAGATGGTCAAGAATCTGCCTGCAATGCAGGAGACCCGGGTTGGATCCCTGGGTCTGGAAGATCCCCGGGAGGAGGGAATGGCTACCCACTCATGCATGCTTGGCTGGATCATCCCACGGACAGAGGAGCTTGGCAGGCTACAGTCCATGGGGTCACAAAGAGTCAGATATGACTGAATGACTAACACTTATATTGCCAAAGAATGGCTTTTTATTTTTTGTTAATAGCAGAGAAAACAGCATGTTTCAGTTGTGTTGGAAAAGAGCCTACAGTAAGGAGAAGAGACAACCAGTGGAGCAAAGTTCTTGAGGAGAAAAAAGGAAGGTGTTCAGAATTCAGATAGAAACATGTGGACACGTGGCAGGAGATAGAGGTATGGATTGGGAGATTGGGATTAACGTATGCACACTTCCATGTGTAAGACAGACAGCTAGTGGGAACCTGCTGCAGTAGCACCGGGGGGTCATCTTGGTGCTCTGTAGCAGATGGTGGGATGGGAGGGGGATGGAAGGGAGGCTCAAGAGGCAGGGGTTATATGTATACACCCAGCAGATTCACTTCATTGTACAGCAGAAACATTGTAAAGCAACGATACCCCAACTGAAAAAGGAAAAGAAAAAAAGTGAGTCTACTCCTGTCCTGAGAGGAAGGGCAGCATTTCCTGCCTGGCAGATGAGGGTAGACCTCACATCTGAGAGCTAGCAGGAACCAAAACTCCAGAAGGGCTTGGCAAGTGTAGAAGCAGAGGATGGCTGTGTTACTTTCCCTAGAAAGTTACTTGAGAACTTGTCCACTTGAAAATGAAATGTGTGTGTATTTGGTCATGTCTGACTCTGCAACACCATGGACTGTAGCCCACCAGGCTCCTCTGTCCATGGCATTCTCCATGTGAGAATACTTGAGTGGGTTGCCATTCCCTTCTCCAGAGGACCTTCCCAACCCAGGGATCAAACCCAGGTCTCCTGCACTGCAGGCAGATTCTTTACTATCTGAGCCACCAGGGAGCCCAACAGAGTTAACTTAAATCCGATTGTGTCATGCATGTGTGCTAAGTCGCTTCAGTCGTGCCCAGCTCTGCAACTCCATGGACTGTAGCCCATCACGCTCCTCTCTCCATGGGATTTTCTAGGCAAGAATACTGGAGTGGGTTGCCATTTCCTTCTCCTCTGCTCGTACTGGTGGAGTTCTTGCTTGGAAACTTCTACTGTCTTTGTTAAGTAGATTATATTCTAAGTGCAAAGAGGAAGTGTAAAGGAAATTGGGGATGATTTGAATAATCACCAAAAGGCATAAGAGAGAGTATTGATGAGGAAAAGAGAGAGATCCAAAAACATTAAATTCCCAGTTAATTGGAAATTATGGCTTTTTGGTGGCACTGGTCTTTGCCATTGTGTGGCTTCCTCCATGAGCATTTCGCTGCCTTGATGTGAGGGCAGGAAGGTTGATAACTAGATTCAAGGTCAGGAATTTAACAAAAAGAGCAATGACAGGGCAAAGAAAACTGTGATCAGAGAGTGAAGATGTTAGACTCTAAAGCTTTAAGGACCTCTCTTCCAAGTGTTGACGAAGTCTAGGAATGGGTGTAAAGGAAAACTGATGGGGAGAGAAGCAGGTGAAGACCTTTGGAAACAAGGAGGTCAAAGTTTGACATTTGGACGGAAAATGCATTGCTTAGTGTACGGTCTATATGAACATGTTTGCCAGAAATAGTGCTTTACATAGATGAGGTCAATTAAAATTTACAACACCCTCAAGAGGAAATTATTTTTATTCCAATTTTCAGATGAATAAATTGATTCTTGGAAAGTTTGAGGAACTTTTGTAAAGTCGAGCAGATATTAACAGTAGTAATAAACATTTTATAGCAATTTACTATGTATCAGACATCATTCTAAGCGCTTTACATTCTAAGTTCTGAGTGCTCAGAAAATTGTATTATTAATGTCATAGAGAGGAGGAAGGCACAGAAAGTTTCAGTAACTCAAGTCACATGGCTTCTAAGTGGCAAAAAGGTAGACTTAGAGGAAGTGTCAGCAATAGGCTATTAATCAAAGTCAATGTTACTACAAAACCCTTGTTTTAGCCACTCAGAAATAGCATCTATTTATGACATTTAGAGTGCTTTTTCATTTAAGAAATTCTTTAGGGAAAAAAAATCTCTTCCAAGAATAGTAATAAAAGTTTTACTAAATTTCATTTCATCTATTTCATTACACTTAAAATTCACACTGTAAAAAATATGAAATGAAACAATATTTAGGCTGAAGGAGGAAGAAGGAAGGAAAGGCAGAAATATAAGGGAAAATTAGACAAAATTCAGAAATCATTGCAGAGGTCTTTGTTAATTTTTCCTGTCTGTGAAGTAGCAAGAGATTTTTCCTACTGATTTAAAGCTAAGACTTGGGTTCCTCATGAATACGTTGTTGTTCAGTTGCTAAGTCACGTCTGACTCTTTGTGACCCCACGGACTGCAGCATGCTAGGCTCCTGTCCTCCACTCTCTCGTGGTTCGCTCAAATTCATATCCATTTAATCGGTGATGTTGTCTAATCATCACATCCTCTGCTGCCCACTTCTCCTTTTGCCTTCTATCTTTCTCAGCATCAAGGTCTCTTCCAATGATTTGGCTCTTTGCATCAGGTGGCCAAAGTATTGAAGCTTTAGTAGCAGTCCTTCCAATGAACATTCGGGGTTGATTTCCTTTAGGATTCACTGGTTTGATCTCCTTGCAGTTCAAAGAACTCTAAAGAGTCTTTTCCAGCACCGCAATTCAAAAGCATCAGTTCTTTGGTGCTCAGCCTTCTTTATGGTCCAACTCTTACATTGTACACGACTACTGGAAAAGCCATGGCTTTGACTATTTGGACTTTTGTTGGCAAAGTGATGTCTCTGATTTTTAATATGGTGTCTAGGTTTGTCAAAGCTTTTCTTCCAAAGAACAAGTGTCTTTTAATTTCATGGCTGCAGTCACCATCCCCAGTTATTTTGGAGCCCAAGAAACTAAAATCTATCACTGCTTCCACTTTTTCCCCTTCTACCTGTCATGGTGTGATGGGACCAGATGTCACGATCTTAGTTTTTTGAATGTTGAGTTTCAAGTCAGCTTTTTCACTCTCCTCTTTCACCCTCATCAAGAGGCTCTTCAGTTCATCTTCACTTTCTGCCATTAGAGTGGTACCATCTGCATATCTGAGATTGTTGATGTTTCTCCCAGAAATCTTGATTCCAGCTTGTGACTCATCCAGTTTGGCATTTCACATGATGTACTCTGCATATAAGTTAAATAAACAGGGTGGCAATATACAGCCTTGTTGTAATCCTTTCCCAATATGGAACCAGTTCGTTGTTCCATGTCCGGTTCTAACTGTTGCCTCTTGACCCACATACATGTTTCTCAGGAGACAGGTAAGGTGGTCTGGTACTCCCATCTCTTTAAGTGTTTTCCACAGTTTATTTTGATCCACACAGTCAAAGGCTTTAGTGTAGTCAATGAAGCAGAAGTAGATATTTTTCTGGAATGCCCTTGCTTTCTCTATGATGCAACAAATGTTGGCAAGTTGATTTCTGGTTCCTCTGCCTCTTCAAAACCCTGCTTGTACATCTGGAAGTTCTTGATTTAGGTACTGTTGAAGCCTAGCTTGAAGTATTTTGAGCATCACCTTACTAGCATGTAAAATGAGTGCAATTGTATGCAGTGTGAATATTCTTTAGTATTGCCCTTCTTTGGGATTGGAATGAAAACAAACCTTTTCCAGTCCTGTGGCCACCACTGAGTTTTCCAAATTTGCTTACATATTGAGTGAAGCACTTTCATGGCATCTTCTTTTAGGATTTGAAATAGTTCACCTGGAATCCTATCACCTCCACTGTCTTTGTTCATATTAATGCTTCCTAAGGCCCACTTGACTTCATACTCCAGGATATCCGGCTCTAGGTGAATGACCACACTATTGTGGTTATCTGAGTCATTAAGATCTTCTTTGTATAGTTCTTCTGTGTATTCTTGCCACATCTTCTTAATCTCTTCTACTTCTGTTAGGTCCTTACCATTTCTATCCTTTATTCCACCCATCTTTGCATGAAATATCCCCTGATATCTCCAGTTTTCTTGACAAGATCTCTAG
Source organism: Okapia johnstoni (assembly GCA_024291935.2). Classification (NCBI taxonomy): domain Eukaryota; kingdom Metazoa; phylum Chordata; class Mammalia; order Artiodactyla; family Giraffidae; genus Okapia; species Okapia johnstoni. The sequence goes on along the minus strand of CM044316.1, from coordinate 76,950,233 downwards.
TCTCCCATTCTATTGCTTTCCTCTGTTTCTTTGCATTACTCATTGACCTTCTTATCTCTTGCTAGTCTCTGGAACTCTGCATTCAGTTGGGTGTATCTTTCCCTTTCTCTCTTGCCTTTTGCTTCTTTCTTCTGCTATTTGTAAAGCCTCCTCAAACACTATGCTTTCTTGCATTTCTTTTTCTTTGGGATGGTTTTGGTTACTGCCTCCTGTACAATATTATAAGCCTCCATCCATAGTTCTTCAGGCACTCTGTCTACCAGGTTTAATTCCCTTGAATCTATTAGTCATTTCTACTGTATAATCATAAGGGATCTGATTTAGGTCATACATGAATGGTATAGTGGCTTTACCTACTTTATTCAATTTAAGCCTGGGTTTTGCAATAAGGAGTTCTTAATCTGACCCACAGTCAGCTCTTGTTTTTGCTGACTGTATAGAGTTTTTCCATCTTCAGCTGCAAAGAACATAATCAATCTGATTTCGGTATTGATCATCTGGTGATGTACTTGTGTAGAGGCTTCTCTTGAACCCAAGAAAATTGTGTTTGCTATGACCAGTGTGTCCTCTTAACAAGATTCTGTTAGCCTTTGCTCTGCTTCATTTTGTACTCCAAGGCCAGACTTGCCTGTTACTCCAAGTATCTCTTGACTGTCTACTTTTGCATTTCAATCCCCTATGATGAAAATGACATCTTTTTGGTGTTAATTCTAGAAGGTATTATGGGTCTTCATAGAACCAACCAGCTTCAGCTTCTTTGGCATCAGTGGTTGGGGCATAGACTTGGATTACTATAATGTTGAATGGTTTGCCTTGGAGATGAACTGAGATAATTCTGTCATTTTTGAGGTTGCTCTCGAGTACTGTATTTTGGATTCTTTTGTTGCCTATGATGGCTCCTCCATTTCTTCTAAAGGATTCTTGCCCACATAGTAGATACAATGGTCATCTGAATTAAATTCGCCCGTTCCTGACCATTTTCACTTATTCTTAAGATATCAATGTTCATTCTTGCCATCTCCTGCTTGACCACATCCGATTTACCTTGGTTCGTGGACCTAACATTCCAGGTTCCTATACAGTATTGTTCTTTACAGCATCAGACTTTACTTTCACCACCAGACACATCTGCATCGGGGAGTCATTTTCACTTTGGCCCAGTCGCTTCATTCTTTCTGGAGTTATTAGTAATTTCCCTCTGCTCTTCCCCAGTAGCTTATTGGACACCTTCCAAACTGGGGAGTCCATCTTTCAGTGTCATATCTTTTTGCCTTTTCACACTGTTCATGGGGTTCTTGTGGCAAGAATACTGGAGTGGGTTGCCATTTCCTCCTCCAATGGACCATGTTGTATCAGAAATCTTCACTTTGACCTGTCTGGCTTGGGTGACCCTGCACAGCATGGCTCATAGTTTCATTGATTTATGCAAGCCCCTTTGCTACGTCAAGGCTGTGATCCATGAAAGAGTCCTCATGAACCTGGTTGCATTCTTTTTTTTTTTTTAGGTCAACAGCTAAAGGGTAAGGATTTTGCAGTAACAAGTTCACAACCTTTGGCAGTTCCTCTTATTACTCCTATTACTGTATACCTGAACCCCTGGGAAGGTGTGGGGGTGGGGTAGGGGCTGACAGATTCTCTGCCAATCAGCTACACTTTTCCACCAATCCACGCAGACACTTCTGGACCAACTTCAATAGCTGGACACCAGCCTCCATTTGCCTCTCTCCTTAGTGATTTCTACCGTTTCTTCCACAGCTACTGACTATATAGTCTGCTGAAGGGGCATAAGGAAACAGAAAGCAGTATGTCTTTTGACTCTGGTTGTGTTATGTTTAAATTCAAGAAAGGAGAACAAGGAGATGACGATATCAAAGTATTTCTATGTGAGTCTGAGCTTGTTGCAGTGAGAGTGACAAGTTTTTATTTATGATAATGTTAACCAAAAACTGGGAACCCCAACATTGAAGAACTGTCATGAGCACAATATTTTTTCTTCAAACTTAAGAAATCAGTATCATTTAAGGAAAATCAAAACCTGTGTGACTCAGACTGAGTTTCAGAGACTTCTTTATCACAAGTCATCTGACCTCCTCCGAGCCTCAATCTCTTTCTCAATGTTGATAATAACCATCTTCAGAGATCAGGATAATAACCAATCATTATAATGAAAATAGATATTATCTATGAATAGCCTGTGACCTGTTACTGAAAACTAGGTCACTGTAACTCTACTTTTCATTTGGAAAACATATATCTTTAGACATGGGCACTGAGGTTATGTTTGCTAGTACCTGGTGCTAAGATCAGTGTAAACAGCTACAGTCAATGCAGGATGCTTAGCTTTTGACAAAGACATTGTTTCCCATTTGATTCCTTGTGGAACAAATGAATATTACAGTCACTAGAAGATGCAGTTGGAAAAGTTTCTTAGCAGCTCAGATGTTCAAAGTGTACAGTGTATGTAGATTATTATTTTCTTTTTCCTTTGCAAAAGTCTATTTTTTTTTAAACCAAAATGACTAGTGTATGGAAGCAACATATAATTGGAGTTACTGTAAAGGTCACAACTAAATGATAGAATAATTGTTCAAATATGTGGTTTTGTCAGCCAAACACTTAGTGATTTTATGATCCATTGGTGTCTGCTTTATTTGGAAGGAGGTGGAAAGTAGGGAGATTTATATCTTCTAGGATGTACCTGATTTGGACTTTTAATCAAGACTCTGGTTGGTGGACTATGGCTTTCTTTAACTCTTCTGATTAATTTTCATCTATTTATATCACAATATAAAATGGCCTGCTATAGCTAGTCTGTGGGCTGAATTTAGCCTGGAGAACATGTTGCTTGGGCAACACATATTTTACAGGTTGGAGAATGGGTGTACCCTTGGGACAAGTGTCCACTTTTCACTATGCGAAGCCCCCCACCTCTCTGCACTGTGGCTTATACTCACTTGGCACCCACCCCTGCACTCATGTATTGGCTGGTCATGGTAGGCATTGGAGTTTGGGACTTCTGACTGACGAAAAGGAAAAAATAAGAAATCACCCAGGTATTTATTTTTCGCATGACCTTGCCATTGTAAAGTGGAAAGAAAATTCCGTTTTTATTATAAATACATGCTATGAATGCTGGTACTGCATTCTTTGGCTTAAAAAAAGTCTGCCTCTAAAATAATCTAAAAGGGGATTCGTTTTTCCATCACTTCTTTCAAGAGCTCTGCTAAGTAAGCAGCCAAAAAGAGAGTAAAGGGCCACTGGATACTCAATTAGAGGGAGAGAATTCCTGTCAACCTTACTGAAGGAGGAAAAAAAGCAAATCTGGCAGATCAGGGGCTTTCTGCTCAATGCTATGTGATTGCCCACAAAGCTCCTGTGATTGGGCACTGGGACAGCACATCGCCCTATTTGCACATGTATGGAAACACTTTTTGTGGAAGTTACTTGACAACATTTAATGTTTATTGTTTACTTGTCATTCCCCCAAACCACACACAGACTGTTTGGGTTACACCTAATGACAGTTCTTATTCATTTTACAGTTTACCGTTTCTTTTTATTTAGCTTTTGTTATGGTTTAACAACTCCTTTCATTTGTTGGAATCGTAGACAAGTTTGAAATGTGAGCACACCCGTAAGACAAACACACATCATTACCTTTCCCTCTCCTGGTGTGCAGCCCTTTGTGAAATCTGCCAAGGGAGTGTAGATGCTGATGTAAGGGGATCAGGGAGGGGGAGGGAAGGAACCAAATGCCTTGGGATTTCATGGATATTTCTTTGAGAATCCTTCTCCGAGTGAGATGGAAGCCATGGGAGAGAGGTACTAGGTGGTCTACAAAGTGCAGGGCAATAATAGGACTTCAGCAAGGATATTTCTAAGAATATAAAATCCCTGGGGAGAACAAGCACTTAATTTCCTTTCCTTCTTAGTCCTCCGGCCAAGAAAATTATGCCCACTTGTGATGAGAAAGGAATCGCCATTGGGCCATCTAAATGCCCATTTGCAACCTATGCTAAATTCAAATTAGTTAACATTGGGAAGTAGAGGAATGACTATTTTACTTGGATCTGTCATTCATTCATACGACAAATAATGAAGCATATTGACCATACTTGTCTTACTTCTGCTTCTGTACCACACCAGGACCAATGAAATAAGGGAGGTGGTAGGTTTTGTGTTCCTGCCCTCATAGATGTTTTAGGTCCCCTGCAAACATCCACTGAGCTACATGATGAAAACAGATGAGAGCCAAGATGCCACGCTTTTGGTGTCCAAAAGGAAGTCATGGTACCCAAAGGAAAAATTTATAATATACTTCAGAGATAACCTGATATCCAAATAGAATCAAAGAAATATTGATATTGGAAGTTGAAAATTTTAGCTCTTGGGCTGGAGAAATCTGAGATAGAAGGATAACTTTCTTTGCTGAGAGTTTGCTTGTAAGTAGCAGCATATGTTTCAGGGAATAACTAGGGTTTCTGTTAACTACTTGTATAGGTAGTGGCTCAGAGGAAGATACGTCTCTAGGGAGGGTAAAGAAGAAATGGAAGCCCAGGTCCAGAAGGAGCTTTGTGAAGTGAGTGAGGGCACAGGTGGAGGCCCTAGGATCACATGGCCATCTCACAAGTGGTGCCCGGGGATTTCACCGAAAGCATATTGAAACTTCAATCTGGTTAAAAATGAATATTCCCAGCTATCAGTTTTTTCATGTATTGCTAATTTGGGTGAACTGTGGGAGCAGATTTGCCACATTCTGTGAGCCTTGAAGCAGTTTGGTCTGTTTTTAGTTCTAGTTATCTGTTTTCTTAATCCTTGCTTTTTTTCTAATTAATTTTCAGGCCTTTTAGACTTTCCCTGATGTTTAGCTGTCTTCATGACATTTTTTTAAAGATTACAAACTGGTGGCAAGTGAATGTTTTTAAGTATGAGTTGATGTTTTTACAACATTTGCATACTGCTGGGTGATTTTATAATATTAAAATTATTTTGAATAGAGTCAAATAGGCTCCTGCCACAAGGTGAGGGAATCCCAAGAGTTCTCTGATGTGGATGGCCAGGGAAACAGAAGCTGAGGAGGAATAGAAAAGGGTGAGACAAAGGAAATGTGCCTTCTGTGGTCACAAAAGCTTTGGCCAGGGAGGGCCAGTGAGGGCTTATGAAGAGCACACAGATGTGCCAAAAAGAGAGAGTCAGTCAGCTTTCTACCTTATATCTGGCCCAGAAGAGCAGAAAGCCAGAACACTAACTTACTACCACCAGCCAAGTAAGAGCCATTCCACTCCTTCCCTTTATGCTTCTCCTCTTATTACCTGTGACCCATGAGGTGAGGAGGAGGTGAGTGAGGAGGCAGGTGGCTTGACAGAGACTGGAGAGGAAGAGGGGAAGGCTTCCTTCTGCATAAAAACTGAAGGATTGCTTAATATTTTGAACTTTTGAGACTTTACATTTCTCTAGTGAGACTATGTTGTATGACTTAAAATGACTGTAGAATTTTCAGGTTACCTGAGGGTGAGCAGAGAAATCGGGTTTCTGGAGTCTTCACACAGTGCTGTGGGGGAGAATTTTCACCCACTAAATGCTGTATACAGGGACTAGAGGAAATAAAACAATATCACAGTTGATCATTTCCAATATGTATTTACCATATTGGTTAATAATAATAATAGTAAACCTTCCTCAGACTCACTTAAACAAGGGGAATTTATTGGGTTATATAACTGTGAAACCGTTTACCTCAGATCAGGACTTGAACCCATGTGCTGGGACTTGAACCCATGTGGCCAGAACTTAGTTTGGACTGTATGTGGCAAGGTGTAAAGCTTAGGAAGTAAAATAAAAGAGAGGCTCCTAAAAGCCAAGTTGACTGGAGAATTCAAGAGCTGTTAGCATTATGAATGGAAGCTATTACCTGAAAAAATATTGCTGCAGGAGGTTTAGACTGGGACGTTAAAACAAATCATTGTCCTGGGTATTGGAGTTAAATAAGGGGGCATGATAATGAAGTTTCACTGTCTTGAATCTGTGGGAAATAGATATTCCAGGGTTATGAGCTCAGAAGCATTAATGCTGTAGGACTGTACCTTGATGAAGCTCCTTTGGGGAAAAGGTAACAGAGCAAATTATGCTCGTGATACATTGGTGTATCTTATAACCCACTTCTTATTTTAGAAATGCTTAATATTATTAATTTACCTAAATGCCAGGGGAGATGGATGCTCAGAGATTTTCTAATTGCCCAAAGAGTTATAATCTAAAACTGGAACCCCCAGGTGGTCCCACCTCAATTCTGAATGGCAGGAGAGGAGTGGTGCTGTTGTTGGCTTCCGTTCTCCAGCAGAGCTGAAAAAGGCTGATCTGCTTGGTCACTTCTCTCCTGCAGGCTCTCGCCTGGCTTCTTAGGAATCGTGTCAGACCAGATTCAAATTGAGCAGCTGAACTATGGCAGTAGGGGCTTTCAAAAGATCAGGATGGATGCTATAATGTTTAACAACTTCCTTCTCAAACCCAAATTTTTGAATTGACAGTGAAGCAAAGATAGAGGAACCTATAAAACAAATAGGATCCCAGGGCTTATTTTAATCAAATTTCTCTCAAGAGGCACCCCATTTCTTACTTCCTTCAATTCCCCCCTCTGCCCAATAAGAAAGAAACGGAAATGAGAGACACCAGTCTCTTTAGTATTATAACGTGTGTATGTCTCCTTTGTAAATATTATTACAAGTGGTGTTAGTATAAATCTGGGAAACGGATGAAGTAATAGATTTAAAATTCTGTGGAAAATAGAGATTTGGTTCTGCCTGTGTGGGCATGTTGCAATCACCTCGAAATGTCAAGTCTTTGGTAATCAAAGTCTTTAGGGCCTTTAAAACCTATATCCTTTTAGGGACAGAGACATATTTACTGAAATACATAACCCAGAAAATAAAGTTCTTTGCTTTGCTTTACACCCTGGAGTGTGATAAATTTTGTGGGCTGTAGCATAAGCTAGTCCCCTTGTTTCTCAGAGGATTTAGTTCCATATCAGAATGCCCCTGGAATTTTAGTACTCAATCTTTGGCCTTTGGAACAACCATTTGTTTTGTAGAGTCCATGATGTAAACGCCTCTGAAATGTTATTAATACCTTTTAACCATTTCCTATAATTATTTCAATAACTTAAAGGAAAATGCCTGTTTTAAAAGATCCCCTTTCTGGTGAGGGACAATTTATAGCCAATATGTAACTCAACAGGAAGTCAAGAGAGCAATCACCAAGAGGAATGAGATAGTCAGAGTTTCTCCAAACACATCAAAAGATTCCTTGGGAACTAAAGTCAGCAACAAAAGAACACAGGATTAGTCATCTGGGACTGGATGTGCCAGCTCCACCCTTCTTTCTCCTGAAGGGAAATGCCTCCTGTTCTATAGAGAAAGAGGAAGCCCTCATATTCTACCAGTTGTTTCCTTATACTTGAAAAATTTGGGGGTGGGAATATGGTAATAGAAGCAAATGGGAAAAATTATACTGAGTCATCAAGTTCCCGTAATAGATCACTATTTGGTTGTTATGGCTATTTATATTAGGGCAAGGAATGACTAAGTTCTAAGTCGTTTTTATAAAAGCTAACACTGTTTTTGGTCCCATAATCTCAGAAAATCTTTCAACAGGAAATGCCTCCCTCTCCATTTTCATCACCTACTGTAAACTATCAAAATGAAATGGGGAGTTGCTATTCGATGGGTATAAAGTTTAGTTTGTTCTACAAGATAAATATGTTCTGGAGGTTTGCTGTATTGCCTGGTGCTTATAGTTAGCAACACTATATTGACATTACTTAAAATGTTAGAGGGTGGGTCTCATATTTTCTTACCACAATTAAAGAAAGGGAAAAAAGTGAGAAAGAAAGAGAGAAATAGAAGGAGGAGGGAATGGGAGGATGGAAGGAAGGAAGAGCAACAATGATAAGTAATGTTCCAGAAAGTGGAGCCCTTACTTGTTTTTCGAGGCAATGCTAACTTGAGCAGAATCGGGCATGGGATTGGGTTGCGAGCATGCTAAGTTGCTTCAGTCATGTCTGACTCTGTGCGACCCCATGGACTACAGCCTGCCAGGCTCCTCTGTCCATGGGGTTCTCCAGGCAAGAATACTGGAGTGGGTTGCCCTGCCCTCCTCCAGGGGATATTTCTGACCCAGGGATTGAACTCATGTTTCTTACATCTATCTGCATTAGCAGGTGGGTTCTTTATCACTAGCACCACCTGGGAAGCCCCATGTGGTTGGTGGGAGCCACTTTGATTCCATCTTGTCTCCAGTTCAGAGGTTTAACTTTGTCCAGTGGGATTCCTTGTTGGTCCTGGGAAGGGCCTCACAGAAGCCACCAGCAGAGAGGCTGGACCCTACCCTCACTTTCATATGCAATTCAAAATAAAGGCTTAGTTTTCAAAAGGATACTACGTAAAGTGATGTGAAAGTGAAAATAGTTTCCTTCTAGATGTTTCTCGGTTTGCAAAATTATGGATCTATTCATCCAAGAGGAACCTGCCTCATTGTGATTTTGTTCCCCACGTCCCCGCTCTGTGGGGACTGCGACAGTCTGCTGTTGGCAAAGCCAGCGTGGGCCAGATACAGCAGCAACTTCAACTACATTTCCCTTTGATCTTCTTCTAAATCCTAAAGACATTTTTTAAAAATCAGAACAGACAGATGCTTTGCAAAAAATGTGCTTGTGTCTATTTTTGTGATTATTTTCTAAAGCAAACACATTTCTCAACAGCATTTAAAATATTCTGGTCATTTCTGTTTTTATTTTCTACTATATAAATTCAGGCAAAACTTGTTTATGTAGTATACTTTTAATAAAATGGGCTCCACAAGAAAATATTAGCTACAAACCACCACCTTCTCAATGAAGAGGATTTTTATATATCTCTCTGATCTTTGATGGATCAAACAAAAAGTTTGGGATTCATTGTTGTACAGACACATTGATCATCTAGACACTGTTTACTCTGAAGTCCTTCTCTCTGTCCTACTATTACATGCTTCTCCATCACCCTTTCCTCTGACCACATGCACTACATGAATCTAAGTGTGTCCTCCACTGCCTGACCGCAATTCCTTGCTGTGATTTTGCTGTGTCAGTTCTCACTGTTGGGACTTCCCTGGTGGTCCAATGGCTAAGACTCCATGTTCCCAAAGCAGGGGGCCCAGGTTTGATCCCTGGTCAGGGAACTAGATCCCACATGCCACAACTAAGACATGGTTAAGCCAAATAAATAAATATTTTTTGAAAAAGATTCTCACTGCTTGTCACGTACTTTCACTCTTCAAAATGGCTATTAGAACTTTTCCTTTAGTGATGTTGCTAGTTATTTTTATTGGTTTAGGTCATTAATCTGTACTTTCTCAATACCAAATATGAAAAATTTTAAATTACTTTTGTTTTGTTTTAATCATATAAATTTTTGTACTCTCTACTTCCCCTGGTCATATCTTTGGAGAGATATCAAAGAATTTTGGAAGAGTGACCAGTCTTCACCAAACACAAGGCATTCAGATGTTAGTACAGAGTTTTAAAGATGGCAGAGGTACCTTGAATACCTAGCCAAGAGTCACCAGGAAATGTGTGCACTTGATTAACTGGAGGCCCCAGGGAAAGAGTCTGATGTATGATGCGGAGGAAGATAGAAATGCACTGAAGCCCAAAGCTCAAGTTTGAGAATCTTGAAACCAATGGAAAATTACAAGACTGTTCCAGACTCTTATGAGATTTAAGGTTTCACAGAAGAAAAAGACTTCCAAGAACGTCTCATTGAATTTTTTAATGAGAATATAATTAATTTCACAGCAAGAATAACCCAAAGGTCGTTTTGGAGCAGCTTGAGAGATTCAGATAGGCTAGGGAAATAATTCATAAACTCCACTTCCCCATGTAACCACCATCACCAATTCCTCCCTGGGTGTCCTGGGTCAGGGGACACATGAAAGTCAAGGATGAATTCTGACATGGTGTTGCAAGAATGTGCATACTGAAGGACCAGAAACCCAGGAGGAGCTGACTGTCTCAGTATCCACATTGTCAACCACTAGAGGTTCATTTCTGTGAGACCTGAAGGTTTTTCTTGAAACCATAAAATCCTAGACATGAAAGGAATCTTAGCAATGAGCCCAATTCTACCACATTGTAGATGAATAAACTAAGGTACAGACCATTCAGTGTGGCCAAAGTGACTGTTAGTGCATTAGTGATTTCGCTGTGACTAGAAATCAAGTCTTTTAAAATCCATTCCAGTTGGTTATGACTGAAATCTAACCCAAAAGATATTTGCTGAAAGAATCATGAGTGTCTTAGCCTGGGTTCCCCCCAAAGCAGGGCCTGACACAAAGGGTTCCTTAGAGTTTATCTGGGAATATGATGCCAGGGAACAGGGGTATGGGGCCTGAGAGAGAGAAACAAGGAAGGAGGAAAAGCAAATTCAAGGAAGAGTAGTTAAGTTGGCCACCCTAACTGCATCAGGGGACTGGGGACTGATGTTCAGCCTCTCTGAGACCCTAATGAATTACACCTGGAGTAAAAAGGAGAGAGCCTTTATCCACTGGCTTCCATTGGTCAATGGGAGCTCCATGGGTACTAAGTACTTTGAACTTTCATATTGCACCTACAGGAATAGGGAACCAATTCCCACAGTGTGGCATTACAGCAGTTCCTAAGTAGGAAACAAGAAGTAGAATTTTGGCCCTCTGTGAGATGCTGTTGAAACGCAGTTTCAAGAAGTTGATAGAGGGCTTTCCTGATGGTCCAGTGGTTAAGAATCCATGGAGTTAGGGGAAGGTAGTTGTCATAAGAGAGAAGAGTGGTATGGGATGGGTGGCTGAAACAGTAGGTCCCCACTAAACCAGCCTAACATTTTCCATTCTATATGTTTTCTATTAAAATGAAAATTTTATACTTGAAGAAATAATACCAAATTAGCATCTCAGTAGGCATTCTTCAAGCTTGGATGGCCTCTGAGACAGTGGAAATGGGACTCAGGATAGACCCCCTAATGAGGGGGAGAGAAAATCTAAATGGGACATAGGGCCACTTTTCTGTTTTACAATTAACCCTAGGGTTATCCCTGAGTCAGTCCTCCTAAAGACGAAAGATGTAGGCAATGCAAGGCAACATTAAGTGTGAACACTTTTTTAAAACTCTCAGTTAATACCTTGGGGAAAAGAAGAATCACAGCAGATGTTTTCCCCCCATCTTTCAGTGCATTTTTACCTACTGAGGTTATTTTCTGCTTAAAGTGGAACTCCCTTGGAGATGACAAGAGGGAAATTAAATCTTCAAATAGGACAAAAATATTGGTTGACATTTTCTCATCAGAAAGTGAAAAGTCAAATAGAGATTTCAGCACTTGATTTATCTAGAGTACTTGCCATCCCGAAATAGTAACTAATATCCTTTGATGTTTACCATGTGTCAGACCATGTTTTGTATACATTCCTTTACCCAATGCTCAGAACTACCCTGTCAGATAGATGCTCTTCCCCTCCAGTTTTACCTGTGGAACAAATAGGAGCACACAGAAATGATGTGCTCTAGTTTCAACAGCTAGTGAGTGATAGACCTGGGGTTAAATCCAGGAAGTGTGTGTCCACAGCCTGTTTCCTTAACCCATTTGCACATCACCTTTCTGATGAATCATGAAATTAACTTTAAAGAGACTGTTCTGAACAACTACAGTTGAAAAGTTCCCTTCAGGTGGGTTTTTAATTGCAGACTTCTTTTTGTTTTGCCTGAGTTATCCTGACTTCTGCCTCCACATGGTATTTATATAAAAAACATCTGTTAGGAATATCATGTTGGTACAAGTCCTTTCCAGACTTTGAGGTATATTGTGGCATAATATCATTCTCTATATTGTTTACAGAGATAAAGTAAACTTTGACTAAGTAAACCAAAGTAAATAAACAGTAAAGTTGATCATTGCAAATAAGCAAAGTACATGGGAAAAGGAACTTTCAAATATTTTCTACCTGAACATAGGTAGGAATGAGAAATTTACCTATGCTAACACTCCTATAAAATACTGCCCATACCTTATTAGATATTGGATATCATGTTCTTGAGATCATCAGATTTAAGTACTGCCTATTATGTTGAGAACTTGAATTCAAGAGGTGTCCTGAAGGGAGCAACATAACCTTAAACACTGGTTCATCAGGGGAAGAAAAATACCATGGACCTCCTTAAGTAATCACTAAATAATTTATATGTGTGTGTGTGTTCAGTGGAGAAAAGTGTCCCCTTTGTCCCCTTGTTTTTCAAGTTTCCCTTCCCAGTCCTGCTTCCTGGAAACGCTGGACTCCATGAGAACAGTGTTTAGGTGTAGCATCACCACTCCACTCTTACCGAGCACAGTGGGTCCCTGTAGTGGCTGTGCTAGATGCTGGGGCTACATCAGATTACATGCTATGGTGCCTGTCTTATAAGCTAAATGTGGAGACAGACCTGCACTCAAAAAGATAAACAACTATAATCATAATCACATGCTGAGTTCCAAATGAACAATGCCAGTGATAAGAACTATGGAAAGACACATGAGGACAGATTGCTGAGTATGGAGGTGTGGTGATAGCAGTAGAGATGGGAAGAATGGGATCTAGATACCTAATTGTTAGGGTCTTTCTAACATATGAACATTTTCCACAGGAGAATATTGCCTGAATTTTAAATACTCTTTTGTATCCACTGTTTTGAAGGATTTTGAGGTTGAAACTGTTAAATTATTTGTGCCAAATTTGGCATTATCAGAGTTGAAATGAACGTTATTTAATTTTAAAAGAAGATTTTATTTTTGGTAGTGAAGTGGGAACAATTTATTACAGGTTGTTCTTTGCAACAGAGCACAAGAGGAACAAGGAGAGAAAGCTGCAAGTGTCTGATGAAGCAAAAATATCCTTTACCAGTGATGCTATGAGAGCAGACTGTGGTCCACTTTTCATTGTCAGCATAGAGGAGTGAGAATCAGTGAAAAGCTGGGAATTATAGTCTTGCTTGAGAAATGGAGTGATGAAACATTGCCCAAAAGTGATAGTAACTGGAAAGGTTGAATACATCAAGTGTCATCTATTAAGATCAGATCACCTTGAGTATCACTTTTCTTCCAGCTTGGGTAGAAGTCTGAGAAGGAGGTAAGAGCAAGGATTTGATTGGCAAACAGCTACCCAGATTCAATAAAGGAATTAGCTCTTCTTAACTGTAAAAAAGAATGTAAAAATAAAATTCTACATGTGCCTGGTTACTGCTATAATCGTTTAAACTATCAGAAAACTGTGCATATTAATTAGTTGTTGTTGTTCAGTCACGAAGTTGAGTCTGACTCTTTGCAACCCCATGGCCTACAGCACTCCAGGCTTCTTTGCCCTTCACTATCTCCCAGAGTTTGCTCAAATTCATCTCAGTTGAGAGGGTGATGCTATCTAACCCTCTCATCCTCTGCTGCCCTCTTCTTCTTTAGCCTTCAAATTTTCCCAACATCAGGGTCTTTTCCAATGAGTTGGCTCTTCACATTAGGTGACTGAAGTATTGGAGCTCAGCTTCAGCATCAGTCCTTCCAATGAATATTCAGAGTTGATTTCCTTCAGGATTGACTGGTTTGATTTCTTTCAGTCCAAGGGACTCTCAAAAGTGTCTTCTCCAGCACCACAGTTTGAAAGCATCAATTCTTTGGTGCTCAGCTTTCTTTATGGTCCAACTGTCACATCTGTACATGACTGCTGGAAAAACCATACCTTTGAATATCTAGATCTTGGTTGGCAAAGTGATGTCTCTGCTTTTTAGTACACAGTCTAGGTTTGTCACAGTTTTCCTTCCAAAGAGCAGGCGTCTTTTAATTTCATGGCTGTAGCCACCATCCACAGTGACTTTGGAGCCCAAGAAAATAAAATCTGTCACTGCTTCCACTTTTCCCCCTTCTATTTGCCATGAAGTGATTTTAGTTTTTTGAATGTTGAGCTTTAAGCCAGCTTTTTCACTCTCCTCTTTTACCTTCATCAAGAGGCTCTTTAGTTACTCTTCACTTTCTGCCATAAGAGTGGTATCATCTGCATATCTGAAGTTGTTGATGTTTCTCCCAGAAATCTTGATTCCTGCTTGTGATTCATCCAGCCTGGCATTTCACATGATGTACTCTGCATATAAGTTAAATAAGCAAGGTGACAATATGCATCTTTGTTGTAATCCTTTCCCAGTTTGGAACCAGTCAGTTTTTCCACGCCTGGTTCTGACTGTTGCTTCTTGACCCACATACAGGTTCTCAGGATACAGGTAGTGTGGTCTGGTACACACATTTCTTTAAGAATTTTCCACAGTTTGATGTGATCCACACAGTCAAAGACTTTAGAGTAGTCAGTGAAGCAGAAGTAGATGTTTTCCTGGAATTCCCTTGTTTTCTCCATGATCCAATGAATATTGGCAATTTGATCTCTGGCTCCTCTGCCTTTCTAAATCAAGCTTTTACATCTGGAAATTCTTGGTTCATGTACTGCTGAAGCCTAACCTGAAGGATTTTGAGCATAACCTTAGTGTTAGTCGCTCAGATGTGTCCGACTCTTTGCAACCCCATGGACTATAGCCTGCCAGGCTCCTCTGTCCATGGGATTCTCCAGGCAAGAATACTGGAGTGGGTTGCCATTCCCTTCTTCAGGGGATCCTCCTGATCTGGGAATTGAACCTAGGTCTCCTGTATTGCAGGCAGATTCTTTACCATCTGAACTACAGGGAAGTCCACGAGCATAACCTTACTAGCATGGAAAATAATTAAAGTGAATGCTATATTCCTACAAAAAAGGAGATCCAACAATCTTAAAATAGAAGTTCATTTATCACTGCTGTAAAAGGCCAATTGAGAACAGTGGGTAGCTGTGTAACTAGGCTCAGTGCTTCCAAGGTTTTGTATCCCATATATGAAAATGCAAGAGAGGAAAAGTGTAGAAATATTTTAAAACAATACTAACTCTGTTAATATCTTATAATAACTTGGAAGCTATTTCTAATCTTGGAATATATTTTCACATGTAATTTCCTTAATGGCAAGGATCATGTCTATTTTTCTCATTGGTGAACTTTTAAGGTTTGGCAGTTAATAAATATACAACAAATAAGTGAATATAAATAAACAATTTTATTTAAAACATCCTTCTCTAGCTCAGAATACCTCCAGAAAATCCTTACAAATGCCAATAAACTCTGCTGGTATAAAACAATGAACGTTAGTGTTCCATAATGCCTTGGTCCCATCTGGAAAGCTATTCTTCTTTCTGTCCATCTTTGTATCCATCTCTGCATTCATTTGGGCTTCCCAGGTGGCATGGTGGTAAAGAATCTGCCTATCAAAGCAGGAGACACAAGAGACTTGAGTTCAATCCCTGGGTTGGGAAGATCCCCTAGAGGAGGAAATGGCAACCCACTCCAGTATTCTTGCCTGGAGAATTCCATGGACAGAAGAGCCTGGTGGGCTTGCATCCATGGGGTCGAAAAAAGTCAGATGCAACTTAGCACAGCACAGCACAGGTTCTTTTTTAGAGAAGGAAAACATCTGATAGGCATTTATGGAAAGGTATAATATTTTGATAACTGTAAGTGCTATGGAATAATAATACATCAGGAAAGGAGAATAGCAAGTACCCAAGGACAGTGTGTTATTTTAGAGAGGTCAGGCAAGGCCTCCCTGGTAGACATTTAAGCAGAGACCTGAAGAAGGAGAGGAGTGATCATTTGGGTATCTAAGAGGAGGTCATTCCAGGCAAAGGGAAGAGTAAGTACAAAGTTCCTGAGGTGGTACTGTGCTTGCTGGTTATTATCAAGGAGCCAGGAAGACTGGAGGAGAGTAAGCAGGAGGAAGACTAGTAAGAGATAAAATCATAGAAGTAGCAAGAGGTCAGCCATTTTGGTCCTTTTAAACACATTGGTAGAGGCTTTTTTCTTCAAGGAAAGGATATAAGCTATTGCTTATTTGCAAGTAGACTACATGATTGAAAGCAAGAAGACTAGTTAGGAGGCAATGATAATAGTCCAAGTGAGAGATGATGGTACCTTAGACCAAGATGACAGTGGCGGAAATGTAATTAAATTCTTGTGAATGAGGAATAATTATTTGAAGATAAAGAGACAGCATTTTCTGATGGACTGGATTTGGAGTATGAGAAAGAGGAACCAAGGATGACTATACAGTTTCTAAGCTGAAGAGTCAGGGAAAGAGATGCGGAAGGCTATGGGAGCAGCAGGAGTGAGAGAGGAAGGTCAGTTGTCCAGTCTTAAGATAATCATGTAAAGAGGTCAAGTAGCCAATTGGATATGCAGTCTGGAATTCAAGGAAGAGATGTGAGCTGAGGATACAATCTGTGCATCATTGGTATACCAGGCATATTAAATTCATGGGTTTAAATGAGATGGCCCAGAGCAGATAGAGAAATAAATATTTTTTTAAATACTATAGAAATGATAATTATCTAAAACAGACTGTCAGGTTAGGGAGAATATTCACTTCAATTTTCAGGAGTACTTAATAAAATGGGATCAATTTCAACCAGTGGTTAATGTTCCTATTAGATTTCGTGGATTCAGACATGAACAAGATAATCCCAGCATTTTGAGGAGCTCTGTGTGTGGTGACAAGACAAAGCATCAAGCTGTTCTCTGACTCACTAACAATTGTCTAAGACTTGGGTCAGAACTATGACTTAGAGAGGTCTGGGGGGAAATTCTCATCCATCATAACATTTTGTGAGAGTATCTCCCCCCGAGAGCCGCCTAAGAAGATGGGAGATAGCATCAGTTAGACATGTTAAGCATATGTAACAGAAATGATATTGTTTTAAAATATTACTGAACTTTTCTTCTTGTGCATTTTCATATACAGGACTTTCCTTCTAGTTATTAAGAAACATTCATTTTTATCTGGAAACATTAGGCAGGAAATAGGCAAACTGTAGACAGAAATAAAGAGCCAACATTCAGTTTTTCTCTACCAAAGCAGAACTTTTGAGTGTCTAGTTTGAAAGCATCTTAAAAGCCAGAAAAGTCTTGGAAGGAAAAAAAAAAGATTTTCTGAGTTCACTGAGCTCCCAGTTTTATCAGGTGTCATGAATGTAACATAAAGGAAGATCTTACTACATGGTGAGAATCCAGCCCTTGGGGAATTGGAAAGGCTATGAGAGAGAAGTTCAAGTATGCAGCTGGATGTGTGCCTCCCGAGTTCCCACTCCAGGCCAGACTTGACGACTAGCATTGAATGAAGCTGGGGAGGTAGAAAAATCAAGAGATAAATGAAGGAATCTTAGTATATCTGAGTAGTGGCCTATTTTCTTGGCTAAGGGGATGATACAAGCATTTGGGAGAAACCAAACATTTGTCCTAGAACCATTTTTAACCACAAGCATTAGTAGAAGACATGTTTATTGAAATCAACAAGAGATAAAACTTCAGGTTCCCCATGGCTGCGCATCTTATGCAAATGATCCAGAAGTATCCATAGTGTTATCACTATAGGGTATCAAATACCCTATATTTTGTAACTTTTTCTATGCTCTACACCTCTGGCTGGTTCAGTGATAACACTATCAACTTGATAGGACCATGAATATCAGCCATGGAATATGATGTATCAGGAGATTTAGCCACTTTTATCCCAATTCTTCCAAGATCCAGAGTACAACACATGAGACTATCACGGCAAGTCTATTACTTTCTCCCCCACGAAGGGCTATAACCCACCTTCTATATAACCCTAGGGGGGTAATTAAGGGGTAAGAGAAGAACTATGAAAGACTAAGCGTGTACCCGCAAATAGACTACCTTGAAATGAAAGATATTAAACCGCAAGATAGTAAGAGATACTATTTCTCACACATATAAGTCATAGGTGGGTGTTCAAGAAATAAGATTAACTCAAGTATAGAAAATAATCACACATTTAAAAAATACAATAGCTATTTGGATTAATCAGCATCTTTCAAACACATAATAAGCTTTTTTTTTTTTTTTCTTTGCACATTTGACTTAGGCAGTGACCTAGCTATTAAGTAAGAGTCACTGGTTAGGGAAGGAGACTCAGAACACAGAGAAAGTGGGCAGGACAGTCCATGGCCAACTGGGAAGAGAGAGAAGATTCCTTCCCACCGGAATGAGAGGTGACCACAGAGGCTGGTAGTCCAGGCTTGTGGCTAATACTTCCCCTGGTCAAACCAACACCACACTGAGTTAATAATGGAATGCACAAGCTTCAGAAAATTCAACAAAAGCAAGAACAAATTTCACATACTTTCTCCATTTGAAGTTTCCAAGAGGAGCACCACTATCACCCACAGTAACTGATAAGTCCAGTTCGAGATGATCCAGCACTTGGTCAACAGTCAGCCAGCCTCCAACCAGGCAGTGATTATCTGCCCTCTGGCCATTCTCTTACTAGTTCCCTTCTGTTCTGGCAAAAGAAGAAAGAGAAAGAGTCAAACAAATGCAATTAAGAAAAGTTGTGTACCTCTGTAATTATTCTGTTTGTTTTTAACTCACCTTGCTGCTGCTGCTAAGTCGCTTCAGTCGTGTCCGACTCTGTGCGACCCCACAGATGGCAGCCCACTGGGCTCCTCTGCCCCTGGGATTCTCCAGGCAAGAATACTGGAGTGGGTTGCCATTTCCTTCTCCAATGCATACATGCATGCTAAGTTGCTTCAGTTGTGTCTGACTGTGTGCAACGCTATGGACAGCAGCACATCAGGCTCCTCTGTCCATGGGATTCTCTAGGCAAGAATACTGGAGTGGGTTGCCATTTCTTTCTCCTACTTAACTCACCTTAGAATAAAACTAAGAAGGTTAAAATGTTTGCATTTCAACATTGAAATACAAATCCAACTCGGGGAACTTTTCAAAAATAGGATATCAAGTTGCTGATGTTCAGCATGCCAAAGCAGACCCTGGGGAGTCCTGTAGATGAGTTTTCCCTGAACAAATATCTCTATCCATTGGAAAAATAAGAGATTCATTCGAGTTAATAAACTCCTTTTAAAATTGAAATTATTCATTAGGAGAGTTACAGCTTTTCACAGTCCAGTGAATAAAAGCTTTCTGGTAATAAGTTTTTTGGTAAATAAGTTTTCTGGTATTATCTAGCCTTGCCACACTAGTGTAATGGGGACATGTTTTTCTGTTTTTCCCTTTAGCTGCAAAAGCTTTATTGTTTCAATTTGGTTCAAGGCTTGGGAGAGGATTCCAGGTGTTAAAAATTGCCTAATGACTGCAGAGAGGGGCTTTAGGCAGAAGCCCTGACATTAGGGGGCGCTCCTCAAAGGTCCCTGGGCTCCAGAGGCTTCTAGTCGGTGCTTGAGGGAGAGCCTTTCAAAGCGATACTCGCCCAGCCGGGCCTGGGGACCAGCCAGCCTGTGGAGGTTGGTCAGGTGGTCGCCATCTTGATGCACTTCCCCTGCTCATGTAGGACGGGCTCTCCCGGAAGTCACGGCGGCTGGGGCCCGGCGGGCGGAAGTCAGGCCGCGCGGATCCAAAATGGCCTGGTTCAGGGTCTTCTCCCTGAGAACGGCAGCTTCCAGAGTGTCCTGGGTTTTTCCGCACTCGTCTTGAGACGGCTTCTGCTTGTCCTGCATTTTCAAAAGACGCTGGCCGCCCTGGCGCTTCCCCTCCACCACGTCATGGAAAAAGTGGTCCATCATCGCCATTGAAGATAGAAGCCCAGAGAGAGGTAAGTGGAAAAAAGTTTGAAGGCTGGTCCGAGGCTGGAGCCAGGGGCGTCACCGGGTCTGTTCCATCCATGCACCGTTGCAACAAAAAGATTGCAGGACCGCCGAGGGCGCTACCCGATGGGGACATTTTGATGAGCTGACTGAGAGACAGGAGGAAGGGAGAAAATCTGCTTGTCGTGGGGGGTGGGGAGGAGTAGGGGACGCCACAGGCTCTGACCGCTTCTGAGGGGCCACTGACAAAATGAAACCATTAGTTGATAGGGGAACCAGGAGATAGAATCCTTTAAAACGTGGAACTGGTCCGAAGGCAATTGTATTCTTTCCAGTGGTTGTCTTAGGTCGTCCTGTGGGATAACTCTTCGTGCTGTAGGAAATCACAGGAAACTTACTATTGTAAACCGTCAACCTACAATGCTAGAAATGGTCCAAAGTTCTTGCTGAAGTTCCCTATAATTTGGGAATCTCAGGGATAGTTGAATAATTTCTACTATCTGATAATAAGGAAAAGTTCATGATTCTTCTTAATTTCTATTGCAAAAATGATGTGAGGTGGCTGGTTGTTCTCCCTAAAGGTATTCTCATTTAAGTAAAGGAGCAGAACTGGGGCGAAGTTTGCTTCTGGACCGTGAGGAGGAATTAAGAGAAGATGTTGGGGCAGGTTTCAAAATCCTGTGTAATTTTAACTGGAGGAAAATGAAAACCAGCAAGGTTTCTTTAGATTTCATCTACATGAAGTTAATTGCAAGGGTCCTGCCTTCTGTGTTAGGTTGTGTTTTATTTTAGGGCGTCGTGCCCAGTTTGAGAAAAAAGCCCAATAAAACATAGGCATTCTGTGATAAACTAGGCTTCTTAGAAATAGGATAGATTTCATTCATTTATTGAAACAAACATCTTGAAGTGACTTTGATTTCCCAATCAGATTGGCTGAAAATTGTCAAGGTAAACTTAACTGGAATAGCATCCTGAGCACAATATTGAAATGCACAGTTACTGTCAGATAATTGATATGTGTCTTGGCATTGTCATTTCTTTCTTCACAATTATGTTATATCCTTATTGTGTCCAGTTCTGGAGAAGGTCAGAAAAGGTATGCTAACTCTGGAATGGTAGAGATGGTTAAATTTGCCTGAATGTGAGAGTGTGTGTGTAATTTGTGTGTGCCCTTTAGATGAGAAATAGAATTACAAGATCTCCATGCCTCCTGACTCATCACTCTAAATCAGACCCCAAAGACATAGGGCTCCTGAAAATTCTGGAAATTTCCCTTTAATACTTAACTTAGGCCTGACCTCCTATTTAGGTTTCTGTATGCAGCACTCTTCAGTTTCAGAAACAAATCATTTCCTATTATAACTCAGAAATACTTAGGTCCCCAAACGAACCTGAGATTTCGACCATTCAGCAAAATTTTTATTTGCAAAGCACATGCCTGCTAGCCTGTGCGATTGCAGTAGCTATTCATATGAATGTTGGCAACATTTCATTGTGGGGGTCAATTATGGTCATTTACCATGATGACATAATAACAACTGCAAAAATGTGAAAGCTAAAGTAGGGTTATTATTACTGTTTGTAAAGTCTGGGTCCCAGATGTTCCTGCCAGGAGAGAGAAAAGCTGGAGTGCAGAGATAGCTGACAATCATACTAACCATTCAAATCGCCAGCAGACTGAACAATTTGCAAGCCAGGGATGGGACAAGAGGCTAAAGCTGGCATCTGGGTTGCACACCGCCTCCCTCACCTTGAACTACAGGCTTTTTCCTTCCCTCATGTCATGCAGAAACACTCCCAACCTCCACACCCCTGCACCCTACCCCCAGGCTCAAAGAAAAAGAAGAAATACAGGCAGAGCATTTGCCCAGAGAGATGGGCCAACAGCCAATGTCATCCTCTGATATATAGCTGAGGAGGAATTTATTTCCAACTAGTAGAGGATTGGGGGGCTCATAAAACTGTATAGCTTCAACCCAATGAAATAAGGTTAGTAAAATACATAAACTCTGATACAGCAGCGTGAAGTATGCCTCCAGTCACCTACAATTCACCAATGGCTCCGTGATAGATATTCCGAGCATCTGGCTGTTCCTTGTCAGATGTGACCAGTGTGAGCCTGTCAGCAATGCTTGCCCCCCGCCTCCCGCTTTCCCCACCCTCCTCTTCCACCCTGGGTAGAGGTCTCATACTAGGGTAGTAGCCGGCTCGCTGATTGCAGAGATGCTTAGCAGGTCCAACGGCAGCTCTCTTGAGTGATAACACTCTGATAGCAAGCACCAGTGTGAGACAAAAGCACAGTACTTGTCGAATGAGAAATACAACCGCAGTTGAATAGACAAAAAGGTAGTAAAAAAAAAAAAAGTTCAGCTTGGAAAAAAAATTCAGTGCTGATGATGCCTGGTTTGTTTTTTTTTTTAATAGCTAAAAAAATCACGGTAGGCAGAAACTCCTTTTTGTTTTTTTTAACCACTTCATACTTGTGTCAGTGTGATGTTGAACAAGTGCCATTAATCAAGAGTGCTGTTATTCATTAAGAACAGTGATGTACTTGAATTGTTACTGTAGTATCATTGTTCAGAGCCTCTGGAAGAGCTTTAAAGGAAAGAATTTATAGCTATAGTTTACAGCTAGGACTGTAAAGAACTTTCCCCACTATTAAGCACATGTTAAACGTGGTAATAATAGTAATAATACCTTGTATTTATACAGTGACTATCTTCTGGGAAACTCAAAGTGCCACCTCAATAAACAGTAGTGGCTTCATTGTCAACAGCATCCTTTTAAAGAAAGCTAGAGGGAGGTATTATTACCCTCTTTGCTATCAGGCCAATGATATGTACTTTGTGTTTACACATATCTGTGATGTTAGGCTGCAGGGGAGGTGACGGACGGGAAGGGAGGAAGCGGGAATGGTGGATGGGGGCTGGTGGTGGGAGTGGGTTAAAGAAGTCTGTGTATCTTTTTAAGAACTGTGCCAAAATGAATCCTTCTGCTGTATAGTGCTTACTGTTTATATGACAAGAAAACTAGTCCACACCCTGGAAATGAACTATAGCGTACCGTAAACGGGGGTTTCCATTATAGCTCAGTCGGTAAAGAATCTGCCTGCAATGCAGGAGACTTGAGTTCGATTCCTGGGTCGGGAAGATCCCCTGGAGAGGAAATGGCTACCTACTCCAGTATTCTTGCCTGAAGAATCCCATAGACAGAGGAGCCTGGTGGGATACAGTCCATGGGGTCGCAAAGAGTTAGACATGACTGAGCGACGAACACACTGACACTTCATAAAGGTAATGTAATGATTACCACGGGTAGTGCGTGGGTGCTCAGTCTCTCCGTCATGTCTGACTTTGCAACCTCATGGACTGTAAGCCGCCAGACTCTTCTGTCCATAGGATTTTCCAGGCAAGAATACTGGAGTAGGTTGCCATTTCCTCCTCCAGGGGATCTTCCCGACTCAGAGGTCAAAGCTGGGTCACCTGCTCGGCGGGCAGATTCTTTACCACTGCGGCTCCTGGGAAGCCCTTACCCTGGGTAATCAGTAGTAAAATCTTTTTCAACTACCTTCACTAATCCAGGTTATTTTAATTGTTGCTATAAAAGTCTTACACATCCTCCAAATTGCAGGTAATCAAGTTGTTTTCCAGGAATTGGAGTCATCTGTGTCTCATTTGAGCTGAGCTGGTTAAGACTGTATAGGACAACTGATGCTCCAGCTGGGTATGCACGAACATCCACTTGGTGATTTTTTGACATCAGAGGGCTGAAAACTCCACTGTCAGAACATGCTAAGTGCATCTATGTTTTCAAGAGGTCTAGAGCTTAGTTTACACCTGAACAGAACAGCAATTACTGTTTGGTAGTGGTTTAGTCGCTAAGTCATGTCCAGCTCTTGCCACCCCACAGACTGTAGCCTGCTAGGCTCCTCTGTTCATAGGATTCTCCAGGCAAGAATACTGGAGTGGGTTGCCATTTCCTTCTTAAGGGGATCTTCCCAACCTAAGAATCGAACCCAGTTCCCCCCTGCATTGCAGGCAGATTCTTTATCCACTGAGCTTTACAGCACCTTTTTCCAGTCTCCTTACCCCATGCCTCCTACATCCCCAACACCTCAGAGTGCCCCTTGCCTTGGGGGAGCCAGATCTAAGACTTGTTTTTCTGCCTCCTCACTTTTCTACCTTGGGAAATAAACTCTCTCTTTACTGTTAGCGTCCACATCTCAGCATTTGGGCTTGCTGCATGATGTGCAAAATGAACTTGGTTTTGTAACAGCATTTTCCAAGTATCAGTTCAGTTCAGTCGCTCAGTCATGTCCGACTCTGCGACCCCATGAACTGCATGCAGCATGCCAGGCCTCCCTGTCCATCACCAACTCCCGGAGTTTACCCAAAGTCATGTCCATTGAGTCAGTGATGCCATCTAACCATCTTATCCTCTGTTGTCCCCTTTTCCTCCTATCTTCAATCTTTCCCAGCATCAGAGTCTTTTCAAATGAGTCAGCTCGTTGCATCAGGTGGCCAAAGTATTGGAGTTTCAGCTTCAACATCAGTCCTTCCAATGAACACCCAGGACTGATTTCCTTTAGGATGGACTGGTTGGATCTCCTTGCAGTCCAAGGGACTCTCAAGAGTCTTCTCCAATACCACAGTTCAAAAGCACAATTCTTCGGCGCTCAGCTTTCTTTATAGTACAACTCTCACATCCATACATGACTACTGGAAAAACCATAGCCTTGACCAGACGGACCTTTGTTGACAAAGTAATGTCTCTGCTTTTTAATATGCTGTCTAGGTTGGTCATAACTTTCCTTCCCAGGAGTAAGCGTCTTTTAATTTCATGGCTGCAATCACCATCTGCAGTGATTTTGGAGCCCCCCAAAATAAAGTCAGCCACTGTTTCCACTGTTTCCCCATCTATTTGCCATGAAGTGATGGGACCGGATGCCATCATCTTAGTTTTCTGAATGTTGAGCTTTAACCCAGCCTTTTTACTCTCCTCTTTCACTTTCATCAAGAGGCTCTTTAGTTCTTCTTCACTTTCTACCATAAGGGTGGTGTCATCTGCATATCTGAGGTTATTGATATTTCTCCTGGCAATCTTGATTCCAGCTTGTGCTTCATTTGCCCACAAAACTTTATTTTTTAAAAATGTTTTCTTCTCTAAATAACTATTCACATTCTATTGATACCTGTGATCCTTGTGTTTTTCAAATAATGCCTCTCTCCTCTCTTTGTTGCAAATCTCAGGGTCTCTGAGTTTTGGCTTGCTGAGTGTAGGGTGAAACAAACTTGATTCAGTAACAAAAGGACCCTTAGTATATTTTATTTGGTGGCCCTTTGGCCCCCACATATTTAAAGATTTTGTAGGGAGTTCAGCTCAGCAGAGAACATTTAGTGAGTTTAAAACAGCTCTGAAAAGAGTGACTTTTTTTCGCTTACTAGCTTGTTTCTCTTTCTTTGCGCTTATTAGCTTGTTTCTCTTTCTTTAATCATATTTTATTTGTAACTTTTCAAGTCAGTATTTTTTTTTTTAAAGAAAGCAACAACTTGAAAGAGCTTGTAGAAGGTTGACCTGTATTTGTGAGTCACTTTGATCTGATAAGACAGAAACAACAAAAACTCAACATTTGATACTTGAACCAGACATTCATGTCTGAGAAGAGAATACCAGAAGTCTGCTGAATCATTAAAATAAAAGTACTCAGGTGCAGTATTTCATCCCCCTATTCTTGCTTTCCTGCCACGAGAGAAAGAAGCCACATTCCAATTCTATTCCTCTATGCATCTCTTATTTCTGAAGCCCTTTCATCTTCACATCTGTGTAACAGAACAGTTGGCATAGGTGCTCAGAGCAGAAAAACAGTGATCATAACGACTAACATGGAAGGGCCATTTAAAGACTTCTCCAAAAGAGAGGACCTGCCAAAACAGTGACCCTGGGGTTTTTCTTAGAGATTGCTACAGGTGGGCCACGGACCTTTTGGAGTGAGATAGAATTTTCCCAGATTTTTAAAAGAATGCCTTTGGATAGGTTATTGAAGCTTTCTGAGGCTGTTTCCTTGTCTTCCTTACTTGTAAAATGGAGTTAACAATAGCTATTATGCAAGCTGTCAGGACAAAGAAATTATGTATACAAAATACCAGGCACCTGGTTGCAGGAAGAGTTCTGCATACTTTGGGGGAGGGTTTATAAGGTAAGCCTTCACTATCATGACTCAGACACTCCAGTGATTGTAGGATGACACGGATTCAACATATGTTTTTGCTAGATGTTTTTAACATTTGAAATTTAATGATTAAGCCTCAGAATAGGTTCAGATGTGCATTATGCTAAAATAACTGAAGTGCTTCATGAGGTTGTTTCAAATCTGGAATTCCTGGGGATGAAAACAAATGAAACTAAGGGTGACATGACTTAATGGGCAGTATATGGACTTCTCTGCATGCTTTTCTGGAAAGCTCTGCTTGCTGCCACTGCCATTTCTGAGCAAGGCAGCCATATTCTGAAGTGGTTTCAGCTGGTTATGCGTTACACCTGGTGACTGAGAGCAAACGATCTGCAGGGTCTCCCAATAGACTTAAACTACAAGCAGGATAAAGCCTCCTGTCCTTAGTCCTGCAGCCATTCAGCTCCTTATTCAGGAACGCTGAAATATGGCAGGATGTGACTTTTTTACCCTAGGAAAGCTTTAAGTTTTAAACAGAAGTCTGAGTATATTCACATTCCCCCAAAGCTCACCATTTCTCTGAATCTAGAGCCCCGCTTTCCATGGAAACCTTGAAAGAGCCATCTCTCTCTTTTTAAAGGTTTATTTATTTATTGGCTGCACTGGGTCTTTGTTCCTGTACGAGGGCTTTCTCTAGTTGCGGCGAGCAGGGTCTACTCTTCTTTGCAGTGCATGAGCTTCAGTGGCTTCTCTTGTGGTAGAGCATGGGCTGCAGTTACACAGGCTTCAGTAGCTGCAGATTTCATGCTCAGTAGTTGCATCTCAGGGGCTCAGTGGTTGCAGCTTATGGGCTCAGTGGGTGTGGCACATGGGTTTAATCACTGTGCAGCGTGTGGGATCTTCGAGGACCAGGGATTGAACCTGTGTCCCCTGCATTGCCAGGTGGATTTCCATCTGCCAGGGAAGTTCTGAAAGAGCCATCTCTTTAGGATTGTCAATGAAATTTTGTTACTTCTATCATTTATTCATTATATTTATATAAGAAAAGTTTTTTTTTTAATTATTCACTGTGCTTCAGGTAAGTGATGATGCAGTGTTGAGAAAAGCTGATTTGGCCCTGTCCCAGAGCAGAGGGTCTCCCTGTCCTTGTCACTTCAGCCTCCGGTCTCTGATCTCTCCACTAACAATCTATAGCTTCCACCCCTGAGCTTCAGTTTTCCCTTGTGCCTCTGTGAGTGGATACTTTCTGTACTCTGTACCTTCTTGCTGAAAATCATGGCATGTGGGATAAATTCTGAAATCTTTAGCAAGGCCTACAGGACTGTTTATAATGTGACCCCATCTTATTTATAACTTCCTCCTTTCAATCCTATAAAAATCAGACTTAAGTCTAAAGTTCTTCCTGGTGAAACTCCCTGTCTTTTCTCCCCTCTTCCTTCTGCCTTTATCCCTCTCTTGGCATCCAGAGCCTGTGTAAGACATAATTGCTACCCAGAATTTCCTTTGTGACACCAGAGAACAAGCAAAAGATATCTGATACTGAGTCAGTGTGTCTATGAAAGAATCCCCTTGGGGTGGACGAACCTCAAGATATCTCAAGGGAACCTCTTAAAGTGGGTGATGGAAGGAGGACTTCAAGTCTCAAGAGTGTCCCAGGTATGTCATCAAGCATCACAGTGGGTGTCCAGTCAGTGGGGAAGATGACCCAGTGGTGGTCATCATTGTGTCCACTCCAAGGCGGCAGTGTTGCACTTGGTGGATACAGCAGGAGAGAGGCCAGGTCCTCCAACGGGAAGTGATGAGCCCAGCTGTAGACGCAAGAGAGTCAACGGTGATACTCATTAAAAAACTTGAGTCCCTTTCTTGCTGCTGAGTGTGGGTGCATGCTTAGTTGTGTCTGACTCTTGTGATCCCATGGACTGTAGTCCACAAGGCTCCTCTGTCCATGGGATTTCCCAGGCAAGAATACTGGAGTGGGTAGCCATTTCCTTCTTCAGGGGATCTTCCCGACCCAAGGATTGAACCCAGGTCTCCTGCATTGCAGGAAGATTCTTTGCCATCTGAGCCACAAGGAAAACAGCACTAGAACATGATGAAGCCAACTAAAGAAAAGTCATGTTTCTCTGTGTGTGTGTGTCTGTTTTGTGTGTGTGTGTGTATGTGCACAGACATATCTGAGTTGCAGTGAGTACATTATGACTCTACTATACATTCCTGTCTACTATACTAATTTGGACTTAGCTAATAGTTTGCAATATTGTCATCCATCCCTGTCTTTTCTCCCACAAATAGATTTCAGACTGCTTTTTGTCAAGGATTGTGTTTTACCTATTGATAGCTTCAGATTCAGACGATGTCCTAAACAGAGAAGGTTTTCAGTCTAGTAAGAAGCCTGACCTTGTCCCTTACACTAGCTGAAATGAGAAGAATGGAGAGGACTGGCGTGAGAGTGACTGCATTTGCCTTTCCAAATTGAGGAAGTTTTCTTGAGGGAGGTGAGCCTTGAATAAATGAAATGAAGAAGCTGGGAAAATAAGGCTGTCCATGATAAAATGCTAGCTTATGGGAAGCCCAACACCAGGAAAAGGATAAATGTCCATGGGGACTGGCTCGGAGATCAAAACAGACAGGTCTATAGTAGGGACAATAAGACTACTTTGGGAAATAGAGATAGAAATGTAATAGTCACTGTCATGGTATTGAAAGTGACAGAGTGGGAGCTGGGGACATAGAGCTTCTTGACCTTAGAAAAGAATGACCAGTGGGGCAAGAGGTGGAGATACATTTGGTAAAAACATTTGGGATGATTAAAGAAAAGAGAAAAAAGAAGCAGGGACTCACTTTTTTTTAAAAAAGGGTAGATATGTGTAGATACGTGAACAAATGAGTGTATACGTGAACTGAATATATAAACTTTAATAAGTTAAAATACAGATTAAAAACTCATTTTACAGGTTAAATAAATTAATTAAACTACAAACAACAGAAGAGATACAAAAAGATTTTTGAATATGTTTTTGAGTAAAATACTGTGTAGTATTAAGTTTATGTCTCCTTTTCTATCAAATAGCCATTACCATTCACTGAAGTGTTTTCAGCATAATTTAATTCATGATGAAAAATATTATGAAGCTTTTTTTTTATTGGATGGCTATTGAACTTCAACATACAGTAAGTGTTCTCTAGAAGACATCAAATAAGACATTGTTCTTTTTTTGTGAGCTCATAACATAACTTAGAGGGGCCACCTTTTTTTTTTTTTTTAAACTTATTATGTGTTTGTGGCTCATCAAGCATTTTAACATCCCAAAGGCCAAACTTGCACTGCACATTTATATTCAGGTCTGATATTTATATATTGTAATGTGCTGGGATCCATATTACTTTCAGTAACACCATCTAGTTCTAAAGGGCAAAGTACATAGAATTCCAA
Organism: Okapia johnstoni; assembly: GCA_024291935.2. Taxonomy (NCBI): domain Eukaryota; kingdom Metazoa; phylum Chordata; class Mammalia; order Artiodactyla; family Giraffidae; genus Okapia; species Okapia johnstoni. Next base: position 76,920,921 of record CM044316.1, on the reverse strand, counting down.
ATAGGTTCATCTTTTTTTCCTTCTTTTTCTTCCCTAAAGGAAGGAATGGAAAATTGTCAGTATTCTTAAGAACTTTAGAGCAGGGGACAATAGAATACATTTTTATTCATTGTCACTTGCACTAACTACTTGATATGAAGGACACTTATTTTCATATCTCAATAATTATTTCTTAATTTGAAAGAAATACTCCTTTTACTCTAGTTATCAGCAACTGTGATTATTAGAGGGCTTTTCAGGTGGCCCTAGTGGTAAAGAACCTGCCTGCCAATGCAGGTTAGACTTAAGAAATGAAGCTTCAATCCATGGTTTGGAAAGATCCCCTGGAGAAGGGCCTGGGAACCTACTCCAGTATTCTTGTCTGGAGAATCCCATGAACGGAAGAGCCTGACAAGCTACATTCCATAGGGTTGCAAAGAGTCAGACATGACTGAAGGGGCTTAGCATGCTCACATGATTATTAGAAACTGATTAAAAAATAATTTGTTGCCTTTACAGAATCATTTTGTTGTTTAGTAGCTAAGTCATGTCCAACTCTTTTGCAACCCCATGAACTGTAGCCTACCAGGTTTCTCTGTCCATAGGATTTCCCAGGTAAGAACATTGGAGTGGGTTGCCATTTTCTTCTCCAGGAGATCTTCCCGACCCAGGGCTTGAACGTGTGTCTCCTGCATTGCAGGTGGATTCTTTACCTCTGAGCCACCAGGGAAGCCAGGACTTCAGAACTGGAAAGAATCCTAAAGATATATTCCAATAGTCCCCAATGTCTGTTCATAGACTCTTGCCACAAAACATCAAGAATATATAGGAAATTAAAAATGCAAATTTCTGAACCTCACCTGCCTTTGAGTAATTAAATCAGAATCTGCAGGGTGTGTTCCAGTTATCTGCAGCAAAAGGGATCTGATGAGGAGCTGGACTGGGAACTGGTGAATTGAATTGACTTTTTTATGTTAAGGAAAATGGGTCTTAGATATCAGGTTCAGGTATGTATTTGCTGTCAGAGGTGGAAGTAAAATCTGGATTTTACCTTTTCTTAGTCTAGTATTTCATCTTTCTGTATCAGAAAGAACACTATTTCACAAATTATTTGTGAGATATCTCTTAGTTCTAAGCAACCTAAGGCAATTTTAGTTCAAATCTTTTATATTTATAATAGAATTCTCTTCAAAGCCAGTTTATAAATTATGTGAAAAAATTATAAAATTTTGACCCAGTGGCTTACCTGGAATGCTCTTTCATTCTTTTTTGCTAATTTTGACTCTGAATGAGACTTGATTTTATCACAGTTCCAATCCATCCTCAAAGGTTCACTGTTGTTCTCGGAGGAATCTATTTAAGAGGGTGTTCCACAATTCTGAATTGCCAAAATATTTTGAAAATAGTCTATCATTGGAATTAATATCTAGCCTCTGTAAAATACTTATTTTGAAGAAAAATAGTGTTTAAAGCACTAAATTCTACCCAAGATGATTCAAACAACTCTTTCTAGTCACACCTTTGGATTACTCCACTTTTTTTCAGTTTAAACGATACTACAGTGAACATCCTTTGCATATGTCTATACTAGTGCCTATAGTTATTACGTTTAAAGTATATGTAATCTCTGACCCAACAGTTGCACACCTAGTAATTTATTCTAATTCTTAAAGATGAGAAACTTGAAACTATACCAAAGCAGAAAGACAGTATTTCCATTCTTACTTATGTTTATCTTCTAGAGATAAATTGTTGATTTAGCACATATGCTGGCTAATAATTAGAGCAATTTAGAGTGCTGTCTGTGCTTCCCAGGCGGCCTAGTGTTAAAGAACCCACCTACCAATGCAGGAGAAGTAGGAGACGTGGGTTTGATCCCCGGGTTGGAAAGATCTCCTAGAGGAGGGCATGGCAACCCACTCCAGTTATTCTTTCTTGGAGAATCCTCATGGACAGAGGAGCCCTGTGGGCAGGCTACAGTCCATAGGGTCGCAAAGAGTTGGACACGATTGAAGCACCTTAGTACACATGCATGCAGGGTGCTATCTACGTATGACTTATTTTTCTTTCATTCTTTTGTCTGTTCAGTTGGTTGTGTTATGCTGCACACAAAACAGTCATGTCTCAATACATATGTGTACTCATGCATACAGATTTACAACCTGTGTAATATCATTTACAGGAACATCAAAATATATGAAAAATTAAGGGATAAATTTATCTAGAAGAATGCAAGATCTGTTCACTGAAAACTACAAGGCATTAGTGAGAAAAACCAAAGACCTGATAAATGAGGAGATAAACTGTGTTCATGAATTGGAAGAATCAGTATTGTAAGACGCCAGTACTCCCAAATCAATTATATCTATAGAGGCATGCAATTCCAACCAAATTCCATCTGTTTCTTAAAAAGAAAATACCAAGGTGATTCTAAATGTTTATGGAAATAGTCCAAAGGACCTAGATTAGCAAAGTAAGTTTGAAAAAACAATTTATATTACTTATTTCAAGATTTAATATATAAGCTACAGTGCTTAAAACAAAGTGCTGTTGCTATAAGTATAGACATGTAAATTAATGAACAGAAAATCCAGAAGTATAGCCACACAACAGTTGTCAATTGACAACCTATAATCCAATGATTTCCTTTCTAAGGATTTATCCTGAGAAAGCAATTAGAAATCCACACTAAGATTATCTACAAAGATACTAAACCTAACATTATTTTTAATAATAAAAAATTGGAAGTAATATAATTGAGAATAGAAAACAAAAAAAATTGGAATATCTTTAAGGTGGAATTCTACGCAGAGTTCAAAAATGTGTGTTTCAACATAGATATAGTATGATTCCAGTTTTGTAAAAATAGCTTAATGTATCCAACAAAAGTGACCAATATGGTTTAGATAAAAATATTAACAAAGGTTATTTCTGGCCTACAAGACTATACCAGTAAAGTCAGTTAATGAGATAAATTTCTCAAGTCATGATTCAGCAAACCTTTTCAGTATTTACTAGATGGTAAATATTTTAGGTATTTCAGGGTTCATGGTCTCAGTCTTAGTTACTCAACTCTGCCGTCGCAGGGTGAGCAGCCGTAGATAATATGTAAAAAGTTACTGTCTTTATTTACAAAAATACCTGATGAGCAGAGTTTGGCCTACAGGCTTCAGTTTGCCAACTGCTTTAGCTGCATCCCACAAAGTTTGATAATGGTGTGTTTCCATTTTTATTTAGGTAGAAATGCTGTCTGATTTTCCTTTTGATTTATTCTTTGGTCTATGGTTTTGTTAAAAGTGTGTTATTTAGTTTTCAAGTACTTGGAAATTCTACAGAGATCTTTCAGTTGTTCAAATGACTTGCACTGTGGTCAGAGAATGTAATTTGATTAGAATTCTTTCAAATTTATTGTGATCTTTTATGGTCTATAAAATGATCTATCTTGATAAATGTTCTGTGTTCATTTGAAAAGAAAGCACATTCCAGAATGCACATTCTGCTGTTTTTGAGTGGAGTGTTTTATAAATATCTACCAAGTCAGATTAATTGATAGTATTTTCAAATCTCCTAAATCCTTATTGACTTTCTACTTGTCTTTCTACTTATCTCCTTATTGATTTTCTACTTTCTTGTAGCTGTTAACAATTATTAACAGAAGGATTTTAAAATTTCTGGCTGTGATTATAGATTAGTCTATTTTTTCTTGTAGTTCCATTCATTTCTTCTTTCTTTCTTACAGCTTTCCCCCTTCTGTCTGAAAGACTGGCTTTAATATTTTTCATAGTGCATATCTGCTGCTGCTGAAAGTTTTCAGCTTTTGTATGTCTAAAAACAATCTTTATTCTACCTTCTTTTTTGAAAAACATGTGAAGAATTCTTGATCAACATCAAAAAAAAAAAATTCTCTCAGCACTTTATAGATAAAACTCCTCTCTCCTCTTGCTTGTTTCTGACAAAAAATCTGTCATCTTCATGTTTTTTTCCTCTGTATATAATGTAACTTTTCTACCTCATTCTTTATCACTGATTATTGAGCAGTTTGGTTGGTGTATCTTGTGTTTGGGGTTCATTGAGGTTCTTGAATGGAATGGCTTATAGTTTTCATCAAATTTGGAACATTTTCAACTATTATTTCTTTTAATGTTACTTATCATTTCCCTTGCCTCCTTTGAAAACTCCAATTATGTGCTTATTCAGTTCAGTTCAGTCGCTCGGTTGTGTCCAACTCTTTGTGACCCCATGGACTGCAGCACGCCAGGCTTCCCTGTCCATCACCAACTCCTAGAGCTTACTCAAACCCACATCCATCGAGTCAGTGATGACATCCAACCATCTCATCCTCTGTCGTCCCCTTCTTCTCCTGCCTTCAGTCTTTCCTAGCATCAGGGTCTTTGCCAGTGAGTTAGTTCTTCGCATCAGGTGGTCAAAGTATTGGAGTTTCAGCTTCAGCATCAGTCCTTCCAATGAATTTTCAGGGCTGATTTCCTTTAGAATTGACTGGCTTGATCTCCTTGCAGTCCAAGGGACTCTCAAAAGTCTTCTCCAACACCACAGTTCAAAAGCATCAATTCTTCTGCGCTCAGCTTTCTTTATAGTCCAACTCTCACATCCATATATGACTACTGGAAAAACCATAGCTTTGACTAGATGGACATTTGTCATCAAAGTAATGTCTCTGCTTTTTAATATGCTGTCTAGGTTGGTCATAGCTTTTCTTCCAAGGAGCAAGCATCTTTTAATTTCATGCCTGCAGTCACCATCTGCAGTGATTTTGGAGCCCAAGAAAATAAAGTCTGTCACTGTTTCCATTGTTTCTCCATCTATTTACCATGAAGTGATGGGACCAGATGCCATGATCTTAGTTTTCTGAATATTGAGCTTTAAGCCATCTTTTTCACTCTCCTCTTTCACTTTCATCAAGAGGCTCTTTAGTTCTTCTTCACTTTCTGCCATAAGGGTGGTGTCATCTGCATATCTGAGGTTATTGACATTTCTCCTGGCAATCATGATTCCAGCTTATGCTTCATCCAGCCCAGTATTTTGCATGGTGTACCCTGCATATAAGTTAACTAAGCAGGGTGATAATATACAGCCTTGACACACTCCTTTCCCAATTTGGAACCAATCTCTTGTTGATGTCCGGTTCTAACTGTTACTTCTTGATCTGCATACAGATTTCTCAGGAGGCAGGTAAGATGGTTTGGGATTCCCATCTCTTGAAGAATTTCCCACAGTTGTTGTGATCCACACAGTCAAAGGCTTTGGCATAGGTTGCTTTAATTTTTCCCTACAGGCTGCCCGTTCCATTAAATTTTTTTGAATTTTTTTTCTCTATTTCAGTTTGGATAGTTTCTATTACTGTGTCTTCAAGAACACTTTTTTTTCCTTCTGCAGAAAGGAAGATGTGCTGTTATTCCATGCAGTGTGCTTTTTCATTGTACACATTGAAGTTTTCATCCTTGTAAGTTCAATTTGGGTCAGCATTTGTATTTTCCATATCTGTACTTGCTCAACTTTTTCCTCTAGCTGTTGAATACATGGAATACAGTTTTAGTAACTGTTTAATATCTTTGTTGGACAATTCTAACATTTATGCCAGTCTTTGGATTAATTCATTTTTCTCCTTGTTATGGATCATATTTGCCTACTTCTTTGCCTATCTGGTAATTTTTAATCAGATTCAGACATTGTACATTTGACCTTATTGAGTGCTGGATATTTTTGTGATCCTTGTGATATTTTGTGATAAGTTTTCTTGAACTTTGCAATTGCATGCAGTTAAGCTCCTTGGGACCAGTTTTGTTCCTTTGGGTCTTGCTTAGGATTTGTTAGGCCGGACCAGAGCCTCAGTTAGTTTCCTGCTCTTTATTCCATACAACTGGGGAAAGAACCTCCATTCGGTGCCTCATGAGTTATGAAGTTCTCCAGTTTGACTTGTGGGAACAGGTACTATTTCTTGGCCCTGTATGAGTGTTGAATATTGCTTTCTCTAATCCTTTCAGGTAGTCCTTTCCTTGCCTTTGGATAGTTTCTTTATTTGCATGTGGTGTTGAAGAAGGGTATGTCTATAAACTTTAGAGTACGTTCTCCGTGAAACTTTCTCCTCTCTAGTATTCTGCCTTCATAATTTAGCCTTCTAGATCTTCCCAGATTGTCAGCAACAAATCCTGGGATCTAGTACAGTATCTAAAACATGGGACCTTCCATGGAAATTAGATCAAATAACATTTTTTGTTTAAAACATTTCTGCCCTTGACACCAGCAAATTAGAGGCTTTTCATTTGAGTGATGCATTCTTGGAAATAAACTTGTGTCTCTTAGCCTCATAGAATGCCTTGTAAATCAGAGAATGACCTTGATATCATTGATTTTTCTCAAGGAAAATATCAACTCATCAATTCATTGATTCATCATGATGCATTAGCTTTAAAAGATTACAAGATTACAAGCACTATGTACTCAGTTTCAATGGTGATGATACAGGGCATTATAAATATGTATTTGAATTAGTATGAAGATATATACATAGATATACAATATGTATTTATATTTGAAATCCATTATATTGGTAGTTCTTAACTTGGCATATATCAATCACCTGGGTTGCTAGCCTGTACCTAAGAGATTTCGATTTCATCAGTGCCTTCAGATGATTCTCCTGGGGTTAATCCACGGGTGAATTTAGGGGATCAGTTTCCTTTTCTGGAAAATGGGGAAAGAGGTTTTTCTCTAATTCACTGGGTTGTTATGAGACTTAAGGAGTAATATATTCAAAGCTTGTAATTCAGTTGTTGCTTATAGTGAATACTTAAATATTGTAAGTAATATGTAAAATAGGTTTTCTCAAGGAAAGATATACTTGTATACAAGAGATAATTTGTTGTTTGCCTTAAGATGGTGATAATTTCTACCTAATTTCTGGGATTTCTTTACCTTAACCCAGAGTAGTCTCTAAGGGCTGTTAAATTACTGGAAATTAGAAGTTTTTTATTAGCAGATGTAGATGTAAGTAATTGGGGATTAGAACCACAGTGGGAAATGGGCAAGTGAGAATAACGGGAAGTGGGCTGAGTTTAACCACAGGAGTCATGCAGAGAATTTTCTTCAAGAAAGCGAGTCACGTATTTTTTTTCAGTAAAACACTTTCTCCCTACAATCCATACACATACAGTCTATACACATACAAGCTTAGCAGATTTCTTCATAATATTGTGAGAACCTAAGTGAATCTTTTCTCTAGGCACCTAGGCACTTTTAGCTTGTTTTGTTTCCTTGGATGGAACTAAGACTTGGATAGTAGCAGATAGAAAGGTGTTGGGAACATTGCTATTAGAGCTAGTTTTCTAATCCTTGCCGAGGAATCCAGGTTTCTGCCGGCTACATTAGGTTATAATTCTGCAAAACTGCCTCAGGTGAACTTAAGGTGCAGGTCTCTGAAAGCTCATCTGGGAGTGTTAGCTTTCTATTAACTGACTCTGCTCCAGTCTCACTTTATTCTCCTAATGTACCAGGTAATATAGGTCAATAATAGATGTGGGAAAATCCTATGGTCACCTAAAAATTAGATCAAGTCAGAAGGTAAAACTGTTTAATAGTGAAAGTATCCACTGTGAAATATATTACAAACAAGGAGATTCCCCTGACTTTTTACTGATTGTCCCATAATATGTATGTCTGGGGAAAGATTTCTTTTATTAATAACTACTCCTCTAGAATGTATTGAGCTCTTAGAGGGTGTAGGTCACTACTTTGCATGAGACATGGTGGGAATTTCAATAGAAAAAGAATAATACATCTCCCAAATGTCCAAGAAATTGAAAAAGAATCAAAACTTAAAATTCTTCAACAGTATCTTAACTATATCCAACACAAACGAGTAAAAGATTCACTTTTTACTCCAAATCTGGAAGCTTCCAATCTACATTTAAGCCTATTAAGAATTTATTGAGTAGAAGTGATTATGGAAAAAAACCCCTATAGATCTGATGCCCAAGGATCCAAAACACAACACTATATGCTTACAATTTTCAATGATAGATTTGTTTTAGTATCAATAAGGGTAATTCTGCTACTAGTAATTAACCCCCCAGGCACCTTCCAAATTCATGGTATTGTTTATTAATACATGAAATGTACTTTGAGCTCATATAATGATATGTGAAATCAATTGTTCTATGTCCAAAAGTAAAGCTTGGTAATTAACAGAAAAAAAAATCTTCTGTTGGAATTGAGACATCACAAGGGCACTTACATTGTAGATTGTATGTGTATGGATTGTAGGGAGAAAATGTTTTACTGAAATAAAGGTAAGAAAATGATTGCACTGGCTACAAAGCTGAAATTGTGTTTCATTTTCAAAACAACTTTCATTCTGATAAGAGTGATGTTAGATATTTTTTCCACACCATTTACCTAGCTATTCTCTTTATTCAGTTATTTAGCAATGATAAGTCAAATAGCATTTAGTTTACCAAGGTTTGTGTAGTACCCATTTGTGGAAATCAAAAGTGATTTATTGCATACAAAAACTTTCTGTATACTATATCTAATTAATTATAGTCATAGCAGACAGTGAATATTTCTATACGTACTAATTATGTACATACTGTAACTATTATATCTGAAAACAATTTAAATAGCATAGCCACAAAAGACATTGTTCATAAAATTAGGACATGGAACTAACCATATCTGATTTTTGGAAATATCTGAAAATCAAATATTTCTATGTTAAAGAAATGATTTGAATATATATTTATTTTCTGCTTCAATTTTACCTAGTACGTCAATGCCCACTTAAAAAATTATGTACACATCTTTCGGAGATATAATATTTTAGTGGAATATCTATTCTGGAAAGCCCAAGCTTTTTTCCCATAGATGTCTGTGGTAAGTGATGAAATCCCAATTTGAAACAATCATGAATATCAGTTGGCAGCTCGTGAGGAGATGTATTTTTCTTCCTGAAGAGGTTATGCTGTGCACCTCAAACACATTCGACATCAGGCCTATTGAGAAATCATCTTTGTAAGCAGGGTGGATTTAACAGTAGCTTCCTCACAGGTTTATGTGTTTAATTAGCTGACAGAACAGACGGAACAGTAGGAGCTGAAGACGTGTAAGAGAAAATAACGTGAAAGTACAGCACAGTTCTTATTGTGTCAAACACTATTAATAACAAAAAGTGAAGAGAATTCACTGAACTTTTTCATTTTTTAAAGAATCCAAATTTCATTATCCACCTGGTATAATCGATTGTAGATCCCACACACCACTCATTCAGGGAAAGAAATGCCCCAGTTTTGGACAGTATATCTGAGTTCAGGTCAGTGAAGCAAAATTGAAAATTAGGGATGAGGTTGTGTCCTGGAGGTAGTGAATGAAACTGAGATTGATGTAGCGTAACTCTAGTTCTCATTTTATATTTTTAATATATAAATGGGAGCTCAAAAAAATCATTTCACGTGTCACATGCCTTGTTGTAGCCCAGATATTTTGTATCTCTCTTATCTTTTAATGAAATTTTCCTGTATTTAAAAAACGTACGTAGTCAAGATAATGCTTTTATGAGCATATATGTTTATTGTAGGCAATAACCCCACAAATAAATAATATTAGTAGCTTATCTATTATATTAAAGCATGGAAATACTTTTTAAATCAATACCTTTATAACTTGCTACCAGAAAAAAATGTGAGTTATAATAAAAACTTATTGAAGAAAACATTTTCATTAGTCTAAACACTGATTTCATGGTTTCATTTTACATTTTGATCACTGATAATGGTAAAAATGAATTTTATCAAACTCAAAATTTATTTAAACCTCTTGGGTTATAGTACTTGATTTGATTTGAGCCATGTGGGAGTTTAAATTCTTTTCAGATATTTTAAAAAAGGGAAATAAAAGAAAAAGAGAACATCCTTATTTTAAGAGGGGAAAATGCCTTTGAAGAGATTATTCCAAAGATTATAAGGATTCTTTCATATCAAATAGTTTACAAAATAGGATTTTTAAGATGCAATTTGTGACTAATTCTAAAATCCTAAAGTTTAGACTTGATTGTCTTTAACTTTAGGATGAAGTGCTTGAAAACTATCAACTGTTGCAGAATCAAGAAGGAGGTGGCAAGTGGGGAAACCCTTGTCTGAATCCCAAGTAACAATTAAATGTTAAATTATGAATAGTGGTTTCTTAAAACCATCAAACCATGCCTGGGGTGGGGTTGGCAAGTCCCATTTGCCGTGAAGCTTTCAGAGTTGGAGCATCTGGACTTTGCCTGAGGCCCATAGACCTATCCTAAGTGAGTACCTCTAACACAGTGGCCAAAACTCACTTATCAAAGAAACCTGTAAAACACCTTTCTAGGACAGGTGATGCTGATCCATCAGTGGAAACCCAAGGGCAAATATGAGCACTTAGGGTCAGAGAGGACCATATCAATTTTTTGGACAAAAAGGCTTTGTGTGTATGTGCTTAGTCAGTCAGTCGTGTCTGACTCTGTAACTCTTTGGACTGTAGCCTGCCAGACTCCTCTGTCCATGGGACTCTTCAGGCAGGAATACTGGAATGGGTTACCATTACCTTCTCCAGGGGATCTTCCCGACCCAGGGATCGAACCTGTGTCTCCTTTGTCTCCTGCATTGCAGACAGATTCTTTATCTGGTGAACCATCAGGGAATTAATTAAAAAGGATTATTTGAGGGAAAATAAATTTTCTAAGACCAGTCCTATTTAGAGCGGAGTAGATCAACTCTCGGAGAAGGCAGTGGCAACCCACTCCAGTACTCTTGCCTGGAAAATCCCATGGACAGAGGAGCCTGGTAGGCTGCAGTCCATGGGGTCGCTAAGAGTCGGACACGACTGAGATACTTCACTTTCACTTTTTGCTTTCATGCATTGGAGAAGGAAATGGCAACCTACTCCAGTGTTCTTGCCTGGTGAATACCAGGGATGGGGAGCCTGGTGGCCTGTCTTCTACGGGGTCACACAGAGTCGGACACGACTGCAGTGACTTAGCAGCAGCAGATCAACTCTATTTACCTGCCTAGCAGAAATCTAGATTTCCAGAATCAATGAAGGAACATGGCCTATGGTCTGAGAAACCCTATTGCATGTCCCAGTTGGTATCCCTGCTTGCCTATTGAAAAGGGTGAAGAAAGAAAGTGAAAATGAAAGCCACTCAGTTGTGTCCAACTCTGCAACCCTGTAGACTATACAGTCCATGGAATTCTCCAGGCCAGAATACTGGAGTAGGTAGCCTTTCCCTTCTCCAGGGGATCTTCCCAACCCAGATATGAAACCTAGGTCTCCTGCATTGCAGGCAGATTCTTTACTAGCTGAACCACAAGGGAAGCCCACGAATACCGGAGTGGGGTTGTCTATCCCTTCTCCAGTGGATCTTCCCGACCCAGGAATCGAACTGGGATCTCCTGCATTGCAGGTGGATTCTTTACCAACTGAGCCATCAGGAAAGGGTAACATAGCTAATTTCTATTTTTTTATTAATTTGAAGTGAAGATGGCAGGCAAATTTATTAACATTCTGGATATAATTGGAAACTGGTTAAAAGCTAAAACCTCTCTCTCCAAGAGAGCCGTAAAATATCTGGCTTTCTGGATATAGGTATATCCCTGAACTTCAGGGTAAAAAATCCTAGTCAGTAGATTGCTACCTCTGTGACCTTAGCTTGAAAGTCTTACCTTGTCCCTAACAACATGTCAGGTTTCATTTATTGTGGCCTTTTGAGATAGCGTCACCATTGAAACATGACAAGAACTGGTTTTTACATTTGGAATAAAAGGTCTCTCCTCTGGTAATTTAGGCTGTTGGGGGTAAATACTCAGTAATCTTAGGTCTATAATTTTGTGATCAGTGCATTGTTAGATGAATGAAGGTCCAATAATAGTCATAGCATTTGTTGAGTGTGCTCTGACAAGTGCTTTATGCACATTATCTCATTTAATCCTCATAGCTTTCTGAGGTAGGTCTATTGTTGTTTCTGTTTTACAGATGAGGCTAAATAATTTGCTTGCAGCTGCAAAGCTAGAGTGGTAAATCCAGGATTAGAAAACATGTAGTTTGACTCCAAGCCCTGATAATCCTCACAGTCACAATTTTCTCATTTAGAACACCCACCCTGGTATTCTTGTAACTTCTGGAAAGGTTTAAGAAAGGGAGACTAGCTGGGGGAGGGGTAAGAGTGAGGAGGGGTTCTGGATTGGTAAGAAAGAGATGGAGTCTGATTTTTTTAATTATGGAGTTTATTCAGCTTTTAAAATGTTCCACTTTAATCCTTCACAAAATGGTAAAGATATCAACATAGAGTCACACTTGAATAACAGTTCATGTGTACAATCCAAGAGAGATCCATCAGGCTAGGCAGGGTTGAAAAGACACAGGTTCACGTACAGGACAGGAAAGATCAGGACAAATTTATAATTGCCACATGAAGGTTTGCCCAAATTTTCCTATTAAAGTATTATCCTCTATTTTTTCTTGTGTTTTGTCTTTGCATAGGATCAGTCATAAATATTTATTTTAAATAAACTTTTAAAATATAAATACAGTGAAAAAATTTCAAGTCACTTACCCAGAAGTTTAATACTATCAAGACATTTCTATTACATTAAATAACTAAATAATAATTTGATCTTTGCATCCAGTAAATTTTTATGAACTCTTAATTTTTATCAAAAGCAGACAGTAATTTAAAGGCAAGATGAAAGTATGATTTAGAGTACAGAACAATGACTATTTAAATATCCTTACTTCAGAGAGCTGCTTTACTTTAATTAAAATAATTTAACTTCATTAACATTTTGTTCCTCAAAATAGTTTATATGATAAGTATTATCTTTATTTGGAGATGAGAAAGATAAAGCAGGTTATGTTTTATTCAGGATTTTGAAGTAAATCAATGAAAAAAGCCAGTTTTACACTAAGAAAATTAAAAAGAAAATTGGGACAATCATCCATATAATAAATCTCAAACTGCCATTTTTTGCATTGATTGCATTTTGTTCAGATAAAAGACTTTTTTTGTTCTTAAAAACAAATTCCTAAAATAGATATTTTTCTCTTTTTAAGAATGGCATTATTTAATTATGAAATGAGCAAGAAGGCTTTAGACTGACTCACATAACATTTCTTTTGGTACGTCTCTTTAAAGAAAGTTATAAAGGGCAAAAATCACAGCGTGGCAGCTATGTTAATGACTGAAAAAATATAAAATAGAAGGCATTTTTTCTGTACACAATTAACCCTTTCCAACAACTAGCTTAAATTCTGCGTTTGCTAACTCTATTTTCCAAAATTTTTCTAAAATGAATTTAAATGCCCAGACTTGAAAATGACACTCCACAGCATTCACAACACACTAATACAGTATTCAAAGGTTTGTTTAATAACTAACTGATTTTCAAAGCAGCTCTTTTGGAAAGAAATATAGAAGTTAAATACAAAAACTAGAAGTGTGGGTGTCAGTGCTGCTTAAAAGGAGATATAAATATATGTTCATTTGCAAGACCACACACAGTTCTCTTCTCTATAAAGGCTTGAGAATAGGAACTAGAGCGGTATCCCTTTACTCTCCCATTTGCCTCTTTGAAAAGAAAAATAATCTAGCCTCTTTGTTTCCTAACATGGAATGTGAGAACACAATAGTATGTAATTTTCCTGCAGGAACAATTTCCTTTTCTTAAATCACAGCAGGAACCCAGAATCCTCACTTGTTCTTAACTTCCAATTTTGGCACCTCAGCAATCCAAGGAAAAGGAATTCTGTTGGTTATTTTTCCTGTCTCTCTTCTTTTTTTCCTTCTGAGGAAAGGGTGGACTGGCATGAAACTGCAAGATGAGCTTGAGCACATGATGACAATTGTGGGGAAGGAGGGAATTGCTGTGTGATCCCCCACCAGCTGCTGTCACTTGAAGTGTGGGTGCGAGAAACTACAGTGGGTACAGGCATCCTCTCGGAGGAAAAAAGAGAACATTATAAACCAGCGCATAAACTGGACAAAATGTAAAATCAATAAAAATAACTGAGGTGGGAACCAAAGCAGATGGATACCAGCAGCTTGTCCCTTTCCTTCACCAGAGGTTTTTTTTTTTGTTTAAAACTATTTAGAGAAATGTAATGATGAAGTGAGTAAGCGTGACTCTGCTGGTCGCAGAGTTAACCAGATTGTTAGTTCACCATCTTGGAAAATACTCACTAAGCTAATTGGGGCTGACTTACATAATATAGTCTAAATTTCTCCAGGATAAACAATGATGGATGAAAAACTTAAGTTCTGATAGCAGTCATGGGTGTAGAGAATCGGATGTTACTAGGTTTAGCCAGTAAAAATTACTGTTTGAGCCATTAATAATTTAATATCTTACCATCTTTCTATAATAATTTCCTATATCATGTAAAATTGCTTTGAAGCCTGTGCTCACTGTCCCTGGAAATCTGTACCTGAGGGCTGTATTTTCCTGTTAAGGTCCAAATTGGATCAAATGCAAACTTTATTTGAAAAACATAAGGTATAAAGTGGCCCAGGTTTATGTGTTGTAAATGGAAGCATTCATTACATAGCATGAAGAAATCAGGATCACATAATCTTAGAAGTGAGTGTTGTTTTCAAACAGAAATAATGTCTATCTTTTTCATTGTTGGCAATTATGAGTAAAAAAAAGTTGAATCTCTATTAATCATTTCAAAGAATGCAAATTAAGAGTTAAGCTTTTCATATATTATCAAGAACTGGCCTTTTATAAGCTCCATCTGTTTGCGTTCTTACTATATAGTCCAGACATGAACCAGATATTAGCTGGAAATATCTACATGATGCAGATGGTAAATATTTCTCCAGAACAGCACCAGTTTGATGTAAATTGCTCTTAAATGTCCAGGTGCTTAAAGTTATTATTGTAGCATAATCAATAATTGGCATATAAAGATGTGTTTTGTGCCTCATTTAAAAAAAGATACATAACATCTACTTTTAAAAGTAACCATTTTATATATTCAGGCATGGAGGCATAAGGAGACAAAAAGCCAGCATTTGTATTGCTCAGAACTTCATTAACATGCTTCAGTGTAAACCCAAGATAATGAATAATTTTCGAATCTACCTGTACAAGGATGATACTGACATCATTGTTTAAGAGAGCCAGTTGGCTCTTACTCATTAGGGGTTTGGCTGTCACTCTGCCTGTTGTTAGATTGGGGCGCAAGTGGTATTAGAATTTTCCAAGTTCTGCAAGAAGCACAAGCAGCTACATTACCGTCTACATAGGTCCAGCTGGACACAGCCAGACTAACAATAACAGTGATGGAAGAGAGCCGACTTCCGGGGTCTAGGCTGAGTGTTTAATCTTTACCTGGACCTTGGTGGCCACAGGTGGGCACCGACTCAACACCATCCTGGAAGTTGTCTCCTCTAGAGGATGTGGCACAGACCCAGGGGATCTGCTGTGAGGTGGCCATAGATCACGACTACTAAGGGGCACCCAGGATGCGGAATCCAGCAAATGAAGAGTGTGGAATCAAAAGGCAGAGAGAAGTTGCCTGGGGATTCTGTATCTTGGCATTTGTCCTGGAAGGGTATACAGTCCATTTGCATGAGACAAATTCTGACAATCATTAAAAGACTGACTGTGGCCTCAAGAGGCATTAATAAGAGTAAGGAAGGGTCTGGAAAAAACAAAAACATGCTATGGGTTGGGAGCTCCCTGGTGGTCTGGTGTTAGGACTCTGTTCAATCCCTGGTCAGGGAAATAAGATCCCACAAGCCCCTGTGGCACAGCCAAAAAAAAAAAAAAAAAACCTGGCCAAAATATCTGTCACCCCAGTTTGGCCCACACGCTGCCAGACTACAGCCTCTGGATCTGATGATCTTCAGCTTCTAGCTCAACTCTTAACACCACCCCGGCCCCGGGAGTCTGAACACTCAGTGGTGAGGCCCTCTATCAGTAGACCTCACTCTCCCAACCTTCCAAATGAACAACACATGCTGTGGGCAGTGACAGGGATAGTTGCCCAGACAGAAGAAATAAGCAGAAGCCACTTGGCCAAACTGAAGAAGATCAGAGCTGGTAAAGTGAGCATGACTTCCCAGAAGAGGAGGCTAAAACTTTTAAAATCTAGCCCTTTTTCTGCCTCCTGGTCCAGATTGGTGCTCTCAGCCAGACCAGGAAGTAACAGGCACACTCAAATGATTATGTCTGGAGAGAAGAAGGAATCAGAGTCTGGAGTTCTGAGAAATAGGCTTCAAAGCACCCTGATGGTGAAAATAGATTTTCACCAGCTGACTCTGCAAGCGACTGTCTTATGTCCACTTGGCATCATTTATTGGATTCCCTCAGATACTATACAAGTTTCACTTCAGAGGAGGTATTAATGGCAGACAAGGCCTCCAATAGAGTTCTCCAGCACCTACTTTATGCAAAACCAAATTTCACTAGTTAAAGGAAGGGATAATTAAGAGGAAAAGCAAATGAAAGGATCTCTGCCCTCCAGAAGTGTGAAATCTAATGCTATGAAGAAAGCAATGTTATAGCCTCCTCCATTTAATAGGATCTAAGAGCTAACCAGCAATGTTAGAGCTGAAAATCTCATACTGTACCAGAAATAATAGCTTTGGGGCCACAATATCAAAATGATAATCCAGTCTATGGCTCTAACAACCAACCCAGTACCAGTATACAGTACAACAAGCCATACTTCAGTATGATCATACTTTACCAGTTGCTAAACTCTCGTAAAAACAACAAACAAATAAGAAAAAAGTAGAAAAGCAGACGTGGAGAGGCAGGAAAAACTTAAGACCAGACCTGTCCAGCATAAGAAATTCTCTCTACAGCCAGCAGAAGGAACCAGAGAGGATATGATAAGGTAAAGTGAGTAAGCTTCAGAGTAACTGCTCTCAGGTTAATTTCAATATCCTATGGAAAATATGCTTCCAAATTCTCACTCTTTTTTCTCAAATTTTGTCTTAATCACCAAGTTCATATACCTGTTATTTCAGTATTTTAGGAAAGCAGTTTTCCAAATCTCTTTAAAAAGTTTTTAATTTTATATTGGAGTGTAGCCAAATAGCAATGTTGTGATAGTTTCAGGTGGACAACAGAGGAACTCAGCCATATATATAGATGTACTCATTCTCCCCTAAACTCCCCTGCCATCCAGGCTGCGACATAACATTGAGCAGAGTTCCCTGTGCTATACGGTACAATCTTGTTGGTTATCCATTTTAAATATAGCAGTGTGTACATGTGGATATCTCTCTTATTTTGATGTTGAACATTTTTTCAAATGACCCAGTTTTCTTTCTTTGAAGTGAATGTCACACAAAGCTATAGATTGTTGTCATCAGAAATGTAATTTTATGATTTTTTTTCCTGAGCTACTAAAAAGATTCCACACTAAATTCTTATCCAACTCCAAAGAGAAAGTGACCCAAGAGGCTGGTATGGCTTTCTACAGTCAAACTTGGAGAAGTTCACTAAAACTCTTATTGTTAAGAAGCAAGTCAGCAGGGACAAATTTTGAAGTTATAAACCATGATACTCCTAGAACAGGAAGTGGCAACCAACTCCTGTATTCTTGCTTGGAAAATCCCATGGACAGAAGAGCCTGGTGGTCTACAGTCCATGGGATTGCAAAAGATTTGGACACGACTTACTGACTAAACAACAGCAAACTATGATATGAATAAAATATTTGGCACAAACTTGGTAAAAGAATAATTTCAGAGCAGTACAAATAAAAAATTAATAATTTTTCCTAACAGAAAAAAATCAGCAATTGGCTACACATTTTCATTCAACCTCAAAAATCCTTAATAACATATCTTTAAAAAATGAATTGGCTGCACAAAAGGCAACATATTCATCTGAAAGTAATGAAGTTCCTACCATATGTTTAATACAGTGCCTCATGGTCATGACATTTCTAATTCCCCTTTTGGCCTCTTCTAGAGATGGAGGTGGTAGAGGTTTCTGGAACTTGAGAAATTGCATCAAGGTTAACACTGAGAAAGTCCTGTTCCTGAATTAAGATTGAGAAACCTGAATTCACTTTCATCATTTCTACTGAAATAATTAGTTCATAATGGCAAGACACGTCAAGTTATGCACAGCCAAAGATTCTAGAGTCCACCTACATTACAAGGCGTGACTAGAAATTCTCACATACCAAGTGAATCACGGAGCTCCTTCACTGTGGTAACCAGCACTCATAAAACAGTAATAGAATTTTCAGATGGGAAAATACATATCATAAACATATGGTCTTCCTTAACAATAGAGGAATTAACTACAAAAGAAAATCAGAAACTCAAAATTTGGCATACATATAAGCAGATAATTGAAAATGATACTGAACTTTTAAAGTAAATATATGGTATGTAAAATAACTGTTACTATAATTATCTGGTAGTTTTGTTCAAACCCTTTAAAAACATTTAAGCACTGATATGCAAGCTTTACTTTAAAAATGAAAATTTTAATTTGGGAGCATATATATACTCATGTATTAATGTTCATATTACAGTATTCTAAATGTGTGTCTCTCAGGACCCAGTAGTTTTCTTTAATTTTCTAAGTCGCTTCAGTCATGTCCAACTCTTTGAAACCTTAATGGACTGTGGCCTGCCAGGCTCCTCTGTCCATGGGATTCTCCAGGCAAGAATACTCAAGTGGGTTGCCGTGCCCTCCTCTGGGGATCTTCCCAACTCAGGGATCAAACCGCTTCTCTTAAGTCTTCTGCATTGGTAGGCGGGTTCTTTACCACTAGCGCCACCTGGGAAGCCCTTTCTTTAATTTAAACTTTGCTAAATTACAAATTGAATTCAAAAATGGGGTAACTCAGTGTTTTGTGAAGAATATATTAAATATTAGTCTATATGTTAAGATTTGATACATTTTACCTGTTGTGCTTATAAATGGAGAAGCCTTGTTACTCAGTAAACTTGTGTCCAAAGGGACTATGACTATGAAGTGTAAATTTTCAAGTTAACACACAGAGCTGCAAGAAACTGTAATCTTATAAAGGAATGACAGGCAGATATTTGAGATGTGACTGCAGGGCAGTGTGATTATTTTAATTAATATAACCAAACATTTATCAAAATCAAAAGTTTCAAAAGTGATCATCTTGTAAGGTATAAAATATTCATTTCAGTGATGGTCCCATTGCTCAATCCAGTATTGGATGTCCTCTTTTGATAATTATCTTCAGAGGCTACTGCCTACTCTTTGGAACATTTTTTTTTATAATGAGAAATCTTTATCCAATAAAGGAACATTGACTTTGAGAAACTATATAGAGTTAAGTGTAGTGAACATCAGTAGTTGTGTTTTGGATTTAAAAATGAAGTACGACTATAAAGTAAGAATATTTTACTAGCGGCTAACAGTCTCACTTTGAAGGCAATTCCAGAAGAGCTTGGTAAACGGTTAGGGAGACGGTAGAGCACTGGCTGCAGGAAAGCTTGTGTGTAGACCCTCAGTGCAGCTGCCATAAAGAAGACCCTCCAAAGGTGTCCTTGCTTCGGTGGTCAAACCCTGTAAGAAGAGACCCAAGAAAAGTGTTGCTGGCTGACTTTTCCATGTAATCTCTTGATGGGACTTGGGACTTGAACATTTAGACTGAAACTAAAGAGATTTGACGTTACATCTCACGTTTTCTCTTTAGGAAGGAATTTGGCTTTCTCAGAATTGTCTTAACAGATGTTTCCAATTTCCCTATGCTGAATGAGAAATTAACCCATGTATTGATACTTCGTGAATGTGCACTGAGCACAAACTGAAAGGCCTTGTCAGATCAAAAGAACCTTTAGCCTCTCTATATATCTTTAGCTTCTATATAGTATCTTGGATATTCTGATAAATGAAAGAGAGTGCTACTTACAGTTTATGTTCACCCTGATGAATTTTAAGGAAACTATATCTGAATTCATCCAAATATCTTCAAGTGAAAGCCTCAGGAACAAAGTCTAGCGATCTTAAAATTTAAGAGTTCTATGTGAAAAATATTGTAAGATCTCCTGACTTGGGGAATTAATTTTTCTGAAGTCTTTCAAAAATAGAATTTAGAGAAAACACAAGATTCTGAAAGACTCTTCATGTGTAGAAAGCACATTAGATACTTATCAGCTTCAGAAATGACAGCTGAAACATTGGGTCCAAATTTGTTCCTTTGAATCTGTAAGAAATAAACATAATTGTGAGTTAGACTTGTCTGAAGAGATAGTTAAAATGTTACTCAGTTCAGTTAAGTTCAGCCGCTCAGTCGCGTCCAACTCTTTGTGACCCCATGAACCGCAGCACACCAGGCCTCTATGAACTCAATTCAGAAATTCAGTATCTATTCCATTGAATTAATATTTCTCTTAGTAGCAGTATTACTTAAACCTAAATGAAAATTAGCTCTGCCCCCTCCCTAAATAATGCAGTATTAACATCTATCTCTAGGAACAATAAACCATTTTAATCCAACAGTAACAATTTTGTGAAATAGATGCTAATAGCATTTAGGATATTTTCAGCATGGTTATTCAATTTGAAAAATTTATTCAGTTTTTATTTTTATGTCAGATGCATGAGACTGTTTGAATGGGAGTGTTTTTCTAAGGTGTAAGGGAATAATGCTTTGCATATATATCAACATAATTCTGAAGATTGATTTTAGGAGAGTCTTTAGAAGACCTGAGAAAAATATCCTTATTTTTCTTTAACACTGATGAGTTGTTTAAGAAAAGCAGCATGTGTGGTCATGCGTTAAAAAGTGAAATTCAATGAAACAGAGTGTTTTCTATCTTCTAAACAGTTTGAAAACTTTAGACAAATGTATGTCTTATTTATTTTTTTATTATAGTTCTAATAAAAATTGATTGAAATCATTTTTAATATTGTTAAAACTGCTAAATAAGTAACAATTTGGGCACAGTGTTTAGGAAGATGTAAGCCAACAAAATTCTAGGCAGAGATCACAGGATTTTCAAGAGCTCATATATGTAATTTGATAACAAAAGGCCCACATAATAAGATGATAAAAACAGAATTAAATTTCATTTCTAAGGAAAATGATAGGAATTGGAATTATTATATTTTCATGTTGAAACCAAAATAGTTTTTTACTTGTTTGCAATCTTTAAATGTGATAGAAGAGAAAGATCTCAGGAAAGTACCCCTAATACATAGCAATATGAATAATTGGATATCTCAACTATTTGTTAGTTTTTCTTCCATATGAGAGGGTATTGAGCAAAATTTTGATGCTTTTCTTACTAAAGAGATTTATTCTTAAGTAGAATTGTTTCATTATAATTTTCTCAGACAACTTAAAGAAGAGGTAAATTACAGCATTTTTAAAAATGGGAAACAAATTTACCTTAAAGAACAATTAAATTATTGCAGCTTAAATGGTCACTTATTTTACATTCTCACCACTTGCCTAAAATAGGAGGCATTTAAAATTGCCAGTTTATGACTATATTAAAAATATATCAAACATTAAGAGAATAATTCTCAGGATTCTTTTAGGAAACACAAATCAGGAAAGGAACTGAACTAATCAGAATAAAAGTAACAGGCAATACTCACTTGAAAAAAATAAAATCTAATGAAAATAAAATTAGCAACAGATTTTGTCATTTAATTATCTATATTAGGTAGTATATACAAATTTGAATCTTTTAAACTGGCTTGCAGCATTTATAAAAATATATGCACATTTTCATTCTTCAAAAAGAAACTATTATCCAATGCATAACTTGGTAACAGTTTTTGTAGTTGTTGTTAACTGTTCTGTTCAAA
Source organism: Okapia johnstoni (assembly GCA_024291935.2). NCBI lineage: Eukaryota > Metazoa > Chordata > Mammalia > Artiodactyla > Giraffidae > Okapia > Okapia johnstoni. The sequence goes on along the minus strand of CM044316.1, from coordinate 76,899,136 downwards.
ATGCTTTAAAATAATGGTTACGTATATTAACCTAAAAGTATTAGGCATACTTAATACTTTTAAATTTTTATTTAGAGTATAGCATTAAGAAGGTGTGGAAATAAAAATGGAAGAGTAAAATTTATAAATTACAATAATTGATGCCAAACATTGAAGAATATTAAAGGAATGTGATGCCTGATTTCAAAGTTTAAGTTTAAACCCAGGATAGTCCACAAAATATTGAAAATATTGATCAGAAATAAGAAATTTTTAAGTGAATTTTTATTCAATAATAAAATCTAATTTATAAATTCAATTAATTTTTTTCAAAATTATAAAAATAAGTTATACAATATAGAGAAAATTTTTGCCTAAAAACAAAGGAATTTTAAAATATTCTCATTTTCTATATTTCTTGTATCCAACTTAAAAATTTTATTTCCATGATTCAGAAGGGAATTTTAACAACAAAAGGAAAACCTCTGCATTCATTCCTATGTTTTATATTTTTAAAGAAAATAATGTTATTAATGCTTTATTTTCACGTGGTTCCTGTTGTTTTTATCCATTAGGGAGAAAAGAATTAGCAAAGACAAATTTGTAGATATTTAAACTGTTTCTGTTTTGTTCAAGCCTTGATTTCTAGTCTTCTTAAGACAATGGTAGTTGCTAGAGTTTTTCTTCAAATGTTATTTTAATTGCATGTAATGTTTTTACAAATAATTATTTCTCTGGAAGTGAAATGACTCATCTTTGATATCAAACTAGTAATTTTAGTATTTGGCCCTTCGTAACTACCTTTGCTTCCAATAGCAACACTAGCTTCCTTTTTTAAAAAGCTATGTAGCTACAATTTCTAGCACAAAAGGTTGCCTTTACACCTGTATATTTTCTCTTTCCTCCTTTCTTTCCTTCCTTCCTTCCCTTCCTTTCCCCTCCTGTCCTCTCCTTTCCTTTTCCCAATCCTTTTCTTTTTTCCTCTTTCTTTCTTTTGGTAACGTGATTGAATCAAATAACTGTCTATAGATAGGAGCAAATGTTATTACCTGTAGTCAACTGGCAAGAAAAATGAAATTCTTTATCACATGAGAAGTATTTAAAGCAAACCGATGTATTCAGGGTAAGTAAGGCTTGAAAACACGGAGAAAGTTGTTGCAGTCTAGCATATAAACTGAATTCCTGCTTAGGAGTTTTTGGTGGAATGTCTGTACTTTCTGAAATGCACTCTGCTGATTTAAAAAAAAAAAAAAAAAGCTGACAGTTAATTAGCACAGAGTCTTATTACAGAAATCTCCTCTAAAGCAGACATATTCAAGTTATACTGAGGTGATTGTCATAAAGGGGTTGTTTGCTGTGGTGCTCACAGATGGCAGAAAAGACAGCCCAGGAACGCAAACAGCCTGATAATCAAGATAGCCTTAAAATATGGGTGAGTTTTCAACTCTGATTCTGGCAACAGCCTCTTTTCAAATATCTTGAGTTGTTATGTCCAAGTGGTTTACTTTAAAGCAGCCTTGTCATCAAAGGGGTCCCAGAGTCAAGAATAATTATGATAATTACCTAGAATTGCACCCCCCCAAAAATCATAATAATAATCCTGAATCCTAACCAAGTATAATATTGTTTGTGTAATACACTGCTACATTCAAAAAGATGAAGTGCTAGACGACTACGATCTATTCTTGACTGACAAAGCTGCTATAATTGTATGACTTTCTGGGATAATGGTTTAAACAAAAGTAAATAGTTAAAAAAAGCCCCTTCCCCCACCTCCACCCGCACCCCCCCCTTAAAAAAAAGGATTGGAAAGCTTAGCTGTGTTTAGTGCCCACTGATGAAAGCAGTGTTCTCTGATCCATGCTGCTATTGTTGGTTTTAGTTTAGCTCCCTCTCAATCAATATCTAACAGGGCATGATTTAATAAGGTTTTATAATCTCCCAAAAATGGGGGGGGGGAGGGTGGTTGTGGTATTGTCATTCATCAAAGGGGGGCTTTCAGGTTTCTTTGCTTTCACCTGCTGGGACCCATTTGGTCTCTTTCAAAGAGAATGCAATGACAAAATGAATGAGAAATGCTAGAATAAGAGTCCCTCATTCTACCCAATAGCATAATCAATGGGTACTTGTAATCCCTATTGTACCTCACAGAGGTAGTTGTAAGACAATTAAATCTCGCTTCTCAGGCAAATGATTTTCGTAGTTAACCTGAAACAGCCAACAATATTGAAGAGAATGAATGCATTTGAAGCAATGATGTAATGGGATACTGCCTGGCCAGAAAAGCATGCCTGTGTCTTGGTGTGTGTTTATCTCAGTTGTCTGTGTCCACAGTTTTCATGGTTCACAGTCCTTTAAATATCACCTGTGTAAGTAGCTAAGATTTTAAGCAATTTTTACAATCGGCCTTTGAATTTTTATTTTAAACTAGCATGAAAATATTCGTGTTTTTGCAGCATTATACACTCTAAACTGTAGTTCCATAAACAGAAAACATTTACATAGTTAACATCAGTTTGATATGACAACCAATTTAGTTTTAATTTCATTTGCATCAGCTAAATTCAATTTCTCTTTCCCTCCATAGTTGCTTGAATGTCAAAGGGAGGCTTGTAGTCTTTGAAAGACATGTGCTCATTTCAGTCTGTATTATTTGTCCACCTTCAATTGTGTGGGCTTCATATTCTATTTCAAGTATTGTCTATCAAGAAATCCTATGGTTTACCTTTTCCAAGAGAGAATAAAAATGTGACCAGTGATAAAATTGCATGGCACACACAGATTCTAAAGATTTGTGAAGAAAAATTATACTCTTGTTGAAGTCCTGTGCCTGTTAATAAACATTAAATCACAAATAAAAGGAGCAAAGACATTACTATATCAGGTACACAAGGATGCTTTTTAAATAATTTTAATATGAAAGGATTCTTCCTTTCAAACAATTTAAATATTCTCTTAATTTCTCTTCCGTCTCATTTATGTTGAAAATGCCCACATTCCTTTGCTGAAGTTCTCTGAGAAACCTCAAGAAGTTATTATTTATAGTAACTCCCAACTTTATTCTTGAGGCGAAATCTTACATTTAGTTAACACACAAACATATAATAAACACAATTTTGACTCTGGAGGGTACAGATGTTCTTTCCTACCTGAAGAGTTTTTAATAAAGAGTTATTGATTTGGGAGATCTGTACCCCAAAAATAGATTGATCCAGACACACAGATATCCACAGATGTGTGCCCTGCGCTCAAGTGAGTATGTATTTTCATTAAGTTATGCAGACATGTAGCTACCTTGTGTGTAAATAAAATAGCTCTTCATTGATGCTTACACACATAATTCCTTCAATTATCTTTAAATATTGAAAAGCAGCTCTCAGGGAACTAGAAATGGTATCCTATTTGACTTCCAAGGGGGAAATATTAGGTGTCAGAATTCTACATACTTTTAGATTATTTTTTAAACCTGCTTTTTGCTATGTTTAGATCATACAAAAGTAAAGAAATCCACTAGAAGAATAAATTGACCTGAATAAAACGATGTATTCGCTGAGTTTAGGGAAGAGTAAGACACCCGACTCCTCTGGATACTTCCAAATGAGCCTCGCTAATTGGGGTAACCCAAGCCAATGGCCAATTGAAAGACTCTAAGTCAGGTGTTTTATTACCGGGATAGTATTCAAAAAAATGACTGTCAGGGGTGAACGAAGAATTATGTCAAGAGCATTCAGCATTACTGCCACTAAAGAGAGAGGAGGGTAAAAACATTGCGAAGAAAAACATGTCATTTTCTAAATGAGCTAGGGGAGGAGGCTAGGGCGATAATGTGGCCTTCAGCTGTTGGTTTATTATTAGGCTTCCATTGCCATGATCCACACCTGCGTTAGGCAGAAATAGTTTTAATACAGTGACACTCTATTACTTTGCTTTCTTGTGGAGGAAAAAAGTAGCTGCGAAGAACATGCAGATGAGGTTTGTTCTTTGTGATTGTTTGTTTCCCCGTCTACCCTTTGCTATTTTCCTGGTTCTGTAGCCAATCTTAGCTTTGTTGCCTGATTTGCCATGGAACAGTGAACATTGCTTTTCCTAGCCAAATCATCCAGTGTTAAATGGTATGTGATACAGATCAATAGGGCATCTACAGCTGTACAAAAAGGGCAATGTTGTTTCTATTAACAATTTTGAAAGAGTGCGGCCTAGTGGTTAAAGGATTAAATTGGGTATTGAGGTTTTTGATGTCTTGAATTCTAATTCTGCCTAAGCTACTGGATTCCCGCTGAAGTTGTCAGCAAGCATTTTCATTTCTCAGTCTTTCTGGAAAATGATGAAAGTGATCCACAGGGTCAGATATTTAGCCTGTCATGTGATCATTCAGTAAACAGTGAGAATCTGGAGGACTGGTGAGGACACTGGGAAAACATCTCAGTGACTTGAATACGTATGTTCCTTCAAACCTCTCAGACTAAGTGCTCCTGTTCTTTTTCACATAATGCTCTATGCTTCGGGCTCTTTTTCCATCTTGAATAAGAGCATTTATATAGCTTTCCCTGGTAGCTCAGATGGGAAAGAATCTGTCTGCAATGCAGGAGACCTGGGTTCGATCCCTGGGTCGAGAAGATCCCCTGGAGGAGGAAATAGCAACCCACTCCAGTGTGCTGGCCTGGAGAATTTCATGGACAGGGGAGCCTGGCAGGCTACAGCCATAGGGCTGCAAAGAGTTGGACACGACTAAGTGACTCATACACACATACAAGGCACACGTTTATCTATTTGGTATTTTAGTTGGACTGGAGCAAGGGCTTCTTTTGGTTTTGGTTACCAACATTCTCCTTCAGGAATAGGATTCTATATTTTTATTTCACATGAACCCCTCAACAGTGGCATTTTAATCAGCTGTGTTGTAGAAAATAGCTTTGGAGAAACGATTGGCTTTTTGTGGCCATTACCAATGCTAGGTGTAAATGGTTGTTCGTAAGGATTATCAGCGTGCCTCCCTCTTTATTTCAGCTTGAGGAGAGGTCTGGCTGGGTGTATGTGTGCCCGCGTGTCTGTGTGTGAGAGAGAAAACAGAGGCAGAGCTAGAGAAGTTTTAGAAAGTTGTATATTGTTAACTTAGGCTAACCTTTGAAAGGGTGATAGGCCCTCATATCGCATGTCCTGCTCAGATTTCTAGATTCCAGTTGATCTGAACCGTTTCCTCCTTCCTCCTCCTTTTCGCTCTCTCTCTCTGCTTCCCAGTTCATTTCAGAAAAATGTTATGTTTTGTAAACGATTCACTCAAGCAGCAAATCAGAGAAGGAGCAGAGTGACATATTATCCTTGGTGTAATCAAATAACGGGTCCAACCTTAATTTTATACAAATATTGGTGGTTTAGTTTAATTTTATTTCATTTTGTTTTGGTCTATTCGTTGAGTATTATACTCAGTAGAAGCGGAAATGTAGTCCTGGGTAGTTGAAAACTGGTGAAAAACTAAAAATTCTGAAGCTGAAGCTACTGTGCAGGGAGATGGAGACAGGGGCTCACTCTGTGGACCTGGGGGACAGACAGCTCAGCCTCGGTCACAGATCCAGTGTTTAGGGCAGTGCATTGTGAGAAGGCTTGTGGAGAAAACACCTAGGAAACTAGAATTAATATTTTGGCAAAGTAGGTGCCCTGAGTTTTAGGATAGCTGACTTAACCACTGAAGTTTCTGTGAAGGAAGTAAATGAAACCAACAAATCCTTCTTTCCCCAAACCTATGGTGAATTTTTAATCGTTTCTTCCATGTTTTGCATATTAAAGAGAGAGGACTTTTAGGCACCTTAAGATGCTGCAGTGCTTCCTATGGCCTGTATGCTTTCTATGATCTTCTTTAATTTTTATTTTTCCAATTTATTCCAGCTTAAGATTTTTATTTAAAAAATGTAACTCAAATTTATGATACTCCAAACCAAGTGTGTTTTTTTCCCAAAGAAGTATATTTATTTTATTAATAGTTTCCAGATTATTAATGGGTATCTGTTTGGTTTTTATTACAGATAACAATAGCTTTGTAGAAGCCTGACCATGAGCATGAAATAAAATATCACTACATAAGTTGAGGAGCTTATTTCTATGTAATCACTACTCTGTTATTACTGTGTGCTTTTTATTGTCACAGAATGAATATGACATTTAGTTGTTTGAATATTCAATTATTAAATTATTTGCTATTTAGTTAATTGGTTGGTCAAATAAACCAACAAGTATTAAAGGAAAAAAACCTCTCTCAAGAGAAAAACAAAAACAAAACCACAGAAGTCTTTTTTTAAAACTAAGATTCTGATCAGTAGATTTTCTTTATGTTTTATAATACTTATAGAAAACCAATTGACAAATGAGAATATAATGCATTACTGATCATTTCAAGTACTAGTCAACTCTGCTTGGTGTGACTCCAAATGTAATGTGCATGTGGCCTTTTAAGCTTGACCTAGTACATCTACAAAAGCATTTACAGGTGGTTTTTGCATAAAATGAAGTTGCAAGTTTTATCAGACTCTGAATGTATGAATACAAAAAGAACAACACAAAATATTAGTCTGTGTTGCTTCCACCCATCACCCCTCTACCATGAAAACTTGAGAATGTTGGTGTTTTCCATTTTATGAAAACAGACATTTATTCACATGGGGGTCCAAATTTTTTTTTTTAATTTAGAAAATGCTTTCATTGAAATAATTAACACAGTCATTATGAATGCATTGTCCCTCTCAGAACCAGTGTAACACTATTATTTTTCAGCAAGTGATGAAACAGAATTGAGCGGGCAGTTTCTAAAGCATATATGTATATATCCCCAGGTGGCTTTTGAAGCATAAAGTGACTTCCTGCTCCACTGGTGTTAAATAGTTAGATACCACAAAAAACTGAGTTGCTGCTCACAGTCAGTTGAAATCATACTTCTAGAAATTGTTTTAGATCTGCATATTAAACCACTCATTTTAAAAGTATTAAACCATTAGTCTATATTATATCTCTTATGACCAATTGTGATTTCTATAGAATGTCTAAAGAAAGCAAATTGGTTATGTGCACGTAAGGCTCCTATTTCAAGATGTCTATCTACCTACCTATATCTATTTTATAGCAACTCATATAATAATAATAGTAATGGAGTTTTGGAGACTGTACCAAAAGTGTATGTATTAAATGATACCAAAGATTAGAGCCAATTAAAATATAGCAACTCATATAATAATAATAGTAATGGAGTTTTGGAGACTGTACTAAAAGTGTATGTATTAAATGATACCAAAGATTAGAGCCAATTAAAATATGACTCACAGGACTCAATTCATGGATTTATTTAATATGATAAATTAACTTAAGTTCCCATAAACTAAAAATACCCAGGGTAAAATGATATAATGTTGCCTATGAAGTAACTTTGGCCAGGTTGTCCATTTGGTCTCCAATATTTGTATTTTTAAAGAGGTATGATTACATTTTATTGAACCCTTATTTAAAACATTTCTAAGTGTTTTAATCGAATGTTACCATAAAATCTCTGGTTTTCACTAATTCATTGAAATCAGGCTAAGAGGATATCCAAAAATGATAATCTCCCTCTAGAGGCAACACACAGGGGGAAAAAGAAACCTTTTCATCAGTGGTTCAAAACTAAAAGAAAAAAAAAATGCCTTTAGAAATCTTTCATATTTTGAATCATAAAAGCCATTATATGTATAAACATAGCTGTGTCAGTAGCACATGAAATAAATTATGCAGTTCAGTTTGCCAATGTGTAATATAGTTTTTGATCATATGTAAATTTGCTAGAAGAGGTTTTAAAAGGAATCTTTTAAGATATACCCCAAACTATAGCAGATTTGTCATTCATGCCCTGCTGAGCATAGAGGCCTAATTTTACTTTTTTGCTATTATTTTAAATTAAGGCACTCATCCAAAAGATCAAAACAGCTTTTACAATGGACATTTTTTGAAGTGAGATGGTGATAATGCTGCTAAGTCACTTCAGTCGTGTCCGACTCTGTGCGACCCCATAGACGGCAGCCCACCAGGCTCCGCTGCCCCTGGGATTCTCCAGGCAAGAGTACCGGAGTGGGTTGCCATTTCCTTCTCCAGTGAATGAAAGGGAAAAGTGAAAGTGAAGTTGCTCAGTCGTGTCCAACTCTTAGCGACCCCATGGACTGTAGCCTACCATGCTCCTCCATACATGGGATTTTCCAGGCAAGAATACTGGAGTGGGGTGCCATTACCTTCTCCGATGGTGATAATATCTGGGGGAATATGGTAGTTGTTCCTGTTGTGGAGGCCCAGGGAGGTATATGCCTTCTGTATATATCATTTATCAAGAAGCTGGGAATGCCCCCCTTATAAAAGTGTATCTCCAAGTTTGGAGGGTAGATTAGTAGATACCTTGTGATCAGGCAGAAACACTCTATGAAGCAAAAGCATTGCAATAGAAAAGCAAGAACAAAGGTGTTTCCTTTTGGCTGGTAAAGAATTAAAAGAGGACAACCGCCATTCTGACAGCAGTTTTAAATCCAGCTTTTCATATTGCAATCCTTAATGAGGGACTCCACACTATCAGATGAAGAAAGACAAAGAGAATTTTTGATGGAAAAAAAAAATCAGGAAAGAGAGCAAGATGACTGAGATTATGAAAACTTTGTGTGCAGTGGTTTGAGCGCCAGGCTAATGCTGAAGGGACTTCTCTGCCCCTAACTACCTAGTAGGGGAGGTTGCATAACAAATAGCAGACTAGCCCCTAAAGAGCCGAAAGGTAAAGTTCTCAGGAAACCCCAGTAAACACTGAAATGATTTTCACTATTCCAAATTTAGTTCGACATTTTCTGAGTGTGGTGGGGGGAGGGAGGGTGGGAGACCCTCTTTGTGTCCTGAAAAGTGTCTTGTGACACAGAAAGATGTCTCTGAAAGAAAATGCATCTTGTGTGACTGAACGCTGAGCTCTCAGCAGGAGTATAAACTCCTCCACGGCGCCCGCGGTGGTGGCGGAGCGACCCAGTGCAGTGCTTTCATGCCATCTAGTGGCTCCATGAGAAGTTCCCCAAGACCCTCTGATCTCAGGAAAGCATTCTTGTTTGTGTGGAGACAGTGTCTACAAGGCAAGGAAAGGGGAGGAATTGTCATAGTTATTCAGAGAATTCAGACAAAAAGGAGCTATTTTGCTTGAAAAATGTAAAGATTTTTGTTTTAAAATATTGCAGAGGTTTAAATAACCTGGCTTTTAGTTGTTGGTGCCATTTTAGTTTGGGTGGATCTAGTCCTAGAATTAGGATTCTCCTTCTATTCCTTTCTATTTTTTGAATTTCTCCCCCACTTCTCTTCAGAATTCCTGTTTGGATTTTCATTTTCTCAAAGAGTGGAAGCCTCTTTTTTTTTTCCCCCTTTCTTTTCTTGAATCTAACAGGCTTTCACTTTTCAATAAATTGTCTCCTTTGGGCATAAAGTCAAAAAACCACCTCCTTGGAAACACTTAAAATAGTTCTATTCTCTGATGCTCTTCCCTGACCCCCACCCTCAGCCCTGCCTGAGCAGCAGCACTTGGAACTTCGATTTGGAAAGCTTTGCAAGCTAAGGTATTATTGTCATTCTCAGAAATACAGCTTTCCACTGTTATCCTTGTAAATTATCATTAAGATAGCCTTAGTCACACTATATGTATGTAAAGTAGGTGTGCTTGAACTTTCTTTAATAAGTTAATCTTCAACTGGCATTGAGGATACTTTACCATAAACCGCACATTTCTATCTTTCCTATTATAGATTTGTTTCACAGGCAAAGGGATTCTGCCTTTGAACCCACTGATTCACATGTTTTAAAGCATTCTACTCTGGCAGTACAGGATTGCCTTCTTGGATAATGTGAAAAGATTAGATTTGTGATGTTTTTGTCGTGAGGTATAGATGCCTTTTAATGACACAAGGAAGCTGATTTCTAAATTTGTTTTATCAAGTATCTGCATAGTGTTAGTCATGGATCAAGGATTAAAGTCACCAAAAAGGGGGAGGGCTGTAGCGCTACATATATAAACCAGGAATGATTAAGACCTCATAGCATGAGAATCACATATTTTTTATTATGGTTGGAGATCAATAAGAAATACAAGTTGTAGCTATAGACATGATGTTCAATGGAAAAATAAACACTTAAATAAAACATAAGTAAAACATCCCAACTTGAAAGGCTCTGGTAAATGAATTTAGTACTTCTTTAAGAGTTGTGGAGCTTTAACTTTTCATACATTTAAAGTAACATCAGAGAGGGAAAATAATGTTATTGGTTATTTTCTTTACTTTTGGCATATGTATTAAAATACTCACTTTCAAAGGTTCAGTTATGAGCAAAATTAGAAATTCACAAAGTAGAAATTTAATCTTTGATTGATGGGATGTATTGCCTTAGTTGTATTCTTCTTGAACATTTGGTTTTGATCATTTGATGTTGACAATAAGCAGATATCTTAACATAAGAACACTCTTCTAAAAATGCCAAGCCAAAGAGAATGTTCTTTAATTTCCCCACTTTGTACTAAATGTTAGTATAAATTGCTTAAAGAGAAGTCTGGGTTTTCACTTTTTTCCTTGTTTGCAAAGTTTAAGCAACTATGAGGGAAAACTCATATTACAAAAATTATTGAATAATTTCCCCGAATTTTTTATCCTTAAATGGCAATATTAGATCCTAAACAAGAAATATAGTTCAACTGTTTAGTGATTTTTAATTTTCCTGTGTAATTTCTTATCTGAACTTTAAATAATTTAAAAATTGTATTCAGTTTTTTACATTTTCTACTAATTATTACAAATGTACTTACCTTTTATTTCCGTATGCAAAAAAGGTACTTATAAAATTCTGAGAAATATTTTTCTAGTTTTTAATATAATATTTGCATTAATTTAATGAATATGTATTTCAAATTCAGTAGCTTTCCTACACTTCTCACTATCAATAATATTGAAAACCATAGAGAGTAATGTTCCTTTAAAACAGCATTCAAAAAAATTTTGGAACACTAGAAAATTTTTGCTGGGTAGCATACTAATGCTTTTCTGCATTTCTTCTAAGAAGGTTCACAGAGACAAAAAAGATAGGCTTTCAAAAAATTTTTAAAACATGTCTCAATAAAATATTACTTTTCTGATAAAGATAAATTCACTAAAACTACATGTATTCATTGTTTTAAAGAAGTGGGGGCAAAAATCTCAGGAAGGTTTTATTTCAGAGAAAAAGGCATATGGGCATCACACACATTGCTGTCTGAGGACAGTTGTGAATTTTGATGAGAACAAGAAGCTATAATTGGAGTGATAATCTTTTACACTGTTTTTAATTGTAATCAGTGCAGATGTTTGTAGCTTTATGATAGGAAAAATGGTGCTTTAGAATATGTATAGTTGATCATTTTTTAGGCCACAGGCTGCTATGAATTTGATATTCAAAATTACTGAAAAGCAAGAAATCCACAAATATTTAAACAAACAAAATCAACTAATTATGATTAATATATATGGTTTACTAAGCTCTCATAGGTAATTTTCTTTCTTTTTTTGTATTCTTTCTGCATAAAGTAAAATAAAGAAAGAAGCTCCATCTGTAAAACTGGAGTGAAGGAGAATTCAAATTATGATTAAAAATATTTTTGATACAGAAAATGTTAAGATCTTTGTCATTTAACCTTGGTCTCTTTCAGGATAAAATAATTTGGCTCATTCTTTAGATGTACGGATTGAATCCTGATGAAAACAATTCTCTATAAGCATTATATTTTGCATCTCTCTTTTTACCATTTTTTTTATCCTAGGATGAATTTAACTGGATACACATACACACACACACATATGCACAATGTCCAAGGAGAAATGTTTAGATCAGTACAGAAGTCAGAATTTCCCAGTTTTTATTCAGAAACTTTTAATTCCTTTTAATGGAATTGATGGAATTAGTTGACTTTGGCAGTTATGTTATATACCAGAGGAGAGTCTTTCTGTATTTCCTGCAGGAATGATTTGCAACCTCATAAACACAAATCAAGGGAGCCCTTTCCTCCCTTTCACGTGTAGGAGTGTATTTGGTGTATAGAAATTTCCTAATGAACATCCTCACTCAGGTGTTCCCCGCCTAATGCTGCGCTTAGCAGACTTTCTGCAGAGTGGGTCCTTCTTTCTCTTTTTTCTGGGCTAGACTCCTCTTTTGGGCTGCACAGCTAGGCTGCAGCACTACCCCACTCTAACTGCTTATACATGAAGCCGAGGGTGGAAAACCATGCCCTATACAAGAAGCACCTGCTGTATTTAAAACAATACATGTGTTCAAGACTCAACAAGGCATTTTGAATCACAGTGAGGTTTAGAAATTAGCAGATTAATTTTCTACAAGAATCCTAGAGGGAATTGTCTTTTTTCCCCTTTATATCAAAAACACACTAACTTAACCTATTGCAAAGATCCGATTATATTTTGTAGAAAAATGTAACTAAGATTCTAAACTGGTTAACATATAAATTAAGAACTTAAGATAAAGAAATTTGAGTAATATACTCTGTTTACAAAACCTTAAGTTCCTAACTTAAGAAGGTTGTTCTGCCTTTATTACAACAGCAGTTTAGAAATTGATTCCTTACCTGAGTGTTGGTAAATTTTATAAGAGGTTACAGTTGTTATATGAGGAATAATAACCTTTATAATAACTAATGTCTTCTGCAATGATTTACATTTTATTTTTGCTCATCTTAGAGAATAGTCTCACAAAATAGGAACCATTCATATTTCATACATGAAGAAACTTAGCCTAGGAGAATTTGGTTGATTTGCCCATGATCACCTGGCTAGCAAATGATAAAATAGATTCAAACCCATGTCCACTTCATTTCCCCACACAACTTCTTTTCTCCCTGCCATGCTGATTACTAATATGTATCAGAAACAGTTCAAATATATATAAATCATCTGTTTGATTGTAGAGTCCATGACTTTGCCTAAATTCTCCTAAAACTGAAGTAACTATAGATTTGTAAATAGCAATATATTTACAATATTCACTTTTTAGGAAAAGCTGACACAAAACTTTAATCAGGTATGGCAATAATTGAAGCATTATTCTTTGGTCAAAATCAAGTGTCATAATGGTAACAAACTGGATTTAATACAATATTAGAACTACCTTTAATGAATGAATCTAGTACTTATGCTTTTTCACATATGCTAGATCATTGTTCCATTTTAAGGATTATGAAATGGCACCATTTTCCCTTGTTCATATCTATAACTATTTATCTCATTTGCTGAGAGATTCTTCAACTTGCCTCATTTGTCTTACCATTAAACATTAAGCCCAGTAGACCTAGCATGGCTTGTTAATCTCTGCCTTGCCTGGCCTCTGATATTCTTCAAAGTCCAATACAAGACTCACCTTCAGAGAGTTTGTGGTGGTTGATCTCACTTGATTGGATTCCTGTCTATCTTGGCACTGCTCAGCTTTAATTTCTGCCACATCAGTTTATACAATAAACTTGTTATTTCATTTCACATTATGTGCTTGAAATCTTAAGTCATATCAAAGCCTTTATTTAAAGGGGCAGCAATTTTAATTTCTTAACATTTCTATAATATTCATTCAATGTACTTAGTGGAATGCCTCAAAGAAGAGTTACCCTGTCCCAGGGTTAAAATGGAGCCAGACTGGATGACAGGTCGTCAATTACCCAGTCTTAGAAAAGGAACAACATTTGATTCTATCATATACATTAGAAAAACATTATTAAATAAGATGAGGTCAAGACTCGTCCTTACAGAACATTATTTGTTAAACATTTTCTGGGATGGTTTAGAATCCAGTAACTTTCTCTGGGTACAGTTGTATATCCCCCTGGAAATTTAATCTTAACCATAGTTTGTAGGGGTGAAGGGCTTTCCAGGTGGCTCAGTGGTGAAGAACTCCTGCCAGTGCAGGAGATGCAGTTTCAGTCCCTGAGTTGGGAAGATCTCCTGGAGAAGCAAATGGCAACCTACTCCAGTATTCTTGCCTAGAAAATCCCATGGACAGAGGAGCCTGGTGGGCTCCAGTCCATGGGGTCACAAACAGTTTGACTGAACACACACACACACACACACACACACACACACACACACACACACACACACACACACACACACACACACACACACACACACACACACACACACACACACACACACACACACACACACACACACACACACACAGTTTTTGGATGAGCTCATCGTAAGGACCAGAGTGGAAAGTTTTGTGGAAGTTATAATACATTATAGCTATTACCATTCCTCCATCTACTAAAAATTTTTAATAGAGTATCTAAGAGAAATTGTTCTTAATTAGGCCACCTGTGGTAGCTCAGCTAGTAAAGAATCCACCTGCAATGCAGGAGACCCCAGTGTGATTCCTGGATCAGGAAGTTCCCCTGGAGATGGGATAGGCTACCCACTCCAGTATTATTGGGCTTCCCTCGTGGTTCTGACAATAAAGACTCCACCAGCAATGTGGAAGACCTGGGTTCGAGCCCTGGGTTGGGAAAATCCCCTGGAAGAGGACATGGCAACCCACTCCAGTATTCTTGCCTGGAGAATCCCCATGGACAGAGGAGCCTGGCGGGCTACAGTCCATGGGGTCGAAAATCGGACACAACTGAGCAACTGAGCACAGCACATACTGATTATGACTGCATATCTTTAATTTTTCTAAGTGTTTTTGAAATAGCTTCTGTTGGGAATAGTTGCATATATATGCACATGTTGCACTGGTCAGAAAGCATCAGGGATGGATCATTTTGTCCATGGTAAAAAATTGGAGCTTCGGGGCCAGATCCCATCCACAGACATGTTTTGTTTGGCCTGCCTCTTTTATTAAAAAAAAAAAATTAACTCAAAAAACCATGGAATTTCAAATTTTAAAAAGCCCTGCTTCTTATGAGGAACTAGAAGATTTTGTAACACGGGGTCCTCTTTCTTGTAGGGTAAGATCAGCTGAGACTGAGCACTAGCTATTCTCTTTAGAGAAGGCATGCTTTCTCCAGTTTGCCCCAGTCCTCAGTACTTCTTAGAGAGATTTTCACCAAGCCCACCTCAAGCATTCATTATCATCCTTCTGTCTGTAAGCATTTAAGTGATTCCTGATTTAGCCTAAGCCCTGCATTTTAAACTATTAAAAGGAAAGCTGAGTCATTTACATTTATAGTGATGCATCTAAGCCCTGGGTGTTATCCACTGAGTGATTAGATGCTTCAGGAGTGAGTTACTTTTAAAAATTTCAAAAGGATTTTTAAAATAGTAAAAGCCTTCTATTAAAGTTGTACATACATATGTACATAATGAAGTTTCTCAGTTTGACTGTAATGTAATTTATTATACAAAATATCTGCCCTATCCCATTTTTTAAAAGCTGAACAATAAAATGGGTTATATGTATTTTTGTTAGCTGTGAAAGACACTAGGTGTCCTGTGTGTATTTAAGAGAAAAAAACAGACTTTCAGTGTAAATAGTTCTGCCTGGCTAACTGAGAGACCGGATTTCTCAAGCACATGGGTACAGCTCTTTCTTCCTTGTCTTTCTGTCAGTTGGTGCTGGAATATCTGATAGTGAGAAAGAATCCAGGTTCCCAAGATGTGTTAATGGGGAAATCTGACTTTGGCCCAAGGGCTAGAAACTTACATACTGCTCCATGTATCCCCAAGAAGGATTAAAAGAACAGAAGAACCTAACTGCTGCAAGAACTTCCTAGTAAACTGAATCCTCCAAATTTTCTTGGCCTTCTTGAGCAGAAATTCTGACTCTGGATCAGAGAGTCTTCTGATCCAAAAGATCCTAAATAGATCCTTTTCTTGAGAGAAAGCCATGCAGTAGCACTGAATTCATTTAAATGAACGAAAAGCTGGCAGCATAGTTTTTAAAAAGTATTCATAACACAGCATTTCTTAAAATGAATACCTCCCACAACACACACACATGCGCACATACACAAACACAGGCAGACACTAACCTTGGGTAGTTTCTTTTTATTGCCTATCAGATTTACCCAGGCAAACAGAAAAAATATAGAAAACCAGTTTCAGCATGGTAGCAATAGTTGATAAGCCCACCTGGCACCAATATACAGGAGCTTTTATCAAGCCATAATAGAATGCTAGAGAACTAATCATAGTATCATTTTTCAAACATGACATTCTCTGGAAGTTCAGGTTAATTTATTCTCTCAATAAGTTTTTTGAATGCACACTTGATGAAAAGCATTGGTCGATGTGCTGAAGATGATATAAAACATAAACTCAAAGCCCCACCCACTAGTGGGTTACTGTCCAATCAGAGAAAAATAATAATGCAAAAGTGTGTATGACCAAGGCAAGGGAAATGGGCAATGAATGTTATGGTTCTAACACCAAGAGCTTAATGACTTATAAAAAGAGGTGAGACTTGAGCTCAACCTTAGAGAATGGGAAAGATGGAGTAAGGAAAAAGCTTCAAGTCAGAAATGTGCACTGTTCAGCTGACCGTAAGAATCCCCTGCTGTCTAGAGAGGAAGGTTCAGTTGACAAGAAGTAAATTAGGTAGGCAGGAAGGAACTTCATGGCTAAAAACTCAGGCAAGGCCAAATTGCCTGGATTTGAATTCTGATTCTGTCAATTACTAGCTATGTAAATTTGGGCAGATGCCTTCACCTCTTAAGCCTCCTTAAGGCATCTGCAAGCATTTTGATTAGAATAGGACCAATATTATATCACTGCCTGAGAGATTATGTGAGTCCATTTATGCAAAGCACTTAGCACAGTTGCTGGCACATTATTTCTGCTCGTAAGTGTCAGCTACTCCTGGTAGAGGTGGTAGAGAATTCAGTATTAGGTGGATTTGAATCCCAGAGTGAGAAATCTAAACTTGACCCTGTAAGAAAAGTGAAAAGGCACTAGTGGTTAGTTTGTTTGAATTTGAGACATGATAGTGATGATGTTTTAAGAAGTTAATTTGATGGTTTTTGCTCTAGAAGATGAGTTAGAGAAAAGAGACAGGAGAGGGAAGGCATGTGGGAGGCATAGTCTGGGTGTGAAACACTGAAGGTGTAGATGGAGAAATTTTAAAGGAAAAAAATAATTGAGAAGTTGTTATTAATTAGCTGCTAGATGCTGAATATTAACCATTTGGGGTCATGTGCCCCTTAGTATATCTAACTAAAGTTATGGGTCATCCTCTCACAGGTATACAAATACACTTGCATAAGAAATCTTCGCGCAATTTCAGGGGGTCGTGGGTGCCAGGAAGTGCCCCCTTTGGGCCTGAGATGTAGAGGATGAATGAAAAAGAGGGTGATGGCACTATCACGAAGAAATGCAATAATAAAAATAGCAGAAAGATAAATTAATAGATCATATTGCATATTTTATATTGCTACACTGCATTTATTAGTTTGTTAACTATTTTGGGTCTTGATGTGTGGTAATATTTCCTTTTATCCTTAATTTTTTTCTCCTGAAAAAAATCTTACTTCATTTAAGTGGTCTGTCAAATGCTACTTTCATGCTTAAATGCTAAGTTCAGGATATCATATTGTGCTCCACACTGCTAGATATGGGCTTCTTCAATGGCTCAGCAGTAAAGAATCTGCCTTCTATGGAGTAGATGCAGGAGACGTGGCCTCAGTCCCTGGGTTGGGAAGATCCCCTGGAGGAGGAAATGGCAATGCACTCCAGTATTCTTGCCTGAAAAATCCCATAGACAGAGGATCTTGGTGGACTACAGTCCATGGGGTCACACAGAGTGAGACATGGCTGAGTAACTAAGCATGCAAAGCCAGATACAAATTTCTTTCCTGTTCTGAAAATTGGCGTCTTATATCTATTCTTTTAAATTTCAAAATCAAAGAGTAAACATTGTCCAAAATTATTTGGGGGCTTGAAAATTTAAAAGAAATCTGCACTGGGATCCTCCCTTTTCTAACACCAAAAAATCTGAAGACTGGAGAAAGGGGTACAGGAGTCTGTTGTATCTGTCTTACCTTCATGTACTACTGATTACCCTTCTGCCCACTTACTCCTATGCCCCATATCATAATTAAGCTGGCTAAATAGTAGCCAATATGTTTCTAATTTCATTTTCCCACATTATTTCCATAAAAGAAGACAAGAAAGCACAAGCAGAAGATACGTGCTTTCTTTGGATCAGCTGTCTGATTCCCAGTGCCTTTCTTTAGGTCTTTTATTATTTCTTTTATGTTCAGAGCAAGCTCATCCATACTTAATTTTCTGGTGGATACCAAGAACAGATTGTGTCTTAATTAAAAGTGCTCACATATCACATAGGATGTGAACATAAGTTTTTACTAATAATATATCCATTTTTTTCATCAGGTTGATCCTTTAGGAAATCTCAAATCACATTTTATGAATATTTACTGAGCTTTCATTGTCAATCTTGAGAATCAACAATCTAATACTGATGTTTAGGCTCCAGCTAACGTAAGACTAAATCTGCTATCTTGAAAACTAATTGATCAAATTCTATCAAATAGGGTAAACTGAGATACCGATAGATAACGAATCAAATGAGCAATTGACTCATTAGGTCAAAATTTTTATATTTTCATGGATGCTAATCACATGAATATGCCTTTAAAGTTGTATCAGTTGTTATTGCAAATGTAATTCTCACTAAAATACGTTGACAATGGGCTCTGGAAAAGAGGTAAAGTATCTATCTTCAGTAAATCTTACTCGAATCACTAGAAAAATGTGGATAAGCCATGAGACTTAGAGAATATCAATTTTATATAATGCTAAATGTGTGGAATCAAGATTGCCGGGAGAAATATCAATAACCTCAGATATGCAGTGACACCACCCTTATGGCAGAAAGTGAAGAGGAACTTCATGGGAAATAGATGGGGAAACAGTGGAAGCAGTGTCAGACTTTGTTTTTTGGGGCTCCAAAATCACTGCTGATGGTGATTGCAGCCATGAAATTAAAAGACTCTTACTCCTTGGAAGGAAGGTTATGACCAACCTAGATAGCATATTTAAAAGCAGAGACATTACTTTGCCAACACAGGTCCGTCTAGTCAAGGCTATGGTTTTTCCAGTGGTCATGTACGGATGTGAGAGTTGGACGGTGAAGAAAGCTGAGTGCCGAAGAATTGATGCTTTTGAACTGTGGTGTTGGAGAAGACTCTTGAGAGTCCCTTGGACTGCAAGGAGATCCAACCAGTCCATCCTAAAGGAGATCAATCCTGGGTGTTCATTGGAAGGACTGATATTGAAGCTGAAACTCCAATACTTTGGCCACCTCATGCGAAGAGTTGACTCATTGGAAAAGACCCTGATGCTGGGAGGGGTTGGGGGCAGGAGGAGAAGGGGACGACAGAGGATGAGATGGTTGGATGGCATCACCGACTCGATGGACATGGGGTTGGGTAAACTCCGGGAGTTGGTGATGGACAGGGAGGCCTGGCGTGCTACAATTCATGGGGTCACAAAGAGTCGGACACGACTGAGCGACTGAACTGAACTGAACTGAAGAGGAACGAAAGAGCCTCTTGATGAAAGTGAAAGAGGAGAGTAAAAAAGTTGGCTTAAAGCTCAACATTCAGAAAACTAAGATCATGGCATCTGGTCCCATCACTTCATGGGAAATTGATAGGGAAACAGTGGAAACAGTGTCAGACTATTTTGGGGGGCTCCAAAATCACTGCAGATGGTGATTGCAGCCATGAAATTAAAAGACACTTACTCCTTGGAAGGAAAGTTATGACCAACCTAGATAGCATATTAAAAAGCAAAGACATTACTTTGCCAACAAAGGTCCATCTAGTCAAGGCTGTGGTTTTTCCAGTAGTCATGTATGGATGTGCGAGTTGGACTGTGAGGAAAGCTGAGCGCCGAAGAATTGATGCTTTTGAACTGTGGTGTTGGAGAAGACTCTTGAGAGTCCCTTGGACTGCAAGGAGATCCAACCAGTCCATCCTAAAGGAGATCAGTCCTGGGTGTTCATTGGAAGGACTGATGTTGAAGCTGAAACTCCAATACTTTGGCCACCTCATGCAAAGATTTGACTCATTGGAAAAGACCCTAATGCTGGGAGGGATTGGAGGCAGGAGGAGAAGGGGATGACAGAGGATGAGATGGCTGGATGGCATCACCGACTCGATGGACATGAGTTTGAGTAAACTCCGGGAGCTGGTGATGGACAGGGAGGCCTGGCGTGCTGCGATTCATGGGGTGGCAAAGAGTTGGACACGGCTGAGCGACTGAATTGAAATGTGTGAGAGAATTAGTCTACCTTTTTTTTTTCAGTAATGATAGTTCATATACTTGGAGAGTTTTGAAGATAACAACAAACTGGAAGCATTTTAGTTTGTCAATAAATTTCAATTTGAACTGAGTTTAAGCTAGACCAGGACTAATTAAAAAACAAAACCAAATCTTTCCCAGTTTCACTGACCTAAGAGAAATGAAGAGAAATGAAAGCTTTAAGCATGGTCAGCTTGCCGCAATGAAAAAAGTGAAAGGTTAGTCAGTCATGGCCCAGTCTTTGCAACCCTATGGACTATAGCCCACTAGGCTCCTCTCTCTATGGAGTTCTCCAGGCAAGAATACTAGTGTGGGTAGACATTTCCTTTTCCAGGGGATCTTTCCCGACCCAGAGATTAAACCCAGGTCTCTTGCATACAGGCAGTTTCTTAACCATCTGAGCCACCGGGGAAGCCCTGCCATAATGGACGCCTTCCTGAACTAGAGCATTTCTGTCACTTAGCACCTCTAAGGCCATTTCCTGTTCTTTAAAATGGGAATTAAATCTGTACCTCTTCCACAGAATAATTGTAAGGATCAAATGAAATAAAAGGGTGAAAAACACTTGAATAAGGAATTATTAATCTTAGGTGACACAAAGTTTTTTAAAGAATGAATTAAGTTGTTCCAAATATTGACTTGTTTTCCTGCAATGGTCATTTTTCCCTTTGATTTTTATTGGCAATCTCTGTCCTGTGTTGCTCCTAATAAAACCTAGGAACTATTTTTCCTAATTGGATAAAATAGTAATAATCCTGTAGCAAGTAGAAAGATGCTTTGATCATTATATGTAAAATTCCAGAGAAAACCATTGAGGCTTGTGGGCCCCATTCAGGGCTTTCTGTTTTATAAGGGATGTCAGTGTGGAAGCATAGGAGTAGCCCTCCATGTGCTATCCTTACATTTTCTCCTAACTAAGCTGATGTGTCCATGTGAAAAGAAGCCCCACGTAATCATTCTTGCTTCCAGTTCTCCTGCTAACAGAGAACTGTCTGTCCCATTACAGGAAAGGCAAAGAAGGAAGCTTTTTTTTCTTCCCCGTAAGCTACCTTTAACCAACAACATCCTGCACTACACTAAAATCCAAACAGCATTGTTACAGCAGACGTGGGAGAGCCCTGTGCATCCTTTTCTGTCCAGCCTTGTGCCCCCAGGAGGTGGGGAGGCTGGGAGGAGGGAGTGACTCCTGGCTTCCCCCATCACTAGAAACAAAGGCAGACATACCGTTTGGTATCCTTTCTAAGTGATTCTTGGGTTACTCTGATTTTGTTTTAGTCATCACGTGAGTTCATTGCAATGCTAATTAGCCGAGTTTATGGGACTGCCGTGCATTTGTACACGAGGGTTCTTTGTTTGATCTGCTACATCATAAGCTTAGTCATCTGCTTACCAGCACAGAGGGATAGCACGTATAATTAAATGTGGAAGAACACACCTTTATCTGTATTAACCAAGAAAACTATTGAAAACCAACAGACTAATTAAGGGTAATGATGAACGGTTTTGATCAGCAATTTTCTTTCTTTTTTTTTTTTTAAATATCGAAGTTGGTGCCTGGAAAGAGTAGAGTTGGGGGAAGCTCCTCCTCCAGCTTTCCACTCAGAAAGGTAAAGAGAGAGAGAGATCCTGCTTCATTTCCTTTTCTTCTCCTACAAACTGTTTTCACATATAATTGAATGGATGCCTTTATTTCAAAAGAAAAAAAAATAATTCTAGAGCTTGTTGGGATCGTTTTCTGAAGAGAGGACATTATGCGTGCATGAATTCCACGGGTGATCTGAGGAGGGGCGAGCTGCTTGGACCATTACCCATCATTGTTGAACAGCAGAGTAATTAATTGGGCAAATACGTTAGGATTTGGCGGATACACATGCACAATAACTGGGCAGCAGCAATATACATACTCGTTTAACGTGAATAAAACAGCAGTACTTCTCTGTGCCTGTGTGCTATGTCAGATGTCATTTTTTCCCCTTCTTGGCTTTATCCATTCCAGATTATTTTGTCCATCTTTATATACTTGCTCGTAAAGGGGTTATCACAAAGAAAAAAAGACTGCAGATGAGCAAGTTTGACACAAGTGTCTATTTTTAAAGGAATGAATTTGATTCTCTATGCCTCCATTGACTGATTTTAAAAATAGTTTGATATTTGCACTGGAATGGTTAAATCAGCATGAGGAAAGAGTATTTTTGAATTCCAGGGGCTTTTCAGATAACTGCCAAGGCCTTCTAATTATTGTGCAATATAAACGTGAAAGCTTAGTTTTCCACTTAAAAGTTATCTATGGAGGTAGAAAAAAAGGCACAGCATTTGCCCTGGATGAAGTGAGAAAGGAAATCTGGTCACCCTCTTCTTATTAATAGTTCTCTAGGAAAGTGTAAGCAATCAAAAATCTAACACTTCATTTGAACATTTCAAAACAACTGACAAGAGTTTAGAGGGAAATAGTATGATTATTATTGTTTTTAACATAAATCATCTCTGATGGTGAAATCTAAATGTAACAAGAAAGCTTAAGTTTTGATTTAAAAGGAACTCAGTGCCTTGTCATCTCCACTTCTCAAGAGGTTAAATGACAATTTTTTTTTGTTCTGATCACATTTTAATCCAGATAACAGAGAACTCGCACTTCTAATTCAGACTTTCTGGTAAGGCTTAGCTTGTCACAATGTATAGCTTTCTTCCCTTTGATAAGGTCAGTTTGCCAAAAAGAACAAAGTGCATATGAGTAATACATTACTCAACCACTTGTATACATACATCTATTTTTCTTACCAGGTCTCACTATTCAGAAAGGTACAGACATGGCACCATGATAAAAAGGGTCATTTAAAAGACTTCGCAGAGGCTCTGTACTGTGAAGGATTGAATTTTCACTTGAATGCCTACATTTTCACATCTTTTTCTTTGCAGAAATATTCCTTTTGAATGGCAGACTGCAATTGGGTAGGTTTTTTTTTTTTTTAAGTCACTGACCAGGAATATATAAAATATTAGAAGGCATTTGTCCCAGTGGAAGAACACAGTTCACTGAAAAGTACTGGGTGGTTATTAAGGAGGTTATACAACTTTGCCTCTTCAGATTGGTGGGTTCCCTTTGACAAGAGCCTCAAGTTCAGTCAAGGTGGAACACACGATATACCACTTCTAAATGACAGCCAATTTAAATAACTTGTGAAATCATTAGCCCCAAAGCTATCACCCTGGTAATTTTTCATAATCACAGACAATGTATATTTTGAGAACCACACAATGCTGATTCCGGTTTATTTCATCTTTCTATCTGTTTCACATTTCATGAGAATTTAATGAGAACTATTCTCATGACTAATTTTTAAGACCTCTAATTTTTCCTTAAGTGGTTTTAAATATCCCAGATTCACTTAAAAGGAAAAGAGGCAGAGAGATAGAAATCTAGTTAATAAATACACTAAAACATCTAATCTTGGTTATTGGATTCTCAGGGAAGTTAGTGTTAATTCATTTCTGCTGAATGCAACAAATATTTCTTGATCTCCTACTACCAGTCAGGTATTGCACTAGGATCATGGAGTAATATAATAAAAATGAGTAAGGCATCTTCTCTATTCTTAAGAATTCTACAGTCTAATGAAAAAAGTAACGTGCACAACCATAATAAAAGGTAGACTATGATGAATAAAGACAGAAAGTCACAAATCAGGGCGATTTCTTCTGTCTGTTATAGAATATTTCCCAGAGGAGAAACCACTTAAACACAGCCTTGAAAGATGCATTCAGCTGGGGTAGCCATAGGAGAGGGACAGACATGATCTGATACAATTGATACATCCCAGATGGGACAATGGCAAGAGGAAAAACATGACGGTGGGCAAATGCAGGACATTTTTGTATGATAAGGAGTACCTGGACTGGATATTAACAAGCTCCTTGAGGTAGAGTGATGGAAGGCAAGAGTGAGCGTCTCTGTTGACACACGATGACTCAACTCAAGGGTTTGGAGTTGGGTTGTGGTACTTTGGGCAATAGGGAGCAAAAGCATGTCTATCAGAATTGGATTTGTAAAGCCCATAAAATATTGTTTCTTTCTTCTCATGTATAATTTACATTTTTGCCTATACTGCTGAAGATTTTTCTTGAACTTAATTTTCTTCCCTCCCCCCCCTCCTGTTGGAACTAAATCAGAGGGCTAGAGAGGTCAGAATCTGTGTCACACACAAGCATTCATGTCCATTTGGGAACCAAACGAAGTCATTAAGAAATTCCATAGTAACAATAGTGATTTTGTGATTCTATGTCTAGGGGATATTGCATATTGTCATTTTATAAAAAGACTCAGAATTACTGCTGAGTTATATGGAGTCAGAAACAATTTTAAATTCCTTTTAAAGAACAGGGACATCTTGTTCATATTCTGGAATAAAACTGGATGAAAAAATTTATCTCAGGCTTTTAAGAAATAAACTTGCAGGTTTATTTCTAAATTTTGGACAATTTTATTTCTAAACGTTGACTTTTGGTAAAGTTATAAGGAGTAAAACACATTGATTATATCACTTACAACATCATCATATTATTCAAATGCAGTGCTCAGTAAGCTCCACCCACTGCCATCCAGTTCTCTTCCTAAGACCTCTATAGTTAATGGACAAGGTACTACATTTTACAGTTTCAAGCTCTAATTAGTAAATACAGATATAAATGATCTTTCTAAATTTTATATTATTCTAACCTATGAAAAATAAAATCTTATTTTTTAAAAAGATGAGACTATTGAAATGACAGAGATGAAATGTCAGCAAAAATTTCAACTATAGAGGGGAAAAAGTGGAAGCAGTGACAAATTTTATTTTCTTGGGCTCCAGAATTAATGGGGACAGTGACAGCAGCCATGAAATTAAAAGACGCTAGCTTCTTGAAAGCTATGACAAACCTGGACAAGTATTAAAAAGCAGACAAAGGTCCATCTAGTTAGTCAAAGCTATGATTTTTCCAGTAGTCATGTATGGATCTGAGAGATGAACCATAAAAAATGCTGAGCACCGAAGAATTGACAGTTTTGAATTGTATGGCTGGAGAAGACTCTTGAGAGTCCCTTGGACTGCAAGGAGATCAAACCAGTCAATCCTAAAGGAGATCAACCTGAATATTCATTGGAAGGACTGATGCTGAAGCTGAAGCTTCAATACTTTGGCCATCTGATGTGAGGAGCTGACTCATTGGAAGAAAATCTGATGCTGAGAAAGATTGAAGGCAGGAGGAGAAGGGGGTAGCAGAGGATGAGATGGTTAGATAGCCTCACTGACTCAATTGACATTAATCTGAGCAAACTCCAGGAGATACTGAAGGACAGGGAAGCCTGGCATGCTGCAGTTCATGGGGTGGCAAAGAGTCAGACACAACTTAGCAACTAAACAATGACAATAAATGGTTTTCAGGCAAGGCAGTTTCATTTTAGTGTCATGTGGCTTTTTATCCAATGAATTGCTAAATATTTAGCCTCTCTGACTGTTGAAACAATTTGATACTAAAATAATTAAACTAGTGACCCCCGAATCATGCTCAGTATTTGAAGCAGGCAGATACAGTGGAGCAGTGGGAAAGCAATGCTCATAAGCCACTTGGATTAAAAGGAAATGCTGTTCTTTCTTTTATAATTAGGAGTAGAAATATTTTATATATATAAGCTTTAAAATAGGGCATTAGTCTTTTGCAACTTCAAAACTAGAAAACCATTTGCTGAAAACCTGAGAATAGTGGCATTGATTTAGATATTTTTTTCTGGCTTGAGATGTTGAACTTAATGTACAAATATTATTTCTCCTTTTACTTGAAATTGTTACAATTAAAAGTTACAAAAAAGAGAAGGAAACAGAAACAAAAAGGAACTGTGATTATTGTGGGTAATATTTGACAGACACTGCAACTAGCAAGAAGGCTAGATGACTCATATTTTCCAGTTTCATGAAATATACTGGTCTCAATGTGACATCCTTAAATTTGAACATCCATATTTACAGTCAGCAAAAACAAGACCGGGAGCAGACTGTGGCTCAGATCATGAATTCCTTATTGCCAAATTCAGACTTAAATTGAAGAAAGTAGGGAAAACCACTAGTTCATTCAGATATGACCTAGATCAAATCCCTTATGAGTATACAGTAGAAGTGACAAATAGATTTAAGGGACTATATCTGATAGACAGAGTGCCTGATGAACTATGGACAGAGGTTCGTGACATTGTACAGGAGACAGGGATCAAGACCATCCCCATGGAAAAGAAATGCAAAAAATGCAGAAAGGCAAAATGGCTGTCTGAGGAGGCATTACAGATAGCTGGGAAGAGAAGAGAAGCGAAAAGCAAAAGAGAAAGGGAAAGATATTCCCATCGGAATGCAGAGTTCCAAAGAATAGCAAGGAGAGATAAGAAAGCCTTCCTCAGCGATCAATGCAAAGAAATAGAGGAAAACAACAGATTGGGAAAGACTAGAGATCTCTTCAAGAAAATTAGAGATACCAAGGGAACATTTCCTGCAAAGATGGGCTCAATAAAGGACAGAAATGGTATGGACCTAACAGAAGCAGAAGATATTAAGAGGTGGCAAGGATACACAGAAGAACTGTACAAAAAAGATCTTCATGACCCAGATAATCACGATGGTGTGATCACTCACCTAGAGCCAGATATCCTGGAATGTGAAGTCAAGTGGGCCTTAGGAAGCATCACTACAAACAAAGCTAGTGGAGGTGATGGAATTCCAGTTGAGCTATTTCAAATCCTCAAAGATGATGCTGTGAAAGTGCTGCACTTGATGTGACAGCAAATTTGGAAAACTCAGCAGTGGCCACAGGACTGGAAAAGGTCAGTTTTCATCCCAACCCCAAAGAAAGGCAATGCCAAAGAATGCTCAAACTACCACACAATTGCACTCATCTCACACGCTAGTAAAGTAATGCTCAAAATTCTCCAAGCCAGGCTTCAGCAATACGTGAACCCTGAACTTCCAGATGTTCAAGCTGGTTTTAGAAAAGGCAGAAGAATCAGAGATCAAATTGCCAATATCTGCTGGATCATCAAAAAAGCAAGAGAGTTCCAGAAAAAGATCTATTTCTGCTTTATTGACTATGCCAAAGCCTTTGACTGTGTGGATCACAATAAACTGTGGAAAATCCTGAAAGAGATGGGAATACCAGACCATCTGACCTGTCTCTTGAGAAACCTGTATGCAGGTCAGGAAGCAACAGTTAGAACTGGACATGGAACAACAGACTGGTTCCAGATAGGAAAAGGAGTCCATCAAGGCTGTATATTGTCACCCTGCTTATTTAACTTATATGCCGAGTACATCATGAGAAATGCTGGGCTGGAAGAAACACAAGCTGGAATCAAGATTGCCGGGAGAAATATCAATAACCTTAGATATGCGGATGACACCACGCTTATGGCAGAAAGCAAAGAAGAACTAAAGAGCCTCTTGATGAAAGTGAAAGAGGAGAGTGAAAAAGTTGGCTTAAAGCTCAACGTTCAGAAAACTAAGATCATGGCAACTGGTCCCATCACTGCATGGGAAATAGATGGGGAAACAGTGGAAACAGTGTCAGACTTTATTTTGGGGGGCTCCAGAATCACTGCAGATGGTGATTGCAGCCATGAAATTAAAAGACGCTTACTCCTTGGAAGGAAGGTTATGGCCAACCTAGATAGCATATTTAAAAGCAGAGACATTACTTTGCCAACAAAAGTCCGTCTAGTCAAGGCTATGGTTTTTCCAGTGGTCATGTATGGATGTGAGAGTTGGACGGTGAAGAAAGCTGAGCGCCGAAGAATTGATGCTTTTGAACTGTGGTGCTGGAGAAGACTCTTGAGAGTCCCTTGGACTGCAAGGAGATCCAACCAGTCCATCCTAAAGGAGATCAGTCCTGGGTGTTCATTGGAAGGACTGAAGTTGAAGCTGAAACTCCAATACTTTGGCCACCTCATGCGAAGAGTTGATTCACTGGAAAAGACCCTAATGCTGGGAAGGATTGGGGGCAGGAAGAGAAGGGGATGACAGAGGATGAGATGGTTGGATGGCATCACCGACTCGATGGACATGGGTTTGGGTAGACTCCCGGAGTTGGTGATGGACAGGGAGGCCTGGCGTGCTGCAATTCATGGGGTCGCAAAGAGTCGGACGTGACTGAGAGACTGAACTGAACTGATGTAGTTGTAAACTTATTTTGCCTTCGAAGAAATATGTTTATGTGCTTACGCAGTTGTTCAGTCATGTCTGACTCTTTGCAATGCTATGGACTGTAGCCCACCAGGCTCCTCTGTCCATGGAATTCTCCAGGCAAGAATACTGGAGTGGGTTGTCATTTCCTCCTCCAGGGAATCTTCTGGATCCAGAGATCAACCCCATGTCTTCTGCCTCTCCTGCATTGCAGACAGATCCTTTTGTTCTGAGCCATCAGGAAAGCTTCAAAAAAATGTAGCTTAATAGGAATTCCTGTTTCTACCTAGATCCCCAGATAAACATCTGATGAGGATGCCAATACCTCTAGGTAGAATTCATGCCTACTAGATTGTGAAGTTTCAATATTTTTAAGTACCCATATATTAAAGTGACTGTGTAGTAGACCCTGATTTGTATTTTTTTGTTAATGTCTTAACAAGATAGATGTTATCATAACAATGTTACAGATGAATAAAGCTAAACCCAGGGTTATTGTTTATCTTGCTCCAGTTCTCATAATTTATAAATTATAAACTTGTGATTTAAGTTCAGGTCTCAATCTACAAAGTCAAATTCCTGCCCTTAACTATACTGCTTCCCCAAAGTAAAGTTTTTGGAGAATAATATGGTTGATGTTAAGAATGGGTCAAAGGAGAAAGCCTTCATTCCTTCATTCCTCCAGCTAATACTTATTGAGGGTCTCCTGTGGGCCAGTGTTCTGGGGGCTGAGGAAATAGGAACCAAAATGAACCCTTATAGATCTCCCATTTTGGTGGTAGAGAGTATGGAAGGAACCTTTAAAAAAATGTGTGTGTGTGTGTGTGTGTGTGAGTCGCTCAATCATTTCTGACTCTGTGACCTCATGCACTGTAGCCCGCCAGACTTCTTGTCCATGGGGTTTTCCAGGCAAGAATACTGGAGTGGGTTGCCATTTCTTCCTTCAGGGGATCTTCCTGACCCAGGGATCAAACCTGAGTCTTCTGTGTTTCCTCTGTGGCAGGTGGTTTCTTTACCACAGAGCCACCAGGGAAGTGTATATATATATGTGTGTGTACATATGTATGTATGTATAATATGTCAGATGGTGATAAGTGGTGGGAAGAAAAATAAAGCAGTGGAAGGTGGACAGAGGGTGATAGGGTGCTCTTTTACAAATGATGATGGGGGAGACATCTTTGACTTTAAGCAAAAACGTGAAGTCACTGATGGAATAAACCATGAAGATTCAGGGGGAGAAGTTTTGTGGGCAGAGGAAACATCAAGGGCAGAGGCCCTGCATCACAAGGGAGTTTGGTGTATGGATGGACAGGAAGAGCCAGGGTGACCGCAGAGGGGTAGAGAGGCATGGAGGAGTAGATAATTGGAAGGTGGTGGGGTGGCAGGCCAGATGGGCCCTCACTGGCCATAATCAGATAAGGTCACTCCTCTGAATTGACTGAGAGGCTTCAGATTTTGGAAAAAGTAGTTTCTAATGCTATAAACTAATTTTGGGTTCTGATGAACTCGGTGCAAAGGTCATGATGCATTTTTGTGCATATGTTGCAGACGTAGTCTCTGAATCATGTTTTCTGTTGAATAGTCAAGGAGGATCACTGACTGATTATTTTAGTCACCTTATGAGATCAAATTAATGATCCCTCCAATCCAGTGTTTGTGTGCTGAGAGGACAGTTTTCATTCATGATAACTAAGCACCAATGTTTAGGGATGACTATCAGACATGGTGAATTATGACTTTAAATAAAACAAAGCCAGGAACACATGGTTGGGCCTTTGCATTTGAAATTTTAAAAGCTTGCTATTTCCAAAAAGAAATGTTATTTCGTTACTTATTTTGGGCCGAGTGAGTATCTTCAGGTTTTACCTCTGCCTCAGTTCACTCTGCCTTGTGAGGACAGAGTAAATGTTCCAGTGGGGTAAAAAGATTTAAATAATATTCCATTCCAGTAGTTTGGTCACATAATGTTAATTAGGCAGCTGACAAATAGAAAAGTTAATTTCAATTTTACATGACCCGCTGTGTATGTCAGCTTCCAGTTCATCCAACTTGTGTCCTTCACTTCTCCAACAGATCAGGTACTCCATGTGGGGATGCCATCAGAAGAGAAATTAAATGATCTATTCTCCCACTAGAGCCTAAGGAATTGCAAGGGTAACTTTCATTAACCTTGATGGATCTTACTTGTGAAAAGCCCTTGAATGTCAGTGGGAGACAAGACTCCACAAAGAGTCTCTCCTACCTTCTTTAATATTGTTCATTTAATCAAAGAATGACAATGAAGCATCTATCATCAGAGATTTATACTTAAGTACTGTAAAACTTCTAAAATAAAAACTTGAGACCATCAAATGACTCACTAAAAAAAGTATTGGAGATAATTGCCACAGGCACCTTCAAAAATATTTATTGGTAAAAAACAAAAACAGAACCCAGAAAGTGTTTCTCCCATTCCTTCTCCCAACCCACACGTGTCAAGGTAAATTCCTTTAGAGAAATAAACCGTCTGTGCCAACATTTGTCACCTGCCTCTGATCTGAATCTAGCTCTCAAGCTTAGTTTTCCGGCGCAGCATCACTACGTGTCTGAAAATGCATCTAAAAGTATGGTGCTTTGTAGTTGACATCAGTATTGCGCTTCCTCTGCCTGGGAAGTGCTGCACTGGGCCCCTTAGAAGTCTCAAAACGATGCCCGTTTCAGTATCAATAAGGTAAATATTAAATACATGAAGAGGAAGGACGGCTCCTCCTGCCCCGCTACTATGACACCCCCGACTCCTTCCTTCACTCACTGAGCACAAGGGCTCGTCGACCCTGTTGACAGGAAAGGCCACTGAGGATTGTAGAATTTTGCAAATTAGTTTGTGTCCCTTGTGAGCGATCCAGTAATTTATACTTAATAGGAATTAGAAAGAGGTCTTCTACCAAAATGTGTCAGAGAGTCAATGGGTTAATAAGAAATGTGAACTTAGATTCCACAGAGAGGAGGCTGAGAAGCCCCACCCCAAAAGCAACGGTTTGCAGTAGGAACTGCAGGAAAGGCAGTGAGGGAACCCTGGAAAGGAGGGTGCAAACAAAGAGAAGCCTCTGAATGGGTCAGAGGCCGCGTTCAGCCATTGCCAAAGCAGGTGACTTTAGTAGGGAACAGTAGGCAATTTGATTTTTTTTTTAAAAAATGAGTCAGTTTAATTGCTGATCGTTTTGGCCTCTTTGGTGGCAGGAAGGATAATGAGACAAATTGTTAGATGTCAGAGTAGACAGAAATACTCAGTTAACTGAAGTCCACTCTTCGTTCTCCAACGGACTGTGGTGGTTTTTAAATGCGGCATCAGGATGTGATTGTGTGTGGCTATGTGTGCACATGTGTGCTTGTATGAGTGAGGTGGGAGAGGAGGGGGAAGGGCAGAAAGAGGTCCTTACCTGGTAGCAAAGCCTTTGGTAATGATGTGTGAGACTTCAGTTTGCCTGAGGTTTGTGGTCCTAACCTTAATTTAGTGGTCTCTGCTTGGAACACAAAAGTTAGACATCTAAGAAAGTTAAATTGTTTTAGATCATGAGATGTTAGTTCTGAATATGACATTTCTCTGTGTGTTGTGTTATTGGTAGTTAGCAAGACTATCTTTTACATACCCATACCACATACACACACACACACACACACACACACACACACAGAGCTACATATACATGGAAGATTAATGGGTCTATGCCATTGTATTGTATATTAGCTGTAGAAAATATTTTCAGAACAAGAGTTTTCAAAAAACGTTGGGAAACTTTTCTCCTAAAATTATCCTCTTTTTCCCCTTTCTCATTTCTAATTCTCACACTGACTCTGGGTAGTCCAGTGAGGAGTTAAGATGGTAACACAAAGACCTGACTGCTTAATCGTTTGTTCTTCCAGGACCTTAAAAAAAAGCCATGAGAGAGCTTGGCAATTGCTTCAAATTACAGCCATTACAGTCAACTGGTATCAATCATGTTTTTTTATATCAACAAAGATATAGCCGTTAATAATTAATAAAGGTTTGTTAAACCAATGCTGATTTATTCAAAATAATATGTAATTCGAAGTCCCTGGTAGTCCTTAACTGATTAGCCGTTATGCATTCTTTACAAAATACTGAATAATCGGGAAGAATGTAACCACAAGTCAGTTAATTAAGGTTGTTGGATTCTGGTTTGTCGCTTGTTGAATTAATGAGTTTGCTGCAATCAGTCCCAGTCTCACCTTTGGGCCTGAAAGGACACCAAGTATGCATGCTGGTGGCCTTGAACGGGTGACAGGCTGCTGTGGAGTCCCTTCCTCTGCCACTCACCTTCTCCCTCCTTTCAGTTCCATTTTTCATTGGGAATAAAAAAGACTAAAGTGGCTTGCTGGAGAAGCAGGATGGCCTGGTGATGAAAAGCATGGACACTGGAGCCAGTCCGTCTCGGACTGCAATCCCAGCTCAACTGCTTCCTAGCTGGGAAGCCAGCTTCTTACTTGTTCAGTGCCTCAGTTCACACACCTGTAAACTGGGGATGGTAACAAAGGTCCATGAATCATAGGGTTGTTATGAAGATTAAATGAGTTGTTCGCAAGGTGATCTGAGGGGGTATATAGTACATAGAAAGCTCCATGTTAGCATTTGTAGTAAATAAATGTTCTCAGCAAACATCATGAGACCAAGAATTATGATTATAGTTACTTTAAGTGACCGTAACCATCTCTTCATAAAAGGACAGCTGCAGAGACTTCCCTGGCAGTCCAGTGGTTAAGACTCTGCACTTCCAACGTAGAGGGTTAAGGTTCGATCCCTGGTTGCGGAACTAAACTCCCATATGCCTTGTGATATGTTCAATAAATAAATAGAATAAAAATTAAAAAAATAACAGGACAGCAGCAGTGAGAGGAAAAATCCAAGTTCTGCTGCCCTCCACTCTTCCACTCCATGCCTAACTCATCGAGCCCAAGTCTCTTGAGACTCAGTTATACGTCCATGGGGTGCTTTACTGAGGCTCTCCCCAATTTAGAAAAGAACAGCTTCTATGGTTGTTCTTCCAAATGTGTCTTCAGTTAACACTGAAATTGCAATTACAGAAGAGCCATGCAGACAGACTTATTATATGGTCTCAATTAAAAACACACATGCCCAAATTTTCCTAGTTAACATGAACTATGCCCTATGTACAGGATTCCTGGGTAGCTCAGTGAATAAAGAATCCACCTGCAATGTAGGATACCCAGGTTCAATCCCTGAGTTGGGAAGATCCCCTGGAGGAGGGCATGGCAACTCACTCAGTATTCTTGCCTGGAGAATCACAAGGACAGAGGAGGCTGGAGGGCTACAGTCTATGTGGTCACACAGAGTCGGACACAACTGAAGGGACTCACGCATGCATGTGCCCTATGTATGTCTACTCTAACTCTAAAAGGAATTGAGCAGTTATCTATTTCTTTAAGATGAAGTAACAAATATGAAGCACAATAGATACTCTGTTTTTTTTCATGTGAATAGATGTCTTCTCTGAAAGTTCTTTCCTCAGAGAATTAACTGACTTCCCTATAGCAGCAGGGGTTTTGGAAGATAGACAGTCCCATGCTTATGACCTCTTTTTCACATAAACTCCAAGTTCAATCATATTTTGAGTCTGTAAAATTCATATAGTAAAATTACCCCATAATTTCTTGTTATGTATGAGTAAATCTGACATATATATTATTTAATATCTCACAAATCAAATATGCTATAAATAGGGCTATAGGGCAAAATGGATCCAAGAAAACATACCAACACATTTGTACTAATTACCCCCGAAATGTTCTCAATGAGAAACAATTTATAGGATATTATATCTAATTCTTCACACTTCAAGGAAGTATAGTATGAATAGTGTCCCCAGTATTCCAGCATTTCAAAGAGAATTAAAAAAAAAAAAATTGTGCTGGAACCCATGGTAGAAAGAAGGCTCATAGAACAGAAATATTTTCCTAGAAATCTCCAGTAAGAGAAAAATGTGTATAATTTTTCACTTGTTTTAGATTTTAATATTTCAGAACTTTCTATTTATTAAAATGATTGGTTTTGCTTTTTTAACAAGCAGTTTTAATTATCCAAATCTCATTGACTATTCATGATACAGTGTAAACTGGGGATGGAAATCAAGGAGAAGTAGCAGCAACATAGATGCCCACTATCCGGCTTGCTTTCTCAGTCTGAGAATGGGTGGACCAGGAGTCCCTCCTCTTTGCCAGAGGAAAAGGAGGCAGGCTCACCATGAACAGGAGCAAAGCCCGGTTCCTGTGTCTTTCAGCAAGGGAGAAGGGAGGTTTTTGGTACATGAAGAGTACGTCTCTACCAGTTACGGAGTCATTTCTGTGTGCCAGGATGCTGCCCAGTGTTTGCTACACATCTAATTGAATCCTTACAGCTATTCCCATTTCACAAAAGAAGCAAGTGCACCTCTGTGTGGCTGAAGAATTTGCTCAGGGTCATACAGTGGTAGATGGGATAGAAACCAAGTCTGCACAGCTCCTAAGACATTGGAATCACTACACCACTGCTCTCTAGTTCAGGTCACACAAAGGGCACATGTTCATGGAGTGGTTGAGAGGATCCTGTGCAGCCTTCAAATTCCACATCTCCTCTACATGCCCCAACTAGGCATTTTGTTGCTATATATCAAAAATGATTAAACAAGAAAAATTGCATTGTGCTTTTTATAACACTACTAATTTCTGGGCTATAAAAGACAATAAATGATACTAACAACACCTCTACCACCAATTCCAGGAATAATTTCTACTGCCATTTCCTAGGCATTTACTTTAGGTACTTTGCAAAACACTTTGCATGTATTATTTCATTAAAAAAACACAGCCACAAATTTTACAATCTAAATCTCAAACTAAATTGAAACACATATATATATTTTCTCAGAAGTAGAAAATATGGGCACACTTTTCCATTTCCCTGTTTCTATTCTCACTCCAAGAGGACCAATTTTCTGTTGTCCAGAGTCAGGTAAATAGAGGTCTGAGTGATTAATCCATGCCCTGGGCCGGAAGAGCATACAAAGGGATGTGAAGTCAGTTAGCAAGGGCTTAACAAGGTAAGACTGAGACCAAAGACCCACTACAGAACTAATTAAAATCAAATTTACTCAGTTTTTGTTCACCTGCTTGTGCCAGGTGGTAGGCGCTAGACACAGGATGACCTGTGTCCTCCTCTCAACATCCATGGAAGCTGGCAGGGCGGCGACCTGTCACGGTGGGGTAACAGGAGACTCATCCTGCCCCACCCCACCCTAGTACAACATTAAGGGGAATGAATCTCATTCTGTTCTTTTGGGGGAGTAATTTATCAGATGATTTATTTTCAGTGCAGTCTGCATGACAAGTAAACAAATGTGTTATTTTTGCCCACTGTAGTTGGATTTTAAACACGGAGAAAGAGACAGACTAAGTGTCTTTCTAGGATACGTGAGTAGCTCTGACAACAGCTTTGAAAAATAAAGGAACTCCACTACGCAGCGTTTAGCAAGAACTGATTTACATACTAGAGTAGATCTTTCATGAATTCTGCCAACGTAGAGAGGAAAGGGGAGGGAAAAAAAGGTTCCAATTGCTCGCTACCACTGTGCATGTTGATGAATCCCCCAGCACATGTTAATTAATGCCCTATTGTGTTTGGCAGACTACCAGGGACTGTGATTGTACACGGGCTGATCCTTTAAATGGAGAGTGGCTTACTCTATATTGAAAAGAAAAAAGATGTGTATTTGTATAAGGCACAACTATCCCTTAGGAATAAGTGTTTTGCTTTTAGTGCAATTAAAAGAGAAGAACTGCCATCTATCACAATATTTTATCATTATATGTAAAAAAAAAAAAAAAAAATCCTCAACCCCAGGAAAGTAAGTAAAAAAAAAAAAATCACAGAAATGTCATCGTTTTTAAGGAAAAATAACATTGCTCCCATTGCTCTATCCAAATCTGTGTCCAAATTTCACCCACAAATGGTGATAATGAATACTGTAATCTACTGTCTTGTGCTCTGGCTGGAGCAGAGAATTGTATTCAAGCAATTAAAAGGAAATCCTCGTAATAAACACATGACAGTCCTGGAAAAAAATAAATAATGCTGTGCTGGCAACAGAGGGAAATCAAATACGGCAAAAGAACCAGAAGATGCAAATTCCCTAGGCTGAAGCTTATAGAAATCTTCGGTCCTGCTAGAATTTTAATTTTAATCATGGACAAAATTTTAATTTTAATTTAAATTTTGATCATGGACAAAAGGATGGACTAACCACTCAGCTCCTATTTCTTATTTGTTTTAATTTGCTTTTTACTACTCATACTGTAAAGAGCTGATAAATATTGGATGCCTTAAAGCATGAGTGGCCTAGAAAAATAAATTGCCTTTTATTATTGTTCCTTATGAATGAGATTGACATATCTAAGAAGCTGCTGCAGGAGAGTCCAAAAAGATATTGCAGCCAAATCAATTAATTGTCTCTCACCATTGTAAATAATAATAAAATTCACCTGCGGCTTACTGAAGAATCCACCTTTCCCCAACCCACGTTACTTTAGCTGAAATAGGCTGAAATCTTTTTTATTTGTATTTTTTTCCTTAAAAATGACTTCAGCCATTTGGGCTTCTTTGTACTTAGGTGTTTGTCACATTTCCCCAGAACATTAGAGCTTTATTCAAACCAGTGATCCTTTATGTGGAGCACAAGGGCCACCTAAGCCAGAATCACTTGGGGAGGCTTGTCTGAAATATAAGTTCTAGAAATCCATGTCCCCTGAGGCTCTGATTCACTAGCCTGAAGTAGAAGTCCAGGAATCTGCTTTTTAAATAAGTACCCAAGCAATTCTGATCATTTAAACTGTACTATATGCTCTTCTTGGGGAGTTTACGGGCCTTTTTTTCCCTTTTCATTGCAGTACTCTTCTTTTTATTGCAGTGCATTATTTCCCTGGACACGGGTGTCCTTTAGAGGGTGTGGTGTCATTGTTGTAGACGGTCGGGTCTGTTCTCCTGGTCTGAAGAGGTAGGGACCCAACACCCAGGTGACCTTTAACTCAAAGTGCCAGAATTTTTGGCCCTTTATGCCAGTGGAAAAGTCCACCAGGCTATGGGGACATGAAAGATAAAGAAGAGGGTGGAAATCATTACAGAGCAAACCCAGAGATCTCTGCTGGGCCCTCCAACCGCTGGGAAACCTCTTTCTGGGACATTTATCCTTACTAACTGTTAACTCTTTTAACTAAAGGTACAAAACTCCAGCCTCATTAAACGGGTAGAGTAGTGATTCTTTTTGCAATGTAGGATGCTCAGGTCTATGGGTGAAGAACAGCAACAATCTGTAGACTGTTTACTGTATGCCAAATAAAAGCTAAGTGCTTCATAAACATTACATCATTTATCTTTTCAGCAATAACTCTTTGAGGTAGATATTACAATTCCCCATTTTACAGATGAGGAACTGAGATTTTGAGGGGATAACTAGTTTACCAGAGGTCTGGTGGGAGACTTAAAATTCTATTCCAGGTTGGTCTGACTCCAGGGCCTGTGCTCTAATAAAGCAGGAGGCAATCCAATCTCCAGTCATAAGTGAGTTTTCTCTTGCCTTTCTGATCAGTTAGTCTTTGTGCCCCATGTCTTTGAAATAAAGTCTGGGTTCTCTGTGAGCATCTGCTTCCTTTGGGAATGCTTCTAGCTACTATTACTATATTATAAGGTCTTTGAGATGAGAACAAACGGATTGAGCCCCACCTCTGGGTTTCCTTGCCAGCACTGTCAGAACCACAATACAATGGTGACGTGCTCAGGCTAAGTCATCGAGGTCCTGCCGCTCTATTTTAGGACTCAGGGCTCTGACAGAGAGCTTACTGTTACATTGTCGCACAACATGATTACAATAGATGAAGTCACTTTCAAGGGAAGCCAGAGCCCATACCCTGCCAGTACTTTGTTTAATGAGCCCAAGACAAAAATAACAGCATCTAATGGGCAGGGAGGCTGAGAGAATGGCACAAAACAGTCTTTGTGGAGTACAACTCTGAATTACAAAGTAAGGCTAAGCACACTGCGAATTGGATTTTAAAAATCTCATTCTGCCCCAAATAGTCATGGCTTCACATAGAGGACTTACTTTCTTGAGTGTATCCCAAAGTTCTACAAAGGAGAAGGATCGTTCTCCCATCGGGCTTTCCCACTTCTGCACCACTGTGTGTACCACTGCCCTCACTTGGAAGCCTTCCTCACTGGAGACATCTCTTTTCCCCAACTCTGCCTGGCCAATGGCAAATTGAAAGAGCAATGTGGTTGTGACGGTGTGCTCTTGCTATTTTAAAAAGGAGAGTATGCGTGGAGATTTAATGCTAAAAATAAGTTCTGGCACCCAAGTCTTCTCTTTAAGTCCACAGCAGATCATCATGATGCTTTATTTGCTTCTGCATGCTTTTGATCTGGCTTTGCTTGTAATTGTGACTCCAAAATTCATTCCATTCAGTTCTTTACAACCGCCCATCTTCATAACTTAGTATTGGATTCTGGTTTTGCCCCCAGAAGCTACAGTTCTTCCTTAGACTCCTCTGATGGCTGTCTGATGTTAATTTCATCAAATTGCTATATTCACTTTAATTTTCCCTCAACCTATGGCCAATGTTTGATTCAAAAACTGTGAACTAATCATCAGTCTCAACCAAAATGTTGCCTGATTATCCAAGAAAAAGTGATTTACTCCTCCCCTGTACTTGATTTAGACCTTTTCCTGGCTCTTATGTTGGCTGCTGTAATGATTACTTGTATACATCTAGTTTTCGGCTCATTGGTGTTAGGGATCAGGTCTCATTCACTTTTATCTTGCCCACAGTGTAGAATTAATAATAATAGTAATAATATGAGATAGAATTTAGTGACCCTCTAGTGTGTTCCAGGCACTGTGTTATAAGGTTTTCACTCATTATCTCCTTTAATCCTTATAGGAATATTGTGAAGTAGGCATTATTATTATTAACACTTAACAAATGAAGACACAAAAGCTTAGAGAGTTTCAGAAGTTTGCATAAATTTATACAACTAGTATACATGAAGCCAAGATCCTAAATCTGCCTAACAAGGACTCTTAATCATTGCACTGAAGTTTTTAGTGAATTGGTCACATAAATAAACCCATTTACAAAAATAAATTGTTAAAATATAAACCTCTATTCAATGTTTCACATGAATACATTGCATGCCCAATATTTTGGTTTAGTTGCTAAGTTGTGTCCAACTCTTTACAACCCCTTGGACTGTTGCCCACCAGGCTCCTCTGTCTATGAGATTTTCTAGGCAAGAATACTGGAGTGGCTTACCATTTCCTTCTCCAGGGTATCTTCCTTACCCAGGAATCAAACCCAGGACTCCTGCACTGCAGGCGGATTCTTTTTAACATCCATAGGCATCTTTTTTCTCTGACTCTGCAGTATTTAAGGAATTTATGGCATTTAGAATTGACATGTAAAAGAAGTTTACATTAAAGATGAAAATAAAATGAGATTCAGTTAACCAAGTTGGACAGCTAATGGAAAGTGTGATAGAAGGACTTCATGGTGCTTTATACATAATAAACACCCATATTAGTTGAAAGAAAAAGAGATTGGATTAATGAACCTTTCAATCAACAAGCAAACATGCAGTGAAAATCAACCTGTATACTAGCTACTTTAGAATAATTAATAAAAACATATAGCAACTCCGTAAAATATTTGGAATTAGACATACTGTCTATCCATAGTGTACATCC
Organism: Okapia johnstoni; assembly: GCA_024291935.2. Taxonomy (NCBI): domain Eukaryota; kingdom Metazoa; phylum Chordata; class Mammalia; order Artiodactyla; family Giraffidae; genus Okapia; species Okapia johnstoni. The sequence goes on along the minus strand of CM044316.1, from coordinate 76,858,864 downwards.
CTGAAAAAGGTGGAAATACATATGGAAGTTGATCTCTGCAAAATCTCCATAATAGAATCACACCTGATCTCAAATCCAGAGTTAGTGGCATAAGCGTGTCACTTGCTTGTTATTTAACTATAACATTGTAGATGACATGAAATGTAACATGAATATATGGTAACTTGGCACATAATGGGCACTCAATGAATGTCTATCATCTTCTCCCATCTTATCCTATTTATTTAGTGATATGACTTCAACTAATTACATCTTCCTGAAGCCAGACTTCCTTGAGGTCTTAGATCACCATCATAGTGGTAGAAATCATGCCTGACTTCGCTGGCAGTCCTCAGCTCCACCAAGAACGGATAAAAGAGAGTTGGAATATTTGTGGTAATTCCACTGCCCTCTTTAGACCATCAGAGGTCTAAAGGGAACCCTCAAAGGAAGACAATGCTTGTGCCTCCTCTCAGCCTTCTGACTCTCCTCAGGGGTAAAGGAAGGGATTATAAGTTAGAGCAAAGTCCGATTTCCTTGGAGTCTCACTTCCACCCGTAAGTGTTAAGGCTGAGTTCACAGATGTAGACTTAGACTGTCCACAGCTTCCCAAGATCTCTTGGCCTCTGCCAATAGCAGGAAGTCAAGACCTCCACACCTCCTGATCCCCTCACAATTACTGCTTTTCCACCATGCTCTGCTTGAGTCTACCAGGGCTAATCCCATTATTCCCATGGGCCCTGCCTAGGTCACTCATCAAAAGAAGCCTGGGCTCCCGGTCACCCCTCCTGTTTGTCACTTTAATTCTTACAGGGTTCTGTACAACCTCTGACCTGTTCCCCTCTGCCACCACTTCCAGGTCATGAAATCCTTCCACTGTTTCCTCTGGAATTCATGGTCTGTTGTCAACAGAATCCTCTGAATCCTCAACTTCTCCAAACACTCCCTTCACCTTTTTTACTCGAACGGAAATCTGGATTTTCCCTGGGAAGGCTGATTTCCTTACAATCTCTCTCAGGTGTGGGTGAGCTTGTTGTTTGTTTTCCTTCTGTAACTCTTATACATTTGGAATTGAAGGTTGGGAATATGTCCTTCAAAGCGTTCTTTCTTACTTAGAGCCATGTTACTAAATCCAGTGGTCAGTTTTGGTACTTATCTTTCATGACTTATCATTAGCAATTGACAAAATTGCTTCTTTCCTGAAACTTTTCTTCACTTGCCTTCTAGTATGCCACACTCTCCTGATTTTCCTTCTGTGTCCCTAGCTATTCCTTCTCAGTCTCCTCTGCTTTTTCCTTCTCGCATCTCCAACAAAGTCCACATCACAGTTTCCCAGGGCTCAGTCCTTAGGTCTCATTTCCCTATTTCATTTCCTTGGTGATTTCATATAGTCTCATGGGTTTAATTAATAATTTGATAATTTAATTAATATGTTGATAGTTTCCCAGTTTATGTCTCTAGACTTCTCTTCTGACCTCTAGATTGACAGAGTTCACTGTCTACTCAGCACCTCAAATTGAAAGTGTGGTAGGAATCTTGTACTCTTTTTAATACTGAAGGAAAAAAAAAAAAGATGCTCCAAAGTAACATTCAGAGCATGCCACTCCTCTGTGCAGAGGCTGCAGTGGCTTCCTTTTCTGCTCAGAGGACAAACTAAAGTCCTTACCAAGGCCTACAGGGCCTTATACCATCAGGACCACTGTTCCTCCAACTTACTCTGCTCCACCCACACGATTATGTGCTGCTACCTTGGGGCCATTTGTCTGACCCGCAGAGCTCCCCCACGAATGTCTGCAATTCCAACTCCCCCGCCGCCTTTCAGTCTTGGCTCAAGTGTCACTTTCACAGAGACTGACCCTCACCTGACATCCCTAGTTTATTTTGGAACCCCCTCCCCAGCCCCACACTTATGAGCCTCTTTACCTGGCTCCAATTTTGTTTTCCTCCTTCCATTATACCACTCCTTTTGACCTGTGGTGACATGTATTGTTTTTTAAACATCTATTGCTTGTTTTCTGTCTCCCCTGCTTGATTATGAGTTCCATAAGAACACATTTTGTTGTTTTTTGTTCTCTGATTTGTCCCAGGAATATGGACATACACCTGCCACATAGTATGTACATAATAAACATTTGTTAACTAAATGTTGGATTTGTATATTGTATAGTGATTTACAGTTTATGGCATGCTGTCATGTGTTACAAAATCATACCCTTAAAACTATAGTTTGCTGTTGGCTGAGGAGTTAGAATTATTCCCATTATTCAGATTAGAAAACAGAGAACAAAGACAATTTTTTTTTCTGATCCTGATATTCATTGTTTTTGTCACTTCATCCTGGTTATGAGGACATTGTTCTTAAAGATTTTGCTTGACCACAGTATAGAACAATAGCCTGAAACACTTATTGAGCATTGACTGCTGTGTGCTGACAATTATGTATAAACACAAAATATAGCCAAGGGTCTGGCAGACAGTGTATTCAGACAAGAAGGATATGCCTGAGTCTTGACTCCCAGAGGCAAAATTCCTTTCTTTTACCAACGAAGGTACAGAGACCCTCGTGTCAGCAGCTTGTCTTCAACACACAAGCCACCTGGCCTCCTGCAATTGGTTTGACATGTTCAAATTAGGGTTTTGATCTCAGCATTACTCTGAGGTGACACCTTGGAAAGTGACTAATACAATTTTATTAAATTTAGATTTTGGTAATTTGCCAGCACTTACTGACTTGACTGGGGGAGCAAGGGTCCTTTGATACTTCTGTTCATAAAATTGAAAAAATAAGGCCCTAGCCGATTGCTTTTGAATGAAGTGGGTATATTCTAGACACAGCATTATCGTTGGTGACCAGAAGTAGTCATGAAGCTAGTTGGCAATCCCAGGTGAATAGCAGTCTGTTCTCTGAAAGTTTTTTGTTTTGCTGAGCTGTGGTCAGAACCCTACATTTGTCTTCCTTGCAGACAGCATTACTCCTCTTTAAGAAGCTTCTGAACCTAACTCAGTCAGTTTAGTCGCTCATCGTGTCCAACCCTTTGTGACCCCATGGACTGCAGCACCCCAGGCCTCCCTGTCTATCACCATCTCCCAGAGCTTACTCAAACTCATGTCCATTAATTCGGTGATGCCATCCAACCATCTCATCCTCTGTCATCCCCTTTTCCCGCCTTCAGTCTTTCCCAGCATCAGGGTCTTTTCCAGTGAGTCAGCTCTTCACATCAGGTGGCCAAAGTATTGGAGTTTCAGCTTCAGCATCAGTGCTTCCAATGAATATTCAGGACTGATTTCCTTTAGGATGAACGATGGATCTCCTTGCAGTCCAGGGGACTCTCAAGAGTCTTCTCCAACACCACAATTCAAAAGCATCAATTCTGCTGTGCTCAGCTTTCTTTATAGTCCAACCCTCACATCCATACACGATTACTGGAAAAACCAAAGCTTTTGCTAGACAGACCTTTGTTGGCAAAATAATGTCTCTGTTTTTTAACATGCCATCTAGGTTAGTCATAGCTTTTCATCAAAGGAACAAGCGCCTTTTAATATCATAGCTGCAGTCACCCTCTGCAGTGATTTTGGAACCCCCAAAATAGTAAAGTCTGTCACTGTTTCCACTGTTTCCCCATCTAGTTTTCATGAAGTGATGGGACCAGATGCCATGATCTTAATTTTCTGAATGTTGAGCTTTAAGCCAACTTTTTCACTCTCCTCTTTCACTTTCATCAAGAGGCTCTTTAGTTCTTCACTTTCTGCCATAAGGGTGGTGTCATCTGCATATCTGAAGTTATTGATATTTCTCCTGGCAATCTTGATTCCAGCTTGTGCTTCATCCAGCCTACCATTTCTCACGATGTACTCTGCATATAAGTTAAGTAAGCAGGGTGACAATATACAGCCTTGACGTACTCCTTTCCCGATTTGTAACCAGTCCATTGTTCCATGTCCAGTTCTAACTGTTGCTTCTTGGTCTGCATACAGATTTCTCAGGAGGCAGGTTGGGTGGTCTGGTATGCCCATCTCTTTCAGAATTTTCCACAGTTTGTTGTGATCACACAGTCAAAGGCTTTGGCATAGTCAGTAAAGCAGAAGTAGATGTTTTTCTGGTATTCGCTTGCTTTTCGAATGATCCAGCGGATGTTGACATTTTGATCTCTGGTTCTTCTGGCTTTTCTAAATCCAGCTTGAATATCTGGAAGTTCATATATAGTTGAAGCCTGGATTGGAGAATTTTGAGCATTACGTTACTAGCATGTGAGATGAGTGCAATTGTGTGGTAGTTTGAGCATTCTTTGGCATTGCCTTTCTTTGGGATTGAAATGAAAACTGACGTTTTCCAGTCCTGTGGCCACTGCTGAGTTTTCCAAATTTACTGGCATATTGAGTGCAGCACTTTCACAGCATCATCTTTAAGGATTTGAAATAGCTCAGCTGGAATTCCGTCACCTCCACTAGCTTTGTTCATAGTGATACTTCCTAAGGCCCGCTTGACTTCACATTTCAGGATGTCTGGCTATAGGCGAGTGATCACACCATCGTGGTTATCTGGGTCATTAACACCTTTTTGTATAGATCTTCTGTGTATTCTTGCCACCTCTTCTTAATATATTCTGCTTCTGTTAGGTCCATACCATTTCTGTCCTTTATTTTGCCCATCTTTGCATGGGCTTCCCTTATGGCTCAGCTGATAAAGAATCTTCCTGCAATGTGGGAGACTTGGGTTCGATCCCTGGTTGGGAAGATCCCCTGGAGAAGGGAAGGCTACGCACCCCAGTATTCTGGCCTGGAGAATTCCATGGACTGTATAGTCCATGGGGTCGCAAAGAGTCAGACACTACTGAGCGACTTTCACTTTCACTTTTGCATGAAATATTCCCTTGGTATTTCTAATTTTCTTGAAGAGATATCTAGTCTTTCCCATTCTATTGTTTTCCTCTATTTCTTTGCTTTGATCACTGAGGAAGGCTTTCTTATCTCTCCTTGCTGTTCTTTGGAACTCTACGTTCAAATGAGTATTTCTTTTCTTTTCTCCTTTGCCTTTAGCGTCTCATCTTTTCTTAGCTATTTGTAAGGCCTCCTCAGACCACCATTTTGCCTTTTTGTATTTCTTTTTCTTGGGAATGGTCTTGATCACTGTCCCCTGTACAGTGTCGTGAACCTCCGTCCATAGTTCTTCAGGCACTCTATCCGATATAATCCCTTGAATCTATTTATCACTTCCACTGTATAATCGTACAAGATTTGATTTAGGTCATACCTGAATGGTCTAGTGGTTTTCCCTACTTTCTTCAATTTAAGTCTGAATTTGGCAATAAGGAGTTCATGATCTGAGCCACAGTCAGCTCCCGGTCTTGTTATTGCTGACTGGATAGAGTTTCTCCATCTTTGGCTGCAAAGAATATAGTCAGTCTGATTTCGGTATTGACCATCTGGTGATGTCCCTGTGTATAGTCTTCTGTTGTGCTGTTGGAGGAGGGTGTTTGCTATGACCAGTACGTTCTCTTGGTAAAACTGTTAGCCTTTGACCTCCTTTGTTTTGTACTTCAATTCCAAATTTGGCTGTAACTCTTGACTTCCTACTTTTGCATTCCAGTCCCCTATAATGAAAAGGACATCTTTTTTTGGTGTTAGTTCTAGAAGGTCTTATAGGTCTTCATAGAACTGTTCAGCTTCTTCAGAATTACTGGTCGGAGCATAGACTTGGATTACTGTGATATTGAATAGTTTGCCTTGGAAACAAACAGAGACCATTCTGTTATTTTTGAGATTGCATCTGAGTACTGCATTTCGGACTCTTGTTCACTGTAATGGCTACTGCATTTCTTCTACGGGATTCTTGCCCACAGTAGTAGATATAATGGTCATCTGAATTAAATTCACCCATTCCAGTCCATTTTAGTTTGCTGATTTCTAAAATGTTGTTCACTCTTACCATCTCCTGTTTGACCACTTCCAATTTGCCTTGATTCATGGACCTAACATTCCTGATTCCTATGCAATATTGCTCTTTACAGCATCGGACTTGACTTCCATCACTCATTGCATCCACAACTGGGTGTTGTTTTTGCTTTGGCTCCATCTCTTCATTTTTTCTGGAGTTATTTCTCTATTCTTCTCCAGTAGCATATTGGGCACCTAATGACCAGGGGAATTTATCTTTCAGTGTCCTATCTTTTTGTCTTTTTATACTGTTCATGCAGTTCTCAAGGCAAGAATATTGAAGTGGTTTGCCATTCCCTTCTCTAGTGGACCATGTTTTGTTAGAACTCTCCACCATGACCCATCCGTTTTGGGTGGCCCTACATGACATGGCTCATAGTTTAATTGAGTTAGACAAGGCTAAAATTGGATTAAAGATTTACTGAGCATCCCCCCCCCCCCGCCCCCATCAGAACAAGACCCAGTTTCCCCCTTAGTCAGTCTCTCCCATCAGGAAGCTTCCTTAAGCCTCTTATCCTTCTCCATCAGAGGGCAGACAGAATGAACCTAACTACCAAGACATATAGGCCCTTTTGGTCTCCATGTTTTTAAGAGCTCTTACCCTTGATTCTGGGGCTTCCCTGGTGCCTCAGCAGTAAAGAATCCAGAGATGCAAGTTTGTTCTTTGGGTCAGAAAAATCCTTTGGAAAAGGAAAGGGCAACCCACTTGAGTATTCTTGCCTGGGAAATCCCATGGACAGAGGAGCCTGATGGGCTTACAGTCCATGGGGTCGCAAAAGATTCAGACATGAATTAGCAACTACACAACAACAACCCTTGATCCTGGCTGGCTATTGAATTCTCAGATTCCACTCAGGCATAGATCAAAACTTTCTTCATTTAAGGGTTTAGTTTCTAAGTAGAGGAGTCAGTTGAATTGATCCTAGTAATCAGTGAGGTTGTTTTGAAAGTCTTGAAGTTGATTTGCTATAATTATTGGTTCATGCGGAGTGTGGAAAGGAACATGTTTACTGAGTGCTCACTTCCAGGGGGTTACAGCTGTTTTAGGTGCTTCACACATTAGTTAGCATGCCTAGCCTTGCCATTGCCCTGAGGTAAAACTATGCTCAAGGCCATTTTACAGGGAGATTAGGTCAGTTCCCTACGCCCATGCTACTAGGAGCAGGCTGAGCCGGGGTCTGAAGCCACAACTCTAGACTACTTCAGTGTGTTTTGACCAACATTCTTTAGTACTGCACATAGCTAAAATGTGTGCTTCCCTGGTGGCTCAGACAGTCAAGAATACACCTGCAGTGTGGTAGACCTGGGTTTGATCCCTGGGTTGTGAAGACCCCTGGAGAAGGAACGGCTACCCACTCCAGTATCCTTGTCTGCAGAATTCCATGGACAGAGGAGCCTGGTAGGCCCCAGTCCATGGGGTCACAAAGAGTCAGACATGACTGAGCGACTTTCACTTCACTTCACACCTAAAAGGTAGCCACATTAGATCCAACAAAACATGGAAATAACAGATAAGGTACCTCACATTTGAGAACCATGCTTATAAAATGCCAATAAATAATAAATGGAAGCCCAAAGCTAGTCAGTTATCCTCATAGGGATCAGGTTGAGAGGCTGTGGACACAACTCTTTGTCAGTCATTTTAGGGACAATAAGTGATCAACCAGATGTGTAGGAAAATAGTTCGATTTGCTTGAAGTTAAAATAAACTGATAAATTGTGTGTAACCATTCAGACAGGAGAAAATTTTGACCACATGCTTCCACTGTCTCAATGCACTGAGTGCTGACTAAATTTGATCTGGTGTATTTGTCTCAGTCAAATTTTATAAACTCATGTGCCAGAGAAAATACTCTGATCTTTCTCATCTTCCTTCCTTTGTTTCTTTCTTTTCCACATCCTCCTTTTTTTTTTTTTTTAACGTTTATATTCTCATTACAGAGAAGTTGAAAGACCTTGAAATTGATAACCCTGCCAGGTTTTCAGCAATAATTATGGGATTTTTATTATTAGAGCAAAGGATCAGAAGAACATTTCTATCGGAACAATGACCATTGTTCCGATTCCTTTTTCCTTTCTGGATAACCGAGGAAGTGTCTTGGCTCTGTTCTTTGGATAATAAAATATACTTTTCCATAACTTCTGAATACCTGAATTTAATTAATTTTCCACTTAATCCTAGTCCATTTTCAACTTCTCAATATCCATGGTTTCAAGTAGGAATGCAGGTCCAAGGCTTTTGCATGAATTTGAGTTTTTTAGTGGTTTTGAAGAATTCCACCGCTGCTGCTGCTGCTGCTAAGTCGCTTCAATCCTGTCCGACTCTTTGTGACCCCATAGACGGCAGCTCACCAGGCTCTCCCATCCCTTGGATTCTCCAGCAAGAACACTGGAGTGGGTTGCCATTGCCTTCTCCAGAATTCCGCTGCAGATATGTTTAATTTGGTTATCACAGTTTTCATTTTGTTATTAATGTGATTTGAACGGTTTTAGGTGAGGCATGTGCTGTCCTGTAAATTGCAGTCCCAACCCCTCTCAATTGTTTAGTTTCTGACTCCTTCCTACGTTTATAATACTTGCTTAGGCCCTGAAGGCATTTCAGTTTGCAACCCTTATCTAAATGAAAATCAACAGTAATATGATTTAATGATGGTTCAAGATGTCTTTAAGAATACATATATAGGTTCCTCACACAATATATTTCATTTCACATTTATGACCAGGTGATACACCAACAACTTTCTTAGCCATATCATTTAATTCATTGACATTTTAGCAGCATTTTTTCCTCTAAAATGGATATAAACTTCATGGAATCATTTTAGGGAGACAAATTTGTCCTAGTAAATAGATTTGGATCTTTATCTGTCATTGATAGCTTGGTCGTTTCAATACAAAGTTAACTGCAACCTTCCAAATATATTTTTTTAAGCCAAGTCATCTTTGTGTCCAAAAAATCCAGCTACAGTAGTAAGGATATTTCTGAGTGATCATCATTATTTAGGGGGCTACATGTACAGTGTAAGTGATAACTTGTTAGAAAGTTTTCTTTTGTTAAAAGCAGGAAACTTATTGATCAATGACGAATACATTGTCAGTCAGGTTTTCATTTTATGTAAACTCTTCAACCCCAAATGAAGGTATGATCCCAACGGATACCTCACAGTGTAAAGTAGTATGAACTTGAAAATGCAAATTGCAACGCATTTTCTACACAGCAAAAAGTGTCAGTTATGATTTTAGCATATTTTATTATAGACTCATTTGGAATAGGAAAGAAACATACTGTACTACCAACCCAAGGGAAATGTTTGTGTGTTTAAATAATTATTACTCTTTGGAGGCTTTTAATATTCTCTTCTTTCTGGTTTTTACTAGTCAAATTACTAAGAAGTTGATTTAAATATTAAAAATAAAATTCTTAACATTTTAAATGTCTTTTGTTATAAAATTCAAAGACCTCGTTTTTGATTGTGGACCCAATTGTTTGTCCTTGAAAAATCTACATTAATTCTAAGAACCACTAATGCAGATACCAAAAATATAAAGTTGAATATTTACTAGCAAAGTCAAAGATGCACAAGAACTGTTCTAGTGAACTATTAAAAACAATCAGGATTATTTAAAACTTTCTGAAAAAAGAATAAATGTATTTTGAATGACAAAAGCCTTAACGAAGTCTTCATAGTCCATGGAATTATTCAGGCCAGAATACTGGAGTGGGTAGCCTATTCCTTCTCCAGCGGATCTTCCTGACCCAGGAATCAAACCGGGGTCTCCCCCATTAAAAGAAGATTGTTTACCAACTGAGCTACCAGGGGGAGCCCCAATACAGTCTTCACACATTAAAATTGTGAAAAGTTAAGCCCAGAAAGAGAGTCAAAGAAACTTTTTAAAATACTTCCTTTAATAATGAAAAAACTGTGATTTGGCTGCAGAAGAACTAAAACTAGAATCCACATTCTAATGCCTGAACCTGTGTTGTTTTAACCACCGCCTACACCTATATAGGGCTTCCCCAGGTGTCACTAGTGGTAAAGAACCCACCTGCCAGTGCAGAAGACATAAGAGAGAGGGTTCGATCCCTGTGTCAGGAAGATCCCCTGGGGAAGAGAATGGCAACCCACTCCAGTATTCTTGCCTGGAGAATCACATGGACAGAGGAGCCTGGTGGGCTGCAGTCCATGGGGTCGCAAAGAGTCAGACATGATTGACAAAAACTTAGCAGAGCAGTAGTCAGAACAGCTATCATTTGTTATGTGTCTGGCAGGAAAAATCTTGCTTTATTCTCTTACCAATCCAGTAAGATATATTTTCGTATCCCAATTTTACTGCTGAGTCAGTTACACATTTCCATGTTGAGATTTAGTCACTTGCCCAAAGTCACCTTACAGAGCCCACAATCTAATGAAAGTCTTTCCCTAGTTCAAAGTTTCTCTTCTTGCTGGATATCTATTTAATTAAAAAAATTACAAACAGGTTTATAGAGTTGTATAGGAAATGGAAAGTACAGTGTACTGTTTGGCTTTTCGTTTTTCAGTTTCCCCCTTATGTAGATAAAGTTAAATATTGATGTAATATTCATAACCTGTTCTCATCATGGGATATTTGATCCAGAAGAAACCTGAGAACCACTAATCCACCTCACTCATTTATGAATAAGGTAATTAAGCCCCGAAAGGTCAAGCATTTTCCGCCAGGGGGATAGTTGTAAAATGAGAATACAGCAAAAGTTCTGGCTTGGAGTTCTCTGATACCTCCTCTATTCCACAGTTTTGTTTTGTTTTTTTTTCCTTGAAGGTGAAGTATGGGTGGGGAAGACCGAGAAGAGGGGCTGGGGAGATGCATAGGTACAGCGACGGAGTGAGCTGGATGCTGACAAGGTCAAGGTCAGCATATTTTTTTTGAAAGACAGTATTGGTTGAATGTAATTGACCTTCAGATAGCCTGGTAACTTTTTTAGCTTTTCTGTGACTATCGTGAAGGGCAGATAACCAGAATGTACACTCCATATTTGTTTAAGAAAGAAGAGCCACTGATTTTTATACACTGTTTTGTCCTCCAATAAAAAAATTATTATGAGAAAGTGAGAGAGAATATAATTGTTAGTTGAAATACTGGTCAGCAACTTTTCAGTTTTCTTTTTTTCTTTGTAAGACTTTTCATTGATTTAATATTTATCTTAGTGAAAAGCAAAGCATCTAAAGTACATTTAGTAATTTTTTCCCACAACTAGTTTAACTTATTTTCTTAGGGAGAGCAAGGTGTAAATGTATAAATACATTTACCACTTGATCTTATAACCTTAAATGAGGGCAAAACTCCCCTTGGCACTAACAAGAATTTTGTCTATGAACAGTTACAGAATTGGGTCTGTGACGATTATGAAGCAATTTGGTTCTTTCCCTAGAGAGAATCTGCAGCCCAGTTTTCAGATGGCATACACATATGAACACCTTGCCCATATTCCTAATAATAACAAGAATGAAGGAGGAAAAAAGCCAGGAATTCTTGCCGGCTTTAGCCGACTTGCTTCAAAAGCCTGTCAGCTAAACAAATAAAGTGAAGTAGTGGGAGGGAAAGGCAGGAAATTAACTGCTGTGGGCTATAGTTAATGAGTGGTCCGACAAAGGGGAAGTGATGGCCAGGGAAGTGTACATACAGAATAAAAAAAAAAATATTAACACCACCAAAAAGAGTTAGTGTGCACAAATTAGATTTTTATTCAATTCTGAAGTTTATTGCTTTCTTGTGGGATCAGCCTCTGACCAGCTACAGACACCTCCCCCCATCCCCTCACCCCCAAACAAGATAGCAAGATCAATCAAAAGAAGGCAACTTTGAAACATGGTTAGGCTGCTGGGTAAAAGCATGCAAAATATGTCTGAGACTTCATTAAAAAGTGCCTACACAACACCTTGGGTAAAATCCACAGCAGCTTGGCGTCGCCGCCTCATTAGGAGTAAAATGAAGTGGTCATTCCCTGAAGACTGCCCTGCCATACTCTGACCAATCCCAGGAGTGTCTTGCACACACTGAGTGATTTAAAGCCTAACCAACCAAAAATCGTCTCTCAGCCCCGTTTGTGTAAAGCTCTGTTGGCTTCAGGCAGTACCGCCAGGCAAGGGCAGTGTATCTGTCCAGGCTCACTTTTAAAAGGAGACTGACTGATCGGGAAAAACTTTTTGCTCTTTTTAAAAAATTTGAAGTCAAATAAGTAATCAACAATTTATGTGAAGACCTAAGCTACCCATTAAAACAAACACTTCTCTGGATGTAACAATGAGTTAAATCTTTAGAGATTAGGGGCAAAACATAGAAGGGCATTCTTTGACACAAATGCATGCTTTGGTACCCAGTATCCCTATACCAGATGCCACAGGGAATGAAAATCCAGTAAGCTTCCGGGACCAGTGGGCTTCCCAGGTGGCACTAGTGGTAAAGAACCCCCCTGCCAATGCAGGAGGCTTAAGAGACACGAGTTTGATCCCTGGGTCGGGAAGATTCCCTGGAGGAGGGCATGGCAACCCACTCCAGTATCCTTGCCTGGAGAATCCCCATGGACAGAGGAGCCTGGTGGACTACAGCCCACAGGGTTGCAAAGAGCTGGATATGAGTGCAGGGACTAAGCACAAGCTCCCAGGACAGGGGAGGAGCAAGGCTTTTTCTTACACTTTGTCAGTGAGTGGTTCAGGGGCCAGTGTCTCCTGGAAGATTATTAGAAATGCAGAATTTGGGGCAGATCCTAAACTACCTGAATCAGAATATTCATATTAACAAGGTCATACTTTTGCACTTGAAAATTTGAGAAGCACTGCTCTGAGTCAAGGGTCTGCAGTGGAGAATACATGGAATAGTAGTAATAAAAATCCTTATAAGCACTATTCTACATGAATAGCTTACCTTTAAACACCCTTCTGTCAGTGTAGGTACAAATAGACTAGTGACATAAGAGGCCTCAGAATTACGGTAACTGCGTTGTTGCTGTTGTTTAGCCACTAAATTGTGTCTTGACTCTTTGCGACCCCATGGACTGTAGCCCTCCAGGCTCCTCTGTCCATGGGATTTCCCAGGCAAGAATACTGGAGTGGGTTGCCATTTCCTCCTCCGGGGGATCTTCCTGACCCAGGGACCAAACCCATGACTCCTGCATTGGCAGGCTGATTCTTTACCACTGCGTCACCAGGTAAGCTTTTACAGTAACTGTACAGAGTGCTAATACTTTGGGTCCCAGCGGTTGGTTGAGTGTGATAAAAAACGATGTGGGCCAATGATTTCAGTTAAAATATTGATTGCACTGTTACTAACTCTTAAGAAATATTTTATATTGGAGATAGAGAAAGTGATATAAAGAAACTGAAGGTGTTTGTGTTTCTTTCCCAAGAATAAATCTTTAAATAATGTAATTTAGCCTGAAAAGGTCATAGAGGGGCCTAGACCAAAGCTCTTTGTCAAGTCAATGCCTCATTTTACCCTAGTAATTTTCAATCAAAGCTTCTTACCATCAAAACCAAAGTCATGTTGTCAAGGACAAACCCATCAGCAGGCATACTTGTGTTAACTCATGCATGGGTAAGTTAAAAATGTGCTGCTGAGGTTTCTTTAGTAAAATCAGTGACTCTATTTTTTATAATAATTTTTCCTCCACGTATGCCTTTGTGAAATTGTGAATTTTTAAAAAACACAAAAAATATTAGCCTGAATATTTAAGACTGAATTCCTAAGAGCGTGATGAATGTCACAGAGTCATGTTAGATGGACCATAGTCCGTCAGCCAAATTTTATCAACTGAGATCCTGATTGCCATGCTGAAATTTGTCTTTACAAAAGCAGACATATTTCTGTCTTTCTTATTTTCAGTTACTACTACATTATAGTTCTGTAATTTATGAATTTACTAAATCCAGCATTTTCTAAAGCTGTTGGAGAAATACAAATGCTAAGAGACATTAAGGGTCCTATGGTAAATTAAATTTGGAAAATACTGGATTAAACAAAATTATAAGGATTACTTTTCTGGCTGACTTCTTAGAGCCTTCAGTATGCTGAGATATATTACTAATACCCAATAGCAGGGATATCATACACAATATTTTTGACCTCCAAAGCTGCATGTTTAAGGGTATTCTCTATGATTAGTGTCTTTAGTTACATACTCTGGGCACTCTAATCTAATCTGATTTCTAATCCTGTTTGGATTTTCATTCCATTGAAGACTGACCATCTTATACCATTCCCAGTAAAAACAATAAACCAGCATATTTGTGGTCTGTACTACAAAATTTAGCACATACTTATCAACTCCTTTGTATTATTTCACTATTGTTTTGCCTCCCATCTAGATTGTAACCACTTGGGCAGTATGAATCATGAATTATACTTTCATATTCACCAAAAGAATTTAGCACTGTGTTGGATATGATAGGTAATAAAATACTTCCTGGTACACTGACCTATGCTAAAATTAAGTTTTTCCATGGGTATTCAGTTGTTCTGGTATTTCAAGATTTGATGAGATAATCTGTTTACCTTAAATAGACCTTTCTTATGATTTTGTAAACTTTGATGCCACATCCAATAAGCCTTTGTCTTTCTGAGTGCTAAATGGAAATACTTCTTGTATACTGGGATTAAAGTGCTACTGGGACCTGGATCTTTTCCCAGACTTAAATTTTTAATACAGACTCCCCCTGTGTTTTATATGCCAGGTATTCTTTCTTCATTTGAAGAAAGAGACATGCCAGGAACATTTCAGTGCAGATGCACCCTTAATTTAAATCTGTTTTTGTTTTTTTTCATCACCAGTGTGTTCTTTAATGAGGCCCAACAACTGTTTTGAGTTTGACACTGCAGAATAACATTGCAATTGTAAGTTGAGAAGTTACCCAAACCTTTATTCATAGGGACCAAAGCACAGGGAATTGAGGTCAATGTCCTTCAGGGATGTTTACAAAGCTCCTGTGTTTGGTCTTGCTGGCACTTCATTCTTACAAGTACAGCTGCCGTTATTTTTCACTAAAAGAATAATGGTAACCTACCCTTGTTTACTGTGAAGTTCATCTGTTGCTTTTCTCCATTTTCACCCACACTGTGAATTGTTACTTGAATTTAGTCTCTTTACATAGACATTTCAAAATGAAGAAAGGACAAGCACTTCTTAAAGCTTGGGAATTTCACTTAGGGCTCCTCCCTTTGCAGGATGAGGTGATGGGAAAGAATGGCAGAAATAAGATATTTGTACACCCACCATTTCAGGCCACTGAAAAATCCTCTTGATAGTTTCTTTTGATTGCTTGAGAATAAATCCTACAAATATTCATACCAGTTCTTTGGGATGATATGGAGAGCTTGTATTTGAGTTTCATGAATTGATTAATAACAGTCAACCATGTCCATACCTATTCCAAAATATGTTGTCTTATAATAGCCTAAATTCTATTAAGTACCCTGGAGTTTACCAGCATCCAGTGTTAGAATTCAGATTACCATAGCAGATGCACATTTGTGTAATATTTGGAACTGTCTTTGTACCTTAAATTTTCATCTCAGTGAGAGCAAATTTTTTTTTTCCTCTTGGAAGATAAAATATCTTTGATTATTTTAAATATCTGTATTAGGAAGTTTGCTAATTACCTGTCTAAGGGCAGAAAACTGGACCCAATTATTTATTAATATTTCTTTATTATGTTAGTCTATTCTTCAAGTGAGTACATTTTTTAAAATATCGGCATTCCAAGCAGTGAAAAACACCCCCCACCCCCCGCCCGTGGATCTGTGCTCAAAGAGAGAAATTTTATTCTCAAGCATAAAGGTTAAAAAAAGTAAGAAAGTGAGATTTCAAAGGCAAGGAGATGTTCAAAACACCTATCAACACATCCATTCCCACCCTGTCCTCATCTGGACACCATTAAGAGAACCACTAAAATTGAATTCAACTGCTATGTATTATGCATGACTGCATTGTTCACTGTATTGTTTTGTGCCATTCAGTTCACCTGAGATGAAATCAGGCAAAGGAGGTAAATTAAGTCTACCTTCAGAACTCTAGACTGCTGACTCTTACAAAAATTGATTTACTAGTTTATCTAATGTTTTAAAAACTCATTTTATTAAGTTGTAAATCATATCATTCAGTACTACTACATCAGAAGGTAAAATTAATGATAGAGATAAGGACATTAGAAAAAGCCACAGCATGGCTACATGACAACATGAAAAAATTGATGAATAGCAGCTTAGGAGCAGTGGCACAGGGTTCAGATTTAATTTGAATGGTGAAGGGCATCATCCTATTGAGCTGACTGGATAAGGCACATAGTTTGGTGTCGTCATGGGTGACATGGAACAGTGGTACAGTGAGAAAATGACATGTGGCATTTTGAAGACCAGAAAAGTAAAAATTTGAGGTAAGCTTTGAGTGAAAGTGTTTTATCTTTGCCAGATAAGGAAACACAATCCAGTAATTCTGAGATCTAAAGGTTTTTTTTGTTGTTGTTCCTATTAACTCTTTAGAAGCAGCCTGAAAGGAAAACAAAACTGATGGCAGGGTTATAGGGTCCTATTAAGAGTAAGTGACAGACAAGTTTGCGGGTGAAAACAATATTTTTTATAATATATTATATTGTAATATATTTTAGCAGAATGAAAAGAATGCCATCATAATGAGATGTATGCTACATTAGGAATTTTAGTTCCTTTCACAGAATAAATGTACTTCCTATGTTTTATCATGCCAGTGCTCAGGCTGTCCCAAGAAAGGGGATAGATTTCCTTGGAAGATAAAAGGATTTTAATTTTATTTAGAGATGAAGAAGATGAGGTATAGAGGGCATATCAGTATAGGCAGTGCATTCTACAAGAACTTCTAAGACATCTACAACTAGGTGTTCTCAAGAGATTGATGCAATGTGTCACACTATTTCTCAAAGCCTTGTACTGACTAACATCCAGTCCAAGTCAGCATTTGCCTTGAATCTCCTGGCCATTGACCCATCTTGTCACTACCTGCAGCAAAAACTAGCTCCGTCATGGTCAGCTGGGTATACAGCCCACCTGAAGCTGCAGTCATAACACATAAGGAAAGTCAATCACTGCTCCTCATCACAAAGAATTTGGAAATCCTGATTTGCTGTGTTATCATGCCAAATGTGCTTATAATGATCACTTCAGTTCAGTTGCTCAGTCATGTCTGACTCTTTGCAACCCAGTGAATGCAGCATGCCAGGCTTCTCCATCACAAACTCCTGGAGCTTACTCAGACTCATGTCCATTGAGTCAGTGATGCCATCCAACCATCTTATTCTCTGTTGTCCCCTTCTCCCGCCTTCAATCTTTCCCAGTATCAGGGTCTTTTCCAGTGAGTCAGCTCTTCACATTAGGTGGCCAAAGTATTGGGAGTTTCAACTTCAGCATCAATCCTTCCAATGAATATTCAGGACTGATCCTTTAGGATGGACTGGTTGGATCTCTTGCAGTCCAAAGGACTCTCAAATCTTCTCTAACACCACAGTTCAAAAGCATCAGTTCTTCAGTGCTCAGCTTTCTTTATAGTCCAACTCTCATATCCATACATGACTACTGGAAAAACCATAAATTTGACTAGATGGACCTTTGTTGACAAAGTAATGTCTCTGCTTTTTAATGTGTTGGTAATAGCTTTTCTTGCAAGAAGTAAGTATCTTTTAATTTCATAGCTGCAGTCACCATCTTCAGTGATTTTGGAGCCCAGGAAAATAAAGTCTGCCACTGTTTGCATTGTTTACCCATTTATTTGCCATGAAGTGATGGGACTGGATGCTTTGATCTTCATCTTTTGAATGTTGAGTTTTAAGCCATTTTTTTCTGTCTTTACTTTCATCAAGAGGCTGTTTAGTTCCTCTTCACTTTCTGCCATAAGGGTAGTGTCATCTGCTTATCTGAGGTTGTTGATATTTTTCCTGGCAATCTTGATTCCACCTTGTCCTTAATCCAGCCTGGCATTTCACATGATGTGCTCTGCATAGACGTTATATAAGCAGGGTGACAATGTACAGCCTTGATATACTTCTTTCCCAATTTGGAACCAGTCCGTTGTTCCATGTCTGGTTCTCACTGTTGCTTCATTACTTGCATACAGATTTCTCAAGAGGCAGGTAAGGTGGTCTGTTATTCCCATCTCTTTAAGAATTTTCTGCAGTTTGTTGTGATCCTCACAGTCAGAAGCTTTGGTGTAGTCAATAACGCAAAATAGATGTTTTTCTGGAATTCTCATGCTTTTTCTATAATTCAGAGAATGTTGACAATTTGATCTCTAGTTCCTCTTCCTTTTCTAAATCAAGCTTGAATCTGGAAGTTCTTGGTTCATGTACTGTTGAAACCTAGTTTGGAGAATTTTGAGTATTACTTTACTAGCATGTGAGATGAGTGCAATTGTGCTGTAGTTTGAGCATTCTTTGGCATTGCCTTTCTTTGGGATTGAAATGAAAACTGACCTTTTCCAGTCCTGTGGCCACTGCTGAGTTTTCCAAATTTACTGGCATATTGAGTGCAGCACTTTAACAGCATTGTCTTTTAAGATTTGAAATAGCTCAACTGGAATTCCATCACCTCCACTAGCTTTGTTCGTAGTGACGCTTTCTAAGGCCCACTTGACTTCGCATTCCAAGATGTCTGGCTCTAGGTGAGTGATCACACCATCATGGTTGTCTGGGTCGTTAAAATCTTTTTTGTATAGTTCTTCTGTGTATTTCTGCCACCTCTTCCTATTATCTTCTGTTTCTGTTAGGTTCATACCGTTTCTGTCCTTTATTGTGCCCATCTTTGCATGAAATGTTCCATGGGTATCTCGAATATTCTTGAAGAGATCTCTAGTCTTTACCATTCTATTGTCTTCCTCTATCAGAGGGTATCATTTTACAAATGAGGAAAGTCATACAAGAAAAAGAAACCCTACCCTTTTAATTACCTAATGACAGACCAAGGAAATACATTCTGGTTTTCTGTCTCTGTTTCAATAAGCCTGATCACAGCAGATAATCAGTTTGCTTCCTTATTCTCCTTTCAAGAAAGAAATGCCGTGCCTATATTTTGAATGCGTCTGAGAAACAAGGATGTCTGTTTTTCAGGCAACAAGATGTGCCCATGATGTAAAATGTACAATTTACACTTTTCTTTTATGGAAGGGACTAAAACAAGTAAAGTGTATGTCTTAACAACATAAAAGAGAAAATAAGAAATTCAACAAAGTCCTTGAAAGTATATACTCTTGAACCAGTTACCAGAGTCTGAAAATAAATCAATCTATTTATATGATGATAAAGATTTGGTAATGCTAATCCTGAAATTTTAGTATGTGAGTCAGGCCTCCTGCCTGATTTGAAATGAACACATTTAAGGCCTAGTGCATGTGACTGTCTCCTGGTTTATGAGTGAGACTGAGGCAAGCGCCCACTTGCCCAAGAAAAGTAGACCTCTCCGGAACTCCCCTTCTGACCACTGAAGAATCACACTCACAGCATGAAATAATCAGGTCTTCACTCATAAAATAACCGCATTCATATTTCATTATTCTGGTAGGACTAAGAATTGATTTTTTAATGATGAGCAAGCAATTTTGTGTCTTTGAAATGGAAGCAGGATTTTAGAACTTTTATTTCTGTGCATGATACGAGCTCTCCATGTTCACCTCTACAATTATGTGTAACGGGCTCAGTGCTAGAGCACCTAAATATTTATATGAGGTAAAGGAACAGGCTAAATACTTGCAAGTGTCTCCAAGAGATTTGGGCAGTGCTGAACATGCCCCATCATTACGTAACTTTTAAAAAATATGGTATCTTTTATATCAATTACAGATAGAGAAGTAGTACACAAACAGGAAGTAGGGAGGGGGAAGGAAAATTAGAGAACAACAGCAGCATGTCATAGGAAATAAGGGAAGAAAAATACATAAGACAATAAGTGAAGGTAAGAGGAAGGTCTGGACATGAATGTTTACAGGCAATTTAAATGTTTATGTAGCCAAGTTGATTTTGTGCATTATGTTAATTTACTGTATTAAAATTTGTCCTCATTCACTTTGTAATCATTCTGAACCTTCTGAATCTGGTAAACTTATCATGCAGATAGAATTTAGAGATCCTATTTAATTTCTGGAAACTTAGGGAACAACGAAATACAGAGATTAACGCAATTAGTTTCACTGTTTTACACTAAGTATTTTTTAATGTCCACGTCCGCAACTGGAAACAAATGAATTGAGGGCATAAATAAGAGCTCATCACTCTAAAAAGCACAGATAAAAGTAAACGAAGAACAGGATAATGAAAAAGCTACAGTATGATTACAGCTGATTTTCACTTGAGGAAGAGGTTGCTGACTAGTTTATCACAGAAAGAAGTCTGGCAGTTGTTGAGAGGTTTCCAGGGAAAGCTGAGAACAATGATAGGGTTTGTGGAGTAAAGGTCCTTACAGGAACTTACTCACTCAAATGCTTCATGTAAAAAAACGAAATAGCAAAAAATAACCAGTACCTTTCAGATGCTTTATCAATGAATAGATTTTCACCTAAAATAATTCCCTTAAGTAAAGGGGAAATTATGTAACATCAGTACAGACTTTCTTCATTTTGCCTGTTTAAAGAACCTTTCTTATAAGGCAAGGGAAGAACATTTTAATTGTTCTTTCAGTTCCACATTGTCTTAAATTGTAATCTAAATACAGATTAGTTGACTGGTAATTGTCCACCAAATTTTGGGTATGTGGACAGAAAAGTTATTAAGGGCAAATGAAATCCTATTTCCAACTCTTGCCTCAGTTTCCAGTATCTGAGTGGACATATAATTTAGAAAATGCTATGCCACTCAGTAGGCCTTCATAGTCTGGTCGGAGCAGAGAGGAAATGCACAAGGTCATAAGAACGCATCTATCAGCATTGGACTCTCCAGAGTGTGGCCAAGGGCAAAGGTCTCTTAGTGGACAAAGATCCTTAGTTCTCACCCTGCAGAGTCGGGAGCTGGAGGATTTTGCCCATCTCGACCCCACTCACACCATATGCTAGTGAATTAATTCTTAAAGACAAAAGGCATCTTGCAACCCTTTTAATAAAATCTGGACTGTGGGGAAACAAAATAATGAATGGGTGAACTTTTCAAATAAAAAGGGCCTTTTGCTGCTTAAAAAAAAAAAATGCATAAATGGCCTATTTGGGTTTATACCGTGCTAAATGTTGTGCCAAAATTGTAAAGAAAATAGAAACTGCCTTGTTTCTCATGGACAAATACCAGTTGTGCAGTCATATTACAGCAGAGTGCTGACTTCAGGGGTCAAATAATCAGAGACTAGGCCGTCAGAATGAGCTGCTCCTCCTTGCTCTCATTGTTTGCCTTATCCACGGAAACAAACTGCAATTCTCTTTTCCTAAGTTAGATGGTGTTTCAGTATATTTATACTTTGTCTACTTTGTTTAATAAATCCTTTTATTTAAGGATTTCCCAAATTAATGATAAATAGAAAAAGAGTAGCAAAAAGGTAAATATTTTCCTTCCGAATCTAATCTTTTATTAATCAGCATACATGTTATTCCAAATATATACATGTAGATCGCCAAATATATATGTGCATAGAATGTATAAATACATATATATTATACATGAATGATTTATTACAGAAATATCAGTGTTTCTAGATTACACTGCATACTTGATGAGCTGTCATTAGTGCAGAAAGGATACATAGCTTTTCAACAAAAGAAAAGAATGAGGCTGCCCGAGTGTTGCAGTGGTTTGGGGTTTTTTTTTTTTTTTTCCAGCATCCATCCCTGCCAATCTCTGCACTGCCAGTAGGGAAAACCATATCCATGGCAACCAACCGTACCATTCCAACCCACATCAATGACGCCTCCAATCTAAACTGTCAAATATTCTATGCACATCATGTAAAATAGGTCTCTTTCCCCTTATACCTCTGTGCATCTCGTTTCCGTGGCTACATGTTTATGCAAATGAGAATTGTCCTTTCTCTCTCAGGTTGATTGAACACTGAATTTGTTTTGCACCTTGGCAATGCAAAGCCATGCTGTCTTGCCACCTGGTCTACCACATAATTGCAAAAAATTACATTATAATGATAACTGTCCCCAAATTAGCCTGATAACACCATCTACCTGCCTCGTGAGTGAAAGAAACAGTGTGCAATAAAGAAGGATGTTAAAACAGAGTCGAGATAGGGGAATAATGTTTAATTGGCTCTCCAGAGTCTACTAATTTTCAGAATTGGAAACCTAGTGTTTGATTTGTTCTTTTTAGTCAGTGAGAAGAAAAAATATCCTTCATAAATTCTGAATGACAAATTTGCCCGTCCTTTTTTGCATGTGGCTCCAGCATCCCAGGGAATCTAAAGTGTCATTTCCTTTCTGGAAGAAAGGAAGCACAAAACATGCTAGGTATGTACTCTAAATTTTCACTATCAGCTCTAGCTATAAATTTCTCCCAACCCCTCTATCTCCCTCATCCTTTTTCCCCAACCCCTTCCCAATCCTAGATCAATACTATTCTTTTAAAATTAAGGTGCAAGATATTTTTCTGGATGGTGCATATTAAAATAAAATAAAGCCAGGAATCTAAACCGATTACCTTTTCCCCTCTCTCATCTAATTTAATCTATTGCTTCCCACTAGATTATATCCTACAAATAATTTTTGTGGTGATGGTTATGGTAGTAGTTTATTTTTCAGAAAAATCACATTTTGCAAATAATGAAAACAACTGCTTTTTATTTAGTTCATTTAAAATTATAACTTACATTGATAATGGTGACTTTAAGGACTTTTTTCCCATATTAATTTTTTTTTTTTTTTACAAAAGAGATAAAAGGAAAGATGGGTAGATCAAAATGTATTAAGTAATGTGTTTCCCTAGGATGTAAGTGACAAAATAGAAGATATTAGATTTTTTTTTCTGACTGTGCTGCTCAACTTGTAGGATCTCAATTCCCCAATCAGGGGTGAGACCTGGGCCCCAGTAATTCAAGTGTCTGAGTCGTAATTCCCGAGTGGCTCAGATGGTAAGGAATCTGCCTGTAATGCAGGAGACCTGTGTTTGATCGCTAGGTCAGAAAGATCCCCTGGAGAAGGGAATGGCAGCCCACTCCAGTTCTCTTGCCTGGAGAATTCCATTGATGGAGAACTCTGGTGGGCTACAGTCCATGGGGTTGCAAAGAGTAGGACACGACTGAGTGACTTTCACTTCATTTCACTGAATCCTAACTGCTGGGCTGCCAGGGAATTTCCACTAGATTCTATTATGATGAATGTTGAGGATATATTTTACTTTTCCCCCTCCTTAACCTTTCTTTCCTTGCAAAATAAATCTTTTCATTATTTTTAAAAAATGGAAGCAATTTTTTACAATCTCATGAGATTTTTGTCTCAGACTGATCTTCTGAACATTGTTATAAAGACTCTGAAGCACCTTTGAGTAGGGGCTTCCCAGGTGTGTCAGTGGTAAAGAACCCACCTACCAATGCAGGAGATGCAAGAGGCGCAGGCTCGATCCCAGGGTTGTGAAGATCCCCTGGATTAGGAAATGGCAACCTGTTCCAGTATTCTTGCCTGGAAAATTTCTTGGACGCAAGAACCTGGTGAGCTACAGTCCATGGTGCCACAAAGAATCGAACACGACTGAATACATACAGGTTAGGGAGAAGCAAAGGTTACAAACATGGGCAGGGTCCCTTTTCACACTAAAAGTTCATGTGTGAACATGTTCTAGTCAATACTTTAAAAAAGTTTCCAAAGTCAGATTCTTCACGTCTTTTTCCCCTCTGGTTCCTCAAACTCTGCATACCTCATTCAGCCAAAGTCCCACTTTCTCCCAGACTAAGAATATAACAAAGTGAAGACTCCCTTCTCTCTCTATCGGGGTTGTTTCCGCATTTCATTAAATGCCATTTCCTGTTGGTAGGACTTGCTATCTGACAAGATTGTAAACCCTGGGGCAGAGTTGAGGAAAAATATTTTGTATAATGCATTTGTATTTTCTATTAAAGTGAATATTTTGCTCAGTTTAATTCAGTATTAAGTCTGGATTGTTCAGGGTTTTAAGCTGAGACGTTCAGGCAGGGAATAGCTAGTAAAGATGCCTCTGATCAGGGCAGGAGATGAGAAATCAGCTTTAGTTGTGTTCACTGTGTTCAAGAAATCACGTCAAATATTTTACATGTGGAACAATAATCTACCCCTTGTTAAAATTTACTTTTAAATAACAGATTATATTTTTCAAAAGCAATAAAATTTGGGAGAGGAAACATAACGTCCTTAATAATTCTGTTTGATTGTTACATCTCTGCCAATCATCTTGTTTCCTGAACGATGTTCTTGGATCTTTGGGGACTCACTAAGGAGGAGGAAGAGCTAATTTTAGAAAGCTTTCAGTCAAATAGGATGATAAATACAGGTAAACACAGATGATGCAAACAGTTAAAATCTATGCCTCAGTATCAATTACGACTGTTAATAGCATCATTCCAATGAATTTACCAAATGTAATATATAAACTTTCTAAGTATTTTGGAAGGCTAAAAAAATGATCATTAGAATTATGTTTTAGGAAAAAAAGTATGGATGAATAGTTTGAATCAGTTGTACGTGATGAGGACAAATATTGCAGAGCCTGACCTTTTCATTAGTTTTTTAAAACCTGTGGTTTGTGCATTTAGACTGTCCTGACTCAGTCTCAGGGATGGAGCTTTTTCTTCCTCTAAATAGCCTTTCTCTGGGCATAAGAAATTATCTATTAGAATCTCATTCTATTTAACCATCCCTTGCCAATTCACCTTATTTTATCTTTAACTTTGTCTATGTATATAAGGTGGAAATGAAGAAATAAACCATTCATCTGCAGACTGTGCAGACCCAAAAGATTTGTCTGAATCCGACAAAAATAGGGAGTCAAATAGTGAAAAGTAGTGAATAGTGAAAAAATTAGGGAGTTTATGCAAACAGCTAGAAATTGCCTCAATTCTCTTATCCTAGATTTCTCCTATGAGCTTTAACCTTAGAATCAATGGAAAGAAAAACAACAGACAAATAAAGTTTATCAATAAGAGCACCTATCTCCTTGCTAAATAATAATACTATTAACAAATGAATTTGAAAGTGAATGTGTTAGTCGCTCATTCATGTCCAACTCTTTGCAACCCCCTGGACTCCTCTGTCCAGGAACCCACCAGGCTCCTCTGTCCATGGAATTCTTCAGGCAATAATACTGGAGTGGATAGCCATTCCCTTCTCCAGGGGATCTTCCTGACCCAGGGATCGAACCTAGGTCTTCTGCATTGCAGGTGGACTTTACTGTCTAAGCCAACAGGGAAGCTCTATTATCAAATAAATAATAGTAAATTATTATGAGACACTATTTTGGAAGCACTGTTTTAAACCTGTTACGTAATTTAAATTATTTAATCCTCACAAGTTTTATAAATAGGTACAGTTGTTTGTTTTATTTTACAGATGAGAAAACTGAGGCCTAGAAGGGTACTCAGAATTATGCAGCTAGAAGTAGTGGATCTCTCCAGACTAGAAAATGTTACTAAAGGCTCCAGAGTGTTAATCTTTTCACTTCTATGCTATATGACCTTTTGAGAAATATTTTTATTCTCAATTTTCACAATAAAGTTGTATCAGTCAGAATCTCTTAAAAGTGTAATATTCCAAAATTCTGTCTTCATAACTCAAATTCCCTTTCATTTAATCTTTCAAAGCATGAAATTGAATCTTCTCTTGGGGAGATAAAGCCTTTTCTAAAAGACTTCAAAATTGGAAATGTTACTTTTAATGCCAGCAATGATTTAGAAGACCTGGGGTGATTTTTTTTTTAATATCCAGACAAATGTTCATTCATTCATTCAGTTAGTTAGAAATATTGGACACTAACTAAGTGCCAGCACTCTTCTTGGCTCTGAGGATTCAGCAGTGAACAAAAGAAAGCCCATGCCCTTGTGAGACTCACAGTCTAGTAGGAGGAAAAACTACAGAATAGTATATAATAGAATAAATAGAATACAACACAACAGAATGCAACAGAATAAAAGTGAAATGGTAAGAAATATAGTAAAGGAAAATTAAACAGGGATAAAATTTATAGAACAAAAGAAAAGGAGCTACTCTTTTACTAGGCCAGAAAAGGTCTGTTTGGTAAAGGGATATTTTGTCAGACTCAGATAAAGGGGAGGAGAGAGCTCAGAAGGGGGAACCAGCCTGCAAGGTTCAAGGATTGTTAGGATGACTGGTGGAAGGAAGAGGGAGTTGCTTTAGGAGGCAGTTGGCCTGATCGTGGAGAAGCTTGCAGGAAATTTTTTTAATGTATGCTCCCCTTTACTCTAAGAGAGCTAGAAAGCTGTCCAACTGAGGACAGAGGAGTGATAGGAACTGACTTTTTTTTGTAAAAGACTCAGTCTGACTCAGAGTGAAATATGGAAGTTTGGGTGAAATCACAGAGCCCAATTCAACAGTCCTGTATCATCCCAAGCAATAGCTGATGGTGGCTTATACCAGGATAGCAGGGCATGACTTGTGAGAAGACATTTTTAAAGTTGTAAACTATAAGATTGATGATATATTAGATGTGGAGTGTGAGAAAAATAGAGGGTAAAAGTCACTCAATTCTGTTATAGAATGAAGTAGTTTTATGCCTAGATGAGAAATTGCCTGTAGCTAAAAACTAAATATTTGAGATTCGTTAGAAGTTGTTACACAGTTAAAATTCTTCTCAAACTACCTGAATTTGTTAGAGGCTCAGTTTAAAACACCTGTTGGTCGTTACTTCTCGTGCTATTAAGTTTCTGAGATATCCAGCTATACGTGGAATATCCAACTTGATAAGGCAGTAAAGTTCTCTACCCTAGAAACTCTAGTCCTCCTCCTAGAAATCCTCTTTTTTCCATCTCTCAAGCCTCAGCTAGTCTCTCCTTTTATCCTACTTGTTAGGCCATCCTCTCTTAGTCCTTTTCACGGGTTTCTCTTCTTCAGTATTTAACTCGCAGTTCTTTCTTTGTATTTGTTGCAGGCTCTCTTTTCATACTCACCAATCACTCTACTTGGACCAACTTCAAGGGCAGAAAAGCTTTGTTTATGATCCTGATTCTAATGACATCAAATTATCTAGTCCTATACTATAAAGTTTGGTAGCCACTAGCTACATGTGGTTTTTGAGCACTTGAAATGTGGCTAGTCCCAGGGACGGCGGAGCCTGGTGGGCTGCCATCTATGGGGTCGCACAGAGTCAGACACGACTGAAGCGACTTAGCAGCAGCAGCAGCAGTGCAAATTAGTGCCGTAAGTGTAAAATAGACATTGAGTTTTGAAGATGTAGATTAAGAAAGAACATAAATTATCTCAATAATTTCTATATTGGGTACAGATTGAAATGGTTATTTTTGCTACACTGGGTAAATAAAACATTATTAAAGTCGATTTCATATTTCTTTTACTATTTTAGTGTTAGCTACTAGTGTTTTAAAAGTTAGAAATGTTCCTCACATTGTATTTTTGTTGAATAGTGTTGCTCTAGCCATTGGTCTCTCTTAAGCATCAGACTTAGCCCATAACCTGAAATACAATGTGTTAATGAATATACTGAATAAGTAAATATGTCTGTAAAACAAAAACTTCTGATAAATTAGAATACATCTCACAAGAATTGTACAGGAATTTTGTTGAAATTTTCTTGAGAAATATTAAGAACTACATGCTTATGTAGAGACAACTACCAAGTTTTGAATGGGACAACTTTTCTAAAAAGTCAGCTGTTCCTAAGATGACCTATATATCAATATTTGAGAAAACTGCTGTCAATATCCTTACTATTTTTCTATAGAATTCAACCAAATGATCTTAAAATTTAGCTGGCAAACTAAACAGGGAATAATGAGTCAAGAAAGATTTGAAACAAAGCAATTATAGGACATATTTCATGAATTTTTAAGAAAATATTTTGTTGTTGTTCAGTTGCTAAGCCATGTCCAATTTTTTGCAACCCCATGGACTGCAGCATGCCCAGTTCCTCTGTCCTTCACTGCCTCCCAGAGTTTGCCCAGACTCATGTCCATTGAGTCCATGATGCTATCTAACCACCTAATCCTCTGCCATCCCCTTATCCTTTTGCCTTCAGTTTTTCCCAGCATCAGGGTCTTTTCCAATGAGTCGGCTCTTCACATCAATGGCCAAAGTATTGGAGCTTCAGCTTCAGCGTCAGTCCTTCCGAAGACCATTCAGGACTGATTTCCTTTCAGATTGACTGGTTTGATTTCCTTGCAGTTCTGGGGACTCTTAACAGTCTTCTCCAGCACAGCACAGAAGACTCTTAAGAGTCTTCTTCAGTTCTTTGGCACTCAGCTTTCTTTATGGTCCAATTCTCACATCCATACATGACTACTGGAAAAACTATAGCTTTGACTATACAGACCTTTGTTGGCAAAGTGATGTCTCTGCTTTTTAATATGCTGTCTAGGTTGGTCATAGCTTTCTTTCCAAGGAATATGCATCTTTTAATTTCATGGCCTTAGTCGCCATCTGTGGTGATTTTGGAGCCCAAGAAAATAGTCTGTCACAGTTTCCATTGTTTTCCTATGTATTTGCCATGAAGTGATGGGATCGAATGCCATGATCTTTGTTTTTTGAATGTTGAAATTTCAAGCCAGCTTTTTCACTTTCTCTTTCATCCTCATCAAGAGGCTCTTTAGTTTCTCTTCACTTTCTGCCATTAGAGTGGTAATATCTGCATATCCGAGGTTGATATTTCT
The DNA here is from genome assembly GCA_024291935.2 of Okapia johnstoni. Lineage (NCBI taxonomy): Eukaryota > Metazoa > Chordata > Mammalia > Artiodactyla > Giraffidae > Okapia > Okapia johnstoni. The sequence goes on along the minus strand of CM044316.1, from coordinate 76,830,175 downwards.
TCCAGCAATCTTAATTCCAGCCTGTGAGACATCCAGCCTGGTATTTGGCGTGAGGTACTCTGCATATAAGTTAAATAAGCAGGGTGACAGTATAGAGCTTTGTTGTACTCCTTTCCCAATTTGGAACCAGTCCGTTGTTCCATGTCCGGTTCTAACCATTGCTTCTTGACCTGCATACAGATTTCTCAGGAGATAGGTAAGGTGGTCTGGTATTCCCATCTCTTTAAGGATTTTCCACTGTTTGTTGTGATCCACACAGTCAGAGATTTTAGCGTAGTCAGTGAAGCAGAAGTAGATATTTTTCTTGACTTCCTTTACTTCCTCCATGATCCAGCAAATGTTGGCAATTTGATCTCTGGTTCGTCCTCCTTTGTGAAACCTCTTTCATACATCTGGAAGTTCTCAGTTCATGTACTGCTGAAGCAAACATTATAAAGCTTCAAAATTTAAAGTCATATGAAGCTTGTGACAAAATAGATCAATGTAACGGAACAACAAGTTCAGATACAGAGAAAACTACAAGGAAGAATTTAGTTTATAATAAAAATGGCATTTAAAATCAGGGAGGAAAAGGTATACAATTTTATAAAAATTATTGTGGAAACCAATTAACCACTTGACAAAATAAATTTAGAGCCCTAATCCACACCTTAAAGTAAAATTAATTATCTGAATGGATTAAATATAAATGCAAATAATGAAATTTAAAACTACTAGTAGAAAATATGCTGTTGGCATTGTCCCACACTGGGTGCCTGGGCTCCAAAGAGACACTTTTCCTTAATTCCTTACAAAAAATCCCACGTGCTCTTGTTACAGCCTGGCCCACCTTACTTTGGGAGGGGACGTTGCCCTTAAGTCCTTTTATTATTAAAAACAACATGAGTTTTGCTCATTTGAATAGACATTTATATATTTAGTTTCCAAAGAACCTTGTGAGCTATGTTGGGTACTTACATGTCATTCCTTCCCACATTTTAGGAAAATAATTTTTAGAGGATTTACATGTCTTTTCCAAGGTGGCAGCATGACAATTCAAACTCACCTGTTTTTCTTTCAAACCTGAGGCTCTGTTTTATTTTATCACATAACCTTCCATCCTCATCATAGAAGCCCATAGCCTTTAAATAACTAGAAAGAAGAGAAAACCAAGACACTTTGATGATAAAATATGATTGATATTAAATTATAAATAATTACTTCACAAAATATTTTCAAGTTTTATTTTGCCATAAGAAACAGCACAAAAGAGACAAGAAAAAAAAATGAAAGGAAACGTATTATTTAAATTCCCCAAACAGCTTATTTTCTGAAAGTTACTTCTTGCCCAAGAAGATTTTTTTTTTCAATTACTGATCAAATAAAACTGGAATAAATACACTGTGAAATTGACTGATTTATGTGGATTATAGATGGTGTACTAGAAAGAAAATACTAACTTAGAGGAAAATATATATGATACGGTGCTGCAAAGTGTGCCTCTCACCTAATTCATCTAGAATTCTTCAGATATAATGAACGTTATCATTACGTTTTATAAAGTGATACGGCTTATAGCTTATAAGCTAAAAGAGGTGGAAAACGGTCAAAAATATCTGTACAAGAAAGGTTAATAGCTAAATCTTTTATAAAAGCATAATTTGGTATAATATTTTTTCTAATTCTGAACGAGCCTCCTAGTGCATTAACATCCAACCATGCAGCAGTGTCGTGCTCTCTAAACATCATTGTCAAAGTGTCCAATCAATTTGCTTGTATTATGAATCATGGCCTATTCTTATTGGTTTCCTCCACATCAACATTCAGCTAATGGACTTAAAGTCCACGTTATGTATGTTAATCTAAAATTCTTCTACATACAGCCTCTGCAGAAATAACAGGAGGGCATGTCAGTCATGTTTGAAACCCAGCAGTTGCATACTCTGGGTCAATGCTAGATAGAGATTTTTCTAGGAGTTAATATAACTTTTCATTACGAAATTGGATCTGGCATGTGCTCCTACAAATAGTCACATTTCTTTTTCTTGATTGATTCTTCAATTAGTTGTCAATGCAAGGTCAGTAGTTACTCCTCTCAGGTCCTCCAGCAATGGGACTTGGTCAAGAACCTGATGAAATGCTAATCAATTTTATGGTATTTCATTTGTCTTCTTCATGTTTACAAAAGTTAATTGACCTACAGACTCATGGTTTTCTGTATACATTTTTTAATGAGTTGTAAATATTTGTTCTCATTAAAATAATATGTTTTTAAAAGTTTGAAAAAGAAAATATATAGTCACCACAATAACAAAGCCATTATTTGTGTTTATTGTCTTTTAGTGTTTTCATTAATGAATTGTTACAAAGTATTTTGTATTTTTAAAAATGTGTCTTAATCCTTTTCCCCACTTTGGCCCTTGGGTATATACATAATGGCAGGAATCATAGTTCTTGGTTCATGACAGCATTCTCGTTAGTGACTCAAACGTGTACTTTATTTGTAATACTATAAATTTCCTAGTAAATTCACCACCATCCCCCCAAAAGCTATGAGCTTGGTGATAACCTACCTCAAACACTACCTCCCCCATTTCTCCCTCTGCTTTCCTCCCACTGAAGATAGCAATCATTCAAAATTCCATTTTTATCATTCCCTTACTGCATATATTTGAACTATACATGTTATATTACATACATTATAAATGTATATATTTCTCATATATATCCATATATAAATTATGGATTGTATTTATGGTTTATATTTTATTTCTGACTTTATAAAGAGTTTAGTATCCTGAATGTAATCTTTTAGAATCTACTTTTTAAGTTTAATAAGCTTATAACTAAGACATTTTAAAAATTTTATTTATTCATTTATTTGATTGAATCAGGTCTTAGTTGTGGCCCACAGGATCTCCATTTTGTCGTGTGGGATCCTTCATTGTGTCACATAGACTCTCTGATTGTGGCGTGCAGGCCCGGTAGTTTCAGCTCGTGGGCCTAGTTGCTCCACAGCCTGTGGGATCTTAGTTCTCTCGCCAGGGATCAAACCTGCGTCCTCTTCATTGCGAGGCAGGTTCTTACCACTGGACCACAAGGGAAGTCTGTAAGACTTCTGCATTACATTGTCTATCACTGTGTGTCATTCATTATGTCTTTATAACTATCAGTAGCAGTAGTTCTAGTTGTTGTTTAGTAGCAAAGTTGTGTCTGACTCTTTGTGACCACATGGGCTGCAGCACACCCAGCTTCCCTGTCCTTCACTGTCTCCCGGAGTTTTCTCAAACTCATGTCCATTGAGTCAGTAATACCATCCAACCATCTCATTCTCTGTCACCCCTTTCTCCTCCTGTCCTCAATCTTTCACAGCATCAGGGTCTTTTCCAGTGAGTTGGCTTTTCACATCAGGTGGCCAAAGTATTGGAGCTTCAACTTCAGTATCAGTCTTTCCAATGAATATTCAGGGTTGATCTTTAGGATTGACTGGTTGGATCTCCTTGCAGTCCAAGGGACTCTCAAGAGTCTTTCCAACACCACAGTTCAAAAGAAACAGTTCTTAGGCACTCAGCCGTCTTTATGGTCCAATTCTCACATCCATACATGACTACTGGAAAAACCATAGATTTGACTTATATGGACATTTGCCAACAAAGTGATGTCTCTGCTTTTTAATACGCTATCTAGGTTTGTCATAGCTTTTCTTCCAAGGAGTAAGCGTCTTTTAATTACGTGGCTGCAGTCATTGTCTGCAGTGATTTTAGAGCCCAAGAAAATAAACTCTGCCACTGTTTCCACTTTTTTTCCCATCTATTTGCCATGAAATGATGGGACTGGATGCCATGAGTTTTAAGCCAACTTTTCACTCTCCTCTTCTACCGTTTAGTTCCTTTTCCCTTTCTGCCACTAGAGTGGTATCATCTGCGTATCTGAGGTTGTTGATATTTCTCCAGGTAATCTTAATTTTAGTGTGTGAGTCATCCAGCCTGGCATTTCACGTGATGTACTCTATGTATAAGTTAACTAAGCAAGATGACAACATATAGCCTTATGTACTTCTTTCCCCGTTTGGAACCAGCCCATTGTTCATGTCTGTTTCTGTTGCTTCTTGACCTGCATATAGGTTTCTCAGGAGGCAGGTAATGTCTGGTATTCCCATCTCTTTAAGAATTTCCCACAGTTTGTTGTTTTCCACACAGTCAAAGGCTTTGGCATAGTCGATGAAACAGAAATAGATGTTTTTCTGGAATTCCCTCATTTTTCCTATGATCCAGCAGATGTTGGAAATTTGACCTCTGGTTCCTATGCCTTTTCTAAATCCAGGTTGTACATCTGGAAGTTCTCAGTTCATGTACTGTTGAAACATAACTTGAAGGATTTTGAACATTACCTTACTACCATGTGAAATGAGCACAATTGTATGGTAGTTTGAACATTCTTTGGCTTTGCCTTTCTTTGGTATTGGAATGAACTGCCCTTTTCCAGACCTATGGCCACTGCTTAGTTTTCCAAATTTGCTAGCATATTGAGTGCAGCACTTTAACAGCATCATCTTTTAGGATTTGAAATGGCTTAGCTGGATTTCCATTATCTCCATTAGTTTTCTTCGTAGTAATGGTGAAGGCCCACTTGACTTCACACTCCAGTATATCTGGCTCTAGGTGAGTGATCACACCATCGTGGTTAATCAAGTCATTAAAACCTTTTTTGTACAGTTCTCCTGTGTATTCTTGCCACCTCTTCTTAATCTCTTCTGCTTCTATTAGGTCCTTAGACATGGTCAAGCAGGAGATGGCAAGAGAGAATGAACAGCGACATTTTAGGAATCAGTGAATTATAATGGATAGGAATGGGTGAATCTAATTCAGTAGTTTCAGTAGTCTTGTGGTATTCCACCAATTTCCTTAATCAGTCCTCTATATTTTAATTTAGTTATTTCTAAATCCATGCTCTATTGATCAAGGTCGCAGTGAGGACAGTTATACTATAGATTTTCTATACTACAGCTAGACCTTAGATAACTTGAAACGGAATTATTAGGTCAAAAGATATGACAATAGATATTTCCAGCTTGCATTCTAAAGGATAACTCCACCAGCAATTATACAGTTATTACCTCTCTATATACACTGCCTTATCCATTTTTTGTTGTTAATTTAAAGAAATAGTTATGTTTTGTTTTTATCCCCACTGACTTCAGTCAATTTTGGCATATTATAGAACTTCAAATCTGGAACCTTCTGATCTAATAATTTTTAATTTACAGAACACAAAGTTAAGGCATTAAATTTGTAATCTAGTCTGAAAGTATAGTTCGAAAATCTGCATAGAATATATTACCAGTGAGTCTTGCTTATTCTTACTAGAGTGGTTCTCCACTTGCAAATACTGAAGCTAAAGCTCAGAGAAAATGAGTAACCTTTCTAAAATTATATAGTTAATTTTCTGTCAAACTGTGTTGTTTCCTGGCTGGTCAAATATGACTGTTTATGAACCATCATAAATCTTCATTTCATTTTTATTTTGAATGATTTCTTCTCTCAATTCCTATAGGATTTATAATCCTGGCCTTACAATATAGTACTTGAACATGCATCTGTTTTTCTTGTTGTTTTTCATAAGGAAAGGTTATTCTCCCTTGAATTAACTCCTCACAGTATAGGGCACAGTGCTAAGCCTAGAGTAGTTTGTTAATACGGATGGACATGCTGAGCTGATCTGTCAGAACTTATGGTCTTTCCAACACTGGAGACACTTCCTTGCCTCTACGTCATAGTATTATTAGTCACATAGTTTTGATATCGCACTTTCAGCACACCCTTTTTCATATTCCCTATGTTTAACAGTACTAATGCCTACTAACTAGAGTTTGCATCACATTGTGACATAATGCACATTGCTGTGCTTATATAATTTATATATATTTTTTCATGACCTAGAAATGATCCCATTCTTGGCCAGTGGAAACAGTAATAGGGACTTTTTTTCAGACTTGCACAAGGTGAGACCACTTGCTAGGCACTCACAGCACACAGTCATTCTCTACTTAGTTACCACAACCATGGACAGTTGTTCCACCTAACTCATCCCTAACAAAACAAACACATATTTAACACTTGATGACTGAAGTCAGTGATTTTACCCATCATAACTGCAAATTCCCACCCTTTTCCTCCCCACTTGCAATCTGCATCTGAATTGCCTGATCATTATTCTGCTGGGTTCGTTTTGCCCACTGTTAGAAACACTTGCCTGTTTTTGTGGCCGTGTACAAAATTAGAGCCCTGGATGGGTCATTCGTTGTATGTCCACACACTGGGAAAGTTTGTAAAGCAAATTCACATTTTCACTTCTGTCATATTCCTCCTGACTTCAGCCAGGAACAATTAGCTTTCCCTAGGTTTTATTAAATAAGAGTATGCCCATATATAACCTAGTCTCCCTTTTTTCTCCTTCTGATAGAGCAATTTCTTTGGCTATAGAAAGATGAATTTCACAGATTCATCAGACAAAAGATTGTCAGCCCCTCTTCCTGAGTATCTGACCGTAGAACCCAATGTTTGGTTAGTAAAACCCCTTGCTATATTAAACGTCTTCTTTTTCTGCAATCCTGAGTCTATGCATTTCCAGGAACATAGGTTGATTTTATGTTCACAAAGAGAGAACTATGAGCCCTTTAACACACTCTTCTCAATGGTAAGCGTACTCTGCATTGTAACACATAGTAAATTTTCTCAAGGACTTTTCTGTATTTTACAAACAAGGACTGAGGGTATTTAATAGATGTGGAATATGACTCACTGTAAGCTGAAGTAACCAACCTGAGGTCAAACAGCCAGTCCCTGGCCAATTTTGTTCAGAACCTTGACCTTTTAACTCTGTCTTTTGCTTTACATTATGTAGAATCCTTTTCCCCCATGCAGCTGGGAATAAAAGAGCTTTAACAAGCATTTGAGAATGAATTGTTACCTCTTACACATCTTGATATGTAAACCCTTAACTGTCAATGCTGAACAAGAGAATATCAAGGAAAGAAATTCAGTTGTATTGAAATACCGTCCACAAATATCACAAGAACTACAGACAGCTTTAAACTGTTAAGTCCTGGTACCTGTGAACTTTTTAATGGCTTATGTGAGTTAAAATGTGAGTTAATTTTGAAATTAGTTGTTTGGCTCTTAAAACATATTTTTTTTCCATTGAAATTTTGTGTATCTGCTAATTATGTTCTTAGAAAAGAGTGGAAGAGAAAGAAGCTATTTAAACCTTAATAGATTTAAACAATGATAATAATGGTGCTATTTCAGATACATCTCGCATTGTTTCCATTGGAGAAAACATTTTAAGCTTCAGTCTCTCACACCAGGACCACTTCAAAAGCACATGTGATTGTGGTGGTAGCAGTAGATACATAAGCAACAGGCCACGTGATAGAAAAGCTGGAAATGGAACAGGTTTGAAAATCAGTATCTTGACTTGATTTCTTTAGGTTAAATGGCATTTTTCTATCTGTTTAACAGATGCCAGACACCTCCTGGTTTCTCTAAAACTGAGAAAGAATAAGTTATTCTGTAGCAAGGAGGTCTGAATGGAGACCATCACCTATTCCTTGTACAGACCTGTGTTGTGTGCAAGAGAGAGATGTCTCTGGGACAAGACCCAGTGTAACACCCAGGAAGGAAGCGAACTTGAGAAGGGAGGACACACATGACAAGTTAAGTCTGGGTAAGAAATATCTTAATTTATAGAAAACACACCACTCTGGGTCACAGTGAGAAGGAAAACATATTGAATGATGAGCCATACTCATGCCAGTCCTTTAGCACTTAACGGGAAGATTTGTTTTGATTCTTGGTTTTCACAAAGGAGGATACCGTATTTGTGATTTCTCAATGCCTTTTCAGATTGAAGATGCTACCTTGTGCTGCAGCGCACATAAACAGTACAGTCCGAGGGAGAAGGCAAGCCAGAACCTGGCAGGGGCTTGGGTGGGTAATGAGGACCTGGGAAGAAAGTGCCTGGGGAGCTTAGCAGGAGCCTAGCGAAATGAAGTAGAGCCTGAGGTGGAGAGTGGGACTGGTAACCGAGGTAGAAGCCACACGTGTTCAAACGTCATGCTTTTTAAACTGCTTCCAGGGTAGCTTTGTGAGCATCAGAGTGTTTAGCCAGACTGCTTTCAACATTTTCTTGCCTCTGGTCAGAATTTAGCCTGGAGAATATGGGGGAAAAAAGGCATTAGATCATGTTGCACAACACTATAAATTTCCAAACTAGTTAGACCCTTTTCTTTTTTCCCTTGGATCAACACCCTTTTGGTTTTGATTTTCCTCTTTTCTCCCACTCTACTGAAAATTACTACCATAGGAAGTCATTATTTCTGATGAAAACAAGTCTTGGTCCTTGGATGTGATGAGGGAGAGGATAAGGCTGAGACTTACAGTCACACTGGGAGAAGAGGAGAAGGTATACAGTGACTGAAACCAGGCAGAATCTAAAAAAACTATGTTGAAAATCTAGTCTTAAGCCAAACATTATAATAGATTATATAGTCTAACCACATGGAGTTAGCATTAAATTTATTTAGCTGCTAAATGGAGATGCATACTATATATATCTAAGGATTAGAAATAGCTATTATAATAATTATTAATAATAATTTGTCTTTCTTATTCATGGCCTTGGAATATATAAATATATTGGCATATTATGCTGTGAATTATTGTGATGTTTCTCCTTGGTTCATGCTGACTTTGCAGACAGGGCTTTAGAAAATATTTTGTACACCTCTGAGATAAGCAAGACAGTTATTTATGGGAATTTATTGCGTCGTTCTACCTGTAATATTCTTCAGTAGGTAGAGGAATTGTGTATCAATTAAGATCAAGGTTTCAGAGATTTAAGTAAAGACATGTTGCCAAACAATTGTAAGAATAATCATATTACAAAGAAACAGAAGAAATGCATCAACATGGGTAATCATTTAAGTCTAGAAATACATTTTCCTCTAGAATTTAAATCTTTGATGAGAAGTTTTCTGTTTCCCTTTATGTGACTGAGACGCCTCCATGGCACACTCATAGGCAGTGATACTTACATTCTACATGACTGAGCTTCATATTTAAAGGAAAAAGACAAAATTTTAATAACCGGTTAAAGCAGATAAAAGTTGCACTAAAATCTGAACTACAACCATAGACTTGCAGTGTAACAATGACCTCTGCCATATATAAGAAGGAAGGACATTCAATAGGGACGAAAGTAATTTTTCTCCTAGGTCAGTTGTTAGAAATTTCAACTCCTATTGAACTTGACACGAGTTGTAATATTAAAGAGAGATTTGGAATAGAAGATAGAAATATGAAACTAAGTTATAAAATGGAATTCATTTATACAGTGGAGTATTTAAACATGAGAAATTTAAGAGCAAGGATTCTTAAAAAGTTTTAATAAGTTAGATCTGAATTTTCAGTACAGGGTGAGAATCAAAGTACATATCATATAATTTGGATACTGGATCTGTAAGAAAGAGAAAATTAATATGTATTAAAAACCTAAGATAAACCTGATGCTTACATGTATATTAGTTTATTTTAATTCTCATTAAATCAATATTAATGCTGAGAATATGGCAGACCAGAAAACTGAGATTCTAAAAAATCAAGAAAACATGTCTAAGATGATATGCTTAGTTCTTCTAATTGCATGAAGCCATGCTCCGAATCTCTGGTATGCACAGGACAGTCTGAAATTGCTCATATGTTCTTTTCGACATCTTACTAGTTGAAATATTTGAAGAAGTTTAACTTTTGCAAAGATGAAGTTTCCATCTATTAAGCAAGCTTATTAGTCAAGACAAGTGCCATGCTTTGCCATTTGACCTTGGGTGGAGTTGGTCCTCTCTATGAATAAGCAAGACACTATACTGCAGTCCCCTCATCTATAAAACAGGTTCTGTATAACAGTAAAACCTTCCCATAGGGTTGTTAGGAGAGTGAAATGACATGAAGTGTGTTAAGTGCTTTGAAAAGGGGTTGAAAAATAGGAAATGCTTAATTATTATCATTACTATTTTGGTTATCCTTCAGGTATTTTATTGGTTCAGATGATCTGTTTTAGATTACTGAAAAATGGGAGAAGTGCTTAAATAAGACACTCATGCTACTTGCTCTTGTAAAAGTTAAACCTCTTGAAAGTTAGGACTATTGCCAGAGTGTTGTCATAGGTAGTTATCAAAAAGGGAGCTCAATCATTCTATTTCAGATCCCTGCTAAACCCAGATAACAAAGATGTTGGAAAGATTTCAAGTAAAATTAGATAGAAGATTATGAAGTATTGTGTCAACACACTGCATATATTGAGGATTGAAAAATGATCCAGTAATTATGTCACATTTACTTGATAATGTTAAACAGATTTTGAACACTTAAAAATTATTTTGCACCATTTTTTACTTTAACTTCCTTAATGCCTCAGCTGGATACATATGGCAATGTAACTCTCACAGGGAAATGGTTACTTTTCACTTTTTTTGAGAAAGCGCTTTGAAAAGTGGAAAGTAACGCATGAGCAGAAGAAAGTGCCAAACACGTCAGCGGTGGGCTTTCTCATACTGTAAATTCTGAACACTCTAGACCTGTAAATGCATGATAGTAAACATGTGACAATGATCCCTGGTGTCTGATTGGAAAGTAGAAAGCTTCAAATAAGATTATCTGTGTGTTTCTGGAATATCCTTACAAGCAAGAATATCACAGGATAAATGAGAAAAATGAGATGTTAGGTTTCCATGAATAAATCCTCATCTGCCTGCTCACAGAGCAGACATACCAAGCAGTGTCCATTGGCTCACATTCTTTATTTTTTCCCTCTTGATTTCAAATGCTTGTTTTCAGTCACGTTCATAAAAAGGATGGGCAGATAAGAGAGTTGAAGCAGATTGGTCAGAGTATCCAGAGGTATTTGTGTGTGTATTTTCTTCAAATGAAGCAAAATTTGTGGTATATAGTAATGTTTAAAATTTTAAATTCGTGTCTTTTGACTTGCATTCAACCAAAAACTGTGAGTCTTACATTACAAGGATAATTTAATAGGAGCAACGGCTTGGAAGAGGAAAGACTTTTAAATAAAAGTAATGAATTCTTCTGCTCTCAGGGAGTGAGGTGGAATAGAGGCATGAATGTGAGACAACGGTTCAAATCAGATTAAGTATACCTTTTAGACAATTCATGTTATTAAAAATAACATTTGGAAATACTGGAGTCGTTGTAACATTTGGAAATATTGGAGTCTTCTGGTAGTCCTGCAATATGGTTAGAAGGCCTATGTTTATCGTAACTAATGATTTAAACATTTTGAGAAACATTCTTAGCACTTCATAAGAACCAATGATGAAATTTAGAATGAGTAGCTAGATATTTTTAGTAATCATTTCCATGAGAAAGATAACATTAAATAACAAAAGCAACAAAATGTAAGTTTCTGTCATCACAATTCTGTATCAGAAGCAAACAGCTTTTCTTCTCTTAGCAACATTATCACAAACCCTGCTGTGCACTGCTTCCAGACAGCTACTCATTTGCTCTTCACGTGGGATAAAAAGGCTCCATAATCCAAAAAGTTCATAAGATTGTTAGTCTCTCAGTCATGTCTGACTCTTTGTGACCCCATAGACTATAGCCCATCAGGCTCCTCTGTCCATGGGGTTTTCCAGGCAAGAATACTGGAGTGGTTGCCATTTTTTTCTTCAGGGATGTTCTCAACCCAGGAATTGAACTCAGGGATCAAACCCAGGTTTCCTGCATTGCAGGCAGATTCTTTATTGTCGGAGCCACCAGGGAAGTCCAAAGTTCATAAAGGAAACATGTAAAATTTGTAGATCATTTTACCATCATCCTTTTCATGATGTTTTATTGCTTAATAAAGATAAGCCGTCTCCCTTGTTTCATGGAAGAAATTTTCACATGTTCGTTACCACCCAGCTAAGGGGTGCAGATACTGCCTCATATTTAGGGTTTTATTACATGAATAAGATGTGTTGCATCCCTCACAGCAATCGAGTGAATTCCATTTCACCTTTCCTTCACCCATAGTACTATTTGGCTCCATTATAGGCATTGAAATATGATGTCTTGGTGGCATTCTCAAAGTAAGAAGAGGGCTTAAACGTGTCAATCTGATCACAATTACAGGGTGCATTGTGACCTTAGAGTGGAGTTTAGAAAAGTTGGGCAGATTTAAGACAAAAATATTGCTAGTTTATTTGCAAAACTGTAGTACTGGCAATTTTATTGTATGTACAACTATTAATAGAAATAGCCCATTGAAATAATAGTCTACGGCTACAAAATTTCATTTTGAAATTCACCCCAAATAATTCAGTGTAACAACCAAGAGGAACGTAGCATCAGTACATGTTTTATTTACAGTTTAAAATATGTCTTATTCCTCAGTTTAACACTGTTTCATTTTGGTGCAGAAGTTCTCATTTGTGCACATTTTCCAACAGTTTCTCATATGATGAATTAGTGAATTGTCCCCATTGCATTTGAAGATTCCTTTCAGTGTGCCAGGCTCCACTCCCCTGCCTAGCATTGAATTCCCCATATTTTTTCATTCCTTTCAGTCATATAGCATTATGTATGGATGTCCTTTTAAATAAATTGAACTCCTGGAGTTTTTTCCTGTTCTTAAACTGAAAGTAGGCAGTGTTTAATGCTTAATGTCTCATCAAGGTATATGTCCATTTTTTCCATATTCAATTCACCAATTAAAAAACTTTTACTTTGAAAGAAAGAATGTATCTGTTCAATCAAAATTTAAGTGTCTACTATGCACCAGGGACTATTCTAGGCACTGGAGATAGATTTGTGAACCAAACTGAAATCTCTGTTGTTATACAACTTATATTTTATTGTAATAATAAAGAATAAAGAATATAAAGTAAAATTAAAAGTATGTAAGGTGATTGACAAGTGTTATGGAGGAAACTAATCTTTCATATTAGGGAGACAGAGAGCACTGGGGAAAAAGCAGTTGCTTATGAGGAGGGTCAGGGTAGGTCTTGCCACAAATGTCACATTTGAGTCAATTTCCAAAAGAGATGAGTGAGGGAACCATCAGGATATCTTGGAAGGAGCATTCCAAGCACAGGAAAAAGCAGATGGGAGCCTGCCTGTCTAGGTGAAAGTGTTGGTGTGACTAGAACTGAGGGACGGCAGGAAGAATCAAAGTCTTTAGCATGAAAAGTGTGAGGCAGGGAGCTGGGGGTGGAAGGTTGTTTACTACTTTGTAGGATATTCTAAGGATATTAGTCTTTCTCTGGGTGAGCCGAAAGTCATTGTAATAAAATATAAGGGAATTTTAGTTTTCCCTTTAATAATGATAATGTTCTGAGAAATTAAGGAAGTATAGTTTATTTTTATAGGTTTGTTAAAACTTGCCAGTTGCTCACTTTATGTAATATATATGCATGTATGAATTTTAAAATAGATTTCTTTATGTCAAATCTGTCAGGCTGCAAAAAAAATTATTTTTGTTTCTGGAAGCCAGAAGTTGAATTAGCCAGTTTTGCTGAGCCAATGGCATTTTGCTAGCAATCAAGAAACTTAACATGAAGCACGGTTGGAGTGCTATCTGCTTGAGAAGCTATACACATTAAAGAGATTGAATTAGTCATCAGGCTCAACGAAAAGTTTCTAAATTATAGCAAGAACTTCATAAATTCTGGTAAAATATAGATAAAATATATGTGAAAACATAATTTAATATGAACATTTTGTTTTCACCAGTAAAAATTTCTAGAGTCTTTATAATACTTGTCAATAGTTATTTATTGCTTACTAAATTTAGACACTGAATAAATTCTTTAACTTTATTAACTTAATCAGATAACTATCCTTATTATCACCTAATAATAATGTGCTATTGCCTGTATGTATTAATATTATCACTCCTAGTAGTAGTAGTAGTAGTGGCATCTCCATTTTAATGGAGTGAAAAATCAAGCTTAAAATCGGAGAAGTCAAGTAATTTTTACAGAGGAGACAGAATTGATTTCCAGACCTAGTGTGCTGGCCTGTAGTCCATACACTGTGGAAAACTGCCTCTGCTTTATAAATTTAACATCGGTAAACTTAGAAATCATCTTGCAAAGCTGTTGTGCATAGGGGCATTCATTGCTATGATTATAATATCCTCCTAACGTGTGGGTGGCACATAGTAGGAGCCTATAAATCCCTCACCATTGCCTCTTATAATTGGAAATTTTTTTTCTTATTTTAAAAAGAGCAATAGAAGACCTCACATGGAATCTATTTAAAGAGTGCACTTCATTTTTGGTAAACATATTTACAGTATTGGACCTCATTTCACAGGAACTGCTCTCCTCCTGTTGATGCTTATGACAATTCTCTCTACAACAGCAGTGAAGACTATACACACATAACAGTAATTTTAGAGCAGAAACATATCAATCACAATTTGTACATATAATTTTGGAAGACACAGTGTGCTGTACAGTGTCTCCAAGGAATATGTTTGTTCTGCAAGGAGATAAAGTACAGCTCTATAATAAACATTCCTGAATAGATCACCACTGTGTTCCACCTTGCACTCACAGCTCCTTGCCAAAGAGGACCTTGACCTGTATAAATTTGACAACTCTGAAACATTTGGAATCCTGACCCCTATTCCAAAAGATTTCTCTTTCATACAACTAAAACCAGGCTCTCATTTTCTATGTACGACTATGCTCAGCTTCCATCTCCAAAGTTTAACTTGGGATCATGTCAGGTCAGCTTATTAGCACCCGTCTCCCCCAATTACCCTATTCAACACTGGGAAGTATTTACATAAATTGTAACCTATGTCTAATAGCATCCTCAGAATCCATGTCATGGGACTAACTTATAATGAGGTATAAGTTGGCTTTCTCCAGTAAAACTAAATCTTCTTGGCTAACATCCAAGACATAGTTGTCTTGTATCAAATTCTGCTCCAGAGAATGTGGTGATACAAGTGTCGACAACAGTAAATAAATCTCCAGCTCCAGTGAAACAGTAATTTTAATAAAATATTAATTTATTGTCTACAATGCTTTGCAGTTTTTAAAGAGATTTCAAATATATTAATTCACTCTTCCCAGCAACCCAGTATAATAGATAGAATAGAAATTTCACTCACATTTTACTCATAAGGAAACTAAGACTTTGAGACAATAAGCAGCCTGTCTCAGATTAGACACCTGGAAAGAATTAAATATGCTTTCAAGTTGAGGATTTCTGACTCTTTTTTCCAGAGCTCTTCTCACCACACCATTAAGTCTAAGTAGAAAAGTTGAAGTGAGATCACTCATACATCTGTGGGTAAAATGTAAGTACAATATTTTCTTTAGGGCCACATATAAAAGAAATCTTGGAATCATTCTTTGTATGGAAATACAATTTTTCCTGAAACTGTCAAAGTTTCATTCTGCTCAGAGTACATTCTGCAATTTTTCTGGATGATTTTTTCAGCATATCAAAAAGCTTTAAAATTATGACTAATAAAGGGACACTTGTCCAACCAGCTATTAAACAACATTGTAAAATTAACAGTAATTTAAAAAAATATGATACTGGTATAAGATTAGCATGGAACAGTTCAAAAACAAACCCAAATCTATTAAAGAACTTGCAATTTTCCAAAGGAAATAGAGGTGGAAGAGTCAAATTATTCAAAAATTGCTGTTAGAAAAATAATCCTTCTTTTTATCTATCTCAAAACAGAAAATGAAATATATTCCAAGTGGCTTAAAGAATTAAAATAAAATAAAATATATAATATTTAACAAATTGAGATTACTGAGTATAGTTGCGCAAGCTGTATGCTGTACAACTAGGGGGTTCTATTCATGTAAACAATAATGTGAATGGCACACCCTCTTGGGTGAGCTCCCTGATGTTAGCACCCTAATGTAAAAATATAGCTAATTTTTGATTGGGAAAGGATTTTTTAAAATGAGAAAGCAACATAAAAACCACATAAAAATAGACTGATAGAAATAACCACATAAACACATTTCAGTACATCAAACATCATAAAACTAAAAGATAAGCAAGAACTGGTAAAAACATTCGCAACAAATATGATCATCTCGTAGGATTTATGTATTAAATACATATAAAAATGTAATGACATAAAATTTAACTTTTATAACACTTAAATCCCAACACTACCATTTATTACTTGTATAAATTAGGGTAATGCTAAAAGGTATAACAAAAAGACTCCACAGTGTAAAATGGCTCAAACATAGTATAAACAAGCATTCTTAACCTTTCTGTACCAGGGCCACATTAGCAGTTTGGTAAACCTTTTCTCAGAATATTGTTTTTAAATGCATAAAATAAAATTTAAAAGATTTCAAAAGGACCAATTATATTTAAATGTAGCTATAAAATATTAAAATAACTTGTGATATGATAATAAAGGTGCTTCTTCAATAAAACATGAAATAACCAAATATAATATCAGGTTTAATTTCCACCATAATTTCAAGGTCTTGCTGAGTATGAACTAAATTTGATACCTGCTACAGCTGTAGCATGATACAAAAATACCTGTCACACGTACTGCTGATACTACTAGTTTGTGGTCTACATTTGTAATAGAAGAAAATGCTAAATTGCAGTTAAGTAGAAATAACATTTTTTCCTCATTCCGTGTTCACAAACCCCTAAATTTTCTCTGTGGATGCCATAGAGATCCATGAGCCTCATGTGAAGGACCACTGCCATGGAGGTTTCTTTCCTGCTCATGTCATGTCCCCAACAGGAAGACAGAGCAGGCGTGCAGGCATCAGCTGAAGGCAGTCTCAGGGAGTGATCCAAGGGCCAGCTGAAGGAGGCTTGCCGTGTTCCTAAGTTTCCACCATTGTTCCCATCTCGGTCAGCCAGAAGAGGAAATAGACATGGAGAGACACATGTCAGAAACTTTTATGGGCTAAGCCTGGAATTGGCACACATCATATTCTACTGACTAGAACTTGGCCACATGAACACACCTATCTGGCAAGGGAGATTGGGATAAGATGTATGATCAGGAAGACGAGGAGAACATGGGCTTTGATGAGAAGGTAGTGTTAATAGCCTTTGCCAAATCATCTATCAAATTAGCAATTAACGACTATCGGCAATGAGATAAAGCTAGAGCGAAGATATTAAAACTGTTGTGGAAATCAACTGGGTAAAAAAAACATTTTGGAGAGCAAACCATCAAAATGAATTAAGGGTTTTGAAATTGTTCTTATCCCTTGATCCATTAATTTAATTTCTATGATTTTTCTTAAGAATATTGTACAATTGAAGGAAAAACTGCCCACATTAGTCATAGCCACATTAATCTGGATAACAATGTGGTTATTATAATTACAAAAGATAAATGCAATAACCAAAATAAATTAGCATTGTCAAGGAAATTGAGGTATGTCCATATAATAGACTATTATGAGTTTTAGTAACTGATAGCTGAAATTTTTTGAATGAGGGTAAATGCTAGATGTTGTGCCAGTCACTTTATATGCCTTAGATCCTGGCACCTACCCCATGAGAAACTTTCCTTGATCCCCTTTTATATGTGAAAAAATTGAATCTCAGCTAGACTAAATGCCCTGTTGAGGATTATACAGCACTGATTTAGTCTTTGCTGGTTGTGCATCTAAAATTCACTCTCTTTTCTTCCTACTAACAGAACTCTGATTTTGTTTGGGGTTGTAATGTACTCAGCTAAAAATACTTAACCATCAGACTGACTAGCACAGTTGAGGCTGCCATGTGCCTAATTATGGTCAATGCAATTTAAGCAGAGATGGCTATTCTAATGAAACACTCAACTGGAATAAGTGTTTTCAAACTTTTGGCCTTCAGCTTTCCTCTTCCTTCTCTCAAATAAGCATATGAAACCTGTGTATGTAGCAGTCATCTTGTAACCATGGCTGAAAACCACAGCCTAAGAATGGCAGGACAGAAGGTAAGGAGAAGCCTGGACCTTGATGGAATTCTTCAGGATTGCACCAGCCCACATTTTCCCAAGACCCTTAACATTGTTTGATTAGGTCACAGAAGTTAATTTTTTTTTTTATTGCATACAACCAAACATAATTCTATCTGTACGACTGGTCAGTGGCAAAATCAGACTTAAGCCCTGACCTTGATGCTGGGAAAGATTGAAGGCTGGAAGAGAAGGGGATGACAGAGAATGAGATGGTTGGATGGCATCACCAACTCAATGGACATGAGTTTGAGTAAACTCTGGGAGTTGGTGATGGACAGGGAAGTCTGCTGTGCTGCAGTCCATGGGGTCACAAAGAGTAAGACACGACTGAGTGACTGAACTGAACTGAAACTCAGATCTGTTTGACTCAAAGGCCTCTTAAGTACAATTACATGCTAATTTTGTGCTTGTTCTTTCATGTTGACTTTGAAAAGCAGGATACTAAAATCATATATGTAGTATGATCTCAAGTATATTAATATAGATATATATACATAGAATATTGGAAAAGAAGAGATCAAAATTTTGATAATGGCTATCTCTGGGTGGCAGGATTGTAAGGGTTAATTTTTAAAATAAATTTATAAGAGGATTTTATTATTATAAATGTAATACATGCTTATTGTGGATAATTTGCAATTTAAAGGACAGAATAAAGGAAAAAATAAAATGTACTAACTTACAATTTCCCCTACATTTATATTTTCAAATTGTAGGTGCTATTTTGTATCCTGCTGTTTTGACTTACTATTAAAGCAATTCTCATTGTTATTAAATATTTTAGAAATATCATGTTAATGGCTGCCTGTTATTCTAGCATGTAGATGAATATAAATTGTTAAAACATTTTTCAGTTGTTGAAATTTTTAATTAGTTTACAATTTTCAGTATTGAAAGAATATTCTGAAAACACTTATGTTTGTAAATCTTGGTCTTTTTACTGATTGTTTCCCTGACCAAAAGATGAGTACTGAAATCAAGATTTCCTCCATTATCATTAACAACTTCACCTTTCCCTAAATGTCTAAGTGTACTTTTTTCCTTAAAACAGTCGATGATAGTGAAAGATATATATGAATATAAATAAATATTTCTACATTGAATTTATATTTTTGAAATTTTGTAATTAATGAGGTGCATGGTCAAAAGCACAGGGAGCAGTTTTAAAATTAAGTAACTTATGTTACTGGTTCTATTTCTACAATAGTAATTCCTTTAATAAAAATAAAAAGCTTCTAATGACCTCAAAATAATTACTTTCTACTACATATGTTCCCTGGTGGCTTAGCCAGGAAAGAATCTGCCTGCAATGCAGGGGACCCATGTTCAGTCCCTGGGTCGGGAAGATCCCCTGGAGAAGGGAATGGCTACCTGCTCCAGCATTCTTGCCTAGAGAATTCCATGGACAGAGAGGCCTGGCAGGCTACATACAGTATATGGGGTTGGAAAGAGTCAGACACGACTGAGTCACTGACACTTATACATGTTCAATACGTAAGTGTAGTGAGCTGATATTTAATATAGCCAATATTGTTGTTTAGTTGCTCAGTTGCATCCAACTCTGCAAACCACATGGATTGCAGCACACTAGGCCTCCCTGTCCCTCACCATCTACCAGAGTTTGCCCAAGTTCATGTCCGTTTCTTTGGTGATGTCATCCAGTCATCTCATCCTCTGAGCCAATATTGACAATATATTTCCATCTATCTACATTATTGACAACTTCATCTTTTTTTTCTTATTGTACTTCAGTTTCATGGAATTAGATTAATCATAACCTGTATAGTTCATAATGTACTCTCATTACCAGTCAATGCATGGCTTATGTTTTAGTTATTCATATTATTTAATTAGTTACTTTTAGTATATTAAACACTTATGAACCTACCAGCCAAAACAAAAGCTTGAAACTTGACAACAATCTTCTATATGGTTTTGTCCAAAAACCTATTGCTTTGCTACCAGATGGTTTCATTTTCATGAGGATATAAATATTTTTAATACTTTGTTTCATAAGTAACATCTCCACGTTTGTCCAAATTTTGAAAGCTATTTTCTAATCTTCATTTTAGTTTTCAAATGAACATTTTGATTCCTTCAAATTGAAATGGTAAAGTATTTTTCAGTTCTAGAGCCTCATCTAATGTCATATTTGAAATTCAGTTTAAGTAAACAGTTATGAAAATATTAAACAGGTCTGTGTGGCTTTGTAAACAAGCATATCTAAATGATATGTCCTTTCAGATCTAGCAAATGTAAAATTGTCATGAATCCTCTCATTGGATCTAAGGTAATACAAGTCCAAAAGGGCTTATAACAATAATAGGCTTGTTTTAATTCAGTAAATATGTATCAAATATCTACCAAGTAGGAGGTATAGAGTTTGACATTGGTACTGGTAATGGTGGTGACTTAAAATGACTTGGATAATGGTTTGTCTCTAGTGAGTTTAAATTCTAAGAGAGAGCCCAGAGACAGAACCATACGTGGGGAAACTCACCATGTGAGAGGGGTAGCAGATTGGGTCAGTGGGAGAAGATGGGTTATTCAACATGTGATGCTGGAATGATTGTTTAGTAATTATTACTAAGTAATGATTGGACTTATTACTTGACAATAAAAATGGGGATAATTTTATGTGTAAAAAATAAGTTGTACCTGTTTAACTCACACCAATCAAAAAATTCTAATACAGGAGAGACAGATGTCAGCAAAAATGTGACTCAAGATAACATAATGCAAATCCTAAATATTGAGTTTAAAAAAAGTTCAGGAAAACAATTACAATTCTGAAGTGTGGATGGTGTGAGAATCCAAGGAAAATGTAATGTATGAACTGGGCTTTCAAGGCTGAGTGGGATTAAAATAGGAGTAAGAGGCAGAGATAGAAATGCGGGAAGAATTGTTCCAAAAGGTTGTTTTCAAGCAAGGTGACAAGTTCATCTTGGTTTGGTTGGTACTTTCCTATAAGTTAGCTTCCCTGGTGGCTCAGAGGGTAAAGCATCTGCCTGCAGTGCGGGTGACCAGGGTTCAGTCCCTGGGTTGGGAAGATCCCCTGGAGAAGGAAATGGCAACCCTCTCCGGTATTCTTGCCTGGAGAATCCCACGGACAGAGGAGCCTGGTGGACTACAGTCCAGCGGTCACAAAGAGTCGGACTCGACCAAGCAACTTCACTTTCACTTTTTCATTTTTCCTGTAAGCACTGCAAGTCCCATGTGATGGGAAAAGGGCAAATCAGGACAGTTGGTCACCTCAAAACAAAGCCCTGCATTCCCTATCACTCCTCCCAGTTTCCTGAGCAAAGAAACACACATAGTCCCATAAACCCAGACAGCACGTGTCAGCTTTTGGAAACTGAACTCGGCTCACTGGCCCCTACCACTTGCTCTGAGAAGGGAGCTTGAGGATTTCAAAGTTCCTTGTGCTTCCCCGTTACCCATAGCAGCACTTACCTTTAGGTCTACTCAGCCCCCAGGCTCCTCCACTGCCGAGAGGTCAAATGCTAGCCTTTGTTTGATGACCACCTTCCATTCTCCCAGCCTCTCACTGCCTATTCCTGCTGAGCCTCCTGATTGTTCTTATCAACACTTTTGGCCCCTCAACCCCATCCTAATTCTCCGAATCCATCACCAGCCTGGTTCTTGTTTATCGAGTCTATCCACATACTAACGTAACATGCTTGTTGAGATAAAGCACTGTGGAGTCAGACATCCCCTTCTGCCTGTTTTATTTTGTGTCCATCTCTGCCTGTTACTCTCCACAGGAATTTACCAACAGAGTTAACTTCTCTGAACCTGTTTTCTCAGCTGGAAAATAGGAGATACTATCGCCTCCTATTCCATATTACTCATGAAATACTGTTTTTAAAAAAGGAGCAAGATTTTCAGAATTGTATATACAGTATGAATACACTTTTATGTATATAAAGTCGTTTTTTGTGTATGAATGTTTATAAATGCAATGAAAAGAAGAAGAAAACCAAACTCTAAAAATGGTTAGCTTTCAGCAGGGATATGAAAAAGGGGAGAAATGTTAATAAGCAAATGATCTCCACACTCTTATCTTTGAATTGTGTGAATATTATATGATAAACAGGTTATTTTGGAATTAAAATATAAATGAAGACAGTACAAAAATGGACAAACATAGAAGTTTCACAGGGGAGTCGACACTTAAGTGAATCTCCATGTGTGGGGAGATAAGAAAGGGAAGGATTTTCTAGGAAAATGAGTAGTGTGAGCCATGCAGTAGATAGCACAGTGCCGCCAGGACCATGCAGAAAACCTTAATGATGAGGGACAGGACACAGTGAGAACCATGTGAAGGAGAGGATCATAGGAAATGAGGCCAGAAAGATGGCCAGGGCTAGCTCTGGGTGCCCTTTGAAGGCCATACAATGCAATTTGAACTTTGTCCTCAAAGTAATGGGAAAGCATTGAGAAGTAAGAAGAATGGGAAAAAAAATAATAGTAGCTGAATTTTAGAAAGGTTCTATATTGTGAATTATAGGGGTGGGCAAGATTACAGAGTTTTTTAAAATTTATTTATTTTTTCATTTATTTGGCTGTTCTGGGTCTTAGTTATAGCACGGGGGATCTGTAGTTGGTCTTTAATTGAGACATGTGTGATCTAGGTGGATCCTGGGCTCCCTGCATTGGGAGCATGGAGTGTTAGCCCCTGGACCACCAGGGAAGTCTCAAGACTGTAGATTTGAAAAGGAAATCAGAAAAATTTTCAATATTCACAAAAAGAGATGATGAAGACCTAATTTGTTAGTGGAGACCAAATAGCATGTCTTTTTATGCTGTGGTTAAAATATTAATAGAGATTTATTGAGGTATTTGTTTCCAGCTAACATTTATTTTGCCAAGCTTAAAGCCTGGGTAAGAATTATAAATGGATATCTCATTTATCTCTTAAAACTTCATAAGGTATAAAACTCTGTTAATATTTCTAATATTATAAATCAGGAAACAGAGACTCAGAGGGGTTAAGATACTTGCCCAAGCACACCTAGCTGATAAATGGTGTGGCCAGAATCTGAATCCATAGAACCTGGTTCCCTGGCCACACTTTCAAATGTTAGGTCATAAATCCTATCCTTAGAGTGTCATCAACGTCAAAGAAAAGTTGTTCTGGACAGAATTAAACTGGCAAGGAAGACTTTAAGACTATAGCAATGAGGGGAGAGACTGAACTCAATTCCCCTGAAACAGAGTGGAGGGTTTTTAAGTACTGGGGTAAGCTAGTGAAAAAAGTACTGAAGGGTGATAGGGGAAGGTTGGTCAGTGTGACTGGGCCATCTGTATCTGTTAATTGTTTCTTATTCAAGTTAGACTCCATCTTCCCACCAAGATGGGAAGTCAGAGGCACTATGTTCCTTGGTGCTTATTGAAAAGGATGGCTCCTAGGTTCTTGAGGAAGACATTCTGGATTATCAAGTTGTCAAGAGTCTAGAAGACTACTTATCACAAAGGCGCAGATAAGGAATTTATAATTGCAAATTTTCTAAAGCAAATGCTCAAAGGAAAGGTAAGGCCAGGGCCTCGTGTCAAATGAAGCCTGTCTAAAGTATAGTCAAGCTGAGAGGAACGTTAAGATCTTCTTGATCATCAATTATTCTGGAGTATGGGATGTAGTAAAATGCAGTGTGTTAGCCTTAATCCTCTGGGGGAATTCCTCTGGAATGGCATATAAATCACTGGTATATATAAAATCCATTTAAAATTATATTATACACATGTGTATGCTTAGAGTTAACACACCAATATACATTGCACAATATAATCCACATCATTAAAGTAAAATTGTCTATTTTATAGACATTTTAAAACAGTGGATATTAGTGATTGAGATCATTTAATGTTATTAACTAAGATAACAGTCAATATATATTTTTTTAATATTTGTTGTATGCCAGATATGAAGCTAAATTCTTTCTCATATAGTAAATACTTTCTCATATACTCCTGAGAACAGTCCTGGGAGGTAGTTAACAATAATTATGTCCATTTTATGGGTGAGGAAACTGGTTCTGAGAAGGTCATATAATTTATAGTCTGTCTGAGCCCTAAGTAGGACTGGCTACCTATGGCAACCCACTCTGGTATTCTTGCTGGGAAAATCGCATGGATGGAGGAGCCTGGCTGACTGTAGTCCATAGGGTCACAAAGAGTCGGACACGACTGAACAACTGAGCACACACCTAGTCTGTGAGACACAAGGCAAAATGAAAGTGTAGGACTTCTTGTTCAAAAATTATTGAGCATCATAAGGTGACAACAGAACATTAAACCAAATAAAGGACCCTTCTAAGGACAGGGTACCCTATGACTGTGCAGGTCTTATGCCTGTCAAACTAGCCCCGCCCTTAAGTTAGTGCTTTCAACCTTTAGGCTGTTTTCCATCTTTCCTAAGTAAGTTACTCAGTATCAAGGTTGTTTGAGATAGTCAGAGTTCGTAAGTAGTGATCAGTTGGTGTTTTTAAATGCCTGGAGAAAAGAAACTTCCTCACAGTCAGCATTTGGATATTTGATTCTACCTGTATCAGCTTTCTATAAAGAAACTGATGCTTTTGAACTGTGGTGTTGGAGAAGACTCTTGAGAGTCCCTTGGACAGCAAGGAGATCCAACCAGTCTACCCTAAAGGAAATCAGTCCTGAATATTCATTGAAAGGACTGATGCTGAAGCTGAAACTCCAATACTTTGGCCACCTGATGTGAAGAACTGACTCACTAAAAACTCAGACCCTGATGCTGGGAAAGATTGAAGGTGGGAGGAGAAGGGGACAACAGAGGATGAGATGGTTGGATGGCATCACCAACTCGATGGACATGAGGTTGAGTAAGCTCTGGGAGTTGGTGATGGACAGGGAAGCCTGGTGTCCTGCAGTCCATGAGGTTGCAAAGAGTCAAACACAACTGAGAGGCTGAACTGAACTATATCACACAGCTTGTCAGTGAGCATCAAAGTGTTAGAAGACATGAGACTCTACTGATCCTGTCTGAAAATAGTAAATATCTGGAACAAAGGAGGATCTTCCCCTACAAAGGAAAACTATAGCTAAATACTAGCCTATATTCTGTGGTCACCTGATGTGAACAGCTGACTCATTGGAAAAAGTCCCTGATGCTGGCAAAGATTGAGGGCAGAAGGAGAAGAGAGCATCAGAGGATGAGATGGGTGGATGGTATCACTGATGCAACAGACATGAACTTGGGCAAACTTTGGGAGATGGTGAGGCACGGGGAGGCCTGGTGTGCTGCAGTCCATGGGGTTGCAAAGAGTTGGACACGACTGGGCAACTGAACAACAGCATACTATGGCCCCTTTCACATTATATTACTCTGTCTGATTAGAGCGAAACTTGGATGACATCATGGTATATTTAGATGACAAAGAATATTAGCAATACAAACAAAAAGTGTTTTTTCATCATTAAAGAGAAAGATATATGATAGTACTGAGGCTACTACCAGAAGATGGGTATATTAGTACTAAATTTTTAAAAACTTATTCATACTGAAGCCCGGCATGGTTGAGTAGTATTAAATGAAGATGCTTTCCAGAGTAAAATTGCTTTATTCCCAGAGTCGAGTACTGTCCAAAGTGACTGTTATTCTCACTACATGAATTATTGTGGCTTAAGTAACATTTTATTGTAAATGGCACCTACAGAGAGTAGTAGATTCAGATTTCATTATAATAGAGGTTAGTTTTCATTGTGAAAGTTCTCTTTGCTTTTTGATAGAGATGAAACCAATATGAAGCTAGTGAAAATTCAAGTGTTATTAGCTCTGTTGTCTCCAGTTCTTTGCGATCCCGTGGACTGTAGCCCACCAGGCTCCTATGTCCATGGAATTCTCCAAGCAAGAATACTGGAGTGGGTAGCCATGCCCTTTTCCAAGGAATCTTCCTGACCCAGGGATCGAATCCGGGTCTCCTACATTGCAGGCAGATTCTTTACCGTCTAAGCCACCAGGGAAGCCCCAACATAAACCAAAGATGATATCAAATGTAAATAGAGGTAAAGATTATACATATGAAGTTCTTTTTAAGATCAGCTCCTTGAAACACTTATATGAATTCTACAATCAAAAATTTGTCATTTGGAGAGCTTTCCTGGTTTCTCAGTGGTAAAGAATCTGCCTGCCAACACAGGGGAAATGAGTTCGATCCCTGATCTGGGAAGATCCCACATGCTGTGGAGAAACTAAGCCCACGTGCCCCAACTCCTTAGTCCCCACTCACCACGACTAGAGACAAAGCCCTTGCAGCAGTGAAGACCCAGCACAGCCATAAATAAATAAATATTATTTAAAAAATAAAATTTGTCATTGGGATAGACAAGAGGATGCTGTTTTCATTGTGAAAGTTCTCTTTGCTTTTTGGTAGAGATGAAACCAATATGAAGCTAGTGAAAATTAAAGTGTTATTAGCTCTGTTGTCTCCAGTTCTTTGCGATCCCGTGGACTGTAGCCCACCAGGCTCCTATGTCCATGGAATTCTCCAAGCAAGAATACTGGAGTGGGTAGCCATGCCCTTTTCCAAGGAATCTTCCTGACCCAGGGATCGAATCCGGGTCTCCTACATTGCAGACAGATTCTTTACCGTCTAAGCCACCAGGGAAGCCCCAACATAAACCAAAGATGATATCAAATGTAAATAGAGGTAAAGATTATACATATGAAGTTCTTTTTAAGATCAGCTCCTTGAAACACTTATATGAATTCTACAATCAAAAATTTGTCATTTGGAGAGCTTCCCTGGTTTCTCAGTGGTAAAGAATCTGCCTGCCAACACAGGGGAAACGAGTTCGATCCCTGATCTGGGAAGATCCCACATGCTGTGGAGAAACTAAGCCCACGTGCCCCAACTCCTTAGTCCCCACTCACCACGACTAGAGACAAAGCCCTTGCAGCAGTGAAGACCCAGCACAGCCATAAATAAATAAACATTATTTAAAAAATAAAATTTGTCATTGGGATAGACAAGAGGATGCTGTCAGGGTAACAAGTATTCATTGACTGTTTGGCATTTTGTGTCATTTTTTAAAAAAATGACTTGTCTTCCCATCTGAATGTATTAACAAAATGTTAAGCAAATTTCTTAAATATCATTATGATCCTGGTCTTAAATATAAATATTTTTCTTCAAAAACGTGCAATTATCTTATATATTATAGTTTTTAAATAACTTTACTAAGATATAATTGGCATATAATAAACTACACATACTTGAAGCATAGAACTTAAGTTTTGAAATACGTATTTACCCCATGAAAATATCACAAAAACCAAGACAGTAAACATATCTAGTCCTCCTCAGAATTTCCCCCTGCTCCTCAGTAGCCTCTCACTTCCTCATACCCAATCTATTCTTACCTTATTCTCCAGACAGTCATTAATCTGCTTTCTGTCACTGGAAATTCATTTGCAATTTTTAAAGAATTTTGTATAAATGGAATCATACAATATATACCCCTTTTATTAAACATAATAGTTTGAGATTCATCCACATTGTGGCTTGAATCGGTAATTCATTCCTTTTAATCACTGAATAGTATTCTGCTCTATGGAATATAACTTCTATTTATCTGTTCACCTGTGAACGTTTGTGTTGTTTCCAGTTTGGGGCTATTACACATAAAACTGCTGTGAACATTTTGCATATTAAAATTTGATGAACAGCTGTATTTGTTTTTCTTGAGTAGATACTTAGCATGAAATGAATGAATCATTTTATAGATGTATATTTAGAATTTTAAGAAACTACCAAACTATTTACCTAAGTGGGTAAACCATTTTTTATATCCCAACCAGCTGTGTAAGAGAGTTCCAGTTGCTCCACATGCTTGCCAACACTTGTAGTAAATGCAATCTATATCTTCTATTTAAAAGCTAGAATCTTAGTATTGACATCAGATAATATTTATTGATAGTAAACATATGAAGCACAATTCATTTGAAGAGGTCAGAGGACAGAGGCAAATATCTATATTTCAAAGGCATCTTGAGAAATCTGTCAGCTTTCTGTTAATTTTCCTTGTCTCAGTGGCCAGAATAAAAACGATCACGACAAATTTTAAATAGACATTATTATAGTGATAGCTGCTCTTTATTTATGAATATAGGGGTCACAAATAACTATAGGTAAAGGTCCAAAAGGAAACAAATTAGAGTAAGTACAACTTCTCAGAATATAGGACTATAACTAGTGTGGTTCAGTTATATGCATCAGCTGAGTAAAGTGTCTATGTGAGAAGAACATTGTGATTAGGCTAGGGTGGCATTATTTTTGGCTCTTAAATGTATTTGTATTGGACTCAAAATAATCTAATCATTAGCCAGACCAGTGAGGCCAATAATTTTGGTTTAGCTTCTATCAAAGAACAGAGTGTGCTTTTGTAAAGATACAAAGTAGATATAAGATATAATTTCAAAATTTATAAGAGGTAAGAGTCAGAAAATATCTGGTGTATTTTTCTCTTACTGGTTGAACTGAAACACACATGGATCAACTCATGAGTAGTGCCATGTGGATGGTGTTCACAATCCAAGGGTTTCGGCCCTTACAAAGCAACTGAATATAAACTGTGCTTATTCAGGTGTCTCTATACAGTGGTGAAGGGGTTACAGTCATCTTTCCTCATCTTCTTGAGTGCTGTTAGCAGTGATATATGCCTACCTATTGGAGAAGGAAATGGCAACCCACTCCAGTGTTCTTGCCTGGAGAATCCCAGGGACGGGGGAGCCTGGTGGGCTGCCGTCTATGGGGTCGCACAGAGTCGGACACGACTGAAGCGACTTAGCAGCAGCAGCAGCATGCCTACCTAACTCCATTTTTAGAGGCTGAATTGTATGATGAAATTCAATTCCTAATTTATTTCCTCATGATTATAAAATGTAATCATTGACTCCTATGATCTTACAGTTAGAAGAGATAGAAATAGCTCCTGAGAAAGTCCACTTTGGTTGGAGAGTGTTTGGGTTTTATTTTCTAGGATTTGTTTGTTTATTTTTTACTGTGGTGGGTCTTCGTTGCCGCATGTGGGCTTTCTCTAGTGGCAAGCGGGGTCTACGCTTCGTTGTGGTGCGCCAGCTTCTCATTGCAGTGGCTTCTCTTGCTGCAGAGCACAGGCCCTGGAAACGTGGGCTTCAGTAGTTGCAGCTCACAGGCTCTAGAGCGTGCGCTCAGTAGCTGTGGCACAGAGGCTTAGTTGCTCCATGGAATGTCAAGAAGAAAGACATTTACTGAAAGAAGGGTGTAGAAATGTCATGAAGAGAATGTGAGTTTGACTTATACTTCTACCACTTACTTTACTTTTTTTTTTTTTTTTTTTACAAGTCCTAGGTAATATTTATCTTCTTGAACCTCTGTTTCTTTACCTCATGAAGTAGAGATACTAACAACTACATCTTAGAGTTGTTTGAATGCCAAATGAAATTATTATAATGCACAGTCCCTATTTACTAACCACTAGTTCCACCTATGTTACCTTTTTCACCCCAGTGAGCCTGATAACCTAGCTTAGCTTAGATCAGGCTTTGTCTTGGCAAAATATATTATTGCTGATACTATTTGATCATGTTTCATTTTTAGTAACTTCCAACATTGATATTTTTAGTGAGAATTGAGTGTTTAAATTTGAGTACTTCCAAATAATCTATTTTATCCATTAGTTCCTTTTTAGTCTTTAACTTCTAAAATTGCAAAGAATGCGTAAGTAAGAGCTATCATGTAAAAAACAAACAAACAAGAATTTTACACAATGGCCTGTTAAATATTTGTACCCTTCTTTTGGCTACAAAAGGCTAGCTACAATTGTTTCAGTGCCTATCTGTCTATCTGTCTACCTATCTATCTGTATCATCTCCAAATGATTTACCTCTGACTGTGATCACAAATCAGCCATATTCCAAATAGATGTCCACAGTGGAATCAACAATAAATATATTAAATACTAGTCTTGTTGACTACAGAAGAACTGGGATAAACTCATCAAACCCAATGAGAAAATTAGTGATGTATATTTATCTGTCTGATGAAATAGTGCCTGTGTGTGAAATATCCAAACTCTCATTGCATGCCTACTGTCAGAATCTGTTGACAACATACTTAATCACTGAATTCTCTTTGTTTGGGAAGCTTCACTCATTTTCACTGATATTTTCTTTTTAAAAATATCTTACTCGTGCCTTTCAAGCTATCCACAAAGCTGTCAATTTTCTGATATGCTCTTCTTTCTCTGAATGTCTACTTTCCTGATGGTACCCAATAACTAAAAAATAAGTAAAACTAGTGCTAGGACTCTAAGAGAATCCTTTCAACTTAACCAGTCTGATTTTATAAATTTTTAAGTGGTCAATTTTTTTGTTTTTCTTACTATAATTAAAATTGCCAGTTACCAAGGAGACAAGTGAAAGTCTAAGGCCAAGCAAACACAGAAATATTCAATATTTGTGGTTTACAATCCATATAATTTACACTTCACAAAATTATGATCATCATAAAAACTATCACTCTATATTTTCTCCCTCCACCTCTTGATTAGAGACTTATAAGAATTGCTAGCCATCAATAAGCATTCTTTATAAAGGATTCTGTGACTCCCTTTATCCTCTGACAAGTCAAGTCTTTTAAGGAAAGCTGTCTTTTCTCAGGATGAAATGAGAACATTTTATTTAATGCCTCGATGTGTGAATGTTGTCACTGTGAATTTCATCTGCTCTGTGTGCCAACTCTGAACAAAACACTACACACCATACCTCCTACATCAGCAATTCCTGTCAGTTCTAACTGCTGATTATTTGCTGAATTTGGCCCCTTTTGACACCTGATTCTTACTCCTCTAGTCCAGTCTACTTTATTTCTCACCTAGATTACCTTTGTCATCGGTTACCTGGTCTCCCAGTTTCCATTTAGGCTCGCAAATATTCTATTCTTTCACCTATCGCCAGAATAGTGATTCAATGTGTTATATGATAGCATTGTAACCACAGGAACTAGACTCCTCTGCACACAAGGACTTTGGATCTTTTCATACCATGAATTTAGATGTAAGAAAATAACGGAGAAATCGAAGGAAAGATCACTAAGAGTGGAAATAGAAATGAGAAATAGCAAATATAAAGTGAGAAGTAATAAGTACCATGTCAAGCAAGTGTCTTAGGCCTTTGCATAGAAATAGGGATCAAAAAGCAAAGGACCAAAAGAAGTAAGATTACCAAAAACAAATTAAAAGAAGCTCAGGAACATAACCACCTACTCCATTTCTGAACTTGCTGTTGACCGTTATTTATTGACTGAAGGAAAGTCTGTTTCAACTGAACATCTCAACACTTCCTTGTATTCCATTTTGTTGAGATAAACACACGCACGTACAAGGAAAGAATTGTCTTACCATTGGTAGATTAAGAATCACCTTAAGTTTGATGTTTTGATTATCCTGATATCATGAATACAGCAAATGGCAGATGAAAGTTATATAGGCATATTGCCTACAAGTAATGTATTTCAATGTAGTGTATGAGTTAGCTCCAGAGATCAAATTCAGTAGAATGTAATTTTCATAGGGGCAGATTTTTTTTTCATTATTCACCTCAAGCACCTAGAAGGGTGCCTAGCATATTGCATGTACTCGCAGATTATTTATTAGATGCATGAATAAGTCTGGCAAGAAAAAACTGGTTCAATCACTGACCTAAAAGCAAAGCATGTATTGTCTATAGTGTTTACACAGGGTTAAAATATCAATTATCCATTTTAGTTGAGAAAAATATGGACTGCTTTAAATAGAGATGAAGTTCAGAATTCAAAATTCAATCATACCTATCATATTTACTATAGAAATAACCTAATTTTTTATTTTAAGGTTTCAGTATAAAGCATTTGAAAGTATCTTCCCTTATGTTTACCCCCTTTCTACTTTTAAAAAGTGAATTAAAAAGTCTAATTAAGCATGACTGCATTCATATTATAAAGGGCTGTCAATATTAACTTGGGATCCACATGAGAAAACAGAAATCATACAGGCTTTTGCATTAGACTGACCCAAACTTCAACTTATAAGTTGGCATAGGACAAATTGCCTTTCTAAACTTGAACTTCCTCGATGATAAAATGTAGTTGATATTAGCTCTTATATTACAGTGTGCTGTGCTTAGTCACTCAGTCGTGTCTGACTCTTTGCGACTCCATGGACTGTAGCCTGCCAGGCTTCTCTGTCCATGGGGATTCTCCAGGCAAGAACACTGGAGCGGGTTGCTGTGTGTGCCCTCCAGGAGATCTTCCCAACCCAGAGATTGAACCCAGGTCTACCGAATTGCAGGCGGATTCTTTACCAGCTGAGCCACAAGGGAAGCCCATATTACAGTGTGATGGTGGGGATATAATGAGATGACAAACTGAAATGTTTAACATTGTATCAGATACATAGCATATCTTCATTAAATGTTCTTTGGTTGTGCCCAGTTGCCAGAGCAATATGAACTCATTGAATTTCACGTATTTTGGCTCGTTTTAAAGACCATAGAAAACATATATGCCATTCCTAGAATGCAAAGATTTGATGTTACATGACATCATTTAACAGTAGCAGAGACATTTTCTGAGTTATTCCAAAAAAGAAGCTCCAAATTTGACCACACTTAGAGAATAAATGAATGCAATAGTCATTATTAGTAAAGGAGAAGATCATCCATTGTGAATCACAGTGCAGCTACCTTTTGTATTTAGACTAAGAAAAGTATGAGTCACATTAGCCATTGCTTAAAATTTGGCAGGATTTTATAGAGATTAAAAAAAGCACAAAGTATCTCCACTGTCTCATCAAGAATTATAGTAATTCCTTAAAAGTCTTGATAAGACTCCTCTCAACATTGTTTAGATTCTTAGACAGTTAAAATATTTGGGAACATACAATCTTGGTAAGCACCTACAGGTATTGTAGGGTTGAAGGGAAAAAGGAAGGAGGAAAATTATGTATAAATAGACACATTCATGGCTAAATAGATGGATAGCGGCTGCTGCTGCTGCTGCTGCTGCTGCTGCTGCTGCTGCTAAGTCGCTTCAGTCGTGTCCGACTCAATAATTTCAAATATCAGAAGCAAAAAAGTGTTAAAAATTCTAATCATTGTATAAAACAAAGCATTAATATGCTCTGAATCTCTCAGAACCAATTATAAATAGATATCTTAGGATAAAGTCAACATTTTCTGGTTTGTCCAACTGCCTATTTGTTTAGAAGAATAGAACAATTACCCAGATTTTTTGAACTCTAACTTTGTATATGTTGCTGGCCTCCATTATTTAAAAAATACCTTGAAATTATACTACTTTTCTTTCAATAATTTGTAAAGACATAAATTTTTAATTGATTTCAGATCAGTTCTTCTTAATAGTGAAAAGTCTGGCAAAATATTCTATATTGTCTAGTGCAGGAGTCCCCAGTCTCCAGGCCATAGACAGGTACCTTCCATCAGATCAGCAGTAGAATTAGATTAGAAATAAAGTGCACAATAAATATAATGTGCTTGAATCACCCTGAAAGGCCCCCGTCCTTCCAAATCCATGGAAAAATAGTCTTCCACGAAACTGGTCCATAGTTCCGAAAAGGTTGGGGACTGCTGGGCTAATGCATGTTGAGTTAACTCTTTAAAATTTCTAACTGTGGTTTAAAAAAACACATAACAGAAAATTGTGGTTAAAAAACACATAGCATAAACTTGGCCATCTTAACCATTTTTAAGTATATAATTCATTAGTCAAATATATTCACATTGTACAATAGACCTCTAGAAAAATATCTTGAAACTGAAAAAATTCTTTATCCATTGAACGAATTTCTCTCTCCCCTAGCCACTGATAACCACAATTTTGCTGTCTCTTATGACTTTAATGATATTTGTTGCCTCATATAAGGAGAATAATACAGCATTTGCCTTTTCTGTGGCTAGTTTATTTCTCTTAGTATAATGTCCTCCAGGTTCATCCATGTTGTAGCATGTGACAGAATATCCTTTCTTTTTAAGGCTGAATAACATTCCTATATATATGTATATTCATCCATTGGTGGATACTTGGATTGCTTCAACCTCTTGATGACTGTAAAAAATGCTGTTATAAATATAGGTGTTCATAAATTGAAAGATATATATTACCATATATAAAATAGATAGCCTGTGGGAATTTGCTGTATGACACAGGGAGCTCAAACCCAGTGCTCTCTGACAACCTAGAGGGGTAGGATGGAGTGGGAGGTGGGACGAAGGTTCAGGAGGGAGGGGACATATGAATACCTATGACTGATTGATGTTGATGTATGGCAGAAACTAACATGATATTATAAAGCAATTATCCTCCAATTAAGAATTTAAAAATGTTAAAAACTGAACCAAAAATATATTTATACATATATATATGGATGGTCAAATAATTCTTAAAAAAAAACAATTCTTCATGACCCTGCTTTCAATTTTTTTAGTTATATAAGAATTGCTAGGTCAAGTGGTACTTCTGATTTTAATATCTTGAGGAACCATCATAGTGTTTTCCATTGTGGTTGCACCAATTTACAATTCCACCAACAATGCACAAGGGTTCCAATTTCTTCACATCCTCTCCCATACTTGTTATTTTCTGTTCTTTTTTTTTTAATATATATTAGTTGTCCTAATGAGTGTGAGGTGGTGTCTTACTGTGGTTTTGATTTGCACTTATCCATTGATTAGTGATGTTAAGAATGTCTTCATGTGTTATTTAATCATTTGTATATCATCTTTGGAGAAATGTCTATTCAAGTCCTTTGTTCATTTTTTAATAATTCTTTTAAAGATTTGTTTATTTATTTATTTTAGCTACCCTGGGTCTTCACTGCTGTGCGTGGGCTTTCTCTAGTTGTGGCAAATGAGGGTTACTCTTTGTTGCAGTGTGCAGACTTCTCATTGTGGTGGCTTCTCTTGTGGCAGAGCACAGGCTCTAGAGTGCAGGCTCGGTAGTATGGCACGCAGGTCTAGCTGCTCCGAAGCATGTAGGATCTTCCCAGATCTGGGATCGAACTTGTGTCCCCTGCACTGGCAGGTGGATTCTTAACCACTGGACCACCGGGGAAGCCCTCAGGTTGTTTTTATTTTATTGTTCGTTGCAGGGGTTTCTATATTCTTTACGTTAACTTCTTATCAGAGATACAATTGCAAATATTTTCTCTCATTCCATAGATTGCTTTTTCAATCTGTATTGTGTCCTTTGACATACTGAAATTTGACATATTGCTGTTTGTCTATTTTGGCTTTGCTGCCTGTGCTTTTGGTGTCATACCCAAGAAATCATTCCTACTTGAACATATTGAAGCTTTTACCATTTGTTTTCTTCTAGGAGTTTCATAGTTTAGGGTCTTACATTTTGATTTTTGATTCATTTTAGTTAATTTTTGTAGGATAAGGGTTCACTTTATTCTTTTGCATTCTTTGCACTTTATTCTTTTGCCTCACTCTCCCTCACTCCACTCTCTTCCTCCCCCACACACTCTCCCCTAGGCATTTACATAAAAATAAATTTTTGATTTTTAAAAAATTATCACCTGCTATTACTCCATATTTTCCTTTTTATGCTCATATCTATTGTTTGAAATGTTACAGTTAGCCTCAATGAAAATTATTCTGATACAGTAAGCAAGGATTAACATATAAGGTGGAGAATAAACAGAAGTCGATGAATACTTGAGACAAGATTCTTCTCTTTTCTGATAATATAAAGAGAAAAAAGCTACACATTTTGACATGTAAAAGGAAGTATTTTCAAGCAACGTATTTTTTTTTGTAGCTGCGCCTAATAGATTGCCTTATATGAGTCTTAGTACTTAAAGAGTTTATAAAATACAAGTACTGGTAATATTATATTGCATCATACGTGTAAAACAATGATAACTTTTAAAGGTGAGTCTCTGTATAATTGCAAGATTTGTTATGAGATTTGAGTCTTTTCCCAGCTTGTTCCATATGTCATTCAGATCTGCCATCAGGTAAAAACCTTACAACATTATGTAAAAATATTGAGTTAATTATAAGTGAAAACCCGCAAAATCTTTATATTATTACTTTAAAAATACTTTTTTGTCGCAGAAATATCAAGAAACAACTGCGATTGAGACTTTATTCTCTATTCTATGTGAAATCAAATTCTCTCCAGGGTACTTTATATGACTTATTAAGAGAGTCTGTTGGTAGGCAAAATTCTTCTCCCAGAAAACTTTAAAATTGGTGGCAAAGGAATTTGGATATTCTTAGAGAAAAAGAATCACCAAGTTGGGTATTTGAAGTTAGGTTTAATGGTCTAATTTAATGTGAAAATATGGATGCAAGCTCAGACATATTTTGATACAAGTATCTGGGAACTAGATATGGAATGAAACAATTTACAGACCTTGAAATAAGTAGAAAATTATTCTTGAAATCATGTTAAAAAGTGAATGTAAAATTGATCACATTGAAATGAAAATAATCATGACTAAAATGTATTCTAGTAATATATGACTTGATTTAAAAGAAAATTATTTTCTACATCTTGGATCACTTATGTATTAACATTTAAATAGTTATTTTCTTCTTAGATTTTTAGTTATATTTGAGGCAGATAAATGAACCAGAGTCTTTATTAACTAAAGTAGGTCAAATCAGTACTTAATGAATTAAAAAAACTGTAAGGAGGTTATAATTGATGACAAAATTCTAATGTTACAGCTATCAGTCAAAGTTATATTCCACAAGACATTTGATAATTTTGCTAAAATATTTTCTTCAAGAAATTCTTATTTTTTCCTTTGGAACTTATTTAAAGTATTTTTGTATGAAATCTCAAACATCCAATATGTGACTTCAATCAACATTTGTTTAGTCCATATTATTTATCATGTTCCCAGGCTAAGAAAAGAAGAATGAATGCTACTATACATTAACAATTCATCTTAGGACAGTGTGCAGGCAAGGAACTAAACAAGCAAGCGAAAGAACAAAAGCCAACTCTTCATACAGATAAGAATTTTCAGTCTGTGATTCTTTTGTGTGTGTCGGTTTATTAACTGAGAGTTTTAACTTGATTTAATGTTAAAATACCAAAGGCATGAATTTGATTTTACTAAGAAAATACTTTCAAAGCAAGCAGACTGGAATATTGATGCACTTTTTCATTAGCTTTGCCTGATTTTGAGATAATTTTAAATGGGTGGTCAGCTCACAAAGTGGAGAATGCAAAGATTCCCTATTAGACTTAGTGACCTTCTGTATGAGTCTAAAATGATCATGTGTTTTACTGTGAAATTTTCACGGGCATTTTCTAAGTAATTAATGCACTCCTATTTAATTCTAAGTGCAACATATTCCAAATACTACTCTGCAGATTATTTGAGTTCTCTCTATTAAAATTGTGATAGATTTTAAAAATCACTAAAAAAAAAAAAAATCACATGATCACCAGGAACTGCAGGATAAGAGTATTTCCAAGTAGGTTTCCTCAAAGGCTAAAGTCTACTCATAGCCATGTGAAATAGTCTAGCTGTGATTACTGAAGACAAAGGGTTTCTATATAAAAGAATAAGTTCACAAAATAATAACTGACATCCCACTTGGTTTTATGCTTATTTAAGTGTTCTACTGGCTTCTAAACATAGAATAACATTTTTATAGAACCATAAAATTTTGGAGTCAGAACAAAGCTTACAGATAATCTATAAGGAACTCAAGGAGACAAAGCTTTAAGGAACACACATTAATAAAATAAAGAACTAGGAAACAATACAGACTAATATGATTGCAGGTGGATTCTTTACCATCTGAGCCACCAGGGAAGCCTATAGATAACATGAAAACCTCCCAAACTGCTTCTTTGAAAGTATAGATAATAGACAAAACTCTTAGAAGAATTACCAAAGGAAAAATAGAAAATAAAAAATAAATAAAATACAAAATAAAGGGGGGGAACATACTACACATATAGTAGACATTTAATAAATCATAAGAAAATACAATGAATAAGTTTGTTAGTGAAGTTGAAAACTGAGATGACAAGAGCAATTTTCTGGAAAAATATAAATGATCAAAATGCATATAGTAAGAAAGAAATAACCCAACTGATCACTACCACTTGAGAAATTGGATCAATAAAAAATTTCCCCAAAAGATGCCTGGCCCAGATAGATTTACAGGCAATATGAAATCTCAGAGATAGTAATTCATATACAACCTGTGTCAAAGAAAACAAAAAAGAAGAAAGCTGACCAACACATTATATAAGACTAATATAATTTTGATAATAAAACTTGACAAAAAGTATAACACCCAAGCTTTAAACAGCAAAAACACTGTACGCAATACTACTTGAATCCAGAGTGATTTATTAAAAGTTCATTATTAAAGAGTTTGTAAATGTAATAGTGCATTAGAATAGACACCACATGATAAACCTAAAAGAGCCTCCCTTATTAAAAATTTCTCCTAAAGGGTCTTTCTATTTTAAGTACTCATCCCAGGTAGATTCTCAATATATTATGTATCTCTTCCATGAGGAATGTGAATAGAAGACTGAAAAATGTTTTATTTCCCTCCAAAATAATTAACTTTTAAAACAGAATTTTAATTACAAATATTATTTTTTACTCTCCTCATTGCTTAGTTCAGGATGCTTCTGAGTTTTTGATATTTGGGAAATTTTAAAGAAGATTTGAACTAAACATTTAATAAAAGACTACCTCAGCCTATAGCATCTTTATTGATAGTGGCTGGCAACCTAAATATGATGCAGATCATATTTTCAGAGTGACTGTACAAAGTCAAGTTACCCAATAACTTCATTAAACCTCACCCCCATTAAAATATTGAGTGTACAAATTCTAATGGAATTGGGCAATCAGGGTAGCAGAGAGGAACTCCCATCGGAATGAGAGAGCTCAAAAGTAAGCTGCTATGCCATCTCTTCTTTTCATCCTTCTCTGTACTAAGAAACTTAATGACTGACTCCCACACAGGTTGTTAAACAAGACAACCGAGATTTAAACAGTATCCATTCAGGAAAATGCAAAGGAAGTTTCTAGTATATTTGCAAATTTGAATGATTTGGTTCCTGGGAAATAACTGACACTGGATAGAAGGATTTGTATATGGGTAATCATGTCACACAGTTGTGCCATCAATTAGATTAAGAGTTCCTAAGGGATGTCCTAGTTCATTGAGAAGATTTAATCTTTTATAAAGATGCTTGAATTTGCTAGGGGAATCCATCCAAAGTAATTGATATTTCTTGCCTTAAGGTGATATTCAGTTGCAAAACTTTTGTTCAGACAAATGTTCCTCGAGTTTAAGGCTTCACCTTCTGTAGATCAATTTAGGTTTTATTCTACACAGACCAAAGCACTTGGTTGCAGTTTTCCTTAATTACTAGTGGATTTAGCAAGGATATACACACAGCTTTAATTGCCTAAATCCCTTACCAATGATTTTTTGACAATGTAATCGGAAGATTAATTGAAAA
Source organism: Okapia johnstoni (assembly GCA_024291935.2). Classification (NCBI taxonomy): domain Eukaryota; kingdom Metazoa; phylum Chordata; class Mammalia; order Artiodactyla; family Giraffidae; genus Okapia; species Okapia johnstoni. The sequence goes on along the minus strand of CM044316.1, from coordinate 76,790,645 downwards.
TATTACAGATAATAGTATCTGCATATTTGTTTTTATCTACAAAATACAAGATGATCACATGGTGAAGAAAAATATCTTTTAAATGACAAAATAAACATATATTATGCCTCACTGCTTTTATTTTTAAATGTCTAAACATATAAAAGCACTACATGAAATAAGACTATAGTTGCAAGATACATATTATTTTTCCTCCTTAGCAATATAATGCATTATAACTTTATTTCTATTTATGTGATGGTTTTGTTCTAAAATCTAGACAAATACTTTCTTTTCTTTAAACAAGGTTTATACAAAACAAGATGACTCCTATCCTTCTAGGAAGAATTTCTCACTGAAATGGAAGGTACATTTTGTGGTCATTCACTAGCTTTGCCGTTCTAAATTCATTTAAAATGTTTTTTTTTAAGAGCTTTAGTGGTTACCAAAAATAATTTAAATGGCAAAAGCATAAAGGAACTCAATTTATCACATTAAATTGGGTATTTCACAATATCTCCATCAAAAAGAGTTAGATGAGAATCTTTCATTTTCAAAACTCTACACGTCTAAATAGAATTATAAACATGCTGTCATGGATCTAAGGAAGGATAGGACTCTCTCCTGAAATTATAACTCTTCATTCTTGTTCAGAAAATTATTTGAATTATTTTGAAACAAAGGCGTAAATATTGAAGAAATGTAAGTTTAGCTGATTTCATATAAAAAGTGTTCAGTAGATTGAGTATCACTTGAATGAGAATCTTTGGTTAAATAGTTCCAAAGCTACAGTCTCTGTATAATATGGTAAAGAATTCTTGGTGTTTATTACAGCTGTAAACATTTAATGGCTGATAATTAAATAAACAGCATCCTTACTGAATCCTGCAAGATTTAATTAAACATAGCACAGTACAGATGTGAGATTTAAATCACTATTTATAATTACATGTTAGACAGAATAGTTCATGTGAGTACATGGAATTCCAATAGAAATTTGCAATTTAATCTCATTTTAAACAATTTTTGTTTTGAATGTCTTATCGTAGTTTTTATTATGAAGTGTTTTCTCAACAGATAAAATACGTCAAATGTCCTTATGAAAGTTGGTTCTGAGTGAAGGAATATTGTCTCAGAGATATTTCTGTATCTATTGATTCCAAAGATACAGTAAAAAAGAAAAAGAAGAGAAAGCTAGGAAATGGAAATAGACCCTCACCTATCTATACATAATCAAATAAAGAAAAATGAGAACTAACTCAACACTACCATTGCATGTATAGATAGGTAGGGAGGAAAATGAAAGGACTTTAATTTTTTTTCAGTTTCAGTATTATATGAAACTCATATTTGAGTATTAATTACAAAAAATCAGTGAGGAATGTTATAGGGCAATGATTTAGAGTGAACTTTTAAACATTTATATAGAAAACCTATTAAATACTGAGAAATTTTCAGCCTTCTTTATTCACTATTAAAGATGTCTTTTTCCATACAATGTACAGGAAATAGAACATGGAGTATTTTATAGTTGATTACACAGACTAACTGAGTACACATATCATTCAATATACCTTTCATAACAGTAATTGTTCAGCACCTTGTTTGTGATACATTCCTCTATGGAAGAATAAAACAAAAATAGAATGTGCCAAAGACTAAATTCAGTTTACACCATTGTCTAATCCCATGTGCCTGTAGTGTTTCAGGATCACAGATGTTTACAATGAGAATCTTGTCAGTGAAGGCACAGACCAGAAGTGCAAATAGTTAATGTTCAAGTGACTAACAAAGAATGGCATGAACGTCCATATTCCTCATCTCCACAAGCATAAAGAAAGGGACAATTTATCTTTAGTAAATTATGGGAGTGAATTACACCCTAATATCTAAATTAATTACCTGGTCATTCTTGATTAACACTTCTCTTGTCACTATTGTATAACAAAGAAGTACCAAATTTAAAAATCTGTAGGTGGGCTGAGAGGAACTATAAATTGCGTATTCAATAAGAAATAATTTGTCAGATCATATATGCTTATTATTCCCATATATAGTACCATAATTGTCCATGGCATTCTAAAATAGATGAAACAGTCTCAAAGTTATCTATTCCAAAAGAGAAATCTGTTAAAGGAAAATAGATGGATCCTAGGAATGGAGCTGTCCAGGGCTCCATATGCATGTGACAGTTTCTTATTTACATGTCGCTCATGTTTATGCATGTTCAGAAGAATACAGCTGCTACCCCATTCTCCAGAAATCACAGACACCGGTCAAGTCTACAAACGGTAGCCACATTTGAGCTTGTAATGTATTTATCATGAAAAGCTAGAAGCCCTAATGTTAGGGTGAGGGAAAAGCAGCACAATTTGCTTTGAAAAGATAACAGACATTTTTCAAACAAAAAAACAAATACTGTATATTCAATTCAGCTACTTTAGGAGCTTTCATGTTGTAGGAATTCTGTTGGTGATGAAAACAGCGTTCAGCCAATCAAGTGGCAGTACCCTAGTGCCATCCAAAGTAGAAGCCTAGTGTTTAAAATAACCCTGATGAATTATTCATAGAGCTGATGTTTATGCAAATTAGAGAATCATGCACCCACCTGACCACCACAGGAAGAAAAAAACACAGGGAAAGAAAAAAAACCACCATGCTTTTAGCATTCTTCAGAACCTATGTAATCAAATGATAATATTCTTTCATTAAATGCATCAAGGAATTACAACCTTACCTGGTTAGTTTGTAGGGCCTTCAGATTTTCTGGATGAAATAACTGACTGTGCGTGCAACCAATAAAACTGAACTGAAAAGCTGATTAAGGGCACTTACTTAATGCAAAGCCACTCACTGAATATTCATATGATGCCTGTGTTTATGCAAATTAAAGCAAAAGAAAGCCCAAGGGGATTGGTTGCCATAGCCCACAAATACTGTGTACAGCAGAAAATATAGAGAGTAGTGACAAATAAATCTTGAAATTCATAGCTTTGGAGCAACAAAGGACAAATAGTAAAATATTAAAAAGCCCAGGTGAAGTACAGTTTTAAAGTGCATTATTTAATCACATTACTTTAGGACTATTGACTATTCCTAGTATGTAATGATCTATAATTATCTTAATGCCAAAAGATACCATCATTTGTGTTTGTCAGCTATATTTATCCTGTAGTCATTTATAAGAGCAGATCCCTTCAGCATAGAATAGTAAAGAGGAAACAATTATAATAAAAATATAATTCACTACACTAATAACCAAATCCAGGGCCACATGTGGCCCTTTGTTAAGTCTCCCATGCAGTAATCTTTTAGTGGAAAAATCTTACGAGGGAGCGAAGTGTCAATAGAAGACCTCCAGCATTAGGTTGAGCTCTTTGTTTTCTTAATACTAATATATATCTGCTTCATTTGAAATGGAGATTACTTTATATTAGAATAGATACTGTGAATCTTTTGGCCAAGTAGATTCTGACACATGCAGTTTTAAATTTCAAGAATTTCCACTTTTGGAACCCAAATGCAATAATATTCTCTGAAATGCATGCTAATATGTTGTATCCTAAACATGAAAAAATGTGAGTCCTCACGTATGTATGTGAGAACCAATTATAGGCATTGACAGGATTCATAATATTTAAATAATATAATGCATGTCTGGCATAAAATGTTTACGTTGTCAAGAGTATTCTCCATTTTTTACTTTTTAATGAGTAAGAAATGGAGATGGTTAAAAATTCTGGAATTCATCTGATAGATTTTTTGTTTTCTTTGGTTTTTCTCTTTGTTTTCTGGAACATACCTCACAAACTTCAAAACTAAGAGGGCAGTGTTCTTCATGGCAGTTTCCACTGACTAAAGAGTATTTACCATTTCCAGTATTTTCCTAATAATTCTGACATCCTCACTCCACAGTCATTCTGGTCTCCCCCCATACTACATTGACTTTTCAATTGCTTTTAAATAATAAAAATATTTAAAGCATCTTAAGCATCTATACAAATCTGGCTACACTTATCATAAATGTTGTAACTACTAAATCCAATATTCATTACCTTAATCATGAGTATATGCATATGTCTGAACTCATCAAATTTTACACCTTAAATATGAGCAGTTTTTAATGTATTAATTGGACCTCAAGAAAGGTGGGATGAAGGGGAAGAGACCAGATCCAATGCCTGGACACTGTTGTTCTGAAAGGCATTTAAAAAGAAAGAGCCTTCTTTGTGGCACCTGTGGTTGCTTAAGTGTAGATTTATGGTTTCAAATAATTTCCTTTCTTTTAAAGTTGCTCACTGACCTTCCATGAGAGTAACCCCTGTATACGTACACTTATAAATCCACATATGTTTTCTATAACAGATATTACATGCATGTATTGATTCTAGTTAATATTTCCTGAAGATTCCATTTTCTTAAGTTTCAGAATTGAATTGAGAAACACAGTGTGATTGACATGAATTTAGAGTAAAGTTGGAAATATTTTGGAAACTGTGTATTTCCATTATTGTTTATTGGTTATTTCTTTCATTTGATTTATTAATTATTATATTCATACATATCTGTTCCAAAATACAAAATAAATATTAATGGTTAACTAGTAGTCCACCTGCCTAGTAATCATTGCAGTTCTTTCTCTTTTATTGATCTAAGAGCATATTATTTAGAAGATGGAATAGTAACTTGTTGTAGTTTCTGATTAAGTAATCTTAAATTAAAAACATCTAAGAAACAGTATTTAGGTTAATCAACAGCAGTTGCATTTTTGAGGCTTCCCTTTCTAAATATTTTTTTTAAAAAAACCAGCAGATGTAGTTAATGATCTGTTCCCCCACTCTTTCTCTAGAAAATGGTTTTTCATGTAGCTTAATTACCAATAGAAACACATTTCTGACTATATATACTCCAATAGCTAGTAATAACAATAATAATAATAGTTAATATTATTGATTGATTTTGTTTTCAATGTAAGTACTCTCATTGAAAGTTCTGGAAAAAAATGTTAAAATTACAAAACCCATCAACAATGTAATAATGCATTTTCATGTTAGTAAATTCAATTTTTTTAAGTCAAAAATTTTCAACTTTCAAATTAAAATTCAAACATATTTGTACCAAGAGCAGTTATTGCTGATTTAAGCTGCATTTACCATACCTTGATTACAAGAAAGCTAAGATTTACTTCAGAAAAATATTTGTTTTCAAAGGAAACACATTATACACACATACAAATAAACTTCCAAAGCAAAACATAGGTGAGTATCAGTATATCATCATTTGTCTGATTCCAGATTTCATTAGTGGGATTTTTTTTCCCCTTTTCTTGGATTGAATCTCTTAATCTCTGGCCCTTGTACAACTCTAAGCTGTTTCTGACATCTTTAAAATATTCATAAACCAAATCCAAACTGCCCTAAGGCATGGTCACTTCAGACCTCTTATCTTGTATCTATGAAGGGCAAGAGTAGCTCATTCAGTGAACTAGGTTCTGTAGAAAACCAAAATTGTCTATCCCATATGAAATAACCCAAATCTTTTGAGACTGAGGTAACTGATTTGAATGATAGATTCATAATTCCCAGTTTCATAATTCTTTAATAATTTTCAGTTTCATAATTCTTTCAATTGTGTACTATGTGGTCACAATGAAATCCTAAAGAACTATTTACAAGTTCTTATAAAGGTTTCATAAACAAAAAAAGTTCAGCTCATTTGCCACTTAGGTTAAAAGCTGAGTCTCTCTTTTGAAGCCAACTCATTGGACTTCATGTAATTAGTGTAAAGAAAGTGAAAGAATATACAGTTCAGTCGCTCAGTCGTGTCCGACTCTTTGCGACCCCATGAATTGCAGCACGCCAGGCCTCCCTGTCCATCACCAACTCTCGGAGTTTACCCAAACCCATGTCCATCGAGTTAGTGATGCCATCCAACCATCTCATCCTCTGTCATCCCTTTCTCCTCCTGCCCCCAATCCTTCCCAGCATTAGGGTATTTTCCAATGAGTCAATTCTTCGCATAAGGTGGCCAAAGTATTGGAGTTTCAGCTTCACCATCAGTCCTTCCAATGAACACCCAGGACTGATCTCCTTTAGGATGGACTGATTGGATCTCCTTGCAGTCCAAGGGACTCTCAAGAGTATCCTCCAACACCACAGTTCAAAAGCATCAATTCTTTGGTGCTCAGCTTTCTTCACCGTCCAACTCTCACATCCATACATGACCACTGGAAAAACCATAGCCTTGACTAGATGGACCTTTGTTGGCAAAGTAATGTCTCTGCTTTTAAATATGCTATCTAGGTTGGTCATAACCTTCCTTCCAAGGAGCAAGCATCTTTTAATTTCATGGCTGCCATCACCATCAGCAGTGATTTTGGAGCCCAAAAAAATAAAGTCTGACACTGTTTCCACTGTTTCCCCATCAATTTCCCATGAAGTGATGGGACCAGATGCCATGATCTTTGTTTTCTGAACGTTGAGCTTTAAGCCAACTTTTTCACTCTCCTCTTTCACTTTCATCAAGAGGCTCTTTAGTTCTTGTTCACTTTCTGCCATAAGGGTGGTGTCATCTGCATATCTGAGGTTATTGATATTTCTCCCGGCAATCTTGATTCCATCTTATGCTTCTTCCAGCCCAGCATTTCTCATGATGTACTCTGCATATAAGTTAAATAAGCAGGGTGACAATATACAGCCTTGACATACTCCTTTTCCTATTTGGAACCAGTCTGTTGTTCCATGTCTGGTTCTAACTGTTGCTTCCTGACCTGCATACAGGTTTCTCAAGAGACAGATCAGATGGTCTGGTGTTCCCATCCCTTTCAGAATTTTCCACAGTTTATTGTGATCCACACAGTCAAAGGCTTTGGCATAGTCAATAAAGCAGAAATAGATGTTTTTCTGGAACTCTCTTGCTTTTTCGATGATCCAGCGGATGTTGACAATTTGATCTCTGGTTCCTCTGCCTTTTCTAAAACCAGCTTGAACATCGGGAAGTTCATGGTGCACGTATTGCTGAAGCCTGGCTTGGAGAATTTTGAGCATTACTTTACTAGCATGTGAGATGAGTCCAATTGTGCGGTAGTTTAAGCATTCTTTGGCATTGCCTTTCTTTGGGATTGGAATGAAAACTGACCTTTTCCAGTCCTGTGGCCACTGCTGAGTTTTCCAGATTTGCTGGCATATCGAGTGCAGCACTTTCACAGCATCATCTTTGAGGATTTGAAATAGCTCAACTGGAATTCCATCACCTCCACTAGCTTTGTTTGTAGTGATGCTTTCTAAGGCCCCCTTGACTTCACATTCCAGGATGTCTGGCTCTAGGTGAGTGATCACACCATCGTGATTATCCGGATCGTGAATATCTTTATTGTACAGTTCTTCTGTGTATTCTTGCCACGTCTTCTTAATATCTTCTCCTTCTGTTAGGATATACAGAAGCAACTAAAACTCAGTCAGTAAATCAATTGGTAGTCCATTGGCCCAGATATAAAATTTGGCCAGGGGCCGGCTTCTCCCCACACCCTAAAAAGTAAATATATAAAAATTTTGGTCTATAAATTTTTTAAAATTAGTTGCCAAGATCCCAAATTACAAGATTTTGCGTTAAAAAACAAAACAGAACCTTCTGATTTTCTTGGAAAATCATGAGCTTTACTCTGGGCTAGCATTGCCACCAAGTAACAACCCCCTGAAGCCAAGTAGGCCTGCTACCTCTAAGCAGGTCCCTGGCTCTCCATCTGCCATCCCTTCTCACCAGGATTCTTGCTCTTTTATGTTGTCCTTGGAGGCATCTGAATTTTGTCCTGAGGCATTTGAGTTGGAGTTGTGACATCTAGGGTAGGCACTGAATTTTGAGACTATTTTTCAATCTACTCTACTGTCTGATTTTTATATTTTCATTTGATAGGTGTATGTTTATGAATCTATTGTTCAAGAAGTAATTGAGAATAAAATGTAATCTGCACAAAGGGTAATTGACAGTAGGTAGTCAGACTGCTTCTGTAGAAGCATTTTGACACTTCCACTTTTATCAGACACTGTCATGCTATTCTTTTTATAACATCAACAAAACATCTTGAATAGGAAAGTGAAATAAACATCAATGCTAATATTTTACAGATAATTTTCCTATAGCAAACTTAAGCACACACACACATACCCTACAGTAGGTTCATTACTGTTAACTATGTCCTTTTTTAGTAATAACTTCAAAGGCAGAATCCCTGTGTTCTTTTCTCTCTTCTCCTTGCTTCAATTTTCAAGTCCCTCAGTTTTCTAAAACCTATCTGTGGCTTCATCAGGGATCTCAGTCCTCATAGTTTCCACTCATAACTTGTATTTGATACTCTGTCTCTCTAATTTGGTGGAGAAAGAAGAAAAAAGCGCTCAGACACTCTTGAGAACTCCTTCATCTTCTCCAGGGCCTCAACGCATAACCAAGATTCTGATTTGCATGCGCAGAATCTTACTGTGTGCTGTCACTCAGTCGTGTCCAACTCTTTGTGAACCTGTGGGCTGTAGCCTGCCACACTCCTCTGTCCAAGTGGTCTCTTAGGAAAGAATACTGGAGTGGGTTACCATTGCCTCCTCCGAGGGATCTTCCCAGGGATTGAACCCATGCCACCTGCATTGGTGGGCAGATTCTTTACCACTGGACCACCTGGGAACCCAGGATTATGATTATGTGTGTGTGTGTGCTGCTCAGTCAGTCGTGTCCGACTCTTTGCAGCCCCATGGATTGTAGCCTGCCAGGTTCCTCTGTCCTTGGGATTCTCCAGGCAAGAATACTGGAGTGTGTTACCATGCCCTTCTCCAGGGGATCTTCCCCACTCAGGGATCGAACCCAGGTCTCCCACATTGCAGGCAGATTCTTTACCATTTGAGCCACTCGGGAAGCCCCATCTATATGAACCCTTTGGCAAGAAAACTTGTGATCTTCTAGTCCAATCACAAGAAATCAATTTTTCTACTTGTAATGGAGTGAGTGAGTAATAGTTGCTCAGTCGTGTCTGACTCTTTACGACCCCGTGGACTGTAGCCTGCCAGGCTTCTCTGTCCATGGAGTTCTCCAGGCAAGAATACTGGTGTGAGCTGTCATTTCCTTCTCTAATTTGTAATGGAGAAACAATCTATTCACTCTACAATCTCACCAACAATAACTAATAACCTTTAGGTTTTTGGTTGCAGTTTACCTAGTCCTTAGTAAGCGTTTCTCACAAGTGTAAGCAATTTCACCTGTAGTTAGATACATACCATTGTTTAGTAAGACCATTGCACAGATTATGTTTTTCTTAAAAAAAATGCTGTATTCCCATAGGTAAAAAAATATTTTAAATCAGGTCAAAGAAGCTTAACTTCTTTTTAAACATTATGATTTTGTTATACGTAAAGATGGGAAGCTTGTGCAGGGACAGCTTGGTCCTCTCTGCCGCAAACTGAAAAGTAGGCCAATGTTTCTTCCTTTTTATTCCCCTTTGCTCTGCCTGGGTTGTGTGGACCTTGCGTCATGTTATAGTCAGGCCCTTTACATTCAGCTGTCCTGGGCAATATGCCTTCCTCTTAATTTTTTGTCCTCTACATCTCAAAATTCCTTTTACTGTTTCTTTTTGAGTGCTCTGACTGATGTCTTGTTCATTGAAATTAACTTAATAAATTCATTTGAAACTGTTTAATAGATAATAAAAAGGCCAGTGGCAGAGACAATTTGGTTCAGATGAATCTTTCAAATCACTCTATGTAAGCAAGTAGCTGCCAAAACAGTATTGGTTCTAGTGGCACCTGATTTAAGCTTTAAAAGCAATACGAAGACATTACATTCATTGGAAAAATAATTTACAAACATGGTACGGATTTCATTTTTGTGAGGGTATAGGGAACCTCTAATTGATGGCTTGATCAAACCTATTGTTTAATGCTAGCGTAAGTTCTGTTGTTGCAGCCCTGAGTCTCATTTACTAAGTTAACTTCTGAACTTAAATATTTCAGAGCACAGACTGGTATTTCAATAAGAGCATTTGCAGAATACCAAACAACTACTGTGTTGAAGTTATGATCCTACGTCAGTGCTATTGCAGTATACTGTATCTCTTTGCATCATGATCTTCCCATTTTCATTGCCATAACTTATAGGCTTTCTATATATTCTTTAATGTTTTTCAAATATTTAATTACTTGACATAAAGATTTCAGTTCCAATATATCTTTTATAATCAATTTTGGTATCTTCCACCAGGGAAGCCCAATCGTTTTTGGTATCTTCAACTTCCATTTTTTGTATCTTCCGAAATTCTGGACTCAACATTTTTACTCTAAACTTCTCAATTCCATGTTTACAAACTTTGAAGCTTGCCATCCCCGGGAATATTTGTATACCTTTCTTTCTCCTGTACATCCAGCTCACCTATTTCATCTATTCCATCTAACCTTTTCATTCTCATTGCTTTGAGGGTATCTCTGTTTTTATTTTGCTCTATCCGACATGAATTTCATGATTAGCCACAGTAAAGGGTTTGAATCTCCTCAGCTATCTACCTCAAGAGCTTTCCTATCTAGGAATAAATCCCACATACATTTCCTTTACTCCCATTCCCATATAGTCATGCGTATGATCTTTGAGGTTTCTTGTTTGTTTTGAGTACGATATAAACTCATGCTATCAACCTACGCAATGAAATAAAGCACATCTCAGATAACTTCCTTCATATACACTTAACTTCCACCACCCAGTGGGACTGGGATATGATATTGAAAAAGGTATGACATTTGCTAGCCGTACATTTGACATTATGTATGTGTTTAAATCTACTGCTATAATAAAGATACAGGATATCACTATTATCCCCAAATGTTCCTTTGTGTTCCTTTCTGGTCAGTCTCTATCTGCCATGCCTAGCACCAGACAACTACTAGTCTACTGTCTCTCAGTATGAAATATTACATTTTCCTTTTATAATAAATTATACATGATTTCATACAAATAGAATGTAGTCTGTAGTTTCTGGGTTCATTTATTTAGTACAAATGTGTGAGATACATTCATGTGTTGCACATATAAAAGTTTTATCCCTTTTTAGAGCTAAATAGCATCCCATTGTATATATCACAATTTGTTCATCCATTCACCAGTGACTAAGTATTTGGATTGCTTCCATTTTGGGACTATTATAAATAAATTTTCTAATGAACATTTGCAAACAATTCTTTGTGTGGACATATGCATTAACTTTTCACAGGAAAATACTTTGGATTTGAAGTAGTGAGTGATGTGATAAAATTTAACTTTCTAAGAAACTACCAAATTGTTTCCCACATGACAGTGAGAGACAGATTTTCAAGTGGTCCCCATGATCTCTGCCTCCTGGTGTTCATGCCCTTTTATAACTCTCACTCCTTGAGTATGGGCAAGGAGATTCAACTTGCCCACGGTAACTTGTTCTGTAACTTGCTTCTAACCAATAGCATATGGCAAATGTGAGGAAATGTTATTCCAGTCAACACATTACTTTTTTATAAGACTCTGTCCTGAAAGTAAACTCAGTCTGGAGTGTTTCTCTCTCCTTTGTTTTGAAGAAGCAAACTGCCATGAATTCTGCAGCCAAAAGTAATTGAATTCTTCCCAAAACCTGAGAGTGTTGGGAAAAAACCTCAAGCCTCAGATGAGAACCTAGCCCTGAGTACACCTTGATGGCAGTCTTGTGAGACTAAGCAGATGACTTCCCTCCCTAAATTGTGCCCAGCTTTCTGACCTACAGAGACTATGAGATAATAAATGTGGGTTGTTTTAAGCCAGTGTTTGTGGTAATTTTTTACACATCAGTAGAAGACTAGTCCAGTAGGTGTATTACTTTGTATTCCCACTGATAATGTGCATTCTAGTTGCTTCACATCCTTAATTTGATGTCTGTCTTTTCCATTTTAACCATTCTAATTTAATTTAGAAAAATGTTTTCATTTTCTATAAAAAGCCCTGCTTGGATTTTGATTGAGGTTACATTGAATCTACAAATGAATTTAGAAAAAATTTACACATTCAGAATATTGAGTATTCTGCTTAATAAAGATGATATATTTTTCCACTTATTTAAATCCTCTTTAATTTCTCACAACAATATTTGTAGTTTCCAATATCTAGGTCTGGCACCTGAATACATTAGGTTAAAATTATCCCTAAATAATTCATGCTTTTAATGCTAGTTTAAATGGTTTTTAAATGTACAATAGTTGATTTGCTAGTGTATTCAAATAAAAAATGATATTTGTACATTGATCTTGGATTCTGCTTCCTTGATAGACTTTACATTTTGTTTATGGTTTCCTTGCCTTTTTAAAATTTTGTTTGGATGGGCTTAGAGTAGCCTTCACTCTAGAGAAGCGTGATTCCATTTGGATTAATTCCATTTGGATCTTGTGCAGTTTCTGTTGAATTCTTTGCATAAACTCTCCTCTTTGTGAGCTCTGGAAAGTGTTCAGTTTAAAATCCTGTTCCCTCTCTGCCCAATTCTTGCCTATCTTAGTGTTCAGCAAAGATTCAAGAGAGCTCCTATGCAGAATTTTGAAGCTCTTTTTGTGCATATCTCCTCTTCTCCGTAACTCTGGCCTGCAACTCTTGGGTGCCTCAGCCTCTCTGAACTCCAGTCTCCATGCAGTCAATTCAGTAGAGCATCATTCTGCCCTCCATGCAGAAATCCAAGCAGTCATCGAGTTCAGCACTGGTGCTCATGCTCAGTTGTGTCTGCCTCTTTGTGACCCCGTGGGCTATATATAGCTGCTGGTCTCCTCTGTCCATGAAATTTTCCAGGCAGGAATAATGGAGTGAGTTGCCATTTCCTCCTTCAGGGGATCTTCCTGACCCAGGGATTGAACTTGCACCGTCTCTGTCTCCTGTGTTGGCAGACAGATTCTTTAACTCTGAGCCACCCGGGGAAGCCAGGGTTCAGTCTTATGTTTACCTTAATGACTTACTTGCCTGTTCTCCAATATATTAATTGTTTTAGACATCTAACCCAGTTTTATAATCATTTTCAATGGAGATATAAATCCAATCTCTGTTGCTAAGCGTGGCAAAAGTGTACATCTCTGCCTGTGTCTTAGGCTTTAAAATTTTTCCAATTAGGTTGTATTCTCTTTCTTCTTTCACAGATTAGTCACAATTTCTGGCCCACCAGATAACCATTTTTTTGCATGTTAACAGAATAGAAAAAACACAACCATATTGAGGATTGTTGAGTACATAGCCATTAGGCATTTCTTTCAGATATCAATAAATAATACAGGCAAAACATAGGTAAGGCTATAGAAATTTAAAATTTTTTAAAGTATATTTTAATTTTAAAAGCACATTTTTTTCACCTTTTAACGTAATATTTATTTTTTTATTAATTTATTTATTTTAGTTGGAGGCTAATTACTTTACAATATTGTAGTGGTTTTTGCCATACATTGATATGAATCAGCCATGGGTTTACATGTGTTCCCCATCCTGAACCCCCTTCTCACCTCCCTCCCCATCCATTCCTCTGGGTCATCCCATTGCACCAACCCTGAGTACTTGTCTCGTGCATCGAACCTGGACTGGCGTTCTGTTTCACATATGATAATATACATGTTTCAAAGCTATTCTCTCAGATCGTTCCACCCTCACCTTCTCCCACAGAGTCCAAAAGACTGTTCTATACATCTGTGTCTCTTTTTCTGTCTCGCATATAGGGTTATTGTTACCATCTTTCTAAATTCCATATATATGCATCAGTATACTGTATTGGTGTTTTTCTTTCTGGCTTACTTCACTCTGTATAATAGGCTCCAGTTTCATCTACCTCATTAGAACCGATTCAAATGTATTTTTTAATGGCTGAGTAATATTCCATTGTGTATATGTACCACAGCTTCCTTATCCATTCGTCTGTTGATGGACATCTAGGTTGCTTCCGTGTCCTGGCTATTATAAACAGTGCTGCGATGAACATTGGGGTACACGCGTCTCTTTCAATTCTGGTTTCCTCGGTGTGTATGCCCAGAAGTGGGATTGCTGGGTCATGTGGCAGTTCTCCTCCCAGTTTTTTGAGGAATCTCCACTCTGTTCTTCATAGTGGCCATACTAGTTTGCATTCCCACCAACAGCGTAAGAGGGTTCCCTTTTCTCCACACCCTCTCCAGCATTTATTGCTTGTAGACTTTTGGATAGCAGCCTTTCTGACTGGCGTGAAATGGTACCTCATTGTGGTTTTGATTTGCATTTCTCTAATAATGAGTGATGTTGAGCATCTTTTCATGTGTTTGTTAGCCATATGTATGTCTTCTTTGAAGAAATGTCTGTTTAGTTCTTTGGCCCATTTTTTGATTGGGTCATTTATTTTTCTGGAATTGAGCTGCAGGAGTTGCTTGTATAGTTAAAAGCACATTTAATCTAATTGATTTATAAAGAACTCCCTACCAATATTAGAAAATATTCATTCTTTAGAACATACACAAAACATTAAAATGTTAACCATTTGGCTTCAACATAATCTCAATAATTCCAAAAAGTATAACCCACACAGATTATAATAGTGCCAACAATGTAAGAAAGATTGTAATTAACAGTAAAATTAACTGAAAATTTATGTTCATCTGGAACTAGAATATGCTCTTTGAAATACATTTTAAAGAAGGTTTCAAAGAAGGAATTACAGATAATAATGGAGTTGCATCACATGCAAATTTAACTTCTGCAGATATAAATATGCTTACTTATATGAAAGAAAAAGAGTGAGAATGAGATATAAATAACTATATAAGTAATACGGTTGATTCTGCCTACCACTCCACTCAAAGAGCAGATGCATGTGAACAGGGAAGGGTGTTCTGCTGTGTTAGCTCTGCTGCTCTTTATGATGTTAGTCTTAACACCATATTTAATAGAGTTCATGTGCTTAAAGACATGTTATGGTGCCTCCCATGTTAGGTAATGACAGAACAGGTAATTTGAACCAAACTAGCAAGTGAAGCCCCTATAGGAATATTTATCAAAAAGCTAATGAAGTTTAGGTTTCAGGGCTCCTCACTTGATGTTTTCTCTCAAGACCTTGTATCTACTTTTGTATCATTTTTCTTAAAGAGGGACCCACAGATTGTTCAAGTTCATTTTCCACAAAACATGATAGCTAACCAGAAAAAATACTTGAGTTCAAAATGATACTGAGGCATAACCATGTCAATTTCCGTGATAATATAGAAAGCCAAGAGCATCAGGTCTTGTAAGCTCCTTTTGTGCAGGAGATGTTTGCAGATCTAAGAAGAACTTTGAGAAGCTGCGCAATACCTTCGACAACTTCTTTGATCTTGAGCAACAAAAGCTAACTGCAAGGCTTAGCAAGGCAGGTGGCCCTGGTGAACAAACCCTGTGGGCTACACCTTAAGAGGCATGGACAGATAGGAAGGACTACAACTTTGGCAAGCAGGTGCCATGAGCTATCAGTCATCTAGGCTGCACAGAAAACTTGACACTTGGATACTGACTGACAGTCAGCTGTTTTGCTTGTGCCTCCAGATGCCTGACAAAAGGAAATTCTTGCTAAAGGAAGATAATGTCATTTTAGGTTTCAAATTATTTCTACAAATTATTTTTCAAATAGAACATCTATCACCCAACCAAAGATGAGGGAAAAAACAACATAAGCGATTGTCAACACTATAGGTAATTAAATAGATCCACAGGCACACTAGTCAAAGAAATCATAAGACAGTTTATAAAGAAACTATGCTTATTATGCGCTTGGAATTATGCACTTGATAATCTCCAAATATCAAGTAAGAACTGGAAATTATGAATAGTGATATAGTTTATTAAAAATTCCTGAACATTCTATGGCTAAAATGCAGAGAAACTTAAGAACTCCCTGCAAAGCACAATGGCAAATAAGACATACAGGAAGAGAATTAAAGAAACAAGAGATAAATCAGAAGAAGCTGCCCCTAGAGTAATGGAAATAACAAAAATAAACAAATAGGACCTAATTAAACTTGAAAGCTTTTGCAGAGCAAAAGGAAACCATAAATAAAACAAAAAGACAACCTACACAATGGGAGAAAATATTTGCAAATGATGCAACCAACAGGAGATTAGTTTCTAAAATATTCAAACAGCTCATACAACTCAATACCAAATACAAACAACCTAATCAAAAAATGAGCAGCAGATCTAAATAGACATTTCTCCATAGAAGACATACAGATGGCCAACAGGTATATGAAAAAGTACTCAGCATCACTAATTATTAGAGAAATGCAAATCAAAACTACAATGAGGTATCACTTCACTCCTGTCAGAATGGCAATCACCAAAAAATCTACAAACAATAACTGCTGGAAAGAGTGGGGAAAAAAGAAACATCCTACACCATAGGTGGGAATATAAATTGGTATAGCCACGATGAAGAACAATAGGGAGGTACCTTGAAAAACTAACAATAGAGGTACCATGTGATCCTGCAATGCCACTCTTAGGCATATATCTGGAGAAAACCATAATTTGTCAAGATACATGCACCCCGGTGTTCATTGCAGCATTATTTACAATAGCCAAGACATGGAAGCAACCTGTGTCCTGCTGCTGCTGCTAAGTTGCTTCAGTCGTGTCTGACTCTGTGCGACCCCATAGACGGCAGCCCACCAGGCTCCCCCGTCCCTGGGATTCTCCAGGCAAGAACACTGGAGTGGGTTGCCATTTCCTTCTCCAATGCATGAAAGTGAAAAGTGAAAGTGAAGCCGCTCAGTCGTGTCTGACTCCTCGCGACCCCATGGACTGCAGCCCACCAGGCTCCTCCGTCTGTGGGATATTCCAGGCAAGAGTACTGGAGTGGGTTGCCATTGCCTTCTCCGAACCTATGTCCATTGACAGTTTAATGAATAAAGATGTGGTACAATGGAATATTGTTCAGCCATAAAAAAGAATGAAATAATGCTATTTGCAGCAACATAGGTGGATGTAGAGATTATCATTCTAACTGAAGTAAGCTAACCGAAGACAAATATACAAATATCATATGATATTACTTATTTGTGGAATCTAAAAAAAATGATACAAATGAACTAATTTATAAAAGAGAAACCCACAAACAGAAAATAAGCATATGGTTATCAAAGAGGAAGAGGGGAAAGATAAATTAGGAGTTTGGGGTTAACATATATACACTACTATATATTAGATAGATAATCAACAAGAACCTACTAATGTATAGTACAGAGAAATATGCTCAATATTTTATAATAATCTATAAAGGAAAAAATCTGAAGAAGAATAAATACATTTCATATATATGTGAAACTAGATCACTGTGATATACACTTGAAACTAACATGACATTGTAAATCAATTATACTTCAATATAAGAAAAAGAACAAGATGCCCCTTTCAGTGCAGATGGCTTTCTGGCCTATACAAAGACAATTAGGGGCAAAAAGATCTTTGAGTCCATTTGTTATTATTACAGTCTTGTAAAGAAATTGACTCTCAGTCTCTCATTTCCAGTCCTAATTTAGATTTGGGAAAGGTCTCTGACTGGGCCATGTAATAATATCAAAGATTCATCCTTGGTCTAATCAACTATGATTAAGGAGACTTCTGCAATTTGCAATGTCCCCAAAACACATAGCTTAGGGCGCATATACTCTAATTACAAGTGTAGAATTTGACATGGAAATAATAGTGGCAGAAGACATGGAAACTAGAAATAAGGTAGGAGTTTTTGATAGTTATTTTGACTGAACATGGGAGCATCTTGGATATGTGGAATAAAAAGGGAGGAGGGAGAAAAAGAGAATTTAAATTAGTACCACTGGAGGACATGTATCCCTGAATGGTGTATGCTACTGCTGCTAAGTCGCTTCAGTCGTGTCCGACTCCTTGCGACCCCATAGACAGCAGCCTACCAGGCTCTGCCGTCCCTGGGATTCTCTAGGCAAGAACACTGGAGTGGGTTGCCATTTCCTTCTCCAATGCATGAAAGTGAAAAGTGAAAATGAAGTGGCTCAGTCATGTCCGACTTGTCATGACCCCATGGACTGCAGCCTGCCAGGCTCCTCCATCCATGGGATTTTCCAGGCAAGAGTACTGGAGTGGGGTGCCATTGCCTTCTCCGTGAATGGTGTATAAAGATAGACAAATTAATAGGTTACTTAAGATTTCCTTTTTGGTTGTAGAATTATTTTATCTGAGACTGGGTTATGTCATGGCTTTGTCATACTGTATAAATATATAGCTTGGGGAGTTGTGGGAAAAAATCAATAAAATGATACAAAGATCTTGTTTATCTTTAAAATATATTGTTCTAGATTATTTTATAAAGTATATAATATTCCATCCCAATAAGTTACACATCTGTTACAGTAGAATTGATTTTTTAAAATGTGTTTTAGAGACTTTTCACTACTTTTAAAAACTACTCTAATGCTGTATGTAAGAAACAAAAAAATATATGCACTATGATGCAGAAATCCCTTTTCTGGGAATCTGTCCTACAAAAGCAATGGTATAACAACAGCAGAAAAAATGTTTATTTCAGTATTTTTTCTGAAACAAAAGCCTACAAATAATGTAGTAATGTAATGTCCAGTAAAACTGAATGGCTGAATAAATTATGCTGTCCTATAAAATGGCTATTATATAAAAATTAAAAAGATGATGACATGCTTACATATATATATTAATTTGGAAATGTGTGCATATCATATTCTTAACTGAAAAAGGCAGTGCACTGAGTTCTAAGAACAGCATATTATGTCTTAAAACTGTATCTACATAAACATATATTAGCTATATATATATATGAAAATAGGGGAAAATAAATACAAAGTTTAAATAGTAATTATTTGTAGAAGTTAAATCTGAAGCGAGGAAAAAGGACAGAGGGGAAATCTTGCACTTTACTCATACACTACTTTATTGTATTTATTTGTCTCTGACTGTGTTGGATCTTAGTTGCAGGACACGGGATCTTCTGTTGTAATGCTTGGCCTTCTCTCTAGTTGTGGTGCACAGGCTCCAGAGCACATGGGCCCTGTAGTTGCAGCATGTGAGCTTGGTTTCCCCCACTGCCCAGGCATGTGGGATCTGAGTTCCCTGACCAGGGATCAAAATCGTGTCCACTGCACTGGAAGGTGGATTCTTAACCACTGGACCATCAGGGAAGTCCCTACTCATGGATTATTTTAAGGTGGTAGAATCAAAAATAACTTCCCCCCAGGGTTTTTAAAGTAATGAGTTACGCAGAACGCATTAATGAAAGGTCTCAAAGAGATATACACCAAATAATAGTGATTGCACTGGGGAGCGGAGGCGGGGAACTGGAGGAGAGGATTTTTAACAGAATACTATATACCTGTTTTGTTTAATTTTTTCAACAAATAAAAACCATGTTTTACTTAATACAAAACAAAAATATTATTTCCTAGATTCAGCTCTGCTTTTTATTTTGAAAACCATTGGATGAACGCATTAGGACCAGGATTATTTCTTTTTGCCTCCAGCAAACCAGCCTTCTCTATACAGAAGAGATTCAATATGGATACATGCTATCCTCTTCCATAGGCATGAAAACATATTGAGATTTCACAGTGAACCAAAACAAGCAAGAAGCCTCCAAACCACATAATCATTCATTCAGGTACTTATTCATTTAACTAACTTCAAAATAACCAAATAGGACTCCATCAAGCTAAAAAGCTTTTGCACAGTGAAAGAAACTATCAACAAAATAGAAAAGGCAGTCTACTGAATGCAAGATAGTATTTGCAAATGATATATCTAATAAAGGGTTGGCATCCAAGTATATAAAGAATTCATACAACCTGACTAAAAAATGGACAGGAGGACACGAATAGACATTTTTCCAAGGAAAACACACAGATGGCCAACAGACACATTATAACATGCTCAACATCACTAATCAGAGAAATGCAAATCAAAATAATGAGATATCACCTCACATCTGTCAGAATAACCATCATCAAAAGACAATAAGTGCTGGTGACCACATAGAGAAAATGGAAATTTCATGTAATGTTAGTGGGATTGTAAATTGGTGCAGTCACTATGAAAAATAGTATCAAGATTCCTCAAAAAACTAAAAATAGAAGTGCCATATGATCCATCAGTTTCACTTCTGGGTATTTAACTGAAGAAAACAAAAGCACTAATTCAAAAATATATACACATGCCTATGTTCACCTCAGAACTATTTATGATAGCCAAGATATGGAAGCAACCTAAGTAGCCATCAATAGAAGAAGGGATAAAGAAGTGGTATATGTATAAAATGGAATACTTCTCAACCATTAAAAAGAAAAAAGTCTAGCCATTTGCAACATGGATGGATTTAGAAGGTGTTGCGCTAACTTCAATAATTCAGAAAGAGAAAGACAAATGGCATACGTGAAATCTAAAAAAATTTAGATGTGAAATCTAAAAAAAAAAATGAACAAACAAAATAAAACAAAACAGACTCATAGATATAGAAAACAAATGGGTGATAGTTGGCGGGGGGGAGGTTGGTCAAATAGGTGAAGGAGAAGAAGAGGTACAAGCCTCCAGTTATAAAATAAATAAGCCATGGGGATGTATATATAGCATAAAATATGGTCAATAATATTGTAATAACTTTGTATGGAGACAGATGGTTACTAGACTTACTGTGATCACTTTATAATGTATGCAAATGTCAAATCACTACGTAGTACACCTGAAACTAACATGGAGGAAGTCTTCTGTTTCATAGCTTTTAATACTATCTATGTTAGCTTCCCTGGTGGCTCAGATGGTAAAGCGTCTGCCTGCAATGCGGGAGACCCAGGTTCAATCCCTGGGTCGGGAAGATCCCTTAGAGAAGGAAATGGTAACCCACTCAAGTACTCTTGCCTGGAAAATTCCATGGAGTGATATGCTGAAATGTAAACAACCTCAGATGTGCACATGATACCACTCTAATGGCAGCAAGTGAAGAGGAACTGAAGAGCCTCTTGATGAGGGTGAAAGAGAAGAGTGAAAAAGCTAATTTGAAACTCAACATTAAGATCATTGCATCTGGTCTCATCACTTCGTAGCAAATAGAAGGGAAAAAAGGGGAAGCAGTGAAAGATATTCTTTTCCTGGGCTCCACAATCACTGCAGATGGTGACTGCAGCCATGAGATTAAAAGATATTTGCTCCATGGAAGGAAAGCCTTGACAAACCTAAACAGCATATTAAAAAGTGGAGACATTACTTTGCCAACAAACGTCCGTAGAGTCAAAGCTATGGTTTTTCTAGTAGTCATGTACAGATGTGAGAGTTGGACCATAAAGAAGGCTGAGCATCCAAGAATTGATGCTTTTGAATTGTGATGCTGGATAAGACTCTTGAGAGTCCCTTGGACTGCAAGGAGATCAAACCAGCCAATCCTGAAGGAAATAAACCTTGAGTATTGATAGGAAGGACTGATGCTGAAGCTGAAGCTCCAGTAATTTGGCCACCGGATACAAAGAGACAGCTCATTGGAAAAGACCCTGATGCTGGGAAAGATTGAAGGCGAAAGAAGGGGGCGGCAGAGGATAAGATGGTTTAATAGCATCATGGACTCAATGGACATGAATTTGAGCAAACTCCAGGAGATATTGGAGGACGGAGGAGCCTGGTATGCTACAGTCCATGGGGGCTGCAAAGAGTCAGACACCACTTAGCAATTGAACAATATGCTGAAATTTCCAGATCTGTTTCTTCAGCCCCAAACCTTCTCTGCACTTCATATCAATGTATATAACTACTTATGTGACATCCTTATCTGGATGTTTAATAGCAATGCAAACTTGAGCTTCTAGTCTTCACCATCCTTCCTTTACCAACTCTTCCTGAGCTCCTGGCACCAAAACAAACAAACAAAAACAGCTCTGCTCCAACCACATACTTTCCCTCTTTAGGCCTACAAATTGAGTGACTCCATCCCCCACCGTGGTGTTAAATTGGAGAGGACACCTGGACCCAGTAGCCTAGGCTTCTCACAGAGAGTGAATTCTGACCTGTTAGGTGTGGAATCTGATATTAATTGCTGAGTGTTTCATCAGATCTTGAGGAGACCAATAGCCATTTGGTGGCAACATAATTTAATCAAGCCATGTCTTCCCTGGAGGTGCATTTATGTATTGGGATAAACTATATCATAATAATACTTCAAAATTCCTTCTGCTTTAGGCTGAAGCCACCCTGCAAGGGCCTTTGCTTGAAACACACCTGGTTAGTTTCAGCCTCTTCCTTGTCTTTGTTTTCGCCACTCTTTTATTGGTTTCATCTGGGAGCATTTTATTAAATCACTAGCACATGACTCGTGGGTTAGGATTCACTTCCGGAGAGTCTAGCCTGTGACGCTACTTTATATGCACGGACAAACCGTTGCTCTTCCGTGGGCCGCATTGCCTCATAGGAGCCCCGCTGCCTTTGGTGGCGTTAAGCTTCAGCAGAAGCAGAACAAGATTTCTGGGTGAGTGTCTGGAATTATCTCTACTGAATACTACAATTCGTTTTCATCTGGAGATGCAAAATTCCTGTGAAGGTATTCTGCCTTGACATATTCTGTCTAAATCCAGTAGTACTGACTTAAAGAAAGCTTTAAAGGTCACATTAATTTCTCCTGGTGTGTTAGGTACAAAATGTCTGAGAAATTCATACGTGGGGCCTTTACTCTTATGCAACCAACTTAAAACGAAAACTTTAATTATTAAAAGTAGCTAATTAAAAAACGTACAAGGCTATCTACTGTGACTTTGACACTGTTGCTCTCTACCAGCAATCAAATATAGGTATCAATAATTTATCTTCTAAAAATAAATGATGGTATTGAATAATTGCTCTGTTTTTTTAAATTAATTTTTTAATTGAAGGATAATTGCATTACAGAATTTTGTTGTTTCCTGTCAATCATCAACATGAATCACCCATAGGTGTACTAAGGCTGTTTTAAGTCACCACATGTCACTCTAAGTTGTACTTTATTTCTTAAAAGAACATTCAGATTTCATTCTTTCTAATTCAAACTTTGGTTTAAAAAAAAAAGCATAATTTGGAATTGAACTGAACTATCTTTAGATTCACTTTCTCAGCTAAGTTGATTTTTTTTCATGTTTTAATTGCTCCCTAATTTCTCTATTATTGCTGCATGTCCTAAAATAAATTTTCCATCTGCTCTTTCCATGTTTGATTGTCATGTTGGTTCTCTTTGAAACTGCTAAACAAGCAGCTTTTCTAATCGCAATTTGTGGCTGTGGTGCTCTTCAGGGCTTGCTCTGCATATAGAAAATGCACTTGATGTTAAAAAATACAGAATAGATTGAATATAACTTGATAATTCCATTTGTGGATATAGATTGTACTGTGTAGCAGTTTTATTCCCATATTTAGTAAATTCTGGCAAAATGAACAATTTCTGGGGAAAAAAGTGATTTAAAGGAAATAGCAAACATCTGTGCATGTTTTCTCCAGATATTTCTCCAACTTTTACCAGGCTTTTAAGTTCTTAGATCAATTTTAAAAGGAACAGTGCATGTTGGCTTATTTTAAAAAAAAAAAAAGTATAATGAGATATTCTATAATTAAGACACTCTTCTTAAAAAAAGGAAAGATAAAGAAATATGTTGGTATGTGAATGTGTTTTATATGTCTGAATAACAAACTTACATTAAAATGATCAGAATAACAATGAGTTATTTCAGACGCTACTATACAAGATTAAAGGATAGTTAAGTATGAATTTCTTTCCTAACATTATATTGAAAAATACAAATATAATGAAGGAACACACATTCTTCAATTAATATAATTGAATTACAATTCTACAATTAATAGAAAAATTAATTGTACAATTAATAGAAAAATTCAATAGCTTGATTCTATGACTTAAGGCCACCCATGATCAATTGATTAAGCTAATATTTTCATCATTCAGAAATTTATTACAAATATAAAATAAAACTGACTCTACTTTTAGGACAGTGAAGTAGTAAATTTGGGGAAAGTAATTTGACCACATACTGTGTAAGTCTTAACATCAGTAAGTAACTTTTACTGTAGTAAGTCCGCTACAAATAGATTATAAGTAAGAAAATAAGCAGACTTATACAATGACACATGTTCCCTGGGGGAGAATGGATACATTTATGTATAGCTGAGTCCCTTGGCTATTCACCTGAAACTATCACAATTTTGTTAATTAACTATACCCCGATACAAAATAAAAAGTTCAAAAATAAGACATATATTTAATGGTATTCATTTCAGTGGTTATTTGTGATGGCACAGTGTAAATATTTTGGCTTCCCAATAAAAAACGAATGCTTTAATAAATTAGAGTATGTCCATTTATGGACAATAATTTAGCAATTAAAATTCATTTTAGGGGAACGTTTGATCTCTTATAAATGCTCACAGAATATAAAAATGAAGCTATAAAATAACATATTCATGTGATTATAATTTATTATATAAATACAGAAAATTGTGGCAGCACTGTACAGAAATGTTAACTGTGATTTTCTCTGTGTTATGAAGTTATTGATAATTTTTATTTTCTCTTTTACGTGTATATATTTTTCAAATGAGGAAAACTATGAAAATTATACTTTAAGCTTTTTATGTTGTAATGCTAAATCACTACTTTATACACATATCAAAGAGATAATTGAGGACTAGCTTAATTAATCTTTAGGACTGGTGAGGAAAGAAAATGCAAGCATGTGACTTTAAGTTGAGGTGAAATATACTTGAAGTCAGGAGTTCTTAGTATTTCATTTTTTAGAGTAGTTTTCAGTATGAAGAGACTGAGAAACGGTTACCTTTTCACCTCTTAGTTTTAAACAGAAATGCATGTGTGCAACCTGAATCTATGGGTTGATATTTCTGTACTCTGGGCCTGTCAATCCCTCACCTTTCCAGAACACTACACCAATAAAGTGAATTATTTTCAAGAATAACGAAACAGAGAAAATGTGATCCATAATTGACTTCTTTGTTCTGCCAATTGACTAAGTGACACTTAGTCATCCCTAAGTGCCTGGAGAAAATAAAAGGTATTTCTTTTGTGAACCTGATGAACAATTAGGCAATTGTAAGGCATTGAACTACAAAGTGGAGAATGCAGCGTAATATTGTTTTATGCCTCTTTCCTCCCTTTCTCTTTTTATTTTTATTTTTGGAGAAATAAATGCTTGAGGCAGATATTTTACTCTCCCTCCTACTCTCTAGCTTTTAAAATAATGATGAACATTTGCTGTGGCTAACATAGAGGGATACAAGCCATGGTTCAAATAGAGAAGTTTTCTAAGTTAACCAGCACACTGCTTAGGAAAAAAAAATGCTTCCAGGCTTTTAAACTTTGTTCCAAGTTCAGAAGGTCTGATAAGTACTTCCAAATTTCATTCCCTGAAACAACTGCAAGTTTTTCGTGTTGGGGGTTATAGTACACTGCTGTTTGCAGTATTTATTATCTTTCAAACTCTGCTCAGATGGTTATAGGGCAGCCTTTCTAAAACTACAAAGGCTTTGAAAGTTGTCAGTAATAAAGGATTGTCTTTGGTTCATACAAAATAACATGGCTCTCTTTATCAAGTTTATGCTAACAAAAGCTGTATTATGTGGAATCATAGAAAATCATGTACTGGTTTTACTTCATCACTCAATTGATACATTCACATATACACGTATATACATATACATATTTATATTTGACAGTTGTTAAGGGTAGACTGCTCTGTAAAGCAACATGATAGACTGAACACTGCAATGTAACTCTTCCTGTTGCAGACACAGAAATGCTGGATAAATATAATAAACAGACCACTACAAATATCCTTTTGACACAAATAGACCCATCTCAAAAGCTAGCAGCAAGCGTTAGGCAGCCCACAAAGTGCTAGATATGAAATGTAGGGCAAAAGGGATAATGCTGGGATTCTAACAACCACAGGGACATAGGAGATAGGGCCTTAAAGCTAAATCACCATGCAGGGTAAAAAGTATGTACAAATTTCAAATCAATAGAAGAAAATAAAATTTCAGCAATCTAAAAGGAGCAGAGGCAAAAGAAGCAAATGCAGTAATACAACATAATAGATGAAAAACTATAATATAGAAATAAGGTAACATTGCAATCATAGTAAATGTAAACTAATAGAAAGACACTCAAAAATAAACTCAGATGTTAGAATAAAAGAAAATATAGATACTAAAAATGAAAAGCAAGAAATCACCATAGAACCAAGTAAAGTATAATTTCCCATAACTGGAGGAGGAGAGTTTCAGAATGAAAAAGACCCTTAAAAACAGAGCAAAATACACAAATGCCAAACTAGATTGTCATGAAATTTGGGACCACTAGGGGAAAAGAGATGATAAAAGTTTCCCCCAAAGCAGGTCAGGGAAGATGTCATACAAAGGATCAGAAAGGCAGATCTCAGTAGTAACACTGGAAGCTAAAAGAAAATGGAGGCTCTGTCCACAGAATGAAAAAAATATATATAAATCATATATCTGATGAGTAAATATCCAGAATATATAAAGAACTCCTACAACTCAACAAGAATCAGTTCAGTTCAGTCGCTCAGTTGTGTCTGACTTTTTGCAACTCCATGGACTGCAGCACACCAGGCTTCCCTGTCCATCACCAACTCCTGGAGCTTACTCAAACAAAAAATAAAGGACTTGAATAAACATTTCTCGAAAGATGATAAACAAATGGCTAACAAGCATGTAAAAAGATGCTCAGTTATCACAAAGTATTAGAGAATAGCAAATCAAAACCACAATGACATACCACTATACACCCATTAGGATGGTCACTATAGAAAAAAACAACAGAAATAAACTAGTGATGATGTAGAGAAATTGGAACCCTGGTGCACTGTTAGTGGAAATATAAAATGGTGAAACTGCTACGAGTAACAGTATTGAGGCTCTTCAAAAAATTAAAAATAGGATTACCATATGATCCAGGAATCCCACCTATGGGTATATCTATCCAAAACAACTGAAAGCAAAGTCTCAAAGTTATTTGTACACCGTGTAATAACATTATTTACAGAAGCCAAGAGGTGAAAACAATACAATTTCTATCAGTGGATGAATGTATAAAGAAAATATATATATACACATATGTGTTCAGTCACTAAATTGTGTCTGACCTTTTGCAACCTCATGGACTGCAGTATTCCAGCTTCCTCTGTCCTACACTATCTCCTGGAGTTTGATCAAATTCGTGTCCACTGAGCTGGTGATGCTGTCTAACCATCTCATCCTCTGTGTCCCCTTCTCTAACAGAATATTACTCAGCCCTAAAAAGACAGTTCTATCACATGCTATCTGTTTATTTCACTGACCACATGGGACCTTGAAGACAATATGGTAAGTGAAATAAATAGGTCACAAAAAGAAAAATAGTGTGATTCCACTTGCATGAGGTATCTAAAGTAGTCAAACATATAAATACGAAGTAGAACAGTGATTTCCAGAGACTGGAGGAAGGGGGAATTGGGGAGTTGTTATTCAATGGGTATACACTTAAAGTTTTGCTAGACAGAAATGTTTTTGGAGATTGGTAGCACAACAATCTGAATGCATATTAACACCACTGAAAGAATTCTTAATTATTTTTTTTAAATGGAGTTTCTGCTCTGGTTAAGATAGAATATGCGTTCTCTACCCTGTCTTGCCAAAAGAATGCAGCTGAAGTCCCTAGACAGAATGTACAAGGTGACTGAGGACTGCAAAATAAATGGTGGAACCACTGAAAGTGTAGCTTACTGCTAGTTCAGTGATTTTTTTCCCTTTGTATTTCCTGGACTGAATGCAAATGCAGCCTGAAACCCAATATAGCACATCAGATACAAACAGAAAGAGCTCCAAGAGAAGCTCTCGATTTCTGTTATGAGGACTGGGAAAATTCATGCCTGTGCATCAAGGAGATTGAGGAAAGTTTCGTCTTTATTTTTGTTTTCCACTGTCCTAGCCCCCAGGCAGTCCTATAGGGGCAGTAGTAGAAACAATGATGGCAGCTGGTCAGGTGCCTCAAACTTCCAGAGAGAAAACATTTCTGGTCATAGGTCCTGTGGATGCAGGGGCATAAGGATAATTCCCATTACTTTTCCCCCTTGTATTCTCGTTACCCCTTTGCCCTGGAAGCATACACAATAATGGGAAGTGTGTGGTGAAGACAGAGAAGCAGGAAGAGAGGGATTCTGGCAACTGCAAAGTGTTGGAGAGTTTGTAGAAAGGAGAAAGCAAAAGAAGCAATCTCATAAAGCTGTGTATGAACCCCTGGGCTCACTCCTGACCGTGAATGCATGGATAGTACCCTTAATAGCATAGCCAAAGCTTTGGGAACTGAACTGCAGTTTTGACATGGCCCAGGTCCTAGACTGCCCACCGTGGGAATGGTACTGCAAAGGCTTTGAAAACTGAACTTATATTGAAGTCACAACATATGAAAGTGGGAAGGAACTTGTGAACTGTACCTAACTAGGTAAATTGTCTGCTCAAGCAAACAAATAATCAAACCGACCTTCTCTACAGGATTTAATCTCTAATTCCCTTGTGGCTCAGACGGTAAAACATCTGCCTACAATGTGGCAGACCCAGGTTCAATCCCTGGGTCAGGAAGATCCCCTGGAGAAGGAAATGGCTACCCACTCCAGTACTTTTGCCTGGAAAATCCCACAGATGGAGGAGCCTGGTAGGCTACAGTCCACGGGCTTGCAAAGAGTCCGACACGACTGAGCCACTTCGCTTCACTTCTACAGGATTTAAATAAGACCCGGAGTCTCTTAACATGAGGGTAGGGGTTTAGTACAGAATTGCTTGGTATACAAAGAACCAAGATCATTCAGCATCTCACAGGGAAAAAGACACTAGAGTAACTGTGCCAAGATGACACAGATACTGGACTTACCAAAAACATTAAAGCAGCTATTAAAACCATATTCCTGGAAAGTAAAGATAAACACTCTTGAAACATATGGAAAGAAAAAAGCCTCAACAAAGAAGCAGTAATATTAAAAAAACATTTTAGAAGTGAAAATAAAATAACCAAAGTAAAAATTTCCCTGGATGGGCTCAATAGCATAATGAAGACAAGAGAGGAAAGCTCAATGCACTTGAATTATAGATCAGTAGAAATGATCCAATCTGAATGACAGGGTGAAAAACGTCAAAAAATGTAGAGATTTAAGGATCAGTGGTACAGTTTTTAAAAGAGGTCTAATATTCGTTTAATTATATTTCCTAGACATAAAGCAAAATTGCAGAACAACATCTTCAAAAATATGGCTGAAATGTTACAAATTTGGTAACAAATGTAGTCTTAGAATTCCAAAATGCTCAGCAAATACCAAAGCTGATTCAGCCAAAGAAATCTATTCTAATGTACATTTTAAGCAAACTGCTGAAAACTAAGGAAAAAAAATATTGAAAGCAGACATTAAAAAGTGACATTATTAAATTTAACTATAGATTTCATATCATAATCCATAGAGGCCAGAAAGAAGCAGAACAACATTTTAAATTTCTGAGAAAAAAGAGTTGAAAATCTCGAGTTCTATATTCATGGAAAATATCTTACAGGAATGAGGATGAAAATTAAGGTATTCTCAGATGAATAAAAACTAAGAATTTGTTGCAAGTAGACATAATCCAAAAGAATCCCTAAAGAAATAAAAATTGAACAATACATTTCTATATAATCTAAAGTTGAAAGAAGTCACAAGAAAAACTTTCTGAATTATCAAAGTAATGGATTTTTCCCCAGAGAATGTTAGTCATCCTGGGAACCGAAAATTGGGGTAGGTTTTTATAAGAGAAGGAAAGCAAAAGTGAATGGTAGTACTCCAAGGGAAAAAGGTGTAGAAGGTGTAGAGGAACAGGTTTCAAAGAATGTATGCCAGAAATGAAAACCACCTTAGGGTTAGTTCCTAAGTAAATGCCAATTGACCTGGGACTTTTTAAACTTCAAATGTATTTAGTTTTAATTGGAGGATAATTGCTTTACAATATTGTGTTGGTTTCTGCCGTGTATCAACATGAATCAGCCATAGGTATAGTATGTCCGCTCCCTCTTCAACCTCCCTCCCATCTTCCTCCCCACCCGACGCCTCTAGGTTGTCACAGGGCACCAACTTTTTAATGAAAGTCAAAGAGGATGGCTCTCCCCCTGCCCCTGCCTTCCTTACTCACTAGTCACACACTGGACAAGAATTGGCAGAATCACATTGTCAGGGTTTTTTTTTTTTTTGGGAGTATAGTTGATTTACAATGTTCCAGTGTTGTATTAGATTTTATGAACAGTAAAGAGAATAACAGTGTTGTAACACTGACTCTTTCTGGGAAAAGTCAAAAGTTGCCAGTGAAGAAGTCCAAGCTCTCGGCTCATTGTAATAGGAATGAGGCTGGGGATGATATTAATCTTGAGTTTTTGGAACTACCAAAAAGGAAGTAGAGCAAGGGAAACATGAAAGATAGGCTTAGAAATATTTATAATATTTGATTTGAATAATCCACAGATATGAGTTTATATGCTCTTTCCACTGGGCATCACATTGCATCTATTTCTGTGATAGCATTGGATTCAGAAATTAAGCACAGCAGGAAGGAAGATCTTGGATAGCTTCAAAATATATTGCATGTCTTGACATTATAGTCTGCTTTTACAGGGGAAGGTGGGAGGCTGAAAAATCTCTCTACTGTACTTAGGGAAAGTTAAACAAGGGGAAAATAATATGTTCCTCCTTCTAAAGAACATTCATTCCCAGAGCTTACCAACAGCTAGTCTTGGTATGTCATTCTGATTGGAACACGTATCACAAGATTATTTCCAGTGTCGCAAACAACCAGACTTCCCTGATTCCAGAAAACGTAACCTCTACTTTGAAAATGTTTGCTGTAGGAATATATAACACATATACTACTCACAAAAAACAGAACGTACATCTCTGAAGTAATACAGAATAAGCACTCATGTCACTGTCAGGCAGATCAAAATTAGAATATTGCCAGCAATGTTGCCAGAAGTATCCTCATGCCTCTTGTAACTTAAATGTGTCCCTAAACACTGTAGGTTAGTATTGCATATTTATTGAGCTCTTTACACATAAACTCTTAGGGTGTCTGTTATTTCATTTTTGGTTTCTTTTGCCCCACATTATGTTTGTGAGATTTTTTTCACATCCTAGTGTAGGTATAATTCCTTCATTTTTGTTGCTTTATAGTGGTCCATTGAACAAATGCACACAATTTATTTATCCTGTCTTCTGCTGATGGGCATTTGGGTTGTTTCTCACTCTTGGATATTATAAATAATGTTGCTGTGAATATTGATATATACCTGTTTGGTGCATATGCACATATACTTTTTTTAACATATCTTAAACCTGAGTTTTATTTTTTTCACTTTGTTTTTATTATTTTGTTTTATTGTTATAGATATTGAAAATTAAGATTAGGGGGAATATGAATACATAAGAGTCTTTGATGCAATGCGTACATTTAACTTTATATTTTTTCTACCAAAATCTAAATTTATTTAATATTTATATCTTCCTCCAAAATAAAACAAGGAACTCTGCCCCTTGATCTAGCCCTAAAGACATTCCTATTATTTTTCTAATGTCTGAAATTTTGTTCCCATTTAAGTTTTTAATAGTTCTTTTATTTATTTGACTGTGCTGGCTCTTCATTGCTGTGCGGGATTCTCTTGTTGCTGAGTGCAGGCTCTAGAGTGTTTAGGTCCCTGCAGCAGTAGCATGTGGGTCAGGAGGCATGGTGCACAGGCTAAGTTGTCCTGTGGCATGGTGCAATCTTCCAGGACCGGAGATAGAACCTGTGTCTCCTGCATTGGCAGGCGGATTCTTGACCACAGAGCCACCAGGGAAGCTTCCCACATATTTCTAACCTGATACAAATTAACTGTTTACATTGTGTTTAACTAGAATTTCCAACATATCTTATAATTAGTTTCAGCACTTTTAAACTACATTCCATTCCTTCTTTCTATGCCTTTCTTCTTCCTGAAGTATGTGCTTTACCAGTTCTTACAGGGAGTACCTCTTGGTGGAAAACTCTTGTAAATATACTTTGATATATCTAGGAATGAAATTTCTAGATCACATAGATGGTTCAGCTTCAAAAGATAATTTTATAAGGTTGTCCATTGTGTGCAAAGAAATTTGTACTTTACCAGCAGGGTGTGAGAATTCCAATTGCTTAATATACTTAGTAACTCACCAGTACTTAGTAACCTCAGTCTTTTTTAGTTTACTTGCATTTCTGTGATCATTAATGATGTTGAGCATTTTTTCATGTTTATCTGTCATCTAGATATCCTCTATTGCTCTATTTTTGTCTTGAATTATCTATCTTTTTGGACAACTTTTTACATCTTCAAGACACAAGCCCTTTGTGATGTGTGCAGTCAAATGTTCTACCTCTGCTTTGACTGTTATAATGTGGTGAATGTATACTCCCACTCCATGGATTGCACTTTCATCCTCTTAAAAATGTCTTTTGATTAATAAATATTCTTAATTTTAACACAATACAGACTACCAAGCATTTTACTTTATGGTCTGCACTTTTCATGCTTCATTTAAGAAATCCTTCACTACCTCAGTGTCATGATGACACGCCTCTATGTTTTCATCTATAATCTTGTTGATGTTGTCTTTCACATTTGGATGTGACCTGGAATTAAATTGTGTCTATGGAATCAAGTGAGGTCAAGCTTCATTTTTCTCCACATGGATTTCAAGTTACCCATACCATTGTTAGTCAAAAAGACCACCCTATACCTACTGCCCTGGAGAATCACCTTCTCAAAAAAAAATTGTCATAGGATATCATGAATCTGTTTAACTCTTGAGTATTTTCATAAATTGTTGCTTGTCTTTTTGTCTGTAACACACTGTGTCAATTACTGCAACTTTCTAGTAAGTTTTTATATTTGCAGACTAAATCATCACTCTTTTCTTCAGGTTGTCTAGGTTATTACTGGCCTTTGTGATTACCATATGTATTTTATTTTTTAATTGAAGTATACTTGACATATTAGTTTCAGGTATACAATATAGTTATTTGACATTTATATACATTGCAAGTTGATCACCATGAAAAGTCTAGTAACCATCTGTAACCATGTAAAGTTATTACAATATTCTTGACTATAGTCCCTATGCTGTACATTCATCCCTGTGACTTATTTATTTTATAATTGGAAACTTGTACCTCTTAATCACCTTTACCTATTTTGCCTAACCCCCATCTGCCTAACCTCTCTTGTGACCACCAGTTTGTCCTCTGTATCTGAGTCTATTTCTGTTTTGTTTGTTCCATTGTTTTGTATTTTAGATTCTACATATAAGTGAAATCACTTCTGTGTCTTTCTCCGTCTGACTTATTTTCTTAGCATAATACCCTTTCTAAGTCTATCCATGTTGTCCCAAGTAGCAAGATTTCATTTTTATGGCTGAGTAATATTCCATTACTAACATCTTTGTTATCTGTTCATCTATTAAAGAACACTTAGGTTGCTTCCATATATTGACAGTTGTAAATAATTCTGCAGTGAACATAGGAGCGCCTACATCTTTTCAAATTAGTGTTTTCATTTTCTTCAGAGGGATACCCAGAGGCAGAATTGCTAGACCATATTGTAGTTCCATTTTTTATTTTTTGAGAAATTTCCATACTGTTTTCTATAGAAACTTTACCAAGATATGTTCCTATCAGAAGTGCATGAGGGTTCTTTGTCTACACATCTTCACCAACACTTGTTATTTGATGTCTGTTTGATAATAACCATTGTGACAAGTGTGAGAGGATATCTTAATATGGTTTTGAGTTGCATTTCCCTGATGATTAATGATAATGAGCATTTTTTCATGGATCTGTTGGCCATTGCATATTTTCCTGGGGAGAATAAATACTTCAGTTCTTCTGCCCATTTTAAATTGGATTCTTGTGTTTTTTTTTTCTATATTGAGTTACATGGGTTTCTTATATATCTTTCCTATTCAGTAGGTTGCCTTTTCACTCTTTATAGTTGCCTTTGCTGTGCAAAACCTTTGGTGGTTTTTCAGCTTTTGTTGAATGTGGTTTTTCAGCTTTTGTTGCCCTTGCCTGGAGAGACAGATGCAGAAAAGCAAATATTGCCAAGACCAGTGTCAAAGAGCTATTCCCTATGTTTTCTTCCAGGAGTGTTATGGTTTCAGGTCTTACATTTAAGTCTTTGATCCATTTTGAGTTTATTTTTTGTATGGTATAAAAAATGTTCTAGTTTGATTTTCTGCATTTAGTTGTCCAGTTTTCCAAACTCTACCGAAGAGACTGTCTTCTCCCCACCTATAGTCTTGACTCTGTTGTCATCAATTAATTTGGGCTTCCCAGGTGGTGCTAGTGATAAAGAACCCCCCTGCCAAAACAGGAGATGTGAGATGCTGGTTCGATCCCTGGGTCAGTGGGATGGGGGAAGGCACGGCAACTCACTCCAATATGCTTTCCTGGAGAATCCCATGGAGAGAGGAGCCTGGAGGGCTATGGTCCATAGAGTTACAAAGAGTTGGACATGATTGAAATGACCTAGCATGCATGTGTGGGTTTGCTTTTGGACTCTGTGTCATATTCTACTGATATATGTATATTTATATATATATATATATGTGTATATAAAATATATATGATTTATGGTTACCATGAGGTTTATATATATAACAGCTTATTTATTATAGCTGTCTATTTTGAGTTGATGGTTGCCAAGTTTGAGCGCATTTAAAAAATACTATATTTTTACTCCTCTACTCACCCACATTTTATTGTTTTTGACATAATTTAATCTTTTTATTTTGTGTATAACTTAATTATATATACTTTTATAGGTGGTTGATCTATTATTTTTACTTTATGTTTTCCTCTACTACTAAGATTTTTTTCTTTCATAATTTTCTTGTTTCTAGTTATGGGATTTTCTATTCCATTTAAAGAAGGTCCTTTAACATTTTTTGTAAGATCAGTTTAGTGGTAAGTAACACTTAGTTTTTGCTTATCTGGGATACTGCCCGTCAATCCTGAAAAACACACTTGCTGGGTAGAGTATTCTTGGTAAGCTTTTGTTTCTTTTCAGTAATTTTAAAATATCATGCCAGTCCCTTTTATCCTGTAAAATCTGCTGAAAAATAAGCTAATAGTATTTCTTATATGGGTTTCCCTTATATGTAAGTGATGAATGTGAAAGAGGAGAGTGAAAAAGCTGGCTTAAAACTCGACATTCAAAAAACTAAGATCATGGCATCCAGTCCCATCACTCCATGGCAAATAGATGGAGAAACAATGGAAACAGTGTCAGACTTTATTTTCCTGGGCTCCAAATTCACTGCAGATGGTGACTGCAGTCATGAAATTAAAAGACACTTGCTCCTTGGAAGTAAAGCTATGACAGACCTAGACAGCATATTAAAAAGCAGAGGCTTTACTTTGCCAACAAAGGTCTGTCTAGTCAAAGCTGTGGTTTTTCCAGTGGTCATGTATGGATGTGAGAGTTGGACTAGAAAGAAAGCTGAGCGCCGAAGAATTGATGCTTTTGAACTGTGGTGCTGGAGAAGACTCTTGAGAGTCCCTTGGACTGCAAGGAGATCAAACCAGTTCATCCTAAAGGAAATCAGTCCTGAATATTCATTGGAAGGACTGATGCTGAAGCTGAAACTCCAATACTTTGGCCACTTGACACAAAGAACTGACTCATTTGAAAAGACCCTGATGCTGGGAAAGATTGAAGGCAGGAGGAGAAGGGGACGACAAAGGATGAGATGGTTGGATGGCCTCACCGACTCAATGGACATGGGTTTGGGTGGACTCAGGGAGTTGGTGATGGACAAGGAGGCCTGGCGTGCTGTGGTTCATGGGGTCGCAAAGAGTCGGACATGACTGAGCGACTGAACTGAACTGGACTTGAAAGTCTGTTTTCATCACCGGAATGGTAACAGAGTTTTTAGCCATTATTTCTTCAAATAGGTTTTCTGTCCCTTTCTTTTTCTCTTCTCCATCTGGGATGCCTACAAACATGAATGTTAGTTTCCTTGATGTTTTCGCAGAGGTACCTTAAACTATATTCATTTTTCTTTATTCTTTTTTTTTCTTGCTGTTTCAGTTGAGTAATTTCCACTATCCTGTCACAGAGATTACTGCTCTGTTCTGCATCCTCTAATCTTGTACTGATTTCCTCTAGTGCATTTCTCTTTTCAGTAATTGTATTCTTCAGTTTGATTGGTTCTTTTTCATATTTTCTATCCCTTTGTTGAAGTTCTCACTGAGTTCATCCCTTCTTTTCTTGAGTTTGATGAGCATATTTATGACTATTACTTTGATTTCTTTAACTGGTAAGTTGCTCATTCTGATGTTAGTTCTCTTTCTGAAGTTTTATCTTCTTTCATTTTGAAAGTATTCCCGTTTACCTCATTTTGCCTAACCCTCTGTGTTTCTATGCATTAAAGGTATCAGCAAAGTCTCCATATATCAAAAGAGCAGCCTTATGTAGAAGGAGTACTGTAGGCCCCGTGGCACAATCCCTCTTGGTCACCAGAGCCAGATGCTCCAGGGATAACCCCTGGATTGCATGTACCGTCTTGTTATGGTTGGGCCATAATTGCTGTAGGTGCCCTGGTGGACGGGGCTGGCTCCCAGCTTTTGGCCAGCTGCGTGATTTGGCTGAGGTTGCTGTGAATACCCTGGTGATCAGGGCTGGTCCCTGGCCCAGCTTTCCACAAGACCTGGCTGTAACTGCTAGGGCATACTGGTGAGGCACGGCTGTCTCCCCAGAGCAGGAGCTGCTTAGGAGGCTTGCCAGTGTTGCCTAGGGTTACCTGGGCTGGGGCCCAATGTGGGGCTCAGACCCCTTGCTCCTCAGTGGGGAAACTCCACAGTTGTGATATTCCTTCCACTTGAGGGTTGCCACACTGGAAATATGAGTTCTGACTATACTGTGTTTCTGCCCCTCCTACACCTCTTGATGTGAACTTTTCATTATATCCTTAGTTGCAGAAAATCTGTTCTGCTCGTCTTCATGTTTTTCTTAGAATTAGTTGTATATATAGTTGTAGTTTGACATGTCTGTAGGAGAAGGTGAGCTCAGGATCTTCTGACCTCACCATCTTTATCCAGTCTCCATGTATATTTTAGACTAGCTTGTCAAATCCAAGAAGAAAAACCCTAGGATTTGTATTACAATTGTATTGAAATCAGATCTTTTCGGGGAAGTTTTATACCTTTACCATATTGAGTTTTCCAATCTACAACCCTGAACATTTCATTCACTCACATCTTTTTAGCTGCTCTCAATATTTTGTAGTTTTCACTAAAAGGGTTTTACATAGCTTCATTTATATTTATTCTTAGGTATTTTATGCCATTATAAGGGGTATTATTTATAAAAATTTATTTCCTATTTATTGCTTAAATGGAAATATAATTATTTTTGTATATTGATCTTGCATCTAGCACCTCTAAAAATAAAAAGTTTATGCATCCTTTTGCATTTTTTACATAATCAACCAGCCTGTAAATTAGGAAGTTTTATTTTTTTCCTTTACAATTCTTAAAGTTTTAATTTCTTTAAAAATTGTATTGGCTTGGTCCAGCAACATGAGCTGAATGAATATACTGATGGGTGAATATAACTGTCTTGATCATAATTTTAGGTATAAGGCTTTCACTATTTCTCAGGGAAGTAGTGATATTTGTTATATATTCTTTATAAGTAAGTTTGTCTTGTCATGGAAGTTCCTTTCTATACCTAGTCTATTAAGAGGTTTTTTTACATGAATGGATATGACATTTTACTTTATTGAGTACATATCTATATCTGTTGAACTATTTACTTTCAGGTTTTTTTCTATTAATTTGGTTGATTCCTGAGATAGATGATTTCAGAATGTGAAATCAGCTTTACATACCAGGAACAAATAAATACATTGTGATTTATCATACTTTTAAAAATCACTGCATTTTATTTGCTGAATTTGGTGTGTGAGGTGGGAAGGCTTTTACATTTAGATTTTTGAAAAATTGACCTGTAATTGACCTGTTTGTTTCTGGAATTGTCCTTGTCTGCTCTCATAAAATGAGTTGAGAAGTGTGCCATTCTTGTCTATTTTATCCTGTTATTTTTTGCTTAAGATTGGTGTTTTACTTTTTTTTCACTTTATTTTTTCTTAAATTATTGGTGCTGTACTTTTTTAATCTTTTGAAAATTCACAGTTAAAGCCATCTGGGCCTAGAATTTCTATTATGAAAAGTTCATATTATGAAAAGTTACAAATTCAGTTTCTTTAATGTGTATCTTTGTTAATGAGCATTGATCCATTCAGATTCTCTGTCAGTTTTAGTAAGTTGTGTTTTTCTAGAAACTTACTCATTTTATCTAAATTTAAAATGCATAAGCTTAGTAAAATATCCTCTTACTGTTTTTTAAAGACTGTAGGATTAGTAGTAATGTCTCCTTTCATCTTCCATTTTCCCCATAAACCACTCCAAACAACCTTTTACTCCCACTGCTCTACCAAAGCCATCAACAACATTCCTGTTGCTGAGTGTAATCAAGCCCTGCCTCTTACTGTCCAAGAACATATATCACACAGTTTTCTTCCATTGCATAGTTTCTTTATGAAGACACTATTTGTACTACTTCCCTCTATCTCAGTGACCTACCTTGGTTACCCCATCCAGTATTATAGTTTTTAAATACTATATGATGATTCTTAAATAAATGTCTCCATTCATAATCTCAGCTCTGTTCTCCATGTACATGACATCTAGTGATATCATTGACATCTCTGCTTTGGATTTAACAGTCATTTCAAACTTAGCATGTCTGACACTTAGTTCCTGATACCACCACCACCACCCCAAACCTGATTCTCCCACTGTATTTCCTATCTCAGTAAGTGGATACTCCGTTTTTCCAATTGTTCAAATGGAAAACCTTGGGGAAATTTTGACACCTATCTTTTTCTCATACCCCCACAATCATTGATTAGACTGTCCTGTTGTAAACTGCAGAATGCATTTATAATTTGTCCGCTACTCCTTATCACTTTTATCAATCTTGTTCAAACAGCTATTACTTGTCACCTGGTTAATTGCAATAATTTCCTAACTAGTCCATTGCTTTTACTCTTGCCACTATTCAATCAATTAACATAGCACTCAGAGTGACCTTCTTAAAAGTTAAGTTAGATCATGAGACTCTTTTACTCAAACATTTCTAAAACTTTCCATCTCATTCAGTGTAAAAACAAAAAGCATTACAACAACCCTAATTCTACCATATCTGGCCCCAGTGCCTCTCTAAACCCAGTTCCTTCCATTTTTGTCTTTTCACACTTCACTATAGTCGTTGTTGCCACTTTGCTTTCCTGAAATATCTCAGACATGCTTCCATGCTTCCATCAAAGCCTTTGCATTTACTCTTCTCTTTATTTAAAAGTTCCTTTCTTCAGTCATTTCCATGGCATACACTTTCATTTTCTTCAGGAGTTTTTTCCAGTGGAACCTTCTTAATGAAGCTTTCCTTATTTCTGAATGTAATACTGCAACTTTTCTCTTACAAAAATCTTTCAACCTCATTTTCTTGGTTTTTCTGTTTATAGATCAATATCTAATATACAATAAATTTTGCTTATTTGTCTCATCTATTGTCTGTCTCTCCCACTAGAATATTTGTTCCGGAAGATTGGGAATTTTTATCTGATTTGCTCATTGGTACCCAGAACAGTACCTAAAATAGAGGAGGTACTAATAAATTCTTGAATAAGTGAATAAATTAAGGTGAATGTATTGTTACACCATTTCAGAAAAGTACAAACTGATATACAGAAGAGCATAAGTATAGTATACAATATATAATTTCATCTGTCATACATACAGTATACACAGTCTTACTAAAGTGTAGGAGCATCCAAATTGTGCTGTTACTGCAGAAATTTCATTTTCTCTGCATTGTTGAAATTTTGTGTGGGTTTTCTTCTTGGTAGCTATCAATAATAGGTTTATCTCTCAAGTAAAATGAAATAAGTAGAATGTGTGGGGAAGTTATCGTATTATTGGTCCAACTCTTTGCCTTTCTCTAATTCATACCCTCCACCATGTGAATTTGTAGCTCCTTATACCACTCCATGACAGTGAGTTTAGCCATATGACTTTCTTTGGTCAATAGGATGTTAGCAGGTATGACACAAGCAGTGGCTTTTCCACCTCTGCCATGAGACCTTAACTGGGCTAGTCAGTTAAAGAATGAGATCTGAGAAAAAGAGAGGAATCATCTCAGTTTTCCCAGCTGTGGCCATCATAGGTGAGTCAAACCTTCCAACACAGACATGATCAGGGTCTCCTAACCAGCCAGCTCACATATGTAGCAATAGATATTATTGTTGTAAGTGTCTGTTACACAGCATTACTGTGGCTGTAAATAACTGGTAGAGAACAATTTACGGTGCTGGAGATACATGTCTTTATGCTTTAGGATTTGGTTTAAAATAACTAAGTATATTTTGGAAGACTTAGTCATTCAGGCAACATTTTAAGGTGGAATTCTAGTACTATATTTATAAAGAAAATAGAATTCTTATAGACATTAAATTTTAGAATTGCAAGCATCACAGATTTTACATATCTTTATCAGTCAGGCTCTTAAAATGAGCTAGATGTTACTTGTGTAGACCAGCTCACAGATAAATAGCCTTATTACTAATATTCTGTGGGTGGGGGGAGGAGGGAAGGTTGATTTTTCCTGACTTGGTTCTAGGTGTTAATATTATCTTCTCTTTTGAAAAATATTATGATTAGATTAAATCTTTTAGTTCCTGGTAAGAATAAAAATGGGCTTCCCTGGTGACTCAACTATAAAGAATCTGCCAGCCAGTGCAGGAGACATGGGTTCAATTCCTGGGTTGGGAAGATCCCTTGGAGAAGGAAATGGCAACCCATTCCAGTATTCTTTCCTGGGAAAGACAGAGGGACCTGGTGGGCTACATTACTTCAGGTCTCAAAGAGTCAGACATGACTTAGCAACTAAACAACAACAACAAAAATCATAAAAATGCCAACTTATTAATTGTATTCTAAGAAGAATTTACATAAAGAAAAGCTTATGTCATGATCAAAGATTTCAGTAGAATTGCATCTATAATGATAGAAATTTGATTATGTATCTTGTTAGTATAAATGATATGGCTCAACTGTGTGAATGCTGAAGTTTTATGAGCCTCTATATTCAACTTTTAGGGAACAGATTTTAATATAGGATAGCCCCATGATGAAGATCAAAATCAAAACAACACCTAAATGACCAGAGGTTACTGTGTAAATTTGTACCAGTATGAAGAAGCTGAGGAAACCTAGTTGGATCTGAATTTGAAAAAGTGAGTTTACAGACTTCAGGGAAAATTTAGAATCCATCATATCTACAACTTCCTATGTATGTGATACTACAAGTTCATTCCATGATCTCTTAAAGTGTGTCCTTAGTCATGTCTGACTCTGGAACCCCATGGATTGTAGCCCGCTAGGCTCCTCTCTCCGTGAAATTTTTCAGGGAATACTACTGTAGCAGGTTGCCATTTCCTCCTTCATGGGATCTTCCTGACCCAGGGATCAATTCCATGTCTCTAGCATCTTCTACATTGGTAGGAAGATTTTTTACCACTGGTGCCACCTGGGAAGCCCCTTCTTAAAATTTGTGCCAAGTTGTATCAGCTAAAATACAGAGAAAAATGGAGTTTTTTCAATGTAGTTTATGGCATTTGGGTATTTGTTTAAATGGATCTTAACACCTGTCATATGAAGTTATGAACAATGCATTATTTTATAGCTTAGAAATATGCAATCTCAGAATTTCAAAGCTCTTAACATAAATCATTGTGTGATATTTATACTCAAATTACTTTGGCTAAAATAGGTAAGTAGTGAATATTATTCTTATTCAAATAGCATGAAATCTGTAGAGTTACAGATAATTTTAACTGGAAGAGTAAAACATGTTGAACTGTAACATTGACTGTTAATCTTTGTTTTTTAAATCTAGTTTTTCTCCAATTATGCACGTACAAACTTCATCTATACTTCTCTGCAGCATGCTCACTCACTGAAAAAAATACGTTTCATGAAAAATACATGACATTTCCATATACATACAGTTGTGAAAGTTGTAACATGGTACATTGTTTTCAGCTGGCACTATAATTAACATAAATTGGCAGGTTAAATATTAAATGTAGAAAACACTATATGGTACACTATATGATACTACTTAGCTAAGTAGTGAATTAAAATCAAGAATTTTTAGCAGACCCATGCAGCAGTCTGTTAGAAACAAATTCTTTGCCTAACTCTTTAAATTCTACTTAAAGAGACAGTGGAACAGAAACAACTATCCTGGTTTTTTAATTTAATAATGCTAGTAAAGAGGACTTTGTAGAAAGGAAGACTATTTCTTCCTAGACTAGTTGAGAGGTTAGTATCAAACAATCTAAGATTATACATTTTGAGGGGGGAAGAATAAATACATACTGATTTTGCATACCTTAGGCCAACTTGTATAAGACAGATTTGAGCAGAAAAAGATCATGGCAAAACCATGGTTGAATGGAAACTATCATTAATGTATATAAGGTATATACCAAGAAACTCGGTCACTATAATGAAGGATAAGGCTGGGTCTAGGCTCTTTAGATGTTCAGAAATCATTATGAACTAAGGTGTACAGAAAGAGATAGTCTTTCTGTGATCCCTCAGTTTGTCTCCAGCAAATGTTATTTGACGTATTTGATGAAAGACTGCAGTATATTTTG
The DNA here is from genome assembly GCA_024291935.2 of Okapia johnstoni. NCBI lineage: Eukaryota > Metazoa > Chordata > Mammalia > Artiodactyla > Giraffidae > Okapia > Okapia johnstoni. The sequence goes on along the minus strand of CM044316.1, from coordinate 76,747,791 downwards.
GCTAATAGTGTAGAATACTAATAGTGGTGCTAGTATTTATTCCATCTTAATGAGACTGCCTTTTTACCACATGCAGACTTGGTCTGACTGTCTATTACCTCAGATGGCTTTGCCACCTTAAGTGGAAAATTCAGTTGGTCAGAATGTACAGCCATAATGAAAACTAAAGCAAAATGTTGAAAGGGGTAAATAAAAAGCAACAACAATTCTCTTGAATCATTTTACCCCCTTTTAGAGGATAAGAATACTTTTTTATAATTTTATTTTATTCATTTCTTCCATGTAATTGTACTTTATATAAAACATCTTTGATAAACTTCTATGTGGCATATAAATATCTACATCTTTACTTCATTAACATCAAGGAAAGACTTTCTATAAGCTGGACCACATTTCCCCCCTTTGCCTAGACCATGTATTATGAGTGTATCTCATAAGTAGTTTATGTAGTTCAGGGATCTTTTTTTTTTTTTCAAATAAACTGTTGGTTTGCTCATGTCCACTACTAGCACAAAAGGTTTTGCTGGCAAAATTGTAATTCCCTTTGACCTTCTTTGATTGTGCTTGGCACATGACAGTATTGTCAGTTACCTCATTTACAAATAATATAATCAAGTGCGTTATGGGTCTTCTAAAACACTGATGATATATCTGTACTGTGAGCTGCTCTAATGATGGATAAGCTTCATTATTCTAAGCTTCAAACATACTCATCACAGGAGGATTCTGCAGCATGTCTTGTGTGTGTGTGTACTTGCGTTTTGCATCTCAACATGTACATAAGAATTTATGAGCTTTGATTGACAGTTGAACCCAACGTAGGCCTTTAATTATACTGACTCTTTTTTAAAAAATCAGGGACCTACCAGGGTAGGGAAAAGTAATTGTGATGCTGAGGATGCCCATGCTCACAAGAGAATGAAGAAAAGAAATAGGATTTGGGAAACCCCTATTTAACCACTCTGTTTCGTTGAAATGTATTTAGTTTCTACTCCACGGCCCTCAAAAAAGGATGAAATGTGATACTGCAGAATACACTCTAGACAAGGAATACAAGAACTGCTTCTAATGTTTTGAGGTTTTGGGTTTGTTTGGTTTTTTTTTTGCTTGCTTGCTTTCTTCCTTTCTCCCTCCTTCTCTCCCATCTTTCCTTCTTTTATCCCTTCTGTTCTTCTGGTTTGTGTTTGTTTTGAGAGTCAGAGCTTTGAATTGGAGGTAAAAAAAATCCACTGGAGGAACCATTGCATCTGTACCACAGTCTAAAACATTAATACACTTTGAGCTGAGTCTGTGACAAATCAGCATTATTCACATTTCAAAGTCAACTTTAATATCCCATTCCAGACCAGATCTTAGTGGTCCTGAGCATAATTAAATTAGTTTCAGAGATTGTGGTCCTAACATGTAATTTCAAGTATCTCTCTGTGCCATTTACCCAGAGGCTGTGATTTGAGCTACTTCTAGGACCCTTTGAGGACAGTGTGTTGCCTGTGTCTAGTGATTCTGTAGTTATGTTTATCTAATTTCCAGTTCACCTCCTGTATGACTGAGTGGAGAGGATTTTACCATACATCAGCACTGAAGCATGACACCACCAACCTCACAGATGCGCAAACTATCTTTGCCTACTTTGCTGGCAAGTCCTATTTGAAAATACTTTTCTTCTGATGATTTTAACTCAAAACTGGAAAATATTTAAGCTTATATAGTTTTATTCTCTAAGCTCTCTTGCCAAATTCTGATTGCAGTCTCAGATTTAAAGAACAAATAACTCAAAAGGAAGGACAGGGTATGTTACTGTTGAAGACCTAGCTCTGTATGACATTTACCAGAAGGAAAAGATTTAACTCACAAAAATGTCTGAGTAAGAAAATTTTAGATTAGTAATAAAACGTAATTTCCATATTTACTATCCTCATATTTTGAGTAAATAATGATTTAATGAAAGAACTCAGAGTGTGCTATACAAATACCAGATAAGTTTTGTAGCTAAATATTTAGAGTATTATTACTAATCATAAACAACAGGAAAAGGACAGAGGAATTGGAAAATATTGGCAAAATATTATTAGGGAAAAATTACACAATTCAAGAAATATCCAATACAAATACAATTCAAACTTAATACATTATTATAAATTTTATAATAGCCACATTTTAAAAGTAAATATAATATTAATTTTAGCAATATATTTTGTGGTTGAATAGATCCAAAATAATCATTTCAACATGTAATAAACAGAAAAATATTTGAGATATTTTACATTGTCTTTTTCATACTGTCTTCAAAATCCATTGTGTATTTACACTTACAGCATATCTCAGTTCCAAATTTTCATTGGAAACACTTGTTTACAGTTCATAAAAATATAAAGTTGAAATACTATCTTCACATACCAAGATGTTTACAATAAATATGTAAAAAGATGCTTAAAATTTTTGAATAGCTGAACTGAGTACCAAAAGAAATCATTTCTTCTAACATTTGCATCCACATTGACAAAACTGGTTCTTTTCTTTAGAAGAATGGATTTATTAATCTTTGATACAAAAACATATTAGTTACAAAACTTTACACATTCAAGTTAACTTAATTCACCATCTCTTTTGTCAACTAAGTATAAACATATAATTCTAAGGGGTCTTGCAAAGGAAAAACAACTCTTAAGTGAATCAATATCCACAAAAAAGTACTGTAGAACTTTTACTTATAGAACATTTTTGTAGTTTTTGCATCCAACTTGTATAGCACCATGCATTACAATTAAAATATTCTTCACATTAATTGATGTTTTTTTAAGATGTGAATCATTATTATTGGTTTGTATTATAAAAACTTTCCATTTCAACATTTGTGCTTGCCTAATTAGGTCAAAGATAAACTTGAGACTTCAGATTTCCAAGAAAATCTTAACTTTTAGTTATCCGCAATCTTTTCAAAACAGTTAATTTCTCTAAAACTTTTCCAAGACACAACAACAGGCACTGACAAAGAACAGGATCTCTGTATTTCCTTGTCTATTTTTTCAACAATTCCATAAATAGGTGCTTCATAATACACACATAACTGACCAATTGTTACAACCCTATCCATGATACTTTTCATACACTCTGCTCAGAAATCCGAGAATAAATATTTTCAGTGTGTATTATACAGAGAAATAATAAGAGAAATAATCTCTTGTTTTAAAGTTCCAATAAATGTGTATTTTTTTATGTAACGTAACTGGAACACTATCTGTTGTGATAAAAAAAACATTTTTTATGTCTAGTTCGATCTATTTTGTGACATATATAAGGTCTTAACATATTTATATAATGAGGTTAGTTTTTTTGACCAGCTTTCCCAACAGCACTTGATAAATAGGCTGTCTTGTTTTCATCGTAATCCTTGCCTCCTTTGTTGAAGATTGATTGACCATAGGTGTGTGGATTTATTTCTGGACTCGATTCTGTTGCATTGGACCATATGTCTGTTTTTGTGGCAATACCACATTGTTTTGATTACTGTAGCTTTGTAGTATCGTCTGAAGTCTGGGAAGTTTATGCCACCTGCTTTGTTCTTTTTTCTTCAAGATTGCTTTGACAGTTCTGGATCTTTTATGGTTTCATATAACTTTTAGGATTATTGGTTCTAGTTCTGTGAAAAATGTCACGGGTAATTTCATAGGAATCTCATTAAATCTGTAGATTGCTTTGGCCACTACAACCATTTTAACGGTATTAATTCTTCCAATTCAAGAGTGTGAGATATAATATCTTTTGATTTCTTTGAATCATCTTCAGTTTTCTTTATTAATGTTTTTATCATTCTCAACATATTTCTTTTACCTCCTTGGTCAGTTTTATTCCTAAGTATTTTAACTTGGGGGGGATGACATTTTGAAAGATTCTTTTTTTTGTATTTCCTTTCTGATATTGTTAGTGTAAAAAATGCAACCAATTGCTATATGTTAATCTTGTATCTGGCTATCTTACTGAATTCATTTATCACTTCTAATAGTTTTTGTATGGAGTCTTTGGGGTTTTCTACATATAGAATCATGTCATATGCATATAATGACAATTTTATGTCTTCTCTTCCAATTTGGATACCTTTTATTTTTCTAGTCTGATTGCCATGATTAGAACTTCCAATACTAATTTGAATAGAAGTGGTGAGAGTGGGCATCCTTATCTTGTTTTTGATTTTAGAAGGAAGATTTTTGGCTTTTTATTGTTAAGCATTACATTGGCAGTGGGTTTGTCATAAATAGCTTGTATTATATTGACTGTGGGTTTGTCATAAATAGCTTTTATTATGTTGAGATATGTTCCCTCTATATCCACTTCTGGAAGATTTTTTTTTTAAATCATGAATGGATATTGAATTTTGTCAAATGCATTTTCTGTATCCATTGCGGGGATCATGTGACTTTTGTCTTTTTTGTTTGTTTATATGGTGCATTACATTGATGGATTTGTGAATGTTGAACCATCCTTGCGAGCCTGGGGTGAATCCCACTTGGTCACGGTGTATGATCTTCTTTATATTTTGTTGGATTTGGTTTGCTGATGTTTTGTTGAGAATTTTTGCATTTATATTCATCAAAGATATTGGCTTGTAACTTTCTTTTTTTGATGATGTCTTTGTCTAGTTTTGGTATCAGGGTGATTGTGGCTTCATAGAATGTCTTTGGGAGTGTTCCCTCCTCTTCAGCTTGTTGAAAGAGTTTGAGAAGGATCAGTATAAGTTCTTTGTATGTTTGAGTATAAGTTCTTTGTATGTTTGGTTGATTTCTCCTGTGAAGCCATATGGTTCTGGACTTTTGTTTGTAGAGAGTTTTTAAATTACAGATTATATTTCACTTCTAGTGAATGGCCTGTTCTAATGATCTATTTCTTATTTATTCAGTTTTGGTGGACTATGTATTTCTAGAAACTTACCTGTTTATCTTTTAGGTTATTGATTTTTTTGGCATATAGTTTTCAGTAGTATTCTCTCATGGTTTTCTGTATTTCTGTGGTATTGGTTGTTCTGTCTCCTTTATCACTTATTACTTTGTTTATTTGGGTTCTCTCTTCTTCTTGGTGACCCTGGCTGAAGGGCCCAAAATTTGACATAATATTGTTTTCAGGCCCTCAAGGGTTTTGTGGGCAATTTGAGGAAGGAAATTAAAAATGACACTAAACTATGGAAAATACAGTGAGCTTTAAAATGAACTTGGTGGAGACATCACCTCTCCACCCTGTATATGTCTCTGTACTTAAAATTTTAGACCCATCAATGGTGTCTGTTGTTCATCAGAGTCAGGAGCACAGAATTCATGATGCCATAAGTAGGAAAGTGTAAGCTGTACTGTCCTTGGGTTGAGGCCAAGGCCTAATAATGACCTCTAAGTGTTCAGGTGAAAGGAAGAGTTGCACACCTCTCACTTTAATCTTTTCTAGCTTTTGGTTTAAATTTAGTGAGGAAGACATGTGTCAAAGGCTGAGACTGGCCAAAAGCTAGGCCTCTCACACCTAACACTTGGCCAGGGTGTGAATGCAAAGGAAACAGAAAAAGATGCTCCAGTGAACACATAATCTAAAAGTAAAGCAATCTTATTACTGGTGTGGAGAAAGTTTGATGATCTGGGTAGAAAATCAAACCAGCCACAGCATTCCCTTAAGCCAAAGCCTAATACAGAGAAAAACCCTAACTCTCTTCAATTCTAAAAAGGCTGAGAGAGGTGAGGAAGCTGCATAAAAAAATGTTTGAAGCTAGCAGAAGTTGGTTCATGAGGTTTAAGGAAAGAAGCCATCTCCATAACACCAAAGTGCAAGGTGAATCCACAGTTGCTGATGAAGAAGTTGCAGCAAGTTATCCAGAAGTTCTGGCCAAGATCATTAAATGAAGGTGACTAACTGTAATAGATTTTCAGTGTAATTGAAAGACCCTTATACAGAAAGAAGATGGTCATCTAGTACTTTTGTAGCTAAAACAGAGAAGTCAGGATCTGATTTTAAAGATTCAAAGGACAGGCTGAGTCTCTCGTTAGGGGCTAATGCAGATGGTAATTGAAGTTGAAGCCAGTGCTTATTTACCATTCTGAAAAGTCTAGTGTCCTTATGTTAAATCTTCTCTGCCTGTGTTCTGTAAATGGAAAAACACAACTTGGATGATAGCATGGCTTACTGAATATTTAAGCCTGCCACTGAGACCTACCGGAGAAAGAAATGGCAACCCACTCCAGTGTTCTTGCCTGGAGAATCCCGTGGACAGGGGAGCCTGGCATGCTGCAGTCTTCGGGGTCGTAAGAGTCGGACACAACTTAGCAACTAAACTACTACTACTAAAATTCACATTGGAGAAGGAAATGGCCACCCACCCCAGTATTCTTGCCTGGAGAATTCCATGGACAGAGGATCCTGGCGGGCTGCAGTCCATGGGGTCACAGAGAGGCAGACACGACTGAGTGACTAACGCACACACATTGAGAGCCACTGCTCAGAAAAAGATTCCTTTCAAAATATTACTGTTCATTAACAATGCTCCTGATCATCCAAGAGCTCTGATGGGGATGTACAATGAGATTAATGTTGTTTTTATGACTTCAAACACAACATCCATTCTGTATCCCATGAACTGGGGAGTGATTTCAGCTTTCAAGTCTGTTATTTAAGAAATGCATTTCATAAGACTATAACTGCCATACACTGATTCCTCTAATGGGTCTGGGCAAAGTAAATAGAAAACCTTCTGCAAAGGATTTACCATTCTATATGCCGTTAACAATTCATGGGGAAAGGTCAAAATGGCAAAATTAATTGGAGCTTGGAAGAAGTTGATTCCAACCCGTTTGGATGACTTTGAGGGCTTCAATAATTCACTGGAGGAAGAACTACAGATGTGGTGGAAATGGCAAGACAATTACAATTAGAAGTGGAGCCTGAAGATATGACTGAATGACTGCAATATCATGCTCAAACTTGAGTGGATGAGGAATTGTTTCTATGGATGAGCAAAAAAAGTGGTTTCTTGAGATGGCATCTGCTCCTTGTGAAGATGCTGTGAAGACTGTGAAATGACACCAAAGGATTCAGAACATGACATAAACTTAGTTGATAAACCAGTGGCAGGATTTGAAAGGACTGACTCTAATTTTGAAAGTTCTACTGTGGCTAAAATGCTATCAAACAGCATGCTACAGAGAAATTAGTCACAAAAGAAAGTCAGTTGTTTCGGGCACCTTCATTGTTTAAAAAATTGACACAGCCACCCCAGCCTTCAGCAACCACCGCCCTGATCAGTCAGCAGTCACCAACTCTGAGGCAAGACCCTCCACCAGCAAGAAGATTATGACTTTTTAAGGACTCAGATAATGACTAGCATTTTTTGAAAGTGAAAGTCACTCAATCGTGTCCGACTCTTTGCAACCCCATGAACTGTATAGTCCATGGAATTCCCCAGGCCAGAATACTGGAGAGAGTAGCTGTTCCCTACTCCAGGGGATCTCCCCAATCCAGAGATCAAACCCAGGTCTCCTGCATTGCAGGCAGATTCTTTACCAGCTGAGCCACTAAAGAGGCTCAAGAATACTGGAGTGGGCAGCCTATCCTTTCTCCAGGGGAACTTCCTGACCCAGGAACCAAACCGGGCCTCCTTCATTGCAGGTGAATTCTTTACCAGCTGAGCTACCAGGGTATAGCAATAAAATATTTTAAAAATCAAGATATATACATTGCTTTTTAAGGCATAATCCTATTGCACACTTAATAGAGTACAGGATAGTGTAACTATAGCTTTTATATTCACTGGGAAGCCAAAAAATTTTGCAATATTTGCTTTATTGCTGTGGTCTGGAACTGACCCCACAACATCACCAAGGTATTCCTGTGTATAAGAAGTAAAACACAAAGTGATTTTGAAATGTAATTACTGTGTTTTCTAAGATATTACCTACATTAGGAAAATACCGAAGAAGGAAAACTTTGATAAGAAATTTCTATAAGGTGAAAACATCCTAAAATTTTAGGAAATATTCCATAAGGCTTCATATTAATTTTGAAAAAACAAGTGATAAGAAAATGACATTAATTCAAAAATTCCCGTGTGAACTGCAATTTATATTTAGCTTTACAAATTGGATGAACTAGAATAGTTTGTAAAATTAACATTCAAAGCTACAGAGAAGAGATGCACTTACATTCTGCCATATGTTGTCTGAGCTCCATTTTTTGAAAGATGAACAAGCTTCGTGCACTGCTCAACTTTTTTTTTTCTCAATTAATTACCCAATTACTTCACAAATTATATACTTGCTGCAAGTTGTGCTATTTTGAGATATTATATTTAAATCAGTATTCTTCCTTGTATGTTGAAAAACTCTCCACACTGATTTCACGTGGCTGAACGCCCCCTACTGCATAATTTTAATTCATGTAGTTCAGCTTGAAATTTATTGTGTATTTCACTCTTTTCAGATTCTGTTGATGTGGAATGCTCTAATAATTCACAGTAACTCACTTAAGCCCCCACCCCTCTCTCCCTTTCTCATACACAGACTACAAATAATAGTCCAATTTTCCAACAAATAAATTTGCTAATACAATATGAAGTATGATATCATTATATATTTTAAAATAATTCTTCCCTAAAGGAATCAGCCTTTTATTACTATGGGAATTGACTTGAGTCTTTCTTACTGAATATCTAAAAACAAGATAAGAGAATCAATAACGAAGTGGCATTCTCTTGGTACAGAGCATATAAATTGGGAATTTTTTCCCCTGCTTATCTGATAACAACTAGTTTGTTCTCTATATCCATGAGACTGTTTCTTTTTGGTTTTATTCACTGGTTTTCGTTTTTCAATTCCACATATAAGTGGCATTGTACAGTATTTGTCTTTCTCTGACTTATTTCACTTAGCATTCAGTTCAGTTCAGTCACTCAGTCGTGTCTGACTCTTTGCAACCCCATGAATCGCAGCACGCCAGGCCTCCCTGTCTATCACCAACTCCTGGAGCCCACCCAAACCCATGTCCATCGATCAGTCCTTGCAATGAACCCCAGGACTAATCTCCTTTAGGATGGACTGGTTGGATCTCCTTGCAGTCCAAGGGACTCTCAAGAGTCTACTCCAACACAACAGTTCAAAATCATCAATTCTTCAGCGCTTAGCTTTCTTCACCGTCCAGCTCTCACATCCATACATGACTACTGGAAAAACCATAGCCTTGACTAGATGGACCTTTGTTGGCAAAGTAATATCTCTGCTTTTTAATATGCTATCTAGGTTGGTCATAACCTTCCTTCCAAGGAGTAAGTGTCTTTTAATTTCAGGACTGCATTCACCATCTGCAGTGATTTTGGAGCCCCCCCAAAATAAAGTCTGACACTGTTTCCACTGTTTCCCCATCTATTTCCCGTGAAGTGGTGGGACCAGATGCCATGATCTTTGTTTTCTGAACGTTGAGCTTTAAGCCAACTTTTTCACTCTTCTCTTTCACTTTCATCAAGAGGCTCTTTAGTTCTTTGCTTTCTGCCATAAGGGTGGTGTCATCTGCATATCTGAGGTTATTGATATTTCTCCCAGCAATCTTGATTCCAGCTTGTGTTTCTTCCAGCCCAGCATTTCTCATGATGTACTCTCCATATAAGTTAAATAAGCAGGGTGACAATATACAGCCTTGACGTACTCCTTTTCCTATTTGGAACCAATCTGTTGTTCCATCTCCAGTTCTAACAGTTGCTTCCTGACCTGCATACAGATTTCTCAAGAGACAGGTCAGATGGTCTGGTATTCCCATCTCTTTCACCATTTTCCGCAGTTTATTGTGATCCACACAGTCAAAGGCTTTGGCATAGTCAATAAAGCAGAAATAGGTGTTTATATGGAACTCTCTTGCTTTTTTGATGATCCAGCAGATGTTGGCAATTTGATCTCTGGTTCCTCTGCCTTTTCTAAAACCAGCTTGAACATCTGGAAGTTCACGGTGCACGTATTGCTGAAGCCTGGCTTGGAGAATTTTGAGCATTACTTTACTAGCATGTGAGATGAGTGCAATTGTGCGGTAGTTTGAGCATTCTTTGGCATTGCCTTTCTTTGAGATTGGAATGAAAACTGACCTTTTCCAGTCCTGTGGCCACTGCTGAGTTTTCCAGATTTGCTGGCATATTGAGTGCAGCACTTTCACAGCATCATCTTTGAGGATTTGAAATAGCTCAACTGGAATTCCATCACCTCCACTAGCTTTGTTCGTAGTGATGCTACCTAAGGCCTACTTGACTTCGCATTCCAGGATGTCTGGCTCTAGGTGAGTGATCACACCATTGTGATTATCTGGGTCATGAATATCTTTTTTGTATAGTTCTTCTGTGTATTCTTGCCACCTCTTCTTAATATCTTCTGCTTCTGTTAGGTTAATACTCTCCAAATCCATCCATATTGTTACAAATGGCAAAATTTCATTCATTTTTGTGGCTTAGTAGTATTCTGTTGTGTGTGTATGTACATATATATGTATATAAAACTTTAAAAAATATATATTTATTTTTAATTGAATGATGGTTTACAATATTGCTTTGATTTCTGTCATACATCAACATGAATTAACCATAGGTGTAGATACTCGTTTATCTGTTGTTGGACACTTTAGTTGCTTCCATATCTTGGCAATTATAAAAACTGCTGCTGTGAATGTTTAGGTATGTGTATTTTTTCCAGTTAGAGTTTTATTTTTTTCAAGATATATATGCCCAGGAATGGAATTGCTAAGTAACAGGGTAAGTTTCGATTTTCAGTTTCTTTTTGAGAACTCTCTGTAGTTTTCTACAGTGGCTGCACCAATTTTGGAGAAGGCAATGGCACCCCACTCCAGTACTCTTGCCTGGAAAATCCCATGGATGGAGGAGCCTGGTAGGCTGCAGTTCATGGGGTCTCTAAGAGTCGTACATGACTGAGCAGCTTCACTTTCACTTTTCACTTTCCTGCATTGGAGAAGGAAATGGCAACCCACTCCAGTGTTCTTGCCTGGAGAATCCCAGGGATGGGGGAGCTTGGTGGGCTGCCGTCTGTGGGGTCGCAGAGTCGGACACGACTGAAGCGACTTAGCAGCAGCAGCAGCACCAATTTACTTTTCTACCAGCAGTGTATGAGGGCTCCCTTTTCTCCATATCACTGTCAACATTTGTTATTTGTGTTCTTTTTGATGATAGCTGTTCTGATAGTGTGACAGGTGTGCTTTTCATTTAATTCTGATAGGTGTGATAAGTGTTTTTTAATTTGCATTTGTCTGATTATTGACACTGAGCGCATTTTCATGTGCCTGTTGGCCATTTGTATGTCTTCTTTGAACTGGGAACTTAAAAATCACTATAACATTTAAATACATTCCAGCTGAAGGATATTTAGTGAGCCTACTGTGTGTCTAGCTCTCTGTGTATTGTCATCTAACCTCATCAAGATGCTCTCCTGAGATAAAACAGGGAAATTTTGCAAAATTTAATTGGTGTAGCTTGAAATATTCAAAGACCAAATGTAAACTAAAGTTTATTTGACCTAGAAGTCCATCGCTTTATGAAATAATTGAAAATAATATTGCTCTAAATAGTCACCTTCTTCATCTCTTCATAACAGCTTTCACGCATATTTTAAAGAAGAATTTTTCATGTGAACTGGAGCAGACCGTTGTTTTTCGTTCTTTTAGAAACATGGCGCATAGTGCTTTCATATGTGTTAGGGTAACAGAATGGAATAGAATAAGCAAAGTTGATACCTTGGAGTCAATAAGCTTTCAGGCAATAAAACTGAAATTATTATGTATACTCAGAATCTTTTTGATTCTACAGTGCTATCAATTGCAGGTTGATTTACCTTTGATTATGACAGATTTTTGACAAAACAAGGTACGATACCACATTAAGTGTATGCATTTGTTGCTTGACCTAGCCAAATATCAGAAATATTAAAATATAAATAAGCTGAAGAAAGTTAGTTTATGCATACATAGAAACGTTTTTCCTCTGTAGTATATATATTTGCATGTGTGTGTGCATGTGCATGTATGTGCCTTTAAACACATACTTAACAGAGAGAAAGGCAGGAGGAAGATCGACTGCGAGCTGGCATGGGTGTATACATACTTGTCTGCTTCTTAAAATCTCTTCTGTTCAGTTGCAGATCCCTCAGGCATTCAGCTGCGGAGTGCAAAAAGAGACAAATAGCCACCCACACATCAATACTCTATTTAGTAGTTTAAAACACCTATCATCTAAAACGTAGTTTTTTAAAAATTCTAAATACAGGTGAAAATCAGTTACATAATGACAAAAAGAAAGAACATGGCACCAACTGCAGCACTTTTTAATGGAAATAGATATGTGCTCTGGGCAAGATCTGCTGGTAAGGGGAAAGGTCAAGCTTTGAAGATTTGATTCCCTTCTTATTCTGCTTTTTAACTTTTTACAGTAGTTACTAAGCTCGTATCTCTTTTGTGTTATTGATGCTTTAGCATCCTTTAAAAAATACTTAATTATCTTGTACCAAGACAGGAAAAAAGAATTGTAAGACTTTAAAAAGAAAATCATAGAGGCTACATTTAAGTTTTGTTTGACAGCCCTCAGTTAGATATTAACTAAAAGAACTATATAGATTCTCCTTCCCAAAATATATTCCCAGTTCTTGGCAAACTTTGGATAGGGATTTTTTTGTTGTGGTTAATTTTACTTTTTTCCATTAAATTAAAAAAAATTTTTTTTTGGAATATAGTTGATTTACAGTATTATGTTAGTCTCTGGTGGACAGCAAAGTGATTTAATTATATGGATACATATTTCTGGGCTTCCCTGGTGTCTCAGATGGTAAAGAATCTGCCTGCAATGTAGAAGACCCAGGCTCAGTCCCTGGGTCGGGAAGAACTCTTGTAGATGGAAATGGCAACTCACTCCAGTATGTTTTTGCCTGGAGAATCCCATGGACAGAGGAGCCTGGCTACGGACTACAGTCCATGGGGTCACAAAGAGGCAACTGCAACTGAGCAGTTAACACTTCACTTTCACATGTATATGTCTGTTCTTTTTCAGATTCTTTTCCCATGTAGATTATTGCAGAGTTTTGAATGAAGTTCCCTGTGCTATACAGCAGGCCCTGTTGATTATTTTATACAACCTAATTTATCCCCCAACCTCCCTCCTTTGGAAACCATAAGTTTGTTTTCAAAGTCTCTGATTCTGTTTCTGTTTAGTAAATAAATTCATTCATATCATTCTTTAGATTCTGCATATAATTGATATCATATGATATTTGTCTGACTTCACTTAGTATATCTCTAGGTCCATCTATGTTGCTGCAGATGGCATTATTTCATTCTGTCTTATGGCTGAGTAGTATTCTGTTGTGTGTGTGTCTATCACACCACATCTTCTTGATCCATTCATCTACTGATAGGCATTTAGGTTGCCTTCATGTCTTGGCCATTATAAATAGTGCTGCAGCGAAAAGTATTATTTACAATGGGGTGCATGTATCTTTTCAAATTATACTCTTCTCTGGATATATGCCCAGGATTGGGATTGCTGGATCATATGCCAACTCTAATTTTAGTTTTTTAAGGAACTTCCACACTGTTCTCCATAGGGACTGTACCAATTTACATACCCCAACAGTGTTGGAGATTTCTCTTTCCACCCCACCCTCTCCAGCATTTATCTTTGTAGACTTTTTGGATGATGGCCTTTCTGACCTATGTGAAATGATATCTCATTGTACTTTTGATTTGCATTTCTCTAATAATTAGTGATGTTGAGCATCTTTTCACGTGATTTTTGGCCATGTATGTCTTCTTTTGAGAAATGTCTGTTTAGATCTCCTGCCCATTTTTTGACTGAATTGTTTTTTTTTTTTTATATTTAAGCTACATGAATTGTTTGTATATTTTGGAGATTTTTCCCTTGTAGGTTGCATTGTTTGAAATATTTTATTTTGTTTATGATTCCCTTTGCTGTACAAAAGCTTGTAAGTTTCATTAGGCCTCATTTGTTTATTTTTGTTTTTATTTTCCTTACTCTGTGTGGTGGATCCAAAAAAAAGTCTTGCTGCGATTTATGTCAAGGAGTGTTGTATATTTCCTCTAAGAGTTTTATAGTATTCAGTCTTACATTTAGGCCTTTATTCCATTTTGAGTTTATTTTTGTGTATGGTATTTTAGAATGTTCTAACTTTACTCTTGTACATAACAGCTGTCCAGTTTTCCCAGTAGCATTTATTGAAGAGATTGTCTTTTCTTCATTGTATATTCTTGTCTCCTTTGTCGTAGATGGGCTTATTTCTCTGCTTTCTATTCTGTTCCATTGATCTATGTGTCTGTCAGTATGCCTGTACCATACTGTATTGATTACTGTAGCTTTGTAGTCTGAAGAAGGAAGCCTGACTCCTCCAGCTCATTTTCTTTTCTAAATTGCTTTGGTGTTTGGGCTCTTTCATGTTTCCATACAAATTGGTAAGATATTTTTTGCGTTCTGGATTTGTGTCCAAAAAGATTCTTGATATGCTATCAATTTTATTAGATTTATCAAGGCATACTTTATGGTCCAGCATGTGATTTATCCTGGAGAATGTTCCATGTGCACTTGAAAAGAATGTGTATTCTCCTGCTTCTGTATGCAATGCCGTATAAATATCAATGAAGTCAATTTAGTCTAATGTGTCAATTAAGGCCTGTGTTTCCTTAATGATTTTCTGTTTGGATGATCTGTTCATTGATGTAAGTGGGGTGTTAAAGTGCCCCATATTATTGTGTTACTGTCAATTTCTCCTTTTCTGGCTGTTAGCATTTGACATATATTGAGGTACTCCTATGCTGTGTGCATATATACTTATAGTTGCTATGTCTTCTTCTTGAATGATCCCTTGATCATTATTTTGTCTCTTGCAACAGACAGTATTTTAAAGTCTATTTTGTCTGATATGAATCTTGCTACTCCTACTTTTCTTTGATTTCTATTTTCATGAAATATCTTTTTCCATTCCCTCACTTTCAGTCTATATGTGTCTCTAGATCTTAAGTGGCTCTCTCGTAGACAGCACATATGTGGGACTTGTTTTTACAATCCATTCAGCCAGTCTGTGTCTTTTTGGTTGGAGCCTTTAATCCATTATGTTCAGGTAACTACTGATTTGGATGCTCTTGTTGCCGTTTTGTTAACTGTTTGGGGTTTATTTTTGTAGGTTTTTTTTTTTTCCTTCACTTCCTCTTTTGTACTCTTGTGATTTGATAGCTATCTTTAGTGTTGTTTTTGGATTGCTTTTTCTTTTTTTGTGTGTATATCTATTGTAGATTTTTGGTTTATATTTACCAAATGAGGTTTTGGTAATAGCTGCTGCTGCTGCTGCTAAGTCGCTTCAGTCGTGTCCAGCTCTGTGCGACCCCATAGACGGCAGCTCACCAGGCTCCGCTGTCCCTAGGATTCTCCAGGCAAGAATACTGGAGTGCGTTGCCATTTCCTTCTCCAGTGCATGAAAGGGAAAAGTGAAAGTGAAGTTGCTCAGTCGTGTCTGACTCTTAGTGACCCCATGGACTGTAGCCTGCCAGGCTCCTCCGTCCATGGGATTTTCCAGGCAAGAGTACTGGAGTGGGGTGCCATTGCCTTCTCCATTGGTAATAGCAGTCAGATATATATAAGGGATGCCTGGCGTGCTGCAGTCCATGGGGTTACAAAGAGTTGGACACGACTGAGCGATTGAACTGACTGATATATAAGTTCCTAGTTTCTTAATTTCAAATGTATTTCCAATATCCATGCATTTCCAACATTTGTACTTGCCTCTTCTCATGATTGCTGCTGTTGTTATATTTGCATCTGGATAATTTCCTACCTTTACTAGATGTATGCCTTTGCTGGTGAGATTTCCCATTCATAATTTTATTGCTTCTAGTTGTGGCCTTTTCTTTTCCACATGGAGAAGTTCCTTTAGCATTAGTTATAAAGCTGGTTTGTGGTGCCGAATTCTCTTAGCTTTTGTTGCCTATAAAGCTTTTGATTTCTTTGTCAAATTTAAATGAGAGCTTTGCCAGGTAGAGTGTTCTTGATTGTAGTTTCTTTCCTTTCATCACTTTAAATATACCACTCCATTCCTTTCTGGCCTGCAGATTTTATGCTGAAAAATTGGCAGATAACCTTATGAGGATTCCCTTGTATGTTATTTGTTGCTTTTCCCTTATTGCTCTTAATATTTTCTCTTTGCATTTAATTTTTGTCAATTTGATTAGCATGTATCTTGACATGTTTCTCCTTGAGTTTATCCTGCTTGGGACTCTGTACTTCCTGGACTTCAGTGACTGTTTCCATTCCCACATTAGGGAAGTTTTCAGCTATTCTCTCTTCACGTATTTTCTCAGGCTTTTTCTCTCTTCTTCTGGGACCCCTCTGATGCAAATGTTGTTGGGTTTAATTTTGTCCCACACAGCTCTTAAACTGTCCTTATTTCTTTTCTTCATTCTGTTCCATGGCAATGGTTTCCACCATTCTGTCTTCCAGATCGCTTATCCATCCTTCATCCTCATTTGTTCTGCTGTTGCTTCTAATGTATTTTTCATTTCAGTTATTGTATTATCAACTCTGTTGTTTAAGTTTTCTAGCTCTTTACTAAATATTTCTTGGTCTTCTCAGTCTATGCCTCCATTATTTTTCCAACATCTTAGATCATCTTTACTGCCATTACTCTGAATTCTTCTTCAGGTAGATTTCCTATCTTCATGTCACTTAGTTGTTCTTCTGGGATTTTACCTTGTCTTTTAATCTAGAGCATACTACTCTGCCGTCTTATTTTGTCTGACTTTCTATGTGTGCAGTTTCCAGGCTGCTGGATTGTAGTTCCTCTTGCTTCTGGTGCCTGCCTTATGGCTTGTGCGGCTGGTTTGAGAAGCATGTGCAAGCTGACTGGTGGGAGGGATTGGAGCCTGCCTGCTGGTGGGTGGAGCTGGGTCTTGTTCCTCTGGTGTACAAGGCTTCAAATGAGTGGGGCTACATTATCACCCTGTTGATTGTTTGGCCTGAGGCATCCCAGCACTGGTGTCTAAGAGCTATTGGATGGGGTCAGGTCTTGGCATCAGAATGGCAGCCTCTAGAACAGCTTACACCAATGAGTACTCCCCAGTACTTCTGCCACCTGTATTCTTGTCCTGGCAGTGAGCCACAGCCATACCCAACTCCCCAAGAGACCCTTCTGGACAAGCAGGTAGATCTGGCCCTCACTCCTCTGAAGTCACTGCTTTAACCCCTGGGTCCTGGTCTGCATGAGACCTCACGTGTGCCTTCCAAAACTGCTGTTTGCTTTTCCAGTCCTCTGGAGTTTCTGTGATGAAGCCCCACTGATCTTCAATTCCAAGTTCTCTGAGGGCTCCTCCTCTTGCCAGATCCCCAGACTGGTAAGCCTGATGTGGGTCTCAGAGTTCTCACTCCTGTGGGAGAACCTCTGTGATACTATTTTCCAGTTTGTGGTTCACCCACCTGGTGGGTATGTGATTTGATTGTATCATAACACATACCTCCTGCCATCTTGTTGTGGCTGCTTCTTTGTCTTTGGAAGTAGAATATCTTTTTTGATAGGTTCAGTCCTTTTTTTGTCAATGGTTTTTCAACAGTTAGTTGTGATTTTGATATTTTTCATGACAGGAGGTGTACTAAGGTCCTTCTACTCCAACTTGTCCACTGGTTCTCAATTTTATTAGTATTCTTTTAGCAAAGTTCACTTTAGATAGTAGCTCTTCTTTCAGCATATTAAAGAAGGCTGAATTCATAGCTAAGGTGTTCATCAAGATTCTTGCCTAGTCCTGACATTGAACCAGGTTTGTTTTTCCTAACACACACCAAGCCAAAATGCTGAGACACTGAGGTTCATGGCAAAGAGAGGGCTTATTCCCAAGGCAACCAAGACAAGAGATGAGAAGGGAAAACAAATCTCAGATTCACCATTGGGATAGAGATGTTTGGAATGAAGTTGGCAGGTAGTTCATTTACTCAGTGAGCTTCAGTCTCCTATAAGTACTTTATTCTGTAAGTCTAAAGGAATAATAAACAAGTTATATAATTTATCTTGATAATGTATGTAATACTATATCTGATTTGGGCTACATGCACACACAGGTGTTTTTTTTTTTTTTTTGAAGAGGAACACAGTAGAAGCACAAAGGTAGAATATCCGGATAGAAGGTTCAGACTGAATGTTAGAAAGTCTTTGAACTCGTTTGGTTTTGATAAAGTTGTTTCAATTTAGTTCATGCCAAAATGCCAAAATAAAACTATTTCCATAAAAAGATTTAAAAAATTGTACTATGATAAGTAAAGTTTGGGAAAAATTTAAAAAAAAACTCCCAAATACAAAGGATGAGTAAAAATGTGGAAAATTGTGAACTCATACCTGTTGTTATATTTTTAAATATAAGAATACTTCCTGTACATACCATAGACTCCTAAAATAAGAGCTATCTGTCATGTTTCTTTGTATCCTCAGGATCTAATCCACATTTGTACACAGAATAGCACTTAATAAATTGATGGTCTTCTATCCATTTAATTTATTGTATTGTTAGTATGTGCTGTGAATTGCCACTAAGGTACTAAGGTGAAAAGAATGCAGGTCCTATGTTCAAGAAGCTATCAGTCTAGAACAGTAAAAGAAGATACATAAATATGCGTGAAGATATAAAAAATATGTAAAAAGAATCAAACTGAAAAGAAAAAAGTATGTAGTCAAAGTACAAATAAAATTAAATTGAAAGTTCAAAGGAATGAATTTGATAAATGGAAAAGGATTCATGAAGGAGATAGACTCTAATGGAGATAGTAGAAAGAATTTGAGTAGATGACATAACATTATTTTGGAAAAAAATATAGTAATAAAAGATATTTGACAGAAAGCATATTAAGTTCCCTGGAATATACAAATGTTTTAAATTGTTTCAAGATGGTGTTTTCTTGTGTTTAACTATATAATATTTCTATCTAATAAATCTACATTTTTCTAGCAAAACTACACACATATATAAAGGGTAAATTCATTCAGTTAATAAACATTTGTCTAGTTATAACTAATAGTGTGCTAAAAGCATAAAATGATTTTTAAAATAATAGGACACAATCCATGTTCTCAAAGAGCTTACTCTTTAAGAGTGTCTATATAAAAGCAATAATTTTTAACATAGTATTCACTAATTATAAATGTTTACTTTTATTAATAACTTTAGTATGTTGCAGCATTGACTATATTTTCAGGAATGAAATCTTAACCTTACAACATCAGGGATTTACTTAAAAGGGCACAGTAGTTACTGTGCAGCTACTTTGCACAGTGGTTACATTTGATCATCCAACCTATTTTTTAATAGGAAATGGCCCTATGCATAGCTTACCAATGTTACCAAAGTTAAGGTACAGTTAGATGATTCCTGCCTTAACAACATAGTTAGTTTCTGTCACAAGAAAAGAAAATTAAAATAAAACACAAATACCTTGGATATACACATAAGTATATGTGGGGGAAACGGCATAATATAAAAGTCACATTGTAAATATTCCTTTGGAGGTATATTTCTGTAATTGTTACTCTGTTACTTTAATTATAGTAAGAAAGAAGATAAAAACAGGGTGCCACATTTTAAGATATTAGTAAGTCTGGGCTTTGCTGTGGGATAAAATACACTTAGAAAATATGGATTATGATTTTGTATTTTGTTTTAGAAAGTGCTTGGATTTCTTGCATTGCCTCATTTCATCATTTATATGACCTATTTGTAATCCAGTCTTTATAATTGAACTATTTCTTTAAACTCTGAATAAATAGGCAACTTTTAAAAAGCCTTTTGATAACAGTCAACATAAACACAGATTGACTAGAATGAAGTGTAAACTCTCGAGATAATTTCAGCTAAAATATATAAATTTTGTGGTTAGAAGAAAATAAACATGTAAAGAGAGAAGAACAAGTGGGCATAATTAGATACCTCGTTATCAACAATATTAGATATGATATTGTGAGAGCTAAGACAATCATAAACTATATATTTCTATGTTTCAGCTTTATATATCCCTATTTAAGATTTGAAACTTTCTAAGGCTTACATCATTTCCCACCTGCATTTGATACCAAATGACATTGTCCTCTTGTTATCACAAGTGTATGACTATATGTGGCAGGCATTTTTTCTATATTCAGTCATGACTAAAATTTATTCATCCCAAAGTGTACCCTGGCCAACATGGACAAGGTTGTTCTCTTTATGAAAGAAATAATTCCTAAGGAAGACTTTTCCTCTTTGATACTATAATAGTGCTAGCTTGGTTATTAATCTGCTAAGGTGATCATGTCCTACTTCAAATACCTTCTTATCCACATTCAAATAAATCATATAAGGAACTACATACATGTACTTGATTATTGGGTTTAGTTCATTGTTATTTTTAAGAGAATATGGGCATCTGAATACGTAAATTGAGGCTATAAATGAAAGTCTGTCATTGCAATCTCCATTCTCTTACATTCCCTGATATTTCCCTTAAGCTGTTTTGCACCTGAGTAGTTGCATGGTTTTAGCCCCCATTAAAGTAGATCTGACACTTCAACAAAAAACAAATTGTGCCTGAAATTGGGACCATTAAAATTCTGCAGGGGCATCCAGAAGCCAGCACTCCTAGAGGGCCTGTAAAGAACAAAAATAAAAACATAGGAAATGTGGTGCTCCATTCCTTGTGGTGCATCTAACAAAATTAAGCTCCAGAAGTCGGCTTCATATAGTTTTATCAGGTTATAACTTATAAAACCAAGGTTAGTACAAACTAGCGTTATAATCTGTTCAAGTGATTTCTTAGGAACTGAAATTTTCTCAATGATAAATACAGTCATCTTCATTATAATCAGCATTCTTTTCTATATGTAGTGTACTTACAAGGCAATTTAGCAAGTAAAAAAAAAACAAAACATTTTTAACCTCTAGACGTTTTCTCTTCTAAAAAACAATCCGCAATAAAGAGATGTCTTTTCCGACATATATTAACTTATTGATAGAGGAAATAGTGGGTTTTGCTTCTAACGAAGACAGGGAGAAGGCAGAATTAGTGCAAGAATTCAAAGGAGGAGAAAAGAAGTTCAAAGTCCTTAAAAGCTAACCTCCTTCCACAGTATCCATTACTGCTGCCATCAGAAAAACAAAACATGTGCTAGATTTTCAAATGGCTCCCAAGAGTCCATAGTTCAGTCACTACAGCACATGAGGGTTTCTTTGGGAGTGTATACATATTTTATTACAATCTACTTTTTTCTTACATACAAAGAAGACTAGAGCTCTTGGAATAACTCAGTTCAAGTAAATAAAACTCTTTAACTCTTACTTCAGTTTTGGACACAAAATGTGCAAATAGATCAAAGTTTCAAACCTGAGATATGTCAGTAAGGAAATTGATCACCTTAGCCAAACAACCAGTTGCTTTAGAGGGATAAGTCTAGATTTCAGAACAGCTTATCACCCACAGACACAGCAGGCAGTAATAGGTGGTCAACCTGTCATTTCTCTGGTCTGTTCAACAGGCAAAACTGGATGGAAATAATGGTTGAGAGATGAAAACTAGACACATTTCCCAGTTTAAAAAAAAAAATCTTCTCTGTACCATTGAGTAGTATTCCATGTAGGGTGGGTGAGAAAAGGTGGGAGGGAGTGGGAGAGGCATTTGCTTGCAAAAAGAGAGGAATCTGGGTGTCCTGTGAGGATGGGCACTCTACAAAGATTCATACTGGGCTCTGTTTAGCAGCTAGAGAAATTGCCTGCATTCCAACTGAGTTGAATTCAAGGTAGGATCGTTGTGAATGAAAGTTAGCTTATACCTACCTAGGTTTTGCAAGTCTATTAGGTTCTGAATATTTCTTGTACTGTTAATTATCTTCTATACCTAAGATACTACTGAAAGTTTCTATACGATCTGGGAGACTGTTCAGTATAGGAACTGTTCATCCTCAGTAGGCTAGTCTTGTGATACATTTCTAAATAAACAGGTATTGTAAAATGTCTATTCCCATATGCCACAGTTCATCGTTGGCATGTCAAACTGCCTTCTCTCCATAAGGGTCTTCACTGGAGAAACACAATACCAATTAATTGATTATAGTTGCCCAAACCTGTCCAGAAATAAATGTATTATTTTAAACTATACCAAGGAACTCAGTGTGATTAATAGTGATATAGCAAATGGGTATGTCTCCTTTTGGATTGAATTGTAATCAACCAGTTTTTCTAAACAACCTAATCAAAAGGAATTAATGCTTAATCCTCATGCCCTACCACACATTATTTTTAGTGTAGGTGTAGAACAGGCACATTATGTTGGGTTGAACAGATGTGAAGATCCAAAATACCATCTTCTAAAAATAGACTGTGGCTCAGCTTCAAAGTGCATATCCAAAAATACACTGGCACTTTGGGTGGCTGTTATAATACTAGCCCACGTAGTTAACTCAATGCAAAAGCTATCCAATCCACTTACCATATTTAAAGTTCGTATGTCAATGTGTGTTTGAACACTGATATCAATGTGAAGTTTTCGGATATTCCAAAAGTCTGTATTTTGGGGAAGTACAATCTTAGGAATACAACATAACACCTATGGAACTTTGACTTCAATTGTGCTTTAGAAGCTCAGCTCCAGGTATTAATATATATGTTAAGTTAGCTCCCTTGTAAGACATCCTTATGCTGTTCTGGCTCTTGCCTTTGTTTTTTCTAATGCTGATAAAACCTGGTTTTGCCCAACAATGCGAACACTGTTTAATAAACATTTTAACATATCTGTAACTGATAAATTATTTGAAGAAGTAACACATTATTTTGTACTTAAACACCGTGCATACTAGTTAATATGTGTGTATCTGCTTCTTAATGTATAAATGAAAAATATCCTCTTTCTCTTTCATTATGATATTGGAAATCTTGCAAGCTCTCTTCCTGTATTACACAGACACTATCATTTTTAGGTTAATCATAAGCATTACATGATAAGTAAAGAAAAAGAACTGAGAGGAAAAAAAGTCAATTCAAACTGCATAACAACAAACTTAGGGTTAAAGTCGTAGTGGTTCTCTGGGAGCATATAAAGCTATTCAAATGAGTTAATAGGATAAAAACATTTCTATTCAAGAAGTACCTGTGGGCACTCAGTACTAAGAAATGGTCCAGGTTAGAGAAGATGGTGGATTCTAAGGCTGATTCAAATCAACCCTAGGCTCCTGAGCAAGTAGTTTGGCTTTACTGGGCTTCAGTTCAGTTCAGTTGCTCTGTCATGTCCGACTCTTTGTGACCCCATGGACTGCAGCACACCAGGCCTCCCTGTCCATCACCAACTCCCAGAGTTTACTCAGACTCATGTCCATTGAGTCGGTGATGCCATCCAACCATCTCATCCTCTGTCATCCCCTTCTCCTCCTGCCTTCAATCTTTCCCAGCATAAGAGTCTTTTCAAATGAGTCAGTTCTTCGCATCAGGTGGCCAAAGTATTGGAGTTTCAGCTTCAGCATCAGTCCTTCCAATGAATATTCAGGACTGATTTCCTTTAGGATGAACTGGTTGGATCTCCTTACAGTCCAAGGGACTCTCAAGAGTCTTCTCCAATATCACAGTTCAAAAGCATCACTTCTTCGGTGCTCAGCTTTCTTTATAGTCCAACTCTCACATCCATACATGACTACTGGAAAAACCATAGCTTTGACTAGATGGACCTTTGTTGGCAAAGTATGTCTTTGCTTTTTCATATACTGTCTAGGTTGGTCATAACTTTCCTTCCAAGGAGCAAGCATCTTTTAATTTTAAGGCTGCAGTCACCATCTATAGTGATTTTGGAGCCCCCCAAAATAAATTCTGCCACTGTTTCCATTGTTTCCCCATCTATTTGCCATGAAGCGATGGGACCAGCTGCCATGATCTTAGTTTTCTGAATGTTGAGTTTTAAGCCAACCTTTTCACTCTCCTCTTTCACTTTCATCAAGAGGCTCTTTAGTTCCTCTTCACTTTCTGCCATAAGGGTGGTGTCATCTGCATATCTGAAGTTGTTGATATTTCTCCCGGCAATCTTGATTATAGTTTGTGCTTCATCCAGCCCAGCGTTTCTCATGATTTACTCTGCATATAAGTTAAATAAGCAGGGTGACAATATACAGCCTTGACGTACTCCTTTCCCTATTTGGAACCAGTCTGTTGTTCCAAGTCCAGTTCTAACTGTTGCTTCCTGACCTGCATACAGGTTTCTCAAAGAGGCAGGTCAGGTGGGCTTCACTTTCCTTATAAATTTGATCTGAGAAACAAGATTGTTTGTATAAAGAATTTAAAAAATATATGATCAAGAATGTGACATAAGAGATTAAAAAGCATTCTCTGAAAACAGGATAGGAATTGGTGTCACAAGTATGTTACATGTTAATCTTAAATATAGATGTTATATACATTTCCAATAGTGACAATATCATAGATTATCAATATATTACAGCTCCCAAGCCTTTCTATGTGAGTGTATACATATTTAGTATAATTCTTCCAATCTTTGATCACTTGAGTAAGAAATTCAATAAATTTTTGTTTATATCAGATTGAATATTTTAAAGTAACTATAATCTTTGTCACATAAATAAAATCCTTTTTAAGAAACTAGCTTAAGTTTAAACACAACAGTTACATAGAAAATAATATCATAGTATTATCCCTTAAAGAAATTGATGTTTTCAAGTGTGATCACGATATAAATTAGAATTTTTGTTTAGTACTAGATTACTTACATTTTTAATGTTTGCTTTTATGTTTTAGTCATTTGAAATTCTGGTGTCAAGATATCCTCATCTTTTATTTACCCCCAAATTACCCTAGATGATGAAAAAAGTAAAATACTAAAATTCTTTTAATTCTATTATGGAGAATTCCACGGATTCGATAGTCCATGGGGTCACAAAGAGCCCAACACGACTAAGCAACTGTCACTTTTCATTTCAACTTGTTGGTACCTAAAATAGAATAAACAACAACTACAGGAACTAAATCCATTTGAATGGGAATAAAAATGAATATATAAAGTTTAGCAGACTAGAAATAATGTTATAGAAAAATACAATAAAATAAAATATACAATGCAGTGCAATATTGTAACTTTTTAAAATTTAAGAAATAAGCTGCAAAATTCTGAACTTGCAATTTTTCTTCAGTTTTTTATTTTAATGTACTTTAAATTGTATAAACAATTTACAGTCAAAGATAATAAAACTTTTTAAAATGTTGTATTAGTGAGAAATAAAATACTTAGTTATATTAAGAACGGGCCCTAAAGAAAAAAGGTTTCAAAAGCTTTCATTCTTCTTTAGAGATCACCATTTATGTCTAAATAAAACTTATTTTTTACAGATAAAATTATGCCCCAGTAGTAGAGACAAGGTGGTGAAATGAGCCTTTACGCCAAATTGAAGTATTCTTAAATTACATTTTTCTTTTCACCGCACTAGTTAACTGCTGTTTTTCTTTTCCTTTATATCGCATGTTAAAAGCTCACTACTTCTTAGCATCACCCAAGAAATGTATAATTTATTTAAATAGACTCAGTTTTTTTAAATGGAAGAAAAGTCAAACAAGGCCTCTCAGACTTAGCATAAATGTAAATGAAGATCAATTTTTGAACTGCATAAATTATTTTGCATAATCGATCAAAACAATATTGGCACCCAATCAGTGTTAATAAAATGATAATTTTAACTTCCAGTAAGTATCTCCATATAACACTATTTACATTGCCATCATCTGAATGACTTGAAGAGTAAACTTGAGAAATGCCAGAGAGGGTCTATGGCATCTTGAGTCGGGACCGTTCTGGGGAAAGGAGTTTCCAAGATGGGAAAAGATGTGACCCCAGAAAGTCGATCAAGGGTAAATATCTTAAACAGTCAGATGAACAATTTAAGTGCTCCTCAATTCCCTAGTTACCAGTTCATAATAATGGAACTTCGTGGTTTATGAGAACACTTGCTGTTCCTTAAATGTAACACTAAATCCATTTCATTCAGAGAACTGCATCTATTACCTGAGGCCCTCTCCTCTCAGTATATGGTCTACAGTGGATATAGCTGAGATCACTAATACACACATCTTAAAGGAGACACATCTCCAGGTGTCCTGCATACAGCCAACCCCTAAAAAACCTCAGTGGGAAAAGGGCATTTTCAGCCGGTCCCAGCAGAACACTGATGAGGCAAATTCTACCTCCATGTCTAGATACAAAACTAGTTGTACATTTATTATGGTACAGTATTTATTTATCCCTGGGAAATATTAGAACAAAGCTTTAAATTTTGATATTTCTTTCCATCTATTATCACATTAGGTAGTTTAATATTCACATATTTTCTAGGTTAAGAATGTTCTTCATGGATTTTTAAAAGTACTTTATCTGGATGGAATATAATGTTTTTTTTTTTAAATCAAGCAAATAATTATTTACCAGTGGTACCCACTGAGACATCTTCTGCAGAAATGTTAACTCTAAAGAATTTGAAATATTTGCTGGCTTTATGAGTAATAAATTTTACTAAATGCATGTGCCAACATCCTTTTCTAAAGGAGGTGGCATAGATAATCTTTGGTAGCTGTTTTTTTTTTTTAAAGTCCTCAGGGCCAAGTTCTCATAAAGGCTGACAAAATGATACACCAGGTTTATTCAGCTTCAAAGGCAGAGAACCTCAGCCTTTTCTCAGGAGAGCAATACTTTTAATGACTCCAGAGACAAGGTTGTTATTTGGAAATCAACAAGCACAGCCTGAATTGACAGTGGCCTCTTCGTGTTTTACCTTTTAATGTGAACTAATACTTTCCCCAATTTCTCATTTTTTCCTACCTACAAATAAACCAATATAAATAGTGAGCTATAATATTCATCCCATTCACTTCTCTATTCGATATGGCAGCAATGATGTACCAGGTCCCTAGACTAATCCTTTATTTGGGGATAGAGTTTTTTTTCCAGAATAAATAAAACCAGAAATTTCATCTTAATAAGGCAAGTATACCTCTTTGCTGCAACTCAGCTACTAGCAAACAATCATTTTGTGCATCAATTTAGGTTTTTTTTGAAAGGAAAATAATGCAGTTTCTAGCTCTTTGTATATAGTGTAGATCACTAATATTCCACTTCTTAAGGAAATGCATCTATAAATGAACAAAGATACACATGCTGCATAATGTAATACTCTGCACAAATATTTAGAAAAGGAAAACTTAGGAACACTCAGGAAAGAATTTCAAACCAGAAAGCCAATAATCTAACAGGTTTTTGAAATAATGTTTAAAAAATACAACTTTAGCACTGTAGAGGTGTGCTAGCACAACAATCTAAATTACTTTTATTCTTTCATGCTCATATTTCTTCTCAGGTAGTCATAAGTCTAGACAGATGAAAAGTAGCAATTTCAACAGAAAAATATGGCCACTACCATAGCATGAAACTGAGGCAGAATGAAAAAATAATCTTGATTTTTTTCTTCCCTAAGGGATAATGTTGCCTACTCTTTTAAAACAAATTATTACCCATTCATGCTATAGTTTTATGGCAGATACTAAAATGGAAAATGGGTGATGGATTTAGGAGAAATAGTTTGTTCCTATATTTGAAGATAATGAAAACAATTGCCACCCTAGAGTTAATTCTGAATTCCCTGGAAAGAGACATAAAGTCCGAAAGCGTAGTTTCTAATGACTGGGGCCACAGACCACTTGTATCAGAATCTCCAGGAGTGATTGTCAGTAATTCAGCTCTCTGGACTCCATCTCAGATGCAATCATCAGAATTTCAGGGAATCTGCCTTTTAATACAGTTCCTAGATATTCTGCTGCCTGAGACCATTTATATTATCAGTACTTTTACACTTAAGTATAAACATGATATGGAGAAGGAAATGGCAACCCACTCCAGTATTATTGCTTGGAGAATCCCATGGAAAGCAAAACCTGGCAGGCTGCAGTCCAAAGGGTCGCACAGAGTCAGACACGACTGAAGCAACTTGGCATGCACCGGGAGAGCTTTGGGCTTCTCCCCAGGGGCTCAGTGATAAAGAATCCACCTACAATACAGGAGATGCAGGAGACATGGGTTCAATCTCAGGGTCGGGAAGATCCTCTGGAGAAGGGCACAGCACTTCACTCCAGTATTCTTGCCTGGAGAATCCCCATGGACAGAGGAGCCTGGCAGGCTGCAGTCCATAGGGTCACAAAGAGTCGGACCCAACTGAAGCAACTTAGCATCAACATAATAAGCTTGTATAAGAGCTTTAAATTAGCACAAGTATTTGATATTTCAAAGCTATAAGATACAATAGTAGTGGAAGTCCGGGGTAGTAGGACAATTCAACCAGTCTATTCAAGGAGAAAGACTTCTACTTACAGAATAACAATAATGACTGAGTTATTAAAAGTATGTTTGCCATGCTTTCTAAGTGTCAGAAACTAAAATGGGAACTTCAGATCCATTGATTACTATTATGTGGTTTCTATCTTTTGGTGAGAGGGCAACTTGTAGCCTGGGACAATAAATATTGATTGTTACGTATTTGGTATATCAAGTTTTTTCAAACTTTCAACTACAGTATATTATATCAAATCCCTTTTAAATCTTGAGACCTTTCTCTGAGAAGAGACAAATCATTTCTGCTCCAGATTAGATTTGTTGTCATCTGACCTGCCAAGCAACTTTGTCCTTACGTACTTTTTTGAGTTGAGGCTGCTGTTTCCTGAAGTCTGTGATGTCCTCTTTTTTTGTTTACTCTCTTATTTTCCTGGTATATATCCTTAAATAGCTTACTAATAAGTTTTACGTGGGAAGTAAATTTTCTGAGTTCTGGCATGTCTGAAATTACTTGATTCTTTCTTCACTATTGATGGTAATATAATTGGGATGCAATTCTAGGTTTGAAATAACTTTTTTTTTTAAATTTCAAAGGTTAATTGTAGTCTTCTAGCATTCAGTATTACTGATTAAGTATCTAATATTGGTTGGATTCCTTTTTCTTTCTTTATCACAGAACCAGAGCAGTACACTAGGAGAAAACTCTTGCAAAACTTGACTTGTTTTCTGTGAAGTCTAGAGTTATAAAATCAGTGACTTAAATCTCACCTGGAAAGCAGCTGAGTGGTGACAGAGAACTGTAGTGATTGCAACTTGATCACTCAGATTTCGGTGGGGCAAAAATAATGTGTTTGTCGACCTTGTTGTCATTGGTTTTCCCCATGAGCTAAGGAAATACCGCAGAAAACAACTTGGCTAGAGATGACTTGAAAGGTCACTTTCAACACTGTCAGAGACCATATCTGGTGAAAGGTCACAGCACCAAAAAAGAGATAGGGTCTTCTGCCAGGGAGAGAGTCGAGGAGAAGTCTTACCAGGGCAGAGTGAACATTTTATGTCAGAGGATTGTGAGGGAGAGATGCTCAGCTCTAGAAGGGTGGAGTTGGAAAACAGGTACATCTGAAACATGTTTCCCGACCTTGTTGCAAGTTTCCAAACCTGGATTAGACCTCAGCTGGAAGTGGGAATGGGAGAGGGATCGAAATGATAACAGAAAAAAAATAGAAATTTATTGCTTATTGACACATCTGGAACGTCTCCAGGGAAGAAAGGGAGATTCAATGTTGCCCGCTTGAAAGCAGAGGCTAAAAAAAATTTTAGAACTGTTTTGCTTTCTTGTATCTAGACCAATTCCAACCCACTCAATAAACCAGTTATAATGCCTCTTTTATTTATTTATTGTTATTTTAATGACCTTTTGGTAGAAAAAGTCACTAAAAAACATGTGAGCTCAGTTCAACATTTTAATCACAGGTTCTAGAAATTATTTTTATTTTTTGAATGTAATTCTGTTTTTCTTACTCCTTACTATTCTTCCTTTTTTAATGTGTTTTGTAAATCTGGAAAAGTTGGAACTAACAAACTTTGAATTTATGACAGAACACAAAACACCCAATAATTAGTTTAAGCTGTTTTTTTTCCTATAAATAATTTTTTAAATCAAAACTAACACATTATTAATAAAACTAACACATAATTTAATATAAATGTGTAATCAATATCATAAGTGACTCGGTCTCAGGTTAAGTAATAAAAGGCCAGACAGACCAGTGAATAGTATGAATATGACAACAAGATGTACAAAATGAAGATCAGATTTGACTTGAGATGGAGCTAGGGTTGGGGCAGAGGATCCTTTTAAAGTATCATAGGTTAAGAAGAAAAGCCTCTGTATTTTAGCTATTGCCTCTCTACACAGAAGTGTTATATTTGCCACCATAACTCCTGTTAGACAGCTGAGCATGGATGCTTTTGCTGTAATGGACACAAAGAAAGTGAGAACAGTAACAGTTGGGGAAAGCAAAGACGGAGGAGGAAAAGGAACAACAGCAACAAAAAAAAAGACTAAAAGGAAGAGAGGAAATGAAGAAAGGAAAGATGAAAGAGGATGAAACTGAAAAAAAAGTCAAGAACAGGCTATTGATAAAGTAAATTGACTCCATTAAAGGCAAGGTTTTAATCTAAATGTCAGACACTGGACAGGTGGTTTCTTGAGGAAGGAGCCAAATTTTTAGCTGTGTTGCTGAATGCAAGAGCCACAGATTACATGTACTATTTAAATGTAAGTTTAAATTAATTAAAATAAAATTTCAAATTTAGTTACCTGGTTGGACTAGCCACATTTCAGATGCTCAAAAGTCCTGTGTGCCTAAAGGCTACTATATTGGACAACCATTTCCATCGTTACATAACATTCTGTTGGTCTGTACTGTTACGGAGCTTTAGCATCAGCTGAAGTTTAGGTAGTTTGGGGAATAGTAGGTCAAATATGGTTCTTGAGAGATGGAGAAATTACTCTTAGAGAGCAGTAGCTGTTGGGAAATTTAGGTTCATTAAGTAGGGTGAGAAGAAACAATTAGCAGTCAGTATCAAATGTAAGAGGGAGTGGGGAGAAACAGTTGTATAAGACAAGGACATGTGAAGGGCACAATGGAAAATTTTCAAACTTCAGAGTCTCTTTTAATCCAAGGGTCAGTTCCCTGGAGTTTAACTGCAGAATTTGTGGTTAACAGTACTTGATAAGCTTCCTCCCAGGAGCTTCAAGAGCAGTGTTATATTGTTATCATCTCCAGTAAATCAGGTCTACAGGATGAAAGTCACAGGAGTTATATGGCTTGTCTTTGGGAAAAATACCTTGATCTTTTTGTATACTGCATTAAACTTCTGTAATATTTGGCCATATCAGCCTTAAAAATAACAGAGTAAAGGATAAGGGCAGTCCCTGGAGGGCATTCAGCAACCAGCTCATACATGGATATGTCTGTGAATTCCTGTTGGAGAGCACTTAATGGCTGCAAGAACTATGAGTCGAGACTTTCGCCACAACAACTGAAGTTTCTTGGATAGTTTTGCCAGTTTAAGTTTTAATATGTCATTCATTCTGAGTTCTGGATATGGTAGAGGCAGTAAAACGTAAGAGTGACAGGTAAAGAGTTAAGAATCCCTTAATTATTGTTCTGGTGAAATGAGTAGACAAACCTATCTCTTTCACTAGGCAAATATAGGGATATTACCCAAACCTAAAATTTATTTACTATTATTCAAGCAGTTAGTTTTTAACAAGGAAGGTCTTCTAGACAGCAGACAGTAGTAAGAAAATATTCATAGCTGCATGAGTGGGATAGCTGGAATATATCTGTTGTGCTATTGAGTTGGAATCCCCAAAGTTCATATACAAGTAGAAGAAATGTTAATGGTGATTGGGGAATTTTTTTAAGTTACAGTGGGCAGCCTAATGAGTTTGGTAAAGGCTCTGGCATGCCAGCTTTCAACTGTTCAAATACAGCAGCAACCAGTTCAGATAAGGTTCCTGGCTTATCCCGAGAGATCAAGGAATCCTCCACATTGGTAATTGACTGGGAAAGTCACCAATAACTTTTAATTTTTTAAGGAAAGAGGCTTTCCATGATATGTGATGTCATTACTTAGATAATGGATTTGAGAACCATTTATAATAACATTGTCCCCAAAGAGAGAGAATAAATTCTGCAAGACTTTAAATCTTTCATACAGAACAGAAGACTATCAACATTTCATATACAGCCTTGATGTACTCCTTTTCCTGTTTGGAACCAGTGTGTTGTTCCATGTCCAGTTCTAACTGTTGCTTCCTGACCTGCATACAGATTTCTCAAGAGGCAGGTCAGGTGGTCTGCCCGAAGAATTGATGCTTTTGAACTGTGGTGTTGGAGATGACTCTTGAGAGTCCCTTAGACTGCAAGGAGATCCAACCAGTCCATCCTAGAGGAAATCAGTCCTGAATGTTCATTGAAGGGACTGATGTTGAAGCTGAAACTCCAATAGTTTGGCCACCTGATGCGAAGAGCTGACTCATTTGAAAAGACCCTGGTGCTGGGAAAGATTGAAGGCAGGAGGAGAAGGGGATGGCAGAGGATGAGATGGTTGGATGGCATCACTGACTCAATGGACGTGATTTTGAGTAAACTCCGGGAGTTGGTAATGGACAGGGAGGCCGGGCATGCTGCAGTCCATGGGGTCTCAAAGAGTCGGACAAGACTGAGTGACTGAACTGAACTGATCAACATTTCATATAAATGTGACTATGTATAAAATATGTATTTTTAGGAATGTATAATGAGGGAATTGGATATCTCTCAGATTTGGATTATGTAACTACAAGAAGTAAGAAGTTGCTTTTGTAAACCTTTGAAAAATGATTGTCGATGTGCATTACTGATTTTTCCAAGTGATGCAAATGGTTACAGTGATCTGAATGCAAGGCCATTCTAAAGAATGCTGAGCACAGATCTACTACTGGCTAAGAGGAAGGCAGTGTCTGAAGGGTATGTGAGATACTCCAATGAAACATTTTTTAAACAGCTGTATTGAGATATAATTGGTATAACAAAAAACTGAAACGTTTTTACTATTCAGAGAAATTAAATTTTTAAGTGGTTAAGTTTTAACAAGCCTGTAGTCCTAGTATCAACAAGAAATGAACTTTGCGGTTTTAGAAATCTTTTTGGTTTAAGGAAATCTTTCTCTTTTTTGTTAAGGACAGTTATTGTCAGATCAGAGCAGCTACTTACTCTGAAGGGTATTAATCTGTCAGGTTTTTTTTCCTTTTTTAGATATTACCTATCACTCCAACACAGAATGGTTGTTCTTCCAGTGTTGTTTGTCATTATAATATCAGCAGTTATCTTTATGTAGACCAGGCATAGAGGTATGCTTGTCTTTAGGTTTTCTAATTTTTTTGACTCTAAAGGGCTATTAATTTGGTCTAGTTTTTTTATTTATGGGTCTCACAAGGATCAATGTTTTGCTTGTTAAACCAAGTTTTTTTATTTATGGGTCTCACAAGGAGATGAACCTGTGGATTGATATCAGAGGGTTGCACAGTCCTAAATTCTTCAATGGAATTTTGTCTTTCCTTAGAAGGATGTGTGTGTGGGTGTATGGGTGTGGATGTGGGTGTGGGTGTGTGTGTGTGTGTGTGGATGTCTGTGGGGGTGTGTAGCTAAGTCATGTCCAACTCTTTGCAAACCCATGGACTGTAGCCTGCCAGGCTCCTCTTACAAGCCCGTATTTAGATTATGCAGATCTGACCCTGACCAAGAGTTGAAGCTATACAAGAAGAGAGATTGGCCATCATCTTCACGTATGTTGATGGGGAATCACTGCCTACTTACAAGGAGCTGAAAAAATGACTTTCTCACCTGTCCTGTCACTGAGACTCCAAGGAGGGAGATGCCAGAGGATCCCCAGCAGCGTCCTGATGAGAGTGGCCCGTGTGGAGCAGCAGGGGACCTGAGCCTGACCCAAATCCAAACCCCAGCACCAAAGACAGTGGAAGGAAATTAATCAGAGCAGCTGTTAGCACAAGCCAGTAGTTCTCAGTTCAGGGCAGGGGTGGGTCAGTGAGCAGTGGCACAGGGTACATGTGCCAGTGTCTGAAGACGTTTTTGGTGACCCAGCTTGGAAGGTTGGGGAGTGGCTGTACTACTGGCTTCTGGGAGGTAGAAGCCCGAGATGTCACTCAGCATCTTATAATGCATCCTATACAGACTCCCACAACTAAGAATTATCCAGTCCAGAATGTTAATTGTGCAGAAACTGAGAAATCCTGCTATCAGCCTTTGTGCTAAAAATGCCAGCCATCAGAAGGTTCTGAAAGGAGAGATACCTGTTTTGAAGACAGAGAACACAATTTTTAGAGCTTTAGCAGAAACTGTCAAAGTTCAAGTTAACTTGAAGACTCACTGGTCAAAAATGGTTCTCTGAATAGGGAAGAATTATTCTTATAGGTTAGGGGTGCTGGTTGTATGATTCATATTTTTACAGAAAGAGGTGGAGAAGAGTTTAAGAGCTAAGGTCATGAGCAAGAGAAGACTGAGAGGAACAGCCATGAGGGTCAAGGGCAAGTGAGGGCCAGAGTAAAAGGCTGTATTAAAAAACAAAATGAAACATGCCTGGGAGATCCATGGGAGTAGAAACATGTCCTCAAATGCAGGATTCTGTCTAGTGGTGGAATTTTGTCCCTTTAGAATAAATAAGAATAGGAAGCATGGTAACAAGTTTATTGTTCAAAGAACTATGTAATACAGGATACAGCCTGCAATACTAGTCTGGTCAAGGCAATAATATTTAGACAGAAAATATTCAGCCCGTTCTGTTTCTCCTTTAGAGCCATACCAAAGATTTTAATAGAATAATTTTAACTTCACAGATTCTTACCAGACTGATTCTTACCCAATCTTAAGTGGGCAGACTTCTTACCTCTGGTGGAATATCTCCTAAAACAAACATATGGTTAAAAGAATTTAAGGTAAAGTGATGTGGAATACAGACAGTCCTGGATTGTTTGACCTGGTCGAATGAAATCTGTAAAGATGGCAGGCTTTTATTCAGCTATACAGAGGCAAGTTTCTTTGAAATATGTTTTTAAGTACAAACATCAATTCCTCGTTAAATCTACATGTTTCTAAATGGTCCTTCACTACCTGTTTTTCTAAGAGTTAAACAAAAATATTTGAAGGAAATTTAACAGGTTTCAATAGGTGAAAAAGACTTCGTATCACAACCAGGCAGAGAAAATGACATTTTCATGAGTGGAGGCCTGCCATGGAAATACTTTTAACAAAGCATTTCCCACAAAGCACCCTGGTCAAAGACTGAGGAACAGAGATATGCATATGAGAGAGCACAATGCTTGGTAATAAACAGGCCTGTTTCTTTTTAATGTGTAATCTTTTAGCTTTCTGCCTGGATGATGTTATATAAGGCCATCATAATCAACAAATTTCACTGCTGCTGAGGAAAAGAAGAAGTCTAAACACATCAGCAATTTCTTAAGAAAGTGCAAATGCCAAACAAATCAGGAATTCATTAACTAGATGGTGCTGACATTTCCCAGTGGCTTTTGGAGAACTGAACCATTCATTCTTCAATCTTTAGCCAGGAGCGGGTGGCTCCCTGATAGTACTTATGAAGTGTGATTTTGTTTAGATTCAATAAATAAATAAATAAACATGATCTGATGTGTACTCCTAACTTCAAGTTTTAGTATTCTATTGGAGATGACCCAAGGTGACTTACCAGGTGACAGACTTTCCGTATCTTATTCCGAATTCATGCTTATAGTTCATCTCTGACCAGAGACTAAATTGTCAGCATCATTTATAGCTTGTTCTATCAGAGAGCAAATATATTACAACTTCTTTCTAAACCTCTTTTACATTTTTCTGTAGATTATATTGGTTGTCCTTTTTAAAATATTAATTTCATAACTTCATCCTTTATAACGTGCGATTTGCTGGAGGCAGAATCTATTCCCAGTCTATAGAAACAGCAAGGCTAAATATAGATGATAATTTCTTTCTCTTTACCACAGAAGTAGAAAACCACAGGTCAGAGTAAGAGGTACCCTAAAAGGAAGACGATAAGGACATAAAATAGCTAGGCACATGGCTTCAGCCAGGATGGGACAGGCAGAGACAGCCTATTTGAGTAAATGTTGAATAATTAAATCAAACAAACTTTCACAATCACGTTAAGTAACAAAGAATTCCTAGCTCAAGCTCCTTCCCCAAATCCTTCTTCATTCGTATCTTTCATAATACAGGACGCTGACTTTTGAATCATTTTAAGCTTTCCACAAAATGTGAAACTATTAATCTTAGTTGCATTAAGTGAAGAAATAGATACATCCAACATTCTATGATGATGTCAAGATTATGTTAACATTTCAAAGAGCTTCTTACTCTAAATCATATTGGTATCGCTCTGGGCATTTTGACATGACATTGGCCCAAAAGTGTTACTTGTTGATAGAATTATATTTGTTTCCAAAATGTTAAACAGACCTTAATTGATTTTTTTCTGAGTTTAAAACATTTTTAATTTTGGTATTGATTAAATAAATATAGTTATTGCTTTGAGTATTATTATATCTGAGTATCATTTTAGATCATTTTTCAAAGTTTGGTTTATTGTATTTTGTCATGCAGTAAGAAATAGGAGTAAAGAAGAATATATTACTGTTTATAAATGTAGCAATTTGCATAATTGAACTCTTTCAAGTTGCATATTTTTCAGTCTTTCCTAGTGAATTTGAAAATATTTACATTATTTTCTGTTAGAAATAAAAAGTCATATTCTATTCAGCCAGTGACTCACAATGAAAATGAAGATCCATAATCCTTAGTGGACTCTAAAATTTTACTGTCTGTATAAGATTACAGATGAGATCTTGAGTATCATGGCTCCTGTGGATTAATGTTCCCCTATGCATATAGTCTACTTAGGCAGAGAGTTAAACAGTTGCTTTGAAATTTTATATAATTAATATATCAAATTCTAAGGCCTCTAGTTATCTAATATATACTGTAAATCCAAGAAGTACTCAAATATATTGGCAAAAACTTAATAGATGGTAGTAGATAATTTTTATAAACAGTGATGGACCTCTTACATATACAACTAGAATTATCATCTATAAGTATCATATTCTTCTTATACTCAGAAATATATTTGTAATAATTTTGTTTATTTATTTTTGACTGTGCCGGATCTTCATTGCTATGTGGGCTTTTCTGTAGTTTCAGCGAGCAGGCGTCAACTCTATTTGTGGTATGTGCGTTTCTCATTGCAGTGGCTTCTCCTGTTGTAGACCATGGACTCTAGGGTGCACTGGCTTCAGTAGCTGCAGTCTTTGGGCTCAGTAATTGCACCTCCTGGGCTCTAGAACACAGTCTCAATAGTTGTGGAGCACGGGCTTAGTTGCTCTGCGACACGTGGGACTCTCCCGTGTCAGGGATCTAACCTGTGTCTCCTGCGCTGGCAAGTGGATTCTTCACCACTGAGCCACCATGGAAGCCCTCTACTTGGAAATTTTAACCAGAAGTTTTAACTGTGTTCATACACCAAAACAGTATGTGTTTATAAATCTTCTGAAGGTTTCAAAACTGCTGGTCCTCGTGCCCAAGTTCTATCAGTTATCTTTCAATTACTTAATTTTGCCTTCTGATACTTTCCTCAAAAGGAGTTTATTTGGACAGTATTTCCTAAGCACTTGCATATTCAAAACTGTTTTGAAATAGCCTTTATACTTGAAATACTCTTGATTGAAAATAAAATCATAGGCTTTGAACATTGTTTCCTTGGATAAATGTAAGGTTTTTTTAAGACAATCTTTTTTAAAGTCCAATAATTCTACTGATGTGCCTGTGTGGAATATTCTGGGACAGTTTTTATCTGCTAAAAGTGTTCCCCTTCAGTTTGAAATTTTAAGTGATTTTGTTTACTTCAAGCAAGTATTTAGTTATAGTCTTAAGTAATATTGTCTCATTGTTTTAGGTTTTTTTTCTGGGACTCCAATCATGCATTTTTTGGATTGCTTTTGTGTGATTTATATCTATCATTTTTTCCTATTATCATTTTAAAATCTACTTGACTTCATTCACCTGCCTTTTTGCATTTCTATCTTCTCTTAATGTGCTTCTGTGCTCTTAATAATCAGTGTATTTTTCAGTTTATTGGATGCCAATAAACTTCACAATTAAAAGACATAATCAGTATGCAGATGATTCCAAATTATTTATCTCCAGCTTTAACTGCCCTCAATCTCCTAACTTGTATATACATTTACCTGCTTGATTTCTTTACTTGATATATATATATATAATTGACCTCTCACAGTTAATCAAATCCTAGAATTTTCTCCAGAAAACTCTTTCCCTCGCAGTCTCTCCTAGATCAGTGCATGAGGTCAGATCCATGCAATTGCTCAAGTCAACAATTTTTTCTTTTTCTTCATCCCTCGTATCCAGTCTATCAGTATGTCCCGTTGGCTCATAGATAGCCAACAGGAATTTGCTGGATGGCTCAGGAAACTCAAACAGGGGCTCTCTGTCAACCTAGTGGGATGGAATGGGGAGGGAGATATGAGGGAGGTTCAAAAGGGAGAGGATACATGTATACCTATGGCTGATTCATGTTGATGTTTGACAGAAAACAACAAAATTCTGTAAAGCCATTATCCTTCAATTAAAAAATAAATTAACTAAAAAAGAATATATCCACAAAGAGCCCACCTCCTTCATCTCCACTCTTAGATAGAGCCATTATCATCTCTCATCTGGGTAACCCCAATGACTTCCTGATTTGCAGTTTCATGCTCTTTTGCTCCTAGAATATATCCAAAGTGGTCTTCTTAAAGTATGAAGTAGACCATGTCACAACACTACTTAAACCTGTGCTTTAGCATCCCATTGCTCTTGGAAAAAATCAAATTTCTTCTCATGGAGCCTGCAAGGCCCTGAATAATCCAGAAATTTCCCTCTTATCTGTTGGACTCCACATCTATTTGTCTTCCTCCAAGTTTATTCTTACCTTAAAGCCTTTGTACTTCTTACACCCTCTGACTGAAATTCTCTACCTGAAAACTGTCCTAATGCTGGTTATTTTATAACCAACCAAAATCATCATATCCTCAATGAGGCTTTCTCTGACCATCCAATGAAATTTTTGATCCCCGCCCCCAAGTTATCCCTTCATAGAATCCTGTTTCATTGTTTTCATGGTGCTTAACACTGTTTACCACAAAAATTATCTTATTTATTTTCTTTCTTCCACTCCTGTCACATGATTTACATGAGAGTAAGTCCTTGTATGACTTATTCATCAGTGTCCTCAGTACCAAGAAAAGGACTTGACATGTTTATACTAATTGAATAGACATTCAGTGAGTAGTGGTTGATATGGTTGATTGAATGAATGAATAAATCATTCCAAACAAGCATATTGTATTCTTTCCATACAATATGCTTGTTTTCACCTAGATTATTTAATTTCACCTGGATTATTTAAGTGACTTACTTGTTTTAAAGTAAGTATGATAAAAAGCAGAGTCTAGTTCAATAGCTATTCCTATAAAGATCATAGGAATCAGGAAAACAATCTAGTTTGTTTAGGATCTTTGTGCTTCCTACTCATCCATTAAAATAATCCAGATAACTTTTCTTTCATAATAGTAGTCTCATTCAATTTTTTCATTGTGCAAGAGACATAGGATCCCAAATAAAAGAAAGCTTTTTAAAAATCTCAAGTGAAACAAAATAAATGGAGGTTTTTTTTTTTTTTCCTCTTAGTCCACAAAGAAAGAGAACTAATGCATGAATCTCCAGTATCCTCAGCCTTGGGTGCCAAAAGGGCCAAGATGGCTGGGTGGAGTGACGATTACTCTGCAGATGGGTCTGCATTGAGATCTGTGTTCCAACAGAAGGAAATAAAGCAAAAAAGAAAAAAAAAAAGGCAGATTAAGAGAGCATCAAGGTGGCCAAACAGCTTGATTTACTCTCACATCTCAGAAACTTTCATTAAGATTTACATCATGATGCTGACCTAAGTGGCAAAGCAATTTTTTCATAGCTGAACAAAAAAGCTAATACTCTCCAGTTGGGTCAGGTAACCTTTTTCTTGCTCACAGCAAGTAATGGAGTTTGTCTCATGTGAGTAAGACTGACCAATGGACATGTATCGCTGCATTCCTGCGAAGCAGTTTCCCCATATGATAAATCTGCACTCTGCTTATTAAGATTTTTTTTTAAAGCCCTTTGTCATTTTATTCATTTTTCTTAGTGAGCCTAAGAAAGGCTATAGGCATACTTTTTTTAAAGAAAAATGCATAGGCTGACATTAAAATGCCCAGCATGATTTTCAAAAGCACCTGAAATAAAAATGACCTAGTACCTTTAGGAACCAAGTTCCTAAAATAAAAGTAAAAAGCAAAACACACACACAATATTAAAGAGATTAAAGTGGTGTTAGAAATTAGTTAGAATAAATGTTGTTTTATGCAATTGATTTCAGAAAAAACTGGTTTTTATAAGTGAGAACAATCACAGAGAGGAAAAACAACAAAAAGATAGAAAAATGACTGTCTTAGAAGCTTGCATTAACAATCCTGGAGCAAGAAAACAGTAATCATAGGGTAAATTAATGAACTACACTAATGCTATTGAAAGAGGTTGGGGCTACAACCATCTCAGCCGAGAGAAATCACAGGCTTAGTTCCTCCGCTCTGACCCTGGCCATGTCAAGGAGTTTCCTTTTCCCAACTACGATCAACTGATTCTCTCTATCTACTGCTAACACTTATGGAATCTCTATGTGAATGTAAGTATTCTTTCCTCAGTAAAGAAGGTTTAGAGGAGTATATTATTTAGCTTGCAATGTTGACAGCAAACATATTTCATATAAATTACACAAATCAAATAATTAAATCTAAGGTAAAAGAAAATTAAAAGTTAAGAGCCATTTCATTAAGATATAATTTGTTGTAAAATATTCATTTCTCTTGCTTTCATGGTAGCAATATTCTTTGTGGCAGTTATGATGCTTATTTGTCCCAGTATCTTCATTTTTATAGAAAAGGTAACTACACAGAAACATTGTCTTAGACATTAATGGCTTTAAGTTCTTAATAATTTGTACTTTTGAGATGTAACATACTCCAATGAGAAATGATGTTCGAGTAGTCAAATAGATACTGAAAACTGAAAGTGTTTAGAAATTTTGTCTTTTAAATGATTACTGCTGCAGTATTTCAAGAGGAGTCATACCACATTTTAGAAAACAACTGTAGGTTTTAAAATTCCTCAAATGTTCATGTTCCATCAATATCACATTCCTTTACTATTTCATTGTTAAGTGTTAGATGTAAATTTTTACATAGCCGTATTATATACTTTTTGTGTAATTCTTCAAATTATCTATTGCATCTAGAACTGTGCTTCTCAAACCTTAATATGCATGTAAGCCACATGGGATCCTGTTAAAATGTAGTTCATTGTTTCAGGGCCTGAGATTCTGCATTTGTAACTTCATACGGTGCCAGTCTTGATCATCTGTGGACCACACAGAAAGGCCATAATATTATTAAAATAAAAATTAGTGTTTTATCTTTGAACTATAGCTTTTAAAAATAAAATATATTAAGCTGCTGAATTTTTTTATTTCATGAACATAGAAAAACACCAAACTACATACAAGTTTTTAAACTGAAGTATAGTTGATTTACAATGTTGTGTTAGTTTCAGGTATACAGCACAGTGATTCATATATGTGTGTGTGTATATATATATATATATATATATTCTTTATATAAATTCAGTCATATACATATAT
Organism: Okapia johnstoni; assembly: GCA_024291935.2. NCBI lineage: Eukaryota > Metazoa > Chordata > Mammalia > Artiodactyla > Giraffidae > Okapia > Okapia johnstoni. The sequence continues at coordinate 76,706,051 of CM044316.1, read as the reverse complement.
ATTTTTTTCAGTTCTTTTGCTATATTTTATGGTTGTTGTTTAGTCGCTAAGTCCTTTCTGACTTTTTGTGACCCCGTGAACTGCAGCATGCCAGGCTTCCCTGTCCTTCACCTATCTCCCTGAGTTTGCTCAAAGTCATATCCATTGAGTCATTGATGCCATCCAGCCATCTCATCCTCTGTTGTCCGCTTATCCTCTTGCCCCCAATCTTTTCCATCATCAGGGTCTTTTCCAATGAGTGAGCTCTTTGCATCAGGTAGCCAAATTACTGGAGCTTCAGTTATCAGTCCTTCCAATGAATATTTAGGATTTATTACCTTTTGGGTTTACTAGTTTGATCTCCTTGCTGCCCAAGGGACTCTCAAGAGTCTTCTCTAACACCACAGTTCAAAAGCATCAATTCTTCAGCGCTCAGAATTCTTTATGGTCCAACTCTCACATCCAAATGACTACTGGAAAAACCATAGCTTTGACTAGATGGACCTTTGTTGGGGAAGTGATATCTCTGCTTTTTAATATGTTGTCTAGGTTTGCCATAGCTATTCTTCTAAGGAACAAGCATCTTTTTAACTTCGTGGCTGTCTTCAACATCCACATTGATTTTGGAGCCCAAGAAAATGAAATCTGACACTGTTTACACATTTTCCCATCTATTTGCCATGAAGTGATAAGACCAGATGCCATGATCTTCGTTTTTTGAATGTTGAGTTTTAAGCCAGGTTTTTCACTCTTCTGCTTTTTACCTTCATCAAGAAGCTCTTTAGTTCCTCCACTTTCTGCCCTTAAAGTGGTATCATCTGCATATCTGAGGTTGTTTCTCCCAGCAATCTTGATTCCAGCTTGTGAATCATGCAGCCTGGCATTTCAAATGATGTACCGTGCATATAAGTTGAACAAGCAGGGTGACAGTATACAGCCTTGATGTACTCCTTCCCCAGTTTTGAGCCAGTCCATTGTTCCATGTCCAGTTCTAATTGTTCCTTCTTATCCTGAGATACAGGTTTCTCAGGATGCAGGTAATGTGGTCTGGTATTTGCTTCTTGTCCTGCATACAGGTTTCTCAGGAGGAATGTAAGATGGTTTGATATTCCCATCTCATTAAGAATATTCCACAGCTTGTTGTGATCCACACAGTCAAAGGATTTGGTATAGTCAAGGAAGCAGAAGTAGATGTTTTTTTGAAATTCCCTTGCTTTTTTATGATCCAATGTATGTTAGCAATTTGATCTCTGGTTCCCTTGCCTTTTCTAAATCCAGTTGTAATCTGGAAGTTCTTGGTTCACATACTGCTGTAGCATAGCTTGAAGGATTTTGAGCATAATCTTGCTAGCATGTGAGATGAGTGCAATTGTATGGTAATTTGAACATTCTTTGGCATTGCCCTTCTTTGGTATTGGAGTGAAAACTGACCTTTCCCAGTCCCGTGGCCACTGCTGAGTTTTCCAAATTTGCTGGCATATTGAGTGCAGCACTTTCACAGCCTCGTCTTTTAGGATTTGAAATAGCTCAACTGGAATTCCATCGCCTCCACTAGCTTTGTTCGTAGTGATGCTTCCTAAGGCCCACTTGACTTCACACTCCAGGATGTCTGGCTCTAGGTGAGTGACCACACCATCGTGATTCTCTGAGTCTTTAAGAGATTTTTGTATGGTTCGTATGTGTATTCTTGCCACCTCTTCTTAATCTCTTTGGCTTCTGTTAGGTCCTTACAATTTCTGTTATTTGTTGTGCCTATCTTTGCATGAAATGTTCCCTTAGTATCTTTGATTTTCTTGACGAGATCTCTAGACTTTCCCATTCCATTGTTTTCCTCAATTCTTTACATTGTTAATTTAAGCAGGTCTTCTTATCTGTCCTTGCTATTCTCTGGAACTCTGAATTCACTTGGGTATATCTTTCCCTTTCTCCTTTGCCTTTTGCTTCTCTTCTTTTCCCAACTATTTGTTAGGCTTCCTCAGACAACTACTTTGCCTTCTTGTATTTCTTTTCCTTGTGAATGGTTTTGATCACTGCCTCCTATACAGTATTACGAATCTCCATCAATAGTTTTCAGGCACTCTGTCTATCAGATCTAATCTCTTGAACCTGTTTGTCACCTCCACTGTATAATCATAAGGGATTTGATTTAAGTCATACCTAAATGGCCTAGTGGTTTTTCCCTACTCTCTTCAATTTAAGCCTAAATTTTGCAATAAGGGGCTGATGATCTGAGCTGCATACAGCTCCAGGTCTTGTTTTTGCTGACTGTATAGAGCTTCTCCATCTTTGACTGCAAAGAATATAGTCAGTCTGATTTCAGTACTGACTATCTGGTGATGCTCATGTGTAGAGTCATCTCTGGGTATAGTTTCCTCTGCTATTGTCCTTGTTGGTTATCTATTTTATATGAAAGTGAAAATGTTAGTTTCTCAGTTGTCTCTGACTCTGCGATCCCATAGATTGTAACCTGCCAGGTTCCTCTGTCCATAGGATTTCCCGGGCAAGAATACTGGAGTGGGTTGCCATTTCCTTCTGCAGGGTATCTTCCTGACCCAGGGATTGAACCCAGGTTTCCCACATGCAAGCAGATTCTTTATTGTCTGGGCCACCAGAAAAGCCGTCTATTTTATATATAGTAGTGTATTTATGTTAATTGCAACCTAATTTATTTCTTCCCCCCTTTTCCTTTGGTAACCCTAAGTTTGTTTTCTATGTCTGTGACTCTCTTTCTGTTTTGAAAGCAAGTTCATTTGTATGTTATTTTTTAAAGATTCTACATATAAGTGATATGATATTTGGCTTTCTGTCTGGCTTACTTCACTTACTGTGATAATCTCTAGGTGTTTCCAGGATGCTGCAAATACAGTTATTCCATTCTTTTTATGACCAAGTAATATTCTGTTGTGTGAGTATTACATCTTCTTTATCCATTCATCTGTTGATGGACACAGGTTGCTTCCATATCTTGGCTGTGGTAAATAGTGCTGCAACAAACATGGGGTGCATATATATCTTTGAATTAGATATATATGTTTTCATGTTTTCACTGGATAAATGGCTAGGAATGGGATTACAAGGATTGAATGGCAGCTCTATTTTTAATTTTTCAAGGAACCTCCATACTGTTCTCCATAGTGACTGTTCCAATTTACATTCCTACCCACAGTGTAAAAGTGTTCCTTTTTTACCTACACCCTTTCCAGCATTTATTATTTGTAGACATTTTGATGATGACCATTCTAATCAGAGTGAGGTGACATGTTATTATAGTTTCAATTTACATTTGTCTAATAACTAGTGGTGTTGAGGATTTTTTCCCGTGCCTTTTGGCCATCTATATGTCTTTGGAGAAATATCTATTTAGATATTCTGCCCATTTTTGGATTGAGGTGTTTTTTTTTTATATTGAGTTGTGTGAGCTGTTTGTATATTTTGGAAATTAATCCCTTGAAGGTCACATCATTTGCAAATACTTTCTCCCATTCTGTAGGTTGTCCTTTCATTTTGTTTATCATTTCCTTTGCTGTGCAAAAGCTTTTGTCACAGACCCAAATGTAAGACTGGATATGAGAAAACTAGAGGAAAACATAGGCAGAACACTCTTTGACTTAAACTGCAGCGTCTTGTTAGATCCATCTCCTAGAGTAATGGAAATAAAAACAAAAATAAACAAATGGGACCTAATTAAGCTGCTGTGTTTTAATCAAGTTAATTTCTTTTTTTTTTTTTTTTTTTTTATATTTAATTAGATAAATAATTACAATATTTTTGGACCAGAATTAGTGAAGAAAAGTCCCCGGCAATTGTGTTTTTTCCCAAAACACAAATTTCATGTTCCAATAAACCTACTGCCATGGAAAGTCCCTGTTTCCACAGCTTGAAGTTCAAATACAGGGACTAGAAACAACTGCTCTCTTAGCTGATCTCAGCTGTTTTGAAATTGCCCAGAGAAGCACAAGTCGTGTCTAACAGTGAGAGGACTCAAAGCCACACTACGTTTCTCAGGCTGGCCCACAATGTTAGATTACTCTGAGCTGTGCAGTAGAACTATGCCTGTGCTTAGTGTATAGGTCAAGCGTAATAAATGGCTGTGAATTAAAGTCATTAAGGAACACATATGATACCACAGATATATTGTAGAGGGATTTATCGTACGTTCTTTATAAAGAGAAAAACTGAGGAGAGTGTCTCCTTATAATCTGTTAAACATGTTAACAACTTGCTAGAACAGTGTGAAGCCAAGAGAACCAAACTACTTGCAGGCGTCTCCTTGAATAACTGTCTGAGTTTCTACTGTGGGAAACTGGACCTCTCACTAAGCTGCCAGCAGGCTCTCAATCAGCTCTCAGTAAGGCCCTACAGAAGATGCTTATCTGGTCAATCCCCACAGATATATCCTATCTACACCCAAAACTGTCTCTTTACCGGTAAAAGTAATCAACTCTAATTATATTACATATTTTCAGCTCAACTGTTCTGAGCAAAAACAAAAAGAGTATGTCTACAATATTTTAAAATATACACAAGAAAATAAACCTTAACTTAAACAATACTCATTTGCACAGGGCCTCAATCTTTTTTCCTTTATTTCCATAAATTTTGACCAACTTAAAGTGAAGTCAAAATCACTCAGTTGTGTCCGACTCTTTGTGACTCCATGGACTTTAGCCCACCAGGCTCCTCTGTCCATGGGATTTTCCAGGCAAGAATCCTGGAGTGGGCAGCCTTCCCCTTCTCCAGGGGCTCTTCCTGACCCAGGGATGGAACTCAGGTCTCCTGCATTGCAGGCGGGTTCTTTACTGTCTGAGCCACCAGGGAAGCCCTAAGGTTCAACTTAAAGCCTATTAAGATGCCTCCCCTTTTATTTGCAAATCACATTTTTCTGGCCCCACCATAGTCTCCAACTCAAAGCGGTGACTTACATGCTTAAATTTGGAATCGAAAATAGGCCTGCTGGAGCCAGACCTGCAGGTGAGGTGTCTCATTATCTGTTTGCTGGCTTCAGACTTTCCAGATCCTCTTTCTCCACTAAAATAAGACAGAAAAAATATATGCTTACTGTTTTGGCAAATATAGTAAAAAACGAACCAGAGAGTAATTCTCAGACACAAAGAAGGTAAGCAAATGACATGACGACTTTTAATGAGAACATGACATCATTTGACTTTTCCATTTGATTCACTCATTAGTATAAACGCAGAAAATTTCTATACTGATGAAACTCCCATATTAAAAATAAACAATTTCTATAATATAATTATCTAAGTATTTTTCAATCCTTAAGTTATATCTATCTGATGCCTACATTTTGGATTATTAATGATAAATGTATATACATTACATAGTAATTTATGCCATAATGGAGGTACTTAAGAATTTTAAATGGGGACTTAACAGTCAACAAATGGCAGATAATATTAATTGAAATACAAAATGTCAAATTAGCCACTACATTTATGCAAAAAATGTTTCTTCTTTGTTTTATTTTAAGATACCAATCTGAATATCAGTGGGAAAAGGAGCAGAAGCTCTTTACCAAAGTGTTGTTATATCAGAAATTTATTTCAGTTACTGAGTATGTTCCTCCAGAAAAAAATAGAAATATCAATCCTATTAGAAAAAGATACTTTATTTTCATTTGTCATAAAATTATCCTAATATGCCAAATTTGTTAGAATAATACACTCTACTGCCATCTACTGTAAGATTGTCAAACTTACAAATAGTCTATATGTGGAGATACACAAATTTACAAACTTACATAATATACAAATAGCTTATTGTGGAGACAACAAAAGCCATAAGACAAGTGCAAATATTTTCTAACTAGTAGAGTCATGTACCAGGTATCCAGTGCACCCTTAGGCATGGCTCCTTGTGTGGTATTCAACCTAAACGAACATCCCTGGGAGCTGGCCTCCGCACCTCTGATCTGAGAAGCATCTGAAGGCTGGCCCTGTAAACTATAATGAGAAGTGTACCATTAACATAGTACACTGGGTCATTCCATTTAAGAGAGAACACTTTACGCTAAATTACTCATAACTGTCCTAAATATAGTAACTGCTCGAAACATTTTTGATAAATACTAAATAGAGACATCTGTCATCTTCTATTTCTGTCCTTTGGATATATTTTAGAAAGTGGTCACATAAATCTGACAGGAAAAAAAAATGTTTAAAAGTTGTATTCAAAGAAAGTCTGGCAACATGTTGGGCTAAACTTATACAAATAAAATTTTTCTCATTACCAACTCATAGATAGGCTGGACACATAACAACTAGAAATATTTAAGTGCATGATAAAGTTAATAAATGAAAACATCAGAAATCTATGGCTATAAGAAAAAAGAGAGAAATAAAACTAGAGCCCAGACTTAGCTGGTTCATGGATGTTTCCAACCGGGTACAGGCCCTGAACGTTGAGGACAGTGACCATATAGGGTTCCAGTGACCATATAGGAGTGGACACGCAACCACAAGCTGTAAGAAGTGAATGATTTCATCCATAATCATTCTGTTTACTACAGCTCCCCCACATCTGTTTCTTTTGGCCAAAGCCCTCTCAGAACCTCCCCATCTCTTACCTTTTCCCTTGCAGGACAATTCAGTACTAGAGCCATTAGGTGGTCTATATGTGGTGAGAGTGAGAGGCAAAGGCCCAATGTGGAGAATCAAAGTCCAAATGAGACCAAGAGGGAATCTGCATGGGGTGGGAAATTGGTCCAGAGTGAGTTCAGGGCCCAGGTGGAGTGAAGAGAGTTCCTATACAGTAGTGCAGAGCAGCTCAGAGGATTGAAACCAGAGTTGAGTAAGGAGGGCATCCAAGCAGGATGTCAGAGCCAGTGGGATGAGGTGGGGACACAGGGTACATACAAGGGAGTGATGAATACAAATAACCACATTTCTTACTGTCAGAAAAAAGGAATCACAAATATAGAAAGGGACAAATTGTATTGAACTCTGTGCTGTTGATCTGGAATCAGATAACAGTGAACTACTGGTTTTCAAATATAAAAATAGAGATAGAAATAAATATATACGTATTTTTATGTGATATTATTTACACATATCCTTAGCTCTCTCCCCTAAGAAGGCTGAAACTAGTTTGAAAATAAAAACAAAGCAGTGAGCATAGGTAGCATCAGATCTTGGTTTTGAACATCATTATCCACTTATGGGAAGAACCTGGGCTCCTGAAGAAATGTCTGTTTCCAGGGCTGGGACAGGAAAATATAGTGTCTGAAACATTCTGTTGTGCTGGGAAAGAGAGAAGTGTTCAAGGAATAGAGGGGTCATGTCAAAAAGAGAACAGGAGTCAGCTTCAAGGAGCTCTCAGTGCCAAATTTTGGATAATATAGCACCTAATAAATATGACACTAATAGATTGTAGCTTATTGAATAAAATAGGAAACCATAGTCCATTTTGATGAATGAATAAATTGAAAGCTTTTGTAAAGTATCCACCTTCACAAACTGTCCCCCCAAGTACTTATTAATTACAGCATTTAAGGGAGTAACTTCAAAATGGGGATCCAAATATCATCCTAAGAGAGGAAAGGAAACATTAGAATACCAAGATAAATTGAAGTTTGTGCACCACCTTATAGGAAGCTAGTGATGAGAACACAGCATCACTTTTGTGATACTTTGCCAAAGATGTATAAACTGAATCAAATCATGAGAGAATGTCAGACAAAACCAAACTGAGTAACCTTCTGCAAGATAATGCTTCTATAATCTTCTAAAGTGTTAAGGTCACAAAAGCCAAGGAAAGACTAAGAAAGTGGTCTAGACAGAAGAAGCCAAGATAGCTAAATGTAACATGTGAAACTTAATTGGAGTCTGAGCTTTATATTATAATAAGTATCAGTATTAATGTCTCAATACTGATGGTAGTGTTGTGGTTATACTAGAGAATGTATTTGTTTGCAGAAAATGTACACTAAAGTATTTGGAGTCTCAAGGTGGTAAATGATTCTCAAATGATTCAGGGGCAACGTTATGTTTTTTATTGCATTTGAAACTTTTGCATAAGTTTGAGATTGTTTCAAAATTTTTAAATGACATTTAAAAAAATGTCAGTGTTGCATCTGTATAAACAGTGACAAATGCAAAGATATTTGTTTAGCCTAAAATGGTGAGATATGAAGAATAATAGAAGATAATTTAGAGCACATTTCTGCTAGGCGTGATTCTAATTACTTTTTACATATGTCAACTAATTAAATTTCACAGCACTGGGAACATTATAAAAAGCAGACCTGAGGCACATAAAGGTTACATAATTTGCCCAAAAGTATACCAAAAGTAAGTGGCAAATCTGGTGTTGTGTTTATATAAAATATTTATGTCCTCTCTAGCCACGTAGAAATATAATTGGTCGAGATAATGTTTCTCTGGGGTTTGCTTTAATACTATCTTTGTTTAAGTAAAACTCTGTTGATCCCTATCAACTGCATCAAGCTTCACATATGGAATATTTGTCCAAAATCAAGATGTGAATCCTTGCAATGAGAGTGACAGAAAACTCCCTACTCAAAGTCAGCCAGTTCACATGGCAGGAGCAGTTATTGAAGAGCTCATTTTAGCACAGCTGAGTCAGTAGAGCCCCCTTTCCCCTGTCTGCCTTCCATATGTATATGTTATGATCACAGCTGGCAGCAATGGTAGAGTTTGGGCAGAAGATAAAACCTAAGAGATGGTCTGTCAAGACAGTGGATATTCTTTATGGGGAGAGACTCACAACTGGTATCGGCAACAGCAATAATTTTAAAAAAATAGCTAAGACCTCCAATGACACACTGAAGATAAAAAGTCAGATAAACTCCAATGTCAAATATTCTAAAGTTATTCACATCTGGAATAAAGTCCCATTTACTTCTGCAGTTGAGAACACCTGCCTGCTGCAGACACATTCTCAGGAAATTGTGCCTGTCAGTACAGAACAAGCAACTTACCCGCTTCTACCCACCTAAGTGCCTCCCCACAAATGAATGACATTGAAGAAGAAAACTTACTTAAATGCAAAGAAAATTTATACTAAGCTTTCATTCATAAACACTCTGATAAACATTATCAACATTAAAAAATCTTAGCAAGAAAAGGGACGATCAAGATGAACATGTTGATCACTATTTGGAGATTGCCAGTTGAAAAGTGAATGGTGAATATGCATGACCAATGAAAGAAGAGAAAAACTGAATTGCTAATAAACATATAAAAAGATGTTCAAATAGAGGGACAAAAAGCTCATCCTTTGTATGCATGTGGTTCTGCATAATATGCAGGCATCCCATAGAAGTGCACAGCTGCAGCATTATAACCCCACCCCAGATTTGCTCTGACCAACGTCAATGAAGGGAAGGGTGAAGGGGGGCCCTTTCAGGAGGCCCACTTCAAGCTGTATACTTAGGAGTTCATTTTGCCTAGAAAAGGGGATAGCCAGATATGGAGGTCTATGTCAATACATGAGCTGTAACTAGCAGTGTAAATAGAGATGGGATAAAAACTTTTGGAAAAATCTTCCTGTATAGACACATAGTGTGAAGATATTTGTATCTCTTGTGAGTGCTCACCAAATTATGACCTCATTAGAGGAAGATTTTAACAATCAGATGGAAGATTACTCAATCTGAGGATATCAGTCAGCATCTATTTCCAGCCACTTAATTGCTCAGTGGACTCATGAAGAAAGTGGCCATGGCTGCAGGTAGAGATGATACATGGGTGAAGCATTGTGATTTCTCCTAAGATTCATCTGGCTACAGCCAACTACTGTGTATCCAAGCTTCCAAAAGCACAGACCAACCCTGAAGCCCTGATAATGGTTCCATTCTGAAAAAAAAAGAAAAAAACCAGCTACTTGGTACCAGGTTGATTAAATCGGATTGCTTCCATCCTGAAAGGAGGAGTGCTTGGTTCTTACTGAAATAGACACTGGGACAATACATTTGCCTCATCCACCATCATAGACTTTTTCATGGCCTCATTTCTGACCAAGGAGATGACCCTCCTATCATCTATCATATGTTAATGGTAGTTAAGTTTATACCTCTGTCGACTGAAAAACAAGCACAACCTAAATGTTGAGAGTTATGTTTTATTTAGCAGGAATTTTTAGAACGTCAAGTCCATGAGGCAGCATCTCAAGTAACTCTGATAGAACTGCTCCAAGGAGGAGAGAGGGGAACTAGAATATATAGGAGTTTTGCAACAAATGGCAGATAGTCGAAACATAAAAAGATTACTGTTAATTAAAGAAAACTAGATATCCCAATTTAAGAAATTTAGCTCTTTTCTGTGTTTGGGAAGATACAAGAGTTTGGGCTCACTGAAATCATTCCTTTGATATGCACTTCAGCTATCTGGGGCCAGTATCCTGTATTTTCACATCCTGAGTTTCCTCGGGGCTCACGTTAGGAAGTGGCTGCAGTCTGATGGCTGCTGTATGACAGGTATTCTTTTCCTTCCTGAGTTCCCTCAGGGCTCCCCAGCTCGCCCTTGGCAATGGCTGCAATCGCAGACTGTGACATCCTTTCTTTACTGGTAAGGCAGAAAATAGGCTGCTTCTCACCTCCATATTAAGTTAGAGAACATCAAAATGAGTTCAGCTAAAGAATAAACATTAACCAAAGATAGTGGAACATTGTATCCTTTGTGGGGAGAGGGTTAGCCTGTTTAACTTATACATAAGATGGGTGCTTCATCCTGTTATGTGTAACATAGGAACGTGTAAACTTGGCTAAGTTAAACTGCATTCATTAGCATTCAATTCTTGGAATATTCCTGGTTAGAGTGGTCACAACAGACATCTGTATGAGATCTAGAGGGCAGAAGGGAAGGGACAGCCATGTTTTACTGTCTGAAGGTCACCGAACTTCAGGCCTTGTTTGGAGCCCACATAAGTTTTCGCTGATCTAGTGCCTCACTTTGTCAGCGTGGATAGCAGCAGAGCTCAAAGCTCCTCCAGCTGTAGCCAAATCATTCTTTCAGTTTCTCAGAGTTCTGGATCGGCTACCAATGTGGCTCCTCAGCAAAACAATAGCTTCTCCAGCTGTTTCCATGGAAATGGAGTTGGAGACTTTGAGATGACAGTTGTGCTGGTGATGGATGCAGGTTTCATGCGGCTTGTTCCTCCTGGTTGCTAGTTGTTGCTGGTCCCCTTCACTTCGCTCCCTCGTTTCTTCCCAGTATCCTGCCATGTGTCCTCAGGCTCAGGACCAGACAGAAGGAACAGCCACACAAGCGCTGTTTTTACCAGTCCTTGCCGTTTCTTAAAATCAAATCCCTATAATGGTCCTTTATTCAATATTTTTCCCAGTACTTTGGCTTCTTCAATAGAACCCTCACTGATAGACGAGACTATTTGCTACTTATTGACCTGTTAAAAAGAAAAAATATTTTGATTTCTGAAATTACTCAATATTGTCTCCCCAGGTAAAAGAAAGAATGTGAGACAATAATAGGCAAACCTTTACATCTCTAAGTGTGATTTAGGAGGAAATATTCATTAAAGTGTTTTATCCCTGGTTCCTGAGAAAGCAAAGACTGAGACAAGAGGGAAGCCCTAATCTGTTATTTGGGAAGTCCTTAAGGATGAGACAAAGAGAAGTGCAGCAAGGAAGTATGAGAAGCCATAGAAAATGAAACAGTGCAGCCTCACAAGGCAAGGAAACTGCTAGGTCATGTGGTAGATGCGCTAACACAGAGACTTCTTTAGAGAGGCTGCAAGGAGAAGCCATGCCCCGAGTCCCCTGTGGGAAACGGGGTGGAGGGCGCTGGACCTGCAGGGGCCTCCCATCTCCTCCTCCCCAGCAATCGTCATGGGACGCATAGAGTGCTCCTGCCCCTGGAAGGCGAGTGCAGAGAAAAAGAGAGCGAGCTGGGCAGTCAGGCAAGAAAAGGAAATTTATTAGAGGAAAAAGAGAGGGTGACTGGCTCTTAGGAAGAACCAGTGTTCTCCCATTCTGATGGAGTCCTTCTTATACCCCACCAATGAAAAGTTCTCTGAAGGGATGGTCACACAGCCGGAGGTCTGGAATCTGGTGGTCTCGCAGCTTTGAGAAGATAGGCACCAGTGAGATAACAGGATGCCATTTGGGCAATTTGATCAGTCTAATAGATCACTGTGGTTTATTCTTTGCGAGGTCGACATAACAAGCCATCTTATCAATGAGACCGCACATGGGCCCTATCAGCCCCTCACACTCTCAGGTTTCATGATTGGCCCCTTTCAGCAGATGCTTCAGATGCATGACCCTATGCTAGGTGTGATAATGGCAGGAGAATCCGGAAATTCCCCGTGTGCTGCTGCATTGTGGCAGACAAGGGTGAGGAAGCAGCACTCCCCAGGCATGTGACTAGTTGCATCTTCAGAAGGAAAAGGTCATCTTTTTCTCTCTGAAAAGGGGAATCCAAGGGGGCCAGTAAGCCTTGTTTCTGATAAAATAGGTCAAAGAAAGATGGTTAAGGCCAGTGCTTCTGAGGAACACCCATGGCCAAGCCCAGTGAGAAGATCAGCTGACCTTGCAGGCAGAGTTGGAAGGGGAAGCTAATTAAATGTCTGAGCGTATCATTCTTGATGAAAAATACTAAAGCATGCCTATAAAAGTCTGAATCAAGGCAAGGATGACACTAGGAGGTGGTTTATTCACTAGGTCGTGTCTGACTCTTGTGACCCCATGGACTATATCTCACCAAGCTCCTCTGTCCATGGGATTTTCCAGGCAAGACTACTGGAGTGGGCTGCCATTCCCTTCTCCAGGGGATCTTCTTGACCTAGGGATCAAACTGGGGTCTCCTGCATTGCAGGCAGATTCTATACCGACTGAGCCAGCAGGGAAGCCAGACACTAAGATAACAACATAGTATTTCTAACTAGTTGATGTGTTTATTAAAAGGGGAAAATGTTATCAGTACAGTGATCAGAAATGATAGTGTCATTGTTTGTAGATAAATGTATCTTGGGAAATACAGAACTACTGGTACTATTACAAAAAGTTTCAGGGAGATGGATATATAATTAATACATTTTTAGCTTTTATTGTGAGAACATTTATGATCTACTCTTTTGCAACTTTCAAGTATACAGTACATTATCGTTAACTATAATCATCATACAGAGGGTTTTTTAGGTATAACTGAAATCAACATTATGTTAGTTTCAAGGATACAGCATAATGAGTCTATATTTGTATATATTTCAAAATGATCACCACAGTAATTCTAGTTAACAGCCATCAGCATATATAGTTACAGAATTTTTTTCTTGTGATGAGAACTGTTAAGATTTATCTTTTAGCAAATTTCAAATATGCAAAACAGTATTATTAACTGTAATCATCATGCTGTGCATTACATCCCACGATTTATTTCATAACTGGAAGTTTGTATCTTTTGACCCCCTTCAGCCGTTTCTCCCATCTCACATCTTGCCTTTGCTTTGTTGTCAGACTTGCCACCAGTCAGTTCTTTGAATCTATGAGCTTGGTTTGTTATTGCTGTTCTCTGTTTTTTTGGTCTTACCTATAAGTGAGATCATAATGTATTTCTTTCTGACTTACTTCACTTAGACTGAGTCCCTCAGGGTTCATCCATGTTGTCACAGTGGCAAGATTTCATTCTGTTTTATGACTGAATAATATTTGTTGTGTATATATACACACACACATACACAAACAACTTCTCTTTTATCCATTCGCCTGTTGATAGACAATTAGGCTGTTTCCATTAACTTGGCTATTGAGAATAATGCTGTAATAAATATGGAGAGTGCATATATATGTTTTCAAGTTAGGTTTTTTTTTGTTTATTTTCTTCAAAATACCTGGGAATGAAATTTCTAGCTCATTTGGTAAATTCTGTTTTTAATTTTTTGAGAATCCTGTTTTCCATAGTGGCTGCACCAGTTTATATTCCCAAAAGCAGTACACAAGTTTTCTATTGTCTTCACATCTTTCTCAACACTGTTAGTTCTTGCCCTTTGGATAACAGCCATTCAAACAGGTGTGAGGTGGATATGTTATTGTAGTTTTGACTTGAGTTTCCCTGATGATGAATGATATTGAACATCTTTTCATCTTTCTGTATACCTATGACCATCTGTATATTTTCTTTGGAAAAAGGTCTGTTCAAGTCCTCTGCCCATTTTTAACTCAGTTGTTTATTTTGCTATTGAGTTATATAAGTTTTTATACATTTTTGGATAATAATCCCCTATCAGGTATACGGGCTTCCCTGGTGGCTCAGCGGTAAAGAATCTGCCTGCAGTGAAGAAGACATGGGTTTGATCCCTGGGTCAGGAAGATCCCCTGGAGAAGGAAATGGCAACACACTCCAGTATTCTTGCTTAGGAAATCCCATGGACAGAGGAGCCTGGTGGGCTATACTTCATGGGGTCACAAGAGTCACACATGACTTAGCGACTAAACCACCACCACCATCAGGCATATGATTTGAAAATATTTTGTCCCATTCTGTAGGTTGCCTTTTCGTTTTGTTGATTATTTACTTTTCAGTTCAAAAGATTTTTATTTTTATATAGTCTCATCTGTTTGTTTTTGCTCTAGTTGCCTTTGCTTTTGGCGTCAAACCCCAAAATTAATTATCATTACCAGCATCAAGCTGCTTACCACCTATGTTTTCTTTTAGGAGATTTATAGTTTACCTTCAAGTCTGTAATCCATTTGGAGTTAATTTTTGTGTATGGTGTTCAGTTCAGTTCAGTCATTCAGTCGTGCCCGACTCTCTGCAACCCCATGAACCGCAGCACGCCAGGCATCCCTGTCCATCACCAACTCACTGAGTCCACTCAGACCCATGTCCATCGAGTCGGTGATGCCATCCAGCCATCTCATCCTCTGTCGTCCCCTTCTCTTCCTGCCCTCAATCTTTGCCAGCATCAGGGTCTTTTCCAATGAGTCAGCTCTTCGCATGAGGTGGCCAAAGTATTTGAGGTTCAGCTTCAACATCAGTCCTTCCAATGAACACCCAGGACTGATCTCCTTTAGGATGGGCTTTACTCTGAATGAAATGACAAACCAGTGGAGGGTTTTACGCTAAGGAGTGACCAAGACTGAGCTACATTTGAATAGAATGTTTAGTTGCTGAGTTGAGAATAGCCCAGTAGATGGAAGAGCAATTAAAAGGCTATGATAAAATTAAAGCTATTTTGAGTTTATTTTTATATATGGTATTAGAGAATGTTATAATTTCATTCTTTACATGTAGATGTTTAGTTTTCCTAACACCACTTACTGAAGAGACTGTCTTTTCTCCACATATACATTTTCTTGCCTCCTTTGTTGATAGTGTGGGTGTATTTCTCATCTTTGTATTCTGTTACATTGATCCATGTTCTGCTTTTGTGCCAGTACCATACTGATTTGATTTGTGTAGCTTTGTAGGATATCAGCTGAAGTCTGGGAGCCTGATTCCTTCAGCTCCATTTTTCTTTCTCAAGATTGCTTTGGCTATCTGGAGTCTTTTGTGTTTCCATACAAATTCAAGACTTTTTGTTCTAGTTCTGTGAAAAATGCTATTGGTAATTTGTTAGAGACTGCAAACTAAATGTCCATTGACAGATGAATGGATAAAGATGGGGTATATATACACTATAGAATATTACTCAGCAATAAAAATGAATGCAGTACTGTCATTTGCAGCAACATGGATGGACCTTGAGATTATCATACTAAGTGAAAGTAAGCCAGATAGACAAAGACAAATATCACCTGACATCATTTATATGTGAAATCAAAAACATGATAAAATGAACTTTTATACAAAACGGCAATAGGCCCACAGATATAGAAAACAAACTTACAGTCACCAAAGGAGAAATGAGGGCAAGGATAAATTTGGAATTTGGGATTAACATACTAATATATATATTACTATATATAAAATAGATGATCAGTAAGGACCTACTGTATCATTTAGAGAACTATACTCAATACTTTGTAATAACTTATACAGGAAAATATAAATCTTATGTATATAACTGAATCACTTTGTGGGACACCTGAAACACAACATTGTAAATCAGTTATACTTTAATTAAAAAATACATTTAAAAAATGAAAAAACATCTGCAGTGAAAAGCAAAAATTACTTAAATTAGAATTAATTTCTAAAAACTAAAATTTATAAGAAGCTTTATTTCACTTACAATTTTTAAAAGTTCAAAAGAAACTCTATGATAATATTCTTTAGCCAGTTGCAACATTAACAAATATAGTAGTGTATGTTGGCTAGCATACATCTAGTTTTCAAGAACTACTGAAGAAGATGCATATACCCATTGACTTCGTAATTGTCATTCTAGTTATCTCTTAAGAATTTAGAAACTTAGAAACTAATATTTGCAACAAAGATACTTGTCACTGTGTTATTTATTCCATACACTTGTAAGGAACAATCTGAAAATGAAATTGAGAAAACAGTTGGATTTATAATAGCATCGGAAAGAACAAAATACTTAGAAATAAATCTGACAAAAGTTTAAAACTTGTACACTGAAAGCTACAATGTATTGTAAAAATATATTGATGAAGACTTAAGTAAATAGATTTCTCATCATGGGTTTGACAACTTAATATTGCTAAGATGGCAATAATCTCTAAGTTGATCTCAAGATTCAGTACAATTTCCATCAAAATCCCACTTGGCTCTTTTTTAGAAATTGACAAACTGGTTCTAAAATACATATAGATATGCACAGGGCTCAGGATAGCCAAAACAGTCTTTAAAGGGAAGAATAAAGTTGGAGAACTCAAATTTCCCAGTTTCAAAACTCACTTAAAGCTGAAGTAATACTGTATCATGCAAGCCCAAGGTACATCCGTGATACATAGGTAAGTGTAATTAAAACAGGATTCCTGAAATAAAATTTCTTATTTATGGTCAACTGAGTTTAGACAAGGGTGCTAAGACATTTCAGTGGGGGGAATGAATAATTTTAATAATTTGATGAGAAAACTGGATATACACATGCAGGAGAATGAATTTGGACCCCTACTTTACACCATATCCAAAACTAACTCAAAAATTAATCAAATCTCTAAATATAAGAGCTACAATACTTATAAGAATGCTTAGAAAAAAATATGAATGTATACATTAGTAATCTTGAACTTGGCAATGATTTCTTAGATATGACATGTAAAACAGAGATAACCAAAGAAAACCTGGACTTATTCAAAGTTTAAAAAATTGTACTTCAAAAAAAAAATTGTGCTTCAATGAACACTACCAAAAAAGTGAAAAGACAAACCACAGAATAAGAGAAAATATGGAAAGCCATATATCTGGTAAGAGTCTAGTATCCATAACATATAGGACTTCCCTGGTGGCTCAGTGATAAAGAATCTGCCTGCCAATGCAGGAGAAATGGGTACGATCCCTGGGAGAAGGAAATGGCAACCCACTCCAATATTCTTGCCTGGGAAATCCCATGGACAAAGGAGCCTGGAGGGCTACAGTCCATGGAGTTATAAAAGAGTCAGACGTGACTGAGTGACTAAACAACAACAATCCATAACATATAAGGAATTCTTAAAACTTATACTTTAATTTAAAAATACATTTAAAAAATTGAAAGGCAGAGAAAGCCTTTGACAAAATTCAACATCCATTTATGATAAAAACCCTCCAGAAAGGAGGAATAGAAGGAACATATCTCAACATAATAAAAGCTATATATGACAAACCCACAGCAAACATTATCCTCAATGGTGAAAAATTAAAAGCATTTCCCCTAAAGTCAAGAACAAGACAAGGGTGCCCACTCTCACCACTACTATTCAACATAGTTTTGGAAGTTTTACCCACATCAATCAGAGAAGAAAAAGAAATAACAAGGAATCCAGATTGGAAAAGAAGAAGTAAAACTCTCACTGTTTGCAGATGGCATGATCCTCTACATAGAAAATCCTAAAGACTTCACCAGAAAATTACTAGAGCTAATCAGTGAATATAGTAAAGTTGCAGGATATAAAATTAACACACAGAAATCCCTAGCATTCCTATACACTAACAATGAGAAAACAGAAAGAGAAATTAAGGAAACAATCCCATTCACCATTGCAATGAAAAGAATAAAATACTTAGGAATAAATCTACCTAAAGAAACAAAAGACCTATATCTAGAAAACTATAAAACACCAATGAAAGAAATCAAAGAGGATACAAGTAAATGGAGAATAAACCATGTTCATGGATTGGAAGAATCAGTATAGTGAAAATGAGTATACTACCCAAAGCAATCTATAGATTCAATGCAATCCCTATCAAGCTACCAACGGTATTTTCCACAGAACTAAAACAAATAATTTCACAATTTGTATGGAAATACAGAAAACTTGGAATAGCCAAAGCAATCTTGAGGAAGAAGAATGGACCTGTAGAAATCAACCTGCCCGACTTCAGGCTCTACTACAAAGCTGCAGTCATCAAAACAGTATGGTACTGGCACAAAGACAGAAATATAGACCAATGGAACAAAGTAGAAAGCCCAGAGATAAATCCACACACTTATGGACACTTTATCTTCGACAAAGGAGGCAAGAATATACAAGGGAGAAAAGACAATCTCTTTAACAAGTGGTGCTGGGAAAACTGGTCAACCACTTGTAAAAGAATGAAACCAGAACACTTTCTAACACCATACACAAAAATAAACTCAAAATGGATTAAAGATCTAAACATAAGACCAGAAACTATAAAACTCCTAGAGGAAAACATAGGCAAAACACTCTCTGACATAAATCACAGCAGGATCCTCTATGACTCACCTCCCAGACTAATGGAAATAAAAGCAAAAATAAACAAATGAGACCTAATTAAGCTTAAAAGCTTTTGTACAACAAAGGAAACTATGGGCAAGGTGAAAAGACAGCCTTCAGAATGGGAGAAAATAATAGCAAATGAAGCAACTGACAAAGAATTAATCTCAAAAATATACAAGCAACTCCTGCAGCTCAATTCCAGAAAAATAAATGACCCAATCAAAAAATGGGCCAAAGAACTAAACAGACATTTCTCCAAAGAAGACATACAGATGGCTCACAAACACACGAAAAGATACTCAACATCACTCATCATCAGAGAAATGCAAATCAAAACCACAATGAGGTACCATCTCACGCCAGTCAGAATGGCTGCTATCCAAAACAATAAATGCTGGAGAGGGTGTGGAGAAAAGGAAACCCTTACACTGTTGGTGGGAATGCAAACTAGTACAGCCACTATGGAGAACAATGTGGAGATTCCTTAAAAAACTGGAAATAGAACTGCCATATGACCCAGCAATCCCACTGCTGGGCATATACACCGAGGAAACCAGAATTGAAAGAGACATATGTACCCCAGTGTTCATCGCAGCACTGTTTATAATAGCCAGGACATAGAAGCAATCTAGATGTCCATCAGCAGATGAATGGATAAGGAAGCTGTGGTACATATACACAAAGGAATATTACTCAGCCATTAAAAAGAATACATTTGAATCAGTTCTAATGAGGTGGATGAAACTGGAGCCTATTATACAGAGTGAAGTAAGTCAGAACGAAAAACACCAATTCAGTATACTAACACATATATATGGAATTTAGAAAAATGGTAACGATAACCCTATATGTGAGACAGCAAAAGAGACACAGATGTATAGAACAGTCTCTCAGACTCTGTTAAAAAGACTCAATATGGGTCTTACTGAAGTAGAGTGGTACATGGCAGGAAAATACATTTTTTTGTTACAAGGCTACAAACTGCTAGCAGTTTGTACATGTTGATGAAACATGTTAGTTTTAAAAAGGAAAACTGGAATAATTTGGAATATTTGAATAACAAAATGGCCAAGCATGTCAAATATATACCTTTTTATCAGGTCAAAGAGTTCTTTTTTATTAAGGTTTATAACAGTGGTTTATAATGTTATATAAGTTTCACGTATACAATAGTGTATTAATATTTTTAATTCTGTGTGCCCTACAGCTTGCTCATTACCAAACGTTTAGTTTCCAGCCATCCCCATAAGGTTGAGTTCTCTTACCCATTTTGTGCCTTTACCTCCCTTCGTTTCTGGTAACTCTACTCCCTTCTCTCAATCTGTGTGTTTTTGTTTGGTTTGGTTTCTTCATTTATGTTCTTTCTTTACTTGCTTGGCTTTTAAAAATATTGTATAAATGAGTGAAACCATATTGTGTTTGTCTCTCTCTGCCTGATTTATTTCACTTAGCATAGTACCCTTAAGGCCATTCATGTTGTAGGTCTAAATATGATGTATTGTACAATCAATGGAATGTCATTTTTATTGAAAATGAGTTTTCTTTCTTAGAACATGAAATAATCCTTTGGTTAATCAGTAGTATCTTAGATTTGATACAATAAATATTTTGAGTATTACTGTTAAATATATTTTTTAATGACAGATAATTTATAACATCAATCAGGTATTAAGCCACAGATTCTGTCAGAGGTGTGGCTATGGTGGACAATTAGAAATATCTAATGTAAAAGGAGAAGTAGGCACAACAGTCATAATGATACAAAGGTATCATGGAATGAAGAAAGAAAAGAGCAAGAATCAAGATAGAGTTGGCAGTGAGATTTTTTTTTCAGATGCATATTAATATATGATTGGAAATTGAGAATCATCTGTAGATGCACTGAACAGAAAGAAAAAAAATCGAAAGATGAGAAAACAATCTGGAAAGAATTTTGAAAATGCAAGTTAC
Source organism: Okapia johnstoni (assembly GCA_024291935.2). Lineage (NCBI taxonomy): Eukaryota > Metazoa > Chordata > Mammalia > Artiodactyla > Giraffidae > Okapia > Okapia johnstoni. The sequence goes on along the minus strand of CM044316.1, from coordinate 76,685,335 downwards.
TTAAGACCAAATAAAATTAATCTAAAATCATTTATAACTTTCTGGACAAACAAGCAAATATCTTTTTTCAGAAGCCTATACTGAGGGATGCTGCTGCTGCTGCTAAGTTGCTTCAGTCGTGTCCGACTCTGTGCGACCCCATAGACGGCAGCCCACCAGGCTCTGCTGTCCCTGGGATTCTCCAGGCAAGAGCACTGGAGTGGGTTGCCATTTCCTTCTCCAATGCATGAAAGTGAAAAGTGAAAGTGAAGTTGCTCAGTCGTGTTTGACTCTTTGCAACCCCATGGACTGCAGCCTACCAGGCTCCTCCATCCATGGGATTTTCTAGGCAAGAGTACTGGAGTGGGGTGCCATTGCCTTCTCCGGATACTGAGGGATAAGTCTCTCTAATATACAAAGGGAAGAATCTACAATAGGCATCCAGTTAAATCTGCTACAGGAAGACAGGATGGTGACTTCATAGAACTCATCAGGGCTTATAAAGTTACTAGTGATGGTGAAACGGCAGAAGAGTTCTTCAATGCAACCTATTCAGCTTAGGTCTCATAATTTTTCATATTCTACTGTATAAAGCACTCAGTTCCCCTACTGGAGGCTGCAGACTGACAAGGAGCCTTTGGATGATGCAATTTCAGAATTGGAAATAATGAGAAAGGAAAGTATAAAGATTCTAAAATCATCATGCAATTGTTACATGCTGCTGCTGCTGCTGCTAAGTCGCTTCAGTCGTGTCCGACTCTGTGCGACCCCATAGACGGCAGCCCACCAGGCTCTGCCATCCCTGGGATTCTCCAGGCAAGAATACTGGAGTGGGTTGCCATTTCCTTCTCCAGTGCATGAAAGGGAAAGTGAAAGTGAAGTCATTCAGTCGTGTCCGACTCTTAGTGACCCCATGGACTGCAGCCTACCAGGCTCCTCCGTCCATGGGATTTTCCAAGCAAGAGTACTGGAGTGGGGTGCCATTGCCTTCTCCGAATTGTTACATGAGAAACTCATAGTGTGGACTTCAGCCACCCAGGGTGACAATGAAGAACAGAATAAATAAGTATTACACCATGTGGAATACGTAAATCACTGAGCCATCAAAGCCAAAGGAGCGTTCACCTCTGACTAGCCCAATCATGCTCATCCCCACCGCTCCAAAATCTCCATAGTCACTAAAAATAACCAAATGTTATTTTTACATTTGGGTGCAGCGTATAGGTTTTATCCTCTAATTTCTTTAAAAAAAAAACTTCCAAGTGTCTTGAGGGCCGAGAATAAACCTTGGTGAATTTTACTAGTCCTCATTTAAAGGTTCTTCAAGACACCAAGGGACAGGCTTTCTCGAGGTCTCTATACTATTGCCTCACCAATGGGAAATATTAGGAATAGATAGTCTATTTTAAAAAATTAATCCTCCTAGTAATATAAGAATTTTGGAGAAAATTTTATTTCTGTAAGGAATATAAAGTAGTATATTTCCTTTTTAAAATAATTTCTTACTGAGTTATACATTGATATTTACAATTAACTGGTTGTTTAAATTGAAGGTCTAGGTAGATATGACTTATTGTTTTTATTGTAATAGTTATATTGTCAGAATTTTTCTGAAATGTGCTGAAATGTTACAAACAATATGGCACAGGTTTTTGCTCCTTTTATCTTATTTCAAAGTAGACTGGTGTAGGAACCTGTACTGAAAAGCCTACATCAATCTTCAGTCCCTTATTGTTATTTTATTATTTGTGTGATTTTCCTCTTTCCCTCAGTAGCATAGCAAGCTGTTTGGGGAATGAATAGACCTCCAAGGTGTAGGAAATAAGGGGTATAGTGTCTGTGAAAAGTGAAAGTTAGTTTCTCAGTTGTGTCCAACTCTTTACGACCCCATGGACTGTAGCCCCACCAGGCTTCTCTGTCCATGGGATTCTCCAGGCAAGAATACTGGAGTGGGTAGCCATTCTCTTCTCCAGGGTATCTTCCTGTCCCAAGGATCAATGAAACCTACTCAAAGTGGATTCGCTTTTTATTATCACCGTGCTGAAACACTTCTAAACAATATTAGTGATAAAGCTTGCTTCCACCTAAAATAATCTTGCTTTTGTTCTAAATATTAATAGCTATTGCAATTATGGCTAAGTTTTTATATGTAAGTTTCAAATAAGAACAATTGTATTACTTATCCTCTAAATGAAGACAGTATTTTCCTTAGATGTTAATTCAAAGAGCCTCAGTTACAATTGCCTCCCATATAGGTGTGGATTTAGCTACATGCATTTGTTTGGAGAGTAATTTCCTAAAGTTACAGATCTTTGACTTGCTTCCAGCACTGTTGTTGTCTTCATCCCCTAAGATATCACATATTGCTGCCTTCAAAGGGTGGACTCAAAATAAACAAAGATAGTGCAATGATTATAAAGACAAAGAAACAGAACTTGAGTTATCTCAATTCTATCATTCTATGACAACATGGAGTTTTTATTTGTCCTTAAAATGTTTAAGAGGGTTTCAGCCTACCAACGCAGGAGATGCAAGTTTCGATTCCTGGTTCAGGAAGATTCCCTGGAGTAGGAAATGGCCACTCCAGTATTATTGCCTGGAAGATTCCTTGAATAGAGGAAGGAGCCTGGCGGGCTACAGTCCATGGGGTTACAAAGAGTCGAACACAACTGACTGAGCAGCAGCAAAATGTTTAAAACTGGAACGGTGAGCAAATGAAGAAGTATAATATTTCATAAATGCAAATTTTATAGGTGTGAAAAATAAATATGCATGAAAATATTTATTTCATCTGATGGTTATTAATTAAAATAATTTTCTTAGATAAAGGAGAGAAGGTAATTTTAAATGATCTACTCTGATATCAGATAACTAGAAACACCAGTGTCCACTGCTGCCCATCTTCCTTGCCAAGCCTCTTTCAATTGGTATGTGTAACAGAATGCTGACTTTGATTAGTAATAGAAATGACGAGGGGACACATATTCAGAATCTTATTGTTACTGAGACAAAGCATCAAATTCACATTTAACTTAAGTAGTACAAAACCAATTTTAGAATACCCCTGAAGGGTTATAACAAAATCGTAAATAAGCTATAAATAAACAAATAAGTATGTCAACACATATGTAAAACACACAGACCTATGTATGTGTTTTGTGCATATTATTTTATGTATCTTCTTGGAAAAAATTTTAAACATCCTTTTATTTAGCTTTTAGATGAAAGAGGAAATTAAAACAGAAAAAAACTGAAAATACATAACATTTAGAAGTCAGTGGCAATGCGAAGGGGCTACATACCATATCTGTGAAATGTAGATAAGATAGAATTGAAAGAAAAATTCAGAACTTTTAATGCCTTTATTGGGGATAAAAGCATAAAATGACAAATTAAAATTTCGGTTCAAGTAGCTAGTGGGAAGATTAACTCTATATAAAAAAGAAAAAAGAAAATAGGATAAAATAGTGTAATAAATATAATAAATATAAATATATTTATATTATAATAAATAAAAAATTATTAATTTAGAAGAATTAATGTTTACCTCATATAAATTAATAAGAAAATGACAAATAATTATTTAGATGGAACTAAAAATAGGGAAAGGCAGGAAACAAGGAATATGCTTAAACTCATTTGCAGTGAAGGAATTGCAAACTACAATAAGAAAATAAAATAATTTTCTATTGGATGGGCAAATTTTATTACTGATAACATCAAGCGATAGAAAAACTGAAAAAAATCAGATTTCTGATACACTGTTGATGGAATTTGAATTAGTGCAGCCTTTTGGAAAAAAATTGTCAGCACTTATCAATATTACAAGTGATATACCCTTTTGATCTGACAATTCAATCTAGAGAAATTTATTTTACAGAAAGATTTTTTCACATGTTCACAAAGATATTTGTATAAGGATATTTATTACGTCTTTATTTATAGTAACAAAAGTAGGAAACAACTTAAGAGTCAGTTACCTTGGCATTTTTATCTTGTGGAGCATCATGCTGTCATTAAATGCGATGATACAGATCTGTATGTGTGGAAATAAATAAAAGGAATGTTTGCCTATATCTTGATTGTAATTAGCTCAGTATGAAAAAAACTGTGCAGCATTTCCCTGATAGAAGAAAATGTTTACAAGAGTATTCAGTCCAAAACTAACAATGAAGACAGGATAGTTGTAGAATAATCTCTAGAACCAGCTTGCCTGAGTCTAAATCCCACAACTGTGTGATCTTGGGATGGCAATTAACCTCTTTGTCTCAGTTTCTTCATCTGTGAAATAAGGGTGGTTAATGGAACATTATCCAAGTGAATATGTGTAATCCTTAGACCAGTGTCTAAGCGTATATAAAGCACTCCATGCATATATAAAAGGAATGTTAGCTATTCTTGTTAAAGTCAGTAGAGGAGCATTTCCCAAGAAGAAATGTTTGATATTCTCAAATTGGAAATGGATGAGAAATGAAAGGAAATAATTGAGATGTTATTTTCACATTTGAAAGGACTAAACCGAGAGAACAGTCCTCAGGTTAATAAACAGCAAAAAGTGGGGGACACCAAAACTGCTGATACCTTTAACTAATATGCAAGAAAAGAAAGAAGTGATTATAATATAGATTAATTTGTGAGAATAAACTTGAAATGTTTTCAGAATAAAAGTGTTCAGTATGTTTGTAGCCTTGCATGACTTTGGTCCCCTCCAAAATGTCCATAAGATATTTTTTTTGGTAAGACATTTTGGTTCATGCCAAATGATCCTTGAAATTTGATCCTACCCAAAATGTTCATGAGCATATTTGGTCCATGCTGTTTGGTTTTGGATAGGAACAAATATCAAGGACCTTTTGGCATAATGTTTAATGGACAGTATAGACAGGACCAAATGTCTGCTAACTGTTGATAGCAATGGAAAAAAGGAATCAGTGGACAAAAGATGAAAGGCGAGTTGGGAGAGAAGGGTGACTGGTGGAAAGTGACCCCAGAAGGGACAGAAGGAGATAGAATCAGTAACCCAGCATAAGGTGGTAGGGAATTATTTCCAAATAGGATTTGAAGCATGGATCCACCACTCTGGAAAAAAACTTACACAGAACTGTAACTCAAGAATTTGGAATCTGCTTTGTACTGAGAGTGCTCGCATATTAGATACAGAGGAAAGGAGCAGTTGTTATGGTGACTTAGGAAATGAGAATGGCTATCATACTGAATGACAAATTAGGGCATTAGAAGGACAGGAGGAAATTTCAGAGCCTCAGAACTGTTGGTGAAAGTTTTAAAGAATTGTGGAGATGTGAAAGTGAAAATGAAGTCGCTCAGTCGTGTCCGACTCTCTGCGACCCCATGGACTGTAGTCTGCCAGGTTCCTTCGTCCATGGGATTTCCCAGGCAAGAGTACTGGAGTGGGTTGCCATTTCCTTCTCCGGGAGATCTTCCTGACCCAGGGATTGAACCCAGGTCTCCCTCATTGTAGGCAGACGCTTTGCCGTCTGAGCCACCAGGGAAGTCCAAGTGGAAATATGAGGGAAACTTAAATCTAGGTGTGGAAGCTTAAGAGTATGCTAAATCAGTCAGTTAGAAGAAACTCTGATGTTTCAGTCAAATTTTCAATCTTCTTCAGCATAGGAAATAATGGAATTGGTGAAATGAACTATCTACATACAATATAAGGGATGTAGATGTTCTATTTTTGTTGCAATTGTTTCTTTTAGCAGTTTGGTAGCATTTTGAATAGAGCTTCCCAGGTGGCTCCTGCCAATGCAGGAGAAGTGGGTTCAATCCCTGGGTCAGGAAGATCCCCTGGAGAAGGAAATGGCAACCCACTCTGGTATTCTTGCCTGGGAAATCCCACGGACAGAGGAGCCTGGCGGGCTGTAGTCAATGGGGTTGCAAAGAGTCGGACATGACTTAACCACTGAGCCACCAGCATTTTGAATACCGTGTATTTAATTAATGTTAGAATGCATTCAGTCATAACACACTGCATCTACTACTACTTTTTTTTGCTACTTTGTTTTTTAATAAAATAGAACATTTAACATATTTGTTAACCTTCAAATTTTAGTCTGTTTTTATAATTTGAAAAGAGACATAGAGAAAAACCACAAACATAATTTTAGCAATGTCAATTACATCTAATCCTGCTTGTTTCTGTCATGTTCTAAATTCCTCACCAAAAGTTGAAGTATAAGGAAAGGTGAGACCGGGGTGAAGAGTGAACATGGGGGACAAATGAAATGGCAGGGACATATGACACTTATTCCTCCACGTAATTGACATGTCTTTCCTGTGCTTCAACTAGTCTAATGGAACTTCTTTCTTCTTTGGCAGATGTTTTGGAAGAAAGCAGATGAATTGTGGACAGACACAGAGTAAGTAAAAAGAGACACTGTATACCTTTGTGACAAGGAAATGTATTTTTGTGCTTATGTTCATGGATCCATGAAACGTTTAAGACTACATCTCACTTTAAGTAAGCTCACATGAAAATAATAATTGATATATGCAAAAAAAAAAAAAGGTTATCATTTACTTTAGAAAAGATTATTTCCTGTCATGAATGTTTTCTCTTGAACTTCTTTAAATTAGCAAGTGATCCCCAGGGCAATAAACCTAAGAATTGATTTATAGTCTTTCAAAAATGTATCATTATTTGCCCAAATTCTAAAAGCAGAAACATAGTGATGCAAAATGTGGGTCAGTAATAATTTTTTTTCTTGATGTCATTCTAAATGCCATTGGTACTGAAATAGAGCATGAGTTGGATGTAAACCATCCAAAACTATATTTTTGTAAGTCTCCAAAATACACACCAAAAATATCTGAATACAAAATCTAACCTTTCTCCTCAGCCTCCCTTGGTTGGGGATGGGGGCAGCCGTTACCGACTTGAAGACAGCTAGATTGCCCACATCTCCAGATTTGAATTTAGCCACTGTAGGGTATATCACCAAGAGAGTGTAAATGTAAGTCATAGCAGTGCATGTAAGACTAGGTTAGCGGTGGAGGTGGGCGGTGAGGGGTAGAGGTTGAAGGGATTGAGGCTGAAAACATGGGCTCTGGCCTAGGGACACTCTCTGAAGCGACAGGATGGCCCTAGGGGACTAATCTCTAGCTCTTAGGGTCTATTGTAGGCAAGCATGATGATAATTTTACAAGCCCAATTACCTTTTTGGTGGGTAGAGAGGTTTTCCTAAGCTGTATATAAAGTGAAATTGGAAGGATTAATGAAGAGGAGATTTCTGCTCAACAAGTGAGTTGGCTGAATTAGAAGTATTTTCTTGCTTTGTCATCTATAAAAGTCAAGAAAATGTTTTATAATATGCATTTGAATATCTATTTTGTTTTTCTGATCTTAGATCTCTGTAACACTTAGAGTGGAAACTTTGCTTGGCTTTATCCCTTTTTGATATCTAATTAAACCTGATTTAGTGGAGAATTTATCAGCATGCCTTTTTCCTCATATTTCATTTATGGATATGGACAGACACCCATTTTTACCATGCACTGTATGTTGAAAGATCAAATACATCAGCATAATTTAAATAAATCTGAGCCCTATAAATTCCCACTGGATATAAGACCACAAATGGAAACAAGAGCAAGGGCATGTTCAATGACATTAAAATGCAACTAATTTAAAACACAAAGGAAATGCATTTCTATGGAGCGCCTAATAAATCTACAGCACTCATTTCCACAAGATTTTAGTGAGCCAAATACCTCAGCAAATTTCAAGAAAGAATTACACATTCATAGCACGGGAAGAAAAATATTTGTGGCTATGAGGCTACATGAACTATCAATTTCCATGCTTTGTTTTTGAGTTGAGAGAGATTCCAGCCAACTTCCTAGATTAGTAAAACTCCCTTGATAATTAGGGAATGTGCTAAAATGAACTAGTTGTGACGGTCTTCATTTACTTCTTTTATTTGACTGATGGGTTTATTTCAAGTAGCACTGGGGATACAGAAATGGCAGAATGTTTTCTTGGCTATCTTTGAATTGATTACACCAGTAGATCATTAGTGTAATTGAATCAGTCTCCTGCAAAGATTGGATGATATGCAGAAACAGTCATTTTTATGGTAAGACAAATATATTTGTATAAGAATATTACTGGAGGAAAAGAAGAGAGCAGCAGAATGATAAAAGAGGGAGTGAATGAGAGCTGGAAGGGAGAAAGAAAAGAGAGAGGTGATTACACGGCTGGCATCACCCAGTGGTTCTGAACCAAAACAGAGATAAGTCAGGTTTAGTTAATGGAATAGCTAAAGCCTTTATTTTCCCTCCTTATTGCAAATGTTTCTTTTTTTTTTAATTTACTGATTTTATTTTTGGCTGTGGTGGGTCTTGGTTGCTGTGCATGGGCTTTCTCTAGTTGCCCAGAATGAGGGCTACTCTCTAGTTGTGCTACAAGGGCTTCTCGCGGTGGCTTCTCGTTGAGGAGCACAGGCTCTAGGGCACGGAGGCTTCTCCAGTTGCAGCTCACAGGCTCCAGAGCACAGGTTCATTTGTTGTGGCATATGGACTCAGTTGCTCCATGGCATCTTCCAGACCAGGGACTGAACCTGTGTCCCTTGCCTTGCAAGGCAGATTCTTAACCACTGGACCACCAAGGAAGCCCCACAAGTGTTTCTTAATGCATAGTCTTCCATGTAATGTGAATCCCCATGTTTTCCTTTTTATTGCTCCTCTCATACCAGCAATTACTAAAGAAGACACACAAGGTTCCCTTTATCCAGATACCTTCTTAAAAATATCTCTGAGGTTTAAGAAAGTCAAATGTCCCTTCCTATGAGCACAACCTTCTGAAATATCATCAGTGAACTCTCTATAATTCCAAGGCCTTGATCTTTCCATTCCTTCAAATATTTTGTAAGCCATCTATCATCCCCTAGGCACTATAATAGACTCTGGAGATATGTCAACAAAATATTCTGCTCTCAGGAGCTTACATGCTACTGGGAGAGGGAAGATGAGAGAGAAGATAAATAATAAAATAAAAAGTAAAATGCATTGATGGTAATACATGCTAGGGAAAAAAACAAGAAATATGAGGGGTGTGTGTGTGTGGAGGCTGGGGAAATGGTATAGTTTAAATAGAGTGGTCAAGAAAATTCTCACTGAAAAGTGTTGGATAGACACTGTAAAACATAAGGAGTGAGGTTGATATAAGGATGCTTCAAAGCAGAAGGAAAAAAGGGTATGTAAATTCTCAGAGGCAGATAGTGATTCTGGATTTAATTTTGGTAAAGATGGGGACTTGAGGATCTTGACAGAATTGTGCCGTTATCTGATTTGCCTTTTAATGGCTCATTCTTACTTTGAGAGAAAACAAATCTGAAGTTTTGCATTGGTAGGTATAGAGTGGATGATACAGAAGTTAAAGTCTTTAGTACAGTTGCAGAAGTTAAAATCATAAAAGTTGATGGGAACTTCCAACAGAAGCACATGCGAAGAACAAATAGGGGCATTGATGGAACCCTGCTGGGTACTAACATATAAAGGATGGAAAGAGATTAACTTAAAGAATCCAAGAAAGAATGTGTCAGAAAAGTATGAAAGAAAACAATCATGAAAGGTAAATACTATTGAGCTTCACTAAGATGAGCTTAGACACCATGAATTTGGACTGACCTAAAGGTGGACTGAAATATGGTTGTTTGATACATTCAGCAGTACTTCCATGCCAGCAATAGCATAGAAGACTTATTGAAGAACTGGTTAAAGTTGTGTTTTGCTAAGAAGGTATGATAAACATTAAGAACATAAAATAACTGAGGTTTTAATGAGAGACAGTGGAGAAGATATTCAGCCATGTAGTTTCAGGTAGGGAAAAGTAAGACCCAAAGAGGATAAATAATGAGGAAACAGAAATAAAGAAATGATGTGTCCAAGAGTCTGAAGAGCATATTTAGTAGGATGAGCTTGAAAATGAGGATAGGAAAGAGTTGTGTAGAGTGAGATATGGGTGCTTAAGATTTTTAATGGGAAGCATAATATAGCAAAATCTAATTATATTGTACTTAAAAGTTCATGCCTTTGCTTAATGTGTCTTAGACTATAGGCAGTTTCATTTCATGATATAGATTTAACTATTCTCTTTTAACTGCTTTTGTTGTCATAAAACTCCAAGTTAAAGGATTCTCTTCCAGGTGTTTTAGTTAGAGGCATCTGTTCTAGTGTATGCCACCTGACCATTGTAAGCAAGACCATGGGCCCTAGTGTAAGAAAGCTGCCTTGTCTTACAGAATCTTCTTTTCACTAGGCTTATTGCTGAGTTACTGGATATGAGCATTTTATACAAACCTACATACTTTTAGGGAGTCCAAACCTCACAAAAAAAGTTTTGGCTGTGATTAGACCACCAAATTCTAGCTTACTGTTTTTTCGGTTAAATAGTTTGGAATGAAAGCATTCATAGTTATTATTTAATAAAACAAAAGAAAATCAGATATGTAAAGGCAAAGATGTTATTTAAATAGAAATGTATTGTTTACTCTCAAATATTATTAACAGAGGTTAGATCTTAGTTTTAATTTTAAACTTAAATAACTCTTGAAGCAAGGTAACATTGTTGACTGCTTCTGCTTATACATCTCCAACTTCTCCTTTTTTCTTTTCTTTTTTATTGAAGTATAGTTGATTTTACAACGTTGTGTCAATTACTGCTGTACAGTGGAGTGATTCAGTCATATATATACCTGTGCTGTGCTTAGTTGCTCAGTTGTGTCCAACTCTTTGTGATCCCATGGACTGTAGCCCGCCAGGCTCCTCTGTCCATGGAGATTCTCCAGGCAAGAATACTGGAGTGGGTTGGGAAGCCCTCCTCCAGGGGATTTTCCCAACCCAAGGATCGAACCCAGGTCTCCCACGTTGCAGGCGGATTCTTTACTGTCTGAGTCACCAGGGAAGCCCAACCACCAGCTGCTGCTGCTGCTAAGTCGCTTCAGTCGTGTCTGACTCTGTGCGACCCCATAGACGGCAGCCCACCAGGCTCCGCTGTCCCTGGGATTCTCCAGGCAAGAACACTGGAGTGGATTTCCATTTCCTTCTCCAGAGCATGAAAGGGAAAAGTGAAAGTGAAGTCGCTCAGTCGTGTCCGACTCTCAGCGACCCCATGGACTGCAGCCTACCAGGCTCCTCCGTCCATGGGATTCTCCAGGCAAGGGCACTGGAGTGGGGTGCCACTGCCCTCTCTGCCAACCACCAGGGAAGCCCATAAATATACACATACATTCCCTTTTTTAATATTCTTTTTCCATTATGGTCCATCACAGGACACTGAACATAGTTCTCTGTGCTACATGGCAGGACTCTGTCATCCATCCATTCCACATGTAAAAGCTTACATCTGCTAACTCCAACCTCCCACTCTGTCCCTCCCTCAACCTTCTCCCCTTTGGCAACCACCAGTCTTTCTCTATGTCCATGGTTCTGTTTCTGTTTAATAGATAGGTTCATTTGTGTCATATTTTGCATTCCACATATAAGTGATATCATGCGGTATTTATCTTTCTACTTCTGACTTACCTTATTTAGTATTAATCTCTAGTTGCATGCATGTTGTTGCAAATGGCATTATTTTGTTCTTTTTATGGCCTGGTAGTATTCCATTGTATTGCCAGTAAAAGCAGGTCACATGTAAATGTACCACATCTTCTTTATCCAGTCATCTTTTGAGGGACATTAGGTTGTTTCCATGTCCTGGCTATTGTAAATAGTGCTGCTATCAACATCAGTCAGTTCAGTTCAGTCGCTCAGTTGTGTCCAACTCTTTGCGATCCCATGGACTGCAGCATGCCAGGCCTCCCTGTCCATCACCAACTCCTGGAGTCAACTCAAAATCATGTCCATTGAGTTCATGATGCCATCCAACCATCTCATCCTCTATCGTACCCTTTTCCTCCCGCCTTCAGTCTTTCCCAGCATCAGGGTCTTTTCCAGTGAGTCATCTCTTTGCATCAGGTGGCCAAAGTGTTGGAGTTTCAGCTTTAGCATCAGTCCTTCCAATGAACCCTAAGGACTGATCTCCGTTAGGATGGACTGGTTGGATCTCCTTGCAGTCCAAGGGACTCTCAAGAGTCTTCTCCAACACCACAGTTGAAAAACATCGATTCTTCGGCACTCAGCTTTCTTTATAGTACAACTCTCACATCCATACACAACCACTGGAAAAACCATAGCCTTGACCAGACAGATCTTTTTTTGGCAAAGTAATGTCTCTGCTTTTTAATATGCTATCTAGGTTGGTCGTAACTTTTCTTCCAAGGAGCAAGTGTCTTTTAATTTCCTGGCTGCAGTCACCATCTGCAGTGATTTTGGAGCCCCCCAAAATAAAGTCAGCCACTGTTTCCACTGTTTCTCCATCAATTTCCCATAAAGTGATGGGACCAGATGCCATGATCTTAGCATCAACATAGGGGTGCATGTATCTTTTGAATTATACTTTTTGCTGGATCATATGGTAATTTTATTTCTAGTTTTCTAAGGAATCTCTACACTGTTTTCCACAGTAGTTGCACCAACCTACATACCCACAAACAGTATGTGAGGGTTCCCTTTTCTCCACACTGTCTCCAGCATTTGTTGTTTGTAGGCTTTTTTATGATAGCCATTCTAACAAGTGTGAAAAGTGAGAAGGTTGCTCAGTTGTATCTGACTCTTTGCGACCCCAAGGACTATATAGTCCTTGGAATTCTCCAGGCCAGAATACTAGAGTGGGTAGCCTGGTACACTATTGTAGTTTTGATTTGCATTTCTCTAGTAATTAGCAATGTTGAGCATCTTTTCATGTACCTATTGGCTATCTGTATTGTTTTTTTGAGACATATTTAGATCCTCTGCCCATTTTGGGGTTGGATTGTTTGGGTTTTTTTGGTATTAAGTTATACAATCTGTTTGTATATTTTGGAAATTAAGTCTTGTCAGTTGTGTTGTTTGCATATATTTTCTCTCATTCCATAGGTTGTCTTTTCACTTTGCTTATGGTTTCCTTTGCTAGGCACAAGCTTGTAAGTTTGATTAGGTCCCATTGTTTATTTTTGATTTTATTTCTATTGCCTTGGGAGACTGTTCTGTGTTTGGTTTTTTTCCTAAATTAGCAGAGAAACGTCTGCCAGGTATAGTTTTTGTTTTCAGAGTGAACACTGACGCAAATTGCCTCTTCTTTTCTTAGGTAAAGTTTACTGTTTTGAGTTTGCTGCTGGCCCCTTTGAGTTCCAGTCACTAAATGTGAACCTAATTTTTCAGCTTCACACCTCTTTTCCTGATTTTTAAGTCTGTCTTTTGGTGGAATAGATGCTCCCTTTATGAAAGCTATGCATAAAATCGCGACAAAATGAACTCAAAGGTTCCTCTTCGTCATTAATCTCCAAGTTTCCGTCTCTGATGTAAACCTGCAGAGGGTGAACTTGGTAATTCCCTGCAGCAGAGTGAAATAAAAATTGTATGGCCCTCAAAGGTAATGCTCCCACAAGTAAATCTAGCAGCACAGACTTCTCCTTTTTCATTTAAACCAAATGTCCATTTTCCTGTAGCATGAATAGAGAATTTATCAAGAGAAAGAAATTCTCATAAAAGCTTAATTAGATGTTAAGAGAAATAAGCTAATAGAAAGAATTAATAAAAGGGCAGACAATAGCAGGCATATTTTGATGAATAATGTCTACTAATGTGTTAATTTGGGAGTAAAAGAAAAGTTATGCGAAGAAGTGGGAAAAAAGCACAGAAAAGAAAAAGGAACAAAGTTCTAGAAGTATATAAGAAAATGAAGGAAGGAATGAAAGACAGCAATGAAAAATAAATGTTGAAACAGAATTGAAAGTTCCCACCATTTTTTAAAACATTATTTAATAACATTAAAAGTATTAATATTAAACTACAGGGTAATTAGTAAACAGAGATAAAGATATTTTATTAAAATTCTGTTTACATGCCACTGTATTTTTTTAATGTGCTACCATTGTAGTAGAACTGTCTATAATCTGTTTCTTTATATCACTGGATAGTTTATTCCATATAGAGTTCATATGAAAATAGAGTAATACAATGTCTCAAACGCAGAGGACTCATTATGTGTGTACATTAATCAGAATATTCAATTCTACTTGAATAAACACAACTATAATACTAAAATTTCAATATGTTCTGGATGCCTAACTATTCCATCAGTGATTTAGGATTACCCACTTATTTAAAGTATAATTGAGACATCCCCCAAAATCTAATGGTTGCTCCTTTATTATAGCCATGTGCTCAGATTTATTCAAAGAGAGAACAGTTTCTGGAGCATCCTTTAAAAATAAAAAAAATAAAGTATCTGATTGTGATTGCTGTTTTGTAGGTTCAGGCATTTAATGCATTCTTCCTTGGGAAAAAAATAACAACTAGGAGCAATAATCACAGGCAAAACTTTGCAACACCAATTGCCTTGAAAAGGAAACAAATATTTCCCCCACACACAAGAAAAAATACTGTCCATTCCTGTCAGCCTTTTCAACCTCTTTTGTGTTCCAAGAAATTGCGAGTAATGAAAACAGGGCAGAGCCAATCAGATGGGTGTGTATACTAGTGCACTGTGAGAGTTGAAAGCTCTGCATTTAAAATAAGGTTTATGCATAATTCATAGACTATGCATGTTTATGTAAATTACCAAAGGCGGAAGTATATATGAAACCAGAATCTGAGGTAAAATGACGATGTTATAATATACTGCTGGACTTGCATCTCGCCAATTCAACATACCCCCTTTATACTATTCTTGAAAATTACATCATGTGCCAGTTCACACTAGGAAACCTAATAAAACTTTGAGGCTTACACCCATACTATATTTTTCAACATTTCTTTCAGATTCTGTTTATTATTAAACACTGAAACTTAGCCATATATAATTCAGACAGCCTGGGAATAAAGATGTACATACATATTCCTGTTAATGGGTGTTATATAAGTTGAGGGAAATAGAAACAGTGCCTAGAAATTTTATTTAAAGATTGGGAGGTTTTAGGTGTATGGAGATTTCCACTTTTAAAAAATGGAGGAAATGAACTCTTCCATCACTGAAAACAGAGTCAGTGAACTTTGGAAGGTAAAATAGTATTTGGAAGGCAACCTCCCACGTACCATGGAACACTGGTGTGGTTTCTGGCTGGTGATATTCAGCTCAGACTCACCTTCTGGGTTAAAGTGTTCTTTTGAATCAGTCATTGTGGGCTGCCAGCAGAGAAGAGCTTATTTGCATGAACTCTCCACCTCCTGGTCAGCTCTGAAAATCTTGGCAGCATAACACTGCATTTGGCAAAGGAGTGTTTTTTTTTAAAAAAAAAAAAAAGAAGAAGAATAAATAAGGGCTTCCAAAGAAAACACTGTCATAGAATTAAGTCCAGTGCACCTGAAATTCATTGCTCTGTCATCTCTTAAATTGTTATAAATATAACAGGCATTTTGAAGTCATTTCTGTTTATTCCTTTCCTAATGTACTGTGTGAACCATTTTTCACATGTGTTAATGTACTATATGCAAATGGCGTTTAATGTGTTTTATGCACAGAATGTGTTTACAAATCATTTTGTGTATGGGAGGAAGCAGTTGCCTTACTTTTGCATGTGAAACTGAAAAGGAGGAGTACATATCACTACATTTCTCAAATGAGAGAAAATTTAAATGGAATGAGGAAGCCTACAGATGCTATAAGAGAAATTTTCTTGGTTTCTAATTCACCTCTTGGTAGCTTTTTCTCACTTCATATGCTTTTCAAAATCTGTTGAGTTTCCCTCCTTAAGAATTTTAAGCTCTTGTCGTGAGAAACAGTTCCCTTCCATTATTCGTGCTTAGTTCCACATATCCTGTTCCTCTTAGAAATCGAAAGGAAAAGCTCAGAAACAGCAAACACTTACAGGTGAAGCAAAGATTAATTTAAACGTTTGTGCTCCATGTACTACCACAGAAACAGAATAATTTCTTACACATCTAATAGTCATGTATTTTATTTATGGCATTTAAAGACTTTCAAATACTTTGCAACAGAATTTATTTTAAATAGTTCTTATATACTAAACTGCGTTAAATCAGTATGTTTAAAAAAATGCAGAGTAGGTTAAATATTGAAAGTATATTAAAATTCCATTTTATATAATATTAAATATGTAACCAAAAAGAACTTCTCTAATTGTGGTAAAAATAATGTGAAGAATGTGTACAACATAATGCTTTTATTCTGCTAGTTTATAGAAATAGGTCCCTAAATGGTTATTATTTTCATTCCATGTGTAGAATGACCAGGAAAAATGCTAGCAATTACTCGGTGAATGGTGTTCTACCCTGGCATGAAGCTATCACTAATTTGCATACAGCATTGTTGGAGATGAAGCCTGTGACATACAGATCATCATCACCATTGGGAATTCACACTGCCAACTGTACCTCCTCATACAAACACATACTGCCACTTATGGATCAAAGGGAGTGTTGCCACTGCAGTTCTGAGCCATTAAAACACATCACGCTCCTGGAATTTTAAACATGTTTAGAAGTGGGGTCTTTTAGGAGGATGTTTTTTCCTTTGTTATGTAAACAAAAGGAATTCTTTTAGAAACTTATTCCATGGAAAGAGTGGTCTTTTACCTACATTATTGTGGTTTCCTCAAAGGAAAAAAAGGCATGTAGCACATTAAGATTTTAATTATTTGATATGTTAGTATCAAAGAGAATGTAAATGTAGTTAGGAAGAAAATGTAAAAGTCTTCTTTAAATTTAAGAATAAGAAAGAAAAGATCAAAATGTAGATACAGTCCACTAATTTTTGAGCAGTGTCTTTTAGTAGTTTCTGTGGTGACATGAGTCCACAAATATAAACTCAAATGAGGCAACTTTTACCTCATTTATCAAATAGATAGACAAAAGAGAATTTTATTTTTAATTATCGGGGTAATTATCTCTATTATTTCCTTCGTGTTGCGTATATAGTCACTGATTGACTTATTTCCTGCTATTCATTCCTTATTTATTAAAAAAAACTAAAAATTTTTCTCTGTGCATTTTAGAAGATTCAGTATTTTGAATTTAACATAATGAGAGATTATTATTATTTCTTGATTTAAATAAAAGCTTAATTGATAACAAAGTAGTGAATTGGTTGTGGAACTTGAGAATTATACTCTCAGCAAAGATATTTTTCTACCAAATATTTGAGAGGACATGTGAATGTATTAGAGAATTTACGTCTGCCCTATGGGACTATCTATAGTAGATTGTTTCTATACATTATATGTCAAGACTTGTCTATTGAGGCAAATACAGGAGGTATGCACTGGAGTATAATTTATAAAGTATGCTTACAGGGTATTTTTTTTTTCATGTCCTCACCCATTCTCTATTACCTTTCTTGTCCTCTAATTTTCATGAGGCTCTGTCGTGCATCTTATTTTCTATTTAGTGAAGAAGCTGAGTGATCGGTTATGTACGATAAGAGGAAAAACCAGTCAAATGTGGACAAGGCTGGCCTGATAAGACTGAAATGAAGTATGCTTTTGGTTGTGTAATAATTTCCAGCTGTGTTCTAGTTTAAGAAACCATCCAACATGACACTCCTAGCTTAACTCAGTCACACATTTCATACAGGTAGTATTTTTCAGATGACACCAAGTTAGAAGGGGTTGCTAACACTTCAGAAGAAAAGATCAGAATTCAAAGTGACCTTGATAAATTGAAGAAACAGCATGAACCAGATGAAAATACTGGCTTGCCACAGGTCCTTCAAGGGGGGGGGAAATCTAAGCTGGAATTCATCACTCATTTATTTATTCATTCATCCAGTATTTATTGAATGCCTACTGTTTGCCAGCCACAAAGTGAATATTGGCTAATTTTAGTTTGGAATTCTGACCCCTCCTTTGACAACTGGTCATTTTAGGAAATAAATCTCTCTCAAAATTGTATGTTCCTGCGTCGTGCAAAACTAACAGATTTCAGAAAAAAAAATACAAGCAGATCAAGGAATACCATCATCATACTGGTATGTGTATATGTATACATACATATATATAATATATGTTAGTATGTATATGTATATAATATATGTTATAGTATATATATGTATATACACTCTTCATTCTTTTTAAACACAAGTCACTTTGAGGAGATAAAATGTAGTATTTAATGTTTAACTTTGGTTTACAATAGGTTGCAGTGGGGTTCCCAGGTAGCGCAGTGGTAAAGAATCTGCCTCCCAATCCAGGAGACATAAGAGACTCAGCTTTGATCTCTAGGTCAGGAAGATTACCTGGAGTAGGAAATGGCAACCCACTCCAGTATTCTTGCCTGGAAAATCCCATGGACAGAGGAGTCTGGTGGTCTGTAGTCCATGGTGTCACTTAGAGTTGGACATGACTGAGCACACATACACACTTCACAGGTTATAATAAAAGTAAGTAAAAGATATCTTCATACAGTTCGTGGGGTTCTCAAGGCAAAAATACTGAAGTGGTTTGCCATTTCCTTCTCCAGTGAACCACGTTTTGTCAGGACTCTCCACCATGACCCATCTGTCTTGGGTGGCCCTACATGGCATGGCTCATAGTTTCATTGAGTGGGCCTTAGAAAGCATCACTACAAAAAAAGGTAGTGAAGGAGATGGAATTCCAGTTGTGCTATTTCAAACCCTAAAAGATGATGGTGTGAAAGTGCTGCACTCAATATGCCAGCAAATTTGGAAAACTCACCAGTGGCCACAGGACTAGAAAAGGTCAGTTTTCATTACAATCCCAGAGAAAGGCAATGCCAAAGAATTCTCAAATTACCACACAGTTGCACTCATCTCACACACTAGTAAAGTAATGCTCAAAATTCCCCAAGCCAGGCTTCAACAGTACATGAACTGTGAACTTCCAGATGTTCAAGCTGGCTTTAGAAAAGGCAGAGGAACCAGAGATCAAATTGCTAACATTCGCTGGATCATTAAAAAAGCAAGAGAGTTGCAGAAAAACGTCTATTTCTGCTTTATTGACTATGCCAAAGCCTTTGACTGTGTGGATCACAATAAACTGTGGAAAATTCTGAAAGAGATGGGAATACCAAACCATCTGATCTGCCTCTTGAGAAATCTGTATGCAGGTCAGGAAGCAACAGTTAGAACTGGACACAGAACAGACTGGTTCCAAATAGGAAAAGGAGTATGTCAAGGCTGTATATTGTCACCCTGCTTATTTAACTTATATGCAGCGTACATCATAAGAAACACTGGGCTAGATGAAGCAGAAGCTGGAATCAAGATTGCTGGGAGAAAAATCAGTAACCTCAGATGTGCAGATGACACCACCCTTATGGCAGAAATTGAAGAAGAACTAAACAGCCTCTTGATGAAAGTGAAAGAGGAGAGTGAAAAAGTTGGCTTAAAGCTCAACGTTCAGAAAACTAATATCATGGCATCTGGTCCCATGACTTCATGGCAAATAGATGGGGAGACAGTGGAAACAGTGACACACTTTATTTTGGGGGGGCTCCAAAACCACTGCAGATGGTGACTGCAGTCCTGAAATTAAAAGACACTTGCTCCTT
Organism: Okapia johnstoni; assembly: GCA_024291935.2. Lineage (NCBI taxonomy): Eukaryota > Metazoa > Chordata > Mammalia > Artiodactyla > Giraffidae > Okapia > Okapia johnstoni. The sequence continues at coordinate 76,665,790 of CM044316.1, read as the reverse complement.
GGAAGAAAAGCTGTGACCAACCTAGACAGCATATTAAAAAGCAGAGACATTACTTTGCCAACAAAGGTCTGTCTAGTCAAAGCTATGGTTTTTCTAATAGTCATGTATAGATGTGAGAGTTGGACTATAAAGAAAGCTGAGTGCCGAAGAATCGATGGCTTTTGGACTGTGGTGTTGGAGAAGACTCTTGAGAGTCCCTTGGACTGCAAGGAGATCCAACCAGTCCATCCTAAAGGAAATCAGTCCTGAATATTCACTGGAAGGACTGATACTGAAGCTTAAACTCCAATGCTTTGGCCACCTAATGCGAAGAACTGACTCACTGGAGAAAACTCTGCTGCTGGAAAGATTGAAGGCGGGAGGAGAAGGGGACGACAGAGGATGAGATGGTTGCAATGCATCACGGACTCAATGGACATGAGTATGAGTAAACTCCGGTAGTTGGTGATGGACAGGGATGCCTGGCGTGCTGCAGTCCATGGGGTCGCAAAGAGTCAAACATGACTGAGTGACTGAACAGAACTGAAAAGGTATTTTACTGGTTAAATCTTTATATGCTAAAATTCAGGAATACGCAATTCACTTTTGAGAATTTGATTCCAATAGTATTCTACCTTTGTTCCCCCCCGGCTGTCTTGAGGAAGAGTAATCATGCATCCTAGTTTGGTTAGGACAGTTGACATTTGCTGTTTGGGTACACACCCCTAGTTTGAGGTGTGTACCCAAACAGTGTGCTTTTTGATGGTGTCAACTAAGATGTCCTTCCTGCCCTTGGACACCTGCTGCTGCTAAGTCGCTTCAGTCGTGTCCGACTCTGTGCGACCCCATAGACGGCAGCCCACCAGGCTCCCCCATCCCTGGGATTCTCCAGGCAGTGATACTGGAGTGGGTTGCCATTTCCTTCTCCAATGCATGAAAGTGAAAAGTGAAAGTGAAGTCGCTCAGTCATGTCCGACTCTTAGCGACCCCATTGGACACCTGGAGAGACATAAATAGCAACAGGTCTTTTCAGAGGAAACCAAGGACCAGAAGGATGAACAGACTTCACAAAGGAGCTAGTAGTCATGAGGCCATTAAAACCATCAAATTTGAGAACATATAACAGTAAAGACTAATTAACAACTTACCAGACATAGTTCATCTTCGAGCAAAAACTACGTTAGATAGGTGTCTTTAACTTGAAAACTAGTTTCCTGAGACAAAATAGGCAGAAATGGTAATAGTATGTGATAGTAACACCCATAAGTAACTAATATATACCTATATATAATGAAAGTATTTTCATTACTTTTCCAGACTTTTCACCATTCCTTGAAATGGACATGTATATATTTTACGGGTAACCAAAATTTTATAACTATTTTATAACTGTTGTACCTAGGTTTTATTTCTCATAATCTTTTTCTCTTCTTAAATTTGTAGCCTTAGGTGTGAGGAAATAAAGAGTTAAATTTTTAAACAGCCACTGATATGCTCTCTAAAGCAATTATTCCTTCTGTCACCAAGAGATAAATGTACTACCACAAGACATTACAAATGTGCTCTTCTAGACTCTAATACAAATTACTGTCAGACCACACCACTTAAAGCCTTCTTGCTCTTATTTAGTAAAGCCAATTCCTTGTGATTTTTAAAAAATATATAAAGAAGAAAATATCTTGCTCTGAGTATTGTGAACATGTTTTAACAATTTTTAACCCTTTTAAAATAATATTAGCTCCTTATTAACTCTTTCAGTACCAAGACTCACAGACGTTCTGGAGGTGAGGCAGAGAGCCTCTGGTACTGGGTGAGTTTTCAATGTCTGTTAGGTATGCAGGAAGCACCTCTAATCAATGAAAGGAACACTAAAGTAAAGTTAGCCCGTACATCAAGCCTCATGAAGACAAATTTAAATTGCAAAAAATGTCAACTAAGTTTACCTCGCTTGTAGTCTCACCCAAAGCAGAAATGATCTCAGGGTCACACAGAACATATCAATGTGCCTGGAGATTGTGAACACAATGCATGCATCTAAGTTTGTGATTTTGTGCTACAATTTTTTCAATTCCCTAGGTCTGTGAAAAGACAAATCTAATCAGCAACTCATTTTGAGGAAGCTAAACATAAAAACAGAGCTACTTTGCATCCCATAGGCCGTAGAAAGGACCCAAAAATTAGGCTATGAGTGAAGCAACGTTGTGAGTGAGCACTGTGTCTTTTTAAAAAAATTGTTCTAGCAGTTTATTATGGACATTTCAAATATAGGAGAACAATGAAAGAATTTTGTAATGAACACACGTATACCCACTACCTACACTCTACATTTATCACATATGTTTTATCACACTTATTTCTTATGCTTCTTTCTTTAACCTCATTTTGTTTTTTATTTCCTTTTTTTAAAATTAAAAAAATCTATTTTATATCAGAGCATACTTGATTAACAATGTTGTTAGTTTCAGGTGTTCAGCAAAGTGATTCAGCTATACAGGTATCTATTCTTTTTCAAATTCTTTTCCAGTTTAGGTTATCACAGAATATTGAGTAGTGTTCCTGTGCTATACAGTAGGTCTTTAGTCATCTATTTTTTTAATTTATTTATTTTAAATGAAACAAAGATGAATACTTTTAATGACAAAAGGTAAAATTCACAAATATAGCAGTGTATGCATGTTAATCCCAAACCCCCAGACTGTCCCTCCCCCTCCCCCTTCCCCTGGTAACCATAAGTTACTTCTCTAAGTCTGTGAGTCTATTTCTGTTTGTAAGTTCATTTGTACTATTTTTTTTTAAGATTCCACATGTAAGTGATATAATATTATATTTGTCTTTCTTCTTAGTCTCCAGATCCATCCATGTTGCTGCAAATGGCATTATTTTATTCTTTTTAATGGCTGAGTAATACTCCATTGTATGTATGTACCACATCTTCTTTATTCATTCAGGTGTCGATGGACATTTAGGTTGCTGCCATGTCCTGGCTGTTGTAAATAATGCTGCAGTGAACATTGTGGCGTATGTATCCTTTGAAACCACATGTTTCTATGGATATATGACCGAGAGTGGGATTGCTGGATTTTATGGTAACTCGATTTTTAATTTCGTAAGGAACCTGTATACTATTCTCCATAGTGACTGTATCAGTTTACCTCCCACCAACAGCATTTATTGTTTGTAAATTATTTGATGATGGCTCTTCTGACTGGTGCAAGGTGATAGCACTTTGCAGTTTTGATTTGTATTTCTCTAATAATTAGAGATTATTGAGCATCTTCTCATGTGCCTCTTAGCCATCTGTCTGTCTTCTTTGGAGAAATGTCTAGGTCTGCCCATTTGTTGATTGAGTTGTTTGATTTTTTTTTTTTATATTGAGCCTCATGAGTTGTTTGTAATTTTGGAGACTAATCCCTTGTTGGTCGCATTGTCTGTAGATAAAGTTCTCCCATTCTGTTGGTTGTCTTTTTGTTTTGTTTACAGTTTCCTTTACTGTTTAAGGAATCCAGTCTGTAGACTGGAGAATGATGTAGAAATGCAGAGCAAAGAAAAGAAATGATGTGAGCCTAGAAGACTGACCAGTCCTCAGGTGTGTTTCTGGACCAGCCTAGCAGGCCCAGCACTGCTTCAGCCTCAGTCATCCATTCTAACCACCAACCCCATTTCATTAATATAACTACAGCAGTCTTGTTTTGTTTTTTCCAACCAAAAAAAAAAATAGTTTGAGGAAAAAAGTGAACAATTAAATAGATAAATAAGAAATGAGTGAGACAGAGAAATTGTCTTCACTACAGAATAGAGGTTGTGTGTTTAAATTAACAGGAAATAGATTAAATGTTATGCCAAGAAACATAGACTATCTGGCTTTGAGACTATTTATCATGAAAAAAATCTTGACACTTGATCTGAAAAATGTTCACTAAGCGTAGAATAGGAGACAACAACGCCTTGGCCTTTCCTCCCAAACACAGTTTACACAAACTATAACAGTGGGAGGAAACAGCTGTTGTCATTGAGTTGGTAAGTCATGTCCCAAAACGCTCAGTTCTTGGGCACTAAGCCTACTTTATGGTCCAGCTCTTCCATCTGTACATGACCACCGGAAAAAACCATAGCTTTGACTAGACAAACCTTTGTCGACAAGGTGATGTCTCTTCTTTTTGATACCCTGTCTAGGTTTGTCATAGCTTTTCTTCCAAGGAGCAAGCGTCTTTTAAATATATGGCTGCAGTCACTGTCTGCAGTGATTTTGGAACCCAAGAAAATACAGTCTGTCACTGCTTCTAATTTCTTCCCTTCTACTTAACATGGAAAGATGGGACTGGATGCCATGATCTCAGCTTTTTGAATGTTGAGTTTTAAGCCAGCTTTTTCACTCTTCTCTTTCACCCTCATCAAGAGGCTCTTTAGTTACCCTTCAGTTTCTGCTGTTAAAGTGATATCATCTGCGTATCTGAGGCTGTTGATATTTCTCCCAGCAGTCTTGATTCCAGCTTGTGATTTATCCAGTCTGGGATTTCACATGATGTACTCTGCATATAAATTAAATAAACAGGGTGACAATATACATCATTGTCACACTCCTTTCCCAATTTTGAACCAGTCCATTGGTCTGTGTCCGGTTCTGTTACTTCTTGACCTGTATACAGGTTTCTCAGGAGACAGGTAAAGAGGTCTGGTATTTCCATCTCTTTAAGAACTTTCCACAGTTTGTATTATCCACACTGTCAAAGGCTATAGCATAGTCAGTGAAGCAGAAGTAGATATTTTTCTGGAATTCCCTTGCTTTCTCTATAATCCAGTGAATGTTGGCAGTTTGATCTCTGGTTCCTTTGCCTTTTCTACACCCAGCTTGTATATCTGGAAGTTCTAAGTTTACATACTACTGAAGCCTAGCTTGAAGGATTTTGAGCATAACCTTCCTAGCATGTGCAATGAGCACAATTGTCTGGTGGTTTGAACACCCTTCTTTCAGATTGAAATGGAAACTGACCTTTTCTAGTCCTGTGGCCGCTGCTGAGTTTTCCAAATTGGCTGACATATTGAGTGCAACACTTCAACAGCATCATCTTTTAGGACTTGAAATAGATCAGCTGGAATTCCATCACCTCCAATAGCTTTGTTTGTAGTAGCGATTCCTAAGGCCCTCTTGACTTCACTCTCCAGGATATCTGGCTCTAGGTGAGTGATCGTACCATCATGGTTGTCTGGGTCATTAAGATCTTTTTTTGTATAGTTCTGTGTGTTCTTGCCACCTCTTCTTAATATCTTCTCCTTCTGTTGGGTCCATACCATCTCTGTTCTTTATTGTGTCCATCTTTGCATGAAATATTCCTTTGGTATCTTTAATTTTCTTAAAGAGATCTCTAGTCTTTCCCATTCTATTGTTTTCCTCTATTTCTTTGCATTGATCACTGAGGGAGGCTTTCTTATCTTTCCTTACTATTCTCTGGAATTCTGCATTCAAATGGGTATATCTTTCCATTTCTCCCTTACTTTTCACTCCTCTTCTTTACTCAGCTGTTTGTTAAGCCTCCTCAGACAACCACTTTGACTTCTTCCATTTCTTTTCCTTTGGGATGGTTTTGGTCACTGCCTCTTGCATAGTGTTACAAACCTCTGTCCATAGTTCTTCAAGCACTCTGTCTACCAGATCTAATCCTTTAAATCTATTCATCACTTCCACTGTGTAATCATAAGGGATTTGATTTAGGTCGGTCATACCTGAGTGACCTAGTGGTTTTCCCTACTTTCTTCAATTTAAGCCTGAATTTTGCAATAAGGAGCATATCATATGAGCCACAGTCAGTTTCAGGTCTTGTTTTTGTTGACTATATAGGGGTTCTCCATTTTTGGCAGCAAAGAATATAATCAGTCTGATTTCACATCTGGTGATGTCCATGTGTAGAGTCGTCTCTTGTGTTGTTGGAAGAGGGTGTTTTCTATGACCAGTTTGTTCTCTTGACAAAACTCTGTTAGCCTTTGCCTTGCTTCATTTTGCACACCAAGGCTAAACTTGCTTGTTACTCCAGGTATCTCTTGACTTCCTAGTTTTGCATTCCAATCCCCTATGATGAAAAGGACATTTTTTTATGGTGTTAGTTCTAGAAGGTCTTGTAGGTCTTCATAGAACCATTCTACTTCAGTTTCTTGAATGTTAGCGGTTGGGGCATAGACTTGAATTGCTGTGATATTGAATGATTTGCCTTGTAAATGAACTGAGATCATTCTGTCCTTTTTGAAATTGCATCAAAGTACTGCATTTCGGACTCTTTTGTTGACTGTGAGAGATGCTCCAGTTCTTCTAAGGGATTCTTGTGTACAGTAGTAGATGTAATGGTCATCTGAGTTAAATTCTCCCATTCCTATCCATTTATTTCAGGATTCCTAAGACACTGATGTTCACTCTTGCCATCTTCTGTTTGACTGAATCCAATTGATGGACCTGACATTCCAGGTTCCTATGCAATATTGTTCTTTACAACACAGGATTTTACTTTCACCACCAGACACATTCACAGCTGAGCATTATTTCTGCTTTGGCCTATCTGCTTCATTCTTTCTGGAGCTATTAGTAATTGCCCTCTGCTGTTCCCAGTAACATATTGGACACCTTCTGATCTGGGGGCTCATCTTTCAGTGTCATATCTTTTTGCTTTTTCATATTGTTCAAAGTGTTCTCATGGCAAAAATACTGGAGTGATTTGCCATTGCCTCCAGCAGTGGACCACTTTTTGTCAGAACTCTTCAGTATGACCTGTCCATCTTGGGTGAACTGGCATGGCATGGCTCATAAATTCATTGAATTACATAAGCCCCTTCACCACAACAAGGCTATAATCCATGAGGGAGGGAGGAAATAGAGGCATGGACTATTCTGCAAGTCATGTCTTCTGTTTGGAGACATTATGTCTATTTCCTCTTTATAACATTCCTATTAGAAATTATAAAAATACTACTTCTTGGTGCCCTAAGGAAGAACAGTTATATTTGGGTGGCGTTACTCTCAATCATATTCATAAAAGAGGAAATCCCACTAGCTCACCTTTTCTTAAAGTAGTCAGCAGATTATTTCCTCTGAGTTTGGGCTGTGGACAAAAGATTCTTTTCCATAGGCCCTCATAACACTGAAAGTCCCTTGATCTGCAAGGAAATCAAACCAGTCAATTATATAGGAAATCAACCCTGAATACTCACTGGAAGGACTGATGCTGAAGCCGAAGCTCCCAATACTGTGGCCGCCTGAGGCAAAGAGTCGAATCACTGGAAAGGATCTTAATGCTGGGAAAGATTGAAGGCAAAAGGAGAAGGGGCAGCAGAGGATGAGACGGTTAGATAGCGTCCCTGACTTAAAGGATGTGAATTTGAGTTAACTCCAAGAGATAGTGAAACACAAAGGAGCATGGTGTGCTGAAGCCCAGTCGGTCACAAAGAGTTGGACATGGTTTGTCTACTCTACAACAACAACATAATACTGATGATAAATCTTAACTTATTCTAGAACTTGAAACAACCAATCAAAAAAGCAATAAAGAGCTAAGGCCCAATATACATACTATCAAATTATTGTTGTTTAGTTGCTAAGTCCTGTATGACTCTTTGGGACCCCATGGACTGTAGCCTACCAGGCTTCTCTGTCCATGGGATTCTCCAGGCATGAATACAGGAAGGTGTTACCATTTCCTTCTCCAGGGGATCTTCCTGACCCAGGTATCGAACCCGTGTCTCCTGCACTGGCAGGCAGATTCTTTACCACGGAGCCACCAGGAAGTCCTAAATTTAATTCTAAAATTAACTCATTAGATATTAATACCACCAAATTGTACATGTAAATGGTAAATTTTATATTATGTACTATAATTTTAAAAGTTAGAGTTAAAAATATGGTTGTTTAAAAAAAAGAAAACTCTTTTGATTGTTTATGCCTCCTAAAATTCTAAGTTTTTGGCTTTCCTGGTGGCTCTGTGGTAAAGAATCCGCCTGCCAATGTGGAAGACATGGGTTCAATCCCTAGTTGGGGAAGATCCCACATGCCGCAGAGCAACCAATAACTGTACACCATAATTATTGAGCCTGTGCTCTCGAGCCTAGGAAATGCAGCTCCTTAGGCCATGCACTGCATCTACTGAAATCCGAGCACTCTAGAGTCAGTGTTCTGCAAGAAGAGAAGCCACAGCAATGAGAAGCCTGTGCACTGTTAACTAGAGAATAGCCCCTTTCTCCACAACTAGAGAAAAGCCCACACAGCAACAAAGACCCAGAACAGTTAAAAATAAATAAATTATTTAATAAAACAAATTCTGAGTTTTAGTTCTGAGCCAGTTTGTGGAAATAACTAATTACTTAATGAGGAGCTGAGTGAAGGAATAGACATCTCTGATCCAGGTTTTCTAAAACAAATGGGTTAAATGGGGTTAGAATAAGGCAGGCCTTGAGAATTGGTTAGTGTTATCTTAGGAAAGTGTTTAAATAAAACAAGTTTGGTCCTCATGCCATCTTATATTTGACGTCTTTATTACCATTATGGAGAGAGATTAAACAAATGACCAAGTAAAAAGAGGAGACAGGTGATAATTAAGAGCGGAAAAAATTAATTTTTTAACATCCAGAAGCCTTGAGTATAGTGATTGCTTTGCTATAACTGAGTATACGAGGACTATTAATTTGCTTTAAAAAAAGAAAGAGAAGTTATTGGCACATCAAAGAATTAAGCAAAATAATCCCTGGTGATATGTTCAAACTATGGTTAGGATGACTCTCAAATAAACTAAGATCTTCCCACCCCTGTAGAGAATGGTGTTTTTCAAGAGAGCAGATAGCATCAGGATTGTATTTAATAAATTTTTTTTCTTTTCAATTAACCTTCTAATGCTGAACAAATTCAAGTATCCTTATACAGTGCAAGCTAACATGTTACATTTCTCTACCACAGAATGTATGCCGTAGGGAATTAATTCAGTTAAATTCACACTTATGGACTATTTCATGGCCTGTGATACCTCTCTAAGTGGTTCTTCAATGTCAGTCTCATGCTCCTTCTTTCCATTCATTGTTCTGTGCCAGAAACAACCTTTCCCTCTTGCTTGGTCTCTGTGAAATACCAAGCAAGACATCATCTATTAAAAACTAAAAGTGATAAGAAACTACCAACTGCCAGATGTTGTAAAAGGAGCAGGTCTGTTTCCTCAGGGGGAAAAGGCAGAAAACAAGGCTCCACATCGAATAGAATTATTTATAGCAGTATTTTCTTCCCCATTTTGTAGAAAATAAAAGATATGAAAAAGCCACGAGGTTCTGCTCTTGTTTTGCATTTTAGTAACATGCTGGCTGAAGATCTGAAGACAGAGATAAATGGCTTTAAAGTTCTAGGTAATAAGGACTTCTGGATTTCTTCCCATTTACTTTCCATTCACAGAAGTACCAGATGAGAGATCTTGGCTTTATGCATCAGTTCTAGCAAAGTTGCTCTTCAGGGGAAACTTCCCACTGGAGCTTCCACCTCTCTTTTCATCATCCCTCCTTTGTTGGTAGGATATGTGTTGGTACAGCCTTTTGAAAATAGTTTTAAAATTTAAAATACACATACTTCTTGATCTTAACATTGCATGAATGTTTCTGTAGGATTGATTTTTGAGACGAGGGAAAGCAGCCCCTGACATCCAGGAACTGGCCTTGCACAGGGAGACCTTGATGGTGCTGATTGCTTACCTGGCACCCACAGCTAGAAGGAGGTGTTCTTCTGTTGGACATTTAAAAAATCTCATAGAACACTAACACTGCCCAAGGTCTCTTGGTGACTGTGATGGAGTGAGACCAAAGCAAAACAAAACAAAAAAGTCCTGGAGTCTTACCCAAAATTGCCAAACCAAAACCCAAATTCTGTGTTTTCAAATACCCTCTTACTGAGATCCCTCATGGTTCACCATGATGCATGATCTCCCTTATTGCAACAAGCAATAAACCCAAATTACTTTCTGGGGGTCTTCCGTGGAAGGGCAGAAACAGCTGTTTGAGAAAGTATATTGCTTATAGCAATATTTGTAATAGCAAAAATTGGATCCAACCTATTCAGAAATATGAAAATGATTCGACATGTTATAAATACATCCATTTTATGAAATAGGCCTGAATAAGTTGGATGCATAGTTATTGGAGTGGGGAAAAGAATGTCTAAGCTGTGCTGTTATTTTGAAGGAAAAGGGGAAGCAAGTTCAATAAAATCACAAAAAAATAGGATACTGTTCTATGTTTAAGAAAAAAAATCTGTGTGTGGTGTATATACAGAAAAAGTTCTGAAAGAATGCACATCAAACTCTTAACAGTACCATGAGGAAGAGGTGAAAAGAAATTCTCATATTTCATGTTATGCACATCTGTATTTTTTTAACTTATTTTTTATATTGGAGTGTATTTGATTTACAGTGTTGTGTTAGTTTCAAATGTACAGCAAAGGATTTAGTTATACATATACTTATATCTATTCTTTTTTACCTTTTTCACATAAGGGTTATTACAGACTATTGAGTAGCGATCCCTGTCGATTGTCTCTTTTATATATAGTAATGTTTATATGTTAATCCTATACTCCTAATTTATCCCCCCCCATTTCTCGATGGTAACCATAAGTTTGTTTTCTAAAACTGTTTTCCGTAATGGCTGTACCAATTTACATTTCTACCAACAGTGTAGGAGCATTCCCTTTTCTCTACCCTCTCTCCAGCATTTATTGTTTGTAGACTTTTTGATGATTACCATTTTCTGACCTGTGTGAGATGATACCTCATTGTAGTTCTGATTTACACATCTCTAATAATTAGTGATGCTGAGCATTTTTTTCATGTGCTTATTGGCTATCTCTATGTCTTCTTTGGAGAAATGTCTGTTTAGATCTCCTTTCCATTTTTATTGGGTTTTTTAGTTTCTGATGTTGAGCTGCATGAGCTGATTCTATATTTTGTCAGATACATCTTTTGCAAATATGTTGTCCCATTTTGTAGTTGTCTTTTCATTTTGTGTATGATATTCCTTGCTGTGCAAGAGTTTCTAAGTTTAATTAGGTCCCATTTATTTATTTTTTATTTTTATTTTTTTCTTTTCATTTCTCCCAGAAGTGGATCCAGGGAGATATTGCTGTGATTTGTGTCAAAGAGTGTTCTGCCAATGTTTTCCTCTAAGACTTTTAGACTGTCTTTTCTCACATTTAGGTCTTTAATCTATTTTGAGTTTATTTTCGGGTATGGTATTAGAGAATGTTCTAATTTAATTTTTTTACATGTAGTTGTTCAGGTTTCCCAGCACCACTTACTGAAGAGATTATCCTTTCTCCATTGTGTACTCTTGCCTCTTTTGTTATAGATTAATTCACCAGAGATGCATGGGTTTATTTCTGGACTATTTTATCCTATCCCATTGATTCATGTGTCTGTTTGTATTCCAGTACCATACTGTATATATGACTATATTGTTGGTGTTGTTCAGTCACTCAGTCATGTTCAACTCTTTGTGACCCCATGGACTGCAGCATGCCAAGCTTCCCTGTCCTTCACCATCTCCTGGAGCTTGCACAAACTCATGTCCATTGAGTCAGTGATGACATCCGACCATCTCATCTTCTGTCATCCCCTTCTCCTCCCGCCTTCAATCTTTCCCAGCATCAGGGTCTTTTCCAATGAGTCAATTCTTTGCATTAGGTGGCCAAAGTATTGGAGTTTCAGCTTCAGCATCAGTCCTTCCAATGAACATTCAGGACTGATTTCCTTTAGGATGGATTGATTGGATCTCCTTGCAGTCCAAGGGACTCTCAAGAGTCTTCTCCAATACCACAGTTCAAAAGCATCAAATCTTCAGCGCTCAGCCTTCTTTATGGTCCAACTCTCACATCCATATATGACTACTGGAAAAACCATAGCTTTGACTAGATGGACCTTTGTTGGCAAAGTAATGTCTCTGCTTTTTAATATGCTGTCTAGGTTTGTCATAGCTTTTCTTCCAAGAAGCAAACACCTTTGAATTTCATGGCTGCAGTCACCATCTGCAGTGATTTTGGTGCCCAAGAAAATAAAGTCTGTCGCTAGTGATGGGACCAGATGCCATGATCTTCGTTGTTTGAATGTTGAGTTTTAAGCCAGCTTTTTCACTCTCCTCTTTCACTTTCATCAAGAGGCTCTTTAGTTCTTCAGTTTCTGCCATAAGGGTGGTATCATCTGTATATCTGAGGGTATTGATATTTCTCCTAGCAATCTTAATTCCAGCTTGTGCTTCATCCAGCCTGTCATTTCACATAATGTACTCTGCATAGAAGTTAAATAAGCAAGGTGACAATATTCAGCCTTTCCCAATATGGAACCAGTCTGTTGTTCCATGTCTGGTTCTAAATTTTGCTTCTTGACCTGCATACAGGTTTCTCAGGAGGCAGGTGAGAAGGTCTGGTATTCCTCTCTCTTGAAGAATTTTCCACAGTTTGTTGTGATCCACACAGTCAAAGGTTTTAGTGTAGTCATTGAGGCAGAAGTCAAGAAGCAGAATTTCTGGAATTCTGTTGCTTTTTCTATGATCTAATGGATGGTAGCAATTTGATCTCTGGTTCCTCTGCCTTTTCTAAATCCAGCTTGAACATCTGGAACTTCTCAATTCACGTACTGTTGAAGCCTAGCTTGGAGAATTTTGAGCATTACTTTACTAGCATGTGAAATGGGTGCAATTGTGCGATAGTTTGAACATTCTTTGGCATTGCCCTTCTTTGGGATTGGAATGAAAACAGCTTTTCCAGTCCCGTGACCACTGCTGAGTTTTCCAAATTTGCTGGCATATTGAGTGCAGCACTTTCACAGCATCATCTTTTAGAATATGAAATAGCTCAACTGGAATTCGATCACCTCACTAGTTTTGTTCATAGCGATGCTTCCTAAGATCCACTTGACTTTGCACTCTGGCATGTCTGGCTCTAGAAGAATGATCACTCACCATCATGATTATCTTGGTCATTAAGATCTGTTTTGTATAGTTCTGTGTATTCTTTCCACTTCTTCTTAATAACTTCTGCTTCTGTTGATTACTATAGCTTTATAGTATAGTCTGAAGTCAGGGAGCTTCATTCCTCCAGCTCTGTTTTCTTTCTCAATATTACTTTGGCTATTCAGGGGTTTTTTGTATTTATAGACAAATTTTAAGATTTTTTTGTACTACATTTGCAAAAAAAAGAAAAATGCTATTGGCAATTTGTTAGGGATTGCATTGAATCTGTAGATTACCTTGGGTAAGACAGTTATTTTGACAACATTGATTCTTCTAATCCAAGAAAATGATATATCTTTCCAGCTGTTTTCTTTTTATCTTGATTTCTTTCATCAGTGTCTTATAGTTTTCAGAGTACAGGTCTTTACCTCAGGTAAGTTTATTTCTAGGCATTTTATTATTTTTGATGTGATGGTAGATATGATTGCTTCCTTAATTTCTCTTTCAGATCTTTTGTTAATGTATATAAATGCAGCAGATTTCTGTTTATTAATTTTGTATCCGGCAAGTTTTACCAAATACATTGATAATCTAACAGTTTTCTGGTAGCATCTTTAGGATTTTCTTTTTTGTGTGTGTGAGTTAAGTTTTATTTGGGGCAAAATGAGGCCTGCAGCCTGGAAGGCAGCATCTCAGATAGCTCTGAGAGACTGCTCCAAAGTGGCAGTGGGGGAAAGACAATATATAAAGTTTTGGTGAAGGGGGAGTTGAATACCATGAAGCACTCATTTTGCAAAAGGCTTCTTGTTAATCATGAGGATCTGATATCACCATGAAGGGATTTAGTGTTTCTCTAGATATGAGGAGATGTAAGGATTGAGATCATAAAATCTGTTCCTAAAAACATCCAACTGTCTAAAGACCTGTCCCACCAGATTCCCTGAAGCACAGAGTGCCTCACTCCACCGTGAACTCCCTCCCGGGTTGTTGAAGGTCAACAGCCATAGCAGCATGGGGTTCAGTCTCCGTAGAGCCAGATGGCAAACGCCTTTGTTGTTCAGTTGTTGGCAGTGCTCTTGGTAAGTGCCAATTTGTAGTTGACACAGCCCCCTTGTGGTCATAAATCCAACCATACTTTGGGGGGCACTTCATTGACCATTTTGTCCTGCATTGCTGGGAAGGCTGGTTCCCAGTTCTAAAGAAGGTTTTTGTTGATAAGACACTCAACGTGCTATTAGTGGACTAGGTCTTAATAGTCAAAGATCTCTGGACACCTGTCTTCTAGTTATGGTCCAGGAAAGTATTCCCTCTCATTGCATCTTTTCGTACCTAGAGTTACATTATTACAATCGTTGATCATATATCAAGCTATACATTTGATCAACTGCTTCAAGTCTAGTCATCATTTTCATTGGAGGCTCATTCATACACTTGGTAATACAAGAAATAATGTGAAACAATAAAATACAAATGGTATGTGCTGCTGCTGCTAAGTCACTTCAGTCGTGTCCGACTCTGTGCGACCCCATAGACAGCACCCCACCAGGCTCCCCCATCCCCGGAATTCTCCAGGCAAGAACACTGGAGTGGGTTGCCATTTCCTTCTCCAATGCATGACAGTGAAAAGTGAAAGTGAAGTCGCTCAGTCGTGTCCGACTCTTAGCGACCCACGGACTGCAGCCGACTAGGCTCCTCCGTCCATGGGATTTTCCAGGCAAGAGTACTGGAGTGGGTTGCCATTGCCTTCTGAGACAAACAGTATAGTGGAATTAAAAGTAAATATTTTAGCCATGAGCCTCCCATACCAGTTTTTTTAAAAGATCGTCAAGACTAGGCAATGGGTCACTTAAAGCAGAAGTCTGATTCTTCATGTGGTTCAAATGTGTTACATTGAAGGATTTACCAGGTATGAAAATATAGCATTCAGTTTGAATTATAGCACAGATATCTCCCTGAGATGTTGTAAGGTTTAAAGGGCCTTGCAGTTGTGTAGCAATGCCTTTCTCATCATAGAGATCTCAGAATTCAATAGGTTAATAGCCCAATTACTATCATTTAAAGCTTATGAAAGTTGTTAAGGCTTAGATATGGTCAGTTACATCCTCCAACCCCACTGAAGGCACGCACGCACACACACACACACACACACACACACACGCTTCTAAATGGTCATACCAGTAGAATACAGATCTTTGACCCATTGGAATCATACCAATGGTAGATTGGTTAGGGTTACCTCTAATTCGTTAACATGTATGACCTTAAATTCATGGGAACCCCAGGCTATACCTTCATATCCGTCCCTGTAGATACGAAGGCCATAAATTAGTGCCACAGATCCACTGAGTTCCATACCGATCACTCTCTCTAAGGTTAATAATAGACATAGGTCATAAAGCACGCAGCCTTGTCTCATAATTACCAGGTTGATTATTTTATGTTTAGAATCATTACATCTGCAAACAGTGACAGTTCTTTTCTAGTTTGGATTCCTTCTATTTCTTTTTCATCTCTGATTGTCATGGCTTCCAAAGCTATGTTGAGTATAAGTGGCAAGAGAAAGGACTGTAATTTTTTAAAATTGCCTTCTCAATAAACAAATGCCATATGATCATATATATGATGTGTGTATGTGCATTATGTGTTAAGAAGGTGATAGATAGACTTTTGTCTGCATCTGCTATTTTATATACATCACAGAAAACATCTGCATCAACTGCTATAGGCCTTCCTCAGTATTTATAATAGCTACATAACATTTCATAATAAAGATGCTCAGAATTTACTCATCCATTCTTGTATTGATAGACATTTCTTTTATGTACTTTTTGGGTCACTATTTATTATATATTTTGTATCTATTTGAACTGCTATGTATATCTCCTTGCATGTGTAGTGAGTTTTCCCCTATGGCATAGGGATGGGATTTAAGAGCCAAAGGGCAAGGGCTCTTTTCAATTTTGATATATATTGATAGAGTGTTCCTCAAAGTAATTTATATTTCTACTATCAGATAGAATACTTTTTCCCCTGAATCCCTGTCACCAATAGGTATCACCTCTCTGTAAATTATGCCAAATATATATAAAATAATGACCTATTTTTACATTATTTTGCATTTCCTTTCATAAAAGTAGTTGGCCATTTGTTTATTAGAAAATTTGAATTTACATTTTGATGAACTGCCTCCAATAGCCTTTGTTTTTCCATTTTTAATTATTTTGTTACTAACTTAGGAGTTCTTTGTATGTTGTAGATAAATCTTTAATTTGAAATTTTAAAGAATATTTTCTCTCCTATTTACTTTGGGTTTGATATCTTTCTATTTTAAGATATTTAAAATGGTTAAGTGTGTATTACTTTTCTGGAACGGTTTATCTTGATTAAAATGTTACCTCTAGTACCTCAGCATGTACTAAGTTTTCTTTTAAAATTTGTATTGTTCTCACATTCACGTTTTAATTCCACTTGGAATTATGTTCTGCTTTTTACAAAAGTTGAAGGATGATTCTATTTTCTTCCAAATAGATAACCTGTGCTGCCACTTATTTAAAATGTACTCTTCTCCCAACCAATTGGTAAACCATCTTTGATATATTAGAGTGCCACATATACTGGTAAACAACCCTCCTGCCAGTGTAGGAGACATAAGAGAAGCAGATTTGATCCTTGGGTTGGGAAGATTCCCTGGAGTAGAAAATGGCAATCCACTGCAGTAGTCTTCCCTGGAGAATTCCATGGACACAGGAGCCTGGCCGGCTACTGTCCATAGGGTTGCAAAGAGTCCAGCTCGACGAAAGCGACTTAACACATGCATATATACTAGGATCTCTATTCTGACTCACTTTTCTGATTTACTCCATTCTCTACAACCCTGAAAACAAGTTGAATTATAATTATGCTGTATATTATCACTAATGTTAATTTTTAGGCTCTCACCATTTAAAGTGGTATTTGTTATTAATTTTGCACAATCTTTACTGTATTTAAGTACAGTTCCTTCATTTTTTTTTAATAAATTTATTTATTTTAGTTGGGGACTAATTACTTTACAATATTGTAGTAGTTTTTGCCATACATTAACATGAATCAGCCATGGGTTTACATGTGTTCCCCATCCTGAACACCCTTCCCACCTCCCTCCCCATCCCATCACTCTGGGTCATCTCATTGCCCCAGCCCTGAGCATTTGTCTCATGCATCGAACCTGAAATGGTGTTCTGTTTCACATATGATAATATACATGTTTCAGTGCTATTGTCCCAGAACGTCCCACCCTCACCTTCTCCCTCAGAGTCCATAAGACTGTTCTATGCATCTGTGTCTCTTATTCTGTCTCGCATATAGGGTTATCGTTACTATCTTTCAAATTCCATATATATGCATTAGTATACTGTATTGGTGTTTTTCTTTCTGGCTTACTTCGTTCTGTGTAATGGGCTCCAGTTTCATCCATCTCAATAGAACCAATTCAAATGTATTTTTTTTAATGGCTGAGTAGTTCCTTCATTTTTATGATTAAAGAATCTCCTTTGAGCCTTTTATACAGCTTTAATTTGTAGGAAACTACAAATCACACTTTGGACCAGGAATCTTGCACAATAAAAAAAATCCAATAAACCTTTTGTTTATTTGGAAGATTTGCTCTAAATAGCCTTTCTCTAACCTGAAAAGGAAAATAGAAAATAGTTACAAGTTTATGAACTTGGAAATAATGCATTGTCTGAGTAATCAGGCTAAAATCATGGTCCCAAATAAGATGAAATTTGATTATGCTGTGTTCACAATCATAAATTATAGATCTTTGTGTTGTGTTTCCTGACACCGAGATCAGCTACATAATTTCTGGGGCCAAGAGAAAAATGAAAATGTGGGATCCTTTACTCAAAATACAGGAAAAATGTACCATGAAGCGTAGTAAAATATTGAAAGTGTTCCTTTTTCCCACTGTCTCTTCTTTGACCTGTCATGCCTTCTGGGGATGGCTATACATCTGAGCAAGTGTAGACCCTCAAAGGCACCCAAGGACTGGGCTGTGACTTGCCCCACAGGGATATCCACCTGCAGCCAGGCTCCCCAGCCAGTCTCAGAAATATATGTTGAACAGCAATGATGTGTTCATTTTAAATTCCATTCTTGTAGGTTCTAATAAAAGCTATTATAAAATACAATTGTGGAGAGACAAAAAGAGAGATATCACTGTAGCTCAATATAAAATTTAAGTAATTAAGACATGAAAACTATTACACAATTTACTACACATGCAACAAGAATAATAAAATGTTTAACCCTTTCCTTCTCAGCACCTCCCCCATCGGTCTCTTTATTTTTTTATATTAATTTATTTATTTTAGTTGGAGGCTAATTACCCTACAATATTGGTTTTTGCCATACATTGACATGAATCAGCCATGGGTTTACATGTGTTCCCCATCCTGAACCCCCCTCCCACTCCCTCCCCATCCCATCCCTCTGGGTCATCTCATTGCCCCAGCCCTGAGCATTTGTCTCATGCATCGAACCTGGAATGGTGTTCTGTTTCACATATGATAATATACATGTTTCAGTGCTATTGTCCCAGAACGTCCCACCCTCACCTTCTCCCTCAGAGTCCATAAGACTGTTCTATGCATCTGTGTCTCTTATTCTGTCTCGCATATAGGGTTATCGTTACCATCTTTCAAATTCCATATATATGCATTAGTATACTGTATTGGTGTTTTTCTTTCTGGCTTACTTCACTCTGTATGATGGGCTCCAGTTTCATCCACCTCATTAGAACTGATTCATATGCATTCTTTTTAATGGCTGAGTAATATTCCATTGTGTATATGTACCACAGCTTCCTTATCCATTCGTCTGCTGATGGACAACTAGGTTGCTTCCATGTCCTGGCTATTATAAACAGTGCTGCGATGAACATTGGGGTACACATGTCTCTTTCAATTCTGGTTTCCTCGGTGTGTATGCCCAGCAGTGGGTATATTAGGTGGGGACATATTTTGAACAGAATGGTTAACTAAGGGAGACCACTGAACTTCTTTTTTCTGCCTTTAGAATCTTCTTCAGTGAAGAAAGGTGGAGGGATTCAGCATATCAAGAAAAACTCCCCCACAAAAACATCACCTAATTATAGTAAAATGCAAGCAAATGATATATATATTTTTTGAACTGAGATTCTCTTTTAGAATAAATTGGATGTTGTCTACGTATTAGAGAATTGTTGGAAAATTGGGTGTTAAATTACAGTATAGGATTTCCTCTGTTAATGCAGTAGTTACATTTATTTTTTTTTAAATCCAATAGTTAATATTATGTGTAGCAAATTGCCCAAATTGTGTCCTACTCTGGCTCCTTTTAAAAGGCTGTGATCTCCACAACATGGAATTTTCAAAATAAACCAGTAACTTGCAGTCTAACAAAAAAAAAAAAAGAAATATATGTTGAAGAAATTTCCCCACATATGCCCAAAAATGCTATTGCAAAGGTTATTTTTCTCTGAAAGCATTTTTCTCCAGTTTTTGAAATTACGAACAGTAAGTTAATGTTCCTTCTCTCTCTCAACCTACAGTATTTTATTGATCAACCAACCACATCAAACTATAAAAGACATATTTCTCATAACTCATATATTTCTTAGGAGCAATAAGTTTCAAATTATCTCAAATCATGCTTGCAAATACGTGTTAAACCCTTAGCAGTTTCACCGTTTTGCTTACAGTAGTTTCAGAAGCCACTCATTTGTCACCACTCACCTAGCACAGTTTTTCACCAGCTGAAGACAAATGAGTAAGTGGCAATTTAGGAAGTTGCTACAGATAGTAGTACATGCTTTCTTTGTACTTTGTTGACCTGTCTTAGAGTTTTAAATGCTTATTTTTTTTTCTTAGGATGTTCATCTTTTGACCAAGAAGAGAAATAAAACTATTCTGTAATTACACTAGTAACTCATGACAAGAAAAAAGTAGGAAAATTTTGCATATATAGTTATATGATGCTCAAATTAATCTGATTCTAAATTTTAAAATAAAAAGACACTCTCAGTTATAACAACTCTGTCATCACCTACATATATACTTAATAGCTTTAAAATATACTAGTTTTATTTCCTATTGAATTTCATGCTGGCAGATTCTTAATATTTTTCTATGCATCTGTTTACTGTTTTTCTTTGTTTATGACACTATGAGATTATATATTATGATTTGGAAGTGCAACTATGGCTGCAAATTCCCATGTATTACTTGTGCCACATTTCAAAATGAACATTGTAGCCTACTGCACAGAGTTAGGTCTCCACCCACAATTTCCCTGAATCGTGTATCAGCTAATCAGCCCACATGAGCTTATAATACATGAACAATTTTATCTTCAATGACTTTTAACATAACAATTGTTTATTGTGGGAATTTTGGAAAATAAAGACAATTATAAAGAATTTACAATAGTCATCTGTAAGCCTACTGGTAACTTTACATTTCCGTGTGTATCTCCTCATAATTATATATGTACAGCCCATGAAAATCAAGATAATATTATATATCCGGTTTTTGTAGACTACTGAATATATCTTCCAAACTTTTAAATGTACTGGTGCTTTGCATACCTTTAAATTGGACTTCTACATAGGTATAATAGTAACTATATTAGCATCCCATGCCTAGAATAATGAATGTGTTTCTTAAAGATATAGAAATGCTCCTTCAATTTTGCTTTCTCTTTCCTCTTTTAAGTAGTGATAAGAATTAGTACACTAGTGGCTTAAACATAATAAGTGTGGGTGTTAAAAGGTGAAAGGCTTCTTAGTTGCTTTTCAATAATTAAACTCTAATATTGACAAAGTTGAGTCCATAAAGAAGCTGGCTTGAGCTACTATATATAAAAACTTGTTTGATTTTTCAAAGGCATATTTAGATATGTGATTCTAAGTGCTGAAGAGTATTTAAGACCACCACAGTATGTAAAAGTTTAAAAAGTACCATTCATAAGTATCAATAGATACTAATTTTTGTGTGTCTAATTTACTCAATTCCTTTTACAAAGGATATTTAGAAATTAACCATAAACCCATTAAGGAGCTGAGTTACATGCTTCTCTTCAACCTCAGCCCCTAACACACAAAGTCTGTTTGTTGCTACCACTGCTGCTTCTACTCTTGATAAAATTGATAGGAAACTTATATTGATTTCTGCTTCATTTTATTGCTCCTCAATAACTTGGGAAAGTTAATGCATATTTATTTGAGTTATTATCTCCAAAATAGAGTTCAACAAATATTGAGTAATAGAACAAAATATCTAGGTCTTAGCCCTTGGTAGAATTGTTGGAAAGACTTTTTAAAATTGAGCTGTACAGATTGAATTGAAGTAAGCAATCTTGTGTGCCCAGGCCACATTACAGTGGATAACTCACATTCCCTTATTACCCTGACCTATATTTCTCTGCATTCTTACATGGTAAATAATGTCCTCAGTCCTTTGCTCTTTACAGAGTAAAGATGATACTGGTCTTAATGAGAAAACATCCTGCATTCTCATTAACAGCCTATATTCTTTATGATTGAACACATCTGCTATAAAGTACCAATATATTCTTGATCTTCAAATTATTTATTAGTTTTGGATAATAAGCAAAACACCTATGACCTGAATAATATCCCTGGGCCCTTATGGCCCTTCAGCCATAACTGGGGTCCTTCAGCATTTAATTGCTGATTGGCTGGAATTATCACAGGTCACCATCTGCAAGTCTTCAGCAAATGGGGTTACTAAAGATAATCAACTGCTATTGAAGTTCTTCCTTGCTGACTTCTTCCTCCATTCTTGCTAATGATGAAAAGAAGGCTAAACAATGTAGCAAAGTGAAAATTCAATTGCAAAAGAGAAAATATAAAGTTTTGTGGGACTTCTGAGAGCTCAGCATGATGTGCTACATCATATTTACCACGATTCCATCGTACACCATGAGGTCAGTAGGTTTCCTTGGCTTCTGTAAATCAGACTAGTTAGTCTTTACTAGTTTATCACTGTGATTTCATAAAGCCCAAGGCTATGTGAGTGGAGGGGCTCCAACACTAATAACATGATGTTTCTTCTTCTCTTAAGTTTGTACACTTTTGAATTAAGAATACATGAGCTTGTAACATTTCCTGCAGGCTAGTGTGTGGTCTGCCACAACAGATTCAGACTGTGGGATCTGGACGAAAGTAGAGCTGGTGAGGGAAAATAAAGAGGGAGGAAAAGGAGAACCAAAAGAATGATCTGAACTCCATAAATATGAAATATCTCTTTATATTCACTCCCTTGCACATTTTAGATTCCAAATCAATGATTTACTGTGAAGTGTTTTCATTGACTAATTGAAATTTAGTTCTTTGTTTTTGGCAGTGAAGTGTAAGCCCTGAGGATAGTTTGTCTCCAGTTTCCTCGTTTTTGGAAACTCTCTCAATATAACTGTTTTGTTCTTTTACGCCACTTTGGCTTCCATCAGCATCTCCTTGTATATGAAGCATCTGTAATATTCTGTATATTACTGTTCTAATAATTCTAAGATTACACATACTTCACCATCTTCACCATCTCTTTGTATGGTTATCTTCACTATCTCTTTGTATTCACTTTGTGTGAATCCAGTTTAAGCTCCTTAAAGATCTCAGATATGTGCTAATTAGAGTGGCCACCCTAAAAGTATCAGTGAAATCAGGCTGCTGCTACTCCAGCCATCTCAGTCTATTTGAAAAGGCCTAGGATGCACAAGGGTATTGAAAAATATCAACCCTAGAGAACAGGATTTATCACCCCTGTCAAGTAACACTCACGCTGATGAATTCTGACATTCACCTCAATATATATCAGAATCCACTTATTTAATTAGCCAATTCTGTGTAAATTTTGCCATTAATTTTGACAACATAGGTAGCCTCTTTCTTTTCTTGTATTGTGGTGTAATCTAACATGAATTAAAGAGGAATTTAAAATGGAGAGTTCGGTCTTCAAAGTTATATATTCTTTGACCTGGAGCTTGGCATCCTTTGGGTGATACGAGTTTCTCTGAAGAACTAAACCCTGTTGTAACACTGTAAGGTCTTGTGTGGCATTTTTTAAAATGCAAATTCTTGACATCAAAGTGAGAGTTCTTTCTAGAAATGGGTAGCTTAGGACTGCTTAATGGTTCATGTGTGTATCTGAAATATAATTGTTGCTATTTAAGTAGTTTTGACTTGAGTATTTAAGAACTGAACCACTCATTCAGCCTCTGTGGGAATAGTTTGGCTATAGAAATTGAAAGTGCTTTGAATTCTACATCTTGCATAGTTGAGAAAGTCATATATCCAAGTCTAGAGGGAAAGTGTAAAGCCTTAATATCACCAACCCCTTACTCTGAAAACTTTCTTGCTTAGAAAAGGAGCCTCCCAAATCTCAGTTTCTAGAAGTCTCGTATAATGTATTAGATCACAGCTGTCTTGTTAAACTAATAACCTGCCGTGCATTTGTTGTTGTTGCTCAGTCGCTAAGTCAAGTCCAGCTCTTTGTGACCCTGTGGACTGCAGCACACCAGGATTCCCTGTCCTTCACTATCTCCCAGGATTTGCTCAAATTCATGTCCATTGAATCAGTGATGCTATCTAACCATCTCATCCTCTACCACTCTCTTATCCTTTTAACTTCAATATTGCCCATCATCGGGATCTTTTCCAGTCAGTCAGCTCTTCGCATCAGGTGGCCAAAGTATCAGAGCTTCACCTTCAGCATCAGTCCTTCCAATGACTATTCAGGGTTCATTTCCTTTAGGATTGATTGGTTTGACCTCCTTGCAATCCAGGAGACTCTCAAGAGTCTCCTGCACCACAATTTGAAAGCATCAATTCTTTAGTGCTCAGCCTTCTTTATGGTCCAGCTCTCAAATCCATACATGACTATGGGAAAAACCATTATTTGACTAGATGGACCTTTGTCAGCAAAGTGATATTCTTTGGAACTGTGAATTCAGTTGGATATATCTTTTCCTTTCTCCCTTGCTTTTCACTTCTCTTCTTTCCTCAGCTATTTGTAAAGCCTCCTCAGATAACTAATTTGATTTCTTCCATTTCTTTTCCTTTGGGATGGTTTTGGTCACTGCCTCCTGTACAGTGTTATGAACCTCTGCCATATGAACCTCTGTCCATAGTTTTTCAGGCACTCTGTACCAGATCTAACCCCTTGAATCTATTCATCACCTCCACTGTATAAACGTAAGGGATTTGATTTAGGTCATACCTGAATGGCCTAGTAGTTTTCCCTATTTTCTTCAATTTAAGCCTAATTTTTGCAATAAGGAGTTCATGATTTCAGCCACCATCAACTCCAGGTCTTATTTTTGCTGACTGTATA
This sequence comes from Okapia johnstoni, assembly GCA_024291935.2. Taxonomy (NCBI): domain Eukaryota; kingdom Metazoa; phylum Chordata; class Mammalia; order Artiodactyla; family Giraffidae; genus Okapia; species Okapia johnstoni. The sequence goes on along the minus strand of CM044316.1, from coordinate 76,641,491 downwards.
GAGCTTCTCCATCTTAGGTTGCAAACAATATAATCAATCTTATTTCAGTGTTGACTATTTGGTGATGTCCATGTGTAGGGTCATCTCTTATGTTGTTGGAAGCAGGTGTTTGCTATGACCAGTGTGTTCTCTTGACAAAACTCTGTTACACTTTGTGCTGCTTTGTTCTATACTCCAAAGCCCAAACTTGCTATTACTCCAGGTATCTCTTGACTTCCTGTTTTTGCATTCCAGTCCCCTATGATGAAAAGGACATCTTTTTGGTCTTAGTTCTCGAAGGTGATGTAGGTCTTCAGAGAACCTTTCAACTTCAGCTTCTTCAGCATTAGTGGTTGGAGCATAGACTTGGATTACTGTGATACTGAATGGTTTGCCTTGGAAATGAACAGAGGTGATTCTGTCGTTTTTGAGATTGCACCCAAGTACTGCATTTCAGACTCTTTTGTTGACTATGGGAGCTACTTCATTTCTTCTAAGGGATTCTTGCCCACAGTAGTAGATATAATCATCATCTGAATTGAATTTGTTCCTTCCAGTCCTTTAGTTCACTGATTCCTAAGATGTCAATAGATATTCACTCTTGCCATCTCCTGCTTGACTATGTCTAGTTTACCTTGATTCATGACCAACATTCCAGGTTCCTATGTAATATTGTTTTTTACAACATCGGACTCGACTTTCACCACCAGCCACATATACAACTGAGCATCATTTCCACTTTGGCCCAGATGCTTCATCCTTCCTGGAGCTATTGATAATTGCCCTCTGCTCTTCGCCTGAGGCATATTGGACACCTTCTGACCTGGGGGGACTCATCTTCCGGTGATATATCTTTTTGCCTTTTCACACTGTTCATGGGATTCTCGCGGCAAGAATATTGATGTGGTTTGCCATTTGCTCCTCCAGTAGACGACGTTGTGTCAGAATTCTTAATTATGACCTATCTGTCTTGGATGGCCTGGCAGGGCATTGCCTGTAGCTTCATTGAGTTATGCAAACCTCTTCTCCTCGACAAGGCTGTGATCCATGAAAGGGCCCCGCACTATATTATCCTAATAGAAATAGCCCTTTCTTTGTGGAATTTTTCCTTCCCTAATCCATCCATGCAATTCTAGTGGGAACTGTTTTTATTATACTACTTCCCTAGCTAAAAAGTGGGTGGAACCCTGACTCACACTGACCCCAACGTACCGCCCCATCCCTGGGGCTGCAGTGAGTGTCCCAGTACAAACTGGTGACTTAAGCTGGACCAGAGGACCTGTTAGTAGGATCTAATTATAGACTTTCAGGATCTCCTTTTGCTTTTTGAGTTAAATAGATGAAAGTTTCTTAGTCTGGAGTAGTCTAGAGCCATATTACCAATCAGGTTTTATTTTTTACTTTTTTGATGTTGCTACCAGAAAAATTTAAATTATGTGTGTGCCTCATACTTTGGTTTGGATGATACCATGATTTGAATATTTGTGTTCCCCCGCAATTCATATGTTTAAAGCTATCCCCTAATGTGATGGTGTTAAAAAGTGGTGCTTTTCAAATTGATTAGGTCATGAGGGCTCTGCCCTTATGAGTGGGATTAGAGACCTTATAAAAGTAGCCTGACATAGCTTCCTTGTCTGTTCTGCCATGTAAAGTTACAGCTAGAATACTATTTTTAAAAAAAAAAAAAAAGGTTATTTATTTGCTTACTTATTGACTTCGGCTTTGCTGGGTCTTCGTTGCTGTGTGCAGGCTTTCTCTAGTTGCATTGAGCAGAGGCTACTCTCTAATTGTGGAGCGTAGGCTTCTCATCCTGGTGACTTCTTTTGTTGTGGAGTACAGGCTGTAGAGAGTGGGAGTTTCAGTAATTGCAGCCCATGGGCTCAGTAGTACACAGGCTTAGTTGCCCTGTGGCATGTGGGATTTTCCCAGACCAGGGATAGTACCAGTGTCCTCTGCATTGCAAGACTAATTAATTTACAATATTGTGGTGGTTTTGCCATACACTGATGTGAATCAACCATGGGTGCACATATGTCCCCCCATCCTGAGCCCTCCTCTCCACCCCATCCCTCTGGGTTGTCCCAGAACACGGCTTTGAGTGCCCTGCTTCATGCATCAAACTTGCACTGGTCATCTGTTTTACATATGGTAATATAGACGTTTCAATGCTATTTTCTCAAATCGTCCCACGCTCGCCTTCTCCCACAGAGTGCAAAAGTCTGTTCTTTACATCTGTGTCTCTTTTGCTGTCTTGCCTATGGGGTCGTCATTACCGTCTTCCTAAATTCCATATATATGCGTTAATATACTGTATTGGTGTTTCTCTTTCTGGCTTACTTCACTCTGTGTAACAGGCTCTAGTTTCATCCACCTCATTAGAACTGACTCAAATGTGTTATTTTTTTATAGCTGAGTAATATTCCATTGTGTATATGTACCACAACTTCCTTATCCATTCGTCTGCCAATGGACATCTAGGTTGCTTCCATGTCTTGGCTATTGTCAACAGTGCTGCCATGAACGTTGAGGTACACGTGTCTCTTTCAATTCTGGTTTTGTGGTATGTATGCCCAGCAGTGGGATTTCTGGGTCATAATTCTAGCTTTTTAAGGAATCTCCACACTGTTCTCCATAGTGGCTGTACTAGTTTGCATTCCCATCAGCAGTGGAAGAGGGTTCCCTTTTCTCCACACCCTCTCCAGCATTTATTGTTTTTAACCACTGTTCTACCTGGAAAGCCCTAGAATACTACTTTTTGGAAACTAGATGCAGGCCCTCACCAAACACAGAACCTGAAAATGCAGGTACCTTAACCTTAGACTTCCAGCCTCCAGAACTGTGAGAAATATCTATCTGCTGTTTATAAGACACTCAGTCTGTGGTATTTTTTTTTTTAGTAACCTGAATGAACTAAGAAACATTGTATCCCATTGGTTATCACTGACCTATAGATTTAGTCCAATCAGAACCCCCGCCCCAGACTTCTGTTAAAAATTGACAGACTCATATAAAATTCCTACTGAAATGCAAAGATAGCCAGAAGATATTTTTTTAGAAGAACAATGTTTTTCAGAAGAACTTATACTATCTGGTTTCAAGACTTACTATAAAGGTACAGTAATAAATACAATGTAATATTTCACATAAGGATAGACAAATCAAGGGAACAAAATAGAGTACAAAAATTGACCCACGTTATATAACCTCAGTTAATTTTCTACAAGGCATGAAAGGAATTCAAGGAGGAAAGGATTATCTTTTCAACAAATAATGTTGGAACAACTAGACAGCTATATAGAGGAAAATGAATCTTGATCCTCATCTCATGTGATACATAACAATAGTTTGAAATGGACCATAGTACTAAATATGAACTCTCAATAACGATGCAACTTCTGAAAGAAAACATAGGGACAAAATCTTTGCAACTATAATGTTATTGAAAATTTCTTAGGACAAAAAAGTACAAGCCATAAAAGACCCAAAAAAGGTACATTGGACATTATCAACATTTAAACTTCTGCTCAATGATAGACACCAGTGAAAAATAAAATACTAAACACAAACAGAGAGAAAATATTTGTGATAAATGTATCAGGTTAAGGACTATATCCAGAACATAAAAAGAACTCTTAAATTCAATAAGAAGAATGTAAGCAATCTAGTTAAATCTAGCTAAATTTGGCAAATATTTTAACAGAAATTTTATTTAAAAAATTATTTGGTAGCAAATGAGGAAATAGAAAGATGCTCTTTATCATTAGTAAAATGTAAATTAAAACTATGGTGAGATATATAGCACAAGCCCATTAGAATAGGTAAAATAATTTTAAACTAATCATATCAATACCAAGTATAAGCAAGAATATGAAATAGGAATTCTTAAACATTGTTGGGAATGTACAATGGTATAATCACTGTAGGAAACATTTGGGCAGTTTCTTATAAAGCTAAACATCCATTGACCATCTTACCCAGCAATTCCATCCTTAGGCATTCATCCATTTAAACAAGTCCACACAAAGATTTGTTTATGAAGTTTCATAGATTTATTCATGATAATGTTGCCAAAACTCAGCCTCTATAGTGTTACTGGCACCAAATTGAACCTTGGAGACAGTTTTTGATAAAGCAGAAAAGGACTAGAATTTATTGCTTTGCCAAGGAGGCTAATGCCCTCAAGACTGTATGCCCATGTCGTGAAGCTGGTAGGACATGATAGTAATGGTCCAAGGAGCAGGGTGTGACCAGTTGTGGACATTGTTCTGATTGGTTGCTGGTAAAGTAATAATAATAATTGGGAATATTGGGAATATCAGCATCATCAACCTTCTGGTTTCAACCGGTCTAGGGTCTGTTACGTTCTTGAGATCAGCAGTTTTCATCTGGTGTGGTTCTGCTTCCTGTTAAAACAACAGGAATGTGTGTCAATTCTTTATCTATGTCTCTCAGGGAAGAGTGGGTTCCATGATTCTGCTGTGTGGCAGATTTATATTCTAATTTGTTCCCCAGCCCAACAGCTCTTCTTTGTTTCTACAAATTCATATTTCCCAATTATTAACTCTTAAGTCAACCTTTTGCTTCAAAGACAAGGCCACAGAAGCTTGTACACAGTTTCCATAGCACCAGGTTAGAGCAACCCATAGTCCATTTCCAGGTAAATGAATAAATCATGATATCCATACAATAGGATGCTCTTTAGCAGTAACAAGGAGTGAATGTCTGGTACATTCAACAACTGAATAAATATCAAAAACATTATGCTGAGTGAAAGACTTTAGATACAAAAGAATATAAACCTTTTGATTCATTTATATGAACCTAAAAAAAATTTATAGTGATAACAAGATCACTGGTGGAGCTAGATAGGAGAGGAGAGAAACAACTTTTGAGGGATATCAGAAAAGTTCTGTATCTTGATTGTGGTGCTTACATGGGTACGCATGTTTATCAAAACTCACTGAACTCTTCACTTAAAACGAATGCATTTATTGTATATAAATTACAGTTCAATGAAGTTTAGGACTTTTTGATCTCTGTATTTGTAAGCCTGAGTCTTGTTTGTTATATTCACTGGTTTGTTGTGTTTTTTTTAGATTCTACATAAAAATGAGATTCTACATAAAAATCATATAGTATTTGTCTTTCTCTCTCTGACTTATTTCACTTAGCGTAATACTTTCCAAGTCCATTCATGTTGCTGTAAATGACAAATTTTCATTCTTTTTAATGGCTGAGTAATGTTCCATTCCATATTTTACACCTTCTTTATCCATTCATCTATTAATGGACACTTAGATTTCTTCTGCATTTTCTAACGTTATGTTTTGTTTGTTTTTCTTTTTCTGGTTCCTTAAGGTGCAAAGTTAGTTTGTTTGAGGTTTCTCTTGTTTCCTGAGTGTATTGCTATAAACTTCCCTCTTGAAATGGCTTTTGCAGCTTCCTTGGATTTTGAATCTTTGTGCTCTTATTTTCATTTGTCCCCAAGTATTTTTAAATTTCTTTTTTAGGCTCTTCAGTAATCCATTTGTTGTTTAGTAGCATATTGTTTAGCTCCATGTGTTTTTGTTTTTTGCATCTTTTTTCCTTGTGGTTTATTTCAGTCTCTTAGACTTGTGATCAGAAAAGATAGTCTATGGCCATCAGCAATACATGAACCGTGAACTTCCAGATGTTCAAGATGGTTTTAGAAGAGGCAGAGATCAAATTGCCAACATCTGCTGGCTCATCAAAAAAGCAAGACAATTCCAGAAAAACATCTATTTCTGCTTTATTAACTATGCCAAAGCCTTTGACTATGTGGATCACAATAAACTGTGGAAAATTCTGAAAGAGATGGGAATACCAGACCACCTGACCTGCCTCTTGAGAAACCTGTATGCAGGTCAGGAAGCAACAGTTAGAACTGGACATGGAACAACAGACTGGTTCCAAATAGGAAAAGGAGTCAAGGCTGTATATTGTCACCCTGCTTATTTAACTTATATGCAGAGTACATCATGAGAAACGCTGGGCTGGAAGAAGCACAAGTGGGAATCAAGATTGCCGGGAGAAATATCAGTAACCTCAGATATGCAGATGACACCACCCTTATAGCAGAAAGTGAAGAAGAACTAAAGAGCCTCTTGATGAAAGGGAAAGAGGAGAGTGAAAAAGTTCGCTTAAAGCTCAACATTCAGAAAACTAAGATCATGGCATCCAGTCCCATCAGTTCATGGCAGATAGATGGGGAAACAGTGGAAACAGTGTTAGACTTTATTTTGGGGGCTCCAGAATCACCACTGATGGTGATTGCAGCCATGAAATTAAAAGATGCTTACTCCTTGGAAGGAAGGTTATGACCAACCTAGATAGCATATTGAAAAGCAGAGACATTACTTTGCCAGCAAAGGTCCGTCTAGTCAAGGCTGTGGTTTTTCCAGTAGTCATGTATGGATGTGAGAGTTGGACTATAAAGAAAGCTGAGCCGAAGAATTGATGCTTTTGAACTGTGGTGTTGGAGAAGACTCTTGAGAGTCCCTTGGACTGCAAGGAGATCCAACCAGTCCATCCTAAAGGAGATCAGTCCTGAATATTCATTGGAAGGACTGATGTTGAAGCTGAAACTCCAATCCTTTGGCCACCTGATGTGAAGAACTGACTCATTTGAAAAGACCCTGATGCTGGGAAAGATTGAAGGCAGGAAGAGAAGGGGACAACAGAGGATGAGATGGTTGGATGGCATCACTGAGTCAATGGACATGAGTTTGAGTAAACTCCGGGAGTTGGTGATGGACAGGGAGGCCTGGTGTGCTTTGGTCCATGGGGTCGCAAAGAGTCAGACACGACTGAGCAACTGAACTGAATACCACCCTGAATGCCCCTGATCTCATCTGGTCTCAGAAGCTAACCAGAGTCAGGCCTGGTTAGTACTTGGATTGGAAGAAAAGATAATTTAAGTTTTCTTAAATTTAGTGAGACTTGTTTTGTTGTCTCACATGTAATCTCTCCTAGAGAATATTGCATGTGCACGTGTGATTCCCACACGTGTGTGTGCTGTACTGCTTTTTGATAGAATGGTCTATAAATGTGTATACAATCTATTTGGTCTCATGTGTTAGTTGAGGCCAGTGTTTCTTTATTGATTTTCTGTTCAGATGATCTGTCCATTGATTTAAATGGGGTGTTAAAGTCCCTAACTATTATTATGTTGCTGTCAGTCTCTCCCTTTGTGTCTGTTAATATTTGCTTTATGTATTTAGGTGCTCTTATGTTGCGTGCATATGTATTTACAGTTTTGTGTTTCCTTCTTGTATTGATCATTGATTGTCAGGTAATATCCTTTTTCTTTTATTACAGTCTTTGTGTTAAAGTCATTTTTTCTAACATAAGTATTGCTGCTTTGGCTGTCTTTTCATTTCCATTTGGATGGAATAGTTTTTCCATCCACTACTTTCAGTTTGTGTGTATTTTTAGATCTGAAGTGAGTCTCTAGTGGGCAGCATATATATGGACCATATTTTTGTATTCATTCAGCCACTCTGTGACTTCTTTTTCAATTTTAAAGCTGTCTCTGCTTATTAACTAATAAGATTACAGAGATAATCATAATAGATATCTTAGTTCATCCTCCTAATAAGCCTGTTGACCTGATCTTCCCTGTTGCCAGTATCTCTACCTTCTACATAATGAGCGGTCTTTTTCTTCACTCCATCTCATGGAGAATACAATTTGAAGGTCCAGAGGAAGTTGTTTGCTTTGAAATGTTTTCCAACAGTATAGACCTCTTGAATCAGATCCTCCTTGTAGATAATGCCATATTTGCCACAGATGGAGCAATCAGCATGTTATCTGTCAGGGCAAATTGCTTCTTGCTGATTTTGCCCTAACCATGCTTGTAGATAAATTCATTTACTGACTTCAGGTTTGGGTACTCCCATACAATGTATGGTTCCACAATTCTCAGCATGTTGATTGAAGCCTTGTTGACTTTACAGAGGTGGCGTTGAAGACCTGATAGAGACAAAGAAGCTGCGACACTGTTTAAACCTTGGGCTCACACCATTGATACCTCTGATCCTGATGACAAATGAATATTTGGGTTCAGTGGGTACACAAAAGTTACTGCTTTTTCTTGCCATCCTAGCTATTCAAATTTCAGTTCTATACATCTGCTTGTATTCCATGTGACAGGGCTTAGCTCTTTCATAGGTAAGCATCCTCCTTGGCTTTCAAAGCATCTTTTGGGCAAGCTTTTTTCTCAGGTGCTTAATCTTAAGCTCTGTGAAATTCTTTCACTTTTTCTTAAGTATTTCTGGCACAGTAGGAACCTTCTTTTTCTTCTCTTTTGCATCCTCCATGGTTCCAGCTGGGAAGAGCACCCAATGACTTTTCATTGGAGTGTCTAATCCATTTACATTTGAAGTAATTATTAATAGGTATGTACTTATTGCCAATTGATAATTGTTTGGGGGTTGTTTTATAGTTCCTTTTTGTTCCTTCTTTTGTTCCTTTATGATTAGATGACTAGTTTATTTTTAGATTTTCTTTTCTTGTGTGTGTGTGTGTGTGTGTGTATTACAGATTTGGGGCTTGTAGTTACCATAAGGTTTATATGTAGGAATCTCTCTATATATACATATGTGTTTAGGTTGATTTTCTCTTAATTTCAAATGCACTTCAACAAACCTGCATTCTTACCCCCCTCTCCCCATGATTGCTGTTTCTAACATCATATTTTATACACTTTTGTTCTGTAAATCCCGTAACTACTTATTGTGGCTGTGTACAATTTTACTACTTTTGTCTTTTAACCTTCCTGCTAACTTTATATGTGATTGATTTACTACATTTACTGTGTATTTGCCTTTATTAGTGAGCTTTTTCCTTTTGTAATTTTCACATTTCTATTTGTGTCTCTCCCTTTTTCACTTATTAAAGTTCCTGTAACATTTCTCATAAAGCTGATTTGGTGGTGTTGAACTTATAGATTTTGCTTATCTGTGAAACTTTTTGATCTCTCCATCAAATCTGATGAAAACCTTGCCAAGTAGAGTATTCTTGGTTGTAGATTTTCCCCTTTCATTGCTTTAAATATACTGTGCCATCCACTTCTAGCCTGCAGAGTTTCTGCTGAAAAGTCATATTATAGCTTTATGGGAATTCCCTTATATGTAATTTGTTGCTTTTCCCTTGCTGCTTTAATATCCTATTTATATTCAACCTTTGCCATTTTAATTACAGTGTGTCTTGGCTTGAACCTCTTTGGGTTGATACTGTTTGGGACTCTCTGTGCTTCCTAGACCTGGATATCTGTTTTCTGTCTCAAGTTAGGGAAGTTTTCAGCTATTATGTTCAAATATATTCTCTGCTCCTTTCTCTCTTTTCTTTTTCTGGGATCCCTATACTGTGAATGTTAATATGCTTGATGTCTCAGAGATTTCTTAAAACTGTCCTAATTTTTTTCTTAGTGTTCCGCTTCAGTGATTTCTACTACTCTGCCTTCCAGCTTATTGATCCATTCTCATTCCTCTGTATCTTCTAATATATGTTAATTCCTACTAGTGTATTTCTGTTTTCCCTTCAATTTTGTATTCATCAGCTCTGTTTAGTTCTTTCTTATGTCTTCTAACTCTTTGCTAAACTTCTCGCTGCATTCATCTTTTCTTCTCTCAAGTCTCTGTTAATCTTTATGATCATTACCATCTCCACTTCATGTAGTTCTTAGGAGGGTTTGTCTTATTCCTTTCTTTGAAACATGTTCTTCTGTCATCTCTTTTGCCTAATTTGCTATATCTATTCTGATATAATGAAATACATGAAATAAAGACGCTTACTCCTTGGAAGAAAAGTTATGACCGACCTAGACAGCATATTGAAAAGCAGAGACATTACTTTGCCAACAAAGGTCCATCTAGTCAAAGCTATGGTTTTTCCAGTAGTCATGTATGGGTGTGAGAGTTGAACCATAAAGAAAGCTGAGCGCTAAAGAATTGATGCTTTTGAACTGAGGTGTTGGAGAAAGCATTTGAGAGTCCCTTGGACTGCAAGGAGATCCAACCAGTCCATCCTAAAGGAAATCAGTCCTGAATGTTCATTGGAAGGACTGATGCTGAAGCTGAAACTCTAGTACTTTGGCCACCTGATGCGAAGAACTGACTCATTTGAAAAGACTCTGATGCTGGGAAAGATTGAAGGCGGGAGGAGAAGGGGACGACAGATGATGAGATGGTTGGATGGCATCACCAACTCAATGGACATGATTTTGAGTCGACTCTGGGAGTTGGTGATGGACAGGGAGGCCTGGCGTGCTGCAGTCCATGGGGTCGCAAAGAGTCGGACACGACTGAGCAACTGAACTGAACTGAACTGAATTCCGATGTATCTCATAGGTTGACCACATTCCCCAGCTTGGAGAAGTGACCTTTATAGGAGATATCCTATGCATCTTAGCAGTGCATTCCCCTGTGGTCTTCTGAGCTATATTCTGTAGTGGTCTCCCCTATTTTAGACTCTGTGGTCCTTCTGTTGTGGCAGGCTGACTGCTGTGGGCAGTCTGGTAGGCATGGCTGACCCCTGGTCCAGTTGGTTGCCAGGCTCTGCCTTGTGTGGAGACTACTGGCCAGTGGTTGGCAGGGCTGTCATGATATTGCTGGATATTGGACCCTGGGGGATTCCAGGGCTAGTTCTGGCCCACTAGTGTGCAGAAACAGGTCCTAGGATGGGTGGTTGTGAGGTCAGGATTCCAAGTCAATTCCTAGTGTCAGCCTGCTGATACATGGGGTCAGTTCCTAATATGACTGGCTGCAGGTCTTAGGGTGTCCTGAAGCTGTCCCACTGGCGAGTAGGGCGGGATCCCAGGCAGTTGGTCAAGGGGTCCAAGGTATCTCAGAGCTGGTGTTGGCCTATTGTTTGGTGGGACCAGGACCCATAGCATCCTGGAGCTGCTGCAAGCTTGCTGGTGGGCTGGCTGAGTCCTGACAGGGCAGGCTGAAGAGCTGTGGTGGTCCTGTGGTTGATGTCTACCTGCTGATGGGTGGTGTCAGCGCCCACAAGATCCTGGGGCTGGTACCTGACCTTCAGTGGGGGAAGCCAAGTCCAGGTGCTCTACCAGCCCCCCAGCAGGCAGAGCTGGATCCTGGGGTCTCTGACTATAGACCCTGGGGCTCCTGGAGATGGTGTTGACTCTCTTGTGGGTGAGGTCTTTTCCTGACACAGCTGACTACAGGGTCCAGGGTGTCCCGAAGCTGGTGCCAGCCTGCTGGTGGTTGAGGCTAAATCCTGGGATGGCTGGTTGAGAGTCCAAGTGTCTCAGAGTTGCTGTTGGCCTGATGGTAGGCAGGGTTGATGCCATCCTGCCTGTGGATGGGCTGAGGCCTGTCATGGCAGGCTGTGGGGTTGCAGTGATCCCGGGGCTGGTATCTGCCTGCCGGTTGGTGGAGCTGGGGCCCAGGGCATTCCAGGGCTAATTCCTGCCCACTGGTGGGTGGGCCGATCCTGAGGCTAGTGCCAGCTCACTGGTGGGTGGGTACAGCCAGGGACCAGGGGGCCCTAGGGGTGGTGCTTGCCCACTGTGCACAGAGCTGTGTCCTAAGGTCTCTGGATGCAGTGCCCTGGGGTCCCTGGGGTCCCTGGGCCAGCGTGAGTGTGTGCTGCAGGGTCCTGCGCCCTCTGGTGGACAGGGCCATTCCTAGGGCAGCTATGGGCTCAGGGGGCTTAAGGCAGAAGGCCTGCTGGTGGATGGGGCTGTGTTTCTGCCCAGTTAATTCCCTGGGTTGAACGTCCAAGTACTGCTGATGCCAACAAGCTGGTGGGCAGAGTTGGGTCCTAGTAGTAATACCCGCATCTCATAGTTCTCCTGCATTGCAGGTGGGTTCTTTACGACTAGCACCACCTGGGAAGCCAGTAATAAGCTAGAGGGAGGATTCCAAGATGTGACTTATCAGCACCAGTGTCCACATGATAGAACAAGCTGCTGCCAGTTTCATGTCCCCACGTTCCTATAAAATGATTTGGCCTTCCTTTGTGGTGTGGGTGCATCTTTTGATATAGCAACAATGTTAGGATAGAGTCAAGTTTTAAGGATGCAAAAAAACTAAGAACCAACTTAAATGGTACTTCGTAAACCTAAGAAGTTGATGACTTACTGGATATTTGCAGAATAATTCTGTTTTAAATAAGAAAGGAAGAAGCTCTTTCCAGAGTTCCAGTCTGCTGATGTGTATTTATAAAAGAAAAGTTGCTTTTGTAGGTAGTAGGCTGGGAAATAATTTCCTGGCAGTCAAGTGCTATAACCCATGTACCAGACAGAGTATCTTTGTCAAAGAATGAAAATTCTATCTATGAGACAAATTATTATAACTATTGTCTTTTTTGTCCACAAGAGAAAATAAAGTTTTAGAACCTCAAGTCATAAATACACGGATCATAGCTTGTGGGCTTTGTAACATTTTATCAACTATGAAAGAAGTCTAGTGAAGCTAAACATGTGCATTTTTTGGTTACTCTTTTATACTATCCTCAAACTATTATTTGTTAGTAGCCAAACAAAACTATCCATGCTAACCAAAGGTGAGGAAGTTCAACTTGTTTATCAAGGGAGAAATATTTTATTGCTATGTTTTCCACGCTGAAGTCAACTGATAAGCTTTAAAAGAGGAAATCCACTCATGCTAAGAATATGATAAAAATTATCTTCAGGCTTATAACTTCCTTCTTGGTAGAGGCATAGAGAAGAAAAATTTCAAAATGCATTTTCTTGCATTATGCTAGGTTTTGCGTGTCTATACATTTAACAAATTCTTAAAGCCAAAATTTTTTAAAACTGTGTTGATGGATTAAAACAAAAAGCATGTGTTCCTGTCATTTTTATTTAGCTATAGGTCTACTACCCTGACAAGTCTAATCTGAACTATAATCATAATTTTGCCCCAACCTACCATGTATCTTTTGGGGAGTCACTTCATATCTCTGTGTCTTACATGTATATCTGACAAGATGAAGGAATTTAAGTGGACAGTAAATAAAGGTCTTCTTAAAAGCAGATTTTTAGAGTTAAGTTCTGATGATTTCTGATTCTACATTCATACTCATGAATATTGTGGACATTATAAATGACTCCAACTTAGGATCCATCTAACTGTCTTCACCCTAATAGACGCCCATTTCCTTTTTGATTTTCCTTTCCTCTACCATCTCTCTTTCAATATAGCATTGAAAGATGCTTGTCTCTGCAGTAGAAATCACTCTTCCTTCTCTTGCATAGTCTGTCTCCACTGTTAAACTAACAAAAAGGCCAAATGACTTCTGATTGCTGATCTACATTTATTCTTATGACTGCTTGTATACGTCCTCCACTTTTTAAAGTTTCAGATTTAACAGGAATCCTTGGTAGTAGGTACAAAAACTTAGTGGCACCTTTATTCTAACATTGATATAACAATTACTTATCCATGTAGAAGGAAAAGGCAGTTAGGTTTCTACCAATATCATAAGCAAAAGTCCAATACTGAAGAAATAAAAATAAGTGTGAAGGGTAAACATTTTTAGAGAAAATATATTTATGATGTCATAGAAAGGATTTCTTAACTAAGACATGAAAAGATATATTCATTAGGCAAAAAGTTTGGGAGAAAAATATGACCTCAGGATAGGGATGAATTTTTTAAGCAATGCACAAAAAATAATTATAAATTATAAGAAGAGACTGCTAACTTGAACTGCATTAAAATTAAGATTTTCTGTTCTTCAAAATACATATGAAGGAAACAAAAATATACTATAAACTGAAATATTTTCAGCAAAGAGACATTTTTTTTGAAAATGATTAGAAACTAGGTACCAAAAAACTCATAAATAAAAAGAAGACAAAAGAAGATTCAGTAGAAAACTAGGCCACAAAAAAGAAAGCAGATATTTCATAGAAGAGAAAACATGCATAGCTTATAAACATAGCAAAAGAGTTTCATAACAATTATTAGTTGTTAGGAAAATGTAAATTACAAATAATTTGCTATCATTTAACATTATCATTGGCATAAATTTTCAAATCTGACAATATCATGTATTGGCCACAATACAAATCATCAAGGAATCTTAAACACTTGGTGTAAACATATAAGTAATATAAGAAGTCGCTAAGAAAATTATAAGTAATATAAGAAATTGCTAAGAAAATTGTCTGTAACTCTGATATAGATAACATAAAAGCATAATATCAGCTATAAAATAATAATATAAAGCCAGAGTTTACTGGAAAACATTTTTTTACTGATAATATCACATTATAATTCACATTATTTAAACTGAGCTTCTTTCCCATTTGCTGCAAATAAATTATTTTCCTTTTTTTTCTGGCTAAACCTTAATGTGGGAGAACTTTTTCCATGCAGAACAAGATCTTTGAAAAATGTATAGACATATATCACCAATTCCAGACCAGATTTTTTTCCTGTGTTCCTGCAAGAGTCTTGCCTTTGTTAGCATTTTCTCTACCTAAACACCTTCTACACCTTCTTTTTTTCGTAAGACTCAGTTCATCCCATTCATCAAGGCCCAGCTCAAATCTACTTAAATACTACTAGGAAGTGGCTCTGCCTCCTTTCCTGACAATACTAGCTCCTACCCTTGAAGCTGATTTCCAGTCTTCAGTTCAGTTCAGTCGCTCAGTCGTGTCTGATTCTTTGCGACCGCACTGACTGCAGCATGCCAGGCCTCCCTGCCCATCACCAACTCCTGGAGTTTATTCAAACTCTTGTCCATTGAATCGGTGATGTCATCCAACCATCTCATCCTCTGTCGTCCCCTTTTCCTCCCACCTTCAATCTTTCCCAGCATCGGGGTCTTTTCAAATGAGTCAGTTCTTTGCATCAGGTGGCCAAAGGATTGGAGTTGCGGCTTCAGCATCAGTCCTTCCAATGAATAGTCAGGACTGATTTCCTTTAGGATGGACTGGTTGGATCTCCTTGCAGTCCAAGGACTCTCAAGAGTCTTCTCCAACACTACAGTTCAAAAACATCAATTCTTCGGTGCTCAGCTTTCTTTATAGTCCAACTCTCACATCCATACATGACTACTGGAAAAACCATAGCTTTGACTAGACAGACCTTTGTTGGCAAAGTAATGTCTCTGCTTTTCAATATGCTGTCTAGGTTGGTCATAGCTTTTCTTCCAAGGAGCAAGCATCTTTTAATTTCAGGACTGCAGTCACCATCTGCAGTGATTTTGAAGCCCCCCAAAACATAACGTTTATCACCATTTTCATTGTTTCCCCATCTATTTGCCATGAAGTGATGGGACCAGATGCCATAATCTGTTTTCTGAATGTTGAGCTTTAAGCCAACTTTTTCACTCTCCTCTTTCACTTTCATCAAGAAGCTCTTTAGTTCTTCTTCACTTTCTGCCATAAGGGTTTTGTCATCTGCATATCTGAGGTTATTGATCTTTCTCCAGTCTTCAGAGCTCTCAAAATTCTTAGGTCTCCTCTATAGTTATTTTGGTCTTTTTTCCACCCACTACATTATAAATCCTTAAATGTAGAATTCACATTTGGTTTGTTTTTGAGTTCCTACTTCCTCTAAGAAAAGCAATTTGTTTATAGTAGGAGTTCTAAAAAATACTGATTGGCTCAGTAAGTGAAGGAAATGAGGGTATAATGGTGACATACCACCAGTGATTTGTTGCTGTTTGTTTTTGTATCTCACAAGACATTTTCATCCCTGTACATGTAGAAATCTAGTTCTTCTATTAGTCTGATCCATTTTATAATAGGTAATTTTTCACTTGAATTCACAAATTGGTTAGTATTAATCGTTGACAATTTGGACTTGTTCTAGTTGTCTAATGAGAATAGGTTCTCAGAAATCGTGTTCGATCATTAATAGAATTAATAAATGGTAAGTAGGGGAATCGCCAAATGAAACACTTGTCTCAAACTTTTTTGAAAATAGAAAGCTTATAAATGAGTTTGTGGGCTCACATAATAGTTCCTTATTTATTCCAAATATCTTTGTACTTATGATATCCTTGGAAATTATTAAAAATTTGCTTGTGATTCCTGCTAGTTGGTCTTTCTAAAAGTGATCTATAAATATTACAGCAAACAGGAAGAAAAAGGCATTTTCTTGACTCAGCCAGTTGGCAGAGCTAAACCATTCATACCCTTTGTTTCTGTGTTTCTTGTCCGTAATATCATTCAGAAAAGGCAAATATCTCTCTGTAATTGAGGAGATTGGAAGGAAACCTCCTCTAAAAATACTTATTGGTTTCCTCAGTTTAGTCACTCAGTCCATAGTGTGTATTTACATTCCCCAGATTTTGGTTATAAAGAAATTCAGCAAAAAGCTGGTTTCTGCAAGATATTCTCAATTCTGCTATTCTAACTCAATAACCTGATATACTAAATCTGCAAAGAATTTTTTTCCAAGAATATCTTATGGGATTAACAGAATTAGCTAAATTTTCCACTGCTTTCTAGTCTCTGAAATCATATTTATCATGAACTTAATTAATATCTCTGGGAAGAACCTTTGAAAAGTTCTTATGATTATTGATTATTTAAACATTTTTTCAGGAGTACCTATTATTGAATCCTGAAAACATTGCCAATTTATTAACTTTTCCAGATAGCTCAAGAAATTTTTTTTTCACTTATTTTACTTAAATCTTACCTATAGGGTCACCAATTTAACTTTTAAGAAACTGAAAGAAACTCAAATGTCTTTTGTGATATCTGATGTTCCAGACCTGTGCTATTCCACATGGTAACCACCAGCCACATGTGGCTGTTAAGCACCAGAAATATGGCTGGGCCAAACGGAGATGTGCTTAAATGTAAAGTATAAGTCAGATGTTGAAGAATGAGTATGAAAAATCCAGTGTAAAATCTCACTGGTAATTCTTATGTTAGTTACATAAGGAAATGATAATATTTTAGATATTTGCTTAAGATACTATTAACATTAATTTCATCTCTTCTTCCTTTTTATAAAAGCAGCTATTAGAAAATTTAAAATTTCATATGTAGCTTGTGTTTGTAACTCAGATTATATTTCTATTAGATAGCCTTGTCCTATACTTTTACCCAGTTTAGCTCAATGAATTTTTGTTCAGGAATATATAACTATTCATTACTTTAGATTTCATCAGTTTTAAGTCAGAAAAGTTAAGAAAATAATGGGTAGTGACTGATTTTTCAAAGTTGGGTCAGTGTTTGAGAGGTAGTATTTTAAAAAGTGGTCATTTCTTTCATCAATAGTTGTCTTCAGATACATTGACAGTTTTTTGACTTTAGGCTGTGTGTAATAGTCAGATACCAAAATTATACCTGGTTGTTTGAGATGAGATATATGTGTGTGTGTGTGAAGTGCTGATGAGCAAATACGGAGAGCATTATTTAACACACCATTCTTCCCACTTAATAAATATTTAATCAGCAATGACTAATAATCACATCAGAATGATAATACACTCATGTCAAGCCATCAATAAAATAAGTGCAAAATTCAGAGAAGAGCAAAGACTTCTTAAAAAAGCACTATGAAGAACTAGAATGAAGTTATTAGAGTAACTTCCTTGCCTTTATTATCATTATATCATTTCATCTACAGATTGTTTTTGGCCACTGTTTAGGGAGGATAATTTTGAAATGTAAGAGATATAATGAGAGTTTTCTTATAATTTTTTACAGATCTGGTATTTTTGCAAATTCTTTACCTGCCTTGTCTTTGAGGAGAAAACTATATCTCAGCTTCATGTCATTGAAAAGTGCAAAAGCAACAACACACTAATAGGAAGGAGATACTTTATAAGGTGTCTATTAACATAGAAAAGTATATGGCACTCGTCAGACTTCCAAATTCTTTTTAGAATGTGTTGATTTGCCATAATTCCATCCACTAAAAGTGATTCAGAATCAGATACTTAGCATTCAGATCCTCTGTGTTATTTAAACCAGAGGAAGAGACATGAGTAGTGGATAAGTATTGTGGCTCCCCTTGCATGGTTACTGTTGCTAGGGAAACCACTTCCTTCTGATTCTTGTGTTCAGCCTGTCCATCCCACTATCTGGCATCATTGCCTCTCAAGAAGGGCAACATCACAGCATGGCATAAGAACAGGAAACAAAAAAGACAAAAGCCGGTACATTATCCTGTTACATACAAACATTTCTCAGAAAATCTACATGATAGTGACTTCTGGGAAATGAAAAACAGAATCAGTCCTCTAAACCTGATCTATGCACATGAGCTAGTGACTACAAGGTGCCACATTCACACATTCAGGTATGCAAAAACACCAATTTCCAAGCCACACTTGTGATTGCAGAAGAGAGTATCATGCGTCAGGCCCAGACAGGACAGGGCTTGGCAGATCAGAGGCCCAAGACCTGCTGGGTCAGTATGGAGCCCTGTGATCTTTCTGAGAGGCAGAGTCCCTGGCAGGCAGTGTGATCAGCTAAAGGGCTTTTATGGGAGTAGATTTTGAAAACCAGTGCAAGAAAGACTGAGATTCTTTGGGTCCTGGGCTTAGGTTAAGTTATGAAACAAGCCAGCTAGCCAAACAAGAGCATCAGGAGTAAATAAAAAGAAAGCTGATATATGCTTGTAAAAGAACCATAAGTCACAAAGGTAACTGTTCTTACAAATCCAATATTGGCTTCCCCTTGGACTCCTTAGCAACACAGTCAAACTGGTTCTAGGAAACAAACACAAAGCAAAACTCTGAAAATCGATAATATACAGTAACTACTTTGAATGAACACAGTTAAAAGTACAGTTACACTATCACCTGTGCATCTATAAGACATCAAACAATCAATTCCTCTACTGCATTTTGTTTTACTCTGGTTTTCTAGCATTTATTGCTGTGTTCTATAAACATCTGTTACATTGAATTGAATGTATAAAATTTAGTATGGTAGAGAGTAAGCAAAGTCTACCAAATTCTGAAGTCAGTGGTGCCATAAAATAGCTGTAGACATAGTAGATAATTATACAAGTAACTCTACTACGAGATTACACCTCCTTCAAGAAAAAAGTAATCTGAAAGAACCATAAAAGCCAAAAGTTGCTTATGGGGACCAGATGTAGTCATGGGTACATCTTGGTAAAAGACACTATTTCAGTCAGCTTCCTTTATTCCTTTATAAACCTGGAACTTCATCTCATACGCAGGTCCTGCCTTATAACATATATATAATTGTGTCTTCTTTGGCGTGCTGCGATTCATGGGGTTGCAACGAGTTGGACATGACTGAGCAACTGAACTGAACTGAGTGGTAATAGAGGGTGGTCTTTGAACATTGCTACTATACAGAGGACCTTAGAAGACCTCCACAGAGAACCATACTAACTTAAAAAGTTGATTTTCTTAGGCTCTCAAGAGTGACATTCTATGTAAACCCATACCCACAAAATGTAATAGTAACCTATCAAATATATGAAAACAGAAGCAATTTGTCTCCAAATCTCTGTCAGCCCAATCAGAACCAAAATTCATCCACCAGCTTCTCGACTGCTCTTATAGGCAGTCTCACAAAATAGATGCCCTCAAATTTCCCCTCTGCTGCTGCTGCTGCTAAGTCACTTCAGTCATGTCCGATTCTGTGCGACCCCATAGACGGCAGCCCACCAGACTTCCCTGTCCCTGGGATTCTCCAGGCAAGAACATTGGAGTGGGTTGCCATTTCCTTCTCCAATGCATGAAAGTGAAAAGTGAAAGTGAAGTCGTTCAGTCGTGTCTGACTCTGTGCGACCCCATAGACGGCAGCCCACCAGGCTCCTCTGTCCACAGGATTCTCCAGGCAAGAATATTGGAGTGGGTTGCCATTTCCTTCTCCCTTCCCCCTGTAGACATCTCCAAATTGTCTGTTGGAACTCCCTTTTCATGTTTTTATCATCATCTTTGAGGATTTTAGATATACTTGAGGCCTTTAAGAGGGAAATCCAAATTTATTTTAAAAGATTATGAACATGAAAATAATAAATTGCTATTGACTATACTAATTTAATTCCATTTTTTTTCTAGATAAAGATTGTCTTCCCAGTAACCCAATACTAAATACAAGATTCCTTTCTTGAAAATCTGAAAGTTCAGTTCAGTCCAGTCGCTTAGTCGTGTCCAACTCTTTGTTACCCCATGGACTACAGCACGCCAGGCCTCCCTGTCTATCAACAACTGCTGGAGCTTACTCAAACTCATGCCCATTGAGTTAGTGATTCCAACCAACTATCTCGTCCTCTGTCATCCCCTTCTCCTCCCGCCTTCAGTCTTTCCCAGCATCAGGGTCATTTCAAATGAGTTAGCTCTTCACATCAGGTGGCCAAAGTATTGGAGTTTCAGCTTCAACATCAGTCCTTCCAATGAATATTCAGGACTGATTTCCTTTAGGATGGACTGGTTGGATCTCCTTGCAGTCCAAGGACTCTCAAGAGTCTTCTCCAACAGCACAGTTCAAAAGCATCATTTCTTCGGTGCTCAGCTTTCTTTATAGTCCAACTCTCACATCCATACATGACGACTGGAAAAACCGTAGCCTTGACTAAACAGACCTTTGTTGGTAAAGTAACGTCTCTGCTTTTTAATATGTTGTCTAGGTTGGTCATAACTGGAAAGTTAATTGCAAATGTAATACATACCCAGTTCCCATGTAATGTAGGAGCTACTTAGTCATGCATGCCAATAGAAAGAAAGAAAAAAAGAGGCAGGTAACATTCAGAACTGTCTAAATCTGACCGGCTCCCCAAAATGTAGCTTTAATGTTTTTAATTAACAGCCCCAAAGAGAGAGCCATATGCAAGACAAGCTACAAAGCTGTCTGCCTTTATTTTAATCCATAACCTGACGCAAGGGTACCCATAATATTCTTAATATGAGTATAACCTTATTGTTTTCTTGTTAGGCACAAACTACAAATCAAATTAAGGAACTTAGTTCTGATAACTAACAATCATAAGGCATCAACTCTGTGCCTGACCAATCAGGGCATTTACAAGTTGCAAATTGTTGAATTTCCTTTGTAGTTGATTTGATCGGTTCAAATGTCAGTTACCAAAGTGTAGAAGCAGCAGAGCTAATCAGAGAGATTGTGTACATGGTTTGACAGTTTATATAACCTCCAATGGGACAGGAATTTATGTATGAAATCTGTACCCTTTCCATCACCATCTCATGCCCCACCCCAGCCCCCAGTGAAAATGCACTGGGGCATATCCCATTTAACTTCTCCTGCTCCCTACTGAGAGAAACACGTCTAAATCCACTCGGTCAACTAGCGAGGGAAACGGTAAAAGACAAACTACCTTTCACAGGAGGCTGACAGTGGTGAGGAGGTGGTGAAATGTCTAGTGGGCTCCACGTGGGAAAGCAGTAGGATGGACAATAAATTCAAGGAGCATGAGAGGCTGGAGGACAGAAGGGATGTGTAAAAAGATTGGAATCCCCGTTTAAGATGTTCTTAACATGCTTACACCAATGCAAGGCTAGACACTTTGCATCCCGGTTTTCCAAGCATTACACGTAACAGTAAATATCTAGGATATTCAGGTCATAAATTTCTTTATATGAAATTTCTCAAACCCAGTGTTTCCTTTCGGGGGGAAAGGCTAAAGAAAATCACATGATGGTTTCACAACTTAGAAGACACTGTAGTAGCAGCACGTGTGACAATCAAGTGTACCTCCTCTCCTGGTAGACTAGAAGCCTGTGTATTGTGTCTAAAATTATCCTTGCTCACCCAGTTCACAGCTTGGGCAGCAGCGGCAGCTACCTGACATGAGAGTTCCCTGTAGCCTCTCCTTGCCTTTTACACTTTTCTTTCTCTCCAAGTAGCCCAGAGCCACATTTTAATAAGTGACCTTCAACTAGCTGAATAATTTCTTCAGTACATGGGTACATTCAAAAGCCTTGGAGGATTTAGCGGTAATAAGTAGTCCTAGCAAATATACAGTCTTATGAAGCCTTTGAAGTCTCTAAAAACTTCCCTTAAATAGCCTCAATAGAAGGTTCGGGCTAGATGATTTACAGAGCTCCTTGCAAAGCAGAAATCGTACGATTTGGGATCCGCATAACCAGCTGGATATTACAGCTTACTGCAGTTAATATGGCTTTTCCAACTTTAAGAATATTTTTGGATCCAAAACGGGCTTCCTGAGTTGTTCAGTTATTAACTATTAATTAATGTTCAGTCTGCAGTGGGCTAGCAACAAAACCAAAGGCAAAGATTTGTATTCTCATCCCTTTAATTTAGAGAATGAGCTGATAACAAATTTTCCATTAATTGCAATTAGGAAACATTGTACAAGTACTGTAAAAGTGAAGGCATTTTCTTGTGACTCTGGATTAACCGTCATTTGGAAGATTCAGGGTGTGTATTTTTCCTTCAACAAGCTCCTTTCCTTTACTTATAACTCATATATTCCACATATATTTCTGTAACTTTATAAACAAGCATGAAAATAATATAACAAAATGTTCATAGTATTTCGTTTTTCAGTTAGGGATGGTTGCTGAATCAGATTTCTAATCATATGTGCTCTGAATACCAGTTTTTGAAGTCTTCAAGGACCTTTTATACTAATTTCTGCCTTTTAAAATAGTAATTGCATATTTAGTCATGTATGGTGTCTCTGGCATGGTTTTTGGAGAAATAAAATTTTAAAGCACAGTCATAAACAATGGATAGATAAATAGAGAATCATCATCAACAGAAAGCATAGGAATTAATAGAAAATTAAACTATAAAAATCAATTCACTGAATAACCAGTTTATGAATGGCAAAATTGACTGATCAAAAGTACCAAAAACTTGTTTCAAGAAATATTCTTTTAAAATATATTTAATGAAAACAAATACTGAATTAATCATTTTTCCTTTAACATTTATGGAGGAGTTACAATATGTCAGACACTATTTTAAATTCTTTATATAAATATATATACTCTTCACACCAACTGTATAAGTTATATTTTACTATTTTCACGATTTATTTTAGAGAAGAAAACAGAGGCACAGTCCTGTTGAATAAGTTTCCCAAGGTTACACAGCCAAAGCTGTAGAGTTTGACCCACTATGCCATTCTGGGTCATAAAATGACATTCACAGAAATTATATTGAGTTCATTTAAGAATGTACTCAACATATCAAAATATAAGGAAATTAAAATCAGTTGTTATTCTTTGATTTCAAAAGTTTGAATATTTTTTAATATAATGCTAGGAAGCATGTACCCATTGACCAAAATTTAAAGGGAACACAATCATATTTACTGAATATATTTAAGAAGGATATTCCCTCAAACAAATCATCACTTGGGCTGTATTATATTTATTAGAAGGGAGGCACTAAATAAGAAGAGGAATTAAGCTCCACCTCTTGAAGGCAGAATCGTAGAATTTGTTGACATAATTTAAAACTACCACAGAAAAAATTTAATCAGGAGGTTTGTGACATTGTATAGGAGGCAGGGATCAAGAACATCCCCAAGATAAAGAAATGCAAAAAGGCAAAATGGTTGTCTGAGGAGGCCTTACAAATAGCTGAGAAAAGAAGAGAAGCAAAAGGCAAAGGAGGAAAGGAAAGATATACCCATTTGAATGCAGAGTTCCAAAGAACAGCAAGGAGAGATAAGAAAGCCTTCTTCAGCGATCAGTGCAAAGAAATCGAGGAAAACAATAGAATGGGAAAGACTAGAGATCTCTTCGAGAAAATTAGAGATACCAAGGGAACACCTCATGCAAAGATGGGCTCAATCAAGGACAGAAATGGTATGGACCTAACAGAAGTAGAAGATATTAAGAAGAGGTGGCAAGAATACACAGAAGAACTGTACAAAAAAGATCTTTACAACCCAGATAATCACAATGGTGTGATCACTCACCTAAAGCCAGACATCCTGGAATGCGAAGTCAAGTGGGCCTTAGGAAGCATCACTATGAACAAATCTAGTGGAGATTTTGGAATTCCAGTTAAGCTATTTCAAATCCTGAAAGATGATGCTGTGAAAGTGCTGCACTCGATATGTCAGCAAATCTGGAAAACTCATCAGTGGCCACAGGACTGGAAAAGGTCAGTTTTCATCCCAACCCCAAAGAAAGGCAATGCCAAAGAATGCTCTAACTACCGCACAATTGCAGTCATCTCACACGCTAGTAAAGTAATGCTCAAAATTCTCCAAGCCAGGCTTCACCAATATGTGAACCATGAACTTCCAGATGTTCAAGCTGGTTTTAGAAAAGGCAGAGGAACCAGAGATCAAATTGCCAACATCCGCTGGATCATCAAAAAAGCAAGAGAGTTCCAGAAAAACATCTATTTCTGCTTTATTGACTATGCCAAAGCCTTTGACTGTGTGGATCACAATAAACTGTGGAAAATTCTGAAAGAGATGGGAATACCAGACCACCTTACCTGCCTCTTGAGAAACCTGTATGCAGGTCAGGAAGCAACAGTTAGAACTGGACATAGAACAACAGACTGATTCCAAATTGGGAAAGGCTGTATATTGTCACCCTGCTTATTTAACTTATATGCAGAGTATATCATGGGAAACACTGGGCTGGATGAAGCACAAGCTGGAATCAAGATTTCCAGGAGAAATATTGATAATCTCAGATATGCAGATGACACTGCCCTTATGGCAGAAAGCAAAGAAGAGCTAAAGAACCTCTTGATAAAAGTGAAAGAGGAGAGTGAAAAAGTTGGCTTAAATCTAAACATTCAGAAAACTAAGATCATGGCATCCGGTCCCATCACTTCATGGCAAATAGATGGGGAAACAGTGGAAACAGTGACAGACTTTATTTGGCGGGGGCGGGGGGGGGGGTTCCAAATCACTGCAGATGGTGACTGCAACGATGAAATTAAAAGACACTTGCTCCTTGGAAGAAAAGCTATGACAAACCTAGACAGCATATTAAAAAGCAGAGACATTACTTTGCCAACAAAGTTCCATATAGTCAAAGCTATGGTTTTCCAGTAGTCATGTATGGATGTGAGAGTTGGACTGTGAAGAAAGCTGAGCGCTGAAGAATTGATGCTTTTGAACTGTGGTGTTGGAGAAGACTCTTGAGAGTCCCTTGGACTGCAAGGAGATCCAACCAGTCCATCCTAAAGGAAATCAGCCCTGAATGTTCATTGGAAAGACTGATGTTGAAGCTGAAACTCCAATACTTTGGCCACCTGATGTGAAGAACTGACTCATTTGAAAAGACCCTGATGCTGGGAAAGATTGAAGGCAGGAAGAGAAGGGGACGACAGAGGATGAGATGGTTGGCTGGCATCACTAACTCAAAGGACATGAGTTTAGGTAAACTCTGGGAGTTGGTGATGGATAGGGAGGCCTGGTGTGCTGCAGTTCATGGGGTTGCAAAGAGTCAGACACGACTAAGTGACTGAATTGAACTGATTCAGTTCATTATTTTAATTTTTTTGAATGCTGATATTTCTCCAACCATGGTTAAAGGCAGCGAATGTTTAGTGCAAAAGCTCTTGTCTGTGTAACTAAAAAAAATAAAATCTACTTCTTGATTATGGGTTTGCTTTACCGATAGTCCCTCAAGGTAATTCTATGGGAAGTAGGATGGCTTATTTTTCTGACGAGGGTCCTCAGAATTTTATGAGATGATTTCAATCCTAATCCATTTTGAATTGTCTGTAGGACATTCAGTCTATTTTTTTCCTCTCTAAATTCTGTTAAATCTCTCTCTGAATTAGTCATTAGGCCCCCACATAGAATTGTGTTAGTCATCCTGGAGAGAAATTTGAGTCAGAGTTATGTAAATTCTTATTGTGTTTCTTATAAAAATGCTTTTGAAGATGTTGCCCATTTCCTTATATGATGTTACTCTTTATGAAGACCCATACATCCTTCCTTATCTTAGTATCAGAAAGAAAAATGAGTTTCCCTTAAGCAGTTTATTTGTTTTTATCTCAAGACACTGTGAATCATAGCTGATTATATTCTTCTCATTCATTGGCAGCTAGAAGGTTCAGAGCCCAGTTTTCACTTCTATTCAGTGTATAGAACTATAAGGTGATTTTTGAAAGAACTTGTTCCTGCTACACCATTTTCTTTCTACTTTCATTCTCCTCTTTGTCATGTTTTCTTCGTTACATTTTAAATTTTATTTTATTATTTTACCGAACATATCTGTAGAAACAGACTTAATTACTCTTGAGAGCGATTTGAATAAAATACATAAATGTATCAGTCACATCTCTTATTTGTTACTATGACACTTCAGAACATGATTTTAATCTTTTCCACCTTTCACCAAAATGCAGTCATTCTTTAATAAATATTTCTCCATATATTGTCTCACATTTAGTTATCTTGATAGGGCATCTTATCCACATGGATGTCTCCAGCCAGCACTAGACAACCAGGAATGTGTGACACTTAGATCTCCCTTCAAAAAAGAGCCTATTGTTCAGTGTTGAGGAGGGCTATTAGGTGAGAGCCTCTAGCGTTAGATCTGTCAAAACTCAGCACAGTATTTGAGCCAAGGCCATGCTTTCATGGTAAGCACCCAGCCTGTGACAAAGGCCTTCTGCCCTACGGAGGGACTCTTCTAATGTCAGTCTTTGATCTGGGGCCAATCCTTGAGTTGGCCAGGACTTTGTCACCTGAAAGCCCTCACTATCCAATTCTGTCTCTATCCTGCCTGGTGTCAGATCAACATCATGATGTGAAAGCACCCCATGGCCATTATTTTTTTCACTCTT
This sequence comes from Okapia johnstoni, assembly GCA_024291935.2. Lineage (NCBI taxonomy): Eukaryota > Metazoa > Chordata > Mammalia > Artiodactyla > Giraffidae > Okapia > Okapia johnstoni. The sequence continues at coordinate 76,614,811 of CM044316.1, read as the reverse complement.
ACCTTATCAACTCTCCACATCCCTGATAAATCTTTTCCACTTGTAACTCCAAATCAGCATCTGATTCTCAGAGAAGCCAAAATAATATACCAGATAACTCACAAAATTACATTTCCTTGAATTTCCAAACTTATAAATGTATACAGTTTCTAAGTCATCTCCTAGATGTCTCAGAGACACTAAATGGAACCTGAACTCATGATTTTCTCCTAGATTTTTTTCTGTTTTGATGTTCTGTATCAGTGGGTAGTCCTAGCATCCATTTGGTTCTTCCAGCCAGAAACCTGGGCTCTGTCCTTGACATTTCTTCTTTCTCGTTCCAATTCATCATCAACTCGTGTTGGTCTTACTTCCTAAATATACTCTTCCTTCTGTTTCTCATTAGCTCCATCAGAGTAGTCTTGGTCTAGACTACCATCATCTCTTGATTTTATTCTACTAGTCTCCAAAGACTAGTAGACTAGAGTCACCAACCAATCCGTCATTTTCCACACCACAGCCAAAATTATTTTCCAAACACAAATTTGGTCATGTCTCCATCTGGCCTAAAATCCTTCTATTGGTTCCCATTGCTCTTGTAATAAAGACAAAAGTCTTTAACACAACAAGTCCCTGTGGTCAAGCCCCAGCCTCATTCCCAGTTCCCTTCACCATATTATAACTCCATGATGGCAGATACTGTGCCTATTTTCTTTATCATTTTATCTGAGTCTGCTTGAACACCTGACACATACCTGGTGCTCAATATATAATTATTTAATGCATAATTAAATGGTTGAGTGAATAAATGAATTAATCAAATGAGTCTATTCATAATCCACTGGACACACTTTGTGGTTTTCTGTTGTAGAACTTTATCTCAGAGTTGCCTATCTAAATCTTATCCATCTTGTAATTCTCAGATCAAATGTCAACTCAATCAAGAAGGCTTCCTTGACTTATCTAGGTGAAAACACTTGTCTTATTATAAAATCCTGTATTCTTTTTGTGTGTGTGCTCAGTCACTCAGTTGTGTCCAACTCTTTGTGATCCCATGGACTGTAGCCTCCCAGGCTCCTCTGTCCATGGAATTTCCAGGTAAGAATATTAGAGTGGGTTGTCATTTCCAATTCTAGGGGATATTCCTGACGCAGGGATCAAACCCACGTCTCCTGCATACCCTGCATTAGCAGGCGGATTCTTGACCCTGAGCCGCCTAGAAAGCCCATTCTTCTTCTGTGTTACACTTAATACGTAATCATCTGATTAAATATGTTTAATATACTAATAGAACCAGTTAAACTCCACATTCTTTGAAGGAAAGTGTTGAGTTTATGCTCATAAGTATTCTGCACATCACCTAACATACACATATGTGTATAAGTGTATGGGCTTTACTTGATTGAATGATTTGATTGACTGATCTGGCAATATCTGGATGATTTTTCCTGCCACTCGAGCAACTGTTGTGACATTAGAAAGAGTGGATGAGGCTAATAAAAATGTGATGGCCCAGTAAAAATGTTGGTTAGGCAATATATCTCTTGAATCTATCTTTAAGTATCAAGAATAGAAGACTCATTTGGCCTATAAATTTTTGTTGGTTTTCTAAAGCTCAAATGTCATAAAAATCTACTTCATAGCTACAAAATGTGCTGTGGCTGTGTGTTTTTAAGAATTGCCTAAGCTTTATACTAAATAAGGTTTCCAAAAGAATAATATGTGTACCAAAGGACAGAAAAGTTGATTATAGTTGCTGTAGAGACAGGCTGTTTAACAATCTTTAATTGTGGGAATTCTGTAGCAGTTCAGTGATAAGGACTTGGCACTGTCACTGCTGTGGCCCAAGTACAATCCCTGGATGGGGAACTAGGGTGCCACAAGCCAGGTGATACAGTCAGAAAATAAATCTTTAATTGTTAATGAATATATTTGAATTTACATTAGAAAAAATAAACTATCACATCAAAACCATAATGGTTATAGTTAATATTGTTTCGGATAGGGTTGAAAAACAAGCATTTCAACTTTAAAAATAATAATTTAAAAATATTATAATGTCAGATATTAGATATGTCCACAAACATGACTAAAGGTTAAGAGACCTTATTTCAGAGATTTAAAATGTACTGAACACTACTTAGGTTTTTACTCCTTTTTTTTTTTTTTTTACTATGTTTTACTCCTAGGTTTTTAATACTATGAGGTTAATAACTGGCTTTGTGAGCTTTCATTCTTTTGTCAAATATTTATGAAGCACTGCTGTGTTTAAAGCCCTAAACTCAAAACTAGAGAAATAATGTGATTAACGTGATTAAGAAAGTTTCTTCCCTCAAAGAGCTCACAACCCCAAAGGGCAGGGACCATAGAAAATAGAAACCCAGTGTAAACGCCCTAGTAGAAAGACATCTATTGAAGGGTCAGTTGTGAAAGGGTACAAAGGTAGGTGTGATCAGCTCTGCTTAGTAAAGTAGGTGTTAAAAAGGGGGATAAACAGAGGAGCTACATGTGGGAGGCGGGGTAAAAGCTCACTGGTCAAAAAAATGAGATCAGGTCATTTCAGGTGAGAACAGCAGTCTGTCAAGCCAGAGAGACATCTATGACTAGAATAATTCCACATGACTGGAGACTGGGGTGCAGCACAGTAGGGGCTGGAACGGAGACAAAAGAGGCAGGTAAAAGCCTAGTATCCCATGCCAAGGAGTTGCTTGTATACCTCAGAGGAGACTGAGGACCAATACATAGAACAGGATCAGGGTTTTATTTAAAAAGAAGTAACAGCAGAGGAATTTTACATGCTTACGAATTTCCGTGCAAGAAGTTTGAAAAATACTTTTCCTGAAAAGATTCTCTTAGGAAAAGAAAATTTCTCCAAAACACCCAAAAGTAAGATTTGAAGAAGAGACACAAACTGAGGTGAAATAAAGGGAAACTTGAGCTACTAGAGGGAAAAAAATATCATCCATCTCTATGGCTTCAATCTCCAGCCCTGAGATCTCATAGAAGTTCTTTCAATTTCTTTAGAATGCCAACTTATCAAGGTAGAAGGCATAATAAGAATTTTGAAAATCATCATTTTTTACCAATGTCATTGTAATAGTTGATTGAGGGGAGAGTTAACAGTGAGTGCGAAAACCATCAGGCAAACGTTGTTTGGGAACAAGATGTCGGTCCAGTCTCAAAGTGCCACCCTGCCTATCAAGTTATCACAAGGTAAAAACGGTACATTTCATTGTAGAAATCCTCAATTAAGAGATCAAAAGTAGTATCACCAATAATAGAGCAAGTGACACAGCATGCTCTCAGATAGGGAAATAGTCTTCCTGCCAAAAACATTTAACCTAATCTAATCATGAACATGACCATACAAATCCAAGTTAAAAGGTAAACCAAGTTTCATGAAGGTCAGTGACAGGCTGGAGAACTGTTCTAGATTAAAGGAGGAAAAAGGAGGCAAGGCAAATTAATATAACATGAGATCGGACTAGATCTGGTTTGAAAAAGAAAAAAGTCTATAAAGGACTTACTTGAGATAAGTGGACAGTTTTGAATATGGACTATATATCAGAAAATGATGTATCATTGGTAAATTTCCTGAGTGTGATCTTTGTGTTGTGCTTATATGGAAAAAATGGCCTATTTTTCTAGTTACATGAGGAAACATTTGGAGGTAAAATTTCATAATTTGAGACTAAGGTATCCTCAAATGTTTCAAGAGTTAAAAATATACATATATATTAATACGTATATAGAGAGATCAAGCAAACCTCACGAGGGAATATGGGCGTCAATTTACTATTCAAGTAAATATTATATAGGCTTGATGTATTTTATTTCAAAATAAAGTGTTGGCAAAAAAAATTGATGACTAAGTCCCACCCCCAGAATTTTTTATTTAATTAGTTGGGGTGAAGCCTGGAGAATTTTGAAGATCACCAGATAATACTTAAGTTGAAAACCACTGCAATAGTTCAAAAATATTATTTTACAAATGGGGGGGGGGGGATGGGGGTTACAATTCCTTTAGCCTAGCAGTTCTTGGGTTTTGACCACATACCACTTTTATAAGTATTTAACGTATATAAACTGGCTACATTAATTAACAGCACAGAGAATAGGCATGGATAGATACTTGATTTTGGTCTGTTATTCATTTTTACAAGATATATCTGTGAGTGATTTACTTTGCACCAGAAACCCAAACCATTCTATCCCATAAATAAGACCAAACCACTTAAAAGAGGATCTGCCCAGAATATGTGAGTGTCCAGGACAGAGAATTAAAATTTGAGAAACTTATGTAAAAAACACTCAAAATTATACACAGCCATGATATGTTATCAGTAAAAGGGCAAGAGTTTTTCACACAACAATATATTAATGCAAGAGAAGAGATGATAAAATATGTACACAGTTATCCCAAACACTGAGAGAGTGACAGAAATATAAATCTCTGAAATCAATAACTTTGTAAAAGAAAATCAACCTTTATGTCTGACCTTCACCCAGAGTAAAAGAATTAAGGTGAGAATCTTAAGTTCAGTTATTACTTTCTGTTATGTTTTGAAAAGATTTAATGGATGATACCAAATGAATTTTATATCTCTCTGGCCAAGTATCAAATTTAGATTTAATTTGCCCCTGATTTCAGGAATTTGTGTTACTTGCTGTGGGAAAATTAGACATCATCTGGAGCTCTAATTGCATCTCTTTTTTTTCCCCCTGACATTTGTCAGCTTGCTAGTCAATTGCTTGCTTTTTCCATGATTTTGCATGTCAAAAATTAAATTAAAAGCAATATTTCTATATAAGAGGAGTTCACATGAAAAATAGAAAATACTATTCAGTATAGCAGATTCACAGTGTCTGAGTTCTTATAGTCTCAAATGACATTACTTCTTTATTGTTATTTTAGTAATTAAGTTTATTGTTTAAGAGAAGTTTACCCTTTAACAAAATGCAAATAATTGGTTCCACCCCTTTACTACATTTGTGTTGAGTTACATAGCTAAAATTTAGTATCAAGTTTAGTACTTACCTTCTACTGTTAAAAACACAGAGTCTTTAGCTTCCAATATCCCTAAAAAACAAAATATTTTTGGCTATTACTTCAGACATTATCCCCATAAGTGCATTAGCCAAAGCAATTTAGTTCTACAGTTGTTAACTAGAAAAAAATGAAACCTCTTATCCTACTTCTTGCCTCTTTACTGCGTCTGTGCCCTGCCCCTGCCCAAAACCAGAGAGAATTGGTGCATTATGTAAGAGCAATAATGTCTGTGTTTTGATTTTGTCATACACAGCTAAGGAAGCAGCCATAAAAAACATATGAATCAGTCACTTACTAATATCTAGTATCTTTAGGAGACACAATTTGGAAATGGGGGTTAAATGAAAATGAGGGGTAAATGAAAAGAATTAATGCCAAGGAAAATTTTGGATGATGGGGAAAATTATAGAGAAGGAAATCAGTTCTCTTCCTCTTGTAGGTTTAGCCTTTTATACCTATGAACATTAATATCTGCCCTTGGACAGGGGTATATACATGTGTGAATGAGTGTGTGTGTGTGTGTGTGTGTGATTTGATAGCTACTCACTGTGCATGAAGATGCCCATCTGCAATAACACCATTTAGGAGACTCTTAGAGACAAAGCTCAGACCTTTCCATGAGATGTGAAGTGTGAATGCCAAATTGGAACTTCAGCTCCCATGGAATTATTCTAATACTCAGAAGGGAGAAGGAAGTGGCAACCCACTCCAGTGTTCTTGCCTGGAGAATCCTAGGGACGGAGGAGCCTGGTGGGCTGCCATCTATGGGGTCATGCAGTTGGACGCGACTGAAGTGACTTAGCAGCAGCAGCAGCAGCATACTTAGAAGAATATACTTCTGGAAATGAAGGAAATAGATTCTGAAGTAAAAATAACCCTTGTGGATAATATATAGAGTTTCTAACAGTGATTGGAGAGATTGTTAAGGAGAAACTCTTAAAAACCTGGGGATAGAATAATAGAATGTAGAGCAGAGTTCTGCTTATCAGTGACCAACCCTATACTGATACTAATACTCTTTGTGTGTGTGTGTGTGTGTGTGTGTGTGTGTGTGTGTGTAGAATTAAGAACGGGACATGGGGACATGCAGCAAGATCCTCCTACCTGCAGCCCTGAGAAGCTATGAGATTTAGGTAGTTAGTATGTGACTGGCAGGCGGATGCACTGTATGTCATTGCATTGACATACAGATCAGAATGTTGAGTAACAGTAAAATTCTTAACACAGGATATAGATTTCTTGTCATATATCATGTTTAATAGATGCATGTAATATTCACTTTTGAATATTAAAACTGTATTCCCTTGAAGCAGTAGAGGCATCAAGAAACAAAGAAAAATGACATGTTATCTTCTTTGACATAGTGAACATTGAAAAAGACTCAGAATAAATACTAACTTACTCATGACAGGTATACCTGGGGAAAGCAAGAGCTAGTTACTAAAAGAGCGTGAGCGTCAGGTGAGGAGTCCAGCAAGTCCAGTTCTGTTCATGACTGTGACACCAAACATATAACCTTGGACAACCTTAAGTCACTTTTTTGCTTGATCCTAAAATTCCATTATCCTCAATATTTTTCAACCAGTTAACAACATATTTAATGTTTCATCCTTAATATTAATATTTTAAAGTATTTTACCAAAATATGCGGATAAATTTAGGGCTGTTGTTCATTGTTCAGTCATTCAGTTGTGTCTGACTCCCTGGGACCCCATGGACTGCAGCATGCCAGGCATTAAAAGGTATTAGGAAAGAGGGGTTTACTTGAGGATATTTTTGGAGGACATTGGATTAGCTCATAAATTGGAACTATAGACCAGGATCTGCAAAAAACAGGGTTTTCAAGGATACCAGGTATTAGAAGTAGAGATGTGACTGTTCTCCTCAGGACTCAGTTTCTTGCCTTCTTTTCTCTGGTTCCTTTTGTCTTTTATTTCTTCTCTCTGCTCAGAGTATGCAGTCCATGCCAAATTACTACCACCTACAACTCCTGGACTCATATCCTCACATCCTCACCACTTGAAATAAAAGTGCACATGCCTCTAACTTATTTAAAATTACTAAGAAGGAGTCTGATTGGCATAATATATATATCAGGTGCCTGCTCGTGTACTATAATTAGCAACCTTTGCTGAACGGCAAGTTTAAATCTCAGAAGAGAAACATGCTGGGCAAGCCAAGCAAAGAAATGTTCATAACAATAGATTAGACAATTATGTATCTATTTTAAAATTTTGAACTGATCTTACCAATATTATTGGTTTAGTTTTGGCAAAGAAAGAAGATCAATTGTTATCAATATGTAACTTGAACACCATCTGGGAAATCAGAACCCAAATAGCTAAGAGCCTCTGACTATTTCTGAGCGTAATACAGGAGGTTAGAAAATAATAATAATGCTCTTTATAGCCAAGAGATGTATTCTAAACACATTGCAGTTATCAAGGATCATCAATGCTAAAGTATTCCCATTACCAAAAAAGGATTGCCTGGTAAGACCAATAAAGGCAGTAGAGTTTATTATTTATCTTTAATATAAAAACTATACTAAGTCTATCCAGTGTCACAGACACACTAGTTAATTGATTCAACAGCATGTTTGAACTTACATTAGAAAAGCAATTACATTAGAAAAGCACTTGTTTAGTATTGCACATAAGTAGCATCCATATTCTGAGCATGGATTTTGACGTCAGAGGTGCTCAGCTAAACTGGAGCTCTTTGCAATGATGAACACGTTCAAAGACATTTATTTTCATAAACCTGAAAAGTTTGGCAAACTCTTTCACTAGAAGCCATTTTAGAAGACTGCTTTTGAAGGTTCTATACACATGAGAGGACTCTATTTTTTTATGACTGCTCCTATTGCTATTAATAGTGTTGACACTTTTGTATCAGAGCAACATCAAGATGTGTCTGTTCAAAAAAGTGATTTTACATGCCAAATGACTCACTTTTATCCAAATGAAAGGTATATGCCACAGTAAAAATGCAGGTTGAGGGAATCATTAGCTAGACCTTTTATATTTGTCTCATGTAATGAGTACCAGCAACTACCTACACCTCTCCCCCCAAAACTGAATTGTATTGGGATAGATATTGATGGCCTGAAAACAAAGACCAAGATACCCAGGTAACCATTATAAGCATTTATGTCAGCTGGCAGGCATGAATGGGGAGACACTTAGGGCTGGAGACCCCTTCTCTAGTTGCCCCGAAATCAGGGCCACGTGACATTCCTGGACTCCAGGCACTTTTGCCTTCGTGGGCCCCTTCCTCCATAAAAAGTAATTACAAATTGTATTTTATCACTGTGCCAACATAACTATGAGTATATTACTATCTCACATTAAAACATTTTCTCTGACTTGGAATTCTATTTTTAATTCTGATTCAAAAGACACTAAAACATATTCATGGACCCCTAAAAACATTGTGGTCACCAGGCACTGTTCTACCATGCCCAATAGATGAGGCAGTCTTCCCCCAAATCATACCTCTTAACTCTTCATGAACACCCAACCCTGAAACTCTAGTTCAGTCAGTTTCTTGGCATTTCTGGGGTAAGAACTGTTGTAAGACCCAAGATTCTAAAATGCTAGCCAGTGAGTCCAAAGATCTACTAGTTTTTATATAAAGAATAACTGCAAAATACCATCACCCACAGGCAACCCAGTCCACTTCACTGTTGACTTAAACACAAATGTTACTGTTGAAAAATTCAGATGGAAAAGAGGTACAATGTAGAAGCAGCTATTCCTAGGGAACCATTCAGATGTTCCCTTTGGATCAAATAAATTGGCAGAACACAGTGTCTACTTTAGAATATATTTAACATTTCTTGGTTCACCTGATGCCACATTCTGCAATCCAAGCCACTGAAAAAGAAGCAAACACTTGGGAGTTGTTTAACAGAAATAAACATCCCTGTCCTAAGTAAGATGAAGCCGTTTTACATTATTCATTTGGTCATTCAATGAATATTCATTAGTGCCTACTGTATTAGTTGCCAGAGATATGAGCTGAAGCCTCAAGAAGTGCAAAACCTGGGGATTTTAGCCCTCAAGCAATGCTGTAGGCTGTGTCTTGGGAATTGAAAGGTGGGAGATGGTGATGACGCTTAAAAAAGGAAATGGTCAGTCTTTGAAGGGGCTTGTTTGCCTTGTTAAGGAAGTTGATTTTATCATAAAGTTGTTAAGAAGCCAATGAATGATCTAATTGAAGAATGCTGTGATTAAATATATAATTTAGAAAGATACTTACAGTGGTAGTATGAAGAATTCCCCTTTATGGTTCAAAGACTTGTCATGGTGAAGGGGCTTGTGTAACTCAATAAAGCTATGAGCCATGCTGTGCAGGGTCATCCAAGACAGACAGGTCATAGTGAAGAGTTTTGAGAAAACGTGGTCCACTGGAGGAGAAAATGGCAACCTACTCCAGTATTCTTGCCTAGAGAATCCCATGAACAATATGAAAAGTCAAAAAGATATGACACTAGAAGATGAGCAACCCAGGTCTGAAGGTGTCCAATATGCTACTGCGGAAGCATGGAAGGCAATTACTAATAGCTTCAGAAACAATGAAGCAGCTGGGCCAAAGTAGAAACAACACTCAGTTGTGGATATGGCTGGTAGTGAAGTAAAGTCCAATGGTATAAAGAACAATATGCATAGGAAACTGGAATGTTAGATCTATGTTTTTGTTGTTCAATCGCTAAGTCATGTCTGACTCTTGTCTACCTCATGGACTGCCGCATGCCAGGCTTCCCTGTCCTTCACTACCTCCTGAAGTTTGCTCAAACTCATGTCCATTGAGTGAGTGATGCTATTTAAACATCTTATCCTCTGCTGCCCTCTTCTCCTTTTGCTTTCAGTCTTTGCCAGCATCAGAGTCTTTTCCATGAGTTGGCTTTTAGCATCAAGTGGCCAAGGTATTGGAGTTTCAGCATCAATCCTTCCAATGAATATTCAGGGTTGATTTCCTTTAGGATTGACTGGTTTAATCTTCTTGCAGTCAAGGGACTCTCAAGAGTTCTTTTAGAACCACAGTTCAAAAGCAACAGTTCTTGGGCACTCAGCCTTCTTAATGTTCCAACTCTCAAATCTGAACATGACTATAAGAAAAAGGTACATGAATCAAGGTAAATTGGACATGGTCAAGACGGAGATGGCAAGAGTGAACATCGACATCTTAGCAATCAGTGGACTAAAATAGACAGAAATGGGCAAATTTAATTCAGATGACCATAATATCTACTACTGTGGGCAAGAATCCCTTAGAATAATTGGAGTTTCCCTCATAGTCAACAAAAGAGTCAGAAGTGCAGTACTTACATGCAATCTCAAAAAGGACAGAATGATCTCAGTTTGTTTCCAAGGCAAGCCATTCAATATCACTGTAATCCAATTTGTGCCCCAACCGCTGATGCCAAACAATCTGAAGTTGAATGGTTCTATGAAGACCGACAAGACATTCTAGAACTAACACCAAAAAAAAAAAGTCCTTTTTTTCCATCATAGGGGATTGGAATGCAAAAGTAGGAAGTCAAGCAATACCTAGAATAATAGGCATGTTTGGCCTCGGAGTAAATCAGATCGATTCTTTGCAGCTGAAGATGGAGAAGCTCTACACAGTTAGCAAAACAAGACATGGAGCTGACTATGGCTCAGATCATGAGCTCCTTATTGCAAAATTCAGACTTAATTGAAGAAAGTAGGGAAAACCACTAGGCCATTCAGGTATGACCTAAAACAAACCCCTCATGATTACACAGTGGAGATGATGACTAGGATAGATTCAAAGGGTTAGATCTGGTAGACAGAGTGCCTGAAGAACTACGGACAGAGATTCTTAACATTGTATAGGAGGCATTGACTAAAATTATCCCAAAGAAAAAGAAATGCAAGAAGGCAAAGTGGTTGTCTGAGGAGACTCTACAAATAGCTGAGGAAAGAGGAGAAGTGAAACGCAAGGGAGAAAGGGAAAGATAGCCCAAATGAAGGCAGAATTCCAGAGAATAGCAAGGTATAAGAAGATATAAGAGATAAGAAGCCTTCTTAAATGAACAATGCAAAGAAGCAGAGGAAAACAACAGAATGGGAAAGATTAGAGATCTCTTCAAGAAAATTGGAGATATAAAGGGAACATTTCATGCAAGACTGGGCACAATAAAGAACAGAAATGGTAAAGATCTAACAGAAGCAAAAGAGATTAAGAAGACATGACAAGAATACATAGAAGAACTGTACAAAAAAGGTCTTAATGACCTGGATAACCATGACGGTGTGGTCATTCACGTAGAGCCAGACATCCTGGAATGTGAAATCAAGTGAGCCTTAGGGAGCATTACTATGAACAAAGCTAGTAGAGGTGACAAAGTTCCAGCTGGGCTATTTAAAATAGTAAAATATGATGCTGTTAAAGTGCTGCACTCAATATGCCAGCCAATTTGGAAAACTCAGCAGTGGCCAAAGGACTGGAAAATGTCAGTTTTCATTCCAATCCCAAAGACAGGCAATGCCGAAGAATGTTCAAACTACCATACAGTTGTGCTCATTTCACATGTTAGCAAGAGTGAAAGTGAAAGTCGCTCAGTTGTGTCTGACTCTTTGTGACCCCATGGATTATACAGTCCATGGAATTCTCTAGGCCAGAATACTGGAGTGGGTAGCCTTTCCCTTCTCCAGGGGATCTTCCCACCCAGGGATCAAACCTAGGTCTCCTGCATTGCAGGTGGATTCTTTACCAGCTGAGCCACAAGGGAAGTCCTAGCTAGCAAGGTTATATAAGCTCAAAATCCTTCAAGCTAGGCGTCAGTGAATACGTGAACAAAGAATTTCCAGATATACAAACGATTTAGAAAAGGCAGAGGAACCAGATATCCAAATTGCCAACATTTGTTGGATCAGTGAGAAAGCAAGAGAGTTCCAGAAAAACATCTACTTCTGTTTCATAGACCATTTTAAAGCTTCTAACTTTGTGGATCACAACAAACTTTGGAAAATTCTTGCGAAAGGAGTCCCAGTCCACCTTACCTGTTTCCTGAGAAACCTGTATGCCGGTCAAGAAACAACAGTTAGAACCAGACATGGAACAAGTGACTGGTTCAGAATTGGGAAAGGAGTATGTCAGGGCTGTTTATTGTCTTATTTATTTACCCTGCTTATTTAACTTATATGCAGGGTACATCATACAAAATGCAAGGCTGGATGAATCACAAGCTGGAATCAAGATTGCTAGGAGAAATATCAACAATCTCAGATATGCTGATGATACCACTCTAATGGCAGAAACTGAAGAGGAACTAAAGAGCTTCTTTATGAAGGTGAAAGAGGAGAGGGATAAAGAGGGACGGGCTTAAAACTCAATATTCAAAAGACTAAGATCATGGCATCTAGTCCCATCACTTCATGTCAAATAGAAAGGGAAGAAGTAAAAGCAGTGACAGATTTTATTTTCTTGGCCTCCAAAATCATTACAGACAGTGACAGCAGCCATGAAATTAAAAGACTGCTGCTTCATGAAAGGAAATCTATGACAAATCTAGACTAGTGTATTAAAAACCAGAGACATTACTTTGCTGATGAAGGTCTGTATAATCAAAGCTATAGTTTTTCCAGTAGTCATGTATGGATGTAAGAGTTGGACCATAAAGAGGGCTGAGTGCTGAAGAATTGATGATTTTGAATTTGGGTGCTGGAGAAGACTCCTGAGAGGCCCTTTGACTGCAAAGAGATAAAATAAGTCAATCCTAAAGGAAATCAACCCTGAATATTCACTGGAAACACTGAAGCTGAAGCTCCAATACTTTTGCTACCTGATGCAAGGAGGCAACTCATTGGAAAAGACCCTGATGCTGGGAAAGACTGAAGGCAAAAGGACAAGAGGCAGCAGAGGATGAGATGGTTAGATAGCATCACCAATGCAGTGGATATCAATCTGAGCACACTCCAGGAGATAGTGGAGGACAGAGGAGCCACAGAGTCACACAGGTATGAGACTGAACAACAACAACAACAACGAAGCATTGAGTTACAGTCTTGCTTTCAAGATTGAATCACTTGCAGAGCCTTGAAACTTGCCATTCCTCAAGCCTCACACTGCAAAGATTCCTGTGTAACTAGCCTCAGGTAGGGCCTCAAAGATAAAATTTTAAAAATGCCCAGGTGATTATAATGTGCAGACAAAGTTGGAAAACCACTTGCTACCTAAGAGTGGAATATAACAAGACTGTCATGTGCTAAGTAAGAGATAAAAAGGAACTAAATTAATAGTACCAGAGAAAATTGTGTGCAGGAACAAGAAATATGGTTGTTTGGATTTAGCATGACTTATCTCAAAACGGAGAAGTGTAAAAAAACTTGTCTCTTAAGATCTAGCCACATGGCTCCACCATGTGGATAAACTGTGATGTATCAAGTCAGTTGATTGCTTTTTCTCCTTCAGATCCTGCTTGCTGTAACTGAGAATATTAGTAGAAATAAGTTAAAAAGCCAAAAATAGTGCATCAATTAGAAGAAAAATATGTATTGACATCTGAAAAGATTTAGCACTCAAATACTTCTTTCAAATCTGATATAATGCTTTACATATGAAACTGCTATAGAACTTTATCTTGGGCACATATATTATAAAAAAGTGTTTCTGTTTATTAAATCTAAAAATCTATTGAATAGTGAAGTTATCACATTTGTTTGGGGGTAAAAGATTTGTAAAGAATGTTGCTTTGATGACTCGAAATGCTAAACATTTATAATTGCTTTTTATCGCTGTAGAATTCCTTCAGAGTAGCTTCATAATCATACCAGTCTTATTCTTAGGATATACTGAAATAATTCAGGTAGAAATTTTAAAGTGATTAGAAAAAGAGCAAAATAAATTGATTAATTTTATGACTGCGGAAGTTTCTCATCTTATTTAACTACTCACATAATTCTCTTTAAAAGCTTGAAATGTGTGATTCTTAATGGCAAAATAAAACATCTTCATAGTCTGTAAACTTTCATACATGATTGGCTATTGTAATTTATCAATATCTCTTCAAGCAAATTCTGAAAATGAGATTATTAAACTAGTGAAATTAACATTGCACTTCTAATTCCCCAGCCTCCAGACAGTTTGCTCAACAAGCACTTTTCAGTTCATAATTAAGTTGTACTTTTCACCTCAAGGTTTGAACCAAATTTAAATTTCAGTTTTATAATCTGACTTAATATATCAATTCAAAGATGTCTCTTTTACTACAAAACGTCTTTGTTTTTGAAGAAACATGATCCTCACCACTGAGATGTATCAAAATCTATTAAAGGAAAAATAAATTAGTTCTGAAAATGTGAATGGATAAAAGTATTGCCTTATTTACTGTGATGATGTCCTGGTAACAAAAATGTTCTTTCTAGATGTTAGACAGTAATTAAGTGAAAGTCACTCAGCCGTGTCTGACTTTTTGTGACCCCATGGACTATACAGTCCATGGAATTCTCCAGGCCAGAATACTGGAGTGTGTAGCCTTTCCCTTCTCCAGGGGATCTTCCCAACCCAGGAATTGAACCCAGGTCTCCCGCATTGCAGGTGGATTCTTTACCAGCTGAGCTACAAGGAAAGCCCAAGACAGTAATTAAGTTAAATAATTTTAGAATATCTTCCAGATGTAAGGTACTATATGAGCATCACAGGTGATAGATGTCTAAAAACAAGATCCCTACTTCAAGAGAGTTTAAGTCTTTAAAAGGTAAGAGACTCACACATCTAGAGTCAAACAGGTAAGGTAACATTCAAAACCAAAAGAAGCAAAGTAAGGGCAGTGAGGAAGGAGAGATCACAGTCAGGTGGAATAGTTAGGAGAACTCATAGAAGTAACAGGGTTTACGTTAGATGGACCTAAAAGAAATCTGTATAGACAAGAAGGAGTTTGGGGCATTATGGTCAGGTACCATGACAAGGGCAAAAACTGAGAACTCGGATAGAGTTTGCAGGCTAGGGGCATCGGCCTCAACCAGGATCATGTTAGAAATGGGGAATCTTGGTCTTGGCCTCTTGAATCCCAGTTTGCATTTTAATAAGAATGCTAGGTGATTTGTACTGATATTAAACATTTTAAAGCACTCTCAGAATATTGGCAGTAAATTCTTTTCTGTGAAAGGTCAGATAACAAACATTTTTGGCTTTACAGGCTACTCGGTTGCTTAGCATGAAAGCAGCAAAGATGACAGCATGTAAATGAAAAAGCCTGGATGGGTTCCAATAAAACTTTATTACTGTGACCATTAATTTCATGTATCACCTTGACTAGGACAGGGGTTCCTGGGTATTTGGTTGAACATTGTTCTGGGTGTGTCTGTGAGAATGTTTCTGGATAACATTTGAATTTGCACACTAAGTGAAGCAGATTGCCCTCCTCAATGTGAGTAGGACTTTTCCATCTGGTAGAGGCCTGAATGGAACAAAAGGAGGCGTGAAAGTGAATTTGTTCTCTTTGCCTGACTGTTTTAGAGCTTCCCTGGTAGCTCAGCTGGTAAAGAATCTGCCTGCAATGCAGGAGACCCCGGTTCGATTTCTGGGTCAGGAACATCCCCTGGAGAAGGGAGTGGCAACCCACTCCAGTACTCTTGGGTTTTCCTGGTGGTTGAGCTGGTAAAGAATCCACCTGCAATGCGGGAGACCTGGGTTTGATCCCTGGGTCGGGAAGATCCACTGAAGAAGGGAATGGCTACCCACTCTAGTATTCTGGCCTGGAGACTTTGATGGACTGTATAGTCCATGGGGTCACAAAGAGGTGGATGTGACTGAGCAACTTTCACTTTCACTTTGGAGCTGGGGTGTTGATAGATCCCTGGGTCAGGAAGATCCCCTGAAGAAGGAAGTGGCAACCCACTCCAGTATGCTTGCCTGGGAAATTCCATAGACAGAGGAGCCTGGCAGGCTACAGTCCATGGGGTTGCAAAGAGTTGAACACATCTTAGTGACTAAACAATAACAACAAAAGATATACACACACACACACACACACACATACACATTTATACATATGTGTGTGTATATATATTTGTGTGGGTGTATATGAGTGTGTGTGTACATATATGCATGGAGAATGTGGGGTGCTCAGTTGTGTCCAACTATTTATGGACCCTATGAACCGTAGCCTGCCGGATCCTCCATCCATGGGATTTTTCAGGCAAGAATACTGGAGTGGGTTGCCATTTCCTTCTCCAGGGGATTTTCCCGACCTAGGGATTGAACCCACATCTCCTGCATCTCCTACATTGGCAGGCGGATTTTTTTTCTTTTTTAACCACTGAACCACCTAGGAATCCATTCATTCTATTAGTTCTGCTTCTCTGGAGAAGAACCTTGATTAATAATAGTTATGGACACCAAGTTTGAGTTTCATATAATTTTCACATGTCATGAAATACTGTTCTTCTTTTTTTTTTTTTTTTCCAACCATTAAAAAATTTAAAAACCATTCTGAGCTTACAGGGCATACAAAAAAAGACACTGGCTGGATTTGGTCTGTGAGCCATAGTTTGCCAACTATGTCTTAGAGTACTGAACATCAGTAGACTTGAAAACAAGTTAGCCCTTCAATTATTTCTATCATCTAAATTCTAGATTTTATACCAACATAATAATAACTATAGAGATATTTATACTCTATAGCCAAAGGATAATTTTTATTATTCCATAGCTAAGGATATCTAATCCAATCATGGGAGAATAGTATTTTTCTTCACCATTTTTTAGCTAGTGGGAGTGTGGTTATTAGTATTTTTTCAAGTGGGTATTAAATTTCACCGTGATCATGGTACATGTGTAGAAATATAAGGCAAACAAATGATTAAAGCATCTTCCATTATTTTCTTTCACAAAGGTAACCTGGAAAAATAGTAAGATTTCCTTCAATCAACCTAACAGAAAAGGTAAAGACTTTCCATGATAATGTCACTGTCATTCTTCCCCTCACTTGTGCTTTAAAAATCAATCACATTGAAGCAACTGGAATGGAAGTTCTCTAGGTGTGATCCAAGTTCTCAGCATCTCCTGGGAACTAGTTGGACTTGCTAATTCTTGCGCCTGCCCAAGACAGGGAGCAGGGGGGCAGGGGGGTGGGGGTGGGGGCAGGGTGGAAGGAGAGGGAGGAGGACTGGGGCCTATAATCTATGTTTTTAAAAGTTCTCCAAGTGGGTATGATGAACGTTAAAATTTAAAAATTGCCAAACTCAATATAACTCTTGTTAAGAATCCATCCAGATTCCTGGAATTCTCTTGCAGACCCATTGAGTGGGAATCTCTGGTTTGCATTTTAACAGGCTCCTAGGTGACTGTCATGCTTGTTCATATTTGAAAGTCACTACTTTAGAGCTGGTGCTTCTCTTTCATCCCACCACCCCATCCAACCTATAAGACCTTTGCCAAATCCTATAAACTTTACATTGCAAAAACTTCCAAACCTAATGCTAATTATCAGAAAAACCTAAGATTTTTATAAAATTCCCAGGCCATGCTCCAGAATTACACAGAAAAATGTATTATATAAATGTAAACATATGGTATATGATACGTATGCTACATATATATATATATATATATATATATATATATATATATATATATATATACTATCTGTCCATCTGGGAACATGGTGAGGAATTTACTCTTCTATTCTTAAATTTGATGTAGCTACTCATGAGTAGACATTTGGGCCTCACTATTAGAATTTACTCCCTTGTTCTATTTTAATATACTTTAATTTGGACTTTATAAAGTCCTCATTATGAAAACAATCACAAATAATATCCAAATTAAAGTTATGCAACTCTGATCATTTTATTCTCCCACTCAAAATTTTTGACTGTATTACATACAAATTACTCAGCTTGACATTCAAGACCCTCTGCTAATCTTACTAATTCGTATCTCAGTTAATTTAGCTCATTCTCCAACCAACCAAGCTATGCTCTTTTTCTAGTCTCTGGATACATCTTATACTTTGTACTCTACTTTGACAAAGCACATCCCATCTACCTATAGCATGCCTTCGCTCAATATAAAAAAACAAATAAAAATGTACATAAATGTTATATTCCCCAATTAACCTATTCTATGTGTCATTTAAGAAATAACATTTATGGAACAATTTGTAGAAGCCAGTCACACTGCTATAATCTTCACATGCAGTAACTAACTTAATCCCTTAAAACCACCTTGTGAGTTAGCTACACTGATTTTCTTCACTGTTCAGAGGATGAAACTCAGGGTAAAACAGATTGAAGTAACTCTCAAAGAATATTCAGTAGCAAGTAGTACAACTGGGATTGTGAGCTTTGAAATATTAGGTCTACTGAATCACAAATGAGAGCTTTCCATCTTATTCAGTTCAGTTCAATCGCTCAGTCATGTCCGACTCTTTGCAACCCCATGGACTGCAGCACGCCAGGCTTCCTGTCCATCACCAACTCCCAGAACGTACTCAAACTCATGTGCATTGAGTTGGTGATGCCATCCAACCATCTCATCCTCTGTCATCCCCTTCTCTTCCTGCCTTCAATCTTTCCCAGAATCAGGGTCTTTTCAAATGAGTCAGTTCTTCACATCAGGTGGCCAAAGTATTGGAGTTTCAGTTTCAGCATCAGCCCTTTCAGTGAATATTCAGGACTAATTTCCTTTAGAATTGACTGGTTTGATTTCCTTGCTGTCAAAAGGACTCTCAAGAGTCTTCTCCAGCACCACAGTTCAAAAGCATCAATTCTTCGGTGCTCAGCTTTTTTTGCAGTCCAACTCTCACATCCATACATGACTGGAAAAAACCATGGCTTTGACTAGATGAACTTTTGTTGGCGAAGTAATGTCTCTGCTTTTTAATATGCTATCTACGTTGGTCATAGCTTTTCCTCCAAGGAGCAAGTGTCTTTTAATTTCCTGGCTGCAGTCACCATCTGCAGTGATTTTGGAGCCCCCCAAAAATAAAGTCTCTCACTGTTTTCATTGTTTCCCCATCTATTTGCCATGAAGTGATGGGACTGGATGCCACAATCTTAGTTTTCTGAATGTTGAGTTTTAAGCCAACTTTTTCACTCTCTTTGACTTTCATCAAGAGGCTCTTTAGTTCTTGTTTGCTTTCTGCCATAAGGGTGGTGTCATCTGCATAGCTGAGGTTATTGATATTTCTCCCAGAAATCTTGATTCTACCATGTGTTTCATCTAGCCTGGCATTTTGCATGATGTACTCTGCATAGAAGCTAAATTAGCACAGGGTGACAGTATACAGCCTTGATGTACTCCTTTCCTGATTTAGAACCAGTCTGTTGTTCCATGTTGTTCCATGTCCAGTTCTAACTGTTGCTTCCTGACCTGCATACAGATTTCTCAGGAAGCAGGTAAGGTAGTCTAGTAGTCCATCTTATTAAATTGCTGTAAAATTGTGTTGGAAATGACCATATGGTACTTTATATAATTGTTCTATTCACTCTTGATTAATTAGTATAATAAAAGGATAAGGTGGTGACAGATTATTCCCAATCATTGTTGTAACAGAGGCCGACTCTTTATTAATTTGTTTTGGGAAGAATTAACAGTGATTTTTTTAAAAGCCACAGGAATTACCTTTATGTTGATGACATACCCCTAGTTAGCAGAAAAGACGCTAACCCTTTTGGCCTGAACAATGGCTAGTTGGGGCTGAATGAACTATGAGTCTTCCATTGATTTCAAGTCACTGAAGGGTAGTACCTACACTAGTACCAGGTATCAGCACTCAGGGATAAGAAATCTTATTACCTAGTTCCCTACTGGACCCTACTCAAGGTTATTATCATTAAGAAGGGACTGTATTTGTCCATGCATAATCATTCTACTATACTCTAAGGACCGGGAGGTAGGACTGTGAAATAGCCATTTTTGTGTTCCCATCGCCATCATCACCACCACCTAACAATTAGTATCAAACCTTCAATACAGTGATTTAATATGACATTTTGAATTGAACATAGATTTATAGAATTTGCTCCTCAATATATTGTCTTTACATCTTAATTTTCAATAGTCCTAAAACATAAAAGAAAAAGTATTTGAATTTGGGGGGAGTTAAATTTAGATTGAAGATATTTTTAAAACGCTATTTCTTCTTTTCCTTTAGTAGTGCTCTGTTTTAGAGAAACTAGGTATTTACTGCAGGAAGAATAAGACAGGGACACATTAGGGTCAGAACAGTAAAGAGCAATACGCACGCACTGCTTCTAGTTTTCCAACCATGTTCCAGTCTCTCTGAGGCCAAGAATTTGGTGCCGCTCCAGATATACTTTCTTAAAAGAACCAGGGACGCTTCCGCTTTATGATCTTGGCTGTTCAATCTGATCTGCCCCAGTCTCAAGGCAGTGGCACCCCACTCCAGTAGTCTTGCCTGGAAAATCCCATGGATGGAGGAGCCTGGTAGGCTGCAGTCCATGAGGTCGTTAAGAGTCGGACACGACTGAAGTGACTTAGCAGCATCCTCATGTAATTGTTAGCCCTACCCAACTCTTTCAAGACTTTGCTCAAAATGTCACCTTTTTACTGAGGCCTCCTTTGAACCATCCTATTTAAATGTTGGTACCCTCCCAAGTCCTTTCTTCACTTTTGATTGTCCCACGTTGAACTGTTCAGGTTAGCCTCCACAAGCCCTAAATCTATTGATACTTCCCTTTTGAACAGCCCTCCTCGTCGCTTCTCCTTTAAATCTTGTCGGGAAGGGGCGGATCTAGGGCCCAGGCTCTCAGAAAGGAGGAGCAGCGCCCATGGGCCACGCCCACCTTCGACCCAGGCGCCTTTCTCCTCCTAATCCGCTCCGGAAACGGGACTGGGGACCGAATTACCACATGACGTTGACGTCATCGCCCCCGCGCCGGGTTGTCTTGCCTTGGCTTCCGCGGGATCCTGGAGGTGGCTTAGGTGCTTTACGTCAGGTTTTGTACAGTTTGCGGTCTTCTCTCCACAGACTCCCTGGGCCTCGCCTCCGACTTTCCGATGTACCACAACAGTAGCCAGAAGAGACACTGGACTTTCGCCAGCGAGGAGCAGCTGGCGCGATTGCGGGCCGACGCCAACCGCAAATTCAAATGCAAAGCGGTGGCCAACGGGAAGGTGAGGGCTCGGGCTGCCGCCCTTCGGCCTCGGGCTCTGTAACCTCTTGCCTGTTCCCCCCACCCCTCCCAGGATTTACCCCACACCTCCCTCCCGCCTCCTCGGCGCAGAGTGCGTTTATCCATCTAGTCAGCAGCGAGCACCTTGCCAGGTACAGTGGTAAGGAGAGGGACAAGGCCGTCCATCCCCTCAGTCGAGCGGCGGACTGTATAGTTAAGGCGCAGAAGACAGCTAATGTACCGGGGAGGGGGGGGTTCTCTTAGTGGCTGGTGTGGCGAAGATGGGGAAAGGACTTTCCCAGCGGACAGAGCCACAGGTGCAAAGGAGGAGTTCACAAATCGCAGAGCTGGTCTCTGCAGGAACGCTCTTGATCGTGTGTGGCGGAAGCAGAGTGTTTGAAAGGCTGGCGAACACAGGCAGGGAACTTGTAAGCGGAAGTAAGTCTGTGATGGAGAATGGGAAACCTTAGAAAGATTCTAAATGGGAAATTAATCTTGTCAGATTCTGTTCTAGAAAGAGCTTTCTGGGAAGAAATGTTTTGATTGGATGGGGCAGGGCAGAGGAAGGGGGGTGACACACCGTTAGCACAAACCAATTGGCCACAGAAGGTTTGGACTATAGTCTGTCAGCCACAAACTTCCAGTTTTACCTGTAATTCTCGTTTACTTCATATCACTTTATTTTTGTGCTGTACAGAGTAGTACTTACTGTGCTTAATTTTCAATATTTGGCAACTTTTAGCTCATATAATCCTCACAACTACCCCATGAGGTAGATACTGTTATTATCCTTGCATTACATCTGAGGACACTGAAGTACAGGGAGGTTGAATAACTTCTCAGGCTATAATGCTAGTAAGTGGCAGAGCCAGGATTTGAACTCATGGAATCTGGTTTCGGCTGTCCTTCTGTGAATCTCAATGCCATGCTGTCTCTATAAAATTAGCCCCACCTGTGTTAGTTTCCGAGTCCCCCCACAATACCATACACTAGGTGACTTAACACAGCAGAGATTTATTGTTTGAGTTCTGGAGGGTAGAAGTGTGAGACCAAGGTGTTTGTGGAGTAGTGCTCTCTACAACTTCTAGACCCTTTCCTCTTCAGCTTCTGGTAACCCCAGGTGTTCTTCCGCTTGTGGCAGCCAACTCCAGCCTCTAGCTCCTTCTTTCCAGAGTGTTCTCCCTGTGTCTCTGTCTCTTTATATGTTCTTCTTACAAAGCTACCAGTCATATTGGACTAGAAGCCTCTTCTACTTCAGTAGGACCTCATCTTAACTGCAAAGACCTTATCTGCAAAGACCTTATTTTCTCACATTTCTGAGGTACTGGGTTTAGGACTCACCATACCTTTTTTGGCAGTTGTAATTAAACCAGTAGTGGCACCAAATAGATATTTTTGTTGTAAAATTGTAGTTTTTATTAACCCTACAGTGTATTTTGTAGAAATTTTATAGAGATGCAGAAGAAGTAATATGTTAAGGGTCAGAATTATCCTTGAGACACTTGATTGTTACTTCAACCTCTGTGACTCAATAACCGACTAAGAAAGGGCTATTGAAAGTTTTCCAACCATTGACGGTTTCTCCCTTTTGATCTGTGAAAGTGACATCCAACTTGTGAACATATGCACACACTCCTCACGATTGCTTATACCTTAGTGAAGAAAATATTGAGCTGATATTCTGAGAAGTTATGCAGTTGTGGTACAGTTTTAGTTTATTGAATATTTTTTAAAACTTATTTTTGTGTAATATTGGCAATTCTATAAAGAGAAAATGAGGTACATTTCCCTTTGGTTAGAGATAAAAACTTAATTAAATCTGCACAGAAAAACATTAAGATTATCTAATTTATTAAACTTTTGTTCTAACTTTTGATCTAAAGGTTCTTCCAAATGACCCAGTCTTTCTTGAGCCTCATGAAGAAATAACACTCTGCAAATATTATGAGAAAAGATTATTGGAATTCTGTTCAGTGTTTAAGCCAGCAATGCCAAGATCTGTTGTGGTAAGTTACAGTAGTAATGAAGTGTAAATTCCTGTAGCTAACTTACAAGATCCTATAAAGATTAATCTTATAAGCTAACTTATGACCTCTTACAAATATTTAACTCAGTTCTCTATCCACTTTACTCAAAAATGCACCTTAGTTATATATATAATTTATGCATCAATATTTGTTTTGTCACATTTTTCAATAAATGCATTAAATTATGAATACTTACATTGTATCTTACACAGTGTTTCAAAAATCATTTCATATCAAAAGAATTTTGAAGTCTGCTGGATATATCATGACATTCTCATTTTATAGGGAAAGAAAAAAATTACTTTCCCTCTGGGTTCTCCTGTGTTTGTTTCGGATGTTTGGTATGTGCTTGTGCTTCTGTGTGTTTGTTCTGTGATAGAGTATTGTTGAGGAAAAACAGATAGTTGAAACTTTTGGGCTATATGGATTTGTATATGCTGTCTCTGTAATTGTTTCTATCCTGTCTTTTTTTCAATTGGAGTATATTTGATTACAGTGTTGTGTTTCGGCAAAGTGATTTAGTTGTACATATACATTTACCTATTCTTTTTCGCATTGTTTTCCCATATAGATTGTCACAACATATTAACTAGAGTTCCCTGTGTTACACAGTAGGTCCTTGTTGTTTATCTACATACAGTAGTGTGTATACTTTAATCCTAACTTAATTTATCCCTCATCCCCCACCTTCACCTTTGTTAATCGAATCTGTGAGTCTGTTTCTGTTTTGTAAATAAGTTTATTTGTATAATTTTTTAGATTCCACATAGAAGTGATATCATATGATATTTGTCTTTCTCTGACTTCACTTAGTATGTTAATCTTTAGGTACATTCATGTTGCTACAAATGGAATATTTGTATTTTGTTTAGTTGCTAAGTCATGTGCAACTCTTTTGTGACCATGTGGACTGTAGCCCACCAGGCTCCTCTGTCCATGGGATTTTCCAGGC
This sequence comes from Okapia johnstoni, assembly GCA_024291935.2. NCBI lineage: Eukaryota > Metazoa > Chordata > Mammalia > Artiodactyla > Giraffidae > Okapia > Okapia johnstoni. Next base: position 76,590,688 of record CM044316.1, on the reverse strand, counting down.
AAGAATACTGGAGTGGATTGCCATTTTCTTCACCAGGGGCTCTTCCTGACCCAGGAATTGAACCCACCTCTCTTATATCACTTATGTCTCTTATGTCTCCTGCATTGTCAGTCTGGTTCTTTACCACTGAGCCACCTGGCTATGGCTGAGTAATATTCTGTTGTATATGTGTACCACATATTCTTTTTAAATTCCTCTGTTGATGGACATTTGGATTGCTCCCATGTCTTCAGTTCAGTTCAGTCGCTCAGTCGTGTCCGACTCTGCGACCCCATGAATAGCAGCACACCAGACCTCCCTGTCCATCACCAACTCCCGGAGTTTACCCAAACTCATGTCCATCGAGTCGGTGATGCCATCCAGCCATCTCATCCTCTGTCGTCCTTTCTCCTGTCCCCAATCCTTCCCAGCATCAGGGTCTTTTCCAATGAGTCAGCTCTTCGCATCAGGTGGCCAAAGTATTGGAGTTTCAGCTTCAACATCAGTCCTTCCAATAAACATTCAGCACTGATCTCCTTTAGGATGGACTGGTTGGATCTCCTTGCAGTCCAAGGGACTGTCAAGAGTCTTCTCCAACACCACAGTTCAAAAGCATCAATTCTTCAGTGCTCAGCTTTCTTTATAGTCCAACTCTCACATCCATACATGACTACTGGAAAAACCATAGCCTTGACTAGATGGACCTTTGTTGGCAAAGTAATGTCTCTGCTTTTTAATATACTATCTAGGTTGGTCATAACTTTCCTTCCAAAGAGTAAGCATCTTTTAATTTCATGGCTGCAATCACCATCTGCAGTGATTTTGGAGCACAAAAAAATAAAATCTGACACTGTTTCCCATCTATTTGCCATGAAGTGATGGGACCGGATGCCATGATCTCAGTTTTCTGAAAGTTGAGCTTTAAGCCAACTTTTTCACTCTCCTCTTTCACTTTCATCATGAGGCTTTTTAGTTCCTCTTCAGTTTCTGCCACAAGGGTGGTATCTGCATATCTGAGGTTATTGATATTTCTCTCGGCAATCTTGATTCCAGCTTGTGTTTCTTCCAGCCCAGCGTTTCTCATGATGTACTCTGAATATAAGTTAAACAAGCAGGGTGACAATATACAGCCTTGACGTACTCCTTTTCCTATTTGGAACCAGTCTGTTGTTCCATGTCCAGTTCTAACTGTTGCTTCCTGACCTGCATACAGATTTCTCAAGAGACAGGTCAGGTGGTCTGGTATTCCCATCTCTTTCAGAATTTTCCAGTTTATTGTGATCCACACAGTCAAAGGCTTTGGCATAGTCAATAAAGCAGAAATAGATGTTTTTCTGGAACTCTCTTGCTTTTTCGATGATCCAGAGGATGTTGACAATTTGATCTCTGGTTCCTTTGCCTTTTCTAAAACCAGCTTGAACATCTGGAAGTTCACGGTTCATGTATTGGTGAAACCTGGCTCGGAGAATTTTGAGCATTACTTTACTAGCATGTGAGATGAGTCCCATGTCTTAACTGTTGTAAATAGTGCTGCAATGAACATTGGGGTGTATGTATCTTTGAAGTATGGTTTTCTCCAGATGTGTGCCCAGGAGTGGGATTGTTTATCGTATGATAGCTCTGGTTTTGGTTTTTTAAGGCTGTCCATACTGTTCTCCATTGTGTCTGTACCATTTTAGATTCTCAGCTACAATGTAGGAGGGTTCCCTTTTCTCCACACCCTCTCTAGCATGGATTGTTTGTAAAATTTTTGATGATGGCCATTCTGATGTGTGTGAAGTAATACCTCATTGTAGTTTTGGTTTGCACTTTTCTAGTAATTAGCCATGCAGAGCGTCTTTTCATGTGCTTTTTGGCCATCTGTATATGTTCTTAGGAGAAATGTCTATATTATATCTTCTGCACATTTTTTGATTGGGTTTTTTTTCTTTTTTTTTTTTTAATATTGAGCTACGTGAGCTCTTTGTATATTTTAGAGATTAATCCCTTGTTGGTTGCTTTGTTTGCAGTTCTCTCATTTTGAGAGTTGTCTTTTTGTTTTGTTTATCATTTCTTTTTCGGTGCAAAAACCTTTTAAGTTTAATTAGATCTCATTTGTTGATTTTCATTACCCTCAGAGGTGGATCCAAAAAGATATTGTTGTGATTCATGTCAAAGAGTATTCTGCCTTTGTTTTCCTCTAAGAGTTTTATAATTTTCTGGTCTCACATTAGGTCTTTAATCCATTTTGAGTTTATTTTTGTGTGTGGTGTTAGTGAGTGTTCTAATTTCATTCTTGTATATGTAGCTGTTCAGTTTTCCCAGCAGCACTTATTGAAGACTGTCTTTTCTTCATTATATATTCTTGCCTCCTTTGTTGAGATTAACCATAAGTGCATGGGTTTATTTCTCTGCTTTCTATCCTGTTCCATTGATCTATGTGTCTGTTGGTTTGCCAGTGAAAGTTACTCAGTTGTGTCCGACTCTTTGTGACCCCATATACTTTACAGTCCATGGAATTCTCTAGGCCAGAATTCTGGAGTGGGTAGCCTTTCCCTTCTCCAGGGGATCTTCCCAACCCAGGGATTGAACCTAGGTCTCCCTCATTGTGGAATTCTTTGCAGCTGAGCCAGGAGGGAAGCCCAAGAATACTGGAGTGGAAAGCCTATCCCTTCTCCAATGGATCTTCCCGACCCAGGAATCGAACTGGGGTCTCCTGCGTTGCAGGTGGATTCTAGTAGTTTGCCAGTACCATACATCTTAATAGTATAGTCATAAGTCAGGGAGCCTCATTCCTCCAGCTCTGTTTTTCTTTCTCGAGATTGGTATGGCTGTTCGGGGTCTTTTGTGTTTCCATACAAATTTTAAGATTTTTTTAGTTCTAGATTTACAAAAACTTCCATTGGTAATTTGATAGGGATTGCATTGAATCTGTAGATTACCTTGGGTAGTATAGTTATTTTGACAGTGTTGATTCTTCCAATCAGGAATATGGTATATCTTTTCTTCTGTTTTTGTCATCTTCGATTTCTTTCATCAGAGTATTACAGTTTTTAGAGTACAGGTCTTCTGCCTCCTCAGGTGGATTTATTCATAGGTGTTTTATTCTTTTTGATATGGTCAAAAAATGGAATTGTTTCCTTAATATTTCTTTCTGATCTTTCATTTGTATATAGAAATGCAAGAGATTTCTGTGTATTAATTTTAGATCCTGCAACTGTACAGAATTCCCTGATGAGCTCTGGTAGTTTTATGATAACATCTTTAGGATTTTTAATGTTTAGTGTAATGTCATCTGCCAACAGTGACAGTTTTTTTTTCTAATTTGGATTCCTTTTCCTTTTCCTCTCTGATTGCTGTGCTTAGGACTTCCAAAACTGTGTTGAGTAAGAATGTTGAGAGTGGACATCCTTGTCTTGTTTCTGATGATAGAGGAAATGCTTTTAGCTTTTCACTATTGAGCATGATATTGCTGTGGGCTTGTCATATATGGCCTTTACTATGTTGAGGTAGGTTCTCTTTATGCACTTTCTGGAGAGTATTAAGCATAAATTGGTGTTGGATTTTGTCAGGTTTTTTTCTGTGTCTATTGAGATGATCATATAGATTTTATTCTTCACTTTGTTAATGTGGTATATCACGCTAATTAATTTGTAGATATTGAAAAATACTTGTAGCCTAAGAAAAATGCCACTTGGTCATGGTGTATGATCCTTTGGCTGTGCTCAGCCTTCACTGCTGGACGGGCTTTTCTCTGGTTGCAAGTGGCATCTCGTGTTGCAGAGCACAGGCCTGAGGGCATGTGGCCTTCAGTAGTTGGGGCACATGGGCTCAGTAGTTGTGGATCCTGGACTCTAGAGCACCGGCTCAATAGTTGTGGCACCTGGGTTTAGTTGCTCCACAGCATGTGGGTCTTCTCGGACCAGGGATTGAGCCTGTGTCTCCTGCATTAGCAGGTAGATTCTTTACCACTGAGCCACCAAGGAAGCCCTCGTGAATGACCCTTTTAATGTACTGTTCAATTCAGTTTGCTCGTATTTTGTGGAGGATTTTTGCATTTATGTTCATGAGTGATACTAGCCTGTGATTTTATTTTGTGGTATCTGTCTGATTTTGGCATCTGAGTGATGGTGGCTTCATAAAATGAGTTTGGGAATGTTTCTCCCTCTGCAGTTTTTGGAAGGGTTTCAGAAGGATGGGTGTTAAGTAGTCTCTAAACTATTCTCTTTATCAGTAGTCCCCAACCTTTTTGGCACCAGAGACTGTTTTTGTGGAAGACAGCTTTTCAGGGGACCTGGAGGGGTGGGGTGGGGATGGGGTGATTTCAAGCACGTTACATTTATTGTGTGCTTCATTTCTATTATTACTATAACAGCTCCACCTCAGATCATCAGGCATTGGATCCCAGAGGTTGGGGATCCCAGCTCTAAATATTTGATTGCATTTACCTGTGGAGCCATCTAGTCCTGGACTTTTGTTTGGGAGATTCTTAATCATAGTTTCTATTTCAGTGCTTATGATTGGTCTGTCCATATTTTCCATTTCTTCCTGGTTCAGTTTTGGGAGATTTACATTTCAAAGAATTTGTCCATTTCTTCAAGGTGTTCATTTTATTGGCGTGTAGTTGCTTGTACAAGTCTCTTGTGATCCTTGGTATTTCTGTGGTATCCATTGTAACTTATCCTTTTTCATTATTGATTTGAGCCCTCTCCTGTTTTTCTTGATGGGTTTGGCTAAAGGTTTGTCAATTTTGTTTATCTTTTCCAAGAACTAGCTTTTAGTTTCATTGATCTTTCTTATTATATTCTTCATGTCTAATTTCATTTATTTCTGCTCTGATCTTTGTGATTTCTTTCTTTTTGCTAACTTTGGGTTTTATTTGTTCTTCTTTCTCTAGTTGCTTTAAGAGTAAGGTTAGGTTGTTTGAGATTTTTCTTATTTCCTGAGGTGTGACTATATTTCTATAAACTTCCCTGGTATAACTGCTTTTACTGCATTCTGAAGATTTTGGATTGTCCTGCTTTGGTTTTCATTTGTTCCTAGGAATTTGGTTTCCTCTTTGATTTGTTTGGCAATCCATTGGTTGTTTAGTAGCATATTATTTAGCCTCCAAGTGTTTGTGTTTTTTACAGTTTTTTTCTTGTGGTTGATTTCTAATGTCATAGCATTGTGGTTGGAAAAGATGCTTGGTGTGACTTCAGTTTTATCAGGCTTGCTTTATGGCCTACATGTGATCTGTCCGAGTGTACCCTGTACACTTGAAAAGAGTGTTTATTCTGCTGCTTTCAGATGAAATATTCAATAAATTTAAATTGAACCCATCTGGTTTAATGTGTCATTTAAAGCCTGAGTTTCCTTATTGATTTTCTGTCTGGATGATCTGTCTGTTGACGTAAGTAGGGTGTTTAGTTCAGTTCAGTCGCTCAGTCGTGTCCAACTCTTTGCGACCCCATGACTCGCAGCACTCCGGGCCTCTGTGTCCATCACCAATTTCTGGAGTTCACCCAAACTCATGTCCATCGAGTCGGTGATGCCATCCAGCCATCTCATCCTCTGTCGTCCCCTTCTCCTCCTGCCCTCAATCTTTCCCAGCATCAGGGTCTTTTCAAATGAGTCAGCTCTTTGCATCAGGTGGCCAAAGGATTGGAGTTTCAGCTTCAGCATCAGTCCTTCTAATGAACATTCAGGGCTGATTTCCCTTAGGATGGACTGGTTGGATCTCCTTGCAGTCCAAGGGACTCTCAAGAGTCTTCTCCAACAAGACAGTTCAAAAGCATCAATTCTTCGGCACGCAGCTTTCTTTATAGTCCAACTCTCACATCCATACAGGACTACTGGAAAAACCATAGCCTTGACTAGACTGACCTTTGTTGACAAAGTAATATCTCTGCTTTTTAATATGCTGTCTAGGGTGTTTATGTCCCTCACTATTATTGTGTTACTGTCCTTTTCTCCTTTTTTGGCCATTAGCATTTGCCTTATATATTGAGGAGCTCCTATGCAGGATGCAAATGTATTTACAGTTGTATCTTTGTAGATTGATCCCTTGATCATCATGTAGTGTCCTTTTTTAATCTATTGCAATAGTCTTTATGTTAGTCTGTTTTGTCTGATATTAGTCTCAATACTCTAGCTTTCTTTTGATTGCCATTTTCATGGAATCTTTTTTCATTCCCTCACTTTCAGTTTATTAGTGTCCCTAGATCTGAAGTGGGTCTCTTGTAGACAGTACATATATGGGTCTTGTTTCAATCGGTCTGTGTCTTTTGGTTGGGGCATGCAATCCATTTACGTTTAAGGTAATTATCAATGTGTATGTTCTTATTGCCATTTTGTTCATTGTTATTTGTTTGGATTCCTTTTTGTGTATGTGTATATTGGAGATTTTTGGTTTGAAGTTACCATGAGGATTTGATTTATATATATATATATATATATATATATATATATATATATGTATGTATGTATGTATGTATGTATATATATATACAGTTGCTTTTGTCTCTAAGTCATGTCTGACTCTTGTGACCCCATGGACTATAGCCTGCCAGGCTCTTTTGCCCATGAGATTTCCCCTGGCAAGAATACTGGAGTGAGTTTCCATTTCCTTCCCTAAGGAATCTTCCCGACCCAGAGATTGAACCTGTGTCTCCTGCATTGGCAGGTGGATTCTTCACCACTGAGCCACCATGGAAGCCTGTGTGTGTGTGTGTGTACGTGTAAATGTACACAAGATTGTTTTAGGTTTCAGCTCTCTTAGTTTCAAATGCATTTTCAATATCCTGCATTTGTCCTCGCCTCACAGTTGCTACTGTGTGTGTGGATGATTTCCTGCCTTTACTGTATATATGCCTTTGCTGGTATATAAAAGCTTTCCCATTTGTAGTTTTCTTGTTTCTAGTTTCTTTTCCACCTAGAGAAGTTCCTTTGGCATTTGTTGTAAAACTGGTTTGGTGGTGCTAAATTCTTTTAGCTTTTGGTTATCTACAAAGCTTTTGATTTCTCTGTTGAATCTGAATGATAGCCTTGCTGGGTAGAGTTCTAACATATTTTTTATTTGAGTTAAGGTATTGTCATCTCTGTTGGTCCTTTATATTTCCTCACTCTTTGTTAAACATTTCTTTTATCTTCTTAATCTGTGCCTCTTCGTTTTCTGAGTTCTTGGATCATCTGTCTCTACCATCCTTACTCTGAATTCTTACAGGTAGATTGCGTGTCTCCAATTCAGTTATTCTAATGGGGTATTATTTTGTTTTCCCATCTGGATATGTGTATTCTTGTTGATAGAAAATAAACTGAAATTTAAAAGCTGCAAGATTAAAAAAGGAATGCATATAAATTATTTTTTCCATATTATCTCACACATTTGTTGTGAATATCAAATATGAAAGTCGTAAGTGAAAGTAGATCATACATTCTAAAGTTAAACTGAGTGAATAATCTATGACTCACAAAAGAATAAGCTCCTAGTAAATAATCTCCATTTTTAAAGTTGATAAATGAAGTATATTGAAAATATAGTCCCAAAGTGTTCATAGTATTTTCTTTTTTTAATCAGACTTTTATCTGAGATCAGATTCATGTAAAATTTTAGATGTGCTTCCTTTCCATCTCCAGATTTGGTCCTAGTCTTTTCTGATAAGAAAACTATAACATGAGGCAGTAGATTTAAATGATCTTTTCAGGTGAAGAAACTGAATCCTTGAATAAACTTCTTTGTGGAATTTGCCTTTATATAACTTATTTTTTATAACTGATAGTTTTGATGTTTGTCTCATGTAAAATGACCAAACTTCAGAAGTACTTAAATATATTTTTTCCATCCTAAAATAGATATTTATTTCATTGGTTCTAGCCAAATGAAATAGTGGTTAAAAGTACAGGTAGACCTTGGTTGAAAACATCCCTGTTCCTTGTTAGATGTGTGACCTTGAGCAAGTCAGTTAACCTCATTGATATTCAGTTTCTTTCTCTGTAGAGATAGCAACATTTCACCACATTGTTATAAGAATTAAAATAAGGTGATAGTTTTGTACTTGGTACAAAGTGTGGCACATGGGATACGGTCAGTAAATGGTAGGTGCTGGTTCTACTGTTTGGTTTGGCAGCAGTGATCACGGTTAGATCACAAATCTAGAGTGGATTTAAAGAGAAGACTCATTGCTGTAACAGTGTTATTCTGTCAATATTTTATGAGATTGACTGGTTAAGCTTTGATCATTTGTATAAATTATACAAGTACATGTGTATACTTAGTCGCTCAGTCGTGTCCAACTCTTTGTGACTCCATGGACTATAGCCCGCCAGGCTCCTCTGTCCATGGGGCTTCTCCAGGCAAGAATACTGAAGGGGGTTGCCATGCCCTCCTCCAGGGGATCTTCCCCACCCAGGGATCAAACCCAGGTTTCCCGCATTGCAGGTGGATTCTTCACCATCTGAGCTTCCACGGAAGCCCATGAATACTGGAATGGGGAGCCTGTTGTATAAAGCCACCATACAGTTTTTAATTGAAATCAGTGACCACAAGAAGGCTAACCCAAAGTAGGTGGGGAAGGACAACAGAGGGCCTTTTGGCTGTGGTTTTTCTGTAGTAATTTATCGCAATTTATTTTGAGTTAAGAAAAAATAAGTTTTGGTATTTTTTACCAGTGACTTTTTTAAAGGAATATTTGCATTATTATTTTTTTAATACAGAAAAACTTGTATGTGTGAATAGGTTCTGATAATATGTGTATTTTTAATCTTAGGGAACCGCTTGTATGTATTTCAAGCGCTTTTATCTTAATAACTCAGTAATGGAATATCACCCCCGGATAATAATGTAAGTATAATTTATTGATTTTCACTTAAGAATACTTTTTTTACTATGTGACCATGTATGTGTGTGAAAATGACTTCCTAATATAGGGTAATTTATACTTGTATTCTGTTCTGAACTTAAGATCTCTCCCTCTAATTCTGATGACATCTGTATTGGCACTTGTCCAAATTCACATTCTGTTTCTCTCAAATTAGCTACCCTAATATCTTTCTGTTAGTGGAACCTTTCTTCGCTCAGTTGCTCTGAGAATCATTTATGGTAACTCCTCTTTATCTACAGATTTACAAATCCTATAGTTCCATATTCATTTCACTTGAACAAAGATCTGTTGTTTCTGGTCTCTGCTAAGCACTGTGCTTATCATTAAAAATAAAGATGAAGTTAGTATGAGTCTTAGCAAAGAACTTGCTGTCAATCATACTGTTCCTGTATATTTCTTCTTCTTTATTCCCATTTCTACCAGTCTTGGTCAGGCCCTTGGTACGTCCCATATTGGCTTTTGTAGTAATCTTTCTCACTCTAAAATTTATGTAGCAGCCATGAGAGTTTAATAGGTTTCTTCTTGAGGTAATAACCCTCTATTTAAATGCCCTTAGAGACTTCCACTGATGGCTTTTCATAATGTTTCTCTGACATAACTTTCTTCTCAGGCCCATATGTACATATGTGTGTGCTTTTTTTTCCGTCTTCCATTTGTCTTTCGTGATGCTGCGTTCTCTTATTCCTGTTATTTTGTTTTCCTGTTATTTAGGCTGAACCGCCATTAAGTTAATGATTGAATGCTCTGACACTGTTACACAGTTCAACCTAGAACTTTAGTCACCTTATGAATAAAAAGATTAAAAAGGAAACTTTTTTTTAAAACCAATTTCCAAAGATGTCTAGTACAGTCATTTGAGAATAGTAAGCAGTTTTAGAACATACTTCTAGAAATATTTCATTATTTTTATACATATTCCTCCCCGTATTTTTTCCTCTAGGCTCACTTGTGCATTTTTGGCTTGCAAAGTAGATGAATTCAATGTATCTAGTCCACAATTTGTTGGAAATCTGCGGGAGAGTCCTCTTGGACAAGAGAAGGCACTTGAACAGATTCTGGAATATGAACTGCTTCTTATACAGCAACTTAATTTCCACCTTATTGTCCACAATCCTTATAGACCCTTTGAGGGCTTTCTCATTGATTTAAAGGTAATCTTGCTGATGTAAAGTAAATTGGTAGAGTGAACTCCTTTGCTATTGTTCTTTAACCAAAGAATCAGAATTTTGCTATAATTTATAGTGATCCTAATGAGCTTACTAAAATATGAGTTTGGCCTGGACTTCTAGGGCAATAGTTCTCCAACTTGAGTGTGCTTTTTAGTGCTTCAGAATCACCTGAAGGGCTTATTAACTGAAATTATCAGACTAGTCCCAGAGCTTCTGATTTAGTAGATTTGCAAATACCAGTCCCAGGGACCATAATGAAGACCATTGTGTCTTTATAGTAACACTTTTAAAGACTTAACTCTTCTAACTTAAGTATACTGTCTTGGATACAAAAGGCTAAATTTTAAACTAGAAGATTGCTAAGTGACTTCTGTTTTTAGGACCTTGTGAACTAAAATCAATATGTAAGCATCAAAACTAACAGTAAATAAAATGTTTTGTCAGAACATCAACCAAAGCAACTAAAGTTGTTTTGTTTTGGTCCTGAAGAAGGACTTGAATAGTGTGAGTTAAGTAAACAGAAGTCAGAAACTGGTTCATTTATCTTGAGTGGCAAAATTTGGTTGCTTTCTGTGTGCCAAACATGGTGCTTAAGGATTAGTGAAGAACTAGACAGGAACAGCCTCAACTTTATAGGCCTTATAGTCTCACAAGAAAGACAGTATCATATATTCACTGTGCTAAGTGTTAACAGAAGGTGAAATACAGGGTGCTTTAGAGGGAGATGGTAGGTTGAGAGGAAGAGGAGACAGTTCTGAGCAAGTATAACAAGGTGAAATTCAAAGCAAGTGTAGGGACTGGGTGGTAGAAGAGCATCCCACTCAGAGACTTCTTTGGCCAAAGGCCCAGATGTAAAAAACCATGGTACGCTAAAGAACCTAAACAGAACTGAGAGATAGATGGGGATATCTGCCTGAGTGGAAGGCAGCCTAGACTGTGGAAGTAACGTTACAGATTTTGAATAGAGTGACGGGAAGCCAGTGAAGCGTTCAAGTCTGAAGAGTGGCGTGATTAGGTTTGCAGCTTTAAAACACATGTTGGCAAACTCATGTATCAGTCTGCACCGGGTGGTTATTGCATGTCTGTATTATATGTCAGGCATAATGAGGAGAATGGATTCGAATGGATAATGGAATCCCAGTAACATTAGTTCAGACAGAAGATGGTTGGATTGACTCACGTGGTGGCACTGGGTACAGAGAGCTTCTTGGGCTTGGGACATAGGCAGAGTTGGTAGAGCTTGAAGAATGATTGTATCTAGAGAGTGAAGACAGTGGGAGAATCCCCAGGCTTCTGGCCTGAGCATATAGGCAGATGGTGGTACAGTAATGATACAGGTAGATTGTGTCTGATACAGGTAGACTGTTTGTGATTGATACGGGTAGATTGTTGGTAGATGTTTGTGTCTGGAGGTCAGAGAAGATGGGTAAGCAGGAGGTATAGATTTAGGCATGATTGCCCCCTTTAAAGTGGATTGGTCATAAGGACTATGTAAAGGGTAGCTAGAGAAAAGTAAGTAAGAAGACTAAAGAATATCCAGAGAGGTAGAACTTTTGGAGAAGTAGAATGCTTTTATAATATGATCAGGGACAGATCTCCAATCCTGCTCAGAATTCAGGCAGAGTAAAAGTTGACATTTGCTGGAGTTAGTGCCAAAGGTGATTTGTGATCTTGGTGAAATTAGTCTTTGTGGAGTGTGGAAGAAGAAAGCAGATTGGAACTGGTTGGGGAATAAATCGAAGGTGAGAAAATCCATGTATATCTTGGATTACATTGCTTGTCTTTGAAGTGGAAAAAGAAGGTGGGATGATTGAGAAGATGGGGAACTGCTAGAAGAAAGGAACAGTTTTTTGTTGTGTTTTGTGTAAGAAACTGATGCAGAGAGCTAATAAAGCTTAACTAAGTATATGTAGCTTGAGTTTTCCTTTGGAGTGTGGTGAAAGGGCCTGACACAGGATTTTGAAGCAAAGTAGAAGAATTGGCTGTTTCTCTTAATGGAGGAAAAACGGGAAACATAAGGAAGGATAGCGTTAATGCCTGGGGATCTGACTGTAGCAGGAAATAGCGTCTTTGTTATCAGCAAAGCTCATTTTCTGAGATCAGTGAAGTTTCTGAGAATTATCAAAGACATTGAGTCAAGTAGAAAGTGTTTAATCACCAAAAAAGGGGAGAACACATTTTCAGTGGAGTATTATCATCATAGCTAGGCAGTGTTGAGAGCCGTTTTGAGGTCAGTAAACTTGAATTTATATGAATATTGACAGACGTCTTGGTTGTATTGTTTTCTTTAGCAGCACCCAGAAATCTGGGTACAGTTGAAAAGGTTAGTTGAGTTCGACTGCTATTGACGTTTTGCTGGAAATATGTTGGCAGCATACTGGAGCAGGGAATTAAAGAGGGAAATCAGAACCAGTGGACACTGGTGAGTAGGAGCAAGTATAGGGATAAGGAACCAGAGGTTCTGAGGAGGAAGTCCGAGAACAGCTGTGAAGTATTGGGTCTTGGGAAAGGGAGCACTGTGGTCAGAGTAGAGTGTTGGGTTTGTAATATCAGGGCAGGCATTTGGGGATAATGACAAGACCTGCGTCTGACTGCACAACTGACTCTGGCTATTTTGTTTCAGAATATAAAATTTCTAATGCTTTGGGACTTGAATGTGGATATCTGAAATATATCTGAGGGTTTAAGATTAGGGTTCATTAGATAGGAATTGTTAGAAAATAGGGGATCATCTGCCTGCCAGTGCAGGAGAGGCAGGAGACGCAGGTTCGATCCCTGGGTCGGGAAGATCCCCTCGAGGAGGAAATGACAACCCATTCCTGTGTTCTTGCCTGGGAAATTTCACAGGCAGAGGAGCCTGGTGGGCTGCAGTTCATTGAGTGGCAGAGAGTTGGCCATGACTGACTGAGCACTTACAAGGGATGGTTCATATATCTTAGGCATATACTAAAAATAATTCTATAATCAAACCAAGATTCATTCCCATTTACTTCTGAAAAGTAAACTTCTGGTAGAAAGAATTTCCAATCAAAATGAGGTGGTGCTTTGGTTTCTAAATGTGGTCTTACAGGAGTTACACATATAAGTGTTCTGTGTTAAGCACTTCCTGGTTTATATAAATACTTTTGTCTTATTACTACTCCATTAAACCTTTAAAAGTGATAACATTTGCAAACTCTCTTTCTAGACTCGCTATCCCCTGTTGGAGAATCCAGAGATTTTGAGGAAAACAGCTGATGACTTTCTTAATAGAATTGCTCTGACGGATGCTCACCTTTTATACACACCTTCCCAGATTGCTCTGACTGCCATTTTATCTAGTGCATCCAGAGCAGGAATCACTATGGAAAGGTATTGTTTTGTGTTTTAACTTGTATCAGACTCAGTCCCTCAGTTTATTCCTTTCTGGAGTCCCAAGTTTTTAAGTAAGGTTCACTTTGTGGTTGCAGTCTTTCATGTTCTTATGCTTGAGCATTGGTGAGGACAACTGAGGGAAGACTTGGAATCACCTTCTAAGGAAATATTTAAAAATTGAGTAAGGCATTTTTGAGCTAAAATGCTCCATTTCTTATCAAAGTAGAATTAAATCAGGTGATCCTCAAAAGATTGATAACAGCTATCAATATATGGCAAATTTAGAAGTTTTATGAACTGGTAAGCAGTGTGAGTGCAACAAATACATCTGCCTTGTTTTATCATTAATCTCCATGTATGGCACATGGAATTCAGTAAAGACTTGTTGAGTGAGTGATGCTTTAGAGAATGTCCAAATGAGTTTCAGTAGCTGATAAGTGCACACTGAGAACTGTGTCCTGTGATAAGCACTTTACATGAATTAAATTCACTTGATTCTTAAAATAATATCTTGTGCAGAGGTTAATTAGATACTTATTGTATTCATTTATAACTAACTCAAGCCCAGGCAAGTAGTAAGTTAGACTTTTTAAACTCTCACATTTAATTTCTTTATACCTTCGAACTTCTGCTTGATTCATTCCTAAAATAGCTGAGGAAGAAAGATGATAAAACTTTCTAAATTTAAACTTTTCTACACGTTTGTAATCCCTTGTCTATAATTTCAAAATCCACTGATATGGTGGCAGGAAATAAGAACAGATGTGATTTAGTCTTTATTCAACTGAATGGGCATATTTATGTTTCTTTGCGTAGCTATTAATATGACTAATTACAGGATACTGCCCCAGAAACATTGAGGCAGTATATATATACCATGAAATATTTCACATTTCATGGTATATATACCATGTTAGCTTTTTAAGACATGAATAATTCTGAATTTCAAAACAAACTCAAGATAAGGGATTGTGGGTTTATATTTTGTTAATTTATGGTATGCCTCTTCTCTGTAAACAAGTTATCAATTGTATATTAATATATACATTTAATCCCAAAGTGATCTATACCTTCATTTATTTACTAAGCAAACCTTTATGGAAGTTTTTCCTCCCCCCACATTGCCTTCTATATACCATGCACTCTACTATACTGTATAAGTTGAAGACTGAACAAGCTATCCTTGCCCTAGTTAGGAAGGACGGCCATACACATTGCTACTATGGATTTTTCAGGGGTGGAGCTTCCATAGTGTAAGGGAAGAAAGTCGTTTCTACAATTCAGATAACCAGTTGTTTGCTTAATCTGTTTTAGCATTGTATTTTATGCCGTTTATATGCTGATTTTTCAGTGGTAAGATTTTTCTTATATCAATAGAGAAGGATGAAGGATCCTAAGGTCTAAATTAGAGTTTATTTCATCTTAGAAGTTTAGTTATGATTTCAGATAAGCAGGTGAAAGTGAAATTATAGTACCTTGAAAGTTGAAAGTGTTAGTTGCTCAGTCTTGTCCAACTGTTTGGAACCCCTTGGACTGTAGCCCACCAGGCTCCTCTGTCCATGGAATTCTCCAGGCAAGAATACTAGAGTGAGTTGCCATTCCTTTCTCCAGGGGATCTTCCCAATCCAGGGATTGAACCCCAGTCTCCTGCATTGTAGGCAGATTCTTTACCATCTGAGCCACCAGGGAAGCCCTGATAGTCCCTTGGGCTCATTACAAATTAAATACACTTTCGTTGCATTCTCAGGGACTATAGACATTTGGGTATTTTTTTCCTTTGAGAAAATGTTTTCAAATCTTTTTTAACTTCTGACTTCCTTTCCAACTTTTGGGATACATGGAAATTTCTTTTATGTTGATTACTGATTTCAAAAGGGGGAAGCTTTTGTGCTGTTGTTATATTCTGAATGATGTTTTAAGGTAATTACTTACGGAATAGTCTGTTGTTGGTTTGGGTTTCTTCTTTTTCATTGGATTTAGAGCTTTACTTCACATCTCCTAGTTTGACTTCTTAGGTAGTGAAGAGAAACAAAAAAAGACGCAGAAGTGTGAAAAGAAAAAGGAAAAAACTAATTGTTATTTTGAATTACTGAAAAATAGTAATGTATTAGCTGTTAAGGGAGTTACTGATTTCCATATTTAAAATGGATTCCCGCACTGGATGAAGAAGATATAATAGCAAAAGTAGTTATCAAAATTTTGTAATATAAATAATTTTGATAGTTTAAAAGATATATAGCAACAAAATTTATTTAAAAATTGCCCTTCTAAATTTTGTAACTTTATTTCACCTAAGAGAAAAATTAACAGTTTTTATTACAATCATGCTTGAAAGATTACTTTGCCTTGAGAATCTGTTCACTTGAGCTCTTATTAATTATAGATCAAGTTCAAGTATATAAAACCTCAGAGTGGCTAAAAATATAAATGTAGAAATACTATCATTGGTTCCAGGAAAAGAGTTAACTGGGCTTTATGTCCACTTAAGGAATACTATTGGGTTGGCCAAAAGGTTCGTTTGGGTTTTTCATAAGATGTCCCAAACGAACCTTTTGGCCAACACTGTATTAACACTTTTGAGATTTGGACTTAATGCAGGAAAGATGTAATAGATTTGTAAAGCATGGGGTGATATTCTTACTGGTTATCAGGAATACCTGTTTGTCTCAAGAAGAGCAATTATAGTTAACATGGACTTGATAACAAGAGGAGAGAGAATCCTTACTAGAGTCTGCTACTCCCTGACTTTATTCATGACTTGTCTGTCCCTGTGACTCAGATTCCTCACCTGTAAAGTGAAGTTAGACTGATAGGGTTTAAATATTAAACACTTAACATCTTAATAGTATTGCTACTATTATTTTCATATCATCTTCCTCTTAACATATTATGGAAGTTAAATAAATTAACTTGGGCATTAAGCATTTTTAACCTAGTACAAGTTGTAGTAGATTCTTAAGACGGTAAGAGATAGAGATTATAGTTTTAGTAGAGTTCAAAGTATTGTTATATAACAGTTTTCAAGTAAATTTATTTAAAAATTCACCTTGATGAAGAAATGAACATGAAGAAAAATAATTTATGATGTAATATTTTCTCAAGATGTGTGCAATAGATTAAAACATTTTTCCCTTCTCTTTTCCAGTTATTTATCAGAAAGTCTGATGCTCAAGGAGAACAGAACTTCGTTGTCACAGTTACTAGATATAATGAAAAGTAAGTAAAACAGAACGCTTTGTAAAATGTTCTTCTATCACAGAGCTACTTTCTAAATAAATAACTTACTGGTATTTTAAGTTGAGATTACAAGTTATTGTTTAGATTTACTTATTATTGTATCATGAAGGTGAAGAACAAATAGAAGGTACATGAAGTAGTTTTTACACAGAACTTTTTAGGAAAGTGAAAAATATTAATGAGATTCACAAAGGGTTGAGATTCACAACGGTCCTTTTAAAGTGTACGCAAATATCATGAGCACTAAAAAAGGTCTTAGAGAACTAGAGGCTAATTAAATTTGAAACTTCTATTTTGTAGATAAATTAGCTTTAATTCGTTAATATGTGTCATTTGCTAGTCACTTCCTTACCTGATATTACAAAAGCCATGATTCCTAACGGGGCAAATTTTTTTTTTTTCCCTAACTGTCTAAGTAGTTTTATGTGGAGGTAAGGGTGCTGCTGGACACAGAAAGGAGTAATGTGGCCACCAGCTGAGGGACGCCGCCAGCCACCAGACGCGGGAACAGAAGCCCCCAGAGAGAGCGCAGCCCTGCCGGTGTTTGTGTTTTGGTCCAGTGAAACTGATTTCAGGCTCTTGGGCTTTAGAACTGTGGGGGAATCCATTCTGTAGTTTTAATAAGCCTTACTAAGTTTGTGGTAATTTTTAATAGCGGCCTTAGGAAACTAACACAGCACCTCATGACAAAGAATCATCTAGCCTGAACTGCCGTCAGTAGTATCGATGCTGAGAAACACTGTCTTGAGGGTTTGGGTTTTTGTTTTTTTCCTTTCACTTTTTAAAAATATAGTTGGTTAGTTTCAGGTGTAGGCCAAAGTGATTCAGTTATGTATATGTGTGTGTGTGTGTGTATATGTATATATATATGTTCTTTTTCAGATTCTTTTCTATTATAGGTTATTAAAAGATACTGAATATAGTTCCCTTAGCTGTACGTTAGGTTGAGTTAAGAGCCTCCACCTAACTTACTGGCTAGGTTAGCCAGTCGTCTCCATTTTCATTCTTGCCCATGTCACACTGCATGCTCAAGGCTGCTGGGCTGTTCTTTAGGGTTAAAAATCAGCGTGTTTCCAAACCGTTTCTGCCTGTTGTCCTTGCTAATAAAATCTGTGATTTAAATACTGAAATATGAGATTGCAGATCTTAATCTTGGATGACAGAGTATTTACATGATTTATGTTTCAAAAGTCAAGATGCTTCAGACTGCGTGAGTCCTTTGCTTGAAATGCTCTTGAGGGCTTCCCTCTTTGAGAAGAACTTGTGATTTAAGAATCATAAAACTGTAGGTTTTCAGTTTTACCACTAGAGGGTTCACTTCCAAAGCTAATTGTGATTTGGCCATAGACATCAGAATCAGGGAGTTTAGTAGCTAGGAGAGATCTTAAAGGTAACTCACTGTGCTGTGTGTATAGGTGACAGTTTTGTTAGTGATTCTCTCAGTAGCTTTATTTTACTTCCTTTGCTTTACTATAATAAGAATAGCTCTTGTTAAGACACTCAGAGTTTTAATGATATTAGGGTATCTTACTCATAGTTTTTCACACGAAGATACTGTCCTCGATTGTTGTCAGAAGTATTAATTTAGTTGAAAACACTGATTTGCATTATGAAATGAGTCACTGATTTGGAGCACGTGGCTGACTAATCATAAGCCCTGGATCTCTCATTCCCCTAATCTTGCAATTTATGTTCCTTGGTTTATTGTAGTTGAATTAAATATAGACTAGGTAGAGGATGTTTCTGTGATTTTAAAGTCACTGCGTTTTTTAGCTTAATGAGGACATTTTTGTTTTCTTGGTGATACTTCATTGTCTAAGTTTTACATTTTGTTAAAGCAAAGGATGGCTGACATGTTACTAAGCATTCTACCTTCATTACCTATTATGTAATAACAGCTTTCTTTGTAAATAAGTATACTCTCAGCCCGCCATCGGTAGGATAGAATGTTATGAATATGGTTGGTGGCAGGGGACAAAGCATGTTTACTAAATCATGTAGGGCTTTTTTAAAAGCCTGTAAAACTTGAGCAAAAAGTAACCATGGTCAAGATTGGAAAAAAATACTGACTAGTAGAGCGAGTTTGTCTTTTTGCTGTACATGATAGGGGGTAAGCAGCAGATGGCTATAACTTGAACTAGAAGCATGGTGGTCCTTGGATTTTAATGTGCAACAATATTAATACTAAGAATAACCACATTTCAGGAGTGTTTTTGGTTCCCAAAACTAGATGGGAAGTTATTTAACTGCCTTATGGGAACAGGGCTTTTTATTATCTGGTTTAAACCCTTTTATTAATCTCCACACAGGCATGAGGAACTTGGTAAAAAAATACGAACCGCCCCGACCTGAAGAAGTGGCCGCTCTGAAACAGAAGCTGGAGCGGTGTCACTCTGCTGAGCTTGCGCTTAACGTACTCACGTAAGTAGATACGAGGCTGCCATTCAAGAACAGGTAGGGCTGTTACTGTGTCCAGCTAATCTTTAAAGTAAATTATTTCACTGGTAAGTTTTGTTCATGTGGGGAAAACTGACTTACCCTCAAATCTGATTTTCTTTTGAGTGGAGATTTCTAATAGGAATGAACACGACATAATAAATTATTATGAGTTTGGGTTTCAGTAGTATATTCTGCTTCTGCTCTGACTAACGTGTCCTTCAGCTTGCAGGCCCTGTCCCGTTCTGTTACTCCTTGTGGGATCCACAGGGCAGAGTCTTCCTAGGGAATTCCTGAACCTCTTCTTGCCCTTTTAATCTTTGGGTTCTTTGTGGTGTGGTTATCTCCTCTGAAGAATAAGTACACTATTCTAGATTTAACATCTATTAGCTAGGGTAGAGAAACTTGGCATATTTTGTCTGTGGTAATTTTATGCTGAAGACAGAACCAATAGGCAAATGTGCTGTTCAGTGGCTTCTTGCAGCCACAAGGAACACCATAATGCTGCTTTATTGATTTGTAGGCTAAATGTGGAAATCACTGTATTTGGGCTCTTTATGCTTTGCAATTTGAAATATCTACTTAAACCTTTCAGGTGTTTGAACAGTTAGAAGATCTGGGTAGGGTAATAGGAATGGTGAAACTTCTGTTCCACGGACTGCAGTCTGTAAAGTTTACTGGGAATTAGCTTTGGCATCTTAACACTCCAGATGCATTTGAAATGTTTTTGATCTCTATAATTATATCATCTCTACACTATCGGATAATATGTAAGCCAGCACAGCATTAAGGCCTTCAGATCAGGTACACATGACTCAAATTCTTTAACTAAAATTATAGTAGGGGACTATTCAAGGACTTACAAAGTGTGCAAAATATGGGACTCATTATATTTGTAGCTGTAACTGCAAAACATGGCTTAGCATAGAACTTAAAATTGGTAAATTTCACTCCGGGGTTTCTGTGGTGACTAGAAGGAAGGAATGGCTACAGAGAAGTAAGAAAAATGTCAACTAATGAAAAGCATTGCAGCACTGATAATCTTTTCACGTTGATTTTGACATGGGCTTCGACCAGGGGTTGCCAAACTATAGCCCATACGCCAAATCTGGGCCAGTACCTATTTACAGAAAGTTTTCTTGGGGCATGGGTACACCCACTAGTTTGCATTATTGTTTATGGCTATTTTCACACAGTAACAGAGTTGGATAGTTGTGATGGAAACTGCATGGCCTACATGCCTAAAATACTTACAGTCTGGCCTTTTTAAAGAAAATTTTGTCAACCTCCAAATTAGACCATTGAACTGTTACTCTTAACTCTTCTAGCTGCATAATGGACTGTATTCAAAAATTCTTAATTGCTAGAATTTACATCTTACTCCAGGTGACCATCTGCTTTGCACTGTGTCAGTCAAATCTTATGTAAATAGGAGTACTTAAGTGGTGCTTCTCAAACTGTCTGGAAAGGACTGTTGGTTTTATTTCTAGCCCATTACAGATGTTTATACTTCATAAAATGTTACCAATTACTAAAAAAAGAAAACACATAAAGATAAGCTTAAATTTTATTAGATTTAAGTCATAAATTATTCTATCAAATTGCTATAAAGTTTCTAAACATACACTCAGTTTCTGTACTTATTGCACACTGGAAATTGTTCGTGGACCAGCAGCATCGGTCCATGGACCCACACTTACAAGCATTGCTTTGGGATAAAATATTTTTCCTTGGTCTTAAAGATTTTTATCTTTTTTCAGTATACAAGTAATATATTATCATTATTAAAGCCAGTTAATGCAGGTAAACCAAAGTTCTCTTTGACCAAACCCCAGTTCCAGTTGTGACCTGAGAGGTATTTACCTCTGCCAAGCTTTTCTCTATGTATGTGTAGAAGAAATATTTTTCCACTGTTTTCATATAAATTGTACATCATTTAATACTGTCAGTCTTTATTGCATAATTATAAGCTGTTGCCAGTCTGGGTAAATCTTTCATACTTCCCCTATGACTTTGAGGCATTGATATTTCTGTGTTTAACAATCATTTGCATGTCCTCTGTATTGCATAATTATAAGCCCTACTCAATTTCCTGGTGTCATTTTCTTGTAGCTTTTATATGTATCATAGAGATATTTTCTTCCGTTGTTTCTTTCACTCTGTGATGTAGGCAACATGTCTTTTGCTTTACACTCGTAACATCTGAACACCTTTTCTTACCCTAAATTATTATTTTGCCTTTCCTTCAGCTGTAAAAACCATTTACAATTATTTGTGCCTGGTCTGAGGTAGAAATCTCATATTTAAATTTTTGTTCAAATAAGTAACCCATTGTACCAGCCACTTAAAAATCTCTTGATTTTCTCAGTTATTGTCAATACTCATTTATTACAGATTAAATCCCTGTATATACTTTGTTTTTTGCCTGTCTGCTCTGATGGTTGATCTCTGTGAGTCTTGGCTGATACAGTCAGCCCTCTGGATGCAGAGCACCACTGTACCATTGCCATTTTATATAAGGGACTTGAGCATGTGAGGATTTTGGTATTCTGGGGATTCCTGGAACCAGTCCCCCTCAGATATCAAGGGACAACTGTGCCACACTTTTAATTACCATAGTTTACAAATATAGGTGTATATTTTGATGTCGAGAAGGACAAGGTACCCCTTGCTTTGTTCTTTTTCAGATTCTTTTGCTAATCTTCCCTGTGTCAGAGTTTGACTTGATAAGCTCCATGAAAAGTATTGCTTTTGTATTGTAACTAGAATTGCACTGAATTCAGAGAGTAATTTGAGAGAGAGTTTTCCTATCTGAATTTTTCACCTCTTTCCATTTATCTAGGCTTTGGTCTTCAGTAAATATATCTCATAGCCTTGCTAACTTATTCTGTTGCCCATATTAGATTGCTTATTGATGGCTGCTTAATTGCAGGAAGAAGAGAAAAGGTTACGAAGATGATGATTATGTTTCAAAGAAATCCAAACATGAGGAGGTATGTTCTCCAAAGGTAAAATGTAAATTACTGTTGTATATTCTGGTACAACCATAATGTTAAGCTTTTATTGTTCTAGAGTACAAGCATTATAGAGAGAGGTACTGGAAAGCTTTCTTTTGTATCCTTTATTAACCTTGGCCATTATTGGAGGAATTTTTCTCACTTCTGTCTTGGTCTGTTCTGTAGTAGTATAATAGTTACTTGATGAAGAATCCTTCCTAAGATTAGAAGGTAGGTAGTAGATATACTTCTTCATCTTCAAGGATTCTTCTCCTACCCTTAAGAAAATTGTACATGTCAAGTCAGATAAAAATGAATAATCAGACCCAGAACATCAATAAACTGTAACATTTATTCCTGTCACTAGGCTAACCTGGTAAGACCACACCATATTATTATAAACTGCTACAAATTTTCCTGATTTATTTACCTTATCAGCATAGCAAAAGAACATTTTCCTGGAGAGAGGCAAGAAGGTAAACAATACTGGTTATGCTTCAGTATGCTGTTATCCTTATGACATTTTCTTTCCTTCTTAGGAAGAATGGACTGACGATGACCTGGTAGATTCTCTCTAGACATTTGAAATTGATTTGTCAATACTAACTAATCATCAGACGGATGAAGCATGTCTGGCATTTAACTGGTGTTTAACTTTGTTTGTGAAAGCATCAGAATAATATTAAACTTTTCTATTTATGTTATTTAAAATTTTTTCCTTTCAGGGTAGCTTTATGTGAAATAAAACATCATCAAAGGAGCCAGAGTAACACCAGGTTTGGGTAACCTTACCCCATCATGACTGATATCAAATTAAAGCTATAATTTGCCAATATTGTTTTATATAAAGTGTCATAATCTAACATCCCTTTATTAAAAAGACACCACAAAAAAACAAACTTAGGAGTTTCATAGGTGCTGAGGAATGTTGGTTGTTATAGCATTTAATTATTTAACTGTGATCTCAGTTTCTAGAGTTGGAACCAAATTATGATTGATAGTCAGGTTTTTTTTTTTTGCTAGAAAATGGGGTTGAAGAAATTCGTAGAAACTCGATTGTCCTGAATCTAAATTTTCCAGACACACCTCTCCTCAGTGTCATGCATCCCGGGATACATTTTCCCATAAAGTGTAGGGACCATTTAATTACATTTCAATATTGAAAGGAAAATTTACTATATGCATATTAATAATTTTTTTGTATTTTAGGCTTGAGCTTTTTGGTTTTAGTTTCCTTCTCATTGACAAATGAGAGGAATAAAATCCACAGAGTATGATCTTGTCAAAGTCAAGGGGGAGAAGCCACAACTGACGATCCTCCAGTCCAGTCCAGTCGAAGGAGCAGTGCTGCCAGGCTCTAGACAGGAAGGCAAACTGTCCACAGTTAAGGAGCTTGTTTCTCTTTTAGGTCACTAAAGTTTGGCATCAGAGCAAGGTCCGCATTTATCTCTGAAGATTTTCCTACCAAGCCCCTTAAAAAAAAAACGTTCAGAGGTTTTATTTCATCATTGATCAGCTAAGTGACTCGAAGTCCTACAAAGGTAAATAACAAAAGTTTTTTATTCCAGTTTTGAGAGAAGTATGTCATTAAAATATGAAAAGCAGGTTGTTTTTCTTTACGTTTGTGGGGTTTTTTTAGTAAATAAACAGCAGGAGGAGGAGTTGAGATCAGGAAAGGGCAGATAGGTTAGTATGGTTAAAACTGAGGTGTAAGTAGAGGGAGAGAACCAAATTGCCAAGCACTCAAATCTGGACCTTTTTATTTTCAAAATGTTTTCAGAGATACCACTGTCTAGCTGAAAAGAAAGGAACACCGGATATGCTGAGTATTTTGGTATCACTGTTCAACTTATAAGATTGCAGCTAACTTTAGGGCTAGCTACCTCCATACAAATAACAGCATTTAATATTAATACTTAAAATTATACTATGTAGAAATTTTTTGAACCCTCAATTTTATCACTTTATTCTATCCCTCTAATGCTTAAAATACAGGAAGAAGAAATAGTGTTGCTGTTAGAATGTAGGCTTTTAGGAAATTTTTCTTTATTGTGGGAAATGCTTTTCTCAATACGTACTTGTTTAGAACCACTTTGTATGCCTTGTCTCCCCTGGACAATTATGGGAGGGAAAGAATTGTTAACAAATACATAATGAATTAATAGAATCCTTCAAGAGACCATTAGCCAGAAAAAAAAAAAAAACCTCAAATTTCATCTTCTCCCTGGGCCTTGCTCTGGTACTAAATTTTGAACTGCCCCTAGAGGAGGAAGAAAATAATGAAATTAAATGTTTAGCTGTATTTAGACAGAAGTAATCAATTTTAAGATATCCCTTGGTTTTATTTTAACTTAACCCTGTGAATAATTCACAAAAATACACATACAGAAGCAAATAAAACTACACAGTCAAACTAAATATCCAGCAGATACAACAAGTAGTCAGAAGGTCAAAGATGGATAGTTGTTCAGTGGCTGATGAAATTGTTCACATAATTTAAAAAAAATCTACTTGGAATTAATGAATATGTTCAACGAAAGTATTCTAGGTTTTTTTTTTTTAACATACAAAAGAAATTGGTCATTTATAAATGGTTGAATGGGTAACATGCATTGATCAGTACACAATGACCAATAATTATTGAATTCAAACTATTTACTGTTGTAAACATTAAACAAAAGCATTATGAGATCTAAATACAGTCTTTGACAATTCCAACAAAATAAGTGGTACGTTTAAAAAATAAAGCTGATGAGCAATAGATCCACTCTATATATTTTCTTTCAACAGTTCCAGCAGAGATAGATAGCACAGTTATTTTAAAAAAGTATACAGCAAGGATTGTTCCTATTGCAATGGCAAATTCTGGAAACTGTAAATACAAATAAAGTCATTGAACAGTCAGACGGTCATATTCCTAATTCAGGAAGAAGTAACAGTAAGAACAGTCTGCAATCCAGTTATACTCAGTTGTCAACAGAGAATGCTTTTTCATAGTTCTTTTCTCAAGAAACAGCAAAACTTTGGCAATTGAATGTATTGAAAATATATTTTCAAAGTTCAAGATACAGTCATAACATTGTGTGAAAGGTGATCTGTACACCAAGGCTCAGAGGTTGGTAAAGATAGCTTACAAAGCTGCTGGAACAGTTACCAGCAGAATCTTGAGTTCTATTTGCATAGCTCACACATCACTGGAATGTGGAAAGGTGTGCTATTTTTTTTTTTGGCAAGAGCAAAGGAGACAGTATACTGATGTGATTTACCATTTTGGGCATGCTGAATCCATGCAGAACACTGCGGCGAAGGCTGCTACCTGACATCATTAGTTTTTGTATACTGGTTTTGTTTTTGCTGAAGCAGTTCTGTTATAGCCAGAAGCTTTTTCAGTACATGCTAGACAAGGAAAAACAATATGAAAATAATTAGTAAATGAATGAAAGCTCTGTCAAATCTCAGGGATGGGAAACCTGGATTTGAAAGATACCATATGAAGTCAAAGGGATTCATAAAATTGTAAGTATGTATTACTCAGTCCTTGATTGAATATTTCTGGTCATGTTATTTTGGTTGAGATAGAATTTTTTTACTCACTAAACAAACTCATTTCTGTTGGGCGTTCTCATATCTACTTAGGCCTGAACAATCTCTAGGATAGAACATCTTACCAGAAGACAGAGTTATCATTATAAATGACACATCTCAAGCCCTGTAAGAGCACATAAGGGCAATCAGGCTACAGTCTAATGAACACTATAATCATGAAAAGAATGACAACAATGGGCCTAAAATTAAATCATTCAGCTCCTTTATCTTTCTTAGAAAGTTTAATTGGGCCAAATTCTCCAAAAAAAAAAGTATTTAAGGCAAGCCATATAATAAACCCAGCTCCAGTGTATCAGGAAGGCAATTTACATGCCAAGGGCATATAAGTAGGTCTATGGCACATATTCTGCCTAAGTTTCAAAAGTGATTGGAACCTAAGTGAATCATGCTATTATCTAAACTGGGAAAAAATGAGAATTGTAGAATCTCAGATTGAAGAGAACTCAGAATCACTGAACTCAATGTGTTAACCTCTCCTATAAGGTCCCTGGCCAAATGTCGGCCACTGTGGTGACAGTGCTTAGTTTTTAAGTCCATACTCCAGCATCTCTGGATCTTGAAATGTTTTCATCAGTCTTAAAACACATGCATAATTTTCATGTGTTTGACAGTTTGAAAAGTTACCTGGCCATGCACAGCGTGTGTGTGAGAGAAGCAGACAGCAAAACATCACTACTGATTGATCGTTAGCTCACTTACCACTTCCATACATGCCACAAAGGGTATAAACGCCACCGTTTTTTCAGTAGAGTTCACATTAACTTAGAAGCAAGGTTTGACATTTTGTGGTATCAAAAATATGGAATCTTAATCTGGGCTCATCATTCCTGTTTGCTGAGATCTTTGTGGATTTTGATGCAGTCTTAGAACTTTAATATAATTAATAAAGTAAGACTAATTGTAATTCAGCTATTTATCAGCTCTCAAAGAACCTTATGCTTATATTGTGCGTAAGTGTAAAGAAATAACATTGTTAACGAAGGCTGGCAAAAACCTACCTGTTGTGCACCACGCTCATTACTGAGCGTCCGCAGTTCATCTGAATGGGCCACACAAATCTCATGCAATGCTGCTAAATCACGGGAAAGGTCAGTTCTAGAATGCTCTGTAGTGTCCGGAAGTTCAGGTACATTCTTTAAGGGAATCATAAAACTGCATTTAGAAATACAACTATTATCTCTTCTGAAAAGATCCTAAATGGTACAGTAGATAAAATTTGACACATAGTAATCTCTTAAAATTCAACTTGATAGATTTTATGACCTCAATATCCACACAAAAATCAGGTTTCATTTTCTTCAATCACAGGACAAAATGTCGTGCAGTATTACTGCTATTCTAAGCAAATGGTTTTTCTAATTTTTTTTTTTAAATCTATGAAGAGTTTTTTAAAGAAAAAAAAATCTGGAGGACAAATAATGCAAGCATTAACGCTTTTAATATGGATTAAAGGCAACCCAAACTTAAAATTCCTACGCTCTTTCAGACTGACTTTCATGATTAAACTGGTATAATTTGTCCAAACTCATCAGCATAATAAGAGCTACATTACAAGTGTTAATGAGAACCATTCAGGTCTACAATTATCTGTGGACTGTGCCACAAACACATAACTAATATATAGAAACCCGTGTTAATTATCTTCAGATAAAGTAACTTAGTGTCAATACAGTACTACCAACCTGTTATACTGAATACTGATTTTACTTTGTTTCAAGTTCCACTACTTTGTTAAAGCAGCTAAAGCAGCAACAGACTGGCATAGTGGTGAGGTGGGCAGCTAAGAAGATAATGAAAGACAAGACAGAAACTGAAAAATGACACAAGAAATCCAAAAGCCACAATACTGTATCCTTAGTGAAAACTACTTATCCTAAGAATAAATGATTATAATCAAATGAAATAATTTGTTTAGGAAGGTAGACAAAAATATGCAGCTTTTGAATTTTTTTTTCAGTTCTGAATAGAAAGCTTTTAGGTGTCAAAATACTTAAAAAATTATATACATACCCCTAGTTCATCTAAAAACATGATCATGCGATGTTTATTACTTTTGATGAATGGATTGACACCTTCCATGTAAGGCTCCTAAAAATATAAATATTTTTATAAGTCTTACTATATGGATGAAAAGCATCTGATCTGTAACAAAAACCATACATATAGTAAACATTCTTATAAACCATATTATCAGTAGCAGAGCACATTTGTAAGAATTTAATCATAAAATGACTATTTTCCTTCTAATATAAGCAAACAGCTATTCTAAGAAATAGGAGATGAATAGGAAATGTTTTTACCTTAGCTCCAAATTCCACAAGATTTGCTAAGTTCTGCACAGACTTAGCCACTAATATCAGTGTTCTTGCAGCAATAGGAGACGGGGAATCTATAAGAGAATTGGGCACAGCTAATGACACCAACTCCAAAGGAACTTCCAGGTAAACCACTATAAATTTAGCACTTTAATATTTCTTTACAGTTAAAAATACCAACATTCTTCCATTCAGAATGCAATGGTTTTTGGCAAGTGCATGACCTATATGAATCAAAGAGCTTGATTTAAAGGGGGGAAGCCAAACACACTTACCAGCACTTGTACTTTGTGAAAGGGTACTTACAAGGCTCAGCAATTCCCAACTGGTTGATATATTACAAAATACCTCAAAACTTGATCACTAAAAAGACTGTCACTCCACATACCCTTTGGGACAATTCACAAATTGTGAATTTCAACCCACCCAGGTTGTCAATTTGCAATATGAACAGTTTCCTGCTCCCAGCCTCCACTGAGTCAAGTAAATCACTTTAAAGCTCAATAACAAAAATTAAGTCTGGAATCTCTGCTTTGAGGAGAGAAACATATAATTTATTACAATTTATTAATTTTAAAAAGTTTTTTTAAAGGTTAATCAGGAAATACTGCCCTATAGTGACAGTAGGATGTAAATGAAAAGTATTTGTCTATTAATTTTAAGCTCTGAAACGTGATTATTTTCTAGTAAAAGCCTATAGATAGTCTATCTGGCTGCCTGATTTTAGACTGTATTCTTTTTATCTTAAGCTGCTAAACTTAAAATAATAAATAATAATAATAATAATAAATAATAATAAACTTAAATAATACTGCCTAGTGGTTCAGAGTCCAACATTCAGATAAACACATCTCTCCAAAAGAATTCTAAACCCTTAATTCTTAATTGACCCAAAGATATAACCATTTTAGTAGCAACAGAAAGTATTTACAGAGAGATGATGGCTATAAAGGTAAAATTTAAGATATTCCAAAAATGTTTAATACAGTTTTAAGCTTCAAATTATTAAGACAAAAATGCTTCAGATTCCTTCTGCTGATGGAATGGCTTATGATTACATTTATAGTCACAAATATCATTCTTATCCTTTGTTTGAAAAGCCTACTACAACATCAGAAAGTCAGTCCATAATGGGCATATGAGTAATATGCAAAACTGAATTTGGTTTGTTGGAGTTTAAAATGCCAATTATTATGTAGTTTGTGACAAGAAATCTCTATTGGAAAATCTCAAAGGGTTTCTTCATAAGTATTCGTACAGTACTACTACAATTGCAGCTATAATTTTAAAATCCAACTTGCAATGGTGGTGACGAGAATCTAGCATGAGCTAAAAGCACACAGAAAGCTCTTCTTCCCAACCTGAAAAAGCCAATACTGCAGACTGGAAAAGGTCCTAAGAGTCTGAGACACAGGTAGGGACAGGCCAAAAAATGGTATGTGTCTACTTATGCCATCTCAGGCTTCGGACAGTAGTGGAAAGATAGGAGAAAAAGCAAAATGCAAAGAAAAGGTAAAACAGCAAAAACAAGTCGGGTGCTTTTTTATACCAAGTCTTAGAAGTAAATAATTAAAAAATCAGATTTAAAAGAAAAAATGAACAACCTCACTAAAGAGTATGAAACTTTTTTTTTTTTAATTTCAAAATGTATTACCTGAGATGATATTAAACATCCGTGGATTCAGGATGGCAGGACAGATGAGTCGAAGAAAAACAAAACCACTGAATGGGAGGGAAATTTTGTTATTTTAGAAAACTACTATAATGTGTTACATTAAAATAATAAAAATTTTAATACCTGTAGAGCCATGAACTATGTAGGGCTGACCAAATATACAACTTTATGAAAATAATAAGCTATTTTAAGAACATATATATATATATTCTGCTTCTTAAACATTTACTTATCTCATTTAGAATTTTAGGTTTACTTTGGGAAGATTTAAGTTATATCTGTAAAAACCACTATTTATTTGAGGCCAACAGTGCATTTTATACTTACTTTGAGGAAGGAGCATCCTTAGGAACACTAGGAATTTCTAAAATATTGTAGGAGTACAAGTAAACCTTTTCAATAGACACATAGTTCTGTAAAGGCCTTAAAATTGACGTTTTCTCACTTCTCTTTCCTTTTTCTTAGAACAGTCTCTTATAAATCAAGTTCGTTATACTTTGTTCACTAGTTAATATGTAAAAATTAAGAATCCATTGTACTAGGGGAAAAGTGACTTCTTAATAAATGACAAAGTATACAAACACAATGTTGAGCTTTTAAGGCAATGGAGGGAAAGACATTAGGCATTCTAAAGTTAAAAAAAAACTCAAATTACAAAGTAGTAACAGCAAAACAAAACTTAGTATAAACGCACATTTAACAACAGTTGTCATAAGATTTTACCTGCTAATCTTACTTTCTCTGGGAACAGAGTACAAAGTACATCTACAAGTGTATATAGCTATTGCTAGTCTGCCCCCTTCAGTTAGTGGTATAGTCCTCTTTCTCTAATTTACTCAAAGAGGGATCCATACTCATAACTGACCTCTCACCTGCCCTTGGAAAGACAAGCATTACTTCCAAGTTGATAAAATTCTTTCTAGAGATTAAAATGATTGACACAGTCTCTCTCCTCTATTAGAGTGAATAACCCAACTTCTCAGCATTAACCTCCCCACAATGTTGTTTGCTAATTTTGGGAAATCTTAGAAAAGGAATATGTTGATTCTCAGATGGCACATTAAATCTTTAGATGTCTTTTAATTTATTAGGAAATTTGCATAAGTTTTACTTGAAAACATGTTGATATATTTGCCTTTGAATCTGAAATATAACCTAACCACACTGAACCATAAAAGAATTTCAGTGTGCAAATTCACTTTCTGTGAATTCTTAGAGGTAACTTTAAATATAAGAGGGATACTAGGTATCTACATGTATATTTAAAAGCTTAACAGGGGCAGAAGTCACCACCTAGGCCATAAATGCCCCTTAAAATACTCTGTCATATCAAACCGCATAGAAGAATTTCCAGCTGTTTGCTTAACAAACATACTTGTTTGAAACATACAGACCAGTTTTCACTTGTATCACACACAACTGTGCTGAAACATATGCTTGTAATTCTTTTCTATTCCTCTCAATCGCTACTAAAGCCAAAAACTGTAAAATCGAAAATTCTTAAATATTTATCATATCATTAGTAACCAAGAGATTTTATCTGTAAAATGAGATATCTCTACAAATATAGGTTGGGGCAGGATTAATGCACATTTTCAAAACTAATTCTGTGATACTGGTGTCTTCAGTAGTTGCCCAGTTTTTTTTTATGGTCTGTAACATGATGGGCAGCATATATTCTATATGATAAATTTTATTATCATTAGACTGCTGAATTCTCTGATGCTTTTGCAGTAATTTTCCTACTGTCTTGAATAGGTTGTGGTGTGCTTAATAAAGCCTTTCAGATGTTAAGGATATTAGATTGGGTCTTAAGACGTTTTGTCTTTAGTTCTGCCGTAGCCACTATCTATCTATATAACCTTAAGCAAACAATTCAGCTTCTACAGATCTCCTTCCCTCGTTGCAAAAGTTAAAATACCCAAGTCTTCCTATGTAAGCTACAAAATGCTATAACTAGACAGAGCAATTCCTTCTAATTATAGCACAGCTAACACTGAGACAGCTTCAGAGCTATAGACTCTGGGAGGGGACGAGCACCAAGACACAGACTGTTACGGACCAATTAATGAATGTCTGTATGGTTCAGTTATTGCTTTTCCTAGAGACATACCAACTCATCTTAGTCTCCCCCTCTCCCTCTCCTACTTCTGTTTCTCTCTCCTTTTTATACTGAGCGACTTTACTTTCACTTTTCCCTTTCATGCACTGGAGAAGGAAATGGCAACCCACTCCAGTATTCTTGCCTGGAGAATCCCAGGGACGGCGGAGCCTGGTGGGCTGCTGTCTATGGGGTCGCACCGAGTCGGACACGACTGAAGCGACTTAGCAGCAGCAGACACACATATGGGCTTCCCTGGTGGCTCTGCAGTAAAGACTGCCTGCCAATGCAGGAGACTCAGGTTAAATCTTGGGCCAGGAAGATTCCCTGGAGAAGGAAATGGCAACCCACTCCAGTGTTCTTGCTTGGAGAATCCCATGGAGAGGAGCCTGGCGGACTACAGTCCATAGGTTTGCAAAGAAGTCGGACATGACTCAGTGGCTAAACAACAACAATACACATATATGCATGAATGTATATGTGTGTGTATGAAGGGTACTATATGATGTTAGCTACATATTTTTGTTGGTTAAATAACTTTTAACCTCATTCTGTATGGTTTAAAAACAAAAAAAAAGACCTTCCCAAATAGTTAATTGACTATCAGTGAATATTCAGGTTTTTAGAAAATGCAAAATGGTAACTGTAACTAGCTAAGTATTTCATAGTAACTTCAAAAAAAAAAAAAAAAAAAAACACAGTAAGTTAAAGTCTAGGAGCTATCTGAATTTAGAAAATATTCAACAGGGCCTGACATAAAATTCAAAGAAAAAAGGTCTTTATTTATATACTATATACTGTTAGTCTTCCCATTTCCACACTTATCCACTTGACTGTTGATGCAAGCTATTAAAATGATTTAACAAATCAATTAATAAGCCTTACCTAACAACTCTTGTTCTCATCGTGGTATTTGTAGGCCACTTGTGCTGAACAGATTTTTGTAAACACCCATAAATATACCTCAGTGTCCTGCCAAAATAACACAATCATCTCAGTACAGAAAGCAAGTGAAAATACTGATCTCATTGCAGTCTAAAGCTTATGACATTTTTAAATGCAACTAGCCTTTTTCCCAAAAAAGTACTCTGCTACAGTAATGACAAGGGCACCTTGCGTCTTCGTCATTTAGCCAATTCTTTATGTCCACTATGGAGGACGTCCTACCATTTTCAGATCACGTCTGTATCAATGAAAAGAATGAAAAGACACTAGAATGGAGGCAGATTTTAATGTAAGTGAACTTCTGCCTGAATAAGTGAATTCACTAACACTGGAAGCCACTAAGCAGATACCAAGTAATTATCTTGTGTACATACTGAGGAAGATATTCAACTATAGATGGGAGAGGTACATATGTTTCATGATCTCAAATCTGAGACTCTAAGCTTCTATTCATTCCCCAAGTTACTAGATAAACCAGACATACTGGCCTGTATAAAAATATGATTTATTTTAATGCAAATATTTCACTTTGGTTTCTTCAAGTCACTTTTTCCTTAAACACAATTCATCGTGTAAAGATTAATAACTCTACTTTTTCAAAGTATAACATCAGGATATTGGAAAAGCTTACACATGTTTTTAGAAATACAGATTTTAAAAAGGCAATATACAATTTCTCGTCAAATTAAAATTTCACCACTTACGGTGGAAGTATTTCTGAAGCCATGAATATTTTCTCCACAAGCTCTGAAAGTATGTTCAATAGGTGTGCTAAATTAGTGTTCACATCTTCATTTTTTTCTAACTTTGATGGACTTAACTAAGAGAAGGAATAAATCAATATAAATGCATCTTGGCAATAATAAATGCAAATAAATCAAGGTAATCAAACAGTTGTTTGCAAAGTTCTCTGTTTTTCCATTTTTCAATCTGTATTAGTCTTTTGGTGTTGGTGGTGGGGCTAAATGGGAATTTCAAGTAGTTTACTCTATGGAACTCCTACTAGGCTTATTACTGTTAATTCCCAACTACTCAACTGAAGAGCAAGAATGATTATTCAACAATTTTCAGTTGCCTTGGGGTTAATACTAACCAATAAAATATTCTTTTATTCATTTACCACATTTTACCATAGACTTTACAGGCACACGAAACTGTATTAGATTTTAAACATAATATTCCCAACTACAACACAAAAACCCCATTTAAGTGGCCACATATTCATAGATATATTGGAGTATTTAATTGGGAAGAAAGATCACCATATATTATTATAAAACCTATCTTAATTCTAAATTTATGTGAGGAAAAAACTTATTAAAATAGAAAAGTTTTTATGAATAAGACTTTTTAGATGACTGATAAAATACCAGATGCCTCAGTGGCAGCATCATGAACTTCCCAGTAACTTGTGATATGTAAGAATTCTGTCTCGAATCAATGGGGTAGATTTATCTATGGGAATCTAAATACCTTAGCCTGGATTCAACATCCAGAGACTTTCTGCATTTCTGTATCCTTTATACTTAGGCTAACTATGGTGTTAACCCCAGGTCTGCAATACTATATTATCAATTTGTTCTCTTTGAGTTAATAAGTAAAAATTGACAACTTAGTGCAGAATTAACATCTTGACTGATCTCAGTGTACAGTATTAAAAGCAATTCCTTAATTCTGTATCAGATGTAAATAATAATATCCTTCTGTAGTTGCTCTACCTTCAAAATAAAATGATAAAATAGTCACATAAATGAGATTTGACTCTTTTTCTTAATGGTTTGTTATGAGTTTACATTCCGAACCGTGGGATCAAACCCAGGTTGCCTGCATTGCAGGCAGATTCCTTACCATCTGAGCCACCAGGGAAGCCTGAACCTTTAATAATTAATCCTAAAAGGATGTTTTTTATTTGCTTTTAAGGGGATACCTCTGATGTTCCTACTACTCCCCTCCTTGGCACCAAAAAAAAAAAAAACCCTAAGGACAAACCTCGATATTATTTAGAACTTATCTCTTGACAAAAACTTCAATTTATGTTTTGTACACTTTCTGAAAGTAGTATATACTTTTATCATTAGTACAGTAGAAAAAATGATAAAGTACTTTCATGTATTTCTGGCACAATTTGAGGTTTTTAATCCCCAAAGTACATCTTTTTGAAGTCTGTTTTGCATAATATTTTTCTAATTGCATTACAAAAGGTATAACTGCACTCATGAACAGTTTCAGACAGCTAATACATTTTCCTTAAAGTTAGCTACAAAGTATTACCTAGTAAAATATGCTTTTTGCTGAAATACATTACTCACCTCACAAGACTGCTTGCTTTCCATTATCTTTAAGATAGAGTCTTTCAAAGCATGATGAACGAATTGTGTGGCAGTAGCTTTCATATACTGCTCCATCAAGGTGCTCGCAAGCGTTGTGGCTCGAAATAGGGTGGTGGCTTCATCTACATAAATATTTAATATTTAAAAATTATTTGTAAAGGATTGTACTATTGTGAATCAAATTGGAAATTAATTGAATTCATTGTTTTCCTTAACCAATTATAACCATTTAAGCATATTTATCTTATGCATGCAGCATTACTGAATATGATGATGTCCTGTATTTCTACAAACTTAATTCTTCAAAAGACTTCTATTACTTCATAACATCATAAACAGAAGGGATTCACACTGCCATGTTCATATGAACACACAAAGGCTTCAGACAGTTACATGGCTTGTCACTAAGACTAAAGAGCCAAATATTGACAAAACTAGGACCAGAATCCAGCCTTGCTTTCCACTGAGCCCAACTGGAAAATATGAGTTGATTTCTAAACAAGCATATAACACAAAATCCCAGTATAGTCTAACATATAGCCATTAATAACTTTTAATAAAATTCTAAAAAACACACATATTGAAAGAAAACAATTTCAGTATAAAATATGTACCACCACTTTATATTTTTGCATTTTCTATGAGTAGGAGGAAATAGTTCTAAATTCTACCATTTATTAATACCTGGGGAACCTACAAGCAAGTATTGTGTGAGTCAAAGTGCTGGTTGGCAATGGGTTATTCTGACATATTTACAGGTGGCTACAAAGTACAATGTGTCCAGCTACCTAGAAAATACCTATCTATATAGACGCTAGAAATAAAATGCAGCTGACACCCAACTTTTGTGCAATGAATTTATAAGCAAAAAAAAAATAAACAAGAACATGGTAAGCATACCAAACTATTCTTAATAATTAGACGCACTATGAACCAATGATCTGGACATGGAAGTCACTTTCTTATTGCTTCTAATACTAATTTGCCATGACAGAAACCTGTATTACATATAACTAACCCCCTGCTTCCTATATTAGCCAGTGTAAGAATCCGAACTGACCCTCCAACTAACTTTTTAATGAAGGAAAAACTGAGTAACTTCCTCTGTAAGATGATTTAATTATTTAATGTTTTAAGATAGTGTCCATATATACTTGATTATAAAAGAAAGCTGAACGCCAAAGAATTGATGCTTTTGAACTGTGGTGTTGGAGAAGACTCTTGAGAGTCCCTTGAACTGCAAGGAGATCCAACCAGTCCATCCTAAAGGAAATCAGTCCTGAATGTTCATGGAAAGGACTGATGCTGAAGCTGAAACTCCAATCCTTTGGCAACCTTATGCAAAGAACTGACTCACTGGAAAAGACCCCGATGCTGGGAAAAATTGAAGACAGGAGGAGAAGGGGACGACAGAGGATGAGATGACTGGATGACATCCTGACTCAGTGGACATGAGTTTGGGTAAACTCCGGGAGTTGGCGATGGAAGGGAGTTCTGGTGTGCTGCAGTCGATGGGGTCGCAAGGAGTTGGACACGACCGAGTGACTGAACTGAATCATTAACCCAGTTTTTAAAAGTATCACACTAAGACTTCCATACTATACCTTCCATGCTTATTTCTCTGTCATTTAGTGTACATAACAACAATGATTCAAGCTTTTCATGAAGAAAAATCCTCAGCAGAATGCTAGCCAGTAGTGTTCGGTCCTGTCCGCATACATGTGATAAAGCGTAGACTACATGAAGCTCCTTTTGCAGTATAAGCTAAAAAAGACATTGAGAAAGGTTGAAAGTATACAACATTGAGCATTCTGATTAACAGAAAATATGTTCTTCTGTGAGCTTCCCAGGTGGCACCAGTGGTAAAGAACCCACCTGCCAATGCAGGAGATGTGAGAGAGATGGGCCCAACACATTCTAAGTTTAGGAATATGTTCTACTGTATACATGTATTAAAAACAGAATGAGACTGTAGCCTTTATATTCACAGACTTCATACCAATGTCATACTGCTGCAAGGCTTTTCAATCTTTTCTGCCTGTCACTGCCACTAAACTATGAAATTAACTATATTTAACTCAATGGACCTTTCATTAAAAGTTAACTATTTCTCTTAGTGCTTTTAAAAATAAATAGTCTGGTAAATAACTTAAATACCTCTTTAAATTCGCTGTACTCTTCTTCTGGCATGATCTTTTCCATAGAATATCGTGCTCGGACACGCAGGGATCCTGGTTCAATACCTTTCAATGGTATATGGGAGCTGAGCAAAAACCATTCATCTGTGGCATGCCCCTTCTGTAACCGGCTCAACTGGCAGCGCATAAATACTTGGACAGAAAAACATCAAATGATTACTGTCTCAAAAGATGACACTGTAATTACTCCCACAAATTTTCCTAATGTTATGTCTTCTCTATAGTGTTAAATGCTTTTCATTAAAGGACTTTTAAGTAATATCACAAATTTAACACTTAATGCTTGCTTCATTCATTTACTGAATGCCTACTATGTGCCAGACTCTCTGATAGTCAAGGATGTGGAATACAGACATGATTAAGACATGGTCTCTGACATGCATGGAGGTCACTGGGTAGCCAAGGAGGCAAGAAATCAATTGTGGTACCCTGTGGTAAGTGCTATCAAGTTGCTAATGCTAATGAAGTACAGACAAATAATTTGTAATTCAGCCCGTGAAGTTTTAAACATCCATTCCAAACAGATACCCATTATGCTGACTTGTAACAGGATCTGGAAGTGTAACTAAGCAGAAAGGTAGAGGAAAAAAAGGCAGTGTGCGCACAGTCTGAACACAAGATATGATGGATGGTTTTAAAATCCATGGATAATTTAAGAGCTGTAAGAAGGCTGGCGCAGCTGGAGAGAAGAATATACAGAAGATTAAGAATGAGGAGGAGTAGGTCAGGAAAGGGTTCTGTATCATTACTAGGGGGTTAGATTTTATCTTAAAAATAATGGGAACCACTAAAAAATGTTAACCATTTAAAACAGTACAGAAATTACAGAATATAGCAAAAAATTCAGGCTTTGATTCTGTTAACATATATCACTTTTTTTTTCTTCCTAAGCCTGATTTTTAAGAAGATATTTAAGGATTAATCTAATTCACTCTGGTGTGAATTGCTAAATCCCACTGCCACCTGTTTCAGAGACAGGCTGGGAAAAGTGTACTGCTGAGAACAAGGACTGACTACTAGAAGTGAACAGTGTTTTAAAAGAAAAAAATTTAATAGAGTGCTTTTTTTCATGTACATGGAAAGGATAGGAGAGTAGGAGAAACCTAAAAAGTAGGAAGAAGGGGTAAGGAAGCATCACAGAGAGATGACCACTGTCACTTTTCTTTTTCTTGTTATTCATTGGGTTAGGAGGGTGAACAGACACTACTTTAATCTTGAGGGCTTAAGATTACAGTATATACAATTTAGCCATTTTGGTCTTTATTTTTTGGATGCATTCTCTCCCAACAACTAATACTTTCATATGTACAAAAAGCAATCTCAAGTTACACTACTTACATTCCTTTATAATTTCCATTTTAGACTCTACTTCATTATGAACTTCCACAATATATAAAACACTATTTTACTTTAGAAAGAAATTTCTATATTAACTTACAGATATCAGGATCTTTGCTTTTCTTCGTTTTATTACTAAGAGTTATTTCAAATCTGTTGATGTCAGGAGGAAGATCACTAAAGAAGCACGCAGGGAGAAAAAGAATTAAGAAAATGTCCTGGCATCAAACTATCTAATTCCTTTGTCTCTAGTATCAAATAAGCTCCCTATTTATTTCTGCTACTAACCCAGTTCAAAGTGGTAGATTTAAAACTAGATTCAAAACAAGTTTATCATTTGGTACACAAGAATACAGACAAATAAATTACACTTTGCCTATCATCTTTAACTTCCCCAAGTAAACTGGAAACCCTCATAAATATTTTGTATGTGTATGTTAGTAAATGCTTTTGGATTTGTCACTATGAATAACTAGGTGAAAAACCACAGACATAGCACTTGACTAACAAAAGTGAATAGATACGACAGAAAACAAATATAGGTACTATTAAAATGCCTGAGCCTGGCACCTTGTTCTGATTGGCTTAGATACAGTGTTAAGAGAAAAAATAGGGAAAGAAAATGCATTATGGGAAAAGAAAATCATCTAATGTAATGAGAAAATAAGACTTACTCAAAGACAAACTCTTCTGACCATACAGGGTTTTGCCCTTCCCTTGCGTGAGTTTTTGCTACCTGGACGCTATTCAGGTAGATGTTACAATATGGATTAGTAAAATGTTTTACTGGGAGTTTATGGGCTTCTTCAATATGTAAAACAAGACTGCTGACCTAAAGAAAACACAAAAAGTATTACCCCAGATTTCAAGAATTACACATTAGGTTTCAAAGGCAATTATAAAAACTCAAAGTAGTGACTCTTTTTCAGGAAACATGATTTTCAGTTATGTTTTCCTTTTTAAGTGACAGAATAACATTCAAGCATTCAGCAAATTCTCACTTAAAAAATAAATATAATTGTATTTTACAAGTTATTATTCCAATTATAGTCCTACAAAAATAATGAAATACACCTTTTTTACTATAAAACCATGATTCAGAGGAAATAAAGTTAAGAAGAGGATTCTTTATTAATTTAAGTAAATAACTGTCACCACCCAAAGCAAAACCTAACATACTATATAATGCTCCTCTGGAAGATTTTATTTCTATATAGAGTTCCACAGCTAGAAAATATTTAAAAAATACTGATTCTACCTTTTCATTTTACAGAAAAGGATACAGATCCTAAGAAGCCATTTTTCAGTTTTGATGCCAAAATTTAGATTCTGATTCCAAAATTCTAGTATCAGGTTCTCTTTCCCTCTTGCCACCTACTGTTTGTATGGCCTTGCACAAGTCAATTTCTATGAGCCTCTGCTTCCTCAGATGTAAAATCAGAATGAAGTCTACACTGCAAGTTGTTGTAAAGATTAGAAATGATATGTATAGAAGCACAAGTGGAAACGCTGGCACATAAATGCCCCTGGGGAGATTATCAGACTGCTGGGTACAGGGAACATAATTTAGAGTCATCTAAAAATAACCTTTCATCCACTTCTTGGTTAAATTCACCTAGCTTACTGGAAATTCCCATAAGTATTAACAAAATGAGTTACTTTAGTCAATAAGTACTGTACTATGCTTTCCTCAAAACTCCAAGAATGTTAAACTTACTTAACTTTTTTTCAATTATCTGGGGATAGCCAGAAGAAAAAGGCAAAGAAATGGAGGGTATACAATTGACTTTACATACCTAGAAAAAAAGAGAAAGCCTAGCTTTACTCTCCATAAATGAACATGCAGGACATGTTAAGGTTTCAGAAAAGAGAGGATACTACCTGTAAGTTATATAATAGGTTTCAAAAGCAATTAATATAAAATAAAAAACACTAAAATTACCAGTAGTACTTTCAGTCAGATGATTTTTTCAATGAGCACTTTTAGTTCTTGTTTGACTCAGGCCAAAATAATTATTTGAAGAAAAGAATAATAGTGCCAAACAGAATAGTTTCTGTTTTCCTTGACTTGGTATTGGAACTTTAAGTAGAAGAAAAAAGTCTTTGGTATGTATTCAACAGATGGCATTAGGGACGAAGTACCCTATACAAGGCAGTGAAGAATCTGCCTGCAATGAAGGAGATGTGGGTTCAGTCTCTGGGTTGGGAAGATCTCCTGGAGAAGAAAATGGCAACCACTCCAGTATTCTTGCCTGGGAAATCTCATGGACAGAGAAGCTCAGTGGGCTACAGTCCATGGAGTCATACGAGTCAGACACAACTTAGCAACTAAACAACAACCCAGCAAGGATATAAGAATATTCTTCTTCATAAAGAAATAACTATTTCTCCTGCTGCTGAAGCCAAGTGGGAGCATGGCTTTAAAATGCCTGAAAAAGATTAACCTCTCTTAAGAAATCTAAAGTATTTGAAATGTTGCCCAAACAGTTCAGAGAAATAAAGGGCAAAGTGATAAAGCAAAACACAATCACAAATCAAAGAAAATAAAATTTCACCTGACGCAGGCGTTTATTAGATGTCCCTGGACTACTTTTCCTTAAGTTGCAAAATGCCTGCAGACCTTTCATCCAATCCTACGAAAAAGAATAACAGCATTTCAAAGAAATACTATATAACAGTTTATGCAGTTTCCAGTCATCAATTTGGGTTCTTCCTCAAAATTCAATAGTTCTTTCCTTCTCTACACTCAAAGAGTATCCTGCACTTTAAATGTACCTGTGCTCCAACAAAGTAAAACAGTGACCAAAACAGTTGTAATAATTCTGCAAAATACTGACTGTATTATTGCAGAATCTCTAAACTAATCTTAAGTGTCAATGAGTGATTGTTTATTAGCCAAAAAAGAAATATACATATAACTGCCAAAGCAGTTAAACTTGAGGCCCCCTAAGGCAGAATTTAACTTGATACATTTTGTGAAAGGAACGCTGACTGCAAAACCAACTGATGATGTGATGACTGATTTGATGACTAGTTTTCTAATCTTTACCTTAGACCATGAAACGTATAAGGGGATCTGGGTGATTTACAAGCCTTTCAAATATTAATGTTAGATATAAAATATTGCAGCTTAATATCAAAACCAAGTTGCAGATGTATTCTCAAATGTTTAATACCCTACTACACTGGGGAAAAAATAATTTTAGGTTTATAAATTAAATATTTGGCATACATGTTTCTAGAAAGTTCTGTACTATTGCTTCACTCAATTATGTCTTCAGTGTGTTGGCTCCTTCAATAAATCTGAGTTCTGCAATGTTTAGAGTACATCTTTTAATGGGCAAATTTAAGACTAAATCAATTACCATAGCCTTTAGAAAGAGAAGACAATAACCAAGAGATCCTACAGGTCACCAAAGTAACAAAAATTTGGAATACCAGTGGCATTTTTGGACTTTAAAAGGTATATGAAAACATGAAATATGGAAAGAGTATAGATAAATAATAAAATGTTCTATTTATACATTATGCGAGACACCCAAAACATACTGAAATGTCATCAAGGTATGTAACACATCTTTAGAAAGAGAGAACATGATAAAATAACTGAATGGTAGGATATTCAAGTTTAAGTTTCTTTCCTAACTCAATTTCTAACGATTAAAAAAAATGTCAAAGTTACCAAAATATTATGAGCCCTGTTTCTGCAAATTAGGGATAATACCCATGCTCAAACAGTAAAGAATCTGCCTGCAATGCAGGAGACCCGGGTATGATCCCTGGATTGGAAAGATCCCCTGGAGAAGGTAATGAATACTCACTCCAGTATTGTTCCTAAAGAATCCCATGGACAGAGGGGCCTGGTGGGCTACAGTCCATGGGGTCACAAAGAGTCAGACTAATACTTTCACTTTTTTCACCCATGAAACAAGGTTTTATGTGTATTACCAGCTAATAATGAGTATTCAATTGTGATATTTTTTCCATGACGTGAAAAATGATATGTAATTATGAGCCATAAGACACAATGGCTCATTCATCAAGTTTATTCTACAGCCAAACATATCTTCATAATTTATGAATCAGGAGCACAAGCCAGGATCCAGAGTTTTAAAAGCATCTGTCTCATATCCAGAATTGGCAAATTATCTTCTTTTTTCAATAAAGTCACATTCTTTCACCTCTAAACTAATTTCAGGTTCCTTCCACAGAGTATTAGCAGAAGAAAATACAGCCATATATCTACAAAATACCAGTGAACACCCCAGAAATATTGTGGTTCAGAGAAATCAATGTATTTTTAAAAGGAGATCTTTAAAAACATTACTTAAAATTTAATAAAAGTTTTAATAAAGGCACTGCACCTGGATCAATGGCTAATACTGAAAGAAAACATTATATCTAGACTTAGAAGAAAAATAGAAAAATTCCTGAAATTTTTCCTTGTGATGACTTTCTATTTTTTAGATACAGAGATCAACCAGTGAAGAATAGCCAACGCTTATTAGCAAAACTAACTGACTTACCTTTTTGAGTATACTGAGAATATCTACATCTTTCTTCAGAGAAGATTTTAAATGATCATTCTCAGTTGAGCCGAACATCATAAGAGTATTTTAAGGTCAATTTAAAATGGAATTTTCCCAATAACCCTTCACTGTGTTTTTTTGCATTTCTTTCAAAAATTTTTTTACACATGAAAGTTCTTACTGCTTAAAATAAAAGATGATTAGATTCCAGGCATCTTTTTTATCACCTTAAGTGCAATAATTTTCTATTCTAGTTAAGAAAATATGGACTGAATAAAAGTTTTATAGTAGTTGAAAAAAACATTTAACTTACCTCTGCCTGTTCTGGAGTTTCTCCTGCAAAGTAGAAGATGTAATGTTCTTCACTAAAGTGCTGAACCACTATCTGGAAACAGTTTGGCCTTTAAAATACAAACAAAAAGTTATTAGGAAGTTCAACAAAATATACTGATTACAGCACTTATACCAACTTTAGAAAAAAAATCATAATTATGTAATTTATACAAAATTAACAATCCATTTAGAGAAATAATCCATTGTACTAGATTACTAAAAAGAATATGTCAGTTGCATATATTTTAGAAAGCTTTCTGTCTGTACTACTGAAATCTATCAAAATTTAAAAACATTTCAAAGTACTACATAAATTATTTTAAAATAGAAAAGTTACAAGAAAATTGAAAAGTTAAAATTGAAGCAGAAGTGCTAGAAGTGCATATAACTGAAAAGTTTAAAGCAAATAAAATGTTACTAAACTTGCAGCTTCAGGATGATATATAATATACATTTCTATGTACAGAGAAAGGACTAGACATTTGGGGTCTAAAGAATGGCTATCTTAATGGCTATCTCTCAGTAGGTTATGGGTGATTTTAATTTTCTTCTTTATAACTTTATTTATTTAAAAAAATTTTTAACAGCTGGCCATTTTTCATCTGTTAAAATGGAAACATCAACAAGCTTATTGTGAGGATCAAATGACCTAATAGTAGTGTACAATAAATATTAGTTCTTATCTTCCAATAAGTATGTACTGTACTACATATAATTTACTTGACAATACAATATTAGTAGTTTACATATTTTTTGAAGATGTGTTGTTTTTCCAATTAGATTTGAAAATGTTTAAAAAGGCCTTCAAAATTTTAAAATTCAGTAAGTGTTATTTGTATTTCTTGCTTTAACCAAAGATATATCTTAGACCTTGGTGTTAGAAGGTCATAGCAAAATACCCAGAGTACAAGCTTAACATATGGATTAAAGATAAAAAACCCTGTCTTCAATGCTTTAAGAATACCATAAAACAATGGAATATGTCAATTGAAAACTTCTGATTCTGAAAGTGGTTTGTACCAGACTAACTCTTCTGGATGGATAAAATATAAACCAAACAAAACACAACTGTATGAAGTCACTGGAGAACAATGAGGTGGCCAAGACTTGAGGGACCAAGATATAATGAGGTGAGACTGACATTCTCCACAACTGGTCTTTTCAAGGTGTTTGCCAATTCCTAATCTGTTTAGGGCAGGAAGCTGAGGAGATAAACAGAAAGCATCTAAGAGGCTAAA
The DNA here is from genome assembly GCA_024291935.2 of Okapia johnstoni. Classification (NCBI taxonomy): domain Eukaryota; kingdom Metazoa; phylum Chordata; class Mammalia; order Artiodactyla; family Giraffidae; genus Okapia; species Okapia johnstoni. Next base: position 76,546,069 of record CM044316.1, on the reverse strand, counting down.
ACGCTAACCAAGCACATTCAGAGTTTCACAGTGTTGGGAGAAACAAATGAGTTCAGGGCATTTAGATGAGGAGGCTTTCTGCTGAAACCCCTGAAGGGCTATGCCTTCAGAATTAAGATCAAATCAGAGATAAAACAGCCTTCACCAATACTTCCAGTGGATCCCTAGGCAGATCAATATGAACTACCCCTACTCTAACTTATCTGGCAGAACAGTCCTCTCTGGAGGCAATAACGTTATCTACAGCTTCTACAGTTTGTCACATACTATGTCCACTATTCAGTCAAACATAAGTTGACATTACAGGAATCAGGATCAAATGACTGAAAAGCTGAAAAGAAAAACAAATGAGAAAGACCTACGTATAACACAGATGTTGAGGACAGATACGACTTTCAAATATTTTATAGTAACTAAAATGCTTTGAAAAAGATAATAAAGAATTTTGTTAGATAACTAGAAATATAAAAGATGACTCAAGTGGAAATTATAAAGTGGCAAATGTAATAAATTAAGACATCAACAAATGCATTTAACTACAGAAGGATAGTGAACTGAAAGACAAATCAGAAGAAAATATCCAACCTGAGGCACAGAAAGGAAAACAATTACGAAAAACACAGAGGAAACTGTTTAACAGACACATGGGACATGGTAAAAGGTACCTAACGTGTAACATGAATTCCAGAAGATTGAAGTGAATGTGGTAGTAGGACTGTTTAAAAAGATACTAACAAAGAATTTTTCAAAATTGACAAGAGACATCAGGTCTTAAGAATAAAGAAGCTCTACAAACACAATAAATTTTTAAAAATATTTTTTTGACAGTAGGCACATATTGATTTAGCTTTTGAAAATCTAAGATAAGGAAAGATCTCAAAGCTTCCAGAGAAAGATGAAATAAGTTTACACCTTGAAGGAAAAAAAAAATGTCCATAATCTCTAAAAGAGAAACAATTAGAATGACAAAATGTTGGAAAGTAGAGACTCTTTACAAGGCTGAAAGAAAATAAGCACCAAACCTAAAATGTAATATCCATCAAAAACATCCTTCTTACATAGATCAAACAATAAATAGTGCCACAGTAAAAGATTCAGCTTAAGAAAAGATAAAGATGCAAAATTCCCATGTAAATATTCAGTACAGCAATAACTATCTGTATGACTGAAATGTCTTTCAACTTGTGCTTCTGAAACAGGTAATATTTAAAGTAAAGCAGTATTAAAAGTCAGAAGTTTAATATAAAGAAACAATATTAGAAACATCTCAATAATACTGAAAAAACCTGGAAAAATTGCACAGCTGCACAACTAAAGCACTGGAGAAAACAGCTGCATGGCAGTGCTGACCAGCATTCCTGCACCGCAGGCTGGGTGTGCATGGTGGTCATCTCTACTGCTGTGGGCTGCCATGAACTTTCACGTTAGACTCCACCCAAATGTTCAAGGTAAGTCAGTATACTGGGCTCTATGCTTACACAAAGCAAGAAACATTCAATGACTTAATCTATTTGATAACAACAAATACTGTATTCTCAGGATTTTCAGCAGTCACTGGAGGAAATGCTCACTCTCCTTTCTCTGGTCCTGTGCGCCACCTCTGCTCTCATGTCGGAAGTGGCTCTGTGAGAAAATCCCAGCACACAGAGTAAGGCAGAGTAGCAAGACTGAGAAGCCAGAGGTCTGATCCAACTGCATCTGAAGGCCAAGTTTCCCATATTGTTAAGGGAGCAGGAAAAACGATTAAATCTTATCTCACTCAGATTTTTTTGTCTTTTTTTTTGGACAGCTGTTTTCAAGAGATATTAATAAGTGTTTGGGGCTGGGGGAAAGCGAGAGTATCAAGGTCAAATGAATTCATGAAATACTTCATAGTATTTTATGATGATTCACATAGTATTTCATGATGATTCACATAGTATTTCATGATGATTCACAGTATTTCATGTTGATTCCCTCTTGATGATTCACAATACAAACATGGGCTTCAACTTCAAAATGTCCCGCTGTACGGAAAATTATTTGTTCAATTCAGCATCTGCCAAACCCATTTGACCACGTAAAAGATGCACTGTTAAATTTCAAATAATACTAATGTGATCTCCTAAACACAATTTGGAAAAAATGACAAGCTTGTATGCTCTACAGGTATTTCTCTTGAAACTTTCCCAAATTATATAGGAAAAACTGAAGTTGCCTAGTAGAAATGCCATCCTGCAACAGAAAATAAACCGGTAAAAATTTGTTGTAATTGTGTTTTATTCATCATGCCTGTGTGCCTTACTCAGTCGCCCAGTCATGTCCGACTGTTTGCCATCCCCATGGACTGTTCACCCATGAGGCTCCCCTGTCCACGGGGTTGTCAGGCAAGAATACTGGAGTAGGTTGCCATTTCCTTCTCCAGGGGATCTTCCTGACTTAGGAAGCGAACCAGCATCTCTTGTGTCTCCTGCATTGGGAGACAGATTCTTTACCACTGGTGCCACCTGGGAAGCCCCCATAGCAATATGTAATAAAACTGCTTGCTAAGTATAGCCAAAAACACTCTAGAATGGATTCATAACAGATGGTCCATCAGTCCATCTTTTAAGTGGTTAAATAGGTTTATTGATAATACTGATGGTGAAATATAAAGAAAGGCCCCTGTTACAAAAATCTAGATGGAATTAAGTGCTGAATTTGCCTTGTGATGTTCAGGATTTACTTATATTTATTCTTAAAAACTGTAACATTAATGTAAGAAAAAAAGTTTTAATTTCAAATCTGAAATAGTCTCTCTTCTTTTCTATTAAAATAATTGTTTTTATACTACAGTTGTCTCTCAATGTCAGCCTTCTTAGGAATCAAGTTAATAGTACAACTGAGTGATCTAGTACTATCAGATGCATTGAGTTAACCAAGAATGATAAAATAGGAGAAAGGTGACAAGAATCCAAGTCATTCAAAAGACTGCCAATAAGTTCAGGGAAACTCACTGCATACAGAGTAAGTCTTAACACAGGAGATCCATAGATTTCTATTGATATAGTGGAAGTACAATTTTATGCATAAGTTAGTCTAAAAGAGAAAAAAAAGTATCCTAGAAAGTAAATATGACATTTTCAGATGATTTTCAGGCTCTCAAAACTGTTTTGCTATACTTTGAAATGATCTGAACATACTATTTTATTATTAAAACAACTCCAAAAAGAAATAGGAAACCAATTTCTTACCTGCCAAAGAGACTATCATGAACAACATAGACAGAACACACGCTGAGATCTATTAATCCTTTTGGTTTGGTAGCTCGTTTTTCACTTTCAAAATAAATAAGTTGGGCATCACTGCCCTCTAAGATAAAATATAAATTTTTCCACCTTTTTCCCTTTCCTGTTAAAAAACAACAAATTGTTTTCCCTTAACCAAATAATGAACTATAAAATCACCAATAGTTATAAAAATGATCATTTGCTTAAAAAAGTCAAGTATATTTCATATTTCAATTTTTATTCCCAAAGCTTCAACCATACCAATCCTTATAAAACGAGAAAATGTCTGTAATCTATCTGTAGAAAAATATTTTGTTATATTCCTTGTTTTAATGAATCACAAGGTAAGTGACAAGGGTACCTTAACAGTGTATTTAGAGATTTCATTACAGTAAATCGTTAAAATTCTTACTTAGCATTAATTCTTTTCTGGTCATAAGGAAAAGCAATCTCTTCTACTAGTCATGCACCCCTCATCCCCCATATTTCTTAATGCAAAACTGAGGCAAATATATAAAATAGAAACATCAATACCACGAATGTGATAAATGTCAATAAGAAGTTTTGCTTAAAAAAAGTTATGGACAGACAAGAGACCAGGGGACCAAGAATCAGATGCCAAGTTATTAAATTCATATCTCGATGATAAGATTTATGCCCAATACTTACAATGTTTCTATTAAATGTTAACAGCAAAATACTGAAGCTGAATCTTTAGTCTTAAAAGTTTACACTCACCTTTTTTAAGAAGATAACCTTTTTTAACAATGTTTTTATAAAAGGCATCCTTTGTTTTACGACGAATTGTATTATAAATTTCCTTGCCATCCACTGTATCATTGAGTACTTGTTCTTGATCCTGAATTTTCAAAAATATTAACATTATTTCATAAATTCTTGATGGAAATGAAGTAAAATCTACTAAACTACCAACTTAAAAACCAGATTGTGTCTGTCTAGACATTAAAAAAAAATTAATACCAAAATCTAAAGTAATGTAACATATGTATTAAGAGATTCTGCTTTCCAAAGAAATTTTCAAAAAGGTACCCTTACCATTTCTCAACAACTATTTTTTAAAATAGTTTTTTGTGTGCTTTATAGCAACATTGTTTTGAAAACATGCATTTGTCCCAGCATAACTGATAGATTTGAACCAATTTGAGCATAAAGCAAATTCATGTTTGCTTATGCACAATTACATCCTCTAGAAACTCTAAGTGAATGCAGAAAGCTGCACCCAGCTGAAATGAGATGCCTAGGAATATGCAAAATAGATCCCAAAAGCCTAACGGCCTCCCCAGATTCACTGAGTGTTATAAGCCATACCCATCCAGCCACATCTGGCGTCTTAATGTGTCTGATTTCAAATAGTCCTCCTTGTACCACTTCCCACTATTTACAACCCTTCTAATGGCTTCTTCCACAAGAAAACTTCAGGCCTTTTTCAAGGTAAAGTGCCTTATTTATTGTACTACTTGGTGCGAAAGTAATTGCTGTTTTTGCACTGTTGAACTTTGCCATTTGATTTTGGAATACATTCTTAAATAAATGTGGTTATGTTATACATCATTTTAATGTGTATTTCTCGCTTTATGCTTTTTTGCTAATGACTTATTATTTGCAATTTAGTTTTTAGACTATGGAAATGATGTTAAGACAAAAAGCAAATTCAAGCTATTTTTTTTTATTCGAGTTCAAATGCATCGTAAAGCAGCAGAGACAACTTGCAACATAAACAACACATTTGGCCCAGGAACATGAACATACAGTGCAGGGGTGGTTCAAGAGGTTTCCCAAAGTAGATGAGAACCTTGAGGATGAACAGCACGGTGGCTGGCCGTAGTAAATTGACAACGACCAACTGAGAGCAATCATTGAAGCTGATCCTCTTACAACTACAGGAGAAGCTGCTTAAGAACGCATGTCAATCATTCTACGGTATTCAGCATTTGAAGCAAATTGGGAAAGGTGAAAAATCTCCATTAAGTGTGTGCCTCATAAGCTGACTGAAAATCAAAAAAATCATTTTGTAGTATCATCTTCTCTTATTCTACATGACAACGAACCATTTCTCTTATCAGACTGTGATGTGCAACGAAACTGGGTTTTATACAATCAGCTCAGTGGCTAGAGTGAGAAGAAGCTCCAAAACACTTCCCAAGCCAAACCTGCACCAAAAAGAGGTCATGGTCAGTGTTTGGTGGTCTGCTGCTGGTCTGATCCACTACAGCTTTCTGTATCCTGGCAAAACCATTACATCTGAGATGTTCAGCAATTTGATGAGCTGCACCAAAAACTGCAATGCCTACAGCTGGCACTGGTCAACAGAAAGGGTCCAATTCTTCTCCACAAGAATGGCCAACCGCACATTGCACAACCAACACTTCAAAGTTGAACAAATTGGGGTATGAAGTTTTGCCTCATCTGCCATATTCACCTGACCTCTCACCAAACGACTACCACTTCTTCAAGCATCTCTGACAACTTTTTGCAGGGAAAACGCTTCCACAACCAGTAGGATGCAGAAAATGCTTTCCAAGAGTTTGCTGAATCCTGAAGTATGTTTTTTACGCTACAGGAATAAACAAACTTATTTCTCATTGGCAAAAATGTGTTGATTGTAATGGTTCCTACTTTGGTTAATAAAGATGTATTTGAGCCTAGCTATAATGATATAAAATTCATGGTCCAAAACCGCAATTACATTTGCACCAACCTAGTATTTAAACATTTCTTACTCATTTAGCACATATAAAAACTAATTGTTACTAGTTTCTTATCTTTATGTGTCACTGATAACGCTTTTCAGTGTTGCACCCATAACTCCACCTTTCACATAATCCCGTGGGGTTTACTGCATGATTTTATGACACTGAACTATAGAAAGCATGTATCTTAACTGCTAAATCCCCACAACCCCCTATAATAAAAGAATTAGGATGTCAGGAAGAATATAAATATAAAAGTGCCTTTATAATGATCTTCCCCAAAGAAGTCAATCTTTAATATTACCATCATAGTCCAATGGATCCAATTTTAGTTTTTAGTTTCTTGTTTGAACAGCTCTTATTACTTGCAAGAATTAATATTTTATGACTTTTTCTTAAGAGACTCGTGGATCCAGCTGATCCTTTTATATCTAAGATATGTTATAGAATTTTCATGAATCCTATTTTTTCCTACATCTTGAAACACTCTATTTTATCATCCTAGGAACCATTTCATCATGACTCAACAATTATACTCAAGTATGCTGACGAGAATGCCAAACCATGGCACATGGACCAAATCCAGCCCACTGCCAGCTTTTGGACGTAGAGTTTTATTGGAACACAGCCATGGTCATTCCTTTACATACTGTGTGTTGTTGATTCACTACAAAGGCAGAGTTTAAGTAACTGAGGCAGAGACTGAATGGCCCACAAAATCGAAAATATTTATTATCTGGTCCTTTACAGAAAAGTCTGCCAAACTTTGGCCTAGAGGCTGATACAACAGTGAAATAAATCAACTCTATTGCATCACCTTTGGCACTTTTACTGTGTTGCCAACTATTGCAGCATCTTTAAAAAATAGGCCATCTTTGTTATCTGTTTATTAGTTTTCACTGAGTGCAGATAAAAATTCAGAATTCTTCATTTTCTGCCCATATTAGCAAAAAGAAAAAACTGACAAAGATGTTTCACAATTATAAAAGGAATCAGATGATGAATGCAAAGCAACATCAATACTCTGTGATCTACTGTGATGATAAAATTGATTTTGATTAAGCCAAGTCTCAGACTATAATTCTTGATATGGTAATATCCTTGATGAATTTTCTCAAACTCAAGAATGTGCTGAGTAAGTGCTATATTTCTAGGGAAATAAAGGAAATATGGTGCACTCATCTAGTTAGTGATTCAACAGGAAGGAAGGACATCATGCAATAATTTGTGACAAGAAATCTAGATGAACCTGTTTCCTAACAGAAAATGAAGATTCTTAAAACTTTTATGATTTGCATCAAGATTTACTCAATATGGCTTATAAGTGGACAAAGGTATTTTGTATTTAAAGGTTACTGGAAGGAAACATATAATGTAGAAATTCAAAAATTACCCATATTGATCATTCTAATTGATGTTTATAAATCTAAACATAAAAATATATTACACTTACAGAGTAAAGAAGACTGTACTATCCAACAAAATTATGAAAAAGTTTTCCAAAGTATTACAGCTGATGTTGCAAGAACAAGAAAGAATCAAACTAGAATGCAGCTGAAATATATTTAAAATCTAGAATCAGTGCTGCATTTTGACAGTAAAAATGTGAGAACCACCAGAGGAATTATAAGCAAGAACTATTATAAACGATGTATCTGAAATTAGGGTTTACAAGATGGATATGATTCAGGTCCTTACGTGACAGTGGATAACAGTTAGCTGCCTTCTATTTCAGGAACAAGCCTTTATAACCAAGGAAATACAGAACTTTTACTACATTTATTATTAAACTGCTAATCAAGTTTTTTTGTACTAAACCTTCATTCTTACTCCTACAAATTATTCAGAAAATGACCAATAAAATATTTTACAAGATACACTGCACCCAGATGATAAATAGTGATGACTATGTCCCTGGTTGTATAGATTTGTACTTATCAGTCTTTATTACAGTAGTGATAATATTTACTCTTCAGTACAGAATGGGGCATATTTGTAGTCTACCTGGTGGCTCGGTCAGTCAAGACCGCCTGCAATGCAGGAGACCCAGCTTCGATCCCTGAGTCAGGAAGATCCCCTGAAGAAGGAAATGGCAACCCACTCAAGTATTCTTGCCTGGAGAATTCCACGGACAGAGAAGCCTGGCAGGCTAGTCCTTGGGGTCACAAAGAGTCGGACACGACTGAGCGACTTTCACTCACTCATTTAAGACATTACAACACTGACATTTGGGTTTAAATACCTGGTTTCAGCATTATATAAATCTTTCCTGTTTAACATAAAGGCTGGTCAACTGATCTACAACACCTACATTAGAAGACACTACAGGCAGGGACACAATTTCACATTCCAAGTTTCAGTAAGTTACTAGAGGATGGGAGGAAAGGCTTCCTAGCCTACTCTTTCTCAAAGTTCTGGAGAAGGAAGTCTTATACATTCCTCCCGAAGGGAAGCAGATTATCTGATTGGTGACAGTCTTAACAACCACTGAAGCAAGTTTTTGCACAGAGGTTAGGTGTGCAGGCTCCTACTTCAGTTGTAAATCCTGCCTTTCTCGTAATGGCTAATAAAACTCATTTGATAAATGAACTCAATAAAAGTTCTCTGAGTGCCAGTGTTGTAGTTCTTGAGATACATCAGTGAATAAATCAAAGATCCTTACCCTCAAGGAACTTACATTCCAATGATGGAAAGAGATAATAAACATAATGAATAAGCAAATTCAATTGTATGTTAATAGGTGGTAATCGCTCTACAAGGTAGGGCAAGCAGCAGCAATAAATAATATGCACAAGTAGGTCTCAATTTTGAAGCTAGTATTTAAGCAAAATTTGAAAGAAGTAAAAGAATGAGGCAAGTGGATATTTGAAGGAAAGTCATTTTGGGCAGAGTGAACAGCTGGAGCAAAAATCCTAATGCAGCAAAGATCCTGACATATTTTTTTAAAACAGCAGAGAAGCCAGTGTGAGTGGAGATGAGTGAGAGAGAAGGATGCTAGGAAGACTTCAGAGGACCACGGGACACTGCACTGGGGTCCTGCAGGCTACTGCAGGGACTCTGGCTTACTCTGGATGAAATGTAGACCACCTCTTAGATTAAACAGGCATGAAATGGTCTGACTCACATTTTAAATGGATCCCTCTGACAGCGGTACAGTTTTAAAGGGGGGTTGGGGCCAGAAGCGGGTAGAAACAAAGAGATGACATTCTCTAATAGTTAGAATCCTGCTGGGAAAGATAGGTAAGTGTTGCATTTCTCAAACTTCTATTGGAACATACTTTTACTCCAGGCCCAAAATATTTCTGGTGATGGTTAAATTCTATATATATTTTGAAAGCAGAGACAGCATGATGATCCTGACAGTTTGGATACAGAGTGTAAGAGACAAAAAGAAGAGTCAAGGATGACTTGATGCTTTAAATAATTTACTTACCTTCTCTGGTCCCAGTTTTCCTATCTGTAAAATGGGCATAATTACAGAATCAACCTCATCAAATTGTTTAAAAAGTTAAATAAATTAATACCTGTAAGACACGGTGTCTAAAATAGTGTTCAAAAGGCTCCTCCTTTCTTCTAGTATCTGTCTCAAGAAGTGTTAGTTCCACCAAGTAAAAGACCACTGTGCTTTCTCTTTCAGCATCTTACCCTGAGTAGGGATATGCAGGGTACCTTAGGGGGAATGAGCTGATTCTGTTAGCTAATCACTTTTACAATAATAAAAGGACATTACTAGCCTTTGGGTTCTCTAACAGTTAGAATCCTTCTGGGAAGGACAGGTAAGTGTTATGATTCTCAAATTTTTCTGTAAACTACTTTTACTTCAGGCCCAAAATAATTGACTTCAAATAGCATTTAATGGTTTCTATGAAGTAATCAAATTGCTCTGTAATCAGCATCAGTTATTTCTGAAGTACTGAAAGCATTAGAGGCACTTTTGCAAATGATAATACTTCGAGGTTTGTTCAGTTATGAAACAGTAACACAAGAATAAGGCACAATGCATATTTGAAGCAAGTTTTAAAACTATCTTATAATTTTAGTATTAAAATTTACTAAATGTCAAATGCTACTTATTTTTCTAACTATAAAAAATTTAGTTAGAAAATTCTAATAAGACAAATTTAGGACGGGAAAAAGGCGTGCATGACTTGTGAGCAAATAAAATTTTTTACTCAAACAGCCAATCTGAATTAGAATGCAGAATACAGCAACAAAAGTGAGTGGCAGGATCCATCAATTGTAGGTAAAGGCACTTCTGATCCAATAAAAAGATCCTAAGCAGTGGTTTCTAGAAAGCACATCCCATACTACGTAGAAGAACGTCAGGCAGAGTCTGCCAGAAGTGCCAACAGAGGGGGTGCGTGTGCGTGTGTGTTAGTCACTCAGTTGTATCTGACTCTTTGTGACCCCATGGACTGTAGCCTCTGCCCATGGGACTCTCCAGAAGGATGTTGGAGTGGGTTGCCATGCCCTCCTCCAGGGATCTTTCTGACCCGGGGATAGAACCTGGGTCTCCTACATTGCAGGCAGATTCTTTATCATCTGAGGCACCAAAGAAGCCCCAACAAAAGTGGTACATGATTGCTAACTACAGATATTAGGAAGCTGTCAACAAGGAAGTGAAACTTGAGATGTAAACTTGCAGGATTCAGAAAGGCAAAGAAGAAGAAACTGACATGGAGATCACAACAAAGCACTGGAAACACAATACAAAACTGCCCTCGTGAACTTTCCCAGTCTATCAGGAAAGCATGAGGAAATGAAGCAAGATTATATTAAAATGTGACAAGATGATTCTTAAATTTATATTAAGCATCAGAATAATGTTTCTCTCTTAATCAGCAATTAATAGTTGGCTCTAACCATCAGAAACTAATTTGTTAGGACGAAATAATGAGATGCTCAAGACACTACAAATCACCGTGCAAGTTTAGCGGGGACCCAAAACCCCTCACCATCCTTCTTTACATCTCGGGAAATTCACTTCCCCCATTTTCCACATAGGAAAATTTTTAATCACTCTTTTGAAGTACCTTTTACTTACCCTGCTACAACCCTTTACCCACCACACTTTAGGAAGTATGGGCAAGATACAGAAGCTAATCAATCACCTAGGCATTAAGCAACTAGCATTCAGCAGGAGCTCTCGCAAGGCCAGTCCTTCTTATGTTCTGGATTTCAGTCACTCTTGCCTTCTCTAGGATCTTGCACATGGGGTGCTGCCACTACCGCATCCCTCACCCACCACTCACCTTTCTCAAGTACACACATGCTCAAAACTCTCTCACCATAAAACTACGGGCAAATAAAACGTAGAAGTTACAAGTTTAAACCTCTTTTTGACCTACATCATCTTCTAGCTACTGTTTTTTATTTTCTTTACTTCCTAAGCTCACCTAGATAAACCTGGCTGTGATTTATCCTTGCTGTCTCCACTTTTGCCTCCAACAAACTCACTCCTTGACCCAGTGCAACTTGGCTTCTGTCCCCACCACTCCTTCTACTCTCAAAAAGCCACCAAGGGCTTCCTAATTATCTAGAACCAACATAAAAACCTAAGAGATTCTCTTACAAATATTCACTTTCTGAAAGAAGCTGAATAATCAGCAGTTTTAAATTTTATCCAATTTCAAATGCATGGATGTGTGCATAACCATATCACCAAAAAAAGCATTTTAAATTAAAAAGCTGATTACTGCAAAAAGAAAAACAACACTGACCTGCATGGGTACAGGTTCCTTAAGATAATACCCTTCAACAATTTGTTCTTTCCGATAGTGATCTATGATGTCCCCAATGCTGTTAAAATAAAAATTACTAACACTGACATAATTTGTCTCATAAAAATTGCAAATCTTAAAAATACACACAAACCTTGTTAGCAAGGATTATCTGTTTGCAAGTTTTTTTCCAAAGTATATAGCTAGAATATATTAATAGAATATATGATCATTACAGTCATATTACTTTAGAAAATCAAGAATGTTCCTAATATTGATTTACAGGTCAGCAACACTTGACTCAGAGATTTCAATTTTACACACACACTCTCCAAGCATGACTATATGTGAGGAAAGGATTTAAAGTCTACTTTTTTTAAAAAAACAAAAATATCTGAGAGATTGAGCAAGAAATGACAGACAAATCACATTTATTTAGCAAGTAGTGAGTTCAGGTTAAACTTAAGAATTTTTAACATCCAAATGATAAATTATCATTGACAATTTATCACAAGTTATCATATTTACATATTCTGCTTTATAATAATAAGATGAGTCATAAGACAAATAGCAGGTGAAAGCAGAGACAAAACAGGGAGGGAGGGAGGAAGGAGGAAAGGAGTGGAGGGAAGGAGGGAGGAAGGAAGACCAGGAGCTGATCTTACGTAGGATTACAGCTACAGCAGGAAAGGCTTATTGATGATTTTGATAAAAATGCTATAAAATATTAATATTTGGAAAATATTACAAAAAAAAACTGAAAATAAACTGATATTATATAATGTATTTTAACACAAACTTTAACATGAGTTTTTCTAAGTACAAAAATGTTTCTCTATAATGTTTGCCATTTTACTGTCCTAAATATGTAAAACCTAGAATTTTTAACTTTCCTTTAATACACTAGAGGAAAGGATGCTTTAGTGACAGCTAGGCAACATTTCTCAAAACATCTTGTTAATTTATCACTTGATGTTTTCATGTTTTTCCTACTGATCCAGTAACTGTTTTATACACACATAGGTGTATAATTTATATATAAATGGATCTATATTCATCACTTTTTTTCATAGTTTTTCCTACTGAAAGAATAGTTGAAATATATATATATCTTTTATCTTTGGAGATACGTGTGTGTGTGTGTGTGTGTGTATATACACACACACACACATATGTATTTATCACTGATGATAAAATATCTTTGCTATACTACAAAATTATTTCAAATTAAATATAAATAAATTATAATGTTAAAAAGTAAAACACAAGACTTGAAAAAATTAATAAAATAAGTACAAATGAATATGAATTAAATACCAGAGACAGCATTTAACATGATAGGGTGAGGGGAATGAGACAAGCAAAGAATTTTAAAGGTGAAAAGTAGGAACCAACAATTACAAATAAATACCAGCTTGGGAACAACCTAATATTGCTGGGTAACATTATCAGTAAGTCTTAGGTCATTCTTTAACTTTTTTTCCTATTAAAATGTCTCACTGATAAAAGACTAATATATTTTCTTTTCTTATATTAGATGTTCTGTTGTCCTACAGACAATGTATGAAGTTACTAACAAATTTGCTGCAAATAACCTGTGCATTAATAATCAAAGATTATATACATTATTTTAGAAGAAATAAATTATTACTATTTTCACAAAAGTAAAAGATAACTATAAATTTCTCCCAACTTACCTGTTATAATACCGGCCTCCCATCATAAACTGATTGTTTGGTGTTGGACATATTTTAAACCGCTGAATATTTTCACTGGTCCGAAAATAAAGTGAATAGTCCCCAGGAGTATTATCTGACGGCCTCACAAGAAAACTGCAGACTTGACCAACTGTAAAAATTAATCTGTTAGTTTTATTCCCTAATTATCAAATTAAAAAAGAAAAAGAGTTAAGTAGTATAATTACAAATTACATTCAAAATCATATACAAATTTTCACCAGCTACTTGTTTTATAGTAAAAAATCTTAAGGCAATTATTTTTTGTATTTTCTGGTTTATGAGTCACAACCACCCATGATGTTACTTGTCTTTATTACATAAAAATACAGGGCAGAAGTTTGCAGCAATGACTTCTGGTTAATAATATATTCATCTGTCATAACTTGGAAAGAATACTGTAACCACAGGTAGGGGGTACTGGCTAAAACCACTACACTGTTTGCAAATCCCATAATAAGAAAAGTCAAAAAACAGTTAAATTGAATTTTACTTTAGCATACTCTGTACTTAATACTTCTGATTAAACATTAAAAAGTCATAATTGTAATAAAACAGTAGCAAAAACTTATAAAGGTAGATGAAAACAACTGAAATATTTGTGTATGTAATCAAAATTAATACACATGCACTATATTTCATTTAAAAGCCATGATCTTAAAAATCATAAGCAGCAAATTATCATATATCAGATATTTTCATATTAATTTCAGAGAAATCTTTTTGACATCTGCAATTAGCAATGACTCTTACCACTAAGATGCTTTGCTACCTTTTCTGTTTAAGTCTTAATGACATAGGAAAGATCAGAACTTGATTGCTTTTGGGAAAGCACAATGAAAACTTAAAATATCAGATGTTTTTCTGTAAGTTACTAATAGTTTCAATCATCAAGCCAAGTCACTTACTACCAAGTAGTTTTATGTTCAATACCAAGAATAGGAACTATTGCAAAATTGTGCATGCAAGTACTTATGTGTACTTTTCAGGGCAGGAGATCACCAGACTCTTAAAAGAGCCCACGACCCAAAGAAAAACTAATTTAAGAAAATTAAGTTTAGTTCTTTTTTAAAGAATTTACATGCCTAAAACAACAGTGAGTGCCTCAGGTATTTGGTGCAAATTCAAAAATATAAGCTACATTCAAAATTCAGTAAATTCATTAAAATAAATATTTTGGTGCCACTTTGAAAGCAGATGTCGTTTTGGTTTAGCATTCATCTGTTACTACCATATGGCGTTATCATGTTCTTTATTTCTAACCTATGTCCTCACAATATAATTGAGTACTTAATAAAACTGCCTCAAATGTTTCAAAAGAACAAAGTATTAATTAAATTAAATGTAATGTCTCATGGCTTGAATAGTAACTCAGATAACAGTTTTAAATAATCAGTGGTTTATTCACTGTATACAGAAACTACTGAACTCTGGTCTTTTTTTTTTTTTTTTTTTTAAAGAACTAAGACTTATAAATTACAGATTATTACTTAAACTTGTCTGAAGTCCTTCTAAAGTATGGCTTACCGAAGACATATTTGGTAATTAAATGTAGTCTTAAGTTATAGTTAGGATGAATGATGGAATAGTTTTTCTTTTAAATAATAAACCCACAATACATTCAATTTTTATTTTGCCTGTCTCTGTAACAACAGTTTTATGAAATGTTAAAACTACTAGATTTTCATTAAGGCCCGAGTGTATAATTCTACAAGTGTATAAAGTTAAATTCAAGAACATTTGCTGCACGTAAACAACAAGAAAATGAAAACATAACACTGCTCTATAGGAGACTGATGATAAATTATGGTGTTTACACAATGGAAAGTTTATGGTCATTAAAAAGAATGACATTTTAAATATGCAGATACGGAATAATCTCCCAAAATATGTATTAAAATGAAAAAAGTGTGTTGCATGTTCCTGTGAGAATGTGTGAGGAGGTATGTATAAAGGTGTACGTCGCGGTAAGGAAGAAAGGCACACACAGACAGAAAACTTCTGAAATACAGGAAAAAACTCATCTGGCACTGCTTCTAAGGAAGACTGTAGGGGCCTGGTCCAGAAAGAAAACACACTGTGCACTGAATTTTATACTGCATGTATGTTTTCAACTAAAAAACACCAAAAGTACCAACTTCTCTGTGCTGGGTGAGAAATTACAGTATGCATAAAAATCAAACGAACGCTAAAGGCAAAACACATGATAAGTGTTTTATTCTTTTTAAATAACATTAGAAAAGTAAAGTGAATATACAAGTACCTGTCATTAGTAAATTATAAGCTTCTTGTTTGGAAATTTTCCCATGGAACCATCTTAAAAAGAGAATAAAATATGTAAATCAAAAAATCTTTTTTGCTGTTAACTAAATCAAAACTAAATAACTAACACAATATAGTTAAGTTTAATTCAGCTGACATAATGAAATAAATGTAATGCAATTGAGCAAATCACCTCATTCCTTTGACATTTATTACTACACTTTGTAAACATCTCTAAGTTCAACAAAATATAGAAAATTATGGGCCGTCCAGTATGAACTACAATTTCCATATTAATTACCAATACAACAAACAGCATTTATTTTAATTCTGATAATGACAAATTACTATGATAGCTAGTATTCTTTTTTTTCATTAGGAGTGGGGAGTGGTACAGGTAGAGCCCACCAAAACAGCCCAAAAAAATATTAGTCAATTAATTTTCTCATACTTCTCTCAAAGTGAATTTCCCTGAAAGTCCTCCCTTTTCAATCAACGTGGTGGACTGCTACTTTACAGAAAGCCAGAAAATAAGATTGAGTGATGAGAAGAGTAGATATTTGTTTGAGCTAATGGCCTATCATATCAGATTGCTAGAATATTTTATAATGATACTTAAGACTTTAGAAAATGTTATAAAAGGCATTATAGCCAAAATCTACTGCATATAATAACTAAAGTATTTAAATAATTTACCTCAAAATAAAATGATACATCTGGGTTTAAAAAATTAATTACTAGTAATTAAAGTACTTCAAATCTCTCATGTACCTGAAGGACTATTATCTTGCCAGTTAACACATGTATGTTAATACCAAGCTGACAATATATTCTCAGGTCTACAATTATTTTTAATCATGACTGAAAAGAACAAGTTGGAAAGTAAAATACTATAAAATTAAGACATATAAATGCCCTAAAATCCAATGTTACTAAGTTTAGAAGCTGTTCACCACTGTTTTAAATTATCCACATTATTACTGGTCAGAGTATAAAATAAAACTGGATTTTTATCTTTTCACATGAATAAAATGTTAAACGTTTAAATTCTTTTTAATTTTATTCTAACAATTAACTTACTAATTCAGATTCCCTGAGGCTCCCAATGCTAATTATGAATAATGTAAAACAAGTATACAATATCTGGAGTTGTCCAGGTTGCCCTAAAAGGCAATAAAGTTCCATACTGCATTCAAGTACGGCTGAAATGACCCTTTATTACAATGCCAGAACAAGATTTCTGTATTCTAGGGGAGAGCTGAGTAGATGACCTCGGAGGCCCATCCTATATTTCTCTAACTAGAATAAAAGCGAAAAGGGGAATATAAAGGCGGGGGTGGGGTGTGGTGGGGTGCGGTGGGGTGCGGTGGGGTGCAGTGGGGTGGGGTGGGGTGCGGTGGTGGGCAACAAATGGCGTTTATACAACAAATGGGCAATACTGCTTTCTGAGAGGATTAGATCAGTTTCCTCACTCAGGGATTTACTACCTATATGTAAAATGAATCTATTTCAAGCACATGGTTTTTACCAACAATAGAAAAATGGGTCTGTGACCTTAGGGAAGACCTCATTTTAGTTAAGAAAAAGGAACATAAATATTGTATGACTATAAAAAAAGAACGTAGAAAGTATAATAAAGCACTGGGATAGGTACGTGCGAAGGGCATCTTTGGAATCACAGAGCACCAGTTCTGCAGGGTGTGTAAGGGAGAAGATAACAGCAGACTTGCTGGCAAGAGTGATAAATGAGTTAAGTCTCTAAGTAAGAACAGGCATTAACCAACACAACAGAGGGGAATTCTGGCCTAGGAAGTAGCTTGAGCAAAGGAGAAAAAACAGTGATACACATTTGAAGATCTACAAGCTGGAGAGGACAATATAAAACTAAAAATGACAAGAGATAGGACTTGTAAGGAAACAAGGGCTGGATCAGAAGAACTTTTCAGACTCTGCAAAGGTAGAATATCAGACCAGAATTTTAAGTGACAAAGTAATACAGTCAGATACATGTTTTAGGTGTTCTAGCTGTTGGAAGAAAGGATTTGAGGAAACTCAAGTGTCAGGCAAAACCAACTGGGAGGTGATCATTACATCAAAGGAATACAGCTAGTTATACCATTTGTTTAGTCTCAAAGAGCACTCCGGGATGTTCATAGGGATGCTCTACTGCCAGTCAATATCTTAAGAAGTTACAGGGAGCTGACAAATACATAAAATAAACCAACAATGCAAATTTATCTTATGCTAAATACCAAATGAGTAGAAAATCATGAAGTTCAGAAAATGGAAAAATCACAATGATATTATAAAAAAATTATAAATTATAAAAAAGACTTCCAAATGCAAGTGGGAGTTACAGTTTACACTTAGAAAACTGGACATAGCTTTAGATATTTACTGGTATTTGACCTCTTTTTTCCCCCTTTTTAAAAAGAATCCACGGTATTATTTTAATAGAGATAAAAATCTACATTTCTCACTTATCTTGGAAATCAGCAGGCTTTTGTTAACACTAGACTCCTAAACTTTGACACATCAATTAGTGCATGCACCTCACTGCAGGCAAACATTTGCTAGTTTTGACTTCCTGTGTGTATGTGTGTGCTCAGTCACTTCAGTCATGTCCGACTCTTTGCGACCCTATGGACTATGGCCCACTGGGCTCCTCTGTCCATGGGATTCTCCAGGCAAGAATACTGGAGTGGGTTGCCATTTCCTCCTCCGGGGGATCTTCCTGACCCAGGGGTTAAACCCACGTCTCCTGCATTGCAGGCAGATTCTTCACCCACTGAGCCAACTGGGAAGCCATTGACTTCCTAGCCTTCCCTAATACAAAGAATGAATGTTAGTTTCCATTTATCACATTTGCAGTATATAAAAAATTAGAGTAGGGAAATACTGTAATAGAAATTACAGTGGGGAAATAGTTCCATGTACCTTAATTGCTATTAAAGAGGGAAAATAAGAAAGATTAATATTATTGTAATTTGAGAAAAATGGGAATACATATACCTGACTCAGTTCATCTGCTTTCATTATCTGTATGCATCCTCCAACAATAATTAGAATTTGTAACTCCTCACATAGGTAGTGAGAAGACCTCAAACTAGTACAATCAACAAAGTACAATCTCACTGATGGAGCCTACCTTAGCAGCTACATAGAACAATAAGGAAAATGAATTCAGAAAATATCTCATGCTTCACTTAAAGAAGAGTGGACACTAAATTAGATAACTGAAAGCACGGTATTTGGCTTAATGTTTTCATGTTCTAAAGGTTAGAACAGAATAAACAAACACTTGAGAAGCAAGTCTTCAGTGCTACCCATAATTGCTGACAGGAAGGTAAGAAAAAGTATTGCACTGAAAACATATTAGAAGATTAACAGTTACAATAATATGAGTAAAACAGAATTGGGATTAAGAGGTAAGGTCTTTAAAAGAAAACATATATACAAATAAATATCAAATGGGATGAGCAGGGTACTTAGAAAGATCTTCAAGGACACTAATAAATTAGAGCACAGCTGAAACCCCATGTGGAATGACGCCCTGTAAGAGCAACTAATAACGGAAGAATGTGGAAAGCAGTAAGTGTAGGAATACCTGGCCTTTGAATCAGCCCTTATAAGATACTTAAAATCAGCCTTAAAAAAATTATAAAAACAAAGTCCTTGCAGAATCTTATTAATATGGTAAAGAATTGTAATTCTGGGGAAAGTTCTCTGACTTTAAAAAAACAAAGACTGAACCATAAAGTACATAAAAGATATGGCAACAAAATGAAATACTATGAAGTAATCAACAAGAAAACAAAGTGTGAGGAATTACGATATTCATAATGTTATTAATGAACTGTTTACTGTTAATCAAAAAGTTGTTAGTTTCATGATCTAAGAGCTGTATGTAGGTATAAGCCACCTTCATTATCACTAGGTCCTTAAGAAAATAGAAATCAATTCTTGAGTCAAATAAAAATAAATTTTTAGATCAGCTTAAAAAATATCACTTTTCTTCTAAAACATTTTTAGATCAAAGTTTTCCAGTTAGTAATTGTACAGTGTATTTTTTCCTTTTAATAATTAACACAAACTTACATTTTGCCTTCATGTGGATCTTCTTCCCGGCCCTAAAGGGGAAGACATTAAGGCAGTATTTTATGTAACTATTAATATATTTTTGATAAAATTAATAAAATTGTATCTTCAAATATATCTACACCCTGACCTTCATATTTATTTATCTATATACAAGAAAAGGTGTTTCTGTTTATGAAAAGTCTTTTCCAAACTCTTCCCCTTAGTCCTTCTCTCTCTCTCTGATTATTCTAATCCAGGCGCTTTTCCTTCCTTTTCTTAAACTATTAACAGTAGCCCAACTAGTATAACCTCCTCTGTGCCCCACACCACTCCAATATGGATACATCAGTTTCAACTTCAACTCCGCCCTGCATTAAGAAACACCAAACAAAACAAAAATAAACAAATTTTAAAAACAAGACCTTTTAACACTTCTCTACTGCCTACAATTCCTCACTTTACAACCAGAATCCTTTATCATATGACTCAAGTCTACATTTCCTATCTCATTTCTCTTTAGGTATCTGTATACCATAACCATAACCATAGGATACAGAGGCACATAAACTGCCTCTTTGCTAATCTACATTCTCCCACCACCGTAGTTTATTCTTTTTTACTTAGAATGCCCTTCCCACTCACTACTTTCCTAGCTATTAGTTAAAACCTAAACTGTGTAGGCAGGATCTCTCACAGTGCCTCCTCTATAACACTGCGTCCCTAAAACGTAAATATGAACTTTTACTCTGAATAGAAAAGACATCTTTCTTTTATCATTTCTTGAACTTTACCTTACTCTATTAGATACTGCTATTATTTAAGATATACTGGGTGATATTAATTTCATTATCGTGGCTATAAACATCTTAAGACCTTAGTCATTCTTTGTTAACACCAACTACCACCAAACTACTAGCACAAAGCTGGGCATATAATTTTCACTGAATATCTGTTGAATTGTAGTCCTAATACCCAGCCAGTATACTGTGGCATCAAGTTTCCATTGAATAATAAAGGCAAGAATAGAAAAATGGACTAAGTATATATAGATTTATTAATACCTCTCAATTTGGTCCTCACTCAAATATCTAACCAAAGTAAAATCAAACACTTGCTAAATGCCTTCTATACTACAAAACACTAAAAAAAAAAAAATGACATAAAAACAAAATGCATTCTTTTCTTACCCACAGGGAGTTAATCTCTATATGAGATTTTTACAGAATAAATTTACTTTACAATGTAATGGGATACAAAGTTAACAAGGTACTATGGAAACACAGAGGAAACAATTTAGTCTCAGAAAGCATAAAATCTCTCTGAAAGAAAAGGCAACATCTGAGCTGAACTGAGAGACAATCAGATTTCACAAATCAGTCCAGCAGGGTAGGAGTGTCAGGAAGACATAAAGAACAGGCATAAGACAGCCATTCATTCAGCAAACACTGCCTGCCTGCCTCTACTGCAAGGCATTATTCTGGACAACGGTGACATATCACTGAATCAGAGACAAAAATCCTCAGTGAGCTTACAGTCTAGAATTAAGACATAACAGAAAAAAATGTGTTTGGAAAATGGTAATTAAAATTGGAATGTTATAGTGGAAAATCTCTCAAATCTAACCACCAACCACACATCTGACCTCTAGATAATCACCAAATGGTTCTTCAACCTTCAAGGATTAACTATGTCCCAATAAAGACCATTATGAAAAATCATTCTAAATATTGGGGAGAAACTATAATTTTAATTTGGGATTATTCCACTACTAATTCAAAGTATGCCCACATTCATTTTAAACAGCCACATCACATTGTTAACTCACATTGGGCTGTTAACTTATTCTTTCTTTCCTTTTATGTTTGGTCATGTCTCCTTATCTCAAACTGGATTTTTTTTTTTCTGTATTCATTGGATAATTTTCACTTATCCTTATTAAAATTTGTCTTGTTAAATTTGACCCAGAGTCCCAAGAGCTTGAAAGAAAAGTTTAACTATACTTCAATTCCTTTAAATAATCAGCATAATGAGGGTAGGTGTGTTACAGCAGGAAGAAAATTCAATATACTACAAAGGAACTTTTTAGTAAAACTAACCTAGATAGTAAGATTCTTCAGTTTGAACACGCTTCGCACATAGAGAATAAATACCTCTTCTGCTGTAGAATACAGAATTCTAATCTAGGCCTTAGTTCTAATCCCAACTCTTCTACCTAAGTAACAATGTGACTATGAGTATGGAACATATCATACCATTTCCTCAACTCTTCCCACTTTTCCTCAGTATGTTTTACTTCTACATATCAAGATCTGGCTGCCAGAATAGGCAGACAAGAGAATTAATAGCAAAGAAAAATATTCTCCACTGCCGTCCTCCTGGAACAATAATCAGAGCACAGGTTTCAGCATATTACCAGGTTCAAGGCATGATTTAAAAATAGTCACTCTGAAGGTTGTGGAAAGAATAACAGAAAACCATTCCATCCTGCTGGACAAATCCAAATGAGTGAATTCCAAAACTATAATACAACGTTTAATATGTTTCGGTGATACTGAATACTGTATTTGAAGTGCAAATGCCGGTTGAATGCTATCTGTATCTAAAAACGCATACGTATAATTATTTATACTGTGTCTAAGACTGCTGACAATGTACTTTGTGATGACACTGAAAACAAGCCAAATATTCAAAATACAAAACCATGTGATAATACATGTGTACTGTAACTAAATTTCTCCAAGGTTACTAGAAAATTATACACATATTTGGGAGATAAAGAATTTGAAAGCAAACGTGCAACCATTTGAGATTCCACGGTCAGTCTGACATAACATCATTTATGAGGAAGACCAAGAAGACTTTTAAAAAGGGATACAAACAAGCACAAACGTTAATACACTTTTAATTCTTAGAAACTCATGAAAACTTTCTGAAAATTGGAAGCTACAGAATGATGTGGTTAACTTGGATGTGCTCTTTACAAATAAATAGCATTTACCAACTGTAAATGCATTTTAATGAAAAATTACTTGCACTTATGAATTAAGGTTTTTTATAAAAGAAATATATCTACAGCTGATTTCCCTGATTATGGGCAAGTTTCAAATTTAAGAAGTGTTTAAAATTCTAAGAAGGAGAAGAAAAAATAAAACTTACCACCTCTTCTACTAAGTCTTCAACAATAAGACCTTGTTCATCTGTTCTTAGATTTGTAACCCACATCCATCCATCTTCTAATTCGTTATGAACAATGAACATATCTCCTTTTAAGAAACTGAAAATAGTAATTATGAAGTTATCAAAATTCAATGAAATTTTGAAACATGGAAATTTATGTGTGATCACATACCACATCACAGAGATAATACTATAAAAATGCAAGGGGTTAAAGTCAAATACCCTAGATTTTTGTTCTGTTTCTGTCATCATTTACATGTAAAACTTCGAAGATACTTATAAATCTGAATCTTAATTTCATCATATGTAAAATGGGTTTAATAATGGTAACTGTACTATCTATATCACTGGATTATTAGACTCAAACTGGAATTTATGTGGACAGTAATTATACATGTATTACAGCTTTGAGGGTGTAACTACAAGAAAACTTAACTTTAAAATTTAAGTTTCAATGTTATTACTCTTTCAGAAGTAGGTTAAACTAAAATTATAAACATAAACATTAACTCATTCCACATACACAGGTTACTTTATAAAAAGTTTATTTTAAATAAGCATAATTAGCCTAATCACACAGATGCTTATGAAACTAACATTTCTCTCATAAAAGAAAAAAAAAAGGGGTTTATTTAATTCACTCAGCTATCCACGGTGAAACAAGTACAGCACACTTTCTCCAAAAGTGGAACCAAGGGGTATGAAAATGCATGCATGTTTTTTGTGTTATCAATATCCAAGTGGAGGGATATATATACATATATATATATACATATACACACACACAATATAGTTTATTTTCACTGGCATCTAGATGTTTTCAATCTTTACCCAATCACAGAACTAAAAAATTGTTAATGTATTTCATCAATATAAAACCCATTAGTAATTCCTTGAACTTTTCCTTTTAGGCTTGAACAAATGCTTTTGAGTGATTAAGATTTTAAGATTGACTGGATGCTGCCACTAACCCTGTATCTATATCTTTATCTGCCACATATATGTATTTATTTAATCAATTTTCCTTTCAGTCTTAATATTCAAACCAAATATGCAAACTTAATATACAAACCAAAGTGGTAGTAAGTAAATCTCTCTCGTGTCTTTGAAAACTTTGATTTCTCTAGACTATCTGAAGCTTCATTGTTACTTGGAGTAGTTCAAGAATAAAAATTGTACATCACGCTGGAAATACCCTCTTTCTGAATAAGCACAGAATACTGCCTTCTACCTTGATTCTAAAGGTCTTAACAGTGACCAATATTTTACTAGCTGACAGGTGGCAGACATAACCACTTAGCCAAATAAATTGTTCTTTTCCAGAACCAAATAGATACATTAAGAAAATAATCATGAGTAAGTAAAAAGTGAGTGCATATGGACAAGAAGTCAAAGAGAAATGAGAAATGTCATGTTTCATTTTTGGTCAAATGCAGTCGTAAGAGTTTTTTTTTTTAAGTTGTTTACTTCTTGTATTGCTGTTATACTACCAACTTTTTATGATGCAAAAAAAAAAAAGGAAAAGAAAAAGCACCTAGTAAGATAACATAACATGATCCTAAGATTCATTATGTATTATTTTGCATTTTTCTTCAAAACAGGTTAAAGTGCTTTATTAAATTTTATTAATCTTCAGATGTTTTTCCTTAAAAAAAAACCAAAAAAAACCCACTTCTCAGTTATTTGTGTGTGTTAGTTGCTCAGTCATGTCCAACTCTTTGCAACCCTATGGACTGTAGCCCACCAGGCTCCTCTGTTCATGGGATTTTTCAGGCAAGAATACTGGAGTGGGTTGCCATTTCCTTCTCCAGGGGATCTTGCCAATGAAAGGATCAAACCCAGATCTCTGCACTACAGGCAGACTCTTTACTGTCTGAGCCACCAAGGAAGCCCTCTCAGGTATATACAAATTTATAAAGACTCACAACTTCATACATATTTATGTCATTCTAATTCGTGTTTAAATTTTCACCTTCCTAGATCAGAAGTATTCAACTTTTGGAAGGTCTCTCAGGGCCCATTTACACTTTTAAAAACTGATCTAACAGGTTTCTCACTTATTCATTTACATGAATTATGTATCTATTGATGTTTACCATATTAGAGTTTAAAATGTAAATATTTTAAAATATTTATTAACTCCTTTAAAATATTAACATACCTCATTATCATAATACAAAAAGTAATTATAATTTTTACAAGTTTAGTAAGAATATTATTGTCTTGCATTTTTTGCACATGTCTGGCTTAACTGAAAACTACTGGATTCTCCCATCTGTTTCTGTATTCAATCTGTTGCTATATAGTTTTTTTGCTTAAAGTATATGAGGAAAATCTGGCTTTATACAAATATGTAGCTGTGAAAGGGATGAGTACATTAATAGCCTTTCAGATAGCTATAGATATTCTATGACATTAAACCTAAAACTTAACAGTAGTACTTTCTTGGAGGTTGGTTATAATGTGGAATCTTAAACTACACATCTATGAATTTTCTGTACCACTCCAATAACATCTATTGGTCTGTTTTACCCTTTGAGTAGATCTTTTGCCCAGCCATAATTTGGTAACATCATGCATCGATCACTTAGAAAATACTGTTTCACTGAGCTATGCAGATCCATCCAGATATAAATATGTTATACAGTATCAAAATAGCACATTCTTCAATATCACCACCAATCTTGCCAGAAAAGTCATGAAGTATCTAGGAAGCTGTCAAACTCCTGATGACAAATATAGAGTATCCAAAATTCTAATTTTTCCCTGAAAGCTCAAACTGTCATTGGCAACAAATACTGTCAGTTATTCCTCTTAAAAAAAGGTCAGATACTCAAGTCTGAATAACCATAACCTGTCAGTTATTCTCTCAAGTGAAAATGGTGTGCACAAAAAAGGTAGCTAGTTCAGCTCGCAATGTACCTCTTTTCCTCAAAACAGTGAACTTTGGTACACAGTAGAGGTGCTTTGTGAATATGTCCCATCTCATCACAAAGATATTAAAAAGATATGTAGCCACAGGTTGAGATTTATAAAATAAATATGCTTTCGTATCTCACCAAGAACAGTCATAAGTGAAACCAGCGATTTTGTTTAACTGCAAGAGTGGGGCAGTGAAAAACACTATATATTTGTTACACTGTCTTGATTCATGCTAAGGCACCAACAGTTTTACTGTCTTTGGCTTTTAGTACCTTCCAAAAGTTATCAATATATTTTAAATGCTGCTGTTGATGTCCATGAGAAGCTTTAACTCAGGGCCAGTAATTATTCAAAGTAGCCTTTACATTTTTTCAGTTAGAAACAAATCAGAAAGCTGGTAGCTTACAGAAACATACAGATAATTTGATAATTATATAGTAAATTTGATAATTATCAACTCATATAATAAATCAAATTCTATAGACATAAAAAACCAAACTGCATAAATTATATAATAAAAAGTTTACTATGTTCTATAGTTTTATACCATTAATAACAGTTAAAATTATTCACTCATAATATAAAATAAAAATTAAATCATAACTTGAGTAACATTTACAGATGAGGCATAAATGTCATGCAATAAAAATTAAAATAGAGTACTGAATATAATAGAACTCTCCTTGCTTTGTAAGACAGTCTAATAAAAGCTATTTCTCCTGTCATCTTCACTGTGGCTTCTCTGATCCAAATCCACAGTCTGAACAGATAAGCCAACACAGGGAGACAGGAACAATGGACTTAACATTAAAGACATGCTTTGCTGGATGCTATTTCCTCAATTTCCAAAACCTTCCTAGTCCAAGAGCTACAAATTTTCAAAGTCTGTTTCAAATGCCTATAAATGAAAATATATTATAAAATACCTTATTTCATCAGTGTCTGGTACTTTTGTGTAAGGGAGAATGGCTCGGACACGCCTTCTATCTTCTACTGGCTAGAAACCATAAAAAAATTGATTTACAGAAGAAAACTTTTCTATGTCAAAGTCAAATTGGGTATGTCCACATAAAAAGTCAATAAAAATCCACATTATAGAATCCTAGGATCAAACTATTTTTCACTGGGGCTCTAAAAATCCAAATCCTATAAATGCTCATCTTGTTGTGTTTTTATTTTTACAAAAATTCTTTAAACAGTATAACCAATATGTTTTTAATCAGGTATTATGAGTTGTCACTTAATTTTAAATAAACTGCAGAATATATAAAGTAACCTTTCTCCAAAGATGCACAAGACATTTCAGAATCTTAAAGCAACTTCAGCATTAGTACTATGATATCAGTAACTACTCCTCATTTACTAAGAAATACTTGTTAGGGTATCATCATACAGTATGATAAAAAATCTAGTAAATACAAAGTAAAATCACTCCTTTTTAAAAGAAGTTGCCAATTTTGCTCTGACACTACAGCCAGAATTAAATCTTGAATTATATTATAATAAACATCACGAGAAACTGAACAAAAGCTAATCCTATTAGTAAAGTAAAATAATAAAGTTTAGAAAGACATTTTACTTGCCTCTGGCGGTGCAACTGGATAAAGCAGTTTTTCTCCTTTAAGCAAACAGGAAACATGACTGTAATAACCTATTAGGTCTGACAGAGAAGAAAAACGTCTTCCACCAATGTAGTAATCTCCACACATAGCAATAATCCTATTTGTACAGGAAAAAAATACAATATAAGAAAAACCTTTATAGTCAGTTTTTAAGACCAAGTTCCATAGAAATTAGAAATCTGTAATTATCATACTTTTCCTTTACCTGCATCCCTGTGTTAAAATACCACTTACTAATACCTTCACCGTATGCAAGTTACTTGAGGCTATTTCTTTTTGAAAAGATATATGCATATATTTGAAATGAAATACATATCTGACTTATAAACTTACTTAATTCATTAAAATATTTATAAATCCATCCTCAGACGCCTCTCCTTACTTTCCCTATTTAAGACAAAAGAGCAATTTTAATAATTTTCTTAGGCTAAAAGGAGCTTACAGAGCTCTTGAAATATTTAGAGTATAATAATTTCACATTCCACATGTGTGATGATAGTCCTTTTAAAGCCTATTTTAAAATCTAAAAATTAAGGGTATACAAACACTTCATCATTTAACTTTACAGGCACTAGATGATTTTTTTCAACATCTCCCATAAAAATGAAATCAAAGACAATACTATATGTAAACATATTGATACAGACTTTTATAGCTGTACTTGAAAATCCAGATACCTGTTTAACTGAATGAATGTCTGGAAAGTTTCAGAACAGAGAAGGTAAAATGAAGTAAAGGGCACTTTTCAAATACAGTTTCTGCATTTTCTGTTACTCAGTGATCTGAAAGTATACATTTCCTTTATTTCTGCTTTACCAAAGTTTCTTTGTAATTCTCTGTACTTTAAAAGCAGTTACTATATTTATGATCAGCACAAAAAAGTCCGATTATACTATTTTTAAACAAAAATGTAAGCGTTAATAATATCTCCTAAAACACTTATTAAATCATTTAATTGAAAACACATTTCTTTATCCATTATTTAAATGTCACTAAAGCGGGTATATTTATGAATACTACAGCAAAACAGCTATAGGACGTAGCCTCATAATAGGAATAAAGACTTACCTAAAATGGTTGACAACATTCGTCTGGCTAAGAAAGGAAAGTACAAAGGACCCTGGCCTCCGATCACTCTCTCTTATAAGGTAACTGCCGGACTTCCCTGCCTGCCTGAGGCGTTCTTCTGCTATAGTTCTATCAAGTTTTCCATGATACCACCTAAGAAAGAAAGTTAAAGCATTAGAATAAAAACAGAAACCATACAATTACTATTGGTAGTTGAAAAACATACTACGACAGACTTTGCATACCTACACGTAACAACCATTTACATTTTACTCTGAAACATTCATTCCAATTTTAACTCAATTATTTTTTGATTTCCCAGTCTCTCAAAAATAATGAACTCATTTACTCATTTTTTAATCTGTTCTATATGCTCAGGCTTAACTAAACACCTCACATATTCACCTCTTCTATTTCTGCCCATCTCTCGAACCCCCAGGACTGTCTAGCTGTTCAAGATACAAACACTTCTTACAATCATATGCCTAATTAGAAAAATAAGAGTAAGATGGACAAAGGGAAATGATACTGTCTAAAGGCTACTATTCTCATTTGCCATTTCAGTATGAAGCTGGTCATTCCCTTTTGTCTTAAGATGATCCACTCCATTACCACACATTTGAACTCTTCAAATTTAACAAACAGGTGGAAAATAAATAATACCTTTATCTCTTTTATTTTCCTGCTCTCAATTTAACTGTCTTCTACCTACCATACTACTAGATGATCTGCTTAAATGACTGGCTACAACCCTAGCATCATCCACACTATCAATCTATGCCTATAAAAGCCACATGGATTGATATAAACAAACTGGAATTTTCATATGGCCACAGTAACAAATCTACAAAGTAACTGTTATAAAATATTTTTACACTTTCACTATATTAGTCATCCAAATTTATCCTTGGTACTTATAGTCTAACTTGAAACACTGAGAGGAAAACAATAAACATTTACATTAACAATACATTGAAATACATGTTATCTAGCCATAAATTGACAGTCAAAACTATTATAGTACTATGACTGTTTCTGTAAGCTTGACGTAGTGAAAGTTTACTATTCTTGACTTCTTATTTAAAAAAAAAAAAAAAACACTTAAAACTTCTCACAGGAATTAGTTTTAATTTTCTTCTAAAACCCAACCTATTTATTTGAAAATCTGTGTATAAGACAAAGTAATGAAAAAAACAGTCATGGAGCTTCACTGTAACTTAACAGGAAAAAAACAATTGTAAACCATTAGTATTAGAGGAAGAAGCAGAACAACAAATAAACACTGCATTCTTCTAAAATCCTAGTCTTTACTTCAACCATTCTTTGAGGCTACTGACAAGTAAATTTAGCTATTAAGATCTGTGTTTTTTAAAGTCTAATAGGAAAAGCTTGGACCAATGATCATAAAGCTCCTTGAAAAGCTAAAATTCAATTACAGATGATCAGAAAAAAGTTTTGAAATTCCAGTCTCGAAGTTTATTTAGCTGTGAAAATACATGGTTCAACTCTGGAATGTCAAACAGGTACATGCCTTATTACCTAAAGTAGTGGAGTTAACAGAGAGCAGACATACACGTTCAACAAAGATGAAATTAAGGACAGTTTTAAACAAAGTATTTTTGTGTACTTGATATTTGTTAAATTTCTGTTGTGTTTTAAGCAAAAAGATTTTGTAACCTCACTTTGTGAGCACACTATAAGATGACACATGGAGGTTCGTGAGGCATTAATCCTATGTTATAATAAACCCCGAACTGAAGACTTCTATCTGTGATTTTCAGTTTTTACATCTATGTACTTTCTGTAAGACTTTGGCATTTGAACAGGTGTTCAGTTCAAGACAGAGACTTAAAACTAAATAAACAACTTTTGTTTCCTGATTATTAGTAAGTCCCTTTACGCAAAAAGCCCTTAAGTTTTGAACACATTAGGTAAAACATGTCAATTCTTGATTACGACTATAACAAAATTATAGACATATGAGCATATGCGCAGTTGAGTGTGATTCTCAAAAGTGTTCAAACATTCCACTGCTACCAGTCTCTGTTCAAGGAAAAAAACTGAATGGTCTTACTCAGAAAACTTAGAATTTCTTGATCAATGTTCACTTCAAATTATCAAGATGAATCATACTAACAAGAATATTTTAACTGCATCTGCACAGATAAGATGGTTCTAATGGCACCTCCTAAATGTCTTCAAAAAAGATTAAATGGATGGACTGGTGAGACAAGGACTTACCAGAAACCTCCATAATCATGGTCAAGTCTCTACACTTTGTACCTCATTACCATCACTTGTAAAAAGGGGGGAAATAATTTTCATCGCAGCCTCAAAATATATTAAATATTTGTCCTAAACTCCTTCAAAGAAATACGTAAAAATGAAAAAGCACTACCACAGGTTGTATAGGCACATAATAATAGTAACTTCACAGAAGGTTGCATAGTATTATTATAAATAAATACATACAAAATTTGATACATATAGATTATAAACAATATACAGAGACTGCAAGACTAAATCAACGTCATCAATGAAAATCTCAAATTTTATACTACGGCGTAACTGAATGCTTAATTTGTGGATCACCTAAGCCTCAGTTATCTTCCTATTTTCCAGTCTTGTTTACTTTCCACCTAATTTTGGGAAGAGGACAGGAAATACCAATCTTCGTTTCTGCTAAAATACCGATTTTAAGAGGAAATTTCTTTTCCCAAAACATCTCTTTGAACTTTACAGATCACACATATTAATTAACACTGGAATACCCTCATTTCTCCTGGCAATTCTAGACTTCTAGAAGCCCTCAAATAGCGTCATTCTGCCCCAACGTGGATATATTTTTTGGACGGATAGCAAGGACAATATGCATGTGAGATATTGTGACTTAAATTTGCCTAATAGTTTAATAGTAAAATATCTAATGTTCTCCTATTTAAAAGTAAGTTACCTCTCTCTCATCTTCTCTTTTAAGAAAGATTTGAAAAAGAAACAGCAGGAAATTTAAGAAGTAAATATATTTTTCTCAGCTAATTTTGCCGTGTTTTGTTAAGAAATCTTACAAGCAGACATAGTAGACACTACACAATCACTGTATCTAAGATAAAACATCCAAGATGAAACATTAAATAAGTTAACAAGAAAAGACAAATTGGGCAAGCTATAGGATCATCTTATTTCTAAATCTAGAATCACACAAATGTTTTTATAAACACATGTTTTACGCTGGTGCAGTATGTTTAAGGGACTTTGGAGAGGCTAATCAGGTAGAATAATAAAGAAATCTGTACAATAAGAAAGCAACCTGGTGTGAATACAGACAGACACTTAACTCGAACTATGTATTTAAAACTAACCTGACAATACTAAATGGAAACTGTCTACTACAATAGGAAAACAATTAAAATAGCACTATCAACAAACATCCTTTGTCTAAAAAGGAAACTAAATCGAAGTTCCTAGCAGATCACTTTTACTTTCCACTATGCTATTCCTCCTAGTTATGTTGCTGACAGGCACCAAAGTTCTCAGAGAGAAACATATATGCAGAAATCTAACTGCCAAAAAATTTCCTGTCACCTGAATCACCTGGAACTCTGTGTGCCTGATCATATCATGAACTAAAGTTTTTCTGTAACTCTCAAAGATGTGTTAATTAGATTTTCTCACACAATTCTTTCCTTTCTGAAATTAAATTGGTTTATTTCAGACTGATAAGACATATACTAAAAACATATGTTAAAACAACTACAAACCTCCTGCAACTTCCATTTCCTCTTAACACATTTCTTATAGTTGTACAATGTAAGCTGGTGGTTAACAAAAATAAATGGACTTTTTAAGGGGAAAGTAAAGATACCTTACAGTAAACGATTTTATTGTCTTTTTTTTCCCCCATATCACTATGCAGACAGACTAAAATCTGGTCACTAGTAATTCACCTGAACAATCACCAGACTAAGTCTAAGAGGTGTAGTACCCTTAGACCAACTACAGTAAAATTAATATTCATGTGTATGTTCGACCTCTTGAGTATACTTGTATGTTCAGGCAAGTAAGCAGTATGTGTGTATGTGTGTGTCTATGCATCTAACTGTATATCTCAGATTAAATGAGCTCATGCAAAGAGTAGAAATTCTATTTCCTTTTGCCACAGGTAACATATTTACAGGGTTTTGGACCTGGAGGTTTAAGTTCTGGAGGAGTATTTTTAAGGAAACAGCACTACTATATATTCACAAATTCAGTTTACTGACAGACTGATCCTACTAAAGGTAGGACCAAAAAACATGATGCTGATGCAATCAGAAATCTGCAGTGAAGTGCACTCAACCAAGATAGTCTCAGTCTCACTAACCTAACTCCTATCAGCCCAAAAAACAGATAATGAAAGGTAGAGAGCGCCACACCATCTCCAAAAATGCTGTACACTAATCAAACATGTTAAAGAAATTTTTTAAAAGTAACAAAAAAAGGAAAAGCATAATACTTACTAGCAGGAGACTAACAGTTCCTACCTCACATCTTCCAGCTATTATATCTGTGGAATTTCATTTATCAAAAAACTACCATTTTTTACAGTTTAGTTTTTCTTAGAACTTCAACAATTATAGTTCATGCCAGTAACTAAGAACACGAAAAAGGGACAACAGAATGAGACTTGTGACCATCTGGTCCAATGAATGCAATACTGTAACACAGTTGTAAACTACCTTGAAGGGCAGTTTTTCTTCCTAAAAATACTTAAAAAAATTTTTTTTTCACAATGTTCGATCTAAAACTTTGGAGGGTGTGGTGATTCAGTGGCTACCTACTGCAATTACAACATTTCTTAACCTGTATTTTAAGATATATCTTTAAAATACCGACTCTGAAGTTTAAAAGCAAACTATAGTCTGGCATGGTCTTTAGTCCATGTCCAACAAACTATGCGTCAAGCATTGTGCTACATGGTATAAAAACAAGTTAACACCACAGAACACCACTACATGTAAGTTTATGGTTTCTGATCTCGAGGAGAATACAGACAAAACAGGCAATGGTAATCTGGTACACCAAGTACTAGAATGTGGGGGCAAATGGAAAACTTCAGTCTTAGCATTTTAGTGTGCACCTTCTGAAAAAACTGATGGCTAAATGGAAACCTACAAGGTAAGGAGCAACTAATTCAGAGAAAGCAAAGGACTGAGAATGGGAGAAAGATGTCACAGGCAGAGGGAAAATGTAAAGGCAAGCAAAGGCCAAAAAAAGCTTATATACGGATATGGGAACATGAAAATACTTTAAACTTTCAAAATATACTTTGCAAGTCTAACTCTTATCAGATAATATGGAAAGAATATAATCTTCTGAATTAGACTAGACTTAAGACCTTACTTGTTGAACTTTCTCGGTACCTCAAAGAGGATCTCAAAGAACATTTTAAAAGTTCAAAATATTCTCAGATCTATCCACTCATCTGCTCTCAGCAATAATCTCCTGGGCTGGGAGATATCAAGATTCATCACTCGAAGTTCTCCACTGAGAGTCCATTATTCTCTCCTATACGTACCCTGTAGGGCTTTCCTGGTAGCTCAGCTGGTAAAGAATCCCCCTGCAATGCAGGAGACCCTGGTTGGATTCCTGGGTCAGGAAGATCCCCTGGAGAAGGGATAGGCTACCCACCCCAGTATTCTTGGGCATCCCTGGTGGCTCAGAATGTAAAGAATCCACCTGCAATGCGGGAGACCTGGGTTCAATCCCTGGGTTGGGAAGATCCCTGGAGGAGGGCATGGCAACCCACTTCAGTATTCCTGCCTGTAGAATCCGCCTGGCGGGCTACAGTCCATAGGGTCACAAAGAGTCGGACAAGACCAAGCAACTAAGCACAGCACATACATCCCTTATATTCCAAACAAATTACCTTTATACATTCAACAAATATTTAAGTACCTACCATGTTTAGGCATTGTTTTAGACAGTTTTTCTCCCTATGCTTTTTCAAAATATGTTTCCTATTTAACATTTTTTAAAGGAGATGAAAAGATAATGCAATTTAGCCAAAGGTCATCCTACATTTTATTTTCTATGGGTTTTTTGTTTTTATTTTCTCAGAAATTTCTATTTCTCTATTTGCACTCATGGAAATATCTGTATCTCTTCAGCTCAAAGTATAACTTCTGTGAGGATGATTCTCAAATTCTTCTAAGGCTGACTTTCCTCCTAAGCTTCTAAGTTACCAAGCACCTTCTAAGAAGTTTCAACTTAAGGTGACTGTGTACGTGTGTGCGTGTGTGTGTGTGCATGCGCGCGTGCATGCACTCAACCGTGTTTGACTCTTTGCAACCCCCTGGACGATAGCCCATCAGGCTCCTCTGTCCACGGAATTTTCCAGGCAAGAATACTAGAGTGGGTTGCCATTTCCTACTCCAGGGGATCTTCCTGACCCAAGGATCAAACTCCTGTCTCTTGCGTCTCTCCTGCAGTAGCAGATGGATTCTTTACCACTGCATCACCTGGGGAGCCCTAAGGTGACTATAGGCCAAATCGAAAATATCAGCAGCTATCCTTAAGCAAACACATACATCCACACACCCCTTCTGCTTTACTCCTCTATACTGTTAATGGCAACAGCATCTTTCCGAGCATTTAGACTCAAAACATCAAAAGCAAAACTGATTCCTTCCTATTTCTCTAGCCATAACACTTCTGCCAACTTGCAAACTGCATCTCCAATATCACTGGAGTTGCAACGTGCAAACTCTTCTCTAGTTTCCTGTTTCCTCTATTTCCTACTTTGATAGATTTGAACATCTGTCTTGCATGTTTTCTAAAATTTAATAAAATTATAAATATATTGTGTAACAAATTACCTAAGAAGTCACAGAAAAATTTGATTCAATTTTTGAACTTCCACTAATAGAAATCAAAGGATCAGCCTGTGTATTCATTTTTTTTAATTAAATTAATTTTTACCTGGTATAGTCAATTTTATTTTTACCTGAAGTATATTCAATTTCAATTCATATCAGTGTTGATTCTTAAGCAAGACAAATAACCATAATTGCTAGGAAGTATTTAATTTGCTTGATCACTATTAGATAAAAACAATGGAAAAAAAAGACTTTCGTTCTGAAACTGCTCCTTCTTGTTTAAGTACATAAAACATAATAACACCAACAGCTGTTTAACTCTCTCTCAAATCAGCATTCAATCAGGAGACAAACTGTACTCTGTAGTAATTCCAGAATGAGACATTCTCTGAAAACCCTAGAAGATAGCTACTTCTTTAAAAACACAACATTTATTAAAAAGAAAGCTTTTGCCCCTTAGATTAATAAGAGCTGCAAAATAATTCTGTACTTATTTATAAACACAGTGACTATGAAAATTAAAATGTCCCTTTTTTAACTATCAGTTCAGTTCAGTCGCTCAGTCGTGTCCAACTCTGTGACCCCATGAACCACAGAACGCCAGGCCTCCCTGTCCATCACCAACTCCCAGAGTCCACCCAACTCATGTCCATTGAGTAGGTGATGCCATCCAACCATCTCATCCTCTGTCGTCCCCTTCTGCCCTGAATCTTTCCCAGCATCAGGGTCTTTTCCAGTGAGTCAACTCTTCGCATGAGATGGCCAAAGTATTGGAGTTTCAGCTTCACCATCAGTCCTTCCAATGAACACCCAGGACTGATCTCCTTTAGGATGGACTGGTTGGATCTCCTTGCAGTCCAAGGGACTCTCAAGAGTCTTCTCCAGCACCACAGTTCAAAAGCACCAATTCTTCGGCCCTCAGCTTTCTTTATAGTCCAACTCTCACATCCACACATGACCACTGGAAAAACCATAGCCTTGACTAGACGGACCTTTCTTGGCAAAATAATGTCTCTGCTTTTTAACATGCTGTCTAGGTTGGTCATAACTTTCCTTTGAAGGAGTAAGTGTCTTTTAATTGCATGGCTGCAGTCACCATCTGCAATGATTTTGGAGCCCAGAAAAATAAAGTCAGCCACTATTTCCCCTCTATCTGTCATGAAGTGATGGGACCGGATGCCATGATCTTAGTTTTCTGAATGTTGAGTTTAAGCCAACTTTTTCACTCTCCTCTTTCACTTTCACCAGGAGGCTCTTTAGTTCTTCTTCACTTTCTGCCATAAGGGTAGTGTCATCTGCATATCACAGGTTATTGATATTTCTCCCAGCAATTTTGATTCCAGCTTGTGCTTTCTCCAGCTCAGCATTTCTCTTGATGTACTCTGCATGTAAGTTAAATAAGTAGGGTGACAATATACAGCCTTGACATACTCCTTTTCCTATTTGGAACCAGTCTGTTGTTCCATGTCCAGTTCTAACTGTTGCTTCCTGACCTGCATACAGGTTTCTCAAGAGGCAGGTCAGGTAGTCTTGGTATTACCATCTCTTTCAGAATTTTCCACAGTTTATTGTGACCCACACAGTCAAAGGTTTGGCATTGATTTTAATATTAATATAAAACTCTGTATTTTAAATAATTTCATTCTGCCTAATTCCCAATATAATGCACTCAACAACAGGTATAATATTCAAAAGGATTTTCTTTAGCATCTCCAAAATATGAGGAGTGTATATGATCTAGGGCACATAACCATCAGGTTCACCTGGTGTTATAATACAGTATTTTTCAACATAAATCATTCCTAACTCTTCAGCCAATCATAATTGACAACCTGCATTTCCAACTGCTGGACCTTTCAACCTGGATATCTCAACTGATAAATCAAATTTAACACATCAAAAAATGACCTCACGATAATACTTCCCACATCCTTTCTCTTCTTTCTCCCCTGCTTCTCATCTTGACTTATGTTACAAATCAATCCACTCTCCCAAACTATATATTGCTGTATTTTTAAGGTTAAAAAAATTACACATTGTTCAACCTAGTGGAAACTTCTCATCAGTACCTCTTAGTCCTCTATTCTGTTTATCTCATATCCAATTGGTCAAAAAGCCTCAACAATTCAAAATTCCTTTTATTTAATCTTTTCCTTTCCCACTGTTAATATCCTTCCTTATCATGTCCTGTAGTAATTCCTGCTCTCCTATTTCCTGTATCTGTAGTAACACTTCCCCAAACAGCTATGCCTGAACTGCATCTCAAAAACTGAAATGGTCCCATTGCATATAGAATAAAATCCAAACCACTGACATGACATTCAGTAAAGCATTCAATTCTTTCAGCAAAGAACTGAATTCTTTTCCACTCTTCACAAGACCATTTGTCACTTCCTAAACACATCAAATGCATACTTTCAAGCCTCTATCCCTTTGATTATGCTCTTCCTGTCACCTGAAATATACTTACTGTCTGCCTTTGGAAATTCATGCCATTCATCATATGCCTATCACAAGTGCCATCTCCTTGAACCTCTGGTCATAATTAATCTTCTTCTATCATGCTCCAGCTTACTTCTCATACTATTTTTTCATACTATTTTTTTTTGATATTTTGTCTTATTATAGTTACACACAATGGTGTGGTCACTCATCTAGAGCCAGACATCCCAGAGTGTGAAGTCAAGCGGGCCTTAGGACCACAGACAAAGCTAGTGGAAGTGATGGAATTACAGCTGAACTACTTAAAAATCCTAAAAGATGCTGCTGCTAAAGTGCTGCACTCAATATGTCAGCAAATTTGGAAAATTCAGCAATGACCACAGGACTAGAAAAGGTCAGTTTTCATTCCAATCCCAAAGAAGAGAAATGGCAAATAAAGTTTAAACTACCATATGATTGTACTCATTTCACATGCTAGCAAGGTTAATGCTAAAAATCCTTCAAGCTAGGCTTCAACAGTACATGAACCAAGAACTTCCAGATGTAAAAACTGGATTTAGAAAAGGCAGAAGAACCACAGATGAAATTGCCAACATGCGTTGGATCACAGAGATAGCAAAGGAATTCTAGAAAAACATGTACTTCTGCTTCACTGACTATGCTAAAGCCTTTGACTGTGTGGATCACAACAAACTGGAAAATTCTGAAAGAGATGGAAATAGCAGACCACCTTACCTGCCTCCTGATCAATGTATATGCAGGTCAAGAAGCGTCAGTTAGAACCAGACATAGAAAAATGGACTGATTCCAAATTGGGAAAGGAGTACGTCAAGGCTATATATTGTCACCCTGCTTATTTAACTTCTATGCAGAGTACGTCAAGCAAAATGCTGGGCTACATGAAGCACAAGCTGGAATCAAGATTGTCACGAGACATACCAACAACTTCAGATATGAAGATGATACCACCCTAATGGCAGAAAGTGAAGAGGCACTAAAGAGTCTCTTGATGAGAGTCAAAGAGGAGAGTGAAAAAGCTGGCTTGAAACTCAACATTACAAACATAAAGGCCATGGCATCTGGTCCCATCACTTCATAGCAACTAGGGAAACAATGGAAACAGTGACAGACTTTCTTTTCTCGGACTTCAAAATCACTGTGGATGGTGACTGCAGTCATGAAATTAAAAAGACGCTTGCTCCTTGGAAGAAAAGCTATGACAAACCTCAACAGTGAATTAAAAATCAGAGACATCACTTTGCCGACAAAGGTCTGTATAGTCAGGCTTCCCTGGTAGTTCAGATGGTAAAGAATCCACCTACAATGCAGAAGATCCTGGTTTGATTCCTGGGTTGGGAGGTTCTCCTGGAGAAGGGATAGGCTTCCCACTCCAGTATTCTTGGGTTTCCCTGGTGGCTCAAATGATAAAGAATCCACCTTCAGTGTGGGAGACCTGGGTTCAATCCCTGGGTTGGGAAGATCCCCTGAGGAGGGCATATCAACCCACTCTAGTATCCTTG
Organism: Okapia johnstoni; assembly: GCA_024291935.2. Lineage (NCBI taxonomy): Eukaryota > Metazoa > Chordata > Mammalia > Artiodactyla > Giraffidae > Okapia > Okapia johnstoni. The sequence continues at coordinate 76,506,707 of CM044316.1, read as the reverse complement.
CCTGGAGAATCCCCATGGACAGAGGAGCCTGGTGGGCTACAGTTCATGTGGTCGCAGAGTCAGAGATGGTGTATTAAAAATCAGAGACATCACTTTGCCGACAAAGGTCTGTATAGTCAAAGCTATGGTTTTTCAGGTAGTCTGTACAGATGTGAGAATGAACCATAAAGAAGGCTGAGCACTGAAGAATTAATGCTTTCAAATTGTGGTGCTAGAGAAAACTCTTGGGAGTCAGATCAAATTAATCAATCCTAAAGGAAATCAACACTGCATATTCAACAGAAGGACTAATGCTGAAGCTCCAATACTTTGGCCACCTGATGAGAAGAGCCGACTCATTGGAAAAGACCCTGATGCTGGGAAAGACTGAGGGCAAGAGGAGAAGGGGGCAACAGAGGATGAGATGGTTGGTTGGATGGCATCACCAACTCAATGGACATGAGCTTGAGCAAAATACTGGAGATAGGGAAGGACAGGGAAGCCTGGCATGCTGAAGTCCATGGGGTCACAGAGAGTTGGACACAACTTAGCTACTGAATAACAACAATATAGTTAGTCATTTTCATATCTATTTTCTCCATTAGATTTGAAAAGTACTTGAGGATACTGGGACATTTTAGTAATCTTCACAGTTCTCTACTCTAGCACTTGGCACAATAGTAGGCACTGACAGGTGGGAGGCTAAGAAAAACAAATTTGTCAAAAATTCCTGCCTACACTGAACTTTTCAAGTCATAATCCCTGACTGGAATTCACATGGTGAATGCCTTGCATTCTCCCATTCAAGCTATTTCCTCAACCTGCACTGTCCTCCCACCTCCATTCTAGAGATCTTTTATCACTCTTCCCTGCAGGGAACTCCATGCCTCCTGGCAGAGCCCAAATTCCACCTCCTCAATGGCAACTCCTAAAGACCATTCTGCCCCAAGTGATAGTTTAATCTAAAAATCATCTAGTATATGATGCCTTGTAGTCACATCCGTTTTCCTAGTAGAAAAACTGAGCAGAGATATTATTTTCCTCATCTGAATACCCCAACCTCTCCTGCTCTGAACTCCTACGATATTGGCAATCTATACAAACTGCTGACACTCAAAGATGCTGATACATCCGGCACCCATCCCATTCAGGAAAATCACTCAACACTCACACCACCCTCTGGCTACTGTTTCTCCCCCACTTCCAACAACACAGCTCCTCAGGAAGCTTTCATTTTCTTTGAAGAATGTAGCCTAGTCAATACTGGTCATAACACAGCACAGGGTACAAGCAGGGTTTTTCACACTGAAAGTAAGAATCATTCGTCTTCTGAAGGTAAAAGCTACCAGATGCAAGATTGTTCATTATGCTTGCTAGGTTTTCCACTACTTGTTAGAGCCAGTCTGTAATAAGAAAGAATGAAGGTGACAGGATGGAACTGAAGATTCATGACAACATTTAAATCCCTACTGCAGTTATCTCTGAGATCCCCTACTCTTCCTTTAATTTACCTATTCATCTCGCCCTTCTATTAACCTCTAGCCCAGTTTTTTGGTCTCCAGGTCCTTTGACATATTTAAAAAATTACTTGACCCCCAAGAAATGTGTTCATGTAAGTTGTTTCTATAAATATGACTAACAGAAATTGAAACTGAGAAAATTTTAAATCAATAGTAAACATGTGAAATGAACACATAATAGTGTCACGTGAGTGTATGCTCCTCGGTTCTTGTCTCGTCACAACAAAGATTTGGAGTGACGATCGTTACTACTGTCAATATAAAACATATTCCTTATGTAAGACAATTTCCAAAAGAATATTTAGTGAAAAGAGTAGCATTATTTTAATAGCTAACTTAGGAGAGCTGGATTCTCATATCTGTTTCTGAATTCAATCAGCTATTTATCATTTTGGTTCACAGGTTATGAAAACGGCTATTCAATGTAGCTACTTAAAAGTTAAAATGTAGAATCTAACCACACCGAGAAATGTTCCATACACTGCTATTAAAATCCACTGGTATACCATTTATTCATGTACATTTTGTAGCATCATGAACTAGCCACTTGGCAATATTGGTTCACTGAGTTATGAAGATCTTCCAAATGTTAAAATGTCTTATTTTATAATATCAAAATATCATGTTCTTTGTATGACAACTACACAGTTGGCTTGGGTTGTTTAAACTGCCTATCTCCCCTTTGGGCTTCCCTGGTGGCTCAGATGGTAAAGCGTCTGTCTGCAATGCGGGAGACCCAGGTTCGATCCTTGGGTTGGGAAGATCCCCTGGAGAAGGAAATGGCAACCCACTCCAGTACTCTTGCCTGGAAAATTCCATGGTCGGAGGAGCCTAGTAGGCTACAGTCCATGGGGTCGCAAAGAGTCGGACACGACTAAGCGACTTCACTTTCACTTTCACATCTCCCCTTTGACTTCACTTTCACTTTCACATCTCCCCTTTGCCTCGCTCCTAGGAGATAACCTCAAAGCACTTGAAAATCCTGTCCAGTTAAGACTTATCTTTGTTTACTGAGAACCTTGGACCATGCCAGATCATTTATACTAATACTAGTTGCAGTGGAGGACTTCGTTCACCTCTGAAGTCAAACAGATGGAGTAAAAAAGGTCAGCCACAAGGGGGCATAAGGCCTACATGACTAAACCTCAATAAAAATTTTAAACATCAAGGGTCAGGTGAGCTTTCCTGATCAGCAATACTGCATACATATTGTCCCACACTGTTACCAGGAGAATTAAGGACTGTCAGTCTGACTCCACTGTGCAAGAACAACCAGAAGCTTGCAAATTAGTCTCTCCTGGATTCTGACCTACGCACTTTCTTAGCTGATTGTAATCTGTGTCCTTTTGCTATACGAAATTGTTACAGTGAGTGCAACAGCTTTGCCAAGTTCTGTTGGTCCTCCTAGAAAATCACTGAATCTGAGGGTGGTTTTAAGAACCTTCAACAACCACCACCAATATAACATGGGTGTCACAAATCTCTTCAGATAGTAAGTGAACTATGAAGGAAAAGTGGCACTGCTTTCAAAAAACTGACCTGACCCTGGGTTTGGTAGGTTTTCTTCAAGAAATACAAAGCACCTCATGTGCATATTATACATGTTTTCTTGCTGACCACAGTTATGTTCTAGAGTTCAGCATAAAGGTTTTAATTTTTGTTTTGTTTTAGTAAGATGTCATGTCGTTGCTAATTCTAGCTATTATAATTGCATATGTGAAGAATATATTGTAGTTTATGGGTTGGCTAGCATTTCAAATAAATGGTATACTTAAACACTGACCTGAAATTTTTGGAGATGCCTGTCAACTGACATTTTTTCTTAGCCCAAGAAAAGAGTTTGAATTATTAACATTAGATGTATTTTAAATATATTAGGTATTTAAATATAAGCATGCCAGTTTATCTTGGAGCATGAGACGAATTCTTCACTAATGATTTCTCTCTTTGGAAACAAGCTGCAAAAATATCTCTTAAACTATACACAGTCTGTAAAGGAGTAGAGCATATAAAGGTATATGAAGCTTACAGTATGTAATGTTTCATTCAAATTGTTATATTTTGAAAAAATGCTAAACAGTTTAATGGTGCCATAAGAAATCTCTGCCCAGAAAAAAGATACTCATCAAAAAGGCATTTAAGTATTTAGAAAGCTCTCAAACTTACAGTGCAGATAACAAGGTTTCCAAAATTCTAATGTTTACTTGAACGCTCAAATTCTGCCTGAAAGCACTAAACACTGTCAACTGCTTTCCTTAAAGTAAGAGGCTCACTTTGTTCTTTTCCCAAAAAAAATTTCTATCAAATACTCAAGTTTGACTAACCAGTTTGTCTGTCAGTCATTCTTTATAGTAAGATAGTGTGCCATAAAAGAACCGGCCAGTTAGCTCCAACTCAAATAACCACACAACTGCTTTTCAAGACAGTGTACTTAGGGATGCAGCATTATGAGTTTTGCATTTTATCACAGTAAATATTGAAAAGCCATATGGTTGAACTTCCTTGGTGGTCCAGTGGTTAAGAATCCTGCCAATGCAGGGGACACAGATTCCATCCCTGGTCTGCACCTAAGTCCTGCACCACAACTACTGAAGCCCCACATGCCCTAACTACTGAAGCCCCTCAGCACAATTACTGAAGCCCTGTGCGCCCCAACTATCAAAGCCCCCAGCACCCCAACTACTGAAGCCCACTGTGCCCCAACTACTGAAGCCCAAGCCCACTGTGCCCCAACTACTGAAGCCCAAGTAGCATACCAACTACTGAAGCCCCGCGCCTCAACTACTGAAGCCCAAGCTCCTAGAGCCCCATGTGCTGCAACAGAAGCTCTACCACAATGAGAAGTCCATGCACCACAAATTGCCAGTAGCCCCTGCTCACAACTAGAGAAAGCCCACACACAGGAAGAAAAATCAGTGCTGCGAAAAATAAAAAGACATGCACTCAGGATTGCAAATTCATAAAACTAATAATTTTCACTGCTCCAAAGACATTCTTAATTGAAACTGTTTTTTTTTTTTCTTTACAACTGTATGGTAGTGATGAAATCTAGTAGTTTGGTGACACTACGTTTATTTATACTGAAGGTACAGAAATACTGCTTTGCACCATCAGTGCAAATGTCAAAAAAGTAAAAATGGCAAATAATGGCTTAGTGTTATGAAAACCTTTACAGAACTCCAAAGGGTCTCAAAGAAGCACAAGATTTGAAGTCAATATCCTAGTCAAAGTAGACTACAAGAGTCTATTCTAGGGAAGCTATTCTAACCTAAACCATCTGAGCTAAGCCTGTCTGTCATTTTTTATATGTAAGACAAGGCCACTGTCAATATTATGACCAAAAATTTAATTCTTCCCTCTCTATATCTTTACGTTAAGCTCACCCAGCCTCTATTAGTTACGAAGTTGGGGTTGTCATCGTTTGTATATAAGATCAACTCTGTTACAAAGCACCCTATTTCCAAATATTTTATTAATTCAAACATAAATTTTATTGATGTTTCCGATTTTTTTAACTTTTGAGCTTTGAAATCTTTCTTCTACTTATTAATATTTTAATGATCAATTCTATTGTCTTTAGATTACTGATTTTTCTTCAGTTGACTCACAGGCTTGAAATCATTTAAAATTCCCTAGTTTCTACTTGATGTGTGCTACATTCTTTCTTTACCTTTGAAATAGTTTCAGCAATTATTTAGGGTTGTTTTATGGATGACTCTAAATAATGCACAAAGAAATGAACTTCAAATCAGCCAACCATTTACTGACGTTCAAAATCAATAAGCTCATTGACATGACTTGCTACCGTGAGTAATCCAAGCCCTTCCTCCAGTCAAAACATTACACATATGCCCTTTCTCTTCTTCCCCCTAAAGACTTCCTTCCAAATCACACAACCAACAGCACATCTTTCAACCACTTCATGCACACCAATTCTAGAAAAGGACCCTATGACATATAAAAACTGAATATACAATGAAAGACATACTACAAAAAGTGTTCATTAACAGATTCCCAAACAAAATATACAAAACAAGTGCCAGAGAAATTAAATAATTATTTTTAAATCAAACTTAGGTTTACATATAAATCTTAATACATGATAATCCAGGCTTGAGAGCCAAAAAAGAAAGAAAAATACAAAGACTGAGATTTGACAGCACAAAAACTTCAAATGTCAAAATAAAAAGCAAAATTTTAAATGCACACATGTGCTCATATAACACCCTCAAGGACCATTATTATAGCTGTTTACAATACCACAAGGCTAGATAAAACTTATTTAATAACTAGAGATCTGATTAAATTATGTACATCCAACAGAAAGCTATTCAACTACTTAAAAAAAAATAGTCCAAATATACACAAATACAAAATCTCCTCAATGAGTCCTATTCTGACCACCTTAATTAAAATTTGCACACTCCCTTCTGGCACTATCAGTACCCCTTAATCTTGTCCAATATCATCTTTTTTTTCAATCATGGCACTTACCTCCTCCAGTATTTTATATAATTTATGTTTATGTCTTTCCCCCAGGAAAATAAAACCTCCAAAAAACAAAGTATCTTCATCTATTCATTTATTTATCTTAATCATCTAGAACACTGCCTGGTATAAGACAGGTTCTAAAAAGTTTATCTGTTAAATAAATATCCAAAAAAACTGATACAGTTGATCTTAGAAAGTTTAACTAGAGAACTGAAAGTCAATGGTAGAAGGGAATTTTGTTTTTTTTTTTGGTAACTAAAGAGTAATTTTTTATACATACTGCAAAATAAAACAAAGATGCACTATAAAAGTGCAGGAGAAAAACTTGGCTCTTGGAGAGACTAATAACTTGGAGAAATTCTAAAAACACTGATCAAAAGAAGAAAAATGTTACAAACTATCAATCTCAGACGCACAGGTGAATAAATTTGACATTAATAAATAGACTAATTAATCTAAGAAAAATATGTGAAAAGATAAAGCTGGAATTTAGTCATAAAATTGGAATGATTAAAAAGTAACTGAATTTACAGAATTAAGAACTAAATATATAAGAGTAACAGCAGATTAGGTATATTTTTAAAAACCTAATAAATGGGCAATTGCTATAGAAAGCACCTTTACTGAAGCATTAAGAAGAAAAAAAGGAGAGACTATAGAGAAAAGAGCATATCAAATAATGGGATCATTTTTTCCAATGTGTTGGAGAAGACTCTTCAGAGTCCCTTGGACTGCAAGGAGATCCAACCAGTCAATCCTAAAGGAAATCAACCCTGAGTATTCATTGGAAGGACTGATGCTGAAGCTGAAGTTCCAACACTCTGGCCACCTGATGTGAAGAGCTGACTCTCTGGAAAAGACCCTGATGCTGGGAAAGATTGAGGGCAGGAGGAGAAGGGGATGACGCCAAAGGATGGGATGGTTGGATGGCATCACCAACTCAATGGACATGAGTTTGAGCAAGCTCCAGGAGATGGTGAAGGACATGGGAGCCTGGCCATGTTGCAATCCATGGGGTCGCAAAGAGTCAGACATGACAGAGCGACTGGACAACAACAAAGTGGCAGCTGAGGAAGAGAATGGAGCAAAGGCAAAATCTGAAAAGAAAAGGGACAAGAATTTCCCGAATCTAATGAAAGGTATCAACTCCAAGATGAGAGACAGAGGAAGGGAAGGAGGGAGAGAAAGAGAGAAAACAAAACAGACAGGAAGAAAGAAAGAGAAAGAAGGAAAGACAGAAAGAAGGAAAGACAGGTGCCTGCCTCACCTAGGTATTACACATTACAGAAGAGATGCTAAAAACCAAAGACAAGGCTACATTTTAATAGCTAACAAAACAAAAAGGCAGTATCTTCAAAGAAATAATAAAAATCCTTGCTGACTTTGCAACAGAAATACTGGAAACCAGAGAGAATGGAATATCTTCACAGCTTTGAAGGAAAGTAACTGCAAACCTAGAATTTTATGCCCAAAAACAATATCCTTCAAAAACCAAAATGAACATGTTCTTAGATAAACAGAAAGCAAATTTGCTGGCAGTTGATATTTAGGAAAGGAAATACTCAAAGAGTTCTACAGGAAAACAAAAAAAAGGCTCCCATAGAAAAACACAGAAATGCAGTATAAAGTAAAAACAGTAAATAAATATATAGATAAATCTAAATAAATACCAATCATATAAAGCAATACTATTTAATGAGTACTGAAGCATAAATGAAAATTAAGGACATTAATGTAAAAAACAGCAGCAGTATAAGTAGCGTTACAGTGTTCAAAGTTCTTAGCATTGTTAAGGAAGTGGTAAAAGTAAGTATTTTGTGTAGACTGCAATAAGTCAGTGATAAGTATTGTAATCTCTAGGGCAACCACTAAAAGATCAAGATTGTCAGAAAGGATAAAAAATAAAACACAAGAGATATATCTTAAATGAAAGACTATAGGGAAGTTGATTGTGAAAGGACAGAAAAAGTTATACCATGCTAGCACCAATCAAACAAAAAATTACGCCAGACAAGCTAGATTTTAAGTATTAATACAGATAATAAGGGGCATTTCATAATAATTTAAGGACCAATTCACCAGGAATTTAAGCTAAGCTGATGAGGCATATACCCAATAACATAACATCAAAATATAAACCACAGTAGGTTGGGAAACTTGAACATGCTTCTCTTAATGGTTGATAAAAGAAGCAAACACAAGAAAACAAAACATTAAACATAAAAAGATATGACCAAGATTCATAAATATAATGTAATGACCTACACAGAAGCAACATCCAATAATAAAAAAATAAATATTATTTTCAAGTGAACATGCAACATGTGTCAAAACTGCTACGTGCTGAATCAAAAAGGAAGACCCATTTCAAAGGACTGAAATCATTCAGAACAATGCTCTCAGGACTGATATTAAGAAATCATTAGACCAAAAAAAAAAAAAAAAAACCAATTAAAAAAAAAACAGCACTACTATTTGGGAATTGAGCAACATACCTCTTAACTATTAATCAAAGGAGAAATCACAATGGAAAACAAAGTATTTAAGTGAATGATAATGAAGATAAGACATATAAAAAGCTGTGACATACAGCCAAAGCTATACTTAAGAATTAAATCTGTAGCCCTAAATGCATAAATGCTTATATCAAAAAAGGAGAATGACAATAATTATTGAAGTATTTACCTTGAGAAATCAGTGAAAGAACAAAAAGTTAAATTCAAAAAGGCAAGAAATAGAAATGAACAGAATTAATGAAATCAAGAACAAAGGTACAACAAAACTTCAGAACACAAATCAAAAGTTGGTTTCTGGAAAGATTAACAAAACTGTTAATTCTAGCAAAACTAATCAAAAGAAGTCATAAATTGTCACTTTCAGTCATGAAAAGGAAATCCTAGGTTCTGCTACACTCTCATTTATCAAGACTTACTGCAAAAACAAAGTAAAAAAAAGGAATAGAAATGAGATGTGAGTAATAGGCTCACACACAGACTGCCATTAATTTATGACAATAATAAACATGAAGAATATGGTGTTCAGTTAATGTTGCTGGATCGATGGACATCAATATTTTTAAAAGGAGGAGGGGGAATGGCAGGTCAGGCAAGGAGGAAGGAGAAGGAGGAACATGGAGGAGGATGAAGCAATATACAAAATTGAGATCTATAAGATGTATATCTAACAAAAGACTCACAGCCAGGAAAAAGAACAACTCGAAATTAGGAAAGAGAAAGAAAAGCCAACAGTAAAAAATGGTAAAGGACCTGAACAGCCAATTTATGGAGCTTATCCAAACAAGTCAATCAATACGAAAAGATACACACCATTATTATTCATTACATCTGGAAGACTCCAATTAAAACCACAAGGGTTATTTCATCACACGCCCACCAAAATACTTTGTTACTGAGATGTAAATTGGGATAAGCACTTTGCAAAACTATTTATTATCAAATGAACATCCTATGACTAGCAAATCTAATCCTAACTACATAAATATACTGACAAAAAAATACAATAAAAATTCATAGCAGTACTATTTGTAATAGACAAAACTGGATACACCCTGTCATGTCTATCTGTAGCAGAAAAGATAATACACAGGTTAGTCAGTGTTAACAAATACAAGCAAAGAAAGAGCGAAAGATTGTACAAGCAACAACATGGATATATTTCATAAACGTAACAAAGTTAATTAAGTAACACAAAAGAACGCATATTATATGACTCAATTTATAGAAAACTCAATTTCTAGAAAATTTTAAAACCCAAAAATAATCTACAGTGTAAGCAGTTAGTATTGCATTTATCTTGTGGACAAGTGGGCTTCCCTATTGCTCAGCTGGTAAAAAATCCACCTGCAATGCTGGAGACCCTGGCTTGATTCCTGGGTCCAGAAAATCTGCTCAAGAAGGGATAGGCTACCCCCTGTAGTATTCTTGGGCTTCCCCGGTGGTTCAAATGGTAAAGAACCACCTGCAGTGTGGGAGACCTGGGTTCCATTCCTGGGATGGGAAGATCTCCTGGAGAAGGGAACAGCTACCCACTCCAGTATTCCTGCCTGGAGAATTCCATGGACTGTATAGCCCTTACGGTCACAAAGAGTCAGACATGATTGAGCGACTTTCACTTTGGAGAAGTGATACGGGTATTAGACTGGGACACAAAAGACTTCTGGATGCTGGTAACAGATTTATTAGCAAATATTATCAGCAAATAATAGCAAAAATTAATATGTATTAATACATATCATGCATATATAATACCTACTAATTAGTTCAGTTGCTCAGTCGTGTCCAACTCTTTGCGACCCCAGGAATTGCAGCACGCCAGGCCTCTCTGTCCATCACCAACTCCTGAAGTTTACCCAAACCCATGTCCATCGAGTCAGTGATGCCATCCAACCATCTCATCCTCTGTCGTCCCCTTCTCCTCCTGCCCCCAATCCTTCCCAGCATTAGGGTCTTTTCCAATGAGTCAACTCTTCGCATGAGGTGGCCAAAGTATTGGAGTTTCAACCTTAACATGAGTCCTTCCAATGAACACCCAGGACTCATCTCCTTTAGGATGAACTGATTGGATCTCCTTGCAGTCCAAGGGACTCTCAAGAGTCTTCTACAACACCACAGTTGAAAAGCATCAATTCTTCGGCGCTCAGCTTTCTTCACCGTCCAACTCTCACATCCACACATGACCACTGGAAAAACCACAGCCTTGACTAGACGGACCTTTGTTGGCAAAGTAATGTTTCTGCTTTTCAATATGTTATCTAGGTTGGCCATAACCTTCCTTCCAAGGAGTAAGCGTCTTTTAATTTCATGGCTGCAATCACCATCTGCAGTGATTTTGGAGCCCAAAAAAATAAAGTCTGACACTGTTTCCACTGTTTCCCCATCTATTTCCCATGAAGTGATGGGACCAGATGCCGTGATCTTAGTTTTCTGAACGTTGAGCTTTAAGCCAACTTTTTCACTCTCCTCTTTCACTTTCATCAAGAGGCTCTTTAGTTCTTCTTCACTTTCTGCCATAAGGGTGGTGTCATCTGCATATCTGAGGTTATTGATATTTCTCCTGGCAATCTTGATTCCAGCTTGTGTTTCTTCCAGCCCAGCGTTTCTCATGAGGTACTCTGCATATAAGTTAAATAAGCAGGGTGACAATATACAGCCTTGATGTACTCCTTTTCCTATTCGGAGCCAGTCTGTTGTTCCATGTCCAGTTCTAACTGTTGCTTCCTGACCTGCATGCAGGTTTCTCAAGAGACAGGTCAGATGGTCTGGTATTCCCATCTCTTTCAGAATTTTCCACAGTTTATTGTAATCCACACAGTAATAACACTGCTAAAATTCATTGAGATGAAAACTTACAATGCTATACTATATGTGCATTATACTTCAATAAAAAGCATACATTAAAAAAGTAATCTGAAATACAGAAAAATCCTTCACACTAAAACTTTGATTTTAATATTAAAGGGGCACATGCTTAAATACACATTTATACACAAACAATATTATGTAGTCAAAATTAAACCTACATTATATACCTCATACCAGTATACTGTACAACTGTCCAGCCTACTGCTGCCTGCCCCCTCATCTATTATATTATCTTGGACTTAAACTATCTAGGTTGTCTAGATTGGTCAACCTAGACAGCATACTAAAAAAAAAAGCAGAGACATGACTTTGCCAACAAATGTCCATCTAGTCAAGGCTATGGTTTTTCCAGTGGTCATATGTGGACATGAGAGTTGGACTATAAAGAAAGTTGAGTGCCGAAGAATTCATGCTTTTGAACTGTGGTGTTGGAGAAGACTCTTGAGAGTCCCTGGTTCTGCAAGGAGATCCAACCATTCCATCCGAAAGGAGATCAGTCCTGGGTGTTCATTGGAAGGACTGATGTTGAAGCTGAAACTCCAATACTTTGGCCACCTGATGTGAAGAGCTGACTCATTGGAAAAGACCCTGATGCTGGGAAAGATTGAAGGCAGGAGGAGAAGGGGACGACAGAGGATGAGATGGCTGGATGGCATCACCGACTCGATGGACATGGGTTTGGGTGGACTCAGGGAGTTGGTGATGGACAGGGAGGCCTAGCGTGCTGCGGTACATGGGGTCACAAAGAGTTGGACACGACTGAGTGACTGAACTGAACTGGACTTAAACTCCCTTAACCCTCAATACCACCAAATGTTTGCACATGTCAAGACTGTGGTAAGTTTTGCAAATTTACATTAGGTTCTGCTCAACAGTCAGTCCCAGCAGCTGAGTCAATGGATGACACAGAGCCAGGCTCTAGCCCTATATCACCTGTCGTCTTCCTGTGACTAACAGCTTATGACAACTAAGGTCAGAGATTTGATGGGAATACATGTTTCTGCCTCTTTGGCATGTTTATTTTTATACCTCTCAAGATTTTGTTACCATTTTTCTTATCTATTAAGTGTAAACTTCAATCATTTGTCTATCACTTTTAAGTTTTTTCAATAATAAAAATGTGAATACTTTAAACTCTTCACTTAGAAAGCTCTTCCACCTCCAAATTACTGTAGGCATTATTTTAAAACTCAGTTTTAACTTTCTTAGGAAAAAAGTAAGTAAAAGTGTAGATGTTATCTCAAAAATAACTGCATGATTTTACCTCAAGTGTTCTATCTTGTTTATATTATATTTGTATCATTAATAATTAGGATAAACTTTCCTGTTAAGGAGACTTCCTCTTAACCCTGTGAATCTTAATGAGTAACACTAAAAAATATATTTACTCTTGCTTCACTGTTATCTTATCCTGGCCACATATTGTAGTATATACAAAGGGAAAAAAATTACATGAAAAGCTGCTGCTTTGACTTAACATTAACAAGCCATTCACTTACGTACTTAATTCATTTACTATTTCAGTATTTAAACAGGTTTCTGGTTTCTATGACAATTCACATCAGTGTCACCAGCTCCCAAGAGATATCAAATGTTTACCTTCTGTAAGAACCACATACAAACCTTATGTATAAATGTTTTACTAAAGCTTTTTTTAATAATTATAAAACATCAATGTCACTGGGAATTAAATTGAAAAGGAGAAAAGTTACCGTATTTCACAGAAGGAAAATTAAAGCATGAGGAAATTAAATAAATTTTAGGATTCACTAAAAGCAAACAGAAACTCAACTTTCCCAAAGACTAAACCATGGGTTCTTCCTCTATACTACTGTACCTCCCAGGTAAGCACCAGGTGGATAGAAACCTAGCTACTTGCTATTGCTATGTTTCTCAAAGCATGCTCCACACAGAATAGTCATGAAGCCTGTCCTTAAGTTTAGGAAAAGCAGAGTTAAAAAGGTTTGCTTAGTATATTAAAGACTAAGGAATCTTGTATTATTCACATTCTGTAATTCCAAGAACACAGATCCAAATTATTCAACTGTTAAAAATAATGTCACAGACTATCAATTCCTATAACTGAACAATGCAGTGTGCAATTTACAAAATACTATGGGACGCTTAAACAATAGATTCCTGTTGACTGGTTAGTAATTACCTCCATTTTTTCAAGCTACTTTCTTTCAATGATAAAGTCTCTACCTTAATTCTCTAGGTTTGAGTAAACATATTAACATAAACTGAAAATAAAGCACAACTTGCTATGGATTACATTTGAATAAAAACAATAAAATTCAACCTAAGTGTTTCAAAAGACATCTAAATATTTACTATTAGGAATAAAAATATTCTCAGAAGAACTTTTACTTTGAAAAATTTGTTCCCCTTACTTTGCTATTACCTCGGGCTACCATTCTCTTGAAGAATTTATTCACCGAATTCCCATAAACCAAACTCTTTGACCTCATTAAAACTTTTAACCTAAAACCTCTTTAAGCCTCTTCCAGTTTTCAATCAGGCATATAAGGAACTTAGAAGTTGCTACTCTGTCCTAAGAACAAGTAAAAGCTGAACAAACTAAAAAATCAACAATTTGTCTTAGATCCACCAGAGAACTGAAGCCATAAGGCAAACCACTGCCCTCAATATTGAGACAGACAGGCAAATGAAGGGAATCGTATCTTACCTGAGCAGAATCGTCCCAGGGAAGCAGCACTGGAGCAGGGAAACCTGAACTAGGACTGACAAATTACTGGAGGCTCGCTGCGGACAACTCCGAGTTTAACTCCACTGTAAGGCGGGCCCAAGACTCTCAGAAGCTCTACCAGGTCCTCACAGTGAGTATCTGAGAAAACCACCTCATGCTTTGGAAGTGGAAGGGAAAGAAACCATTCTGAAATACACCAGAGCATTCTGTTTTTCTTAACAAGTCCGTCCTCAGGAGAAATTAATTTACCAGAGCTTAACACGCTAGGGTTTTATCAGGAGTCCCAGTGCAGATGAAGGAAGGGAAATACCCAAGTCCAGTGCTCTATAAACATTCTGTTCAACCTAACAGGGTAAAACAAAAACAACTGAGGCGTTGAAGTTCACAATCCAAAGTCACAAGATCCACCAAAAGACTAAGACTTTATCACAGCACTACAGAACACTTCCTCCCCCACCTCCCAGACCTTATAAGCACTACATTATTAAAGGTTTATGTACCACAGTTACCTTTTCCCAGTACATTATGTCCACTTTTCAACAAAAAAAATTACAAAGCATGCTAAAAAGCAAAAAAGACAGTTTGAAGAGAAGAGCAAGTCCCCAAACCAGAGCCAGATATAGCAGGAATGCTAGGATTATCAGATCAGAAATCTTTATTAAAAACTCTAACTGGGGACTTCCCTGGTGGTCTAGTGGTTAAGAATCCGCCTTCCAATCCAAAGGACTAAGATTCTATCCTTGATCAGGGAACTAAGACCCCACATGCCACATGCAACTAAGCCCATTAGCTACAACTACTGAGCCCATGTGCTACAACTACAGAGAAAGCCGTGCTTCAGCAAATATGCCACATGCCACAAGTAAGACAAAAAGCGGCCAGAAATAAATATTTTTTTAAAACTAAGAGTTTCAATGGAAAAAGTAAACAATATGCAAAAATAGAATAACATAAGCAAAAAATGTAAATTATAAAAGAAACAATAAGAAATGTTAGAGATCAAAAACACTAACAGATCTTTAATAGGCTCATTAGTAGACTGGAAACAACTGAGGAAAGAAACTCTGAACTTGAAGATATGACAACAGAAACTTCCAAAACTGAAAAGCAAAGAGAAGAAGAAAAAAAAAAAAAAACTGGAAAAAAAAAGAATATTCAAGAAATTTAGCTGTGAATTTAGCATTTTTAATTTTCCTTTCAGCTTTTCTGAAGGATATACATCACACATCTCATGGGCAATAAAGTACATTCTATGTGTTCATAAGCCAGTCACTTTAAGTAAACAAAAGTACAAAGTAAAATAAAATCACAAAATAATGAACTTCATCAATATAAAATTTGCCACCTACAACATTCCAATTCCTGAATATATTTATAAGTTTATATTTTCAGTTTAAAAAAAGACTTTTGAGAGTTCAAATTTTTAGATTTAGCTGTGAGACAACTACAAAAAATATAACATACATGAAATGGGATTATAAGGAGAAATAAAAGAAAAATGAAAAGTAACATTCAAACTTCTCCAAGCTTGGATAAGGACTGAGAATTTCCCCCAAATTAATGTCAGACATCCAATCACAGATCCAGGCAACTCAGAACACCAAGCAAGATAAACACCAAAAGAATTACACCTCGGCATAGCACAGTCAAACATCAGAAAAATCAAAGACAAACCTAGAGAGTAGCAAAGATTAAAAGTAAGTCCAACTTCTCAGAAACAATGCAAGCAAGAAGAATGAAATATTTAAAGTGCAGAGAGAAACAACCAACCCAGAATCCTGTACCCTGTAAAAATATCCTTCAAAAGTGCGGGAGAAATACTTTCTCAGACAAAAATTGAGGAAATTTGTTCACAATTAATGTTTTGCAAGAAATGTTAAAAACTCTTCAGAGAAAGGAAAAATGATATAATTCCAAAGTCCAGATCAACATAAAGAAAGGAGGAGTATCAGTGAGGGTATAGCTGAAATAATTATTAATAATTAATTATTCTTAATCTACCAAAGTCTGTCCCAAATAACAGCAACAATATATTTGATTAGGTATGCTTATGTACAGATCACAAATGGATGACAGCAATGAAACAAGCGACGGGGGAGGGATTATTAATATTTTGTTATGGGAAAGTACTTGTACTATCTGTGACGCAGGAAAGTATTATTTGAAAGTGGACTTGAAATAGGCATAAATGTGTACTGCAACTTCTAGGGCAAAAACTAAAAGAAGTAAAATGAGAAGTATAACAGACATGCTAAGAAAAGAGTGAAAACAATCATAAATGCTCAATTAAAACCACAAAAGGCAGAAAAAAAATGTGTTGGACATAAACAGAAATAAAAAGAGCAACAAAGAAAACAGCAACAAATATGGCAGATAAATCCAATTATATCAATAATCTTTTTATTTTAATTTTTTTAACACCAAAAACATTTTGTATTGGGGTTTCCCTGGTGGCTCAGACAGTAAAGCATCTCTGCTTGCAATGCGGGAGACCCAGATTCGATCCCTGGGTCAGCAAGATCCCCTGGAGAAGGAAATGGCAATCCACTCCAGTACTCTTGCCTGGAAAATCCCATGGACAGAGGAGCCTGGTAGGCTACATTCCCAGGGGTCGCAAAGAGTCGGACATGACTGAGTGACTTCACATAGCTGATTAACAATGTTATGGTAGTTTCAGGTAAAGAGCGAAGGGACTCAGCCATACAATATCAATAATTACTTTAAATGTCAATAGTTTAATATGCCAGTTAAAAGACAGACTGTCAGAGTAAATCAAAGAACAAGTCTCAACTGTTGCCTACAAGAAAGCAACTTTAAATATAAAGTCACATAAAGAGATGGAGGGGCTTCCCAGAGCCTGCCTGCAATCCGGGAGACCCAGGTTTAATTCCTGGATCAGGAAGATCCCCTGGAGAAGGAAATGGCAACCCACTCCAGTATTCTTGCCTGGAGAATTCCACAGACAGAGGAGCCTGGTGGGCTACATACAGTCCATGGGGTCACAAAGAGTTGGACACGACTGAGTGACTGACTAACACATACACACAAAGAGATGGAGACCTTAAAACTTATTACCAAAAAAAAGCAGGTAAATATGTGTTTAAGAAAAGTAAAGAGAAAGATATATTTTGTTAACACTTATCAAAAAAATTAAAAAAAAAATCCGGAGTAATTACATCAATTTCATACAGAGCAAATGTTAGAGCAAGGAAAATTACTGAGGATAGAAGGACATTACATAATGATACAGGGACCAACATTCCAAGAAGACGTGGCAATCTTTAGTGTTTACATGCCTAACAAAGAGCATCAAAATATTGAGGGGGGAAAAAAACTAATGGAACAGCAATGTGAAACACAGGAATTAAGTTATATTTGGAGACTTCAATGATCCTCTATCAGAAATGGACAGATATAGCAAGCAGAAAATCATCAAGGTCACAGTTGCACTCAACACCATCAATGTAACTAACATCTATAGACTATTTCGTTGAAGAGCAGTTAACACATTCTTCCCAAAGCCCACATGGAACATTCACCAAGACAGACCATCAGTTCAGTTCAGTCACTCAGTCATGTCCAACTCTTTGCGACCCCATGGGCCACAGCATGCCAGGCCTCCCTGTCCATCACCAACTCCTGGAGTTTACCCAAACTCATGTCCATTGAGTCAGTGATGCCATCCAACCATCTCATCCTCTGTCGTGCCCTTCTCCTCCTGCCCTCAATCTTTCTCAGCATCAGGGTCTTTTTAAATGAGTCAGCTCTACACATCAGGTGGCCAAAGTATTGGCGTTTCAGCTTCAACAACAGTCCTTCCAATGAACACCTAGGACTGATCTCCTTTTGGATGGACTGGTTGGATCTCCTTGCAATCCAAGGGACTTTCAAGAGTCTTCTCCAACACCACAGTCCAAAAGCATCAATTCTTTGGCGCTCAGCTTTCTTTACAGTCCAACTCTAGCATGGGCCATAAAAGCCTCTTAACAAGTTTAAAATTAGAGATTATACAACAATGGGATAAAAAAGAAATTAACAGAAACAGCTCAAAAATTCCAAAATGCTTGGCAATTAAACAACACACTTTTGAATAACCAATGCACCAAAGAAGAAATCTCAAGAAATTTAAAATTATTTTTAAGTAAATGAAAATAAATTAAATTTGCAGGATGTAGCATAAGCAGTTCTTAAAAGGAAATTTACAGCATTAACTTCATAAATTAGAAAAGATATGAAATCAGTAGTCTAAGCTTCCATGTTAGGAAACTAGGAAAAAAGCAAATAAACCCAAAGTAAGAAGAAAATAAACATAAATTAGAGCAAAACTCAGTTTTTTGAAATTGAAAATAGGAAATCAATAGAGAAAAATCAATGAATCCAAAAGCTGGTTCTCTAAAAAGACCAATAAAGCTAATATAAATCTCTAACCTGGCTTAGAAAAAAGGAAAGAAGACACAAATTACTAATATCACAAATTAAGGAGAGAACATCTTGACTGATTCTTTGGACATTAAAATAATAGTAAATAAACACTATGAAAAGTTCTACACTCAATTTGATAACCCAGATCAAATGGATCATTGTGAACAACACAATTTGCCAAAACTCACACAAGATCAAACAGATGATATAAATAGGCCTATAGCTACTAAAGAAACTGAATCAAAGTTACTAAAGAAACTGTAGACCAATATCTCATGAACACAGATATAAAACTCTTTAACAAAATGTTAGTAAATCAAATCCAACAATATATTAAAATAATTATACACCATGATAATGTGAGACTTATCCCAAGTATGCAAGGCTCAACAATTGAAAATTAATCAATGTAGTCCACCACATCATCACACTAAAGAAAAAAATCATGAGTATTCAGATGCAGAAAAAATATTTGACAAAATCCAGCATCCATTAATGATGAGAAAATCACTCAAAAATCTAGAAACACAAAGGAACTTCCTTAACTTGATAAAGATCTCACAATTTTAAAGAACTTTACAAAAAACCTACAAGTGACAGCACACTTAAAATGGTGAAAAAACCGGTTTTTCACCATTTTCACTAAGATCCAAAACAAGTCAAGGAAGTCTTTTCACATCACTCCTTGTCAATATTGTACTGGAAGAGTTAATGCTTAGACTAGAAAAGGAACTACAACTCGCACAGTTGGGAAGAAATAAAACTTCACTGTTCACATATGACTTGACTATCCATGAAGAAAATCCAAATGAATCAACAGAAACTCCACTAGAACTAATAAGAGATTTTATTTTAGCAAGACATCAAGACACAATGTTAATATATAGAGGCCAACAACTTTCCTATATACAAGCTATGAACAAGTGGAATTTTAAATTTACAACATATTACCATTTATATTAGCACTACAAAAAATTAAATCTCAGGTATAAATCTAACATGTGCAAGTTCTACATGAGAAAAACTACAAAACTCAAAATCTACGAGGAACTAAATAAATGGAGAGATATTCCATGTACAGAGATAGGTAGACTCGATATTGTTAAAATGTCATTTCTTCCTAACTTGACCTACATTCTAGGGGATCCCATTCAAAACCCCAGCAAGTTATTTTATGGACAGCAACAAACTAATACAAAGTTTAAATGAAGAGGCAAAAATCAACCAGAATTGCCAGCTCAATATTGAAAAAGAAAAACAAAGTCAGAGGACTGACAATATTTGACTTCAAGATTTACTACAAAGCCACAGTAATCAAGACAAGAGTGTACTGGTGAAATAACAGACAAACATATCAATGGAAAACAAAAAGAAAACCCAGGACCAGATCCACACAGATATCGTCAAACTGATACTGGAAAAGGAACAAAGGCAATACAATGGAGCAAAGACAGTCTTTTCAACGAAAACAATGTAGGCAGACTTTATATCCTTCACAAAAATCAACTCAAAAAAGATCACAAAACTAAATATAAAGCATAAAACTATAAAACTCCTGAAAGATAACATAGGTGAAAATCTAAACAACAGTGGATACTGAGATGACTTTCAAGATATAACACCAAAGGCATTAAAAGAAATAATAGGTAAGCTAAACTTCATTATAAATAAAAATTTCTGACCTATGAAAGACAATGTCAGGAGAAGGAGAAGGCAAGCCACAGTCTTGGAAAAAATACCTGCAAAAGACATTTAGCAAAGGACCGACAACTATTAGAATGGCCCAAATCTGGAACACTGACAACCTAAATGCTTGCCTGAATGGTGAGCAACAGGAACTGTCATTCATTGATGGTGGGAATGCAAAATGGTACAGCAACTTTAGACAACACTTATAGGGTTTCCTAAAAACTCAACTATAACCCAGCAGGCTCCTCTGTCCATAGGATTCTCCAGGAAAGAATACTGGAGTGGGTTGCCATGTCCTCCTCCAGGGGACCTTCCAGACCCAGGGATCAAACCAGCATCTCTATGTCTCCTGCATCGGCAGGCAGGTTCTTTACAACTAGCGCCACTGGGAAGCCCCAAAACTAAACATACTCTTTACCATAAAACTGAACAATTATGCTCCTTGGTATTTTCCCAAATGAACTGAAAACCTATCCATATAAAAACGTGTACATGTATGTTTACTGCAGCTTTGTTAAGCCTTAAGTTACCCTACAGAGAAGGCAATGGCACCCCACTCCAGTACTCTTGCCTGGAAAATCCCATGGACGGAGGAGCCTGGTAGGCTGCAGTCCATGGGGTCGCAAAGAATAGGACACGACTGAATGACTTTACTTTCACTTTTCACTTTCATGCATTGGAGAAGGAAATGGCAACCCACTCCAGTATTCTTGCCTGGAGAATCCCAGGGACAGGGGAGCCTGGTGGGCTGCCATCTATGGGGTCACACAGAGTCAGACACTACTGAAGTGACTTAGCAGCAGCAGCAAGTTACCCTACATGCTCATGTGTGCTTAATCACTAAGTCACGTCTGATTCTTTGCAACCCTATGGACTGTAGCCTGCCAGGCTCCTCTGCTCATGGAATTTTCCAGTCACAAATACTGGAGTGGGTTGCCATTTCCTTCTCCAGGAGATCTTCCAAAACCAGGAATTTATACATCTCCTGTATAAACAGGTGGATTCTTTACTGCTAAGCCATGAGCGAAGCCCAGAAGCTGTACTGGTAAAAAATATGGAAGCAAACCAGATGTCCTTCAGTAGGTGAAGGGATAAATAAACTGAGGAACATCCAGACAATACAAAAATATTCAGCACTAGAAAGAGATGAGCTACCAAGCAATGAAGATACATATAGGAACCTTAAAATACATATTATTAAGTATAAGAAACCAAACTGAAAAGGCTATGTACTATAAGATTCCAACTATGTAACATTCTGGAAAAGGTTTAAGGTAAAACCATGAAGATAATTAAAAAAAAAAAAAAACTGCCAAGGGTTGCAAGTGGCGGGATGGGGAGGGAAGAATAGAACAAGCAGTAAAACTATTCCCTGTGCTACTGCATCGTGGACACATGTCATTCACATTTGTCAAAACCCATGAAATGTTCAACACCAAGCATGAATTGTAATATAAACCATGAACTTTGATAAGGATGTGTTAAAGAAGGTTCATCAGTTTCAACAAATGTGCCACTGCGGTGTAGGATGTTGATAGCAGGGGATGATGTACATGTGTACAGGGCATATACAGTAACTCTGTATTTTTTGTTCAATTTTTCCTTGAACTTTAAATTGCTGAAAAAATTAAGTTTATTACCTTAAAAAAAAAGTGAGTTGGAAAAAAAAATGCCCCCCCTTAAGCTTATCTACAAGCATTTACCATTTTATTCAAATAGCATTCCTGTTAATTATCCATCATCTTCAACATTAAATTCAACATTTTTTCTGAAATGCATTCTCCTAGCCCTTATTACAGAGAAGGCAATGGCACCCCACTCCAGTACTCTTGCCTGGAAAATCCCATGGACAGAGGAGCCTGGTAGGCTGCAGTCCATGGGGTCGAGAGCGACTTCACTTTCACTTTTCACTTTCATGCATTGGAGAAGGAAATAGCAACCCACTCCAGGGTTCTTGCCTGGAGAATCCCAGGGACAGCGGAGCCTGGTGGGCTGCCGTCTATGGGGTCGCACAGAGTCAGACCCGACTGAGGTGACTTAGCAGCAGCAGCCCTTATTATCTTGAAAAGATCACTGTTAAAACAATGAAACAAAGGGGTAAAGTGCTAGACAGAACTAACTTGCTGGCTGCCAAGAGACTTCACAGAGTAGCAATACTCAAGGTGACTTCCCCAGGATCTGCTACTCAAATTCAAACTAGTCAAGTTTCAAGAGTGGACTGGATTCCAGGTTGTTGATCCATCCTAACACAGCTCACAAATGACTAATACAGAAACCAATTTTTCTATTAACAAAAAATAAATGCCTTCATACATCTCTTCCCAGCTTACTCCCCCCATCAAGCCTGTTAAATGGGAAGCCAAATTATAATCACAAGATTGTGTACTGAAGAATGCTAATAAGTTTCAAAGCAATGATAAATAGAAAAAAATACTAATCACCATTTTACAGTACCAGTACAACAGAGTAATAACTGATTCAGGTAAAAACCATCAATGATGATTAAAACCCATGGGTATGCATTATTTATTAATTACCTTTAATAGCAAAATATGGTGAATCTACCTAAACCAAGTTTGAACTTACATATGTCATCAATAAGACAACTGACATCATATGTCCTGGACATGATGTACCAATAACTCATGACCAATGGAGTATTCCTGCCAAGAATGTTTAACCTGAATATAATTATGAGAAAACAATCAGACAAATATAAATTGAGATATGTTCTGCAAAACAGCTGTACGAGACTCTTAAAAAAGGTCAGTATTATAGAAGAAAAGTTGGGAGAACAGTTCTAGATTAAAGGAAACTAAAGAGATATAACAATTTAAAAGAATTAATTAAACAAATAGATATAAAGGACATAGGAATAATTGAGGATATGTGAGTATATTCTGAAAGAGATGGGAATACCAGACCACCTGACCTGTCTCTTGAGAAGTCTGTATGCAGGTCAGGAAGCAACAGTTAGAACTGGACATGGAACAACAGACTGGTTCCAAATAGGAAAAGGAGTACGTCAAGGCTGTATATTGTCACCCTGCTTATTTAACTTATATGAAGAGTACATCATGAGAAACGCTGGGCTGGAAGAAACACAAGCTGGAATCAAGATTGCCGGGAGAAATATCAATAACCTGAGATATGCAGATGACACCACCCTTATGGCAGAAAGTGAAAAAGAACTAAAGAGCCTCTTGATGAAAGTGAAAGAGGAGAGTGAAAAAGTTGGTTTAAAGCTCAACGTTCAGAAAACTAAGATCATGGCATCTGGTCCCATCACTTCATGGGAAATAGATGGGGAAACAGTGGAAACAGTGTCAGACTTTATCTTTTGGGGCTCCAAAATCACTGCAGATGGTGATTGCAGCCATGAAATTAAAAGACGCTTACTCCTTGGAAGGAAGGTTATGGCCAACCTAGATAGCATATTTAAAAGCAGAGACATTACTTTGCCAACAAAAGTCCGTCTAGTCAAGGCTATGGTTTTTCCAGTGGTCATGTATGGATGTGAGAGTTGGACAGTGAAGAAGGCTGAGCGCCGAAGAATTGATGCTTTTGAACTGTGGTGCTGGAGAAGATTCTTGAGAGTCCCTTGGACGGCAAGGAGATCCAATCAATCCATCCTAAAAGAGATCAATCCTGGGTGTTCATTGGAAGGTCTGATGTTGAAGCTGAAACTCCAATACTTTGGCCACCTCATGCGAAGCGTTGACTCATTGGAAAAGACCCTAATGCTGGGTAGGATTGGGGGCGGGAGGAGAAGGGGATGACAGAGGATGAGATGGTTGGATGGCATCACCGACTCGATGGACATGGGTTTGGGTAGACTCCAGGAGTTGGTGATGGACAGGGAGGCCCGGCGTGCTGCAGTTCATGGGGTCGCAAAGAGTCGGACACGACTGAGTGACTGCTGAACTGATTGCCCTTATTCTTAGGATATATGAGTATTTAGGAGGAAAATGACATGATCTCTGCAAGTAACTCAGAGATTAGTAAAAACAACATACAATATGTGGATGTATACAAAAAGATAGAAAAATAAGTGCAGCAGAAACAAAGAGGTTTCATCCCTGGGCTCCGATTTCCCTTGAACTTAGATGATCACTGACACAATCACCCTTAATAAATCTCCATTTCCTATGAGTCCATTATGACTGTATCACCTGCTACAACTTCCTCTTTAAACATGTCAATACCACCAACTGGTTACTGTCATGTCTTCTTTAACAGAAAGCATCTTTAATTCATCACATGTTAATTCAACTGATATACTGTGTTTTACTTTTCTAAGAAAACATTTCTTGCCAAGTGTGTGTGATGAGATCACTGTCATTCCTTGAAAAGAAAATTTCTATCATTCTGCATGACCGTCAGTAACATCTCAGCTATGTTCAGAAAAATGAATGAAGTTCATCACACAATCAAGGAAGAGAGAGGGCACTCCACACTGAATAAATAGTAAATGGAGAGACAGAAATTAGCATAGCAAATTGAAGGAATAAACAGTATAGTATTAATAAAAAGTAAATACTGGAGAATAGTGTAAAACACCATAGTATGTCATACTAAAGCTTTAATTTTCCCATCTCAAGCCACTGGGTCAAGAAATCAGTAGGTCTCAATCAGTTTTTTGTTGCTATAGTTGTTGTTTTTAAATAAAGTGAAATAGAACAGAACACTAAACAGTGCTTCCCTTACTACCTGTGAGGCACTCTGTTTCGTTCAACTTTTGTTCATGTAATATGTGTTTGTTTACACATGTGTGCTGGGTCACAAATGTAAAATCTATTTCTTTTGGTGAGTCATGGTCAAAATTAGGTTTGACAGCCACTATTCCCTTAGACAACATAGACTTACAAAAAGGTCTCAGAGAGTGTACAGTAAAATCTGGATTTACAAAATCATGCGGGCAGTAATATAAAGCAGTTTTTCTAACTGCTGGGAGCCTCAAATTCAATTTAGCTACTCTCCACCAGTTTTGTTGTTGTTTTTTTTTCTTTAAGTGGAACAGAACAGAGTTAAAAAGAAAGGAAAATGTATCACAAGCAGCAACTAAAATTTTCGTGGTTTTCTTTGCATTTACACACACACAAGTTGTGTCACAATGTACAATAAATTTCTTAATTTTTACTTAGATGAAATTAGAAAATTTTGAAAGCCATTAAAGGAGTTATTAGTTGGCAGAGAAACGGACAGGAGACAGGGAAAAATTAATGATTACTCCAACAGAACGAAAGAGAAAATGAGGGTTTGAAGCCACAGGAGATTAAAAAAAAAGAATGTTAGATTCTAAAGCAATTTAGGAAATAGAAAAGAACCATCATAAGAGATGATTACACTGGAGTGGAGAAAGGAGAAAAAGGCAAATTAACCAAAATCTATTTTTTTTTTACGTTTTAGAAAAGTAGAAAAAGACAGCATTCTGTAATTTCACACATCTACAAGAGAATGCTGAGGCTCCTTACCATTGCATTTACAACATATGTCTGCTAGCTTTTACATTTCAATTTTTCTTCCACTGTACTCACAGACCCTGCGCCCTAAGCAAATAATACCATTTCCATGAGAGTTAATACTAATTTAATAAAATGTACTATTTCTCCTCAGGACTCTAAGACTTTGTATGATTTCTGACTCTACAATGTTAAATGCTGTATTATCAAATTATATAGAATAGGTCCCTAAAAAACAGTAGCAAAATGAAATGATTAAATATTGTAAATACTATTCACTTTTATAATTATTTCAAAAAAGGATTCATGATGAAAATATTCTGAGGATAATATTCATGTATTCTAGTACTAACTAGAGGATACAGTCCCCTGTAAGTGTTCTTTATTCCTGAATTCCATGAACAGTTAATTTATGTAGTGACTAAAAAAGCAAACATAAATCACATCATTAAGGAATCTTTAATTGCAGGCAATGACAAATGTAGAGAATTCTATACGATTCCAAAGAGCTAATGAAGATTTAAATGTAATTTCTCTTACCACCACCTTATCATTGCTGTGAAAAAGTAAATAAAAACACATACAGTAACAATTGCACTATAGATACCTGGATTAGTTTTCTTAGGTAGAAACTAAAAGGCAGTGAATTACTCCTAAACTCTTATACAATCACTGTTTAACATAGTAATTAGCAATTTCCCCTAAACCCATGCTTAGGCAGTTACCCTAAAGCTCATCGTTATGGGAAAACAACCAAGCTGACTACATATATGCGATGGTGACCTTGTCGTCACTTAAGTGAGATCATGTGTGGAATAATTTCTACACAATTTGCTCAATAAATGAGTAAGGAAACTAACAATGATTTACTTAAAACAAAAACAAAAACCAACTACCTTCTTCTCAAAGAAGATAAAAACTTATAAAAAGAAAAAAAAAGCCTATTATTGCTTCCCATTTAAATATAAAGAGGTATTTATTTAAATATCCCCAAGTGAGTGCCTAAAACAGAGGTATCAAAACTCCTTTCTCTAAGATAATCTTCCAAAATACATAAATATACACATGTATGCACCTAGACATATTCAAATATCTATAGACATATATACTGAACTACTTAAACACTATTCACCATGTCTTTTAGAGGGCTGTTAGTCTATTGATTATCCCTCCCAAAATAAGTTCATTTTTCAGTTGAAACAATTTTTCTGAAGTGGTAAGGAAAACCAAAAAACATAACAAGACAGATGGTACTACAGTGGTTAAAAGTATAAAGCTGGGGATTAAAAGCTTGCATCTGAGTCATTTGGTAGTTCTGTGACCTGAGAAAGTTACCTCAAACTCTCCTTAGCTCAATTTCCTCATATGTGAAAGTGTTAGCTACAGTTATATTTGGGAGGATGAAAATATACACAGGAATATCTCATTGTATTGTTTGTTACTTTGTTGTCCTTTGCAAATAACTGTGCTTTGGTACATATTGAAGGTTTGTGGTAACCCTCCATGGAGCAAGTCTGTCAGCACCATCTTTCCAACAGCATTTGCTCAATTTATGTCTCTGTTGCGTTTTGCTAATTCTCTCAATATTTCAAACTTTTTCATTATTCTTTTATTTGTTATGGTGAAACTTGATCAGTGATCTTTGATGTTACTACTTTGACTCACTGAAGGTTCAGTTAACATTTCCTTTTAGCAATAAAATTTTTTAGCTACAAAATATTTAGCCAAAAAATCTTTAATTTAAAATGTATGTACTTTTTTTAGACATAATGCTATTGTACACTTAACAGACATGACAGTACACTGCAACCATAATTTTTACCTGCATATACTGAAATTAACAGAATTTTTAAAATTCACATGATTTGCTTTATTGCTGTATTCACTTTGTTGTGGTGGTCTGGATTGGAACTCTCAGTATAATATCTCCAGCTATACCTGTACATATTCCCTTTCATATATATCTTACATATTTATATAAAAATTTAATAGGAACTACCTTTGGCAATAAAAAAAAAAGTGACATTTTTCTTTGTATTTTCCAATGGTCCCCATTTTCTACAGTAAGTATATATTAATCATACTAAGGGGACAAGGGCTTTCCTGGTGGATCATACGGTAAAGAACCTGTCTGCAATGTGGGAGACCCATGTTCAATCCCTGGGTCAGGAAGATCCCCTGGAGAAGGAAATGGCAACCCACTCCAGTACTCTTGCCTGGAAAATCCCACGGACAGAGGAATCTGGCAGACTGTTGTCCATGGGTTGCAAAGAGTCGGACACAACTGAGTGACTAAGAACAACAGCAGTAACAACAACAAAGGGGACAAGGCGATTTTAAGAAACTACATGGAAATCACAATGTCCAAAACACAATCAAAAATCACCCATCACAGTAAGAACAACAACAAAAATCACTACTTGAATGAAAAACAGACAATCAACAGAGCCAATACGGATATGAATTAGATGTTAAAATTATCCAACAAAGATTGTAAAGCAGCTATTATAAAAATTCTCCATCAATTACAAATTCTCTTAAAACAGACAGAATTCAAGCCAAGAAATAGAAATGATTTTAAAAAATGAACCAAATGGCAATTACAGAATTGAAAACTACAATAAGAAAGAAAACTAAAAACTCTTTAGATGGACTCAACAGTGGGAATTACAGGGGACAGAATTGGTGAATTTGAGGACAGATCAACAGATTTGACCCAATCTGAATGACAAAAAAAAAAAAAAAAAAAGGAAAATCATTGAAAACAAGGTGTTACAGATGGATGGGACAATAATGAAAAGACCTAGATCCATATCATTAGAGTCCCATGAAGAGAAGAGAAAGAGTGAAGAATATTCAACAAATGGCTGAAAACTTCCAAATCTGGAGAAAGGTGTACATCTACATATTAAACTGAGCAAACCACTGACAGGTAAACCCACAGATATTACAACTTGACACATGTAACTGAAAACAAAGAAAAATCTTGAAAGCAACTACCTAGAAAGGATGTAGGGCACACAAACTCAAATGATAATTTTCTCATCTGAAACCACATAGGTCAAAGAAAGTAACAATAAAAATTTTCAAGCACTGAAAAAAGAACTCTCAATCATGAATTTTGTATCTGACAAAGTTATCTTTCAGGAATTAAGGGAAAACAAAGACATAGCAGGCAAAGGAAAAACTAAAAGAATCTGTCATTTGCAGACATATCCTTCAAGAGTGGTTAAAAAAGTTCTTCAATTGATAAAACAGGACTCTTGGTACATGAAGAAAGAAGAAAGGACAATGGGAAAAGCAAAAGTATGGGTAAATAGACTCAACAGACTACCATTCCTCTCAAGAGGTTTTAAAATCATAATAAATGGATGAAATAAAAACTAAATAAGCATAAAAAACTGGAGTTCATAAAAAACTGGAGTTAAAAATCTCTTTATTAAAAGATATTATCAACAAAGTAAATAAGCAAACTCTCAGAACAAAAGAAAATATTTGCAAACCAGTTATCCGAAAAGGGACTGATAATCAGAATACACAAAGAATTCCCAAAACTCAACCAAAAAAACCTGATTAAAAAATGGGCAAAGGACTTGGATATTTCTCCACAGAAAATATACAAATGGACAGTAAGTACACGAAAAGATGCTCAATATCACTATTCAGTAGAAAAATGCAAATCAAAACACAACGAGAAACCATTTCACACCAATCAGAATAGCTATTTTCCAAAAAGAAAAATCAAAAACAGAAAATACAAGTGATGGTGAGACTATGGCTCAATTAGAACCCTCAGGCACGGCTACCATTAAAAACGGCCTAGCTGCTACTGAAAGTGAAAGTTGCTCAGTCATGTCCAACTCTTTGTGACCCCGTGGACTATACAGTCCATGGAATTCTCCAGGCCAGAATACTGGAGTGGGTAGCCATTCCCTTCTCCAGGGGATCTTCCCAACCCAGGAATTGAACTGGGGTCTCCTGCGTTGCAGGCAGATTCTTTATCAACTGAGCTATCAGGGATGGTATGGCAATGCCTCGAAAGACAACATATCAAAAGCTACAGAATATGCAAGGCCAAAATGGTGTTAAGAGGGAAAGCAACAGCATTAAATGCTTACTTTGGGAAACAGGAAAAGTCTCAAATCAGTAATCTTAAATTGCTCCTTAAGAAACTAAAAATAAAAGAGCAAAAAAAAACCCCAAAGCAGCAATGCTTGACATGATTGTCTATGTAGAAAAAAAAAAAAAAAAAAAACCTATGTGTAAAAAAAAAATTTCTTAGAACTAAAAGATAAGTTTAGCAAGGTCAAAGATGCAAGACCAACATACATAAATCAATCCACATTTCTATATACTAACAATAAACATGTGGAAACTTAACACAGTAATATTAACAGAATTGGTTCAAAGAAAACAAAAAAATTAAGTACAAATTAAACAGGTATAATATAGGATTGCATGCACGCTAAGCTGCTTCAGTCATGTTCTACTATGTACAAACCTATGGACTGTAGCCTGCCAGGCTTCTCTGTCCATGGGACTCTCCAGGCAAGAGTAATGGAGTGGGCTGTCATGCCCTCCTCCAGGGGATCTTCCTGAACCAGGAATCAAACCCATGTCTCTTACATCTCCTGCATTGACTGGTGGGTTCTTTACCACTAGTTCCACCTGAGAAGCCTATTAATACAGGATTGATATACTATTAATTACAAAATGCTGATTAAAGAAAAAAGAACTAAATAAACAGAGACATATCATATCAATACAGTAAAGATGTCAACTCTTCCAAAACTGATCTAAAGGTTTAATGCAATTTCTATGAAAATTTCAACGAAGTTTTTGTAGATGTAAACAAGCCTGTTCTAAAATTTATATGTAAAGACACAAGTCTTAGAATACCTAAAACCAAATTGAAAGGTGAGAGGAATCACTTTACCCAATATTAAGGATACTACATAGTTAGATATCAAGAGTATGATATTAGCAAATGGAGACATACAGATCAATAGAACACAATGAAGAACCCACAGGTAAACCCACACATATATGCCCAATTTTATTTATGACAGTGCAAAAGCAATTCAACAGAATTCCAATTCAATGGAAGGAAGATACTTGCCTTTTCTACAAATGCTGCTAGAGTAATTGGATATTTCTAAGCAAAAATGAAAACTGGAAAAGGTCAGTTTTCATTCCAATCCCAAAGAAAGGCAATGCCAAAGAATATTCAAACTACTGCACAATTGCACTCATCTCACACACTAGCAAACTAGTGCTCAAAATTCTCCAAGCTAGGCTTCAACGGTATGTGAACTGAGAACTTCCAGATGTTCAAGATGGATTTAGAAAAGGCAGAGGAACCAGAGATCAAATTGCCAACATCCATTGGATAATCAAAAAAGCAGTAGAGTTCCAGAAAAAAATCTATTTCTGCTTTATTGACTATGCCAAATATTTTGATTGTGTGGATCACAACAAACTACAGAAAAATTCTTAAAGAGATGGGAATACCAGACCACCTTACCTGCCTCCTGAGAAATCTGTATGCAGGTCAAGAAGCAACAGTTACAACAAGACATGGAACAACGGACTGGTTCCAAATTGGGAAAGGAGTACATCAAGGCTGTATATTGTCATCTTGCTTATTTAACTTATATGCAAAGTACATCATGTGAAATGCCAGACTGAATGAAGCACAAGCTGAAATCAACACTGCTGGGAGAAATATCAATAACCTCAGATATGCAGATGACACCACCCTAATGGCAGAAGGCTGAAAGGATCTAAAGAACCTCTTGATGAAAGTGAAAGTGCTGCTAAGTCGCTTCAGTCGTGTCCGACTCTGTGCAACCCCATAGACGGCAGCACACCAGGCTCCCCTGTCCCTGGGATTCTCCAGGCAAGAACACTGGAGTGGGTTGCCATTTCCTTCTCCGATACACGAAAATGAAAAGTGACAGTGAAGGCGCTTAGTTGTGTCTGACTCTTAGTGACCCCATGGACTGCAGCCTACCAGGCTCCTCGGTCCATGGGATTTTCCAGGCAAGAGTACTGGATGGGGTGCCAAAGTGGATAGTGAAAAGGCTGGCTTAAAACTCAACATTCAAAAAACTAAGGTCATGGCATCTGGTCCCATCACTTCATGGCAAATAGATGGGGAAACAATGTAAACAGTGACAGATTTTATTTTCTTGGGCTCCAAAATCACTGCAGATAGTGACTGCAGCCATGAAATTAAAAGATGCTTGCTCCTAATCTTCAGAAAGAAGAATGGAACTGGAGGAATCAACCTGCCTGACTTCAGACTATACTACAAAGCTACAGTCATCAAGACAGTATGGTACTGGCACAAGGACAGAAATATAGATCAATGGAACAAAATAGAAAGCCGAGAGATAAATCCACGCACCTATGGACACCTTATCTTTGACAAAGGAGGCAAGAATATATAATGGAGAAAAGACAATCTCTTTAACAAGTGGTGCTGGGAAAACTGGTCAACCACCTGTAAAAGAATGAAACTAGAACACTTTCTAACACCATACACAAAAATAAACTCAAAATGGATTAAAGACCTAAATGTAAGACCAGAAACTATAAAACTCCTAGAGGAAAATATAGGCAGAACACTCTCTGACATAAATCACAGCAGGATCCTCTGTGACCCACCTCGTAGAGTAATGGAAATAAAAAGCAAAAATAAACAGTTGGGACGTAATTAAACTTAAAGCTTTTGCACAACAAAGGAAACTATAAGCAAGGTGAAAAGACAGCCTTCAAAATGGGAGACAATAATAGCAAATGAAGCTACTGACAAAGAATGAATCTCAAAAATATACAAGCAGCTCATGCAGCTCAATACCAGAAAAATAAATGACCCAATCAAAAAATGGGTCAAAGAACTAAACAGACATTTCTCCAAAGAAGACACACAGATGGCTAATAGCCACATGAAAAGATGCTCAACATCCCTAATTATCAGAGAAATGCAAATCAAAACCACAATGAGGTACCATCTCATGCCAGTCAGAATGGCTGCTATCAAATAGTCTACAAGCAATAAATGCTGGAGAGGGTGTGGAGCAAAGGAAACCCTCCTACACTGCTGGTGGGGATGCAAACTAGTACACCTACCATGGAGAACAGTGTGGAGATTCCTTAAAAAGCTGTAAATAGAACTGCCATATGACCCAGCAATCCCACTGCTGGGTATACACATCGAGGAAACCAGAATTGAAAGAGACACATGTACCCCAATGTTTATCGCAGCACTGTTTATAATAGCCAGGACATGGAAGTAACCCAGATGTCCATCAGCAGATGGATGGATAAGAAAGCTGTGGTACATATACACAATGGAATATTACTCAGCTATCAAAAAGAATGCATTTGAATCAATTCTAATGAGAAGGATGAAAATGGAGCCTATTATACAGAGTGAAGTAAATCAGAAAGAAAAACATCAATACAGTATATTAACACGTATATATATATATAATTTAGAAAGAAGGTAACAATGACCCTATATGTGAGACAGCAAAAGAGACACAGATGTAATGAACAGACTTTTGGACTCTGTGGGAGAGGTGAGTGTGGGATGATTTAAGAGACTACCACTGAAACATGTTAAATTATCACACGGGAAACAGATCACAGTCCAAGTTCAATGCATGAAACAGGGCACTCAAAGCTGGTGCACTGGGACAACCCTGAGCAATGGGATGGGGACGGAGGTGGGAGGGGGGTTCAGGATGGGGGACACATGTACACCCATGGCTGATTCATGTCAGTGTATGGCAAAACCACTACACTACTGTAAAGCAATTAGCCTCCAATTAAACAAATTAAAAAAAAAATACGCTTGCTCTTTGGAAGAAAGCTATGACAAAGCAAAATAGCATATTAAAAAACAGAAACATTACTTTGCCCACAAAGGTCCGACTAGTCAAGGCTATGGTTTTTCCAGTAGTCATGTATCGATGTGACATATGGACCATAAAGAAAGCTGAGCACCGAAAAACTGATGCTTTTGATCCATGTTGTTGGAGAAGATTCATGAGAGTCCCTTGGACTGCAAGGAGATCCAACCAGTCAATCCTAAAGGAGATCAGTCCTGATATTCATTGGAAGGACTGATGCTGAAGCTGAAACTTCAATACTTTGGCCACCTGATTTGAAGAAATGACTCACTGGAAAAGACCCTGATGCTGGGAAAGACTGAAGGCAGGAGGAGGAGATGACAGAGGATGAGATGGTTGGATGGCATCAGCGACTCAACGAATATGAGCTGAGCAAGCTCCGGGAGTTGGTGATGGCCAGGGAAGCCCAGCATGCTGCAATCCATGGGGTCACAAAAAGTCAGACATGACTGAGTGACTGAAATGGACTGAAGCAAGAATACGAACATCAATTTAAACTATATCTCTCATAAAAAAAAAAAATCAAAATGGATCATGGACTTAACTATAAAACATAAAATTATAAAACTTTTGGAAACAATCAAAGGAGAAAATCTATGAGGCCCAGGCTAGGAGTTCTTAGACTTGCCTCTACAAGTGCAACCTTAAAGAAAAATATTAATAAATTAAGTTTCATTAAAATTAAAAACTTTTTTTCTGTGAAAGACCTTGTCAAAAAGAGAAAAAGACAAACTACAGAATAAGAGAAAATATTCCCAAACCACATACCAGATAAAGGACTAATATTTAGGATACATAAAAAACTCTGAAAACTCCATAACAAACAATCCTATTGGAAAAGGGGCAAAAGATTAACAGACATTCCCCCCAGGAAGATAAACAGATGACAAATTAGCACATAAAAAGATTTTCAACATCAATCACTAGGGAAAATGCATATCAAAACCACAATGAGATATCACTAGGCATCTATGTGAATACCTTAAATTAAAAACTGTGAGTAGTGAGGATACATGGAATCAACATCACTCATGTATCACTAGTGAGAATGTAAAATGACACAGCTACTCTAGAAAACAGACTGGCAGTCTCTTATAAAAGTCAATATGCAATTACCACACAATCCAGTAGTGGCACTCTCGGACATTATTCTAACAAAAATGAAAACTTATGTTCACACAAAAACAAACACAAACGTTCATAGCAGGTTTTTTTCTCATAACAGTCAAAACCAGAAATACCCAAATGTTCTGTGATGAGTTAATGATTTAAAAACTGTAATACATTCATGTCATGGAATACTACTCAGCGACAAAAAGGAACTAAGTATTGATACAAGCAACAACTTGGATAAATTTTGAGGAAATTGTGTTCAGTGATAAATGCTATC
The DNA here is from genome assembly GCA_024291935.2 of Okapia johnstoni. Taxonomy (NCBI): domain Eukaryota; kingdom Metazoa; phylum Chordata; class Mammalia; order Artiodactyla; family Giraffidae; genus Okapia; species Okapia johnstoni. Next base: position 76,471,744 of record CM044316.1, on the reverse strand, counting down.
CCCAAAAATTACATACTATACAATTCCATTTATATAATCTTTTGGAAATGACAAAATGAGAATAGATTAATAGTTGCCAGGAGTTAGAGATGAAGAAAACTGGGTTTGGTTATAAAAAGACAACACAAAGGGTCCTGGTGGTGATGAAACTGTTCTGAATCTTTACTTTGGTGATGAGTTCCAGAAAAACATCTATTTCTGCTTTATTGACTATGCCAAAGCCTTTGACTGTGTGGATCACAATAAACTGTGGACAATTCTGAAAGAGATGGGGATACCATACCACCTGACCTGCCTCTTGAGAAACCTGCATCCAGGTCAGGAAGCAACAGTTAGAACTGGACGTGGAACAACAGACTGGCTCCAAATAGGAAAAGGAGTATGTCAAGGCTGTATACTGTCACCTGCTTATTTAACTTATATGCAGAGTACATCATGAGAACGCTGGGCTGCAAGAAACACTAGCTGGAATCAAGATTGCTGGGAGAAATATCAATAACCTCAGATATGCAGATGACACCACCTTTATGGCAGAAAGTGAAGAGGAACTAAAGAGCCTCTTGATGAAAGTGAAAGAGGAGGGTGAAAAAGTTGGCTTAAAGCTCAACATTCAGAAAACTAAGATCACGGCATCAGGTCCCATCACTTCATGGCAGATAGCTGGGGAAACAGTGGCTGACTTTATTTTTTGGGCTCCAAAATCACTGCAGATGGTGATTGCAGCCATGAAATTAAAAGACGCTTACTCCTTGGAAGGAAAGTTATGACCAACCTAGATAGCATATTAAAAAGCAGAGACATTACTTTGCCAACAAAGGTCTGTCTAGTCAAGGGTCTGGTTTTTCCAGTAGTCATGTATGGATGTGAGAGTTGGACTATAAAGAAAGCTGAGCACTGAAGAATTGATGCTTTTGAACTGTGGTGTTGGAGAAGACTCTTGAGAGTCCCTTGGACTGCAAGGAGATCCAACCAGTCCATCCTAAAGGAGATCAGTCCTGGGTGTTCATTGGAAGGACTGATGTTGAAGCTGAAACTCCAATACTTTGGCCACCTCAGGCGGATAGTTGACTCATTGAAAAAGACCCTGATGCTGGGAAGGATTGGGGGCAGGAGGAGAAGGGGACAACAGAGGATGAGATGGTTGGATAGCATCACCGACTCAATGGACATGAGTTTGGGTAAACTCCGGGAGTTGGTGATGGACAGGGAAGCCTGGCGTGCTGCAGTTCATGGGGTCGCAAAGAGTCGGACACGATTGACTGAACTGAACACATGCAATGAAACTGTATAGATTTAAATGGGATACCACATACACACACTGTATGTAGAACTGGTGAAATCTGAGTAAGATAAGTGAACTCTATCAATTGAAACTGACTTCTAGTTGTGATACCACCAGATGCTGCCATTTAGGAAAAATCGGTGAAGGAAACATCTCTGCATTATTTCTTACAACTAAATATGAATCTACAACTACCTCAAAATAAGTTTACTTTTAAAAATCTGAGAGATAAGTCAATATTTAGGTAGATAGACATGGATAAGGGAGAAATATGGTTCTACTATCATACATGTATCTTAACTGTGAACAGTTTCTACCTACAAAGAAGACTTTATAAAGAATTGAGAGAGATCTCTAGGTCTTTCCCTTAGCTAGAGACAGATAAAATAGAAAGGAATGTGACAAATAACAATGTTACAATGTTCACAGAGTGAATACAGAAAATCTATTGGAACAATGTTTCACTCACAGATATTCTACAGCTACCACCTATGGTCAAACATAGGATCTTTTTGCACTATAACAGTCAGACATGCCGGAGAAGGCAATGGCACCCCACTCCAGTACTCTTGCCTGGAAAATCCCATGGACGGAGGAGCCAGGTAGGCTGCAGTCCATGGGGTCGCTACGAGTCAGACACGGCTGAGCAACTTCACTTTCACTTTTCCCTTTCATGAACTGAGGAAGGAAATGGCAACCCACTCCAGTGTTCTTGCCTGGAGAATCCCAGGGACGGGGGAGCCTGGTGGGCTGCTTGTCTATGGGGTCACACAGAGTCGGACACGACTGAAGCGACTTAGCAGCAGCAGCAGCAGCAGTCAGACATGCATTTAAATATTTCCCATCTTTCAACACAACTATAGCCAAAAGAGGAAATATAAGTCACTAACTCAAAGAAGCAGCTAGTTTTTCCTTCCTACAGTGAAAAAAAGGCAATAAAAGAATGAAGGCCATTTCTCAAGCAGTAAGTGTGTGTTTAATCTGCTGCAAAATTATCCAAAGCCATTTTTAAAGATGCAGCATTACCCAGTGTATCAGTCAGTTCATGATGCCATAACAAAATTCCATATACTAGGTGGCTTCAACAACACAGTATTTTTACTTTTTCACAGTTCTGGAGGCTGAATCCAAGATTAAGGTGTCAACAGTTCCCTGATGGCTCAGTGGGGAAAGAATCTGCCTGCAATGCAGAAGACACAAAAGGCATCAGTTTGGTTCCGGGGTCAGGAAGATCCCCTGGGGAAGGAAATAGCAGCCCATTCCAGTATTCTTGCCCAGGAAACCCCATGATCAGAGGAGCCTGGCAGCTACAGTCCATGGACTCGCAGAGAGTCAGACACAAGTGAGAGACTACAAACACACACAACAGATAGAGGGGGTTTCTCATGAGGTATCTCTCCTTGACTCAAAGATGGCCATTCTCTCACCGTGAACTCAAATGGCCTTTTTTCTGCGCATATGCACGCCTTGTCTCCTCCTCTTCTAAGAACACCAGTCCTAGTGAATTATGGACCCACCTTATGATCTCATTTAACTTCAATTATCACCTTAAATGTCCTAACTCTACAGTCACATTGGGGGTTCGGGCTTCAATCCATGGCTTTTGGAGAGATACAATTCAGTCCATTATACCCAGTGAATAGTCAGTTCTGGAGTATACTAAGTTTTACGTGGGTACACTTCTATCTGTGTGTATTATATGTACTGGAATGGGTAAGACAAAGGAATAAGCAAGCTTAGCATCTGCACTGGAAATCCAGTTCTATTAGTTTTCTCAACAATAAAAATTTGGATATCTCTTCCCTCTACATAATTATGAAAATTAAGTGAGATAGCCTATGTAAAGTACCTAGAATATAGTAAATGATTACTCAATAATGGGCCTCTGCCTTTCCACTTCCTTCCCCACACACAAAAAATTTTTAAACATTTTATTACTCAAATATAAACATATTTGAAAAATCATGGGAAATGGATTCCCAACCACACTACCTAGCTGTGTGACCTTGAGTCACTCTACCCGAGTCTGCTTCTACACTGGGCAATGACAGTTTCCTCTATCACTAAAATGCTATTTATCTATGCATATCACTCTCCTGATTACACAGTTCTCTCTTATCCTCAGGGGATACATTCCAAGATTCACAGGCATGCCTGAAACCTTCAATTAGTATGGAATCCCATATACACTGTTTTCCGCATATAGAGATACCCATGATAAAATTTAATTTATAAATTAGGCAGAGTAAGAGATTAACAGTAATTAATAATAAAATAGAACAACTATAACAATATACTGTAGTAAAGTCATGTGAATGTAGTCTCTCTCACAATGTCTTACTGTACAACGTAATGTCTTTTGCACTTCAACTAAGCCCTATCACACACTGGTGCTAACTTTTGCTGTTGAAGGTGCAGCAGCAAAACTATCATGAATTCCTTTTTCCTTCATAATTTCACAGACAGAAGATTCACTCCTACCACAGATCTTCATAATCGCAGCATATGATTTCTTCTGTTCCCTATTAAGAAAACTTTCAGCTTCTTTTGACATATCCCAATTGCCAACATCACTACTCTTGTGCTTTGGGGGCATTATTAAGTAAAATAAGGCTTACTTGACACAAAACTGTGATACTGCAAGACTTTTGATCTGAAGACCAAGAGAGAACTACTAAGTGAAGGCAGGATACACTGGATATGCTTACAAAGGTATGATTCACATCTGGGCAGGATGGAGAAAGATTTCATCACACTGCTCTGAAAAGTGTCAGTTCAATTCAGTTGCTCAGTCATGTCTGACTCTTTGCAACCCCATGGACCGCAGCATTCCAGGCCTCCCTGTCTATCACCAACTCCTGGAGTTTACTCAAACTCATGTCCATTGAGTCGGTGATGCCATCCAACTATCTCATCCTCTATCCTCCCCTCCTCCTCCTGTCTTCAATCTTTCCCAGCATCAGGGTCTTTTTCAATGAGTCAGTTCTTCAGATCAGGTGGCCAAAGTACTGGAGTTTCAACTTTAGCATCAGTCCTTCCAATGAATATTCAGGACTGATCTCCTTTAGGATGGACTGGTTGGATCTCCTTGCAGTCCAAGGGACTCTCAAGAGTCTTCTGCAACACCACAGTTCAAAAGCATCAGTTCTTCGGCGCTCAGCTTTCTTTATAGTTCAATTCTCACATCCATACATGACTACTGGGAAAACCATAGCTTTCACTAGATGGACCTTTGTTGGCAAAGTAATGTCTCTGCTTTTTAATATGCTGTCTAGGTTGGTCATAACTTTCCTTCCAAGGAGTAAGCATCTTTTAATTTCATGGCTGCAGTCTGCATCTGGAGTGACTTTGGAGCCCAAAAAATCAAGTCAGCCACGGTTTCCACTGTTTCTCCATCTATTTGCCATGAAGTGATAGGACCAGATGCCATGATCTTAGTTTCCTGAATGTTGAGTTTAAGCCAACTTTTAACACTCCTCTTTCACTTTCAGCAAGAAGCTCTTTAGTTCTTCTTCACTTTCTGCCATAAGGGTGGTGTCATCTGCATATCTGTGGTTATTGATATTTCTCCCAGCAATCTTGATTCCAGCTTGTGCTTCTTCCAGCCCAGCGTTTCTCATGACGTACTCTGCATATAAGTTAAATAAGCAGGGTGACAATATACAGCCTTCACGTACTCCTTTTCCTACTTGGAACAAGTCTGTTGTTCCATGTCCAGTTCTAACTGTTGCTTCCTGACCTGCATACAGGTTTCTCAAGAGACAGGTCAGGTGGTCTGGTATTCCCCATCTCTTTCAGAATTGTCCACAGTTTATTGTGATCCACACAGTCCAAGGCTTTGATATAGTCAATAAAGCAGAAATAGATATTTTTCTGGTTGCTTTTTCGATGATCCAGCGGATGTTGGCAATTTGATCTCTGGTTCCTCTGCCTTTTCTAAAACCAGCTTGAACATTTGGAAGTTCACGGTTCACGTATTGCTGAAGCCTGGCCTGGAGAATTTTGAGCACTACTTTACTAGCATGTGAGATGAGTGAGATTGTGCAGTAGTTTGAGCATTCTTTGGCATTGCCTTTCTTTGGAATTGGAATGAAAACTGGCCTTTTCCAGTCCTGTGGCCACTGCTGAGTTTTCCAAATTTGCTGGCATATTGAATAGAGCACCTTCACAGCGTTATCTTTGAGGATTTAAAATAGCTCAACTGGAATTCCATCACTTCCACTGGCTTTGTTTGTAGTGATGCTTCCTAAGGTCCACTTGACTTCACATTCCAGGATGTCTGACTCTAGGTGAGTGATCACACCATCGTGATTATCTGGGTCGTGAAGATCTTTTTTGGACAGTTCTTCTGGGTATTCTTGCCACCTCTTCTTAATATCTTCTGCTTCTGTTAAGTCCATACCACTTCTGTCCTTTATTCTGCCCATCTTTGCATGAAATGTTCCCTTAGTATCTCTAATTTTCTTGAAGAGATCTCTAGTCTTTCCCATTCTATTGTTTTCCTCTATTTCTTTGCACTGATCACTGAGGAAGGCTTTCTTATCTCTCCCTGCTATTCTTTGGAACTCTGCATTTAAATGGGTGTATCTTTCCTTTCTTCGTTTGCTTTTCACTTCTCTTCTTTTCACAGCTATTTGTAAGACCTCCTCAGACAGCTGTTTTGCTTTTTTGCATTTCTCTTTTTGGGGGATGGTCTTGCTCCCCGTCTCTGGTACAATGAAAAGTGTACACTTCTTAAAACTATGCCTTGCCTATATCTGGACATTTTCATTTAGTATCTTGGGACTATGATCAACCAAGAGTAACTGAGACGGTGGAAAATGAAGCCGTGGATAAGGAGAGACTAGTTTAACATCATAGGTTGTTGTTGTTTAGTCACTAAAACGAGTCTGACTCTGCAACTCCATGGGCTGTAGCCCACCAGGCTCCTCTATCTGTTCATGGGATTTCTCAGGCAAGAATACTGGAGTGGGTTGTCATTTCCTTCTCCAGGGGATCGAATCCATGTCTCCTGCATTGGCAAGCAGATTCTTTACCACTGAGCCACCAGGCAAGCCCCATAACATCATATACTGATGTTCCAAAAGCTAATCAAATTTTCTATAAAACTTTAGTAAAAGAGAATTAGTATAAAATTTCAAAATCACTCTTTAATTCTTCCAAAACTATCCTCTAATTTGAAAAATTAATTTGTATAATGTATCAATAGGTTAATTTTATCATCCTGTTCCTATATCATTAATGCCTTATTGTCCAGCTAGACTGTACCTTCTTTTATATTTCTTTCTGTCCCCCATAATGTTCAGTTTCACTCACAAAATCATGTAATCACTGAAATACCTAAAAGCCTTATCCAAATCCCACTGATGTGGTTAGACATAGGGAAAAGTTATTTGTAAATTTTACCTGATAACTATTTTTTATTTAGCCCACAACAGAAATATACTCTAGGTGATTTCAAGATAACACACCTACCATACATATATTTGCATATTCAAACAATGAGCCGTAAGCAACATCCAAATCAACATTTGTGGTTTAAAATTAAGATCATGGTGGTCAGAAGCAAAATATATTGTTGGGATAATTGGACCATTTGATGAAAAACAATTTATCATGTAGACTAAGGAAAAAACTTAAAAGTACTTGCCCTTTCTCCTATGCCTCCCCTAATTACTAGCATTCTAATATTATCTAATATTTACTTGTAGATGAATAACACATGCAGTAGGCAGTTACTCTGATGCCCCCAAGAAACCAACCAAGAGTAACTGAGATGGTGGAAAACCAAGCCGTGGATAAGAAGGGACAAATTTAACATCATAGGTTGTTGATGTTACTGGTGCCCTCATATAACCCACTCCCACACTAAGTGTAGACTGAGTCATGTGACTAGCATTGGCCATTGGAACGTTAGCAAACATGAAGAACACAGAGCATTGGCATGGTATGTCTTGTCCTCTTGGAACACTCCCTATGAACCCATCTGCCATGCTGTGAAGAAGTTCAAGCTAATGGAATGAAGAGTCTGGGCACTGGGTGGGGTATTGGGACATAGACACACACACATATGTCCGGCTGAAGTACCAGATCTACAAGTTAAAAAGCTACCTTGGACATTATAGCCAACAGGTGACACATGGAGCAGTTCCCATCAAGCCTTGCCCAAATTTTAGAATTAAGAGCAACTAAATGTCTTAGCAACCAAGTTCTGGAGCAAAGCAATACACAACTACAACACCAGTAAAGGTATTCTTTGGAGTATCTGAGCTGCTCTTAAAGGCAATCTTTCATTTCTGTAACAGCTAGTAAACAGGGAACAAAGCAACTGAAACACCTCTTCATTTTTCCCTTCTTCCTAATTTACCCCTGTTGGATTTTTGTTGTTATTTTGTCTCTGTCAATAATGTTTGCCTGGTTTCCCTAGAGTGGCTAATTTATGATCCAGACTAATTCGAGCCTTCAGCAGTGCTCTGTATTCTCAGTTATATAGGCACCCCCTTCAAACTACTCCACGCCACAGGTAAATAGTTAAGAGTTCTTGGAAGAAAAGCTATGACCAACCTAGACAGCATATTAAAAAGCAGAGACATTACTTTACCAACAAAGGTCCATCTAGTCAAAGCTATGGTTTTTCCGTCTAGTCAAAGCTGAAGTAGTCAGGTATGGATGTGAGAGCTGGACTATAAAGAAAGCTGAGGGCCGAAGAATTGATGCTTTTGAGCTGTGGAGTTGGAGAAGACTCTTGAGAGTCCCTTGGACTGCAAGGAGATCCAACCAGTCCATCCTAAAGGAAATCAGTCCTGAATATTCATTGGAAGGACTGATGTTGAAGCTGAAACTCTAATACTTTGGCCACCTGATGGGAAGAACTGACTCATTTGAAAAGACCCTGATGCTGGGAAAGATTGAAGGCAGGAGGAGGAGGGGACGCAGAGGATGAGGTGGTTGGATGGCATCACTGACTCGATGGACATGAATTTGAGCAAGCTCCATGAGTTGGTGATGGACAGGGAAGCCTGGCCTGCTGCAGTCCATTGGGTCACAAAGAGTCAGACATGACTGAGCAACTGAACTGAACTGAGGACAGACACTTTACTAAAGGTCAAAAAATTATACTCATTAATTAGTAATTCTTTTTTACCTGACAGAATCATTAGGCAAAAAGGTCATAGGAATCAATTACCTCTTGTTCAGAATAAATTAAGCAGCACTGAAAACATACCTACTATTTTTCCTCTAAAACCTTACTGATCCTAATTATATAAATATTATTTTAACCCCTATGACCATGTGCTAATAGTTTACTCATGACATATATCTTCAACTACTTAAGTTACTTAGTTTTATGAAAGTGAAAGTCCCTCAATAGTGTCCGACTCTTTGCGACCTCGTGGCATATACAGCCCACAGAATTCTCCAGGACAGAATACTGGAGTGGGTAGCCTTTCCCTTCTCCAGTGGATCTTCCTAACCCAGGAATCCAACCGGGGTCTCCCACATTGCAGGCAAATTCTTTACCAACTGAGCTATGAGGGAAGCCCACTTAACTTTCTACTAGATCGAAAACTCTGAGAGAGACTCATGTAGAAAAGGAGTACCTTCCTCGTTGCTGTATCTCTTAAATTAAGCCCCCACTACACTGCTCTCCTATACAAATAGAGTAAAAATATCTGGTCATGTTCAGGTTCTATGGTCACTTTGTCCATACCTAATGTCTGCAATTCTCACTCCCGCTTTTATTAAATAATGACTCACCCAGAGTTACAATGCAATCAGTGACAAAGTTAATAAACGCTACATGTCTTAGTACTAACATTTAACAATTATTTGACTAAGAATGATTTTATTTTTACAGAAACAATAAGATGATTTTTAAGGAAACAAAAGGTATTATTTACATTCCTTATTTCTTTTTTCTTCAACTTTCAGGCTTGAGAAAACTTGCATCTTAGGTCCAGGGTAAGATCTAGTTAGCCAGACGCCACACAAATAATATCAAGGGGTGAAGCAGGCCTGGTGGAGACCACAGTTAACTGTAGAGCTCAAAACTTAAGTAGGGCAATCACTACTCAGCTATAGAAAACTATTCTCAAGCACTAACAGCAGCCAAGTAAAGCCAAGTCCTGTGATTTCTCAAGTGATGCTAGAAATCCAGACGTCTTAAACATGAAGTTTTCCTGTTTTTAAAAGTCACAACTAATCACTCAATGTTCCAAATACACTAAGAGCAAGCGATATTTATCTGTCAACTGGATTCGCCCAGAAGGCTCCTGCTACTGCAGGCTCATAGTTTAAAATCTCTATACATAATAGAAGGTGGACTAAAGGAACTATACTACCTTACAGTCACCCCTCACCTCTGAGGAAGAAAGTAAGAAAAGAGGAGGAGCACGAAAGGAAGCTCCATTATAGTAAACTTGAACTTTTCTCTCTTGAAAAAAAAAAGAAATTGTTAGCTGTTTTAGAGACAGGACATTTTTCTGCATAAAAAATGTATGCAGAGAATATTTTTCTTTTAAAAAGTTTTTCCTAAATTTTGCAAAAAAAAAAAAAAAAGAGTATTCAAATAAATGTAATAGTTACAATTATACAAACTTAAACTTCTGGCCTTAACCAAAGGAATGAAAATGCTCAGAAATAAACGTGAGACTAATGATTCACCATGCGCACAGAGAAACAAGGTACAAAATACTAATAGTGTTATTATATTTGCACTGGTGTATCTACATATTGTCACTTGATTCTTTTGTGACCAACAGCACTGAACAACCTGGACACATGGTTGAAACTCTGTGACTAGGGAACCCAATCTATCTAATAAACAAACCACTGCAGACTTGAACCTCCTTAATATCATGTAATCAATAACTAAAGTGACCAGTCACTGGTAATCATATATTAATTTAGCCAAAAAACATTTCTTCAATACTTTTATGAAAGATTTGACATTATTTAACCAAGTCTCTAAGGCTTTTCTCTTTATTTAAAATTAGGAATTTATAGAAAACACCTGAATTCCATCTCTAAACGTGCTTCACCTGCTGAAAGCCTTTATAATTAATCATGGTAGACAGGCTCTTGGAATTCAAAACATTCTCTCAAATAGCTGTTAGTATGGGAGTTCCTATAGAATTGGTAAGCAATTTAATGATGATAAAATTATATATTATTTGAGCTAATTTATTGAACACTTACTACGTATCAGGTACTGTGCTGAATACATTCAGGGATTTCTCATTAACCTTAAAAAGTATCATATGAGGGCAATGCCATTATTACCCTGTTTTACAGATAGGGAAACTGACCTTTGCAAGATCACACAGCTAGTAAGTAGCAGAGTCACGATTCCAACCCAAATCTTGTCTAACTTCAGAATTTGCACACTTAACCACTACACTGTATTGCCTCCAGTGAGTCTGGGTTGATATCTAAGATTAAAAAAAGAGGGAAATTTGTACTTCTTGGTGGCAACTTTTAAAAAATATACTGAAATGGAGGATACTTTTTAGAACATGAACAAATTCTCATATACACACACAGTCACACAAATAATATTTTTATTCCCAAACACAAATGATGAAAATCTCACAATGGACTTCTCACAAATATAATTTTTCCTAGGTTCTCATTTATATTTATTAAAAATTTAATGGGAGCACTGTGTTTTCTGCTCATTTCTGCGATGAACCTAAAACTGCTCTACCAAATAAATTCTATTTTTAAAAAACCTTAGAACTGCAACACACTAAATATGCCTAATTCAATTCAGTTAAGAACTGGCATAAGACGGTATTCTTTCATTAGGAAAAGGTGAACTTTATCATAACCACAGGGCCCTTAATACTTAAGTAGTTTCTTCAAAAAGGCTTGAAGATGTGTAAAAAATGCTGTAAATTTTGAATTTTTAATACTCTCAGAACACCTTCAGAGAAGTCTGCAATATGTAGATAAGAAATGATAAGCTGAAATTAAATTAGACAAAAAATTGAACTCATAATGAGCAATATAAAAGGAATAAAACACCCCTGTTCCATGGCTGACATAAATAAGACTAACTTTACTTTCCCATCGAAAGATGTATGTAGCCTTAAGTCAAAGAAGCTTATCCAAAAAAAGAAAAGAAAAAAACACACATAGACACAAAGAACACTTTCAACTGTCTAGAGTGATTGTCAACACAGGAATCAAATCTTTCTTCCTCTGATACTTCACCAAGGTTGTCAAAATTCTAAAGGACAATTAAGACAGATGTAAGGGATCTATAAAACAAGTTTTGCCTACCGCCCATCAACATGTTCCTCTCAAGATCCAAACCTAAGTTCACTTATGAAGAGAACAAGGGAGAAGGTACTATATATAGAAAAGTCATTTGTCCTGTATATTCAGGAGCAGATTGTCAAAATTAATTTTCAAATAGAATACTGTATTTGCCACCAACAAAAGGTGTTGAAGGGAAGCACAATATTAATTTTAGTTCACTTCAACACTGTACTTACAAAGTTTCCACTTACAAAAGAACTATACTAGTCTATTAATAAATGGGAATTCTACTGAACATGTTAAATATTGGAGTACAGGCCCTTTACCACACCAGTAATTAACAGAACTTTCCTTTCTCGCTGACCCACGGTTTCAAAAACAATCCAAAGACTTTTCTGCATCGCAATGCTTTCAACAGCCAGAAGCTGGGAATTGCAGGGCAACAAAAACAAAGCAATCCGACCAAGGCATGTTTCAAACTACTAGCACGACACTCATTCAAATACTCAAAGCTTCTCATTAACCGTCTAGCTTCAACAGGGAACGCAACCAGGTTAATACAGACTACGACTGCCTCGGTAGCTGCAAGCTCAGCTGAATCCCAGGACGCCACCTCAATCTGCAAGGGACAGAACCATATCCGGTTCTCCCTGGATACACATTTTCCCATGCTTCCCATCTTGAAAACTTTACATTTTCCCAGAGGAGCAATAAATATAGCAAGACGCCAGGGAGTGTGCCTGTAGGGAAGATGAGTGATCAAATTAAATCCGTACGCACGGAACCTTGAGCTTCCAAACTTTTTGTGAACGAGTCACAGCTGAAAGCACGAGTCACAGCTGAAAGCACTACGTGTTACAGCTGAAAAGAACTAGACCTGTTTTTCCCATTTCTTTCCGAGTCAGCTTCCCCCAAAACGCCGGTCTTGACTTTACTGGTTAGTCGGAGGAGCGGTCAGCGGGATGGCCACCTCTTCCTCCTCGTATTCTGGTCCATCCAGAGAGTCACCTTCGTCCACTGTTCCCAGGCCAGCGCCCAAAGGGGGCAACTGAGGAGGCGGCGGCGGCGGCAGAGGAGGGAATCCGCCGCCGGCCCCGAAGGTCTCAGCGAGCAACGAAGTGGTCCCCTTGGCGACAGCCATCTCCCCGCCGGGTCCGGCGGCGGCGGCGACACCAGCCACGCCGGCGGCAGCGCCTCCGGCTGACAGTCCGGCTGCCCCGGGGGCCCCCGCCACAGACCCGGGTCCCAGGAAGCCTGACCCCAGAGCGGCTCCGCCACCCAGAGTCGCGGCCACGCCGGCCTCCGCCAGCCCAGGAAAGGGGGGTGGCGGCGGCGGCCCACGGGGATCTTCACCCGACACACCGCTGGGTAGGCACCCGAGGCCGCGGCCCGCGCCGCCTCCCGCTGCCCCGGCGGTGACCGGGGCCGCCCTCCTCACCGCCGGCCTCGGCCGCCATCATGTTGAAGCCCGCTCTACGCGGCCCTACCCTGCCCGCCCGGGAGCCCCCGGGGGCCACCAGGCCCGGGCTCCGAGCCGCCCCACCCAGGCGCGTCCCCTCTTCAGCTCCCCGGGCGGAGGAAACAACAAAAGGAGAGAGCCCGCCGCCGCCGCCGCGCCCCCTCTCCGGGCCACAGCCCAGGCTCGGGAGCTCCCCGGGTTACGGGAAGAGAAGTGGGCAAAAAAGCCCCAACGCCTGCACAAACGCCGCCCAAACCTTCACCTTCCACACCCCCCCACACACACATGCACAGAAGCGAAAAACTTCCTGGCTGCACTAAAGAGGAAGGGAAGCGAGGTGGGGGGGAAAGCGGCTTAGGGCGGCTGCTGCTCCCTCAGCCGCCGCCGCCGCCGCCGCCACCGCTTCTTCACCACCCCAGTTCCGGCCACCCCCACCGCAACCACCGCCGGTGCCGCTGCAGGGACTGGGGCCACTGCAGCCGCCTCATCCTCCACCGGGCTGAGGCGGGAGGGGTGGGGAGAAAAAGAGGAAGGGGGGCGGGGTAGCGGGGAAATCAACCGAAAGGCTCCCAACCTGGAGCGCTAAATGACATCGACAAGAGAAAGGAAGGCGGGGCACAGGAGGAGGGGCGGAGGGAAGGAAGGGCGGGGAAGGAGGGGCGAGAGGGCAGCTTCTGCGCAGGCGCACTCCCCGCGCGGAGGCGGCGGGTTGGGGTGGGGAGGCCGCGCTGGGTCTGGAGGAGGAAAAGGAGGACTCTGGAGGGAAGGAAGCGGCGGGGACGCGCGGTGTGCGGCCGCGCTCGCCGTCCCGAGCCGAGGGGAGCGCGTGGCGGCGCGGCCGCCTCGCCGGTCGGTGTGGCCGGTGGCGCGCGCCTGCCTGACCGGGCTTTGTCTGAGAGGCGGGTTAGGCGGCGGAGGGGAGGAGTGAGTCCCCAGCACGCGGCCGCTCAGCGCGGTAAAAAACTGTGAGCGACGAGGAGGGATTCTTGAAGCGGGAGGACAAGGGAGGCAAAGAGAAAGGAAGATGCGGCGAAGCCAGTTCCTCGCGTCCCGACCGGTAGAGCGGACGCCGTGGCCGGTGGCAAAGAAACCCGACGGCCGAGGCCCGTGGTGGTGGCGGTTGGAGGGGTACCTGCCTGGAAGTCCGAGAGAGTCCTACTAGTGTTTCCGTTCTCTTTTCATTATATAAATGACTATATGACTATTTCAAGCTAAAAAAATAAAATGAAAATTTTAAAAATAGGTTCTAAGACTCAGAACAAAATGGATAACGGGGGAGACATACGGGGAGGGCTAAGAATTTTAGTACCAACAGTGGTTGTGAAGTCGAATTTCTGTCACTGTACGTGTTTTGTTGTCTTCTCCGACTCTCCCTGTATTCTTTTTTCTTTATTTTCCCTTTCTTCACACCCACATACACTACCTTTGCCACTGCAGGTCTGTTGGGTATAATAAGGCCTGGAGAGGAAATGTGCCCCAGACAACACTAATCAATGCACTTTTTCCCGCAAAACACAAAACACGGCAGGGCACACTCCACGATACACGTGTGAATGTACAGAGCAGTTTCAACTGGCAAATGTCAAGGAGACAAAGCGTCAGTTACAATTATGTATGCTCAAAAATAATAAACTGAAATTTCACCCTTTATATATCCAAAGACAATGGGTTTTGTCTTTTATACTGGAATATGGATAAACGTGTGCTCCTCTGGTAGCTCAGCTGTAAAGAATCCGCTTGCAATGACAGACGGAGGTTTGATCACTGGTTGGGGAAGATCCAGAGAAGAAAATGGCAACCTATTCCAGTGTTCTTGCCTGGGAGGAGGGAAGAACACATGGACATCCCATGGACAGAAGAATCTGGCCAGGTACAGTTCATGGGGTCGCAAAAGGGTGGGACACAAATGAGCGACTCAACAACAAATGCATACAGGTAGGTGGAGGAATCATTTCTATTTTTTTTTGAAATTCCAGTATCTGTGATTAGACCTCTTGGATTCATACATTTTGCTTTTATTTTACGTTCTCCTAGGAGGAATCTCACATTAAATACCATTAAATATTGATCTCTGAGATTAATATTTTCTCTACTAAGGGTAATAGTCAAACCCACAAGAAGCACATTGAGGATGGGAAGGGGCTGTGTAACAGAGGCCAAGGGAAAAAGGAAAAGACAGCTAAAGGAGGTGGCAAGGTGCACACAAGATGTATTCCTTTCAATTCAGTTCAGTCGCTGAGTCATGTCCGACTCTTTGCGACCCCATGAATTGCAGCACGCCAGGCCTCTCTGTCCATCACCAACTCCCGGAGTCTATCCAAACCCATGTCCATCGAGTCGGTGATGCCATCCAACCATCTCATCCTCTGTCGTCCCCTTCTCCTCCCGCCCCCAATCCTATCCAGCATTAGGGTCTTTTCCAATGAGTCAACTCTTCGCATGAGGTGGCCAAAGTATTGGAGTTTTAGCTTCAACATCAGTCCTTCCAATGAACACCCAGGATTGCTCTCCTTTAGGATGGATTGATTGGATCTCCTTGCAGTCCAAGGGACTCTCAAGAGTCTTCTCCAACACCACAGTTCAAAAGCATCAATTCTGCGGCGCTCAGCTTTCTTCACCGTCCAACTCTTACATCCATACATGACCACTGTGAAAACCATAGCCTTGACTAGACGGACTTTTGTTGGCAAAGTAATGTCTCTGCTTTTAAATATGCTATCTAGGTTGGCCATAACCTTCCTTCCAAGGAGTAAGCATCTTTTAATTTCATGGCTGCAATCACCATCAGCGGTGATTTTGGAGCCCCAAAAAATTAAGCCTGACACTGTTTCCACTGTTTCCCCATCTATTTGCCATGAAGTGATGGGACCAGATGCCGTGATCTTAGTTTTCTGAACGTTGAGCTTTAAGCCTACTTTTTCACTCTCCTCTTTCACTTTCATCAAGAGGCTCTTTAGTTCTTCTTCACTTTCTGCCATAAGGGTGGTGTCATCTGCATATCTTAGGTTATTGATATTTCTCCCAGCAATCTTGATGCCAGCTTGTGTTTCTTCCAGCCCAGCGTTTCTCATGATGTACTCTGCATATAAGTTAAATAAGCAGGGTGACGATATACAGCCTTCACGTACTCCTTTTCCTATTTGGAACCAGTCTGTTGTTCCATGTCCAGTTCTAACTGTTGCTTCCTGACCTGCATATAGGTTTCTCAAGAGACAGGTCAGATGGTCTGGTATTCCCATCTCTTTCAGAATTTTCCACATTTTATTGTGATCCACACAGTCAAAGGCCTTGGCATAGTCAATAAAGCAGAAATAGATGTTTTTCTGGAACTCTCTTGCTTTTTTGATGATCCAGCGGATGTTGGCAATTTGATCTCTGGTTCCTCTGCCTTTTCTAAAACCAGCTTGAACATCTGGAAGTTCACGGTCCACATATTGCTGAAGCCTGGCTTGGAGAATTTTGAGCATTACTTTACTAGCATGTGAGATGAGTGCAATTGTGCAGTAGTTTGAGCATTCTTGGGCATTGCCTTTCTTTCGGATTGGAACGAAAACTGACCTTTTCCAGTCCTGTGGCC
This sequence comes from Okapia johnstoni, assembly GCA_024291935.2. Taxonomy (NCBI): domain Eukaryota; kingdom Metazoa; phylum Chordata; class Mammalia; order Artiodactyla; family Giraffidae; genus Okapia; species Okapia johnstoni. The sequence goes on along the minus strand of CM044316.1, from coordinate 76,455,163 downwards.
ACCGCTGAGTTTTCCAAATTTGTTGGCATATTGAGTGCAGCACTTGCAGCATCATGAGTGAAGGACTGACTAATCACAAGAATAATCTCAGACCAGCAATATCCCAGGCACTTGTAAGACATGCAAATTCTTAGACCCCCCACCGCAGACCCTCTTGAATCAAAAATGCAGTACTCTTGTTTTAATGAATTCTCCAAATTTGCACATTTACGTTTAAGAACCAATATAGTATGCTAAACAAGAAAAAGGTATGCAACGCCATCATCAGCCTCTGAACATAAGACATTGGGCTGGCAGGAAATCATCAGCTCTGGGTTAACGCACAGCATAGGTATTCTGCCTGAGATTCCAGGTCAGACACACTAATTTGCAGAATTACATCCATTCCCTTTTCTGGAAATTCTTTATCATCTAAAAGTCAATATTTAATGCAATCCAACACCAATTACATACCTATGTATACTATTTTCTAGTTCCTACACTGCAGACACAACTTGTAGTCTAACCTACTGCCTAACCTAATGCTAGGCATCTTTGTCAATTGCTTTAAACAGGTCTCCATTCTTTTAAAAAATACTAGACTAGTTCAGCTCACATCTTTAGACATCAGTTGCTCAACCAGTGGGAGAGATCTACTCTGTCTATGTATATATCAACCTAATACCAGTGTCTTAAATTATATTCAGTCTTAGAGTACTGTTGTCTTTTCCATCTAAAGAGATTACCACACATTTCTGATGAGATATTTTCAAATTTTTTACACATTCTGTTTATTGGATGGATCTAGGCCTTGATCTTTATTATTCTTTGTGTACTCCTTTAAATCAGTCTTCTGTCTTCAGTGACTTATTTTTTTCCAAAAAAGTCTAAATGTTTTGCCTTTTTTATTTTTTTCTATTGCCTTTTTTCTTTTTCTATTTACCTTGACCTCTCCGACTTTCATTTATAATCTCTACAATCTAATTTTTTTTCTGCTAATTTCTCCCTCAATTTCTATCTCTGTGTTTCCCTTTCCTTCCAAGCCCTTGAATTTCCTGACATAGATAATGTACTCCTTGAGGTTTCATAAGTCAAAAACTGAAGAACATTTTTTAAAAAATGAAACATTTATTTGGAGAGAGGCATTACAGGGTTTCTGCAGGGACTGATGTTAGGTGTGGTGTTATGTAACATTAATTAACAAAGGGAAGTAAACAGTCTGCTAATTAAATTCACAGATAATATTAAACAGAGAGGCACTGAAAAACAGAACAATATACAAAAAAAGAGAGGAAAATTCCAAATAGCTTTTACTCGTAGTAAAACAATCTTTGATATCTGTGATTTGAGAAAAGTTGCTGAAACTCCAATATTTTGGCCACCTCATGGGAAGAGTTGACTCACTGGAAAAGACCTTAATGCTGGGTAGGATTGGGGGCAGGAGGAGAAGGGGACAACAGAGGATGAGATGATTGGATGGCATCACTGACTCGATGGACATGGGTTTGGGTAGACTCCGGGAGTTGGTGATGGACAGAGAGGCCTGGCGTGCTGCAATTCATGGGGTCGCAAAGAGTCGGACACGACTGAGCGACTGAACTGAACTAAACTTCAGATATGGAATTAAACAGCATTTAATGAAGAATAAATAATAGATGGCAAATAGATGGGGAAAAAATGGAAACAGTAACAGATTTTATTTTCTTGAATTCCAAGATCACTGCAAATGGTGACTGCAGCCATGAAATTCAGAGACTCTTGCTCCTTGGAAGAAAAGCTATGACAAACCTAGAGAGCGTATTAAGCAGCACAGATATCACTTTGCTGACAAAAGTCTGTATAGTCAAAGCTATGTCTTTTCAGTAGTCATGTATGATTGTGCGAGTTGGACAATAAAGAAAGCTGAGCACTAAAGCATTGATGCTTTTGAACTGTAGTGCTAGAGAAGACTTGAGAGTCCCTTGGACTGCAAGGAGATCCATCCAGTCAATCCTAAAGGAGATCAACCCTGAATATTCATTGAAAGCACTGATGCTGAAACTGAAGCTCCAATACTTTGGCCACCTAATGCAAAGAGCCGACTCATTGGAAAAGACCCTGATGTTCAGAAAGATTTGAGGGCAAGAGGAGAAGGGGGTGACAGAGGATGAGATGGCTGGATGGCATCACTGACTCAATGGACATGAGTTTGAGCAAACTCTGGGAGATGGTGAAGGACAGGAAAGCCTGGCATGCTGCAGTTATGGGCTCCCAGAGTCATACATGACTTAGCAATGGAGCAACAACAAATAATCAGAAATGCTGGGCAAAGACATGGGTAAAAAGAATCTGAACACTTAATTTTCTAAAAAATGACTTGACTCATTTTGATTTTACTGGCAACTCAAATATGAATATAATACACCCTAAAATATGTTACAGATTTGATACTTCAATATGTGAAAAGATAACTGACTCAGTAATACAATTTCAGAGAACATTTCTGAGGGGAATACTAAGCAAGAAGTGATAAAGAGCATAATTGTGTTTCATGCCCAAGTACACATTCAGCTAAACAAATAGACTTCCAAGTTTCTGTAAATAATGTCAAAAGGTTTCATTGACTTCAAAATTTTACTCGTAACCTCTAATATCCTTAGAGCATTTGTTGGCCTCATCTTAAAATTTTCAAGAGCATAAATTTCCTTACTAGGAAGATGTTTTGAGCAAATAACATTGAGGAGATATAGGTTAATGGAAATTATTTTGATGAAAAAGTAAATAGCTCTTCAGAGATTACAGTATGTGGTATAATAACTAAATAAGCTTGAAGAAAACACCATGGAGAAATTAAAGAATAGTACAAACTGAGGCTGTAAAATAAACTTTAAAGAAAATTATTAGAGCCCTCTTAAAACATTTAAACTTATATATGGTTAAAGGTGCTTAGATCAATTGGATTGAGAATAAATATCCCTTCTTTTGAAAGAGTAGAAAAATGTGTTCATCTTTTATTGTTTGTTTTTTATCTTTTGGTCTTTGTTAACTTTTCATTATTCTATATCAGAACGTTTTCCCCTTCATCATTGCTAGTTTGTTTTTTATGTCTACTAGCTTCCTCTGTGTTTCCTTTCTGCACCTGGATTCCTTTACATGATAATGCACCATGCTAGAAGTAAAAGAAAAAAGGAAGCAGAATAGTTTTAGGGGAAGGGAAGTGGGAGACTCAGGGTGGTGTCAGACTCCTGTTCACATTTTCCTCATAATTAACTCCTATTCTTGCCCCTGTGGCAACAATTTAAATACTACCTGAAACACCTGAAACAGTTTAAATACCACCTGAAACAGAGTCACGGAATCCAACCAGCCTTTGGCCTCTTCACCTTAGGAATTTTGCAAAGTCTTTTAATTCTGGTTGCTTTCTTGGATCTGCTGGAGAAGCTCCCAGTAACCCAATCCTCTCTAAATTTAGTTAGTACATCAAACACATAAGCCCCTTTAATAGGCTTTAAAATAACTATACAATGAAAGGTTAGATAGCACCTTGAGATAATTATAGATAAAATAAGGTGAGAGTTTTAAGTACATCAGAAAAAGTGGGTGATGAAAGTGAAAGTGAAAGTGAAGTCGCTCAGTCGTGTCAGACTCTTTGTGACCCCATGGACTGTAGTCCACCAGGCTTCTCCATCCATGGAATTTTCTAGGCAAGAGTACTGGAGTGGGTTGCCATTTCCTTCTCCAGGGGATCTTCTCGACCTGGGGATCGAACCCAGGTCTCCCACACTGCGGGCAGACACTTTACCATCTGAACCACCAGGGAATCCCATGGGTGATGAACCTTAACCTAACTAAAACTATCTTTCTAAGATATTTCTAACTATAGTTAATTCTTAATACATGTTTTTGAAGAACTCAATTTCACTTGTTATCTTAACAAACTTTTTAATATTTTAAGTTTCTCTTCATTCTTTATCTAATTGTGAAAATAACAATGAAATATAACACATAGTATATATAGCAGTAACTTCTAGTTTTCTAGATTTTACAGAATACTAAAGCACAACAAAAACTACTGAAATGTGAATTTTGTGAAGTGGGGAATATTTTGTTACTATTAACGACAATTTTCTACAACTCTATATAAAAAGAAAAGACATTTCAGGTCAGAAATAGTAAAAAGGGAGATCAGGGCATAGGGGACAGGGAGAGAAGAAGAAAGAGAGAGAAAACAGAAGAATCAATATCGGGAAAAAAAATCTTTTGAATCACATAAATTTAGCTTCATGAAATGTGCATTGTATATATTATGTCCTTCTCTTCCATTTTTCCATGGATTTTTAAAAATTGGCATTGGTTTATATACCAGGTATCCTAATTTGGGTTTCCCCAGAAGAAAGCTGAGTGCTGAAGAATTGATGCTTTTGAACTGTGATGTTGGAGAAGACTCTTGAGAGTCCCTTGGACTGCAAGGAGATCCAACCAGTCCATCCTAAAGGAAATCAGTCCTGGGTGTTCATTGGAAGGACTGATGCTAAAGCTGAAACTCCAATATTTTGGCCACCTCATGCGAAGAGTTGACTCACTGGAAAAGACTCTGATGCTGGGAAGGATTTGGGGGCAGGAGGAGAAGGGGACGACAGAGGATGAGATGGCTGGATGGCATCACCGACTCCATGGACATGAGTTTGGGTAAACTCCGGGAGTTGGTGATGGACAGGGAGGCCTGGCGTGCTGCGATGCATGGGGTTGCAAGGAGTCGGACACGACTGAGTGACTGAACTGAACTGAACTGAGAAGCAGACACTGAAACTAGGACTTGAGTGTTAAAGTGTTTATTTGGGAGGACATCTGGGAAATTTCAATAGGAGAGTAGGGAAGGGAAGGAAATTAATACAGAATATGTTGTGTTAATGAGCTGACTACTGCTAAAAGCAACTGGGGCTCAGTCCTACCACGGAGGTCTGAGCGATTGCACAGAGCCCCCGGGTGGTGGCTCACCTGAGGGACACAGAAACTGTGGTCTTCATTCCTTCAGCCCACGCTTGCCCTTGGCTGAAGGCAGCTTCTGAAAGCATCTCCTCACAAACACCTCCAAACTGCACTCTGTACAGCCTGAGCGTCTGTGCTGGCCAGAGAAAGCCCTCAGGCAGAGGGTAACTAGTGTTAGCAGTGACAGGCCACTGCTTGCGTAGAATAGGTGGATGCCAAGAAAGTAGGGGCTTGATACTGGCAGTTCTACTACAGCAGGATTTGAGAACCCCTGTGATGAAGAATGTATTTCTGTTAAATATAGGGATATTATTTGTTACACTTGAACCACATTATATTTAATTTATCCTATCCTGTGACCTAACTAAGGCTATTTAGCACAGATGGCTAAGAAGCTTAATCAGTGTTAATCATGGTGTGACTGGGATGAGAACTCATCATTTCCCAGTCATGTGTATTATCAGTGGAGCATTTCTGGCCAGAGGGAGTGATTTTTTTAGAACTATTTATTGCTTGATTCCAAATATATTTTCTGTCACTTTTTAAAACATGTATTTTCAGCTAAATGATAGAATAGAAGCAGAAGTGATTATGCACTGGACATAAAGTAGATCAGGGTAAGTGAAAGTGTGACCTAAATCAAATCCCTTCTGATTATACTGTGGAAGTTACAGAGAGATTGAAGGAATTAGATCTGATAGAGTGCCAGAAGAACTATGGACAGAGGTTTGTAACATTGTACAGGAGGTGGTGATCAAAACCATTCCCAAAGAAAAGAAATGCAAGAAGGCAAAACGGCTGTCTGAGGAGACCTTAGTAACAGCTGAGAAAAGAAGAGAAATGAAAGGCAAAGAAGAAAAGGAAAGATAAACCCATCTGAATGCAGAGTTCCAAAGAATAGCAAGGAGAGATAAGAAAGCTTTCCTGAGTGGAAAATGTAAAGAAATAGAGGAAAACAATAGAATGGGAAAGACTAGAGATCTCTAAAAGGAAATTAGAGATACCAAGGGAACATTTCATGCAGAGATGGGCACAATAAAAGGACAGAAATGGTATGGACCTAACAGAAGCAGAAGATATTAAGAAGATGGTGGCAACAATACACAGAAGAACTATACAAAAAAAAAGCCTTAATGACCTGGATAACCACTATGGTGTGATCACTCACCTAGAGCCAGACATTCTGGAGTGTGAAGTCAAGTGGGCCTTAGGAAGCACTATGACAAACAAAGCTAGTAGAGGTGATAGAATTCCAGCTGAGCTATTTCAAGTCCTAAAAGATGGTGATGTGAAAGTGCAGCACTCAATATGCCAGCAAATTTGGAAAACTCACCAGTGGCCACAGGACTGGAAAACATCAGTTTTCATTCCAATCCAAAAGAAGGGCAATGCCAAAGAATGTTCAAACTACTGCACCATTACACTCATTTCACATGCTAGCAAAATCCTTCAAGTTGGCTTCAACAGTACATGAACCAAGAAATTCCAGATATACAAGCTGGATTTAGAAAAGACAGAGGAACCAGAGATCAAATAGCCAACATCTGTTGGATCATAGTAAAAGCAACAAAATTACAGAAAAACATCCACTTCTGCTTCATTGACTACACTAAAGCCTTTGACTGTGTGGATCACAACAAACTGGAAAATTCTTCAAGAGATGGGAATACTAGACCACCTTACCTGCCTCCTGAGAAACCCGTATGAAGCTCAAGAATCAACAGCTAGAACCGGACATGGAACAACGGACAGGTTCCAAATTGAGAAAGGAGTACATCAAGGCTGTATATTGTCACCCTGCTTATTTAACTTGTATGCAGAGTACATCATGTGATATGCTGGGTTGGATGAAGCGCAAGCTGGAATCAAGATCGCCGGGGGAAATATCAGTAGCCTCGGATATGTTGATGACACCACCCTAATGGCAGAAAGTGAAGAGGAACTAAAGAGTCTCTTCATGAGGGTGTAACAGGAGAGTGAAAAGCTGGCTTAAAACTCAACATTCAAAAACAGAAGATCATGCCATCTGGTCCCATCACTTCAAGGCAAATAGATGGGGAAAAAATGAAAACAGTGACAGACTTTATTTTCTTGGGCTCCAAAATCATTGAAGATGGTGACTGCAGCCATGACATTCAAAGACATTTGCTGCTTGGAAGAAAAGCTATGACAAACCTAGACAGCTTATTAAAAAGCAGAGACATCACTTTGTTGACAAATGTGCATACAGTCAAAGCTATGGTTTTTCCAGTAGACATGTGTGAATGTGAGTGTTGGACCACAAAGAAGACTGAGCACTGAAGAATTGATGCTTTCCAACTGTGGTGCTGGAGAAGACTCTTGAGAGTCCCTTGGACACAAGGAGATCAAACTTGTCAATCCTAAAGGAAATCAACCCTGAATAATCATTGGAAGGACTGATGCTGAAACTGAACTCCAATACTTTGGCCACCTGATGTGAAAGCCCACTCATTGGAAAAGACTCCGACACTGGGAAAGACTGAGGGCAGGAGGGGAAGGGGACAACAGAAGACGAAACAGTTGAGTGGCATTACCATTTCAATGGACATGAGTTTGAGCAAACTCCAGGAGATAGCGAAGGACAGGGAAGCCTGGGGTGCTACAATCCATGGGGTTGCAAAGAGTCAGACACGACTGAGCCACTGAACAACAACAACAAGTGAAAGTGTTAGTCGCTCAGTTGTGTCTGACTCTTTGCAATCCCATGGACTGTAGACCACTGGGCTCCTTATTCACAACCAAATGGGAAATATTCATGTAGAGCTATCATGAATATTACAATGGCATTTGTGAAGAAATAATTTGATAATATGTTTTGCTTTATTAAAAGTGTTGCAAAATTCATGCCTTGTATTTGTACACGTGCACTCTTTCACAACTCTGAAAAAGTATGACAATATTACTGTCTTCAGTTAATGGATCTGTAAGCATTTGAGTTCCAAAGGTGTGGTTGATTTACATTAAGTGATGAGGTTTATTATACAGATTCCTGGAGAATAAGGGGAAACAAGAAAACTGTCCCCCAGTAAAATGTCTAGTCTCATAGGGAACTGTAATATTTTTTTATTGTTCAGAATCCACAAGCAGCTCTTGGGAGCTAACAGGCATGCTTGTGGTTATGTCTGAAGAATGGGGACCATGTTATTATCTCCTTTAGTGGTGACACTATTCCCGTGACTCAAGAACCCTGTCACGACTTCATTCTATTTCTCTACTCAACACAATCACCCATCTTGACTCTGCCCCCAGTACCAAACACCCCCAACCACCCCTCTCTCCCCAACTCTCTACCTCATGATTCCTGCTTACTTACTTGTGGCTTCCATTACATCTTTTCTTCCACTTAAAATATTTATTAAGTGCCGGGGAAACAACAGTAAGCCAAAATAGGTACAGTCCTTGCTCTTATAGATCATACAATTTAGAGAGGGGGGTAAACATTTAATCATCTAGCCACATAAATAAATGCAGCATTTAACACTATGATAAATGATATTAGGGAAAGAAAAGCTAAACTGACTTGAAATTTTTATGGTTTTTATAGTCACTTGACTAGATTCTTCACCAAGTGTTCACAGAGCATTACAGTATGATAATACAGACAGTAAATCAGCTCCAAACCTGAGTTGCTAGGACAGAAAGACTGTATTTAAATCCTTCCTCTGCCTCTGTTAGCTCTAGAACTTTGGTCAAGTTACTTAACCTCTCTGAATCTCAGTTTTGTCATATGCTACATGTGTGGATAGCAATATCTGTTGCTAAGTTAGCTTCCCCCAGAATCAGACTCCAAGACTAGAATTGAATTATAAGTTATTTGGGAGGTGATCCCAAGAAGCTCCATTACAGAGGGAAGTGAGACAGGGAAGGGAAGGAAGCAAATAAAGGGTGCGTCATCAAATAGGTAATCACTGTGGGCAAGGGGTAGGGGCTCGACCCCATGGGGGAAACTGTGAGAAACCATGTTAAACTCACCTCAGAGTTAATCCTCCATGAGGAGTGAGGATCTGACGGTACCTATATCTGCAACTCCCTTCCACCTTTGGTGAAGGCTGCTCCTAGATTCTTTAACTCACTGTACTTCTGAGATGCCCATGTTCACAGGGGAGAGAAAGCAAAACTTCTAAAGAGAGTCATCAGGGAGATCCCATGACCATGCACTAGAAGTAAGTGACAAGGGAGAATGGGTGAGGTGATGACAGCTTCTACACCTAACTTCAGGAGGTTTTTATGAGGATTTGAGATAAGATAATGGAACAAAGTAGGAGCTCAATGGACTATATCTATTACAATGAATAAAATTCTGGTGAGAGGATCAGATATGCACTTACGAAATGGTAACATAATTACAATGTAAAATTCAATATATGATTGCTAACATGAGTTATTTGGGGGGGCAGCGCTCCAAAATCACTGCAGATGGTGACTGCAGCCATGAAATTAAAAGACACTTACTCCTTGGAAGAAAAGTTATGACCAACCTAGATAGCATATTAAAAAGCAGAAACATTACTTTGTCAACAAAGGTCCATCTAGTCAAGGCTATGGTTTTTCCAGTGGTCATGTACGGATGTGAGAGTTGGACTATAAAGAAACCTGAGCACCAAAGAACTGATGCTTTTGAACTGTGGTGTTGGAGAAGACTCTTGAGAGTCCCTTGGACTGCAAGGAGATCCAACCAGTCTATCCTAAAGGAGATCAGTCCTGAATGTTTATTGGAAGGACTGATGTTGAAGCTGAAACTCCAATACTTTGGCCACCTAATGCGAAGAGCTGACTCATTGGAAAAGACCCTGATGCTGGGAAAGATTGAAGGTGGGAGGAGAAGGGCACAACAGAGGATGAGATGGTTGGATGGCATCAATGACTCAATGGACATGAGTTTGAGTTAACTCTGGGAGTTGGTGATGGACAGGGAGGCCTGGCATGCTGCAGTCCATGGGGTCACAAAGAGTTGGACATGACTGAGTGACTGAACTGAACTGAACATGAGTTATGTTGCCACAGTGGCAGTTCAGAGGATTCAGATAGATTGCATCCCAAAGAAAAAGGTCAAAGCTTTTCCTTGAATTTCTAACTCCTTTAACAGTGAAAGAAGAAGGACTGGATCTCCCAGACCAGGAAATAAGAAAAGGTGAGAAGATAAGAAGAACATTTTTCTGTGGTAGAGAAGGAAGAAACAGCCTTACTAGAGCAGAGGATTCACAAAAGAAGATGAACTTACAAGTTAGAGCAAAGTTAAGAAGTTTTTAAAAGCTAATCAGAGGCATTAGGATTTTCTCTTGAGGCAAACAGGCAACTGCTGAAGATGGTTGAATAAGGAAGACCATCATGAAAAAAAATTGAAGGATGAACATTGAGTCTTAAATCTTGAAAAGACATTAGAATTTGTGTTAAGTACTACCCAATACAAAAGGCCTTTCTGGAAAGTCTGTGACTTGTTGAAAATATGAAAATTCACAGTAATTCCATGTTCATAAGACATGGCATTAGCTATAAGTGTTAAAAAGTGGTTCCCTTTATTGAACAGAAATGTGCTCCTGGTGACTTGCGCACATTAGTCCTGGTTTGTGTTTCTAAATTTGTGTTGAAAATAGAGACCTTTTAATACTTGAGGTTACAAGTAAGTCCTCCAAGACACCTTTTGTAAGTTCTAAATGTTGGGAGTACCCTTAGTTTTTTCACTGTCTACTACTCTTTCTAAATAATTTGATCCAGATCCATGACTTTAAATACCAAATACAGTATATGCAAATAGCTCCCAAATTAATATCTCTAACCCCAGCATCTCCTCTTAGCTCAACTGTCCCTTGGCAACTCCATTCAAATATCTCAAGTTCAAAATAAGACTCTTGAATTTCCTACACATAAAAGCTGCTCTCTCAGAATCTTACTGTAGCAAGTGGTATCACTGCTCCCTTACTGGCCAAAAACTTAAATAACATCACTGATTCCTCTCTTTTTCTCACATCCCACATTTAATTCATTCGTTCATCCTGTCAGTTCTACCTTCACAATATATCCTGTATTTAACTACATTTCAGTCTTAATTGCTACCACCCCGGTCTAAACCACCATCATCTCTTACCTAGACTTTTACGATAGAATCTTCTAGCAATCTTCCTGTTTCTGCTTTTACTCCTCTTGCCTATTCTACACACATTAGCCAGAATAACCTTTTAAAAATGTAAATTGAAATCATTTCACATCCCTTTTTAAGATCCTCCCATCACACATAATAGAATGCAAACTTCTTCCCATGATCTGTAAGGTCCTCCTTGGCATGACCTCTTCCTCTCTCACAAACCTAAGGCCCACCATACACCTCTACCCCTACACTACAGTCCTGTCACAATGAATGTCTTGCTGAATACACCAACAGTCCTACTGTCTCAGAGTCCTTAAATTTACTTCATCATCTGCATGAATTACTCTTCAACAGAACTTTGCCTGGCTTACTTCCTCTCTTCACTGAACTCTGCTCAAATGTCATATCCTCATAAGGTCCTGCACTGACCGCTTTAACCACAAAAAGCCTCCACTTACACTGTTTGACTTTCCATCTTAGTGCTTTTCAATGCCTGAAGTGATAGCATGTTTTTATTCATTTGCTTATTGTCTGCATCCACAGATAGACTACATACTTCGTGAGTGCAGGATTTCTGCCTGTATTAACTGCTGTGTTCTGCTTGCCTCGGTTAGTGCCTGCCATTTAGTAAGTTCCTAACAAACCTCTGTGGAAGGAAAGAAGGATAGAAAAAAGAAGAAAGGAGGAAGGAAGAATGAAAGGAATGAATAGAATTCTTGGCAATTCACACCTGCTGTTGAAAAATGTTGAGGTTAGAACGTTTACTATTGAAACATTTTCCCTATGAACATTCAACCAAGTGAAGTCTCCCCAGTGCTGTGTTTATGCAATTCATAGCATTTAATCTGGTGCATTCTTTTAGTTTAATATTTTAGGCTTTCAAGATTTTTTTTAATCCACATTATATAATAAAATATGTTGACTATTCTACTTTTTTTCATATCCATGATGGCTAATTTTGTGTGTCAAACCTAAGCCTTGGCTAGGCTATATTATTTAGTTATTTAATTAAATACTGTCTAGGTGTTACTGTGAAGGCAGTTTGAAGATGAGGTCAACAGTTGACTATACATAAAGGAGATCAACCTTAATTATGTGACTAGGCTTCATCAGTTTAAGACTCGAAGAGCAAAAGCAGATTCCCTGAAGAAGAAGAACTGCTTTAAGACTATTATAGTGTCAGCTCCTATCAAGGTTCCAGGTTGCTGACCTGCCCTGCAGATTTTTAGCTTGCCTCCTCCACAATTATGTAAGCACATTCCTAAAAATAAAGTCTTAATCTCTCTCAGAGATACATGCGTGTGCGTGCACGCACACACACACACAGACACACAATTATATGACATATAGATAGAGATGGAGACAGATATAAGTATGTAGAGAGATCTCCTTAGCGAGAGAGATATCTATAGATAGGTTATAGATAGATAGGTCTATCTATCTGTCTATCATGTATTTATCTATTTCCTATCATTTCTGTTCCTCTGGAGAACCCTGGCAGACACAGAGTCCAAACATGTGAAAAGCATATTATATATACTACCACTCAAGGTCAAATCAATAATCTGATGAACAACTACAAAGCAAAAACCTCTCAATGTGAACATGAATCCATTTTCAAATACTATTTACGTGTATTTGTTCAGTTCAGTTCAGTTCAGTCGCTCAGTCGTGTCCAACTCTGTGACACCATTGACTGCAGCACGCCAGGCCTCTCTGTCCATCACCAACTCCCAGAGTTTACTCAAACTCATGCCCATTGAGTCAGTGATGTCTTCCAACCATCTCATCCTCTGTCATCCCCTTCTCCTCCCACCTTCAATCTTACCCAGCATCAGGGTCTTTTCAAATGAGTCAGCTCTTCGCATCAGGTGGCCAAAGTATTGGAGTTTCAGCTTCAACATCAGTCCTACCAATGAACACCCAGGACTGATCTCCTTTAGGATGGACTGGTTGGATCTCCTTGCAGTCCAAGGGACTCTCAAGAGTCTTCTCCAACACCTCAGTTCAAAAGCATCAATTCTTCGGTGCTCAGCTTTCTTTATAGTCCAACTCTCACATCCATACATGCCTACTGGAAAAAACATAGCCTTGACTGGACGGACCTTTGTTGACAAAGTAATGTTTCTGCTTTTTAATATGCTGTCTAGGTTGGTCATAACTTTTCTTCCAAGGAGTGAGTGTCTTTTAATTTCATGGCTGCAATCACCATCTGCAGTGATTTTTGAGCCCAAAAAAATAAAGTCTGCCACTGTTTCCACTGTTTTACCGTCTATTTGCCATGAAGTGATGGGACTGGATGCCTTGATCTTAGTTTGTTCACCAAGCAATAAATCCTCTTAACCCACATTTATCTTATTTCTATGTGTATTATAAGTGATTTTGAATAAATCTTGCTAATTTCAAAAAGAATCTTTACAGCACTTTCCCACCTATCATATTAATAACCTTAAAAAATAAAACAAAATAAAATGAAGGAGAGTTTGATATGTCTTGTAGTGAATTTCTTCTTGGTGAACATAACTAGTCATTGTTTTCATTCTAAACTCTAGGCAGTTGGTTGATAATGTTTGCTAAAGTTTTGTTAGGCACTGATACATTTATTGCATATTTCTGAAAACTTTCTTTAATAGAAGAAAGAGCTAATATTTTAAAATTCTACTCTGTGTTATATCTTACCTCATTTAATCCTGTCAGTAGCCTTATAGAAATGGTATTACTAGTCTCACATAGTAAATGGGAAAGCCAAAGTCCCCAAGTATAAACTACTTGCCAAAGTCACCCTATACTACAGTACTCTTCTAATCGGAACATGCATCCAACATCTATCTTTTGGTTTCTGTTATAATCATTATAACAACACATCCAATTTATCAGGGAATCTATAATCACATCTGTAAATTCTTTCAGTAGATTAAGATATAATTTTTGTGAAACTGTTTATTGGAGTCCATTCACAGCAACCATGTTGCCATTAGTATTCTCTAACTTGTCTTAGATTGTAGATTCTTCTTAGGTTGATCTTCAAATCAAGCAGTACTCCAGGGAAAGAATTGGAGGGAGTTTGGAACTGACTGAAAGTAAGAAGTAAAGAAGACAAAGGCTTTTGTAAAATGATACCAATATATTAAGCCCCCCAAAATAGGACTGATAGTTTGTATTCCTCCTGAGTTGCTCCCTGCTTATCTATAAGATGGTTATGTGCTCCTACCCATTGCCATGGGACTTGCAGTGCCTCTTGTCCAATGGAGTATACTCTCCTAACACTTTGTCAGGTTTGGTCATGTGACTTGGTTTGGCCAATGATGTGTAAACAGAAGCCACACATGCCATTGAATATTTCTACCAACAGTCTTGGTCTTTCTCATTGTTAATAAGAATAGAATGTTCTACATAGAGACTGTTTCCAGTCAAGGTCACAGAAAATGAAAATGAAAATATGCACGGAGTAAAACTGTAGGCAAACTTGTTGGTCAATATGTAATGTGAGCAAGGAATAAGTTAAATAATTTCTAGGATCATTAGTTCCTGAAGCAAAGTTGACTGATAAAAGTGAGGGGCCTATAACAAATAGAGTCAAATATAGTGAAAAATAATGGTGATTTAGGATTATGTTAATGGATTGAGAGTGCTACAAGTTTATATAGCTTAAAATTTGAATTATAAATAAGCTTTTTTACCTTATGGAATAACAAAAATATCTTTCATAAGATTATGAAGATTACTGAAGAATGAAAGGCTTTAAAATCTGAATTATCTACATAACTGTCTACATAGCCATAGTTAGGTCAAACTGCATTAAGTTATTTACAGAATTTGAGCAATCATAATAATAATAGCATAGATAATTACGTTTTTGTTTGGAATGGGAATTCTTTTTTCTTTTAGACTGAGGTACTAGAACTAAAATTTATTAACAAGGAAATATATTCATTATATAACAGGGAATGAATAAAGTAGGTTATAAAAACATGTAGAGTATGATCCAATTTTTTTTAGAACTAATTTTATATTTTAAAATTTGCCATCTGTCCATTTGCTTTGTTTATTAATGAATTATAAAGGTTATGAGGGTTTCCAAATTTGTACTTTGGTATAATTTTTTTGTTATTTGGTACAAATACTTTTTAAGTCTTAGCTAATAGAAAGGATATCCATTAAATTTCAATACTTTGTGAGATGCTTGAGCCAACTAGAAAAGCTGGTCAAGAATTTTTTGCTCAAAAATCAAAAGAGTAGGTTGAAAAATATAGTGCCATATTATTTTCCTAGTAGTTAAAAATTTATGACTTATGTATATAGCTTGATTTGTTTAAAATTGTGCAATCGTCGATGTTACTGATGAACCCATCTGCAGGGCATAATGGAGATGCAGACGTAAAAAACAGACTTGTGGACATAGGTGGGGAAGGAGAGAGTGGGACAAATTGAGAGAGTAGCATTGAAACATGTACATTACCGTGCGTAAAATTGGATAGCCAGTGGAAATTTGCTGTATGACACAGGGAGCTCAAACCCAGTGCTCTGTGACAACCTAGAGGGGTGGGATGGGGTGGGAAGTGGGGGAGAGTTTCAGGAGGGACAGGACATATGTATACCTATGGCTGATTCCTGTTGATATAGTGCAGAAACCAAAACAATATGGTAAAGCAACTATCCTCCAATTGAAAATAAATAAATTTTTTAAAATTTTGCTTTTCTCAAGTAATCAGACTTAATATTTACATTAACCAAACCAAGTGATGATTTTGGCCTTAAGTTTTTTAAATGTATTATGTATTGATGATATTATTTCCTGAGCTTTCTGATTGAAGTCATGGGTAATATGCTGCTTATGTAATCTTGTTCTTAGGTGATATATGTTTATTTAGCTTTTAAATTATTGGAAGATGATATGGTTACATTTATTTTTCCCTTTCTATATTTTGCAACTATAAATGTTTCATATTATATTGTTCATCTGATGTGAAGAAAAGTTCTGGAATTTATTAAAGGAATAAAAATCTGTGATTTATTTTCATCTAAAACAATTTGCTGTATTATAGTCTTTAATTTATTATATTGTTTCATGTTATAACAACAGTATTATCTAAAATAAACTTTTATGTTAGTCTCATATTCTGTCTTAGCAAATATTTTATGTTGTATATTTTATTAATTTTTGAAATGGCATCTTTTCTTTTTACTTTTATTTTAATTAAAATATTGTGCTCAGTCATGTCCAGCTCTTTGCAACCCTATGGACTATATAGCCCACCAGGCTCCTTTTGTCCATGGGATTTTTCAGGCAAGAATACTGGAGTAGGTTGCCCTTTCCTCCTCCAGGGGATCTTCCCAATCCAGAGATTGAACCTGCATCTCCAGCATCTCCTGCATTGCAGGCGGATTCTTTACTGCTTAGTCATCGAGTTATTAAAATATTAGGAGAAGATAAAATCAGGCAATGTTATGGCAAAGCTTAAGGATTCTGCAGAGAACAGACACAGTGCTTATGGCAAATCTTGTTAGTTGTTTATCCATAAACTTACACCTCCTTTCCTGCTAACTGAATCATGACTTCTTCAGAAGGGCATTATATCCTGCTTGAGCAATGAATACTAACTGCTCCAAGCTAGTCTTTAACAACTCTGTTCCCATTTGGCAGAAAATTAATTCCCATCCACCTGATAACTATATAGGGCCTTGTGATCCAGGTGGGTTCTTTTATGGTTTTTGGATTTTTGTCATTGTTAAAAAAAATTTCTCCATTATAATACTATTTTTAGAAACTCTCTCAAGTTATCTTTTGGTACTTTAATGGTTTTGTTTTCTATGTTGTTTAAATCTTTAATTCATCTGGAATTTGTCTTGGAATAAGGAGTGAAGTAGTCATCCACCTTCTTCCTCTCTCTCTCTCTAAATGTAACTTCCTCCTTTCATACACATATTATTGTCTTTGCTTTTCTTCCCCTTACACATTCACCCTGCTTTTAAAAAATCTTTGACTTTCAGAATGAGGTATTATTAAATGTAGTAAAAACTTGTATATCAACTATATTCCAATATAATTTTTTAAAAAGGAGGAAGTACCATTAAGATTCTCATATTTTAATTATTTTAGGCCTTCAGGGAAAGCTTCTATCATATTTAAAAGTTTGGATAATGGGAGATCAAGATCAACCTTCTTGAAATGCCATTTCCTTCTTCTACCTCATACAAACACCCACATTAGAGTGAAAATGCCGAGAAGGAAAAGAGAAACTTCCATAAATATATGGGAAACATGAGGACTCATACAAAATTTTGCTAAATATTTTTGTGTGTGTCAAAAAAAGATTTCTGGCACCACACTTTTTGAAAATTAAACAGAGGTCTTTGGTAGTAAAACACTATTTTTGAGCAAAAGAAGGAATCACTTCTTGTTTTCTGTAGAGGAGAGAAGCTTCATGCATTCTGTTTCCTCTGAGTGGATCGTGATTCCCGTTACAGACAGAATACATTCACAGTTATAATCTAGGTTAGGCACACAGACTACAGGAGGAGCTCCTTTAAATTAATGTGAATCCTTTTAATAGATTTTAGAAAATATAAAAACTTCAATACTTGTTGAAGCTGGTTGATGATGGTACTTGGAGGTTTATCATCCTATTCATTCTACTTTAATGTATACCTGAAAAGTTCCATAATTAAAAGAAAAGTGTAACATTTTAAACTTTGATTAGTGATTTATACCTCACTTTGTATAAAGATCCTTAGAACAGTGGGGGAAGAGTTTCCAGCAAGAGATGAGAAGGGCTCACCTCAGAAAGCAACAACTAGTAATCAAAAGTTACCATGTCCCAAGCACTGGAAATAACCCTTGACAAGCCAAGATGAAGGAAAGCCTGAAAGGAAGATAGTACAAATGGATCTGAAGACATCTGCCAAACATTCTTAAAAACACAATGTCTTTTCATTAGACTGAAGTTGCATTACAACACTCCATTAGTGTGGTTGACTAGTTGTTATGAGTCAATATCACACCCCAACTTTTAGGACATTATGTCATAGTTTTGTAGCTATTTATTATTTCTTTTGTTAACAAAGGGTCTTTCTCTTCACTATTATTCAAGCTGTTAAAGGCAACTTTATAATATAAAATAAAAACACCATGGCGTTTAAATTAGTGAGGACCAAAATACATCAACTAATTAACATATGCATATATATATATATTTATATATATATCTTCTAACATCTATTTCAATTCTAAGATTCAAATATCCTTTGATTTGAAATGAACTAAGACAAACAGCTTGAGGTACATTAAAGCTACATTTGTACTGAATTCTCACTCAACTTTTTCTAATCATATAGCTTCATTTTTTATCAGGATTTACTTCTGCAAAAATGTTAGTTAAAACAACAAGAGGAAAGGGCTAGTGAGTATGGTATGGTTAGTTGCCAAGCCAGATCCCTCTTGTGGGTGATTCAAGCCAGAAGTTAAATAATGTTTATTTTCATCTCTATTTCAGAAAAAAAAAAAAAAAAAAGGTATACAGTGAGGTGGAAGGACCAAGAAAAATAAAAAATAAAAGTTGTTTTCAAGTATGTCACAAAGATGTAAGTGAGAGGGAACAGAATAAGATTTAATATAATAGAGACATGGCATCATAAAGAAGGAACAAGGGAAAAAGCAGTATGGAGGCAGGGAGGAGAGCTGTGTTTGTTATTGTTTGGTTCATTTCATTAGACAGAGAAAGGATTTTGAGGGAAAGCGAGACATGTAAAAAAAGGTTTTAATGAAATTTTGAAGGGTGATTGGAATATGCATAATTTGACTTGAGAGTTATACCTATATTTATTTTGGATGTATTGACATGGGTCTGAAGCTGAAATAGAGTAGGCCCAGTTTTATTCAAGTTTCAGTTCAATAAAATGAGCTAAGCTCGCTTTAGCCTAAAGCATGTGTGTTAGTGCTTCTTTTTAAGGTCACAATTATAAAGATGCTAAATTAATTTCATTATCAATGACTCAAACACTAGTTAATATAAAATCAAAAGACTGGAGGAGACAGTATAAATAGAAAGCCCTCTTTGCTTATTCATTTTCCCACTAAATTCAGAATACAGTATAACAAAAAGATTACGGGCATTGTTTTTACAAATCCACCACATACAAGTAGAGTGATCTTAGGCAAATCAAACTTAACAAACTTCTACTTCTATATACATGTAACTTCAATGACTATATTTTTAGTTCTAGAAGTTCTATTTGATATCTTTCAAAGTTGCTTCATACTATTTGTGTGCTCAATCGCTCCATCATGTCCGACTCTTTATGACGCCATGAATTGTAGCCTGCCAGGCTCCTGCCGGGCCTCCCTGCCATGGGATTTTTCAGGCAAGAATAGTGGACTGGGTTGCCATTTCCTTCTCCAGTACACTATTTGAGACTGTCACTTTTTCCAGTTTTTTAAAAAAAATCCTGAGTTACTTGAAATATATTATAGTCAATATCTAATAATTCTACTTTCTAAAGTTCTTGGATCTAAGCCTGCTGTCTCTTGTGTGTGTTGAGCAACTCACGCTGGATTATTTCCTCATGTGTATTATAATTTTGGATGGTGAGTGCATTGCAATGGGAGCTTTATTTGTGGTAATCCTGTATTGTGTGTCCTTCTAGAATAGTTTGTGTTTTCACCTGTAGGTAAAATGAAGTAACAGGGACTATATTTATCCTCCTGCCCGAAACAACTAAATTTCTGGACAAAATAATGAAGCAACAGTTTTAAAAGACAAGAAACATTAAGCAACAAAGACAATGAATCCTGAGAGATGGGAAATGAGTAAGGTGAGCTCCAGGAAAAGGGTACACAAGAGGAGACCGGAAATTTTTTTTTTTTTTTGAAATAAAGAGGTGGAACCAGAAATGTGGAAAGGCCAAGGAGGATGGAATTTACACTGCATAGTATCAAGAAGGGGAGAACTGTGTAGAGAAAGAGTTCTAGAGACCTGTAGAGTGTCTCCTCAACTCTAAATATCCTAATGAAAAGTCAGAGATTGATAGATTGGATAAAAAGCAAGACCTAACCCTAGGGTCTCAAAGAGTCAGACACAACTGAAGGGACTGAGCACACACAGGGACACAGCTATCCACTATCTCCAAGAAGCCCCCTTTAAACAACAAGATAGTTTTAAGGGAAAAGGATAGAAAAAATATACAATGCCAACACTAACCAAAGGAAAAGAAAGTTGGAGTGGCCCTAGAAATACCCAAATAAAATCAATTCCAAATCAAAAAAAATATTGCCAAGGATAGAGAAATCATTTTACAGACTGATTTGGCGTTTGCTTCTGCAAACTCCCTATGTGTATTATTAGCTTTGATATTAATGGACACACAGGGAGAAGAGAGCAGGCCTTAGATAAATAAGAGGCAGGGAGTGGGCACTGAGGCTGGGAATTTCTTGGCTCAAAAGTTTCCAGGCTCTGCAGAGAGTGAAACATCTAATCTCAAATCTGAGAGCTGCTCTGAGGTAAATTCTGGGGAGACTGTTTTCTCATCCAGAATGCAGGGCGATGACATGCCTTTCTGTCGCCTAGTACACTGGGTTTATTTTTTCTATGTCGCCCTTTCCCTGAGTGGCAGTGAGTCTACCTTTTTGCAGAGGGTTTCAGTTCTAACCACCCCCCACCCTACCTGACCCAAGTTGTGCCCCCTTCATATCTATGCTTATAGCAAGTGAGGACCCCTCCTGTGCCCTCCCTCAGACAACCCACCATCAGTTCACACTTTAAGCTCTAGTTTTTAATTTCCTCTTCACATTTGACCTCTAGGTCAATTTCCTGTGCTTTCTTGTAAGCTCAGTTATGTGTTCAAAAGGAGATTTCTTATAATTTATCAAGCATTTTTTGTTGTGTTATTTTGGAGGATTTTTCAGATATAGAATGCTGTAGTGCTGGAAATGGAAGGCTGTCTTTATGTGAGCTGGGGAATAGTGGCTACCTTAGGACAGGGGTAAGGTTTGAAGACAATATTTACAAAATGCTCAGTACAATGCCTAGAGCATAGTTAGTGCTCAATATAGATATGACACAATGAGTGACTAGGACATCAAAGTGATGGTGCTCTGGAGATGACAAAGTTTTGGAAAGAATGCACTCTGCAGAATATGAAAATAGATTGGATACAGAAGTCTTGTTACTTTTATAGACTTTGTACAGGAAGTTGTCAGGACTTTTTCCCCACAACCTTCTTACTTTTGTATTAGTGATTACAATGCAAAATTAATTTTTACAATTAATTTTTTTACATGAAGTACCCTTCCATTTTTTCTGAGGAAAAATTATACATAAATGATTTAATTATCTGACAATGACTGCTGTCTAAAGGGACTATGTATTGAATAAGGGATTAATTCTGAAAGAGAGAATAGTTCATTTCTAGTTTCATTAAAATTAGTATTAAAGATATTGAGACATGAAAGAAACAGTTTTAGCCTCAAGGAGCAGGGGGACCTGGTAGAAATATGAGACACGTATCAGTTCAGTTCTGTCACTCAGTCGTGTCTGACTCTTTGCAACCCCACGGCAAACCACTTCAGTATTCTTGCCTTGAGACCCCCATGAATACTATGAAAAGGCAAAATGATAGGACACTGAAAGAGGAACTGCCCAGGTCGGTAGGTGCCCAATATGCTACTGGAGATCAGTGGAGAAATAACTCCAGAAAGCATGAAGGGATGCAGCCAAAGCAAAACCAATACCCACTTGTGGATGTGACTGGTGATAGAAGCAAGGTCCAATGTTGTAAAGAGCAATACTGCATAGGAACCTGGAATGTTAGGTCCATGAATCAAGGCAAATTGGAAGTGGTCAAACAGGAGTGGCAAGAGCGAACATCGACATTCTAGGAATCAGTGAACTAAAATGGACTGGAATGGGCGAATTTAATTCAGATGACCATTATATCTACTACTGTGGGCAAGAATTCCTTAGAAGAAATGGAGTAGCCATCACAGCCCACAGAAGAGTCCAAACTACAGTGCTTGGATGCAGTCTCAAAAACGACAGAATGATCTTTGTTCGTTTCCAAGGCAAACCATTCAATATCACAGTAATCCAAGTTTATGCCCTGACCAGTAATGCTGAAGAAGCTGAAGTTGAACGGTTCTATGAAGACCTACAAGACCTTCTAGAACTAACACCCAAAAAAGATGTCCTTTTCATTATAAGGAACTGGAATGCAAAAGTAGGAAGTCAAGAAACACCTGGAGTAACAGGCAAATTTGGCCTTGGAGTACAGAATGAAGCAGGGCAAGAGCTAATAGAGTTTTGCCAAGAGAACGCACTGGTCATAGCAAACACCCTCTTCCAACAAAACAAGAGAAGACTCTACACATGGACATCACCAGATAGTCAACACCGAAATCAGACTGATTATATTCTTTGCAGCCAAAGATGGAGAAGCTCTATACAGTCAGCAAAAACAAGACTGGGAGCTGACTGTGGCTCAGATCATGAACTCCTTATTTCCAAATTCAGACTTAAACTGAAGAAAGTAGGGAAAACCACTAGACCACTCAGGTATGATCTAGATCAAATCCCTTATGATTACACAGTGGAAGTGAGAAATAGATATCGGGACTAGATCCGATAGACAGACTGCCTGATGAACTATGGATGGAGGTTCGTGACATTATACAGGAGACAGGGATCAAGACCATCCCCATGGAAAAGAAATGCAAGAAAGCAAAATGGCTGTCTGAGGAGGCCTTACAAATAGCTGTGAAGAGAAGCAAAAAGCAAAGGAGAAAAGGAAAGATATTCCCATTTGAATGCAGAGTTCCAAAGAATAGTCAAGGAGAGATAAGAAAGTCTTCCTCAGCGATCAGTGCAAAGAAATAGAGGAAAACAACAGAATGGGAAAGACTAGAGATCTCTTCAAGAAAATTAGAGATACAAAGGGGACATTTCATGAAAAGATGGGCTCAATAAAGGACAGAAATGGTATGGACCTAACAGAAGCAGAAGATATTAAGAAGAGGTGGCAAGAATACACAGAAGAACTGTACAAAAAAGATGTTCACGACCCAGATAATCACGATGGTGTGATCACTCACCTAGAGCCAGACATCCTGGAATGTGAAGTCAAGTGGGCCTTAGAAAGCATCACTACAAACAAAGCTAGTGGAGGTGATGGAATTCCAGCTGAGACACATATACAATTGCAAAAAAGCAACTAACGATAATACCAGAAAATATGAACTTTAATACTATGGGTAGGTCAGAAGAGGCAAAATGTCTTGGGTTGAATCAGTCAGTGAATGAGAGAATGCTTAGATAGAGTCAGGTAGAAGGAAGAAGGAGGCCAGAAGAGAGAAGAAATATAGGCACGGGCATGCAAGCTGTAAAACAAAGAACTGAGAAGGCTAGCCTCATGAAAGGGATGATTTGTTATTTAAAAAAAAAAAAAAAGCATTGAAAAGGAGAAAAAAGCACATCGAGGAAGGCCCAAAAAGTTAAGGACTGATTTTTTTTTTTAAGCATTAAATGCAGATGAAGATTGAGACAGAGTGACACAGTGAAGGAGGCTCTATAGAATAATTGTGGCTCCTTGATATTGTACGATACACTCTTTGACATACGTATCTTCCTACTTGAGCTAGTGTCTAGCGACGCAGCTCCCTGAAGGCAGAGACTTTGGCCGTCTTGTTTACTGCTGTAGTCTTAGCACGTAGACAAGTGTCTAACAGAAGTGCCACTGAATGAGTGAATTATTCATCTGGCAGCAGTATGTAGG
Source organism: Okapia johnstoni (assembly GCA_024291935.2). Taxonomy (NCBI): domain Eukaryota; kingdom Metazoa; phylum Chordata; class Mammalia; order Artiodactyla; family Giraffidae; genus Okapia; species Okapia johnstoni. Next base: position 76,431,348 of record CM044316.1, on the reverse strand, counting down.
ACAAAGCAAGCATAAGGAGAATTTAGAGGTGAGACAAGTATTTAGGAGGCTTTCGACATAAAGCAAGTGCAGTGACAATGGAAATTAAAGAAAACATTGAAAAGCTACTATACTGGGCCTTGTGGTCCTTCCTAGAAACAGGAGTTATGATTTACTCATTGTGACAGCTTTGGTGCCTGGCATGGTGCCGAAAGACAGCCAGTCCTTGCTAAATGTTTATTTAATGAATAAGGGGAATAATATAACTTAGTGACACTATTTGTTATGTGAATAAGTTAGGGAAGGGCATGTAAGATGACTTGAAGTTTCTATTATTAGTGACTAGGGGGATGGTGATGCCATGAATGGAAATAGACCAATCCGGAAAGAACAGGAATTTCAGGGAAGAAAATGCTGCATTTTAATTTAGAAATGCTGAATACAATTTAAGCTCTAGGATATGTGTAAATGCTTGTGGATATATATAAAATGCTTGAAGTTATTAAACAAATTCAATGACAGTTTATGTTTCACAGATGTGTTAGCTACAAAAAATTCTTCCTGTCTTTTTTCAAATGATCTCTAGAGCAACCCTTTTTGTAGGAGATTAGGAAAATTCAATAACATCCTTGTATGAGTTATTTCTCTTAAGATGAGCTATTTTAGGATAAAAAGTATAAATATTGGTAACCCAAATGGTTTCTTTCCACTTTAAAATTGTACATGGTACTTTGGGATTATAATGTTAAATTTCTATTATTTCACATTTATGTTGTTTTGCTTATGTATTTTTAAATTCAGTTCAGTTCAGTCACTCAGTCATGTCTGACTCTTTGCAACCCTATGAACTGCAGCACGCCAGGCCTCCCTGTCCATCACCAACTCCCGGAGTTTACTAAACTCATGTCCATTGAGTCAATGATGCCATCCAACCATCTCATCCTCTGTCGTCCCCTTCTCCTCCTGCCCTCAATCGTTCCCAGCATTAGGGTCTTTTCAAATGAGCCAGCTCTTTGCATCAGGTGGCCAAAGTATTGGAGTTTCAGCTTCAACATCAGTCCTTCCAATGGACATTCAGGACTGATTTCCTTTAGGATGGACTGGTTGGATCTCCTTGCAGTTCAAGGGACTCTCAAGAGTCTTCTCCAACACCACGGTTCAAAAGCATCAATTCCTTGGCGCTCAGCTTTCTTTATAGTCCAACTCTCACATCCATACATGACCACTGGAAAAACCATAGCTTTGACTAGATGGACCTTGTTGGCAAACCATCACAATTTCTCCTCCTCTTCCTCCTTCCTTAAATGTATCTCTCCCATTCCTTTCTAATCTTCACCTTGTAACAGAGAGGTTTTTTAAATTCATTAAATGTGTTTCTCATGTAGGAAATTCATATATGATTAACATGCACCTGTGTGAGCAGAATTCTAAAATGACCCTTAGTAACCACACTCCTTGGTCTACAGACGCTCCTTTTGCGTATGGACAGGACCTATGAATATGGCCGAGTAGTCACTCCCTTTATTAGGTTACGTTACATACGACTCCACCGAAGCTGACTGAAGGGACAAATTCTCCTTTTGACCTTGAAGAATTGCCGTATAATGGAGACAGCCAAGCAGCAGGGAATGGTGGAGAGCCACCAGAAGCCAAGAACAGATCCCAGCTGACAGCTAGGTAAAAACCTGGGAACTTGGTCCTGCAATGGCAAGATAATGAGTTCTGCCAATAACCAGTGAGTTTGGAAGAGGACTCCAGAGCTTCAGATGTGATCAGAGCTCCAGCTGCCCCTGTGATTTCAGCCTGGGCAGAGCCTGAGTTGAGGATGCAGTTAACTCCTACCTGGACTCCTGACCAACGGAAACCATGACAAGTCAGTCTGTGCCCTTTTTAAGCTGCAAAATTTGTGACAATTCCTTATGCAACAATAGAAAACTAACATGGCACCTATAACTTTATTATAATTCACTTGCTGCTTTATCTTGCACATTAAATATTAGTGTCACGTCCTATTTTTTGAAATTTTAACACACGGATGACCCTGGTTTATGTAATTCTTTGTTCTTAATTATTCAAACCTTAGACTTGAATGGCCCCTGGCATAAATTAGTAGTCGAATCACTTCTGGAATACTATCATTTTAATGTTTTAGAACATCCAATTAGAAGATTAATTATCACTGACAAACCAAACCTCCTCCTCAATCTTTGTTAATCACATAATTTGATAACATTCTTAGTCACGTGTTTAAAGTATAAATTAATGTCCAGATATTGATTAATTATAAATAATTACCTTTGGTACTACAAAAGAATGAAACTGTGCATCTGTGTGTAATATCTATATATTACTAGCATGTTTTTTATTCAAATGAATATGTAGTACTTGTATAGTTTTACCTAAAGTTTAGCAATAGGCTTAACAATCTTTTTAAAAATTTTCTAATAATTCTTTATCAAGTATATTTTATTTTTATTATTTTTATTGAAGTATATAGTTGATATACAACACTATATAAGCAATCACAATAAACTGTGGAAAATTCTGAAAGAGATGGGAATACCAGACCACCTGACCTGCCTCTTGAGATACCTGTATGCAGGTCAGGAAGCAACAGTTAGAACTGGACATGGAACAACAGACTGGTTCCAAACAGGAAAAGGAGTACGTCAAGGCTGTATATTGTCACCCTGCTTATTTAACTTATATGCAGAGTACATCATGAGAAACGCTGGGCTGGAAGAAACACAAGCTGGAATCAAGATTGCTGGGAGAAATATCAATAACCTCAGATATGCAGATGATACCACCCTTGTGGCAGAAAGTGAAAAAGAACTAAAGAGCCTCTTGATGAAAGTGAAAGAGGAGAGTGAAACGTTGGCTTAAAGCCCAACATTCAAAAAACTAAGATCATGGCATCTGGTCCCATCACTTCATTGGAAATAGATGGGGAAACAGTGGAAATAGTGTTAGACTTTGTTTTTTTGGGTTCCAAATTCACTGCAGATGGTGACTGCAGCCATGAAATTAAAAGACACTTACTCCTTGGAAAGAAAGTTATGACCAACCTAGACAGCATATTAAAAAGCGGAGACATTACTTTGCCAACAAAGGTCCATCTAGTGAAGGCTATGGTTTTTCCAGTAGTCATGTATGGATGTGAGAGTTGGACTGTGAAGAAAGCTGAGTGCCGAAGAATTGGTGCTTTTGAACTGTCGTGTTGGAGAAGACTCTTGAGAGTCCCTTGGACTGCAAGGAGATCCAACCAGTCGATCCTAAATGAGATTAGTCCTGGGTGTTCATTGGAAGGACTGACATTGAAGCTGAAACTCCAATGCTTTGGCCACATCATGCGAAGAGTTGACTCATTGGAAAGACCCTGATGCTGGAAAGGATTGGGGGCAGGAGGAGAAGGGGACAACAGAGGATGAGATGGCTTGATGGCATCACCGACTCAATGGACATGAGTTTGGGTGGACTTCGGGAGTTGGTGATGGACAGGGAGGCCTGCCATGCTGCAATTCATGGGGTCGCAAGGAGTCGGACACAACTGAGTGCCTGAACTGACTGACTGATACAATATAGTGTTACACAATTTTTAAAGGTTACACCCCACTGTAGTTATTATAAACTATTAGCTATATCCCCTGTGCTGTACAATATTCCCTTGTATCTTATTTTATACCTAATAGTTTGTATAATACCTCTTAATACCCTACTCTATATTTTTCCTCTCCACTTTCAGCTCCTCATTGACAACTACTAGTTCATTCTCTATATTAGTGAGTTTGTTTCTTTTTTATTATATTCACTCTTGCATGCTCAGTTGCTCAGTTGTGTCTGACTCTTTGTGACCCCATGGACGGTAGCCCCCTTGGCTCCTCTGTTCATAGGATTATCCTGGCAAGAATACTGGAATGGGTTGCCATTTCCTCCTCCAGAGGATCTTTCTGACCCTGGGATCGAAAGTGCATCTCCTGTGGCTCCTCCATTGACAGGTGGATTTTTATATTTACTAATTTTATATTCCATGTATAAGTAATATCATACAGTATTTGTCTTTGTCTGTCTTGTTTCATGTAGCATAATGCCTTCCAAGTCCATCCATGGTGTTACAAATAGCAAAAGTTCATTCTTTTTTAATGGCTGTGTAGTATTCCATTGTATATATGTACCACATCTTCTTTATCCACTTATCTGTTGATGGACGCTTAGATTGCTTCTGTATCTTGGCAATTGTAAATAATGTTGCTATGAACACTGGAGTGCATATATCTCTTTAAATTAGTGGGAGTTTTTTGGTTTGATTTTAGGGGATACATACTTAGGAATGGAATTGTTGGGTTACACAGTAATTCTATCTTTAGTTTTTTGAGAGACGTCTGTAATATTTTCCACAGTGGCTGCATCAATTTATGTTCCTCCCATCAATAGTGTATGAAGGTTCCCTTTTCTCCACATCTTCACCAACATTTGTTCTTTGTGTTCTTTTTCATGATAGCCCTGCTAATGATATTGTGGTTTTGATTTGCATTTCCCAGCTTAACAAACTTTGAATTGTAAGTTTTCAGTTATTCTACATTTTCAGGTACACAGAGACAGGTAAGTGAAGTGCTATTCTGTTAAGGTTTTTTTGGTGGTGAGATGGACAATGTTTTAGTTTTGCTTTATAATAAGGTATTACTGACTTATATACACGGAGGTATACAAATAACTGGGGCTTCCCTGGCGGCTCAGTGGTAAAGATTTCAACTGCACTGCAGGAGCCGCAAGAGATGTAGGTTCGATCCCTGGGTTGGAAAGATTCCCTGGAGAAGAGCATGGCAACCCACTCCAATATACTTGCCTGGTGAATCCCATGGACTGAGGAGCCTGGTGAGCTACGGTCTATGGAGTCACGAGTTGGACATGACTAAAGTGACTTAGCATGCACAAACTCATACAAATAACTACTGCTACATTGACTTCACAGGATGAGCACTCCTGCGTAGTCAGTAACAAGGTCAGTAAATAGAACAATGACAGAATCTCCAAAACCTGTTTCCAGTTCCTACACTCCTTTCCCAGTGGTAACCATTAACTTGAATCCAATACCACAGATTCATTTTGCCTGTTTGAAACTTGTATCAATAGACTCATACAGCACATTCTCTTTGATGTCTGGATTCTTTCACTCAGCATTTTGTTTGTGATGTTCATTTATGTCGTTGTAGTTGTAGTTCATTTATTTTTATTGCCATTAGTGTTCCATGGTGTGAACATACAATTATCTGTTCCACTGTAGATGGACATTTGGCTTGTTTCCAGTTTCTGGCTGTTATAATTAGTCTTCTGATAGGCATTTTACTCGTGTTGAACATATATTTACATTTCTGTTGAGTTTATAGCAAGGGATGGAATTCCTAGAACATACGGTACGCATATATTCAGCTTTAGTAGATGCTGCCAAACATTTCTAAAGTGGTTGTTCCAATTTACACTCTCAACAGCATATACGTGATCCAGTTGTTCCACATCCTCACCAGCACTTGATATTGTCTGTTTTTAATTTTAACAGTGTCGTTAGCAACTAAACAACAGTGCTATAACAGCTATTAGCGTGAGTAAAGTAATGTTGTTGGTTTTGTTATCTCTTGAATGATTGTTCATTTAGGCATGAATCCTGACAGTGGTCGGAGACCTCCCACTGATCTTAGGGTGATGAGTATGAAGTTTGTAATAATGAGTATTTTGTTTCATGTGTGTATACTTACATATATATGTAAGATTCTAGTATGTTACTATTTCAGTTTTAGGATACAGCCAGATATAAATAGTCATAAGAACAGGAAAATATTCCTGTTTTACTTGTTATCCTATGCTAATATTCAGTCAACTAATTTTAATAGATGGCATTTTTAATGTGCTTCTGGGTAGGCACATAATGAAAATGTGTGAGTTGTCATTTTACTATCTGAGCCCTCCTTTTTTATTTCAGGTTCATGGAATATGAGAGCGGGACCTTAAAGATCAAACTATCCTTTGTTAGCATTTAGGAGTAAGATAGTTGAAAAGAGACGTTTCCTGTTTATAGTTAATAAAATATCAAGGTTCTATTTTGTTTTTTGAATATGCATACTTCTTTTCAAATGATAACAGATGTGACCATCCTAATGAGTGCATTTCTCGAAATAGAGCAGAAACTTAAATAGCGAGAATGGGCAGGATACCAAGGAAACAGACTAATCAGGCAGATGGTGACTGTTTCCTAGGGAAAGTCTGAGTAAACCAGTAACTTTGCAGCAGTGATCTGAAAATAAAGGAACATTTGTGCGCATGGAAAACTTACTGTTTTTTAAAATACTTTTCCACATTATAATAAATAATTAGATATATGTACATATTTTTATGTGTTATCACTGATCATATGAAATTTAGTTGTTTCCTTCATTATAATGTTTCTTTTCATATTAACCACTTTTGTCAAAATTTTTTTATAATTAAGATATAGCAATGAATTTCCTTTTTTTCATGAAAATCTTTGGAGGATTTGTATTGGTCTTTTAAAATTATTTAATCATTTTGAAATGAATTTATTTTTATATTTAATAAAATGGACTTATAAATGACAGAGCTCTGGTTGTGTAAAAATAAAAACCATAATCAACTGAGGTGCATTTGCTGAAGAATGAAATTTTGCATAAAAAAACAGAAGTAAAAAAACATATCCTAGCAGGAAACCAGGAACGGAATAAAAACACAAAAAGGTATCTCTGGCACAATGCCCTGAAGGTCAACAACCATGGCCAAGAGCATGAGGTAATGTCAGAAGTAAGAAAACACCCTGGGTCTGATTCTTGTCACTCTGATCTTAAGACCATTAGTGATCATGTAAAAATGTAACCTGTATAGTGATATAAAAGTTGTTGCATATTGTATTTCATTTCTACCTTGTAACATCCTGGTGAGGCACAGCAGTTCTTGTTATCCCCATTTTACAGATGAATAAATTACAGAGAGAAAACAGGTTGCCAAAATTCAAGTTACTGAGTGGCAGAATAGGAACTAGAACTGTCTTCTAATTCTGAATCCAATATACTTTTGGGTCTAAAAATTGGAACAGTCAAAAGACAGAGAGTAGCTATAGTTGCAGAAGTGAATTCGTTTCCAGTTATCATCTTAATGTATAGACAGCCCACAGTTTGCTTGTATTCTTATGACAACATGCTGTATTTAGTTTATAAAGATATGTGTTGGGGTTAACATTATTTTTAAAAAATTGTATTCATTTTCTCTCTAAAAGTTGTGAAGGCTTTGAATTGTTTCATAGAAATTCCTTGCATAAAAAACTTTGGTTTGACTCGCTTATTATCAACTGAAAGAAACCAAAAGGAGCCACAAAACAAAGAGAATCTGACGGATCTCACAAGGGATGATTTCATGATTGATTTCACGATTCTTAAAATACTTTACACAAACATTCATTAATTACAGAAGGGTAGGAAGAATGGATTTTAAAAAGGTAGTGAAGAGGAACCAACTTTCGGAGGTTTGCAATCTGAGGCAAGCACCAGTACTCTCTGGTGGTCTGTCCTTCTCACAACAGAGAATGACACTCTTGAGGAACACACATTTCACACTTTAAGTCTGACCTCCTCCCCATCTGTCATAAAGTAAAGCTTACACCTTAGGAATGGAGAAGGAAATGGCAACCCACGCCAGTATTCTTGCCTGGACAGAGGAGCTTGGAGGTCTACAGTCCACGGGGTCGCAAGGAGTCAGACAGGACTGAGAAACTAACACACACACACACACACCTTAGGAAGAGTAGGAATAAAGTAGAGTGCTTCTAACATCCCAACGTCTATAATCTCTGTGGTTTTCTAGAGAACAAAGACTGATATGTACATATATATATATATATATATATATATATATATATATATATTTAAATTCTCCTTGAGCCTAGATAAAAATGCTAAAAATTTAATTGTTTACAAATCATGCATATGTGGAAGTTTTTGACACAGGTTAACCTCTGTTCATTCCAACCTTTTATTACTGAACAAACCACTAAACATTACCCAGCATTCCTTGATTTTAGGTATGTCCATACCACTGAATTCTAGACAATGGGATCTAAAAGAAAGTGTGGGTGTGTCATTTTTAGACCAAGTCCATGTGATCCTACATACTCCTTTCCATTTCACTTCTAAAGGATGATCTTGGAAGGCATATGTGGAAGTTGGCAAAGTCTATAGTTTGAACCACTGAATGAATGATGGGGCAAATAAATCTCAATGCCACCCAAAAATTTTCAGCTTCCTTGGTCTGTTTATGTATGAGAGAAATAAAATATCCAAAACATGCAAGCAGCTTATGCAGCTCAATACATAAAAAAATAACCCAACCAAACAGCTCAATCAAAAAATGGGCAGAAGATCTAAATATACCTTTCTCCAAAGAAGACATACAGATGGCAAACAAACATATAAGAAGATACACAATATCAATAATTATTAGAGAAAAGCATATCATAACTACAATGGATATCACCTTACACTGGTCAGAATGGCCATTATCAAAAAATCTGCAAACAATAAATGCCAGAGAGGACATGGAGAAATGGGAATCCTCTTGCACTGTTGGTTGGAATGTAAATTGGAGAACAGTATGGAGGTTTTCTCATGGCTCAGACAGTAAAGAATCTGCATGCAATACTAGAGACCCGAATTGGATTCCTGGGTTGGGAAGATCTTCTGGAGGAGCAAATGGCAACCTACTCCAAGATTCTTGCCTAGAGAATTCCATGGAGAGAGGAGCCTGGCAGGCTACACTCCATGGGGTCTCAAAGAGTCAGACACGATTGAGCTATTAACACTTTCTTTCTTTATGGAGATTTCATAAAAACCTAAAAAAAGAGAGCTACTATATGACCCAGCAATACTACTACTGGGCATATACACTGAGTGTGTGTATACTAAGTTGTTTCAGTCATGTCTGACTCTGCGACCCTATGGACTGAAACCTGCCAAGCTCTTCTGTCCGTGGGATTCTCCAGCCAAGAATACTGGAGTGGGTTGCCCTGTCCTCCTCCAGGGATTAAACCCATATCTCCTGTGGCTTTTGCATTGCAGGCAGATTCTTTACCGCTGAGCCACCAAGGAAGAAAACCATAATTCAAAAAGTTTCATTCACCCCAATGTTAACTGTATTACTATTTACAATAGCCAGGGCATGAATGCAACATAAATGTCCATTGACAGATGAATGGATAAGAAGATGTAATACATACATACAATGGAATATTACTGAGCCATAAAAAGGAATTAAGTTTGGTCATTTATAGTGATGTGGATGGATGTAGGGTTTGTCATACGGAGTGAAGCAAGTCAGGAAGAGAAAAACCAATATAGAATATTAATGTATACATATGGAATTGAGAAAAAAGATACAGATGAACCTATTTATAGGACAGAAATAAAGATGCAGACATAGAGAATGAACATGTGACACAGCAGGGGAAGGGGAGGGTGGGGCAAATTGGGAGATTAGGATTGACATATATACACTATCATGTGTAAAACAGATAACTAGTAGGAAGTTGCTCTATAGCCCAGGGAGCTCAGCTCAGTGCTCTGAGGTGATCTGTATGGATTGGATGGGGGTGGGGCAGGAGGGAGGCTCAGGAGGGAAGGGATATATGTATACATGTAGCTGATTCACTTGTTGTACAGCAAAACTAACACAACCCTGTAAAGTGATTATACACCAATAACAAAATTAAAAAACATGAGTACACATCCATTATGTCTGAGTCATTATGCATTTGGGGTCAACTTATTACAGCTCTTAGTCAGTTTAGCATACCCTAACTAATTTAGTGACGTAGACGAAAAAGTGCCCCATCAGAGAATACAGTTATAATTTTCTTTTTAAAATGAGAGCAGTTGCCAGCTCTTTTCCTGCAGTCCACCCTTTTCAGCTGAGAGTCTTCACTACAGCATTCTCTCTAAGCCTGTATCATTTATACAGAAACTGATGTGTTTCCATATCATCTTGGGCTCAACAGCACTGGCCGTAATCTCAACTGTTCCGTTTCCTTTAATTCAAAGGACCCTGGTCTGTTTGGATAAAAATTCTGTAAACTGAATATAATCCTGGATTAGGATTAGTCAAGATTGCTGGAGACAATCCACCTTAGAATCTGACACATTTGAGAGCCCAGGTGTCACCCAGCTCCCATACTGCTGCTCGGCCACCACTAACACTTGGAGGCAGACTGGACTTCCCTGTCTCTCCAGACACTAACGAGCCTGAGAGGAATGCTGGAGGCATAAACGAGGGAGTGTGGAAACTTGAAAAGCTGTTAAAGTTGTGATCTGAATGCCTACTATTGGAGGACTGTGAGGGGCTGAAACTTTATACGCTCAGGAAAACTTATTTGTTAGCTACACTCCAAAATGGGTTGTTAAAAAGATTACACAGATGTAGCTAATCTAATCTTACTTTGCCAACAAAGGTCCGTCTAGTCAAGGCTATGATTTTTCCAGTAGTCTCACATCCAGTATGGATGTGAGAGTTGGACAGTGAAGAAAGCTGAGTGCTGAAGAATTGATGCTTTTGAACTGTGGGGCTGGAGAAGACTCTTGAGAGTCCCTTGGACTGCAAGGAGATCCAACCAGTCCATCCTAAAGGAGATCAGTCCTGGGTGTTCACTGGAAGGACTGATGTTGAGGCTGAAACTCCAATACTTTGGCCACCTCATGCGAAGAGTTGACTCATTGGAAAAGACCCTAATGCTGGGTAGGATTGGGGGCAGGAGGAGAAGGGGACGACAGAGGATGAGATGGTTGGATGGCATCACTGACTCGATGGACATGGGTTTGGGTAAACTCTGGGGGTTGGTGATGGACAGGGAGGCCTGGTGTGCTGCGATTCATGGGGTCGCAAAGAGTCGGACATGACTGAGTGACTGAACTGAACTGAGCTAATCTAAGGATACTTAAGATATTTGTTGTTATTGTTCTCTCACTTAGTCGTGTCCAGCTCTTTCCAACCTCATGAATGGCAGCACGCCAGGCTTCCCTGTCCTTCACTATCTCCTGAAGTGTGCTCAAAATCATGTCCATTGAGTAAATGATGCCAGGCAACCATCTCATCCTCTATAGCCCACTTCTCCTGCCCTCATTCTTTCCCAGCATCAGAGTTTTTTTCCAATGAATTGGCTCTTTGCGTCAGGTGGCCAAACTATTGGCCATAATGACTCAGACATAATGGATGTATCTTCATGTTTTTTAATTTTGAAGCTGAGCTTCAGCATCAGTCCTTCCAATGAATATTCAGGGTTGATTTCCTTTAGAATTGATTGGTTTGATCTCCTTGCTGTCCAAGTGACTCTCAAGAGTCTTCTCCAACACCACAATTTGAAAGCATGAATTCTTCAGTGCTCAGACTTTTTTATGGTTCAACTCTCACATCCGTACATGACTACTGGAAAAGCCATAGCTTTGACTATATAGACCTTTGCTGGCAAAGTGATGTCTCTGCTTTTTAATATCCTGTCTAGTTTGGTCACAGCTTTTCTTCCAAGGAGCAAGCATCTTTTAATTTCATGGCTGCAGTCATCATCCCCAGTGATTTTGGAGCCCAAGAAAATAAAGTCTGTCACTGTTTCCACTGTTTCCCCATCTATTTGCCATGAAGTGATGGGACCGGATGCCATGATTTTAGTTTTTTGAATGTGGAGTTTTAGCCAGCTTTTTCACTCTACTCTTTCACTTTCGTCAAGAGGCTCTTTAGTTCCTCTTTGCTTTCTGCTATTAGGGTGGTGTCATCTGAATATCTGAGGTTAGACATAGGGTGAAAAATGAAGAGTAGTGGCACATGAATGGTCTTTACAATCCTTTTTATGTCAGACAACAGCTGTTCCTCTATGTGGAAGCATGAGGGGAGTTAATTTGCTTATTAACTAGCAATTTTTTTAATAAAAATATTTCAGGATTATAAAAGTTACTGGGACTTCCCAGTGGCTCAGTTGTAAAGAATCTGCCTGCAATGCAGGAGACTCAGGAGACATGGGTTCGATTCCCAGGTTGAGGTGTGGCATTTTTGGCAAGTTCGTCTCAGAAGTGATGTTCCATTTTCTTCGCAGCATAGCAGGAGGCACATGATGCTGATACATCTCATACTGATGCTGTTGACTTCAAGACACATCGGCACCATGTGCCTCCTGCTATGCTGCATTGAGAAGGGCCCAATGTGTTCATTTCTTTCACACTGGCTAGATGTTGATGCTCAGCATGACCTTGCAATTTATTTTTGGAAGAAACAGAAAAACCTTCTGCCTGGGTCCCTGATTGACTGCATAGGGCAAAATCTCTTTCATCTCCATCCAGGAACCTGAAGCTGTCTTGGTCTGTTTATTGTGAGAAAAATAAAGTTTTATTGTGCTTGAGCCACTGTACACTTTGAATTCTTCTTCAGAGCTGCTAGGCTACCTTTTTATATTACCCAGAATTACTTAGATTCTTGTCCTGCTAGAGAAAGTGCTTCATCCAAAAATACTCCCGATTTTCTTCTATCTTTATTAGTAGTTGCCAAATCTATTCCTGTAGCCCACAGTTTTCACAACTATTTCTCTTTAGTTTCCTCCAAACTCAACTAGTTTGAAATATTTTAAGGTTGATATCCCACTCCTATATTTAGTTACACTGTATTTTAAATTTTTAAGTGTTTTTAAGTACTCTAAAATTAGTAACTTTTTACAGTGTTTAATGAGATTTATCAACATGTTTACCACTTTTTTTTTTTTAAACATTGGCATTGCTTCTTGCATCCCACATACTTCAGCATTTCTTTTAAGGAGGGTTTTCAAGTGATGAACTCTTTTTTTTTTTTTTTTCCTGAAAACTGTCTTTATTTTGTAATAAATTTTGAAAAATAGTTTTATTCTTTAAAGATATTTGTTCCTAGCATCAAACTTGCAAAAATGAAAATGGATTGACTTCACCTCAAAAATATAGAGATTCTCAGATTAGATTTTATTAAATCTAAGCTTAAGCTATACTTTTTTTTCAAGAAATACAGTTAAAATATAATAATTTCAGCAAGTTGAAAATAATGAGGTGATAATAATGGAGTGAAAAGCGTTACACAAAGAAACCAGCCAAAATAAATCTGGCAGAGTAATACTGATATTAGAAAAAAACACTTTATAGCAGTATCACTATTAAGGTTAGAGAAGTTAATTACTTAATGATAAAAGGATACATTCATTGAGGTGAGAGACTGCTGGAGTTCATAAATATTCATTTTCCCCTCTTCTTTTTTGGTGCATAGATAAACTCCTTCCATAGGCTTCTTACAATTTTATTGGAACAATGTAGCTGATTTTTAGCCAATGGAATATATCCAAGTGACATTTGCTACTTCTAGGTCTGGTATATTAACTCTTTTGATGTGTGACCTTTCAGATGCTTCCCTTCTGCAGTGATTTTTGAGATCTGTTGTTGAAGACAGGTATGCATTAGGTCCTGTTACATGTCCTCCATTTTCCCCTTACCAATCAGATTTTTATCGTAATTATCTTATTTGTGATCCATTATTTTTTTTTTAGATGTGTGTTTGGGAGTGATGGTGAAGATAAGTTTGTCTTTCTTTTTTTTAAGATAGCACTTTCTTTCTTTATTTTGGTTGCCATGTGTGGGCTTTCTCTAGTTATGGCAAGTGGGGGCCACTCTTTGTTGTGGTGTGTGGGCTTCTCCTTGTGGTGGCCTCTTTTTTGAGATGCACAGGCTCTAGGTATGAGGGCTTCAGTGGTTACAGCACTCAGGCTCAGTAGTTGTGGTGCATGGCCCAAGATTGCATGGGCTTCAGTAGTTGTGGCACACAGGTTTAATTGCTCAGTGGCATGTGAAACCTTCCCGGACAAGGGATCGAACCCATGTCCCCTGCATTGGCAGGTAGATTCCTATCCACTGCACCACCAGGGAAGTCCCAAACTTATCTTTCATTCACAGGATCCCATTATAGGAGAAGTCTAATAGTCACATGTTGGAGATTGGAGAAGACTGCACATCTCTTGGATATCTTGGACTTTGAATGCACTCAATCAAAGGGACTTCAGTTTGTCTTCCCTGGGGAGAAGATGAGTATATTCTTCATGTAGAAATAGAGTGAAATGGTCACAGAGGATTCCCTTTCCCTTTTTCTTCCAAGACAGCAGTTCAAATACATTTCTCAGATCTCTTACACTGGGTTTGGGTGATGTGGACAGAGTGATCTATGACACTTCTAGCCCTGATACACAAAAATCATTTATGTGCCCTGTCTTCCCTTGGGGAAGCTGGTAAAAAGTCCTCTTGCAATGTGGGAGACCTGGGTTCGATCCTTGGGTTGGGAAGATCCCCTGGAGAAGAGAAAGGCTTCCCACTCCAGTATTCTGACCTGGAGAATTTCATGGACTGTATTCCATGAACTCTATAGTCCATGGGGTTACAAAGAGTCAGACACGACTGAGCGACTTTCACTTTCACTCTTTCATTTTCTGTTCCCATTTTGGGGTGACCATGGAGACCACATCTTAAAGATTGTATACCACAAGGAGAAAGATGATTAGGTCCTTGACTAAGTGCACTGATCAATAAACCAAAAGATGGGTCCTCCAAAGAGTAATAACAATAAAGAATCCTCAGAAAGATTGATCAATAATGTGAAGAGAAGATATTAATAAGTAATATTAACAATAAAATAAAATAAGTATAGATATAGTACAAATTAAAATGCCCTAAATTTTCTTAAGAAAATATGTTAAATTTTATAAAACAAATTTTAAGACTAATGCGAATGAAAAACTTTCTATAAAAATTTAAATTACCTAAATTAACTCAAAAAAAAGTAAACTTGCATCTGAGTGGACAACCATCAGAGAAAGTGAGACAGCAGGAAAAATCTATCACAAATAAAGGCATCAAGTCCAGACAATTTTATAGATAGGTTTCAAAGGACAGAAAACTTCCTCTTTTGTGAAGAAAATAAAAAAAAAAATAGCGGGGGAAATTCTAAAGCTGCTTTTATGGAATTAATGTATTTTAGATACCCAGCCCAGAAAAGCAAATAAGAGAAAGAACAATGACAGGTTAACTTTTCTTATGAATGCACACATCTTAAAGTGGTGACCAATTAAATCAAATTACTATTTTTTAAAGTACATATGGTTGAGGATGATTTATCCCAGGATAATGTTTGGGCATTATAACATTCCCATTAGTATTAGGAACAAGCAAATAATACTTATTAGCTCCACCAGTAATCATCACTGCTCTAGAGTTTCTAACCAATGAAATAAGAAAGAAATAACAGTTGTATGAATCAGGAAGAATCAAATATTTATTATTTGAAGGTTATTTGAACAGAAATCCAATAATATCTGCAACTAAACAACTAGAATTAATGTTACAGTTAAGTAGAGTTTCTGACTACAAGAGCAAGGTACCAAAATCAATAGAATATCTGTATGCCAGCTGCTAATGAGGTTGATACAACACCTTAACATTTCCCCATGCAATACATAAATGTGTCACTGATATTTTCGTATTGAATGTTGATATCCTAAAATTATATTAATAAAGCTGTGTTGTTGTTTCATGAATAAATTGATAGACCAATAAAACAAAACCCAGAGATAGGAATAGACACACATATGTAAAAACTTGGCATACGAAAGGCACGGAATTATGATTCAGAGCTTGAAAGAAAAAGCCATCTCAATAAAAGATGCTGGGATAACTATTATTCACATAGGAAGAAATAAAAATCTCTGCCTTACACTACTTCTGAGAATGTAATGCAGATGAATTAAATTTAAAAGTAAAGAACAAAACTCTAAAGAACAAAAGGACAATATAGTAGAATTTATGACTTTAGGATAAGAAAGAATTTCATAACCCAGACACGAAAAGGAAAACATTGATAATTTGATAACATTAAATTAATAATCAATGATCCAACAAAGACGTCAAAATAAAATTAAAAGACTAGTCAAAGACATTATATTTACAACGTATACAACTTATAAAATATTTCATATCTAGACTACATAAAGAGCTCCTCAGACAGATGAAGAAGAGCAAAACAGACATAAACACAGTTCACAGAAGAGACTCGGAGGGCTAATAAACACACGAAACAATGCTCATCTATCTCAGTGTTAGAAAAATGCATGCCAATGTGAACAACTGAGTTTATATAAAATACAGAACAGATACACAGAGCTTGAATTAACTAGGAAAAAGTCTTAAAGTATGCTAAAAAAAAAAGGCTTTAAAGCATGTAAAAGACACACACGCACACCCCAAAAGAAAACAAAAACAGAAAGTCTGCTAATAAGAGCATAAACTTGAAAAACCACCGTAGCAGACATTGATTGTTAGCTGCCTATCTACCTTCCTAAATAAGTGCACAATATTGTGCAGTACAAAAAAAGATGAAGTCCAGATGATGATGCATGACTGGTCTGACCCAGTCATGACTTGTCCCCTTTCTCTCAGCCAACCTTGCAGACAGCAGCTCCTTATGAAGCTTTTCTGGCCAATGAGACAATGGATACATACTTTGGGACGATTTCTGTGAAAACTTTTGCTGTCTCTGTCCTATCCACTCTACTTCCTTATTTGTACTCAAAACTGATGGCTGGAGCTGTAGCAACTGTCCTGTCACCACACACGAATAAAAGACAAAGAGAATTGCTAACATATCAGTTGTTATGGTTAGATTCTTTTACACGTGCAGCCAAATGCCATTCTATAACTGAGCAGGAACCTATGGGGCTTTCCCAGGACAGGACACCCTCCCCATTTACTCAACCCATCTCTTGGTTGCAGGAAAAATAGCCTCCTTGGCCTTTTCCAAGTTCCAAAAGAATAATTTTAATCAGAGAAATGAGAAAACGCAGAAAGGAAGGAAAATAGTCAAGCAAGACAAAATAATGATGGTTGAGCAATTAAACAAAGTCAGGGATCTTTAGTTCCCCCTCAAGGGCTTTAGATAATATTCTGAGCCACGTGCTTGAGCTGTTTGACAGATACTGAAACCCCCACCAGATGGAAAAATTTAACTGTATGCTGCCCACAAGCATGTAGACCCCAGACTGGTTGGAACCAGAAGGTTGACGATGTTGACTCCAGATTACCTCACCACCAACAAATCAGAATGGCCGTGAGTTGATCCTGCACTCCACAACCCGTCTCCCTCACCTTGTCTTTAGAAACTTTTCCTTGAAAGCCACAGGAAAGTTTGAGTCCCTTAAGCACTAGCTGCCTGGACTCTTTGCTTGGTGTCTTGCAATAAACACTACACTTTCCTTCACCACAACCTGGTGTCAGTAGATTAACTTTACTGCATGGGCAAGTTGACCTAAGTTTGGTTGGATAACAACCCCATTTAGCAAACTACATTGGTGAGCAATTTGTCAATATATCGTAAAGATGAACACGTTCTTATCCTCAAGACTGGAAACAGGATGTCTATTTTATATCCTATAGGAAATCTTGCACATGTGCACAAGGAGTTGTGTATAAGGTCCACAATGCACCACTGACCATAAGATACTGGAAACAATCCAATTGTCCCTTAATGAACAAACAATACATTTTTTAATATTTATACAATAGAATGATAGAGATCAAGTTAAATAAGTGAACTAGACCTATAAGTATCCATAAAGATATTTCTCCAAAATGTATTTTTTTAATCAAAAGAACAAATTACACAAGGATAATATATCAAATCATTTTATACATTATAAAAACCCTAATTTTTATATTGTTTGCGTGCATGCCTGTTAAGTCACTTAATCGTGTCTGACTCTTTGCGAGCCTATGGACTGTAGCCTGCCAGATTCCTCTGTCCATGGGATTCTCTAGGCAAGAATACTGGAGTGGGTTGCCATGCCCTCCTCCAGGGGATCTTCCTGACCCAGGGATTGAACTCACATCTTTTATGTCTCCTGCATTGGCAGGTGGGCTCTTTATATTGTCCAGGTTCCCATATTTATCTGGATGCATAAAAATAAGGGCAAGAAGGAATATCAACTTCAGACTACTGGGTATTTTAATAATGTTGCAAAGGAAATGGAATTTGGGTACAACTACCAAAGGAGTATCAACTGTATTCAAATATTTTATTCATTTAAATAAAAATTTTAAATAAGCATGGGAGTACATTTATATTGTTTTCAACTGAATTCTGAGTATATGGTTGTTATATTAATTTGACTATATTTGACTATATGTTTGAAATATTTAAGATTTGAAATATTGACTATTGTTTGAATATATGTTTGACTATATGTTTGAAATATTTGACTCTATGTTTGAAATATTTATGATTTGAAAATAAAAGAAGAGAATGTGGAATATGTACAATTCCTTATGAGGAAAGTTATAAAACTTTTCTCCTTTTATTTATTTTTTTATTGTGCTACAGCTTCTTTACAATGTTGTATTAGTTTCTGCTTTTTAAGATCATAAATAGAGCTCTGAGTCACTGGTAAGATTTGCCTTATTTCTGAAGGGTAAAAAATAATTTTTGGATAATACCAATCATTTTAAGATTAGTATACAAGCTTAATGTAATAAAATTAAAAATTGTAATAGTGTCACTTATGGAAATTCATAAGATAACTTTGAATTTGATTTGGAATATTAGAATAACCATGAAAAGTTTATTAGAAGAAAATAATGAAAGAATTTCTACTACTGTATTGGTCAGGACTCTCCACAGAAACAGAATCAACAAGATATATACATAAAGAGAGAGTGAGAACTTTTAAATAAATTGGCTCACAAATTGTGGAGGCTTGGCAACTCCCAATCTGCAAGGTAAACTGGCAGGCTGGAGACCCAGAGAAGAGTTGTGATTCAAATAAATCCAGCCAAATCAGACACAAAAAATCACAATAAAATTGAGAAATGGAGAAATTGTGATAAAAGGACTCTGGTGAATATTGAATGCATTTAAATCTAGAACTAAGAAATACGGATATTAGTCAGAGGACAGAAGGTAGATATTATTCAAATTGATAAGTAAACACCAATAGGAATTGGGAGCTGATAAACTGGGAGCTGATAAAAGGGAGACAAAGGGAGATTTTAAGCATGCTGGATCCCTCTATTTATTATTAGGGAGTCAATCAACAATGGATAAATTAAAACAAGGAATTTTAAAAAACACACAATGACTTCAAACTCAATGATTTTAATATCTCCTCAAGGTGGAGTGATTAAAAAAAACCCTAATATCTTTAGAGATCAAGAAAGGTTTATGTGACATTAATTGTTTCAATCACTTTAGGACTTTTCACCTTTGGCAAATTCCAGTAAAATTAACTTTAATATTTGAAACAGGGTGTGTCATCCATTATAACATATTACTTCTCTCTATCAAACTATTCTCGCATTTGTATACAGTTGTATAAAGAGATGTCTGGGATTATTTTTATTCCAATGTCAAATATGATTTATGACCCTCTAGAATATGAGCACAATGAGGGCAGGGAATTTTATTGGACACGTTCTCTGCTATATCTTCAGAATCTAGTTGAATGCACAAAGTAAATATTTAATGAAAATTTGTCGACAGTGAGATTTCGGGTGATGTTTTTATTTCAGCTCTCCTTATTGTTTAAACTTTTTATACTGTCAATGTATCATTGTCAGAAAGACTCAGAGACAAACTTGTGGTTATCAAAGGGGAGAGGGAGGTGTGGACTTCCAAATTAAAAATATGGAATAAGCAGATACAAACTACTAAGCATAAATAGATAAGTAACAAGGATTTATTGTATAGCAGAGGGAATTATATTCACTATCTTGTAATAACTGATAATGGAACATAATAGGCAAAAAAATGTATGTTTATTTTACAGATGAGAAAACTGAGGACCAGAGAGGTTTTCCACGTGTTCATGGTCACACACAGTAAGGAAGTAGAAGAGCTGAGATTTGAACCCAGGTGATCTGTCTCTAGGACCCCTGAAGTGAAGTGAAGTGAAAGTCACTCAGTTGTGTTCGCCTCTTTGAGACCCACGGACTATACAGTCCATGGAATTCTGCAGGCCAGAATACTGGAGTGAGTAGCCTTTCCCTTCTCGAGGGGATCTTCCCAATCCAAGGATTAAACCCAGGTCTCTCGCATTGCAGGCGGATTGTTTACCAGCTGAGCCACAAGGGAAGCCTACTCCTAAATAATAATGTGTATAAAGATACATGAACAAAAACATCCATTGAGAATTGTTTGCAATGGTGAAAAAATTAAAACTACACAAATATTCATTAAAAAGTTAGTTACATTCTTTGTGTGTATTAAAACTATGTAATTCTTTAAAACTATTTAAAAAGATTGGCGTAGGACATCCCTGGTGGTCCAGTGGTTAAGAATCTGCCTGCCAATGCAGGGGACACAGGTTCAATCCCTGGTCTGGGAAGATTCTCCATGTAGTGGAGCAACAAAACCCATGCACCACAGCCACTGAGCCAATGAGCCACAACTACTGAGCCCAGGTGATACAACTACTGAAGCCTGTGTATCTAGAGCTTGTGCCCTGCAACAAGAGAAGCCACTGCATTGAGAAGCCCATCATCTCAACTAAAGATTAGCCCCCCATCATCGCAACTAGGGAAAAGCCCATATAGCAAGGAAGACTCAGTGCAACCAATAGATAAATAAATATAAACAAATAAATACATAATTTAAAAAGACTGGCATATTTTGAGGTATTCTAACAATGGAAATATATGAATGATGCAATTAAATGAATAATGTAGTTCACTGCTGCTGCTAAGTCGCATCAGTCGTGTCCGACTGTGCGACCCCATAGACGGCAGCCCACCAGGCTTCCTCCATCCTTGGGATTCTCCAGGCAAGAGTACTGGAGTGGGTTGCCATGTCCTTCTCCAATGCATGAAAGTGAAAAGTGAAAGGGAAGTCACTCAGTCGTGTCAGACTCTTCGCGACCCCATGGACTATAGCCCATCAGGCTCCTCCATCCATGGGATTCTCCAGGCGAGAGGACTGGAGTGGGGTGCCATTGCCTTCTATATATAATGTTTATATATATTTAATATATGTAATCTCTATATATAATTTATATATAATCTTACTTGTTAAAAATAAAGTATATTTTTTTACACTATATATATATGTGTATATACATACATATGTAGAGAAAATGACTCGGCAGAATCCTACACCAAACCATTATTTTGGACAAGGTTGAGGGTTTGGGACAAGAATGATTGAAAAATGAAGGTTGCTTTCTCACTTGTATCTATATTTTTCTCTATTTGTGAAATTTTACCACGAGACTGTATTAATATGGTACCTAAGTAAACAATTTCAGAAAAATTTAGATATCCTTTATCTGAGTAATGAAAGGAAACAAACTATAATTTTGGACAGGGATTCAACTAAACAAAATAGTAATTTTGGTTGTGCTTTTCTTTCTAAAATATTCCTTTTCTATGATAGATCTGTGTTACTTTTTGAATTTTTTTTTAAGTGAGGGAAATTGATACACAGTTGGTGACTCCATAAGACAACTAACTCTTTGATACTTCCTCAGACATTCTTGTCTTCCCTCAGCCACCGCTGTTGTCATGAACTCTTCTACGGCTGCACTGTGCCCTGTCTGTGGAACCAATCTCTCAGGGCTACAATGCAACAGCACTTCTCCTCAGGCCTGTGTTGTTTGCCTCTTACGTTCCATGCCAGGACTTCCCTGTTGTCTCTGAATCGTAAGAGACTCACTCATAACCCATGCATGCCCAGCTTGGGGGAGCAACAGAGTAAATTGCTGTGCAGAGAACTTCCAGTGGGAAATAAGAACTGGCATGTGAATTCTTCTCCCTTCTTTTATGGAATGTCTGGAGAAGCAGTGATTTATATAGTCTCCTGGAAGACAGTCGTATGACAAGCAATCGGTTGTGCTTGATACCGAACAAGGGTAACCGGATGGTGCGCTCTGTCTGGTGCGCTCTGTCTGTTGCACTCTGCCTCAGCCCCATTTTTCTCACTCTTGCTTCCCTGGAACTGCTGCTAAGTCGCTTCAGTCGTGTCCGACTCTGTGTGACCCCATAGACGGCAGCCCACCAGGCTTCCCCGTCCCTGGGATTCTCCAGGCAAGAACACTGGAGTGGGTTGCCATTTCCTTCTCCTTCCTGGAACTAGGCCCTGTGATAAAGTAACAGCCCATGTTTCCAGGCCATGCTTTCTGGCAAATCCGCATTAAGAGAATGCTCTAATTATGAGCCATCTTCCCAGAAGATGTAATCTGAAAAGTTTACTTGCTTTATAAATGCTATAGTAAATAGTGTATTACTTGTAAAGATGATACTATTACTGGCTATAGGGGAGTCATCTTAGATTAGAAAGATGAGAGTGAACAAATGAACATTTTAAAAAGGATATCCATAATATTCCTGCAAATTGGAGGTTATGATTAAAATGTCACCTGATATACAATTATTGAAGTTAGACATCAAAACTTTTAATATACTTAATCACAATTGGTACTTAAATTGTAACTTTAAACAGTATTTACTTAACCTTTGGCCAGTATGCAGATGTTAGAATTTTTCCTCTTTTATGAGGTAAACTTTCCCCAAATGTCTGCAAAGCTTATTATGAACTAAATACATATTCTTAAAAAATGCAGAATAAACATATTACTTTTTATAGAATAGGAAATATCAGTTTAAATGCTAAAGTATAAATGAGTTGGGCAGGAGATGACTAATATCAGAGGAAATATAATTTAAATCAGTCCTTGATAATTATGAGTATAATGCCAAATATTTTCAATTGAGGTTCAGAATTAATAGCTATACTTAAAATACGAAATTAGTGGTAGAATATACATAAAACCTTTGATAGAGCTATTTATCTCAAAATGAATAATTATTTATATTTAGATGCTGAGCAAGAAATTAACAAACACTGTTCAAGAAAATAATCCTCTGTTCTAAACAGCATTACTTTGTATCATTTCAGGAAGTAATTAAAATTAACTTCTTATAATTTCTGAATATTATTTTCCCTACCTATTTGGCTATAAGTCTTTGTGGGGCATAGATGACTAATGACTTCACTATACCATGGAGGGAACATTTGTGTAAAATCATATTACCACATAATGCAGTTTATGTGTTTTTGGTTGAATAGATCAGGTGGTTATACCTCCTATATTATCTGAAATATTATAGAGGAGGTGTTACCATGAATATATTTTATATAATAAAAGGTTCATAACTTATCTCAGGGAAAAGCATTTATATTAGCTTATGTTCAAAGCCTAAAGGGAAGGTTTATGTGTTATAGTCTCATGTGACAGAAAAGGGGAATGTGGCAGGGAATGAGAAAGAGCCAGACAAAGCTGTGTTATTGAGTTTGTCACCATTAGTATCCGGGCAGTGTCCAGGAAGGGGGCACCATTGGATTTGTGGAGGGTTTAAAAAGAGCAAGAGGCCGGCAAAAGTTGAATTTACTCTCTGCTTTGAACGAGTGCTTGAGATGGGACCTGAATCTTCTACTGCCCTTGGCACTCTTGGTTCTCAAAACTTCAGACTAAGACTGGAATCTATACCAGCTCTAAGGTTTTCAAAGTGCATCACTGACTTTCCCTGGTTCTCAGCTTGCAGATGCTAGATTATGGGACTGGCTAGTTCCATCATCACATAAGTCAATATCTTATAATAAATCTCATTTTATATATGTGTATGTCTATTGATTCTGTTTCTCTGGAGGACCCCAACTAATACAAAGATTCAGCCCATTGGGCTTTAATTTCCCCACATTTTTGGCTTTTGTATGACTGCCAAGCAGTCCTATGGCATTTTATGTTTTAGCATCAAAAGAGAGTCCCAGGGCTGGAGGATAGGCACTGTTAGTTTGCATGTGTGTGAAGTTGGTTGAAGTCCAGAGAGACCGTTGTTGCAATGGCTGCTGGAGTAAGTGTACAAAGATTCCAAGGACTAATGAGGCCAAAATGAGTACACCATTTTTCATCATAAAAGACAATTGTTTCACGTTATGTATTTTACCCAGCAATATAAAAAAAGATGCTTACATTAAATTTATTTTTTAAAGATAAAAATTGTATTTTAGCAGTTAGTGAGAGAATAGCTTATTTTTGAGAGAAATGAATGTTATGGAGAAAGGATTTTGAATATAAATCTTTACAAAATTTTCCATGTTTATGGGACATCATGACTGAAAATGATTAAGTGTAACATCTATAAAGGAATAAACCTGATCAAGGAGGTGAAAGAGTTACACACTGAGAACAATAAAACATTAATAAAAGAAGTTGAAGACGATTCAAAGAAATGGAAAGATATCTTATACTCTTGGATGGGCAGACTTAATATTGTTTAAATGGCCATACTACCCAAAGCAATCTACAGATTTAATGAAAGAAAGTGAAGTCGCTCAGTCATGTCCAACTCTCTGTGACCCATGATCCTCTGTCCATGGGATTTTACAGGTGAGAGTACTGAAGTGGGTTGCCATTTCCTTCTCCAGGGGATCTTCCCAACCCAGGGATTGAACCCGCATCTCCTGCATTGCAGACAGATGCTTTACCATCTGAGCCATCAGGGAAGCCCCTCAGATTTAATGAGATCCTTATCAAATGATCTATGACATGAGATCCTTATCAAATGATCTATGACATTTTTCATAAAATCAGAATGAATAATCTTAAAATTTTATATGAACCCTTTAAAGACCCAGAATTGCCAAAGCAATCTTGAAGAAAAAGAACAAAGCAGGAGGCATAATCCTCCCAGACTTAAGATAATACTACGAAGCTACAGGAATCAAAACAGTGTGGTATTGGCACAAAAACAGACATATGGATCTATGGAACAGAATAGAGAGCCAGAAAGAAACCTATACAACTGTGGTCAATTAATCTTCAACAAAGAAGGTAAAAATATACAATGGGAAAAAGACAATCTCTATAGCAACTGGTGTTGGAAAAGTTGGATGGCCACAGGTAAACTGATGAAGTTAGAACACATCCTCTCACTATAGACAAAAATAAACTTGAAATGGCTTAAAAGCTTAAGCATAAGACATGACATCATAAAACTCCTAGAAGAGATCACAGGCAAAACATTCTCTGACATAAATCGTACCGATGTTTTCTTGGTTAATCTCCCAAGGCAATTGAAAATGAAAGCAAAAACAAATAGGACCTAATGAAACTTACAAGCCTTTATTCAACAATGGAAACCATAAACAAAATGAGAAGGCAACCTATGAACTGGCAGAAAATATCTACAAATGATGCAACCAACAAGGGCTTAATTTCAAAAATGGACAAACAATTAATACAACTCAATAACAAAAAAACAAACAATGCAATCAAAAAATGGAATACTACTCAGTCATAAAAATCCATAAAAAAAGAATGAAATAACGCCATTTGCAGCAATCTAAATACAACTAGAGATTATAATACTAAGTGAAGTAACTCAGAAATAGAAAGACAAATACCATGTGATATCACTTATATGTGGAATCTAAAACATGACACAAGTGAATCTATCTATGAAACAGAAGCAGACTCTCATGGACACAGAGAACAGGCTTGTGGTTGCTAAGGTAGAGGGGGATTGGGGAAGGTGTGGAGTGGGAGGTTGGAGTTGGCAGGTGTAAGTTATTAAATATATGGAATGGATAAACAACAGCATCTTAATATGTAACACAGAGAGCTATATTCAGTATCCTATGATAATCCATAATGGAAAAGAATATGAAAAAAAAGGAATGTGTATATATCTATATATCTATCTATCTATCTATATATAAACACATTGTAAATCAACTATATTTCAATTAAAAAAATAAGAAACTTACCATATAAAATTATTAAAAATATTTATATACTTGGTAGATGGGATTAAAAATGAGTACCAGAATTTGGTAAACAGAACCAACAATATACTTCTTTCATTTGGATATAAATATTTTTGTGAAGTTTCTCTGTCAGTTAGGAAAGTCACTAAAAACATGGAATGATATAAACTAAACTTAGTACCACACCTTCAGATGCCTCAGTTACAAAGCATAAAATAGGATGTAAAAAATATTTTCAATTATAAAATGATTAATAGTAGTTTTCTAGTGAGAGCAAAAAGGTTATGTAACGGTAATAATGAAATAGGTTTAAGTGTAGCTTGAAAGTGAAAGTTGCTCAGTCGTGTCTGACTATTTATGGACTATACTGTCCATAGAATTCTCCAGGCCAAAATGCTGGAGTGGGTAGACTTTCCCTTCTCCAGGGGATCTCCCCAACCCAGGGATCAAACTCAGGTTTCCCGCACTGCAAGGGAAGCCCAAGAATACTGGAGTGGGTAGCCTATCCCTTCTCCAGCAGATCTTCCCGACCCAGGAATCAAACTGAGATCTGCATTGCAGGTGGATTCTTAATCAACTGAGCTGTGAGGGAAGCCCTTAAATATAGTTTATTTCATATAAATTTCATCCTTTAAAATGTCTTTCATGATAAATATATTTAGAGTAGCATATATGTAATTTATAAATACATAAATATTATAGTATATAACCAAAATCTTTATTGATAGAAGTATGTGATTTATAAGAAGAAAGTCACTCATTTTAGAAAGAATTATTAGTAGTATAATAGTATAATATATATATAGTTTCCTTTATAGAACCATGCTGCATTGTCTTCAGGACAATAGCCTTATAGGCTTAGGTGAACAGGTGTTCTGTGGGTGCCTATCTAGTTTTACTACCTATAACTTCTTGGTGATAATTCCTAGCTTTCTAATCATTTCTCCTCATTCATTTAAGACTTCAACTACTGACTCACTGCCTTCCTGTATATCTTAATTTCTGCCATTGTTCCTAGTGATCGCAAGAACCGTGTGCACGAAATACCCCAAACATCAGCCTCTCTGTTCTTTGACCTCTCCTCACTCTCTTCCTCAACTCCACATTTGCCACCTTCTCACATGACTACTGGGATTTGTCATCATCAGTAAATAAACCACCATGCAAATCTTTAAAGTATCCTACTTTATGACCATCACCTCTGTTTTATTTCACTCATTCTGTTCTAGCATTATTGCAGTTCTTTAACCCACTGTCATCCAATCTACAGACTTCAGTAGCTGAACATTGGGGCTCTCTTGGGGTGGCTCAGTGGTAAAGAATCCATCTGATAATCCAGGATACGCAGGTTCAGTCCCTGGGTTGGGAAGATCCCCTGCAGGAGGAAATAGCAACCCACTCCAGTATTCTTGCCTGGAAAACCTTGTTGAGAAAGCAACTTGGAGGGCTACAGTCCATGGGATCACAAAAGTTGGACACAACTTAGTGACTAAAGCTGAACATTGGCAGAAAAAACAAGACTGGCCGATAATACTTGAAATTCATGACTAAAACTTCAAATGCTCATTCAGTACTGCCTAGTACTCTTGTATGTTTTCCTAGTAAATTTACTTTTCACTTTTTCAGATGACTGTTTTAAACCTTTTCTTTACCTTTAACACCCATTCCCTGAGCTTAACTGAGAAAATAAGATGCATCAATGGCAAACTCCCTCATGTTCCCACTCTTAATCTAGCCAAACAGAACCTGTGCCCTGTGGTTACAGGGAAAGAAATATCCCTGCCCCAGTCAAGTGCAATGCCTTCTACTTTTCTCTAGAATTAATCCCCTCTTGCTTTCTTGTGAACTGAGACCTGCATCTGTCTCCTCAACCTCTCACTCTCTCCTGATCACACCAGTTAACACACTAACATATCCCATGTTAAAAAAAAATTAAAATAAAAAACCTTCTGTTGATCTCATGTTCTTTTGCAGATATTGCCCAATTTCTCTGTATCTTTCTGTTAAACATGTGGAACATGTTATCATTGCTTACTATCATCTCTTTGTTACTTCTAATTAATTCTTCACCCCATTCTAATCTAGCTTCCATTTCCACCTCTGCACTGAAACTGCTTTTGTCAAGGTTTCCCACAGTCTTTGTATTGCCAAACTTAACTCCTCTGTCATCTCACTAGATGCCTAAACTGTATGACACAGCCAGACACACCCTCCTTGGAATCTTCTCTTCTCTTGGCTCTCTGATACCACCCTCCTGATTTTTTCTCTTGCCTCATTCTTATTCTTTCTCTTTAACAAGGCTCAGAGCTAGTCCTCTTTTAAATTCTTTCAGAACTTTCTTCTTAAGTGATCTCATTCACTTTCATAGTATTTCAAGTATTTTTACAGTTGTCCCTTGGTATCCATGGGGGATTCGTTCCGGGAGTCCTCACAAATACTAAAATCTTCAGATGTTTGTGTCCCTTATATAAAATGGCATAGTATTTGCACATAACACACATCCTCCTGCATACTCTATACCATCTCTAGGTTACTTATAATGCTGATATGATATAAATGCTATGTAAATAGTTGCCAGAGCAGCGAATTCGAGTTTTGCTCTTTGGAACTTTCTGGAACATTTTTTCTGAAGTTTTTTGATGGATCCACGGTTTGTTGAATCCATGGATGCAGAATCCATGGACAGAGAAGGCAGACTAAAATATGCTGATGGATTTCAAAATTAAATTTCTTGCCTAACTGGGCTTCTGATTTTCTTCACAAATTTAGTCTTTATCTACTCTTCTTCATCTCAGTATTTGGCATCACTTTTTTGCATAAAACTTGGATTTGAGCTTTAATTCCTATCTGCAGTTCCTCA
The DNA here is from genome assembly GCA_024291935.2 of Okapia johnstoni. Classification (NCBI taxonomy): domain Eukaryota; kingdom Metazoa; phylum Chordata; class Mammalia; order Artiodactyla; family Giraffidae; genus Okapia; species Okapia johnstoni. Next base: position 76,402,610 of record CM044316.1, on the reverse strand, counting down.
CATCCAATTGTCATCCAGTTCTTTTGTTTCTATGACCAAAAAATATTTAATTTTGCCACTTCCCTCCCTTGATATAGCACCATCCTAAATTTAGCCACCATAATCTCTTTTCTGTACAATTTGAAATAGGTCTCAGCTGGTCTCTTTGCTTCTCTTTTTGTTCTCATTCAAAAATACTTTTTTCACATTCCAACCAAAGTTATCATTTAACAACATGAGTGAGGCCATGTCACTTTTTCCTTAGATCCATTCAGTGGCTTCTCAGTATCTTAGAAATAGATCCATCCTTCCGAGGCTGGCCTACAGGACTGTATGATGTGGCTTTCATCTATCTTTACAAAGATTCCTCCATCATGTTCTCTCTTGATTACAATATACCAATTGCATTGGCCTCTCCTCTGTTTGTCAAATTCCCCAAGTGTGTTTTGACACCCCAGCCTTTGCACTTCCTGTTTTCTTTGCCTACAAAGTTCTTACCTCAGCATTTTGCACATCTAGCTCATTTTCATTCTTTATGTCTCAGCTTAAATGCCAACTCCCCAGAGTTGTTCTTTGACTGTTCAAGGCATATCTGCACAACATGTAGTTATTCTTTATTGCATCTCCCTTCAGAGTACTTGTTATGGTCTCAATCCGGCTGATTTATTTGTCTATATCATTTCTTATTTGTGATTTGTCACAGAATATAAGTTCTATGTAGGTAGGAGTTGAGCCTTGTTTATTATGTATTATGTCTAATACGGTGTCTGGTACAAGATAAGTTCTCAATAAATATTTATGAATATATGCAGTCTTCTTTTTCTTTGGCTTCCTTGGTGTACATATGCTTCTTTTTCTTCTTACCACTCTCTTATTCACATTTCCTCATTTGCCCTCTTATGACTCCCTGTATTGGTTTGTTCAGCCTGCTGTAACAAAGTATCACAGGCTTAAACAACAGAATTTTATTTTCTTACAGTTCTGGAGGCTAGAAGTCCAAGATCAAGGTTTCACTTGGTTTAGTTTCTGATGAGGGTCTTATTCCTTGTTTGCAGATGGCTGTCTTCTCACTGTGTCTTCACATGGCTTTTCCTTGGTTTGCGCTTGGGGGTGGAAAAGGGTCTCTGATGTCTCTTCTTACAAAGACACTGATTCTATTGGATCAGGGGCCTACCTTTATGATTTCTTTTCACTTTGATTATTTATTAATGCTGCCACCTCCAAAGACATCAACCTTGGGGAACAGGACTTGAGGACATGCATTTTGGGGGAACACAAACATCCAATTTATAACACCATCTGTTTCCTCAGAGATTGTATTTATACTTCATGAAGTATGCTTGCTGGGGCAGCTATATTAAACTCTTATGCTGCTTATTTTTGCTGTCTTATTCAACATGGGCACTGTTTTCTGTTGTCATCTTTATGTAGACAAAAGCTTCGACTCCCCAGTGTTTTATGTGTTAGTATATACTTCCTTCACCTCCTTTATACAAGGGCTTAAAAGCAGTTGTTCTATGTATATCTTCTTATTGACTAATTAAATATAAATTCACATTTCCATTCATGAGCTTTTACCCAACATCAAATTCTTCATCTCCAGCTACTGATTGTATTTATACTTGAGTTTCCTATTTTTGTCTCAAATTTGTTGTACCCAAATTTATCATTTGCTCAATCACCAGCAAGCTTCCTCTCTCATTTTTACTCTTCGTCACTGGCATTATATTCTCCTGACCATTCAAGCCTTATCTGTGACTCATTATTTTTGATCTCCTCTATTCAATTAACCACCAAACCAGTTGCTACTTCCTCTAAAATCTTGCATAAAACATTTCTTCCTCTAAATTCTCTCTGTCATTAAAAAATAACTTCTTTTTCTTAGAGTAGCTTTAGAATTACAGAAATGATTAAAGATAGTACAAAGAATTCCATCATACTTTATAACCAATTTACCCTGTTATTAGCATGTAACATTAGTATAGCACGCTTGGCACAACTAATGAAGCAATATTGATGCATTAGTATCCAGACTCCCCTGCTGCTGCTGCTAAGTCGCTTTAGTCGTGTCCGACTCTGTGCGACCCCATAGACGGCAGCCCACCAGGCTCCGCCGTCCTCGGGATTCTCCAGGCAAGAATACTGGAGTGGGTTGTCATTTCTTTCTCCAGTGCATGAAAGGGAAAAGTGAAAGTGAAGTCGCTCAGTCGTGTCCGACTCTTAGCGACCCCATGGACTGTAGCCTACCAGGCTCCTCCATCCATGGGATTTTCCAGGCAAGAGTACCGGAGTGGGGTGCCATTGCCTTCTCTGCCAGATTCCCCTAGTTTTTACCTAATGTCTTTTCTGTTTCAGAGTCCCATTCAGGATACCTCATTGCATTTAGTCATGTCTCCTTAGACTCCTTTTGGCTGTGATAGTTTCTCAGAATTTCCTTGTTGTTGATGACCCTGGCAGTTTTGAAAAATATTGGTCAGGTATTTTGTGTATTTCCCCTCAGATGGAGTAAGTCTTAAGTTTTTCTCACGAGGAGACTGAGATAAGTTTTGGAGAGAAAGACTACAGAGGTAAATTGCTATTCTCATCACGTCCCATCAAAAGTAGATGCTCTCAACTTGACTCAGTACTGTTAGCATTAACTTTGTTCATCTGGTTGATGTTGTGTTAGTCAGATTTCTCCACCATAAAGTTACTCTCCTTTCTGCCTTTCCATACTATATTCTTTGGAAGAAAGTCAGTATGTGCAGCCCACACGAAAGAGCAAGTAATCATGCTCCACTTGAAAACAGAGTGTCTACAGAATTATGTGGAATTCTGCATGGAGATTTATATAGTCTTCCCACTTATTGACTTAACTGATATCAACGTGGACTCATGGATATTTATTTTAGAGTTATAATGCAATATTGTGTTATTTACTTTCTTATTCAAATTGTTCCAGCTTTAGCCATTGGGAGATCTTTCACTTATCTCCTATGTTCCTCTGACATACTTTCCTGATGTGTGTGTTTGTTTTAAACACTTCCTTACTTTAAAAAAAAAATTTTTATTAAAGTATAGTTGATTTAAAATACAGTGTTGGTTTCAGGTGTACAGCAAGGTGATCCGATAATACATATACATATATATCTATATTCTTTTTAAAAATTCTTTTCCATTATAGTTTATAGCACTTCCTTACTTTCTGACACAATAAGATGCTCTAGGGTCATCTTGTGTACATCTGCTAGTATCAGTTTTATATTGCTATTGCAAAAACTTGCCACAAACTTAGTGGCTTAAAATAACACGAAATTTATTATCTTATAATTCTGGAGGTCAGAATTCCAAGACAGAGCTCATTGGACTGACATCGATGTATAGGCAGGGCTGTACATATCAATGTATAGGAGGCTCTAGAAGAGAATTTTTCTTTCTTTCTCTTTTGTTCCTTTCCCGTCTTCTAGAGTCCAGTGGTATTCTTGACTCCCAGCCCCATTCCTTCATCTCGAAAGCCAGCAATGTCAGCTTGGATCTTTCTCCTGCAGCCATCTCTTTGGCTCTTCTCTTCTGCCTCCCTCTTCCAATTTGAAAACCCTTGTGATTACGTTGGGCCTACCTGGAAAATCCATGATAATCTCCCCATATTGATGTCTGCTGATCTGCAATCTTAACCCTATCTGCTTCCTTAATGCCTTGTCACCATTTAAAATAACATTTGCAGGTTCTGAGAGTTAGGATGTGAATATCTTGGGGGGGGGGCATTATTCTTTCTATCATACTGCCATAGCCATTGAATCGACCATTTCTGAAAGGAGTCCAAGTTCCTTTTATTGGAGAATGGAAATAGAAACCACAATTTGGGCATTGAGTATGCCCATTGTTGCTGGGATATTGCTGCTTTCAAGCCTTCTCAACTGACACAGAAAGGAAATACATGTATGTATACTAGTCTATGTATATACACATACCTATAAATATTTTTATACGTAACCATCTGTATTTATATTAAGCTGAGCATGAGTTCATATGAATGTCTCCAACTCTAGTCTAGTATCTACCATTTTCTGGAATCCAGCCTTAGACACTGTAAGCATAAATTACTTGAAAGCCTCCTGACTGAGTGGTTGCCTGGGTTCTTTCCCTTATTTATTATACACAGCACTAGCAGATCCCTTAAAGACTACTTTTACCAGGTAACCATGCTAAGAAACACATTGCATTCCATTCAACAGTAACTTGTCCAAATTTTGGGCAAAAGTTTTTGGCTGACAAAGCTTTCTATTACCATTAACTGTCTGAATTTATTTCCCAGAATTCCCTACTACAGGTGCTGTCTCCTCCCAGCTTCACTAGCATCCCTGCCACACGTTAATCAAGTTAGTTTCATGGAGCGTCAAAATATACCACTCCAGTTCTCGACGTTGTATCTTTGCATCTTTTCTAAATACTCTTATCTTTAACACTTCATGTATGTTCAATCCCACATGTAGTTGAAAATCCCTTTAATCCTTCACATCTTGTCCAACTAACATTAATTGTTCTCTTCTTTAAATACTATTGCATTTGAATAGAAAATACATTATATCTAATCCTTTAAGAAAAGTTTAATAACCCTGGTAAACTGTGTTCAGTATACATCACTGAACAAATCAATTACCTTGTTATTTCTTAACTTCTCTAAGTTTTTAAAACCAAAACCTGACTACTCTTTTCCTTCTTTTCTGCCTATAAATTAAATCAGGAAATTAAGATTTCTTTAAAAATCTGTAAGTTTTAAAAAGGAACTCAAGACTAATATTAGAACGCAAAATGAGTATTAAGTTTTCAAATGTTAGACTATAAAGGAATCACCTGGAAGAATGATATAAAAGCAAATTCCTGGACTTCATATCCAGGTACATTGATTTGGTAGGTATGGTATTTTCTTGCTATTATAATAAATTATATAATATATATTAATCATATAATTATATAATAAATTATTATAATAAATTCCCACAAACTTAATGGTTTAAGCAAAACAGATTTATCTTACAGTTTTAGAGGTTAGAAGTCCAACACAGGTCTCATGAGGTTACTGTCAAGGTGTTAGAAGGCACTAGGGGGAAATCTGTTTCCTTGCCGTTTCCAGCTTCTAGAGGCTGCCCACATTCTTTGGCTCATGACTGTCTTCTATCTTCAAAGCTAGCAACATTGCATTGCTCTATAACTTTCTTCCATGGTTGCATTTTTCTCAGACTGTTTTCCCTTTTCTGCCTCCTATTCTACGTTTTAAGTGCCCTTGTGATCACATTGGAACTACTTTGGGTAATCTAGGATCTCTCTCTATTTTAGGATCAGTTGACAAACAACCTTAATTCTATCCATAATTTTAATTCTCCCTTGTCATATAGAATAACACAGTCACTGGTTCTGGGCATTAGAATGCAAGCATCTTTAGGGAGCCATTTTTCTGCTTGCTATAGTAGGATTAGGGTGGTGGAGCCCAGGAAGTTGGCCTTTTAACAGCCATCCCAGCTGATTTTTAATAAAAACAGTCACCACAACACACTTTGTGAGGCACACCTCAGTTCACTTCAGTTCAGTCGCTCAGTCATGTCCAACTCTTTGCGACCCCATGAATTGCAGCACGCCAGGCCTCCCTGTCCATCACCAACTCCCGGAGTCCACCCAAACCTATGTCCATCAACTCAGTGATGCCATCCAACCATCTCATCCTCTGTCGTCCCCTTCTCCTCCCGCCCTCAATCCTACCCAGCATTAGGGTCTTTTCCAATGAGTCAACTCTTCGCATGAGGTGGCCAAAGTATTGGAGTTTCAGCTTCAACATCAGTCCTTCCAGTGAACACCCAGGACTGATCTCCTTTAGGATGGACTGGTTGGATCTCCTTGCAGTCCAAGGGACTCTCAAGAGTCTTCTCCAACACCACAGTTCAAAAGCATCAATTCTGCGGTGCTCATCTTTCTTCACCATCCAACTCTCATATCCATACATGACCACTGGAAAAACCATAGCCTTGACTAGACGGACTTTTGTTGGCAAAGTAATGTCTCTGCTTTTAAATATGCTATCTAGGTTGGTCATAACCTTCCTTCCAAGGAGTAAGCGTCTTTTAATTTCATGGCTGCACAACTACCTTTGGATATTTAAACATAACGACTATTTGTACAACTTCAGAACTCAAACACTGTAGAGGTGATTTAAATAGCAGAGTTGATGCAAGAGAAAATTAAAATTAGACTGCAACTTTATTCACAGTTTATTCATAGTAAGAAAGAGTTTATTCACAGTAAGAAAGAGTTTCTTACACAGGAAAAATGCATCAATATATTTCTTGATTTTTTTTGCAAAGGTTTTATTCTGAGGTGTTATAGGGTGAAAATATAGTTTTATAATTCATTTTAAGAAATGTTTTATAGCCTAAATACCAAACATCAAGAAAGACAACTAGAATGTAAGTTAAGATATGAAAATAAAGTCATTACTCAGTTTTAATGCTATATACTTGGCTAGATGTTCTTTATTCTTTGATCAGTCCAACTTATTTCCACATATTTATTTACACTTTCCCTCCCCCATACATGTTCAGCATTCTTAGGACATCATGAAGTATTCTTCTCCATCTTCCCAAATTTGTAACTATGCCAGGAATAGTTTCTAATTCCTTAATAGGTATTATTGAAAAGATTGAGCATGCTGAGAGTTATATTATTTACTAATATTAAAACAAGGATGAACTCAGTGATTTGTTACAGAGTTTATCCTAGTTTAACCATATACTTTTGCATAGTTTGTTTATTGGTCTATTGGTCATAAGTCAAATTCTTTGAAAACTCAGGAAAGATTACTCTAAAAACTTCTGTTTGAAAAAGTAGTCATGAGATTTAGAAAGAGATGATTGATAATAAGCATAATATTTTTGAAGAGTGAGTTTCAACATTTTAGTTCCCCTATTCTTTAAAGGGTAAAGCATCTGCCTGCAAGGCAGGAGACCTGGGTTCAATCCATGGGTCAGGGAAAATTCCCTGGAGTAGGAAATGGCAACCCACTCTGGTACTCTTGCCTGGAGAATCCCATGGATGGAGAAGCCTGGTGCAAGCTACAGTCCATGGGGTTGCAAAGAGTCAGACACGACTGAGCGACTTCACTTTCACTTTATTCTTTAAAATACAAAATATTTAAATCTACTTACATGCTTAATTTTTATAAAGTACTATTTTAGAGCTACAGCATGGAAAAGCTATTCATAGTATTGTAGGAAAATAAAGAACTTTAGAGAACTATGAAGTTTTAATGAATGAACACATCAAGTAATTAAACCAATATTTAGTCAAATCCAACTAGCCTGAAATGTTAACTCAATTTCATTCTTGTAACAATCCATGAGTAGTTTAATTATCCATTTTTTCTTAATGCAGAAATACGCTACACTGAGTGATTTCTCCCCAGCTGTCCTAACTATTAAATGGTAGAGCTAACTAACTGTTCGAATGTGGGTCTCTGATTCCAAGGTAAATACTTTTAATAGTACAGTCAAGCTTCTATATACTTTTTCATTGTGTTAATAATAATTATGATTGTTATATGGAGGAAGGACAAACTTTCACTTTATTTATAGCTGAGTAAATACTCACTAACCCACAAGGATAGAAGGCAAGTTCTGGGTGGGGAAAGGTTGGCCAGTATTAGGCCCAGGAGTTGAGAGGTGATGCCTTTTAGGGCTGGCTCTGTTACATGCTGAACCAAAGAGCTGATTTCCAGAAATTAGTTATCAGTCAAGAGTTAGTATTAGGGCTGTTAGCCCATAATTTCAAGTAATTCAGTATCCTGCAAGTCACTGGAAAAAAATGTCCTTTATATTTAGTAATTACTTGCATAGGAGTCTTTTTTGGGTATTCAGGTATTCAGTTGTTGAGACATATGTTTAATTTTAGTGTTTTGTCATCTAGCAGCTGTGCTGTTCCCAGCTGTAGAGTCCAGTTACTGAGAGCTGGGGTTGTGGATGTATTTCTGTACCAGACCATGACCTGGTCAGACCGTGACCCCAGCAGGATGAGGCATCTGGAACAGCCCTTTCCCAGCGCCTCATGCTAGGTGCTGGTGTGCTGTGCTAAGTCACTTCAGTCATGTCCGACTCTTTGCAACCCCAAGGACTGTAACCTGCCAGGCTACTCTGTCCATGGGATTCTCCAGGCAAGAATACTGGAGTGGGCTGCCATGTCCTCCTCCAGGGGATCTTCCCAAACCAGGGATCAAACCCGTGTCTCTTATGTCTCCAGCCCTGGCAGGAGGGTTCTTTACCACTAGCACCATCTGGGCTTTGAAGGCCACAGATCAATTCCTAAGATATTGATTATCCAAAAAATCAGATTAGGGAATTCCTGAGCCCTTTCAGGTGGCAATTAAGAAACTTTTAAGTCAGCACCAAATAATTCAAATCAGGTAATTAATAGGTCTTTTGGACCTGGGATTCAATCAGCATTACCCCATGAAATTTAAGTATTATTCCATTTAACTCAGTTTATCAATCCAGAGTATCATTAAGCAGTGTCTTTTCAGAAGGATGGGACATTTACCATGGATAATATCCAGTCGAGAGGCACCAGATATGACATAAAATTCATAGATACGGCATTAACTAGCACTGACTCACATGTTGTTGTTCAGTCACTAAGTCATGTCCAACTCTTTGCCACCCCATGGACGGCAGCACGCCAGGCTTCCCTGTCCTTCACCATCTCCTGGAGTTTGCTCAAACTCATGTCCACTGTATTGGTGATGCCATCCAACCATTCTATCCTCTGTCATCTTGTTCTCCTCCTGCCTTTGATCTTTCCCAGCATCAGGGTCTTTTCTAATGAGTTGGCTCTTTGCATCAAATGGCCAAAGTATTGGAGCTTCAGCCTCAGTACCAGTCCTTCCACTGAATATTCAGGACTTGTCACCCTGCTTATTTAACTTATATGCAGAGCACATCGTGAGAAACGCTGGGCTGGAAGAAACACAAGCTGGAATCAAGATTTCCAGGAGAAATACCAATAACCTCAGATATGCAGATTACACCACCCTTGTGGCAGAGAGCAAAGAACTAAAGAGCCTCTTGATGAAAGTGAAAGAGGAGAGTGAAAAAGTTGGCTTAAAGCTCAACATTCAGAAAACTAGGATCATGGCATCTGGTCCCACCACTTCATGGGAAATAGTTGGGGAAACAGTGGAAACAGTGTCAGACTTGATTTTTTTGGGCTCCAAAATCACTGCAGATGGTGATTGCAGCCATGAAATTAAAAGACGCTTACTCCTTGGAAGGAAGGTTATGACCAACCTAGATAGCATATTTAAAAGCAGAGACATTACTTTGCCAACAAAGGTCTGTCTAGTCAAGGCTATGGTTTTTCCAGTAGTCATGTATGGATGTAAGAGTTGGACTGTGAAGAAAGTTGAGCGCCGAAGAATTGATGCTTTTCAACTGTGGTGTTGTAGAAGACTCTTGAGAGTCCCTTGGACTACAAGGAGATCCAACCAGTCCATCCTAAAGGAGATCAGTCCTGGGTGTTCACTGGAAGGACTGATGTTGAAGCTGAAACTCCAATACTTTGGCCACCTCATACGAAGAGTTGACTCATTGGAAAAGACCCTAATGCTGGGAAGGATTGGGGGCAGGAGGAGAAGGGTACGACAGAGAATGAGATGGCTGGATGGCATCACCGACTCAATGGACATGGGTTTGGGTAGACTCCGGGAGTTGGTGATGGACAGGGAGGCCTGGTGAGCTGTGATTCATGGGGTTGCAAAGAGTCGGACACGACTGACTGAGTGAACTGAACTGAATTTCGTTTAGGAATGGACTGGGGGGCTCTCCTTGCAGTCCAAGGGACTCTCAAGAGTCTTCTCCAACACCACAGTTCAAAGCATTAATTCTTAAGAATTCAGCCTTCTTTATGGTCCCACTCTCACATTTGTACATGACTACTGGAAAAAACATAGCTTTGACTACAAGGACTTTTGTCAGCAAAGTGATGTCTCTGATTCTTAATACACCATCTAGGTGTATCATAGCTTTTCTTCCAATGAGCAAACATCTTTTCATTTCATGGCTGCAATCACCATCCACAGTGACATGAGGACTATGTTATTTTCTCTGTAAGCGTCTTTCAATCCTTGTAATTTATACAAAGGAAGAAATTGTATTTTGGTATTAATCTGTGTCTAAATTTCTTAAATCCTCCATTTTAACAAGGTAGAGCTGTTCTGACAGTTTTCATCAGGTAAGATAGTAGCTAAAATATATTACTACATGTTGCTATTTTTATACTATTGTATTAATATTTACCATTACTTTCTCTTTATCGTTCTGGTTTTCTATTTGTGGTAGTGATAAAAAAGTTTCTTCTTTCATAAATGTATTAAGTAAAAAACAGTGAATAAATTTCAGAAAAAAAATATGATAGTACCAGTGATGGTAAGATGAGGCAAAAAGTAACGAGGAAATAGAAATCGCTGAAAATTAGCAAACAATGGCATAGAGTAACAGGAAGAAAGAAGACCTAGTTGTCTGGAGCGGATTCTGCCTCTAACCTGTTAGTAAACTTGGGCAAATCACTTAACATGGGTCTGGGTCTCAGTTTTCATGTCCTCTATTAGAACAGTTTGACCTAGATCATCATTTTTTTGTTTTTAACAATAAAATATGAAATAAAACTATATCAGTGAAGCTAAAGGTGAGGTTAAGATCAATTTTGTGGGCTGGAAATACATTTTCAGGCCTATTAGATGTTGTGCATATGCATTTTCAGCTCTGGTTTTGGAGTAAGTCTCTTCAGTGATCAAGTCTTAGAAGTCCATTTCTGTCTTCTTTTTCTTTCTAATCAATGTTTATCAGGAAGCTTACCCTCAATTGGATTTCCTCTCAGATAGTTGCTACTATGGAATGAAATCTGGTGTACAAATCATCACGGAAAGGTTATACCACATAACAGTCTAATGAGTCATGTCCCTCTGAAAGATTAGTGTGCTTTAACTGTGTTCCCTTAGGAATGGTGATCCAGTGAGCCGAGGGATGATGATAATGGCAGAATGTCAGGCCCATGGAAGAAATTTTGAGAGGATCTTCTAATTCTCCTTAAAAAACTTCATTTAGGCAACTATCTATGTCATTTATATACAGCAAATTCAAACTCACTTTATTGCAAGGCAAGGAGGAAACAAATACTAGCATTAAAAAGATCTTGGGTCCTAAATAGAAGAAAGAATTGAGATTCTGAATAGTGGAACATGTTCCCTATCTTCTTTTACAACGCCTTTTTTTTAAATTGGAGGATAATTGCATTACAATGTTGTGCTGGTTTCTGCCATGCAACAGCATGAATCGGCTGTAAGTATACATATGTTCCCTTCCTCTTGAACCTCTCTTCTATCCCCCACCCCATCCCACCCTTCTAGGTTGTCACAGAGCACCAGGTTGAGCTCCCTGTGTTATATAGCAACTTCCCACTAGCTATCTGCTTGACATATGGTAACGTATACGTTTCAGTGCTACTGTCTCATTCATCCCACCCTCTCCTTCCTCCACTGTGTCCACAAGTCTGTTCTCAATGTCTGATAGACAATGCCTTTTTATCTCCCCTAAATGATCAGAGAATCTTTGTTTTTCAATTGCTATATTCCCATGAGTTTAGAGTTTATATGAAAATATCTTCATGTTTTCCAGAGGCTTAGGTTCTCTACAAATTTATTGAAAGATACCATGTAATTGTATTGTCAAGGTCCATATGTGTATATTTATTAGAAAGTGAAAATTAGAAGTATCCCTTTTCCTTTTGCCTTAATTTTAATCTTATATTTCCAGTTCTGGCACTACTTCTGCCTCAAACACACTTTTTTTTATTTTTATTTTTAAGAGGACCCCTCTCTGCTCCTAGGCTAATTCCAACACAGTCCCATCATACAAGTACCAGCCTTTAGGTATGGGTTGGCAAAATACTTTAGTTTTCCTGTTGTTTTTGGCATTCAGCCAGGCCGCACCTCTGAAGGACTCACTATCCAACTTAAAGAAAGGCATTTTTTTCTCTTTCCATATACATGTTTGACTAACCTCTTCTCTTCCTCATCCTGAGTCAAAAGTTGGTTTTAGGACTGACTCCTAAAATTTCAACCTACTTTTGACAGATCATTGTGGTCTTCCTTAACTATATTTTCCCTTGGCTCTGTTCTATGTGATTTTGTTTCTCTTACACTAGACAGTTGTTATTTCTTCTTGGTTGGCTGGCTTCCTAGTAGATCCTGATATTGAAAAACAGGTTAGATTTGTTTGGTCCATGTCTGTTAAAGTCAAGTTCTTCGGGTGGAGGAAATTATTTAAATGAATCTCACTCATTTGGAAACATCTCCATCAAAGGCTGCTTTCAAAATAAAGCAGAAGGATTTCAAAACTGCTGTCTTGAATGTTCACCATGAGAAAGTCTACCACCAAAATTTTCTTTACCTTAAATGTCTACTTGTCAATTATAAATTCCAGGTGTTTCTCACCAATTAATTACCAAAATCTAGAACGTGAGACTTCAATGAGAACAACTACTACATATTCCACTATTTTTCCATTGAGTATTTTTATTTATAGTTAAGAAAAACATTGGAAGTATGTGTGCTCAGTCGCTCAGTCGTGTCTGACTCTTTACGACCCCGTGGACTGTAGCCCACAAGGCTCCTCTGTCCATGAGATTTTCCAGGCAAGAAATACTGGACTAGGTTGTCATTTCCTCCTCCAGGGAATCTTCCCAATGCAGGGATTGCACCCTCATCTCCTTTCTCTCCTGCATTGCAGGTGGATTCTTCTACCGCTGAGTTACAGGGGAAGCCCACAGATTCCACTATTTGTTCATTGGATACTTTTATTCATAATGAAGAAAAACATTGGAAGTGTATGCCACCAAAGCACACTATTTGTATGTGTATATGCCACCAACCACACTATTTGTGTTAGGATCACCTCCACAATCATGGATAAAAGTGATAGAGACCTAGTAGATGCTGAAGAGATCAAGAAGAGATGGAAAGAATACATGGAAAAACTGTATAAAAAAGATCTTAATGAACTGGATTACTATGATGGTGTGGTTAGCCACCCAGAGACATTCTGGAGTGCGAAGTCAAGTGGGCCTTAAGAAGCACTGCTGTTAATAAAGTTACTGGATGTGATTAAATTTCAGCAGAATTATTCAAGTCCTTAAAGGATGATGCCATCAAGGTTTTGCATTCAATATGTCAGCAAATCAGGAAGACCAGAAGTGGCTACAGGACTGGAAAAGGTCAATCCTCATCCCAGTTCCTAAGAAGGGTAGTAGCAAAGAATGTGCTAACCATCGGACAATTGCACTCATCTCCCATGCTAGTAAGGCCATGCTTAAAATCTTGCATGCTAGGCTTCAGTATTAGGCGAACCAAGAACTTCCAAATGTCCAAACTGGGCTCAGGAAAGGAAGACGAACTAGAGATCAAATTGCCAACATTTGCTGGGTTATAGAGAAAGCAAAGGAATTTCAGATAAACATCTACCTCTGTTTCATTGACTACACTAAAGCCTTTGTGTGGATCATGACAAACTGTGGAAAGCTCTTAGAGAGATGGGAATACCAGACCATCTAACCTGTCTCCTGAGAAACCTGTTTGTGGTCAAGAAGCAACAGTTAGAACCCTGTATAGAACAACTGATTAGTTCAAGATGGAGAAAAGAGTATGACAGGGCTGTCTGCTGTCACCCTGTTTGTTTAACCTATATGCTGAGCACATCATGAGAAATGCCCTGCTGCATGAGTTACAAGCTGGAATCAAGATAGGCAGGAGAAACATCAACAACCTCAGATATGCAGATGATACCATCCAATGGCAGAAAGTGAAGAGGAACTCAAGAGCCTCTTGATGAGGGTGAAGGAGGAAAGTGAAAGAGCCGGGTTAAGACTAAATATTAAAAAAAACAAAAAACTAAGATCATGGCATCTGGCCTCATTACTTCATGGCAAATAGAAGGGGAAAAGGTGGAAGTAGTGACAGATTTCCTCTCCTCAGGCTACAAAATCACTATGGACAGTGATTGCAGCCTTGAAATCAGAAGATGACTGCTCCTTGGCAGGAAAGTGATGACAAACCTAGACAGTGTTGAAAAGTAGAGACATTACGCTGACAAGAAAGGTCTGATAGTCAAGGCTATGGTCTTCCCATTGGTCACTTAATGGTTGTGAGAGGTGGACCATACAGAAAGCAGAACGCCAAAGAATTGATGCCTTCAAACTGTGGTGCTGGAGAAGACTCCTGAAAGTCCCTTGGACAGCAAGGAGATCAAACCAGTCAATCTTAAGGGAGATCAACCCTGAATATTCACTGGAAGGACTAATGCTGAAGCTCCAGTATTTTGGTCATCTGATGAGAACAGACAACTCACTGAAAAAGTCTCCGATGCTGGCAAAGATTGAGGGCAGAAGGAGAAGAGCGTGTCAGAGGATGAGATGACTGGACAGCATCACTGATGCAATGAACATGAACTTGGGCAAACTCTGGGAGATGGTGAGGGATAGGGAAGCTTGGCATGATGAAGTCCATGGGGTCTCAAACAGTCGGACACAACTGGGCCACTGAACAGCAACAATAACACTCCAAAAGACCCTGGCAGTGGGAAAAGTAACCTCTTTCCCTTTTATGTATCTGTCACGCTAAACTGCAGCTTCCTCATGAGTAAGTTATTTTACTGAACTAGAAGAGCAAATACAATACTGTAGAGAAGGGGAGGAGGGAAATATGGAGACTGTTATTACACCCAATTACTCAGCTGCACTCAGTCACAGTTTAAGATATTACAAATCTGGCTTTTGGTAAATATGTATGTGTGTATTTAATTTAGACCATTGGTCACAGCATAGGATTTTCTGGGACTGTTTAGCTAACTCAGAGAACTCAAGAAAAGGTTTTCTCCAAGTACATTCATAATAAAATAACAATAACTATGGGCTTAATTGTCTGTGTTTTCAGGCTCATTCCTTTTATGGATTAATGTGAAGAAAAGTTAAAGCAGAAAGCCAAGAAAATACCCAGACTCTATCTGAAATATCCCAGACCCTAACACATTTAAAACATTTTTTTCCAAATCATCTGTATTGCTCTAGTTGACTGAATTATATGCTCTACTACAGACTTTCTACTTTGACACCCAGGGCTGATTTAGTGGGTGTGGTAGGCTAAATAGGCACCAAAGAGTCTGGCACTTTTGGGGACAAAAACGCACATTCTGAATGTTGTCTTTCCTTTACGATTTTGAACAGGTCACTTCACTTCCCTTAGTTTCAGTTCCCTCAACAGTAAAGTGGGAGAATAATGCCCATCTGGTAGAGACGCTTACTGTGGAGAAAACAGATGATGTATATGAAATGTACCAGGAGGGCACGGCAAACCAATCCAGTATTCTTGCCTGGAGAATCCCCATGGACAGAGGAGCCTGGCGGGCTACAGTCCATGGGGTCGCCAAGAGTCAGACACAAGCAAACAACTAAGCACAGTGCAGCACATGAAACGTACAGTGCATGGTAACGCTGGTATTTTAAAAATGTTATTAATTATAATGATTCACTTTAAGTAAGAGTAAGATACAAGTCTGGTCTGTATTATTTCTAGATGTTGGTAACATAATTATCATTGCTCAAACCAAAGCCAGTTCCCAGTTCCTAGCCCTATGGCTGGACATTTTTTCCTGCTACTGTAATAGTGTTGGAGCCATAAACCTTCTTTTTAATTAAATGTTTTGCAAGTGGAACAATTAGTAATGGCTTTATAAAGATTACAAATCTATTTGTAAAATAAATCAGGCTCATAGGAATGCTTTCAATACTTATTTTCTTACACTGGTGCCTGATTCGTTTACTTTTAAGATTTAGAATGCAATTTCAGTTCTATAAGCACCAACTAACAACTTAAATAATGCGTCTGGCTCACATACATCAGTCTGGATTACCATATATATATAGTTCATCACAATCATAATGAAAGGCTTCTTCTTTCTAAGACTTATTAGACTCCTTGATTAATACTTATTAACAGTCCATGGAGTATGAAACATGGTCTGATTGCAAGATGGGTAATCAAAGTTCTGAAAGAATATGATAAAGATAATCAGAAAAACTGTAAGATTGATTCCATTGCATTGCATAATAGTGCTAAAATCCATGAAGATAGGATCTTCATTTTGTTAACTGCTGCATTTCTAGGACTTAAAGCAATTCCTGGGAAAGAATGAAGTTTGAATAAATATTTGTTGTACAACTGAGCTTAGGCTTATGATATTAAGTAGATCTTTTACATTTTGTGTTTGCATCTTAAAACCACACCAATGTGTGAATTTGATATTGCCACTTAAAAAAATCATTGAATAAAAATGTACCTTTGTAGTAGAAATTTATGGATTTCTTAAATAATATTTATCTCTCTGAAATAAATTATAACAGCATAGGTTTTCTCCAGAAAAATAATAACATATATGTAATAAAGTAATTTAAAGAGATTTATTTTGGCATTCTCTCTCTCTCTCCTTATACGTGTGTGTGTGTCGTGTAGGAAATATTCTCTATACACATACATACTAAGTACTTAATATTTAGCTAATTACTTGATGACATGAAGATATTCTCTAAATAAACATTTATTTGAAGAGACCTATCACTGTGCCTGGGACATTGTAAATGCTCAGTGAATATTTCTTGGCTAGATGAAATGTTGTCTTTTACATGTGTGCATGTTCTGTTTCCAATATACCTGTTTATAATACACATAAGTTTTGATACATTCTGGGAGTATACAGTAAATTAAACAATATTACAAGTAAAACTGAAGCAGAATATTCTGGAACACAAAACACATTAGACTAGCCAAATTATTTAAATCACTATATTTTTAGCCTCTGGGATGTAGAATGTAGATTCATAAGTTTATTTTTAAGAATGAAATGGGTAATTAATACTTTAACATTTTCAGTGCTAATTTTAAAAGCCAGTAAGAATGTATATGTTCTAAAGTACTAAAGGTAACTTAGAGCAGGATTTAATTGTTGATACATTCTGTTTTTAGTCACATTTTTCCCTCATGAATGAAAATACTTCTGACCATTCTTTCATCACAACTTTAGGGAAAAAATTAAATTCTTCTTATCTCAGTTTTTCTGTACTAGCAAAAGCATTCTAGAACCTTTGAAAGTTTAGGTAGAACCAGTGAAGACATTCAGGATGTTTTTCATTTATCTTGGTGCATTGATGCAAATGACAGCACTAATCGGTTTCTGTTTTTGCCTCTGCAACTCTAAATTTTATACATTTTAGATCTGAATCAAATTACTACTTTTGATATTCTTGATAACAGTTCCAGGAAATTGTGTCTTAAATGTGGCATTTCTTGGATTATCAGCTGTAGAAGCAAAAGAGTTGCATAGCTTCCTTAAACTCAGAGTAATAGTAAGATATTATGGAAAAGGGGGAAAGATTATTTTAGAAGCAGTTCTCTTTGCCTCTCTCGCTGCCTCTCACGATACTAAAAAAACAAATAGCTACTGCTCTAGAGGAGGAAAGAAAATTCTTTTTTTTCCATTTTGGCAATGTGTGTGTGTGTGTGTGTACAAATATACGTATGAAATGTGTTTCCTCACACCACCCAAACCAAGAGATACTGACTTCCGTAGGCCTTGAGACTGTATCTCAGAATTTACATTAGAAAATGGTGGTACTGTTCTCATCTATAAACCACTTTCTTGGAACTTGGATTTCTTGGTAAACTGTGGCAATTAACTCTTTCAGGACAGGAAATCAGTTTCTTTAACTGCAAAGCAATGTCATCTGATGACTCATTGCAATCCTGAGTGAAAAATTTCTCTCCCCAAATTAATGTAGCCTGTTCTCAATTTAATCACAGATAACTGTCCAAAAGTTGTGAGTTTTCTATCTGAACATGGAGCAAACATATTTTCTCAGAGAATTACATTTTCTAATATTAAGACCAATAGGAGAGGTGGTAATAGATTCATAGTCAGAGCTCCAACAAGGTCAAGTTTTATGAAGACTCTTTTCCGAAAGAATAGAAAAGCTCTACAGGCAACAATCTGTAGAAGCTGAAATTTATTACCACTTGAAGAGTCTTGTTCAATAAACCAGTTGTGGTCTCTGTGCTCCACCTTCTTATTTGGTTTTACTTTTACTAGTATCACAAAAGATATATTGCACAAGGATCCAAGTTCATTTCTTTTATATATTCTTTAATATTTTCTCCTTACAGTTACAGGGATATTTCTGGAGTTGTAAGTTCTTGGTTCTTCAGAGAATGTAATGGGAAATCTCTTGAGAACTGCCTATAATGCATTTTTTAAGCAGACTACATACTCTGGTGACAGACTATTTTCCAAATAGTTTTGTCGTCTCCTTTGAGGATGACTAGAAGATGCTAGGACTACATCTTTTTTTCATATTCACGACTTTCTTTATCTCCTGAGTTTTCTGTAAACTTTAAGGGAACATGGGAGCTTCAGGAAGAATAGAGCTGGCCTCATGAGAAATAATGAGGAATGCTTTGTGAATTTGTAGCTCAATTCTGAGCAGTATACTTCAACAGAGGTATCCTTCTGACAGAGGGTGTTCTCTGCGTACTCCACAGCGTGCATAGGATTGAATGGACTGTATTTCTCTGCATATATCCTGAATATACAGTTCCTCTATGTCACTTCTGGAAAAGTTATCTCAACATGCTCTGGATAACGTTCAGAGGAAATTTATTCTTTCAATTTTGTAACTAGTAGAAGAACAGACTCTACCTATGACCTCTTGAAGAGCATCGTAACTGTCAAAACTGGTACACTCACTGGATCTATTAAAGTGTTTGGTTAGTAAGTGAATACGAAAAGTGTAGTACAATACTATTATCTAAGAAAGCCTCAATATTTTAGTATGAAGAAGGTAGCACAAACACATCCTTCAAAAAGCAATGGCCACAAAACATTTTTGAGAAATCTGTATTTTTAAAGAAACCAGCTATGTACTAGATCAAGAGAAGCTTCAATGTGTTCAGATATTAATATCAGATTGAATACAATGTCTTACCATAGTTTAGAATAATTAGAAAGCAGAAACAAATAAATAGCTTTAAAAATTCCACACCTGCACTATAAAAATGAAAGTGTTAGTCGCTCAGTTGTTTTCAACTCTTTGCAACCCATGGACTGTAGCCCGCCAGACTCCTCTGCCCATGGAATTTTCCAGCAAGAATACTGGAGTGGGTAGCCATTTCCTTCTCCAGGGGATCTTCCTGACCCAGGAATCAAACCCGGATCTCCTGCATTGCAGGCAGATTCTTGACCATCTGAGCTATCATAAGCAGCAATATTTTCTTTAGGCTGCTGATAGTACTTGAGAAGCCTTTTTAAAATTATGGTTAATAAGTGCAGCCTTTAAAATATAATAAATTTATTACTAATCTAACATAAGTGAGGCACTATTTAGTAGATAATCCTATTAAGGGAAACGTTGGGGACCTACTGTTAGAGTGATTCCATGTTATTTTTCTGTACAAGTATTTGGTGGAACCAAATAATTTTATTTTCTTGTGGTTTTCTATAATTACCATCTTTCTCTTAAACATGAGAAAGATAAAGTCTTCAGGGAGATAAAGAGTCTATTTCTGATAAGCAGCAGTTTCCAAACCTACTTTTGGAGAGTGGCCTATATCGGGAACAATCTAATTTATTCATGAGAGCAGAATTTTTTTTTATAACTCAGTAATTCATGAAAAATCAACCGGTACTTACGTTGGTTTAGTAAAGAAATTAAATTGGAAAAAAAAACCCTTCATTTCCTAGGAAAAGAATGAAGTCAATACTTTCTCAGCATTTACATATTGTTAAGTGTGGCAACTAGATTCATTTCAACTCAACAGTTTTAAGTGAACTCCACAGTAAGCATTTACGGCCCTGCAGCGGAGGCTGTTGCTGCTCCACCTCTGTCCTCTGGCCCACCCCGAGGTCATCTCAGCTGTGGTGGAGGAGCAGGCCCTTGAGAGCTTCCTGCCTGAAGTACTTCCGTCTCTGCCTCAGGGCCTTCTCTGTCTACAGGGAGGAATGCTAGACTGGCCAGTGGTGACTTGCAGTTAACTCCCCAGGAGCAACCCTGAAACAAGGCAGGCAGAACTGTGGGCTTTATACCCCAGGCCCTCATCTCAGGCATGGTCTACCCGGCTTCTCAGAGGGTCCTCAGCAGGACGGGACCCTGGTTGCCCACAGTAGAAACCAGTACATTCTCTTTTCCCCAGCTTTACTGAGCTATAATTGACATATAAAACTGTACATATTGAAAGTGCAACAAGATAATCTGATATACATATGCACGGTGAAGTGTTTACTACAGTCAAGTTAGTTAACACATCCATCACCTCACGTAGTTACTGTTGTTTTTTTCGGTCGTGAGAATGCCTGGAATACTTAAGATTACTCTCCAAGCAAATGTCAAGTGTACAATGCAGTGTTATTAACTGTAGTCAGAATGTGTACATTAGACCCACAGAATTTATTCGTCTTATAACTGACAGTTTATAACCTTTAACTAACATTTCCCCACTTGCCTGCCCCTCAGTCCCTGGTAATCCCCGGTTTTTGTTTCTGTAGAAATCTGCTTACTAGTAATGCTTCTCTTTCAGCTTTCTTTCCTTTAGTATCTCATACTCTTACTCTTCACTTCCCAAATAAACTATTCGCATCCAAAACCTTTTGCCAAAATCTGCTTTCTGATATGTGATATG
This sequence comes from Okapia johnstoni, assembly GCA_024291935.2. Lineage (NCBI taxonomy): Eukaryota > Metazoa > Chordata > Mammalia > Artiodactyla > Giraffidae > Okapia > Okapia johnstoni. The sequence goes on along the minus strand of CM044316.1, from coordinate 76,381,843 downwards.
ATCTAATTTTGCATGTTAGGCATTAGATAGTTTCTTAAAGCCAAAGGCCTGTTCATTTGACTCTGAAATCCCAGATACAGCATGTCACTGGCATGTATGAAAATGAGATAGTTTCCCAGACTTCGAGTAGATTCGAGTCTAGCAGGGAAGACACTCATGTTCTCTACAGAACAAGGTAGAGTGGATTAATTTCTCAAAGAGGTACGACAAAAGATTTATGGAAGTAGTGAGTCATTAAGAATTTGCAGATCAGCAGGAGTTAAGGAAGAGGTGGTATTAAATCAGGTGTTGAAGGATGTCTGCTGCTAAGTCACTTCAGTCGTGTCCGACTCTGTGCGACCCCACAGACGGCAGCCCACCAGGCTCCGCCGTCCCTGGGATTCTCCAGGCAAGAATACTGGAGTGGGTTGCCATTTCCTTCTCCAGTGCATGAAAGGGAAAAGTGAAAGCAAAGTCGCTCAGTCGTGTCCGACTCCTAGCGACCCCATGGACTGTAGCCTACCAGGCTCCTCTGTCCATGGGATATTCCAGGCAAGAGTACTGGAGTGGGGTGCCATTGCCTTCTCCGGAAGGATGTCTAAGATTCTGTAAAGTGGAGAAGGAGGGGAATATTTCAGGCAGACAGAAGAGCAATAGCAAAGTCACAGAAGTGCTAAGACCCATGGACTATTTTAAGAAAGCAATAGTATTCTTGGACTGATTCTTGGGGTGCATGAAGCAGAAGGTGGGAAAGAAAAATAAACCTAAATTAGTCCATGGCAGCCTGATCGTTTGAGGAAGTCTTGAAGAGCGAAGGAATAATTTCCAGAACTGTACACACAGAGCTATTTTTTTTCATGTGACTTCTAAAAAAAAATCTTGCCCACGCATTGACAGTCACTTCCTCTGCTAACATTATTTTGAAAGTATGACTCACTAATAGAGCATTTTTCCTGAAACTTGAGAAATGTAGAATATTTCTTTTTTTCTGCTTTTTGATTTTGTTTTTCAAAGAGGACAAGAAAAAGAGACTGGAGTTCCTCTTCTAGTCTGAAATTTCAGCAGATGTTTATATCTTATGTTGTCTATTAGAATTCAGGTCTTTGAGCTTTCCACTTGGAAGCTATCATGCAGCCCCGCTTTTCCTGAAGGGGACTATGATGCGAGCAGCTTATTCTTCTTATCAGATGAATATACTTGTGGACAGGAAGACACAAGGACACCATTGCAAAAATTATGGAGTACAGTCGGCTGGGGCAAGCCCTGGTTTGGAAACAAGGAAACCTGGACTCTAGCTCTGGAGATCTGCCTCAGCCCAGATTTTTGACCTTGGGAATGTCATTAAAATGTTTGCGGTCTGTAAAATGAAGTGTAGAACTAGAAGATCTCAATGATTTCTTCCAACCTCTGTGATTAAGTCAAGGTCAGAAGATAAAATCAAGTCTCTTATGAATGTCTCTCTCTCTCACACACACACACACACACACACACACACACACACACACACACACACACACAAGCTATTTGAAAGTTGATACATTACAACTTTTTGGAAAAAAGCTGTAAACATCATTGCCACTAGTTCCTTTAAAATATCTATTTTCTGATGATTTAATGCTTCACTGGGGATGAAGTATGTGGAATCAGAGCTTCAGTGTCTTCTTTGGCAGATACTCCCATTTGCTATATCTGGCCTTCCAACTCACTTCATAACCTGTTCTGCTTATTTCTGGAGTCCCTAGGAGAAACTGCATCTGTGCTGTTGAGGAAGTCCTCTTAGCCTCCATTTTTGAAATGGACATTAGTGATGATCACTGCAGTTGAGGGCTTGGGGTTTCTGAAGCATCTAGAAACATCTGTTGCCAACACTTCCTGCAAGGGTGGCCTCCTGCTTCATTCAGTCATGCTTGTTCAACTAAGATTTGCCTCCCTCATCTTCCCAAGTCTTCTTTTCAATGAGTTGCCTGCACGCTTTGCCCGGCTGCACCAAGTTAGATCTGAATGGAAGTCCAACGGGCTTCTTAATCAGAGGCAGAATTACTGTGAAACTTTTGAAAGTGCAGTGTCAGGGGCCTTTGAGAGGTCTGTACTAATTCTGCATTATTTTTCTTGAAGAAGATCCCCAGGTCTATGCTATGGACTAGATTGTTTTCCCCTTTGCCAAAATTATGCATTGAAGCCCTTCCCTCTGATATGACTGCATTCAGATATAGAGCTTTCCGGAGGTAACCAAGGTTAAACTAATTCATAAGGCTGGGATCCGAATCTAACAGGATCAGTGGCCGTATAGGAAGAGGAAGAGAGATATTTTCTCCCCCTCTCCTCAAGTACACACTGAGGAAAGGCTACATGAGGGCAGCAAGAAGGGCCACCATCTGCAAGTCATGAAGGGAGGCCGCACCAGGATCTGCCCATGCTGGCACTCTGAGCTTGAACTTCCAGGCGAATAAATACATTTCTGTTAGTTAAGTCAGTCTACAGTATTTTGTTATGGCAGTCTGAGCAGACTGAGATGATCTATTTTGTCCATAAACCTATATCTGACCATTAGGAATGCAAACTGGAATATTTTTCTCTGCCTCCTTCAACCCCAATTCACAGTGATAACTTGAGGCCCAGAAAGGAGATATCAACACAAAGACAGAAATATTTTTTGACTTGTGGAATGGATAGCGACTTAGCTATTAGGAAGCTATCATTGAGAACCTCAGAGAAGGAAAGCCACAAGGTGGAAAGGATTACGAGGTCCTTTTGCATGAGCAACCCAAGGGCAACAACTTTGGGAGCAGGACAGCTGGAGATGTTTATGAACACGAGGGCAGCATAGTAAAGTGATTAAAAGCCTGGCTCTGGATTCAATACCTAGATCCACTACTTGTTTCTATGTGTACATGGACATGTCACTTAATTTCTCTTTGCCTCAATTCCTCATCTTTAAGATGGAGAGAACAATAATAATACCTATGTGTGCGCTTGTGTGCTTAGTTGATCAGTCATGTCTGACTCTTTGCAACCCCATGGACTGTAGCCCACCAGGCTCCTCTGTCCATGAGGATTCTCCAGGCAAGAATACTGGAGTGGGTTGCCATGCCCTCCTCCAGGGTATCTTTCCAACCCAGGAATTGAACCCAGGTCTCCCACTTTGGAGGCAGATTCTTTACTGTGTGAGCCACCAGGGAAGTCTAATAATACCTATACACAGAGTTGTTATAAGGAGCAAGTTTTATGAAATGTGTAAAGTAGTTAGAAAAATGGCTTGCATAGTAAATGCTCAGTAAATATTACCCATTCGGTTCACTGTAAATTTCTAGCATTCCCCGAATGAGTGGCATTCTCCTCTGTCCAGTTGTCTGAACCCCGGACTTCTAGTGTCTTGTATCCATATCTGATTCATTACTATGTCTTGTCAACTTTATCTTCTAAATATTCAATTAATCCACTTCCCTCCATCTTCACCATAGAAGGTGACTTTTCTCTGGGAAATAAGGTATTTTTCCTAGCTTCTCAGAGAGGGAAGAGCAACTAAAAACATTTACAATGGACTTAGATTTGCACCAGTTACTTATGGCAATAACTTCCTGATTTATCTAGCTTTGCCCTCCCCTCTCATTCACACCTTAGGAAGAGGGGAGTTTCCACAAGGCAAATCTGATCATATTGCTCTTCTCTCCACATCACTCCTCCAGCTTGAAACCCTCCAATGATTTCTCATTGCATTTCAAATGAAAATCAAGTCTGATATTTATCAACCTCCCCTCTCTCCTCAATTATTTGCCCTTTCACTTCGATCCTAGCCATTTAGATTTTCTTTTACTGCCAGATGTGCTAGGTTCCCTCTGACAGCAGGGTCATTGCAAATAATTTCCCTTCTGTCCTTAATTGCTCCCCTGAGTCTCCCCCCAACCCTTACGTGGTTAACTCCAGTTGACTTATCATAACTCAGCTTGAGCATCCCTTACTAAAGAACACCCATCTTGACTACAGTCCTCCCTTTTTCCCCAATCTAGGAATTTTTTGTTCAATTTCTGCTCCTGGGTTTTAAGCTACATGAAAGACCATGTCTACTTTTGCTCACCATCATGGCTCTAGCACTTAGCAGAGTGTTTGCTTCATATGCAATAATTGATAAAATATTTGTTGAATGAATGAACCAATGAAGGATTGACCATTGGGAAAATGTTCCATCCATTTTGCTGTTTGGTTTTTACTCTGACTCTGAGTTTAACCCCCTGATGTTCAAGGCTCAACCATATATTCAAACAACCTTCTTACGATATAAAACTCAGCTGTACTCTCTCTACATTGAGTCCTTGACTCATATGAATCCTAAGTTAAGACTCAGCTTCATATGTGAGACTCCTGGAGCTACAAGCACTTCATTCATCTAAAAAGTGCCAACACCAAACTTTGAAGAGTTCAGAAAATAAACTTTGGATCGGTATGCACCCCGACCCCATAGCTCTGAGAAGAAGGAAATGTGCTATTTACTGAGTGGTACTCAGATATGCGGATGACACCACCCTTATGGCAGAAAATGAAGAAGAACTAAAGAGCCTCTTGATGAAGGTGAAAGAGGAGAGTGAAAAAGTTGGCTTAAAGCTCAACGTTCAGAAAACTAAGATCATGGCATCTGGTCCCATCACTTCATGGGAAATAGATGGGGAAACAGTGGAAACAGTGTTAGACTTTATTTTTTTGGGCTCCAAAATCACTGCAGATGGTGATTGCAGCCATGAAATTAAAAGACGCTCACTCCTTGGAAGGAAGGTTATGGCCAACCTAGATAGCATATTTAAAAGCAGAGACATTACTTTGCCAACAAAAGTCCATCTAGTCAAGGCTATGGTTTTTCCGGTGGTCATGTATGGATGTGAGAGTTGGACAGTGAAGAAAGCTGAGCGCCGTAGAATTGATGCTTTTGAACTGTGGTGTTGGAGAAGACTCTTGAGTGTCCCTTGGACTACAAGGAGATCCAATCAATCCATCCTAAAAGAGATCAATCCTGGGTGTTCATTGGAAGGACTGATGTTGAAGCTGAAACTCCAATACTTTGGCCACCTCATGCGAAGAGTTGACTCATTGGAAAAGACCCTAATGCTGGGTAGGATTGGGAGCGGGAGGAGAAGGGGACGACAGAGGATGAGATGGTTGGATGGCATCACCGACTTGATGGACATGGGTTTGGGTAGACTCCGGGAGTTGGTGATGGACAGAGAGGCCTGGCGTGCTGCAATTCATGGGGTCGCAAAGAGTCAGACACGACTGAGTGACTGAACTGAACTGAACTTAGAAAAAGGTTTGTTACGCAGAAAATGTATTATTTTACCCTATAAGATATTGTGGGATGAACAAAGCTCATTTTCATATGTGGAAGTGGAGGCAAATTATTTTGAACAGACTGTTTCAGCTGGTGATAGTAAAACTCAGTTTCAGAATTCTGGGGCTTTTGATTTTAACGTGCATATTTCTGACGTGCTATACTCTCTGCCTTCAGGGTGATTAAGAGCTCTTCTGTGGTCCACCTGGCTGGGAGGTAGTCAACATCCTGTAAGACTGTGGCTTAGGTGCTACACAAGCTGTTTTTTTACCCCCTGCCCTCCCACTCTCCCCCCTACCATTTCCCCTCCTTCCTTTCCTAATTTCTCCTTCCTAGAGAAATTGCTTGAGTTGTTTAAGGTAAATTTTCTCTTTCTTGCCCATCAGTTATTTTTTTTTCATGTATTTTTAAAATGTTATCCACTTATAAGATTTGATTCTCAAGAAGTAAGTGGATTTAACTGTTCACACTTTTGGAAAAAAAACCCACAAGCATTCCAATTATTTAATAGTGAAATCATTTTCTACATACTCCCACTCAAAACCTGAATAAAAGTTGCATGTGTGGGTACTTAATCTTTCACAAATGAACCCTTCCAATTATTGACCTACTGAATTTTACTCCTGAAGTAAGATAGGAATGCACTACAATTTGGAGAAATAATGATTGCATTGTTCCCTCCTCATATAAATTACTGAAGACTGGCACATCTTAGTAAAATGCAAAGACTAGAACTGGATTGAAGTGAGGTGCAGCTTTACACTTCTGTGTACAGACAACTTTCAAATGACAGTCTAAAATAGTTTTCCAAAAGCATTCCATGAACTCTCCTGCAATTTTTCTCATTGCCCTGGGATGTGATTGAGCTGAGTTAGGAGGCTAAAATTCAGTAGACTACCTTTTAAGACAGCTTGTGTGTGTTTAGTCACTCAGTCATGTCAGACTCTTTGCAACCCTATGGACTGTTGCCCACCAGACTCCTCTGTTCATGGGATTCTCCAGGCTAGAATACTGGAGTAGGTAGCCATTCTCTTCTCCAGGGGACCTTCCTGACCCAGGGATTGAACCCAAGTCTCCTGCATTGCAGGAGGATTCTTTACCATCTGAGCCGCCAGGGAAGCCCTTAAAACAGCTTAGTTACAATTATTTTTAAGGTACAGGAAATAATCTGAAGATTGGTGTGTATGTATGCATATATGACATTGATTTTTTAAGCTCTGTAATTTTTATTTCACATTGGGTCAGTCTCACATATCTCCTAGGATTTCTCTGACATAGAGTCTATTGGCTTTCCAAGCATTTATACTCATATCAGATTTTATATCTGACTTGAAATGTTTTATCTTGTCTTGTTGATTATCTTTTACATCAATACTAGCCATGGTTATACACTCAGATAAACTCCAGTTTGTTTACGGCTGTGCCAATAGCTCTACCTGTTATGTACAAATGGCCATCCCTATATTCAGTTTGTTTTAAACAGTATAATTCAGCTGAATTGGCAAATAGATTGAATTATTCTCATTAAGTTTATGGGGTGTAGGCAGTGGGAGCTGGGGAGAAATAATGACCTTAGTGATCATTATGAATTGCATGGTTGACACAGGTATAGTTTCATTAATCTTGCAAGTGTTAACTGAGAGTATATGTGTGTGTGTGTGTGTGTGTGTGTGTGTGTGTGTGTGTGTGAGTTACTCACTTGTGTCTGACTCTTTGTGACCCCATGGATTGTAGCCTGCCAGGCTCCTCTGTCCATAGAATTCTCCAGGCAAGAATACTGGAGTGGATTGCCATTCCCTTTTCCAGGTGATCTTCTTGACCCAGGGATTGAATCCAGGTCTCTTGCATTGTAGGTGGATTATTTACTGTCTAAGGTAAATAGGCCCTGGTAGCAGCAGTGGACCCAATTATTACAGTAGGCTCTGGGACCTAAGAGATGACAATTCTTTGTCCCATTCCAACTACTCAGTTTCTTAAGGAGATATCTGTGCAAATAAAAAGAACCCAGTATGACAGCTGCTAAAATAAATGTCTGTACAAAATAATCAGGAAATAGGAAAAGGATTACTTAATCCTACCCAATAGGTAGCCTTTAAATTTTCCTACATTTTCACTTTTATAAAAAAATATTTCAGTAACATGCTTTGTGTAAAAACCCTCCTGTACATTTTAGCTCATTTCCTTAGGACAAACTCTTTAAAGTGGAATTACTGGGACAGAAATTTTAAGGTCCTTGATTGATATTGCAAATTGCTTTTTTGACAGCATGCTTAATTTAGATAGAAGTTTACGAGAGTGCCCATTTCACTGTGCTCCCATCAAGCAGAATGTTGTCTTTAAAATTAATCTCTTAGTGCTTCCTTCAGTGAAGATAACTACTGAAACCCATTTCTGTATTTCTTTCCAGAGATATACTTTATGTATTTATGATATTTTGATTTATAGAAATGTATTTAGTTTCATAAATAAAATTCATTATATAGTCAAATCTGCTAACGTTTTTTCATTATTTATTCCCCCGTCACTTTCAAGATACCCACTGTTTGTTTTCCTCTATCCTTTATCATTGATTGACCGGTTAATGTGATCACTTTGTTCAAAAAAGAATCATGTTGATCTTGAAAACTGGCAGAAGAGAACTTTGTATCGTATGTGCTTTTGCCAGATCCCTTTTACTTTCCTCAAGAGAGCCTGAAGGATGACCCACACACAATGTAAACCTTGGTTTTCTGGACAAATAGAAACCATCAACTTGATCTCTGGGAAGTTAGGACATCAGAAACAATGTCTGTCTATTGCTGAGATGGTTGGAAAGTAGTGATGGTTCTATCCATTCCCATTAGGAAATATAGCATTTCCAGGAGACGAAATGTGTCTATACAGGGGACATGCGTTTCTTCTGTCCACAAATCAGAAATAAGCAAACTCTGTACGTAAGAACAGACAACTATAAAGTTTTAGAGTTCTTTGAACTGTACCAATTAAAAAACCCTACTTGGCATAAAGGGCTTTCCTGGTGGCTCAAACGGTAAAGAATCAGCCTGCAATGTGGGAGACTTGGGTTTGACCTCTGGTTTGGAAGATCCCCTAGAGGAAGGCCTGGCAACCCACTCTGGTATTCTTGCTTGGAGAATCCGCATGGACAGAGGAGCCTGATGGGCTACATAGTTCATGGGCTTGCAAAGAGTTGAACACGACTGTGTGACTAACACAGCACTCAGCAAAGAATGCAAGCTCCCTCAAATACTCTTTATACTCAATTCCCCAGTTTCATGATTCTCTGTTACATATCAGATTGCATCCATAAAAATCTGCCACACTAGAGAAGACTTATTTTCTCTTTGTTTGTTCTCTTAGAACATTCTTTTAAGTTATTTTGTTATTTCGACACTCGGCTACTTAAAAGTAGAATCCTAAACAAAACAATTTAATGCCAGATGTATATGATGACAAGATTTGGATAAAATGAATAAAGACATTTTTACCCAAACGTGCTATACCACAGCATAGTGATGCATTATAGAGGTGTTAAAAATAATTAAAATCTTCAAAAAATCCTGCCCTAAAGATCAGATAGTCTGAATTTTTAATGATAATCTTAGTGGAAACAGTATATGATTTATTAAAATTTCTCAGAAGATCTAAACCTTTCCTAGTGCAAAAAATACAGAACAGGCTTACCTAATAAATATAAATTTGATTTTTTAAAATTTATGTGATCTGTGACTGGGTTTGTCATAGTCTTCTTTTTCTTGTGAAAAAGAAGAAACCCATTAAGTTTTCTCCCTGGTTAACAGTTTTCTTTGGCAGCTGGATGAAAGGCATGAAGGGAAAGAGGAGGTTTACCTTCTGGAATAATCATTTAGAGAGAACTTGATGGAGAGTAGAGATAAAACCTGGAGAGCAAACTATAAACTACTGCAGCTATTAACACCAATGTAGGGTGTGAGAGAGAAAGGTTCATGCTTTTCAAAGCTGATTATAGTCATAAAGGAGGAAACAGCTGAAGGAGAATAGGAAATGGCTGGACACCACATGTGTTCTTCCATGAGTAAGGAGTCAGTCAGTTCAGTCGCTCAGTCGTGTCCAACTCTTTGCGACCCCATAGGCTGCAGCACGCCAGGCTTCCCTGTCCATCACCAACTCCCAGAGCTTACTCAAACTCATGTCCATTGAGTCGGCGATGCCATCCAACCATCTCATCCTCTGTCGTCCCCTTCTCCTCCTGAATTCAATCTTTCCCAACATCGGGGGCTTTTCCAATGAGTCAGTTCTTCCCTTTAGGTGGCCAAAGTATTGGAGTTTGAGCTTTAGCATCAGTCCTTCAAATGAATATTCAGGACTGATTTCCTTTAGGATTGACTGATTTGATCTCCTTGCAGTCCAAGGGATTCCCAAGTCTTCTCCAGCACCACAGTTCAAAAGCATCAATTCTTCGGTGCTCAGCTTTCATTATAGTCCAACTCACATCCATACATGACTACTGGAAAAACCATAGCTTTGACTAGACGGACCTTTTTTGGCAAAGTAATGTCTCTGCTTTTTAATATGCTGTCTAGGTTGGCCATAGCTTTTCTTCCAAGGAGCAAGTGTCTGAATTTCATGGCTGCAGTCACCACCTGCAGTGATTTTGGAGCCCAGAAAAATAAAGTCTCTCACTGTTTTCACTGTTTCCCCATTTATTTGCCATGAAGTGTTGGGACTGAATGCCATGATCTTCATTTTCTGAATGTTGAGTTTTAAGCCAACTTTTTCACTCTCCTCTTTCACTTTCATCAAGAGACTTGAGAACCCCATGAACCAGTAAGGAGTAACACATAAGAAACAGCCACACATTCATTGAGATAATTCTAGGCATCACAACAAAAATGGAAGCTTTCTTACTTTAATAATGTACACAATAAAGAAATTTATCTTTGAAAGTCTGGGGAAGGTGGCTTGAGGGAAGATGTTATTTTCTAATTTAGTTTCCTGCTACTCTGCCTGAACTCCTCTCCAGACACAAGAGCCTAGTTGCTGGTTTCATACATGCCAAGAAAGCTCCCCCTTGGGGCTTTGGCATTGGGGACAGTTGTCCCTCAGTGTCTGTGGGGTATTGTTCCAGGAATGGATACCAAAAATCCCTGGATGCTCAAGTTCCTTACATAAAATGGCAATAGAACAATGAATACAGTCAGCCCTCAGTATCCATCTTTGGCATCTGTGGATTCAACCAACCATGCATCAGTTTCAAGGTGGGTGCTAAACTCAGGGATACGACGAACACACTGTATTCCCTTTCATGGAGCTTTATTCTTCGGATATTCTCCTGGATAAGTCCCTCAAAAGTCACTTTCTCATGGAGCAGTACAGCTGATGCATCCAGCCCCCTCTGTGTATCTGCTGACAAGCCCCTTCGCAACAGCTCTCCGAAGCCCCTTATCGGCCCTGTTCCATTTTCCCATAGCACCGTCATCCTCCAACATACAGTCATTTTCAAGATTTATTACTAGTCATTTTCAATATTTATTACTTATTATCTGTTACATCCTCCACCCCAGATTGAATGCTGAGCTCCAACAGAGCAAGAATTTTTTTCCCCCCACAGATGTTTACAAAATGGCTCAGACGGTAAAGCGTCTGCCTACAATGCCGGAGACCCGGGTTCAATCCCTGGGTCGGGAAGATCTGGAGAAGGAAATGGCAACCCACTGCAGTATTCTTGCCTGGAAAATCCCATGGATGGAGGAGCCTGGTGGGCTACAGTCCAAGGGGTCGCAAAGAGTAGGACACGACTTCACTTTCACTTTCACTTTTTTCCAAAATAGCAAACGCAGTGCCTGACATGTGCAAGGTACAAAAGGTATTCAATTTGTACTTGTTAAATGAATAAGTGAATGTTTATGTCATCCACATGAACTGGAAAGTACGTTTCAGCTAAGGAAGGCAGTACAATGATTTTTCATACAAATCTGTTTTTGGTGTGGCTGGGAGGTACAGAAACAGAAAACCAAATAGATCAAGGTTTTATTTTGCTTTCTGGGAGGAAGACCACCTAGAAACTGATCCTTTTTACTACTCAGGTCACATTATTTCTCAAAATACATAATAATATCTTGCATTTGGGGATGCTTCAAAATTTTTCCTTAGAGGTCTATGTTGGATGCTAACTCACTTTAATGCCTATCTTACAATAGGAAAACTAAAGCTCAGAGGCAGAAAGTACCCAGTGTGTCACAGTGAGCAAACGTGACCTCACAGGAGGATATCCAGGCTCTCTAATTTCATAAGCTCTCTCCTCACACAGAGAACACAAAAGGACTCCACTATTGAGAGGATGAGAGACAAAAGACTGATGTGTGTGTGACTCAGTGTGGTGTTTGTGGGTAGACCAAGATCACAGGACAAAAACAGAAAGAACAGAGACCGATTATTAGAGCTAAAAGAGCTCATTGCCATTTACTTGCTCAATTTCCGAAGCTTGTTTTGAGAACTTAACATGATATCTAAAGTATCTTTCACAGTGTTAATTTATGCCTTAAATGGCATAAAATTTAGACCTTGTAAGGGGATTTATTATAATTTTCTCTGCTTCTATTCATGTTGACTATAATCCATTTAGAAAGCTAAGGTCAATACTGAAATTTTGTCATTGTTTTTCAAAACTTTTCGGTGCTCTAGCTATGAATTTTCAATATCAGATGGCAATTTTGGTCTTTGTTATCATGTATTTATCAGATATTTTATTTCTGAGATACACAGCTACTGTTAACTGCAAAACAATTCTTTTAAGTGTCAACATTCAATCATTTAGCCATTTCATTTCTATTTTTTCCCCTCACAGCTGTTCTATTGATTGTTTAGAAATTGTCTCTCCTATGTTTAACATTATAACAGGAAGTGCAAAATAAAAAGGTGATATGTAACAAAGGATGGTAAAATAGTAAGAACCCAACAAATGATGCGCTCCAAAAAACTGAGAAGTATATGTCATGTAAACTCACAGATAAGCTCACACACATTTGGAATGTACATACACACACTTACTAATCAATATTGTCCTTAATGAAATAATTCAGAAAAATATAAAATACATTATGTGCATACCACATACTTGTTACTTTGCTAGCTACTGAAATACAGTTTCAGGAAATACACATAATATTATTATCAAAATTTTACAGTTGAGGAAGCAGAAGCTCAGGGAAGTCAAATAGCCCATCAAGGTCCCACAACCAGTGAGTTGCAGCGATGAGGTTGAAATTGAGTTTTGCCCTGATTTCAAAAAGCTTTTGTTCTCTTTTCATTTTGCCTCCTTTTTTCCTGAAATATTTCAGACATATAAAAACTGTAAAGAGAAAATGAAAACCTAAGTACCTGTCAGCTAACTTGAGAAATAGAAAATCATAAATACAGTTGGATTGTTAATTATATTTACCAATCCATTATCCCTCCTGTCTCTTTTTCTCCTGAGTTTTGAATTTATGTGTTCTTTCCCATTTGTATTTTAATATGTTTAATACACAAATATGTGCCTCAAAAATTATTTAGTGTTTTTTTGACATGTTTTAAAATTTCATATACTGTTGCAAAAACTTATATTTTTCACTCAATAGTATTTTCATTGTTTTAGAATATTCCTTTGTTTGACTATAGCACTATTTTTTGATCTGTCTTTTTTTGATAGATGTTAGGTTGTTTTCAACTTTTAGCAACTGCTTTTAAATTTTGACAAGTTGATCAGTGTAAAATGCTGTCATTGCTTTTTAACTGGCATTTTCCTGATTAGCATTGAAGTGGAATTTTTCATATTCTCATTGCTAATTCATATTTACTATGAATTTCCAGTTCAAGTATTTTGCCTCTTTGTTCTGTTGAGTTGTTCATTATTTTCTCATTAATTTGAGGATGAATACAAATTATTATCTCTGTAGATATCTTATTAAGTTTTAAAGTAAATTTTATCTTTTCTTTTGATGTAGGGACATTTTTCACGTTTAAGGGAAAAGTCTCTTTCTTTTGCTGTACACCGTCTGTTCTTATCTTTTCCCCATGTGCTGATTTTCTATTGTGGCTTTTGATTTACCCTGAAAAGCACAGGAGAGAGAGAAAGATGTATCCAGCTGAATGTAGAATTCCAGAGAATAGCAAGGAGCAATAAGCCTTCTTACGTAAATAATGTGAAGAAATAGAGGAAAATAACAGAATGGGAAAGACTGAGATCTCTTCAATAAAATTGGAGATATCAAGGAAACATTTCATGCAAAAATGGGCACAATCAAGAACAGAAATGGCAGGGACCTAACAGAAGCAGAAGATATTAAGAAGAGGTGGCAGGAATACACAGAACTATGCAAACAAGATCTTCATGACTTAGATAACCACGATGCTATGGTCACTTACCTAGAGTTAGACATCCTGGAGTGTGGAATCATGTGGGCCATAGGAAACATTAGTAAGAACAAAGCTAGTGGAGGTGATGAAATTCCAGTTGAGCTATTTCAAATCCTAAAAGATGATGCTATTAAAGTGTTGCACTCAATACACCAGCATATTTGAAAAACTCAGTGGTGGCCACTGGACTGGAAAGGGTCAGCTTTTCGTTCCAGTATCAAAGAAGAGCAATGCCAAAGAATGTTCAAACTACTGCACAATTGTATTCATCTCACATGCTAGCAAAGTAATGCTCAAAATTCTCCAAGTGAGGCTTCACTAGTAGATGAACTGAGAACTTCCAGATTTTCAAGTTGTATTTAGAAAATGCAGAGAAACCAGAGATCAAATTGCCAACATCCATTGGGTCATAGAAAAAGCAAGAGAGTTCCAGAAAAACATCTACTTCTGCTTTGTTGAGTATGCCAAAGACTTTGACCATGTGCATCACAACAAACCGTGGAAAATTCTTCAAGAGATGGGAATACCAGCCCACCTTACCTGCCTCCTGAGAAATCTGTGTGCAAGTCAAGAAGCAACAGTTAGAACTGGACATGGAACAATGGACTGGTTCCAAATTGGGAAAGGAATACATCAAGGGTATATATTGTCACCCTGCTTATTTAACTTACATGCAGAGTACATCATGTGAACTGCTGGGCTGGATGAAGCACAAACTGGAAACAAGATTGCCGGGAGAAATATCAATAACCTCAGATATGCAGACGACACCACCCTTATGGCAGAAAGTGAAGAAGAACTAAAGAGCCTCTCGATGAAAGTGAAAGAGGAGAGTGAAAAAGTTGGCTTAAAACTCAACATTCCGAAAAGTAAGATCATGGCATCCAGTTCCATCACTTCATGGCAAATAGATGGGTAAACAATGGAAACAGTGAGAGACTATTTTCTTGGGCTCCAATATCACTGCAGATAGTGGTTGCAGCGATGAAATTAAGACTCTTGCTCCTTGGAAGAAAAGCTATGACCAATCTGAGAAAGTGAGAAAGTGAAGTTGCTCAGTTGTGTCCAACTCTTTGAGACCCCATGGATTGTAGCCTATCAGGCTCCTCCATCCATGGAATTTTCTAGGCAAGAGTACTGGAGTGGGTTGCCATTTCCTTCTCCAGGGTATCTTCCTGACTCAGGGATTGAACCCAGGTCTCCTGCATTGCAGGCAGACACTTTACCATCTGAGCCACCAGGGAAGCCCTAACGGCTAAGTCACCTCGGTCGTGTCCGACTCTGTGCGACCCCATAGATGGCAGCCCACCAGGCTCCGCCGTCCCTGGGATTCTCCAGGCAAGAACACTGGAGTGGGTTGCCATTTCCTTCTCCAATGCATGAAAGTGAAAAGTGAAAGTGAGGTCGCTCGGTCGTGTCTGACTCTTAGCGAGCCCATGGACTGCAGCCCACTGGGCTCCTCCGTCCATGGGATTTTCCAGGCAAGAGTACTGGAGTGGGGTGCCATCGCCTTCTCCAGGGAAGCCCTAGACACATAGTAAAAAGCAGAGATACTACTTTGCTGACTGAGGTCTGTCTAGTCAAAGCTATAGTTTTTCCAGTGGTCATGTATGGATGTGAGAGTTGGACCATAAACAAAGCTGAGCACCGAAGAATTGATGCTTTTGAACTGTGGTGTTGGTGAAGACTCTTGGGAGTCGCTTGGACTGCAAGGAGATCAAACCAGTCAATCCTAAATGAAATCAGTCCTGAATGTTCATTGGAAGGTCTGATGCTGAAGCTAAGCTCCAATACTTTGGCCACCTGATGGGAAGAATGAACTCATTGGAAAAGCCCCCGATGTTGGGAAAGACTGAATTCAGGAGAAGGGGATGACAGAGGATGAGCTGGTTGGATGGTATCAACAACTCAATGGACATGAGTTTAAGCAAGCTCCTGGAGTTGTTGATGGACAGGGAAGCCTGACGTGCTTCAGTCCATGGGGTTACAAAGAGTTGGACACAACTGAGCAACTGAACTGAAGATGCCACTGAATTCTTCCATGCATGTGAGTCTAATTTTTACCTTTTTAATTTTTCTGTGTGAACTTTAGTATCAGTCCAGCCATTTCTTTAAACAAATCCTTTTGGAATTTTATTGAGATTTGGTTGAATTTGTGAATTATAACTGAGGAAGACTTAATATCTTTGTGATGTTGTATTTTTCCATTTTAAAACTTCATTCATTCAAATCAGATTTTGTATTTATGATTACTTAAATTTTTGCATATAAATTATGCATTTTAAAAGTTATGCCTCAGTTTACTTTAGGAATAACTACTTATTTCTAGTTGTTTAATATTTTTGTTGCTATTTTTATTTATTTAAAAAGTATTTATTTATTTATTTGGCTACACTGGGTCTTAGTTGCAGCATGTGGGATCTAGTTCCCCAACCAGAGATGGAACTCAGGCCTCCTGCACTGGGAAAGGGGAGTCTTAGCCACTAAACCACCAGAGAAGTCCCTTTGCTGCTATTGTAAACTGAGTCTTCTCTTCTATTTTATCTTCTACCAAGTTACTGTTTCTAGATATGCAGACTACTGACATCTGTATACTAATCCGATACCTTTTACCTTATTGATTCTCTCATCATTTACAGTTTATAGTAAAGTCTTTCAGGGTTTTCAGGTGTGCAATATGTCAACCACAGATAGGGATAGTTTTGCTTTCTCCTTCTAAATTTTTAAACATGTTTTTTATACACCTTTTTTCTTTTGGTCACAGTGACTAATACTTTAAATATAATGGTAAAAATGGAAAAAATAGCAGTACTGACAATGAGCATTCTTTCTCCTTTCCTGAGTTAAGTGCAAATAACTCCAATGTATTACTTTCACTATGATACCAATACTAATATATATAAATGGATACCTGTGTATATATGCACATATGTTTGCATATGCATATATACATACATACACACATACATGCATATATGTAAAATATATGTGTGTATACACATATATGGGCATAAATATATATTATATATTATACATAATTATTATATATGTATTATCTGTACATATATGCTGATATATGTGTATATGTGAATATATTATATGTATTAACATTTTGTGGAAATATCCATCTGAATGATTTTAACAAGAACTGGTGTTGAATTTTTCAAAAGTTTTTTTTTACGTCAATGGAGATGATCACATGATACTTCTCTTTAACTCTTATAATATAATTGATTTTATTTATTGATTTCCCAATATTCAACCATCTTTGAATTTTTAGAATCTCTCTCTGTGCTGATACATTATTTTTTAAATGTGTTGTTGGATTTTAACTGCGTGTATGGGATTCTCCAGACAAGAATACTGGATTGGGTAGTCATTCCCTTTCCCAGGGGATCTTCCCAGTCCAGGAATCAGATTCAGGTCTCCCCACTTACAGGCAGATTCTTTACCATCTGAGCCACCAGGGAAGCTCTGTTTTAACCGCTAAACTTTACTTAAAATTTATGCATTGATATTTATGAGTGATGGGCTTACCAGGTGGCATAGTGGAAAAGAATCTGCCTGCCAATGCCAGAGACACAGGAGACGCGAGTTCGATCCCTGGATCAGGGAGATCCCTGGAGTAGGAAATTGCAACCCTCTCCAATATTCTTGACTGAGAATTCCATGGAAAGAGGAGCCTGGTGGGCTACAGTCCATGTCTCAAAGAGTTGGACACAACTGAGCAACTGAGCACGCATGCCTGCATTTTTGTGTCGTATTGATCAGACCAATAATCTAGAACAATATTACTTATTTATTTACCTAATTATTTACTTTTTATTTTTTGTGGGGTTGGTTTTCCTGGAATTTGCAGCAAATTTGAATTCAAATTCCAAAGCAGGATAAGGGTACATCAAGTGTCAGTTTTATGCACAGGTATAATTTTAATTTCCTACATTATGCAGGCCAGGACCTGGTCTCATATTTTCACATGTGTTTTAAGATCCAAGCCTTGTGGAGCTCAAAGAGTTGGAAACAACTGAGCAACTGAGCATGCATGCAGTTGAATGCACTAATTCAATGTGTAAAGGCCTGTTTGTCAAAAATGTGGTCTCTGGCATCCTTCAGATCAAGAGATCCAAGAGAGAAACAGCAACCACGATGGAAGTTGTCCTTTATAACCTAATCAGAAGTGACATATCATTACTTCTGCCATATTCTATTGGTCACAGAGACCAACTCTGGTACAATATGGGAGGGGATTAACATGGGTATTAATTACAGGAGGTGGAAATCATTGGGAGCCATTTTAGATGCTGGATACAAGAGTGCATATCCATTTTTAAGATGTATTAGTCCTACTATATACTGATGGTCCATGACAACAATTTATTCTCAGCACTTAAGACAGTGTCTGACACATAATAGTCTCTAAGTAATTTTTAATAATTGATTAACTGATTTTATATGATCACAAATAGATACATCATAGTGTAGGAAGAGTGATTTTTAAAGTTTTCCAGGAAGGATTCATAGAAAAAGGATATCTTGGCTGCCATACTTTAATAAAAAAGAAGTTAAAAAACCCTAACTATTAATACTATGTTTATGTGACTCCTAGACAATATTTCAAAAATTTATATCACTTAACAAGGAAGGTTCAAGAGAAAGGTCATTTAAAGCTGTATTCCAGATAATAAATGCACAGAAAGTATCAGAATAAAATAACTAATTATAGGCAACCATTGTCACCAAGTGTTACACCATCAAGTAAAATTTTGACAGGGAATCTCATAATGGAGGAATCAAGATAATACTACCTTAACCTTCTGATTTATCTAAGCCTCACTAAAGTTTGCCAGCCAGTCATTTGTGCCCTGTGATATAGTATAATAGGAAACAATTCAGAATTCTTGCCCATAAAAATGAACTTGAATCTCTGTATATAACAGTAAGATTATAAAAAATATTAAGGGGAAGATATCTCAAGAAACTAATAGACAAAATTCAGAATGTGGGACATGCTAGGGACAAAGTTTTCCCAACAAGTGAATACCATGGGGAAAGAAAAGATGTAGCAGGAAAAAAATCAAGCGTAATGTATGGATCTTTTGGGGATTCCAACAGAAATAAATCAAATGTGAACACACATTGCTAAATTAATCAGAGCAATTTGAATGCAAACAGAATAAATAATACAAAAGAATCAGCATTAATTTGATGATGATCTGATGATTTTTAAAAATTTCAAAAACAAGGCCTTATCAGTTAGAGACACACTAAAGAATTCATAGGTGAATAACATGAACTCTTATGTCTAACAATTGTTTTCAACAACTTAAAAGAAATAAAATATGGCAGGAAAATTGAAGGACCAAGATTGGCTAAATATTAAAAATTGTTAGAGCTGAGTGATAATAGAGATTCACTCTAATATTTTTTCTACTGTTTTATATCTTTCTATAATTTAAAAAACCCTCTGCTTTCACAGAGCTTACATTTTAGTGGAATATAGAGATAACAAAAAAGTTAACAAGTAAAGTAAACATTAAAGTGTACAGTATTTTAAATTGCAGTAAGTGCTATGGAGAAACAGTAAATCAAACACAGAGGATTTAAAAATATGAGATGGAGATGTATAATTTTTTAGTGAATTAATTAATTTTAATTGGAGGCTAATTACTTTACAATATGTTGGTGTTTTTTGCCATACCATGATGTATAATTTTTAATAGAGTGGCTAAGAAAGTCTTCAGTGAGAATGACAGGTGAGTTGATACCTGAAGGAAGTGAGATAGCTGTCTATCCAGATATCTGCACAAAGAGCATTCCAGGCAGAGTAAAGAGCATGTGCAAAGGCCCTGAGGCAGGAGTTTGAGTTGCTCAAGGAACAAGGCGTGACAGGAACAAAGTGAGTGATGGGTAGAGTAGGAGGCGATGAGGTCAGAAGGGAAAAAAAGAGTGGAGGGGAGATACAGATCATGTAGTTCTGTCTAAGTCACAGTGAAGTAAGATTTTAAATTCCTGCTTATGAAGTAAAATTGATAATACCAGTAGATGTGATATGTTTCTCTTGTGGCTCTAAGTAGCCACAACATGCTTGTGTGTGCATGCTCAGTTGTGTCCGACTCTGTGACCCCATGAACTGTACCCTGCCAGGCTCCTCTGTCCATGGAATTTTCCCAGAAGTGTGTTACCATTTCCTTCTCCAGGGGACCTTCCTGACCCAGAGATAGAACTTGCATTCCCTGCATTGTGTCCCCTTCCCTGAGCCACCAGAGAAGCCCCACTGCAGGATAGTCAGGATTCTTCTGGCAAATAGACAGGTATTTGGGGCTGGGCTTCCATGTACAAGTAGCTCACTATTCCATTTAAATCACGTTACTGAAAGTCATCGCCCTCTTACATTCCATGCATAGCATTTATACGTAAATTCTAACTGCTCTATTTTCAAGTCATATGAGTCTGTTTAAATGTTTCAGTTTATGACTTACAAATCTTAACTAATTTAGAGAATGATCTGCTGATCAAAAAACATTATATTACAAAGGGGACAAGTAGGGTCCAAAATAGGAAATTTTCAGGGATATATTATAATACGTGTTTTACTCACTCAGTCATGTCCGACTGCTTGTGACCCCACGGACTATAGCCTGCCGGGCTTCTCTGTCCATGGAATTCTCCAGACAAGAATACTGGAGTGGGTTGTCATTCCCTTCTCCAGGGGATATTCCTGGTCCAGGGATCGAACCCAAGTTTCCACAGATTCTTTACCATCTGAGCTACTAGGAAAGCCCGTACTATAATATAGGACACTATAAAATGTTTTTTAGGCTTTGTGTTTTTCCTAGTTTTAACAATATCGCAGAAATACCTCTGAGATCATAAATTCAGTTACTAATGTTACTATTGTTGTTTTTATTTACTTATTCACCATGCCAATACCGGGTTTCCCTGGTGGCTTAGATGATAAAGAATCTGCTTGCAGTGTGGGAGACCTGGGTTCAATCCTTGGGTTGGGAAGATCCCCTGGAGAAGGGTATCTCCCCTGCAGATTTCCAAGGACAGAGGAGCCTGACAGGCTACAGTCCGGGGGGTCACAAAGAGTCGGACACAACTGAGTGACTTTCACTTTCTTTCACGCCAATACTCAATGATTTGGGCTGTATGATCATGTGATAGACCATTCCAAAATTTCCTGAGCTGCTCTCTGGGGTGAGAAGCAGCTTAGTACTTTTGGCCTGGACTAGAATTCTGGGATTCAGGTCAGGTATAAGAGTGAAAAACAACTACAGGGCATGTTGGAAAGAAGAACCAAAAACATCATTCTTGAAGAGTTTCAAGAACTAAAGCTCAATTCCAGATTAGGAACTGGAGAATAAAACTTGGTCAAAATTAAGACGTTTGCCACTTTCACTGCTTGTTTTCAACAAGGTACTAGAAGTTCCAGCTAATAAGACAAAAAAAAAGGGGAGGGGAAGACATACAGATTGTAAAGAAAGATAAGTGTCTTTCTTTGCAGGTACATGATTGTCTATGTATAGAAAACTCAAACAAAGGGACCAAAAACTCCTGAAACTAATACGAGATTATAGTAAAGTTGCAGAATACAAAGCTCATATACAGAAGTTCACTGCTTTTCTATATACTAGCAATAAACAACTGGGCTTTGAAATTAAAAAACTTAATACCATTTACATAAGCCCTCCAATGAGATACTCAAGCATAAATCTAACAAATAATGCAGAAGATCTATACGAGAAAACTCAAAATCTCTGATGAGCAAAAATCGAAGAAGAACTAAATAAATGGAGAGATATTCCATTCTTATGGAAAGGTGGACTAGGTTTTGTGAAGATATTAATTTTCCCATCATCTATGGATTCAATGTGATCCAAATCAAAATCCAAGCAAGTTATATCTGCGGATATAAACAATTCTAAAGACCCAGAATACCTAGAACATTAAACACAATACTGAAGGAGAGGAGCTAAGTTAGGGGACTGACACTACGGACACAGTAATCAAAACAGTGTGATATTGGTGAAAGAACAGACAAACAGATCAACAGAACAGAATAGAGAGCTCAGAAATAAACCCATATAAATTTAATCAACTGATCTTAGACAAGTGAGCAAATGGAGAAAATACAGTTTTTGAACAAACAATGATAGAACAACTGGACCTGTGCATGCAGAAAAAATGAACCTAGAGATAGATCCTACATTCTTCACAAAAATTTACTCAAAATGGATCAGAGCCTTAAATGTGAAATGCAAAACTGTAAAAGTCCTAGAAGATAACATAGAAGAAAATCTAGGTAATCTTGGGTATGGTGATGACTTTTTAGATATAACACCAATAGCACACACTATGAAGGAAGTAAGCTGGACTCCACTAAAATTAAAAACTGCATTGTGAATGACCACATCAAGAGAGCAAGACAAGTCACAGACTATGAGAAAATATTTGCAAAAGATATGTTTGATAAAAGACTGTTATCTAAAATATACATAGAACATTTGAAAGTCAACAATAAGAAAACATACAATTCAACTGAGAAAAGAGGGAAAGATCTTAAAAGACATCATGGCAAATAAGATACACAGATGGCAAATAAACATATAAAATGATCATTAGGGAAATGCAAATTAAAATAACAAGATACCACTACATACCCATCAGAAGGGCCAAAATCTGGAACACTGACAAAACCAAACCCGTCTAGGAAGGAGAGTGATAGGGCTGCTCCTTTTCCATTCTATTGCTGGTAGATGTTGGATGACAGTTTGGTGGTTTCTTACAAAACTAAACATACTCTTGCCATATGATCAATAATCATGCTCTCTGATATTCAGCAAGGAGTGAAAACGTAGGTTCACATAAAAACCTAGTATAGTTCAGTCACTCAGTCGTATCTGACCCTTTGCGACCCCATGGACTGCAGCACGCCAGGCCTCCCTGTCCATCACTGATTCCTGGAGCTTGCTCAAACTCATGTCCATCGAGTTGGTGATGCCATCTAACCATCTCATCCTCTGTTGTTCCCTTCTCCTCCCGCCTTCAATCTTTCCCAGCATCAGGGTCTTTTCAAATGAATCAGCTCTTCGCATCAGGTGGCCAAAGTATTGGCGTTTCAGCTTCAACAACAGTCCTTCCAATGAACACCTAGGACTGATCTCCTTTAGGATGGACTGGTTGGATCTCCTTGCAGTCCAAGGGACTCTCAAGAGTCTTCTCCACCACCACAGTTTAAAAGCATCAATTCCTTGGTGCTCAGCTTTCTTTATAGTCCAACTCTCACATTCATACATGATTGCTGGAAAAACCATCACTTTGACTAGATGGACCTGTGTTGGCAAAGTAATGTCTCTGCTTTTTAATATGCTGTCAAGGTTTGTCATAGCTTTACTTCCAAGGAGCAAGCGTCTTTTAATTTCATGGCTGCAGTCACCATCTGCAGTGATTTTGGAGCCCAAGGAAATAAAGTCTGACACTGTTTCCACTGTTTCCCCATCTACTTGCCATGAAGTGATGGGACAGGATGCCATGATCTTTGTTTTTTGAATGTTGAGTTTTAAGCCAACTTTTTCACTCTCCTCTTTCACTTTCATTGAGAGGCTCTTTAGTTTTTACTCACTTTCTGCCATAAGGGTGGTGTCATCTGCATATCTGAGGTTATTGCTATATCCCCTGGCAATCTTGGTTCCAGCTTGTTCTTCATCAAGCCAGGCATTTCTCATGATGTACTCTGCATATAAGTTAAATAAGCAGGGTGACAATATAAAGCCTTGATGTACTCCTCTCCCTGTTTGGAACCAATTGGTTATTCCATGTCCAGTTCTAACTGCTGCTTCTTGACCTGCATAAAGATTTCTCAGGAAGCAGGTAAGGTGATCTGATATTCCCATCTCTTGAAGAATTTTTCAGTTTGTTGTAATCCACACAGTCAAAGGCCATGGTGTAGTCAATAAAGCAGAAGCGAGATAAATACAATTGTGCAGTAGTTTGAACATTCTTTGGCATTGTCTTTCCTTGGGATGAAAACTTACCTTTTCCATTCCTGTGGCCACTGCTGAGTTTTCCAAATTTGCTGGCATATTGAATACAGCACTTTAACAGCATTATCTCTTAGGATTTGAAATAGCTCAACTGGAATTACATCAACTCCACTAGCTTTGTTCACAGTGATGCTTCCTAAGGCCCACTTGACTTCGGACTCCAGGATGTCTGGCTCTAGGTGAGTGATAACACCATCATGGTTATCTGGGTCATTAAGATCTTTTTTTATATATTTCTTCTGTGTATTCTTGCCACCTCTTCTTAATATCTTCTGCTTCTGTTAGGTCCCTACCATTTCTGTCCTTTATTGTGCCCATCTTTGCATGAAACGCTCCCTTGGTGTCTCTTAATTTTTTTTGAAGAGGTCTCTAGTCTTTCCCATTCTATTGTTTTCCTCTATTTCTTTGCATTGACTGCTGAGGAAGGCTTTCTTATCTCTCCCTGCTTTTCTTTGGAACTCTGCATTCAGATGGATGTATCTTTTCCTCTTCTCCTCTGCCTTTCACTTCTCTTCTTTTTTCAGCTATTTGTAAGGCCTCCTCAGACAACCATTTTGCCTTTTTGCATTTCTTATGCAAATATTATATGCAATGTTCTTATGCAATATCTTTTGCAATGTTATAGCAGCTTTATTCATAATTGCCAAAATTTGGAAGCACTCAAGACGTTCTTCAGTAGGTGCTTGAATAAATAAACTATGGTACATCCAAACAACAGAATATTATTCAGTAATAAAAAGAATTAAACTATTAAGCCATGAAAAGACATGAGGAATCTTAAATGCTTGGCACTGAGTGAAAGAAGCTACCCTGAAAAGGTTACATATTTTATGATTCCAATTATATGACATTCTGGAAAAGGCAAAACTATGAAGTAAAAAACATCAGTGGTTGCAGGGGAGTGGGAGTGGAGAGGGATAAATAGACAGAGCAAAGAGGACTTTCGGGACAGTGACACTATTCTGTATGATACTGTAATGGTGGCTATATGTCATTATACATATGTCTAGGCCCACAGAATGCTTCCTTGGTGAGTCAGACAGTAAAGAATCTGCCTGCAATCCAGGAGTCCTGGGTTCGATCCTGGGGTTGGGAAGATCCCCTAGGGAAGGGAATGGCAACCCACTCTAGTATTCTTGTTTGGAGAATTTCCTGGACACAGGAGCTTGGCAAGCTATAGTACATGGGATCGCAAAGAGTCAGACATGACTGAGCGACTTACACTTTCACTTTCTAGCCCATAGAATATGTCACACCAAGAGTAAACTGTAATTTAAACTATGGAATTTCATTGATAATGATGTCAAAGTAGATTTTTCAATTGCAACATGTGCCACCCCTGGAGTGGGAAGGTGTTGATAATGGGGGAGGCTAAGTGTGTTGGGGGAGAGGGGGTATATGGTAAGTTTCTGTGCCTTCTCTTCAATTTAGTTGTGAACTTGAAACTACACTAAAAAATGAAGTAAAAAAATTACAAAAAGTAATGTGTTTATGGTTGGCATCAACAATTATGAATAAATATGAAATGGTACCTGGATACAGTGTCTGAGTTATTGTTATAGAGAAGAAAGATAAATTCATGGTACTCTTGTGTTCTTGGCTATGAGCCAGTTTGGAAAATGTGAAGAGGCCTATGTAGTCAGACTTGGTGTAGACATAGGTGTCAAGAGCCCACTATATAGTCCTCACAATGATCCAGGAGTCCAGAATACCACACTGGTCCTACAACAGTGCATATTTTTCTCTCCACTTATTTGATTCAAGCTCAAGATAGATTATCTGCCTGATTTGATTTACATGTCTGTCTGCTCCATGAAATTGTTACATTTTTAAGGTCAGAAACCATATCTAGTTTCAGTTTGTCATTCACTATTTTTTGAAACAAAGAATTATATTGGCCTAAGATAAGAGACTTCACTTGGACTCACATATCTCAAGCCTAAAGAAGCCAGGTTACCAGCGTATTTAGAAAAAGTGGCAGTTAATGCCCACTTCACAAGCTTACAAATATGAAGTTTGCCCCACAGTCTCAATGTACAGCCTTTGTGAAATTTCATAGTGATGTGAAAATCAATCTCATGAACATTCTCAGCAATAGCAATGATAGCCTATATTCTCTTGCTTTTGCTCATCTAGATGTGTCTGTTGACTGTGTAGAGGTGGAAGGCTAGAAGCAGCTGTTCTTGTGGTATTAAATGAGAATTTCTTACAGATCCTCTGCCCCAAATAATTTCCTCTCTTTTTCATGCCTTATGCTTACAAAGCCTATATTTTTAATACTAAAAAGGGCCCTAATAGAGTACAAAGCAAAAATACAAAGTGATATGACTACAAACTGATAATTAATTTGACTGCAATGCCCTCTCAAACTCATCACTCCTTGCAGTTTCTGATTCAAGCTGCATTCCCAGGCAGGAAAGAGAAACTTCTTAGATAGAAGAGGGTTCCTGAGGAATGGGAGGACTTGAGTTTCCTTGCTAAATACTCCCAAATAAGCAAACTGTTAAGATCTATTCAGGGCACAACCTGGTTAAATTTCTAAGATGAAGCACCGATCAATAGGGCAGATCCAGGCATCGTGACTGCTCTGGGAAGTGGTGGGCTGCCACTAGATGTTGGATGCCTTCAGAGTGAAGAAAAATAGACAGGTATGTTTTCTTCCATTTCCTACTCCTTTGGGAACTGTAGATATTTTATTCTCTTCTTTTAAATAATTCTAGGATTTGAGACAGATGATCATATCCAAATGTCATCCAACAAATTTCTCATGCATCCAATCAGTTTATGTATTTGACCAAAAGGCACAAGCCATTAAAATCAAAAGGGTATCTTCTGTAGAATCTCAGAAATCTCAGCCTGAGATGCTTTTGTACCATATGCATTTCAATAAGCAACACAATTCAAAGATTTTGTATTTTATTAATCCAAGATTTTAACAAGAAATAATCTGAAGAAGCTATTGATAGATGGATCTTCCATGCAGGAAGGGAATGTGTATCTCCTGTTTTCAATTGTAGAGTGAACACCTATGCAATCAGTTCAGTTCAGTTGCTCAGTCGTGTCCGACTCTTTGTGACTGCAGCACACCGGGCTTCCCTGTCCATCAGCAACTCCTGGAACTTGCTCAAACTCATGCCTGTTGAGTCAGTGATGCCATCCAACCATCTCATCCTCTGTCGTCCCCTTCTCCTCCTGCCTTCAATCTTTCCCAGCATCAGGGTCTTTCCCAATGAGTCAGTTCTTCACATCAGGCGGCCAAAGTATTGGAGCTTAGCTTCAGCATCAGTCCTTCCAATGAATACTCAGGACTGATTTTCTTTAGGATTGACTGCTTTAATCTTCTCAAGACTCTCAAGAGTCTTCTCCAGAACCACAGTTCAAAAGCATCAGTTCTTCAGGGCTCAACTTTCTTTATGGTACAACTCTCACATCCATACATGACTACTGGAAAAGCTAGGCTTTGAGTATATAGACATTTGTCGATAAAGTAATGTCTCTGCTTTTTAACATGCTATCTAGGTTTGTCATAGCTTTTCTTCCACAGAGCAGGTGTCTTTTAATTTCATGGCTGCAGTCACCATCTGCAGTGATTTTGGAGCCCAAGAAAATAAAGTCTATCACTGTTTCCATTATTTCCCCATCTATTTGCCTTGTAGTGATAGAACCAGATGCCGTGATCTTCGTTTTGTGAATGTTGAGTTTTAAGCCAGCCTTTTCACTCTCCTCTTTCACTTTCATCAAAAGGCTCTTTAGTTCTTCTTCACTTTCTGCCATAAGGGTGGTGTCATCTGCATCTCTGAGGTTATTGATATTTCTCCCTGCAATCTTAATTACAGCTTTTGCTTCATCCAGCCTGGCATTTCCCATAATGTATTCTGCATATAAGTTAAATAAGCAGGGTGAGAATATACAGCCTTGACGTACTCTTTTCCCGATTTGGAACCAGTCCATTGTTCCATGTCCATTTCTAACTGTTGCTTCTTGACCTGCATACAAATTTCTCTGGAGGCAGGTCAAGTGTTCTGGTGTTTTCATCTCTTGAAGAATTTTCCATAGTTTGTTGTGATGCACACAGTCAAAGGCTTTGGCATAGTCAATGAAGCAGAAGTAGATGCTTTTCTGGAACTCTCTTGCTTTTTCTAGGATCCAGTGGCTGTTGGCAATTTGATCTCTGGGTCCTCTGCCTTTTCTAAATTCAGCTTGAACATCTGGGATTTCTCCGTTCATGGACTGTTGAAGCCTTGCTTGGAGAATTTTGAGCATTACTTTGCTAGCATGTGAGATGAGTACAATTGTGCAGTAGTTTGAGCATTCTTTGGCGTTGCCTTTCTTTGGGATTGGAATGAAAACTGACTTTTTCTAGTCAGTGCCTAAGATTGTGGAGTAGAAGGACGTGCTCTCATTTTCTCCTGTGAGAATTCCAAAACTGCAACTATCTGCTGAACCACCATCGACAGGAGAAAGTTAGATCCCACCAAAAAAAAAGATAACCCATGCCCAAGGGCAAAGGAAAAGCCCCAACAAGATAGTAGGAGGGGCAAAACTGCATTTAGAATCCAACCCCATACCCGCCACAGAGGCTTGGAGGCCTCAAACAAAATCTTGTATGCAGCAGGACCCAGGGACCCCACAAGGGATGGAGCTAGACTTGTCTTTGAATGTTTGAGTGTCTCTTGTGGAGGCATGGGTCAGCAGTGTCCTGCCATGGGGACAGGGGCTCTGGCTGCAGCAGAACTAGGAGGTGTGGCATGTGAGCCCTACCATAGAGCCACCGAGCAGACAACCCACAAACTGGAGAACAATTATACCAAAGAATTTCTCACACTGTTACAAAAATTCTAGGGCCCACAACCAACCTATGCAATATCAACCACGAAAGAATGTGAACAAAGCCTTGAGCAATTAAAATGCTACCAGTTATAGCACAAAAGAGAGAAGACATGTACTTTTCTCTTTTAAATCCAATGCTCTTTAAATATGAGAAAAACAGAACATTCCTTTGGACATCTGTCAGTACTATTTTGAGTACTTCTCTAGAATATTTTTATGTTTGATAAAGCTTTGTTTTCATACTACCCTGAGCATTGTTCACTGGTGTAAAGACACAGAATGAGGATTAAATATAATCTACATGGGAGAAGTGAACATGTAAGTTGAGCCTACTTGTGGCATAACTAATTAAAAATCAATAAGCAGGACTTCCTTGGTGGTATAGTGGAGAAGAATCTGCCTGCCAGTGCTGGAGACACAGGTTCAATTCCTGGTCCAGGAAGATTCCACATGCTGTGGAACAACTAGGCCCATGCTCCACAACCATTGAGCCCGTGCTCTGGAGCCTGCAAACCACAACTATTGAGCCCATGCACTTCAACTACTGAGGCCTGCATGCTCTAGGACCCGAAGCCACAACAAAGAGCCCCTGAGCTGCAACTACTGAAGCCTGTGCACCTAGGGCACAAATGGGTATATCTATCCTTTTTGCCTTTGCCTTTTGCTTCTCTTCTATTCACAGCTATTTGTAAGGCCTTGTTCAACAACCATTTTACCTTTTAGCATTTCTTTTTCTTGGGGATGATCTTGAGCCCTGCCTCCTGTACATTGTCATGAACCTCTGTCCATAGTTCTTCAGGCACTCTGTCTATCAGATCTAATCCCTTGAATCTATTTCTTACTTCCACTGTATAATCGTAAGGGTTTGATTTAGGTCATACATGAATGGTCTAGTTTCTTTCCCTACTTTCTTCAATTTAAGTCTGAATTTGGAAATAAGGAGTTCATGATATGAGCCACAGTCAGCTCCCAGTCTTGTTTTTGCTGACTCTATAGAGCTTCTCCATCAGTGGCTGTAAAGAATATAATCAATCTGATTTCGGTGTTGACCATCTGGTGATGTCCATGTGTAGAGTCTTCTCTTGTGGTGTTGGAAGAGGGTGTTTGCTATGAACAATGCGTTCTCTTGGCAAAACTCTATTAGCCTTTGCCTTGCTTCATTCTGTACTCCAGGGCCAAAGCTGCCTGTTACTCCAGGCATTTCTTGACTTCCTACCTTTGCATTACAGTCCCTTATAATGAAAAGGACATCTTTTTGGGGTGTTAGTTCTAGAAGGTCTTGTAGGTCTTCATAGAACTGTTCAACTTCAGCTTCTTCAGCATTACTGGTCAGGACATAAACTTGCAAAGACTAGAGATATCTTCAAGAAAATTAGAGATACAAATGGAACATTTCATGCAAAGATGGGCTCAATAAAGGACAGAAATGGTATGGATCTAACAGAAGCAGAAGATATTAAGAACAGGTGGCAACAAAACTGAACTATACAAAAAGATCTTCATGATGCAGATAATCACGATGGTGTGATCACTCACCTAGAGCCAGACATCCTGGAATGTGAAGTCAAGTGGGCCTTAGGAAGCATCACTATGAACAAAGCTAGTAGAGGTGATGGAATTCCAGCTGAGCTATTTCAAACACTAAAAGATGAAGCTGTGAAAGTGCTGCACTCAATATGCCAGCAAATTTGGAAAATGCAGCAGAGGCCATAGGACTGGTAAAGATCAGTTTTCATTTCAATCCCAAAGAAAGGCAATGCCAAAGAATGCTCAAACTACTGCACAATTGCATTCACCTCACATGCTAGTAAAGTAATGCTCAAAATTCTCCAAGCCAGGCTTCAACAATATGTGAACCGTAAACTTTCTGATCTTCAAGCTAGCTTTAGAAAAGGCAGAGGAATCAGAGAGCAAATTGTTAACATTCTTTGGGTCCTTGAAAAAGCAAAAGAGTTGAGAAAAACATCTATTTCTGCTTTATTGACTATGCCAAAGTCCTTGACTGTGTGGATCACAACAAACTGTGGAAAATTCTGAAAGAGATGGGAATACCAGACCACCTGACTTGCCTCTTGAGAAGCCTGTATGTAGGTTAGGAGACAACAGTTATAACTGGACATGGAACAACAGACTGGTTCCAAAGAGGAAAAGGAGTATGTCAAGGCTGTATTTTATCACCCTATTTATTTAACTTATATGCAGAGTACATTATGAGAAACGATGGGCTGGAAGAAACACAAGCTATAATCAAGATTGCTGGGAGAAATATCAATAACCTCAGATATACATATCACACCACCCTTATGGCAGAAAGCGAAGAGGAACTAAAGAGCCTCTTGATGAAAGTGAAAGAGGAGAGTGAAAAAGTTAGCTTAAAGCTGAACATTCAGAAAACTAAGATCATGGCATCCTGTCCCATCACTTCATAGCAAGCAAATAGATGGGGAAACAGTGGAAATAGTGGCAGACTTTTTTTTTTTGGCTCCAAAATCACTGCAGATGGTGACTGAAGCCATGAAATTAAAAGACACTTACTCCTTGGAAGTAAAGTTATGGCCAACCTAGAGAGCATATTAAAATCAGAGACACGACTTTGCCGACAAAGGTCCATCTAGTCAAGGCTATGGTTTTTCCAGCAATCATGATGAATGTGAGAGTTGGACTATAAAGAAAGCTGAGCACTGAAGAAGTGATGCTTTTGAACTGTGGTGTTGGAGAAGACTCTTGAGAGTCCCTTGGACTGCAAGGAGATCCAATCGGTCCATTCTAAAGGAAAACAGTCCTGAATGTTCATTGGAAGGACTGATGTGAAGCTGTAACTCCAATCGTTTGGCCACTTGATGTGAAGAACTGTCTCATTTGAAAAGACCCTGATGCTGGGAAAGATTGAAGGCGGTAGGAGAAAGGGACGGCAGAGGATGAGATGGTTGGATGGAATCACCAACACAACTGATATGAGTTTGAGTCAACTCTGGGAGTTGGTGATGGACAGGGAGGCCTGGCATGCTGCAGTCCATGCTATCACAAAGATTCGGCTACAACTGAGCGACTGAACTGAACTGAATATGTCTCAGCAAGATAGATGAAAATTACTAATAAACCAGATAAGTTAGTTAAAGCAGTTCTTGCGACTTGTAGTTATGATTATCTGCAACATACCTGAGAATTTGATTTGTTAAACACACAAATGAAAACACTGCAAATAAGTATTTAAAGTAGAATAGGATTGTGAAATAAAGGAAAAACTCGATGCTCTGTAGTAAATGAGTTTTAAAATAGTGCTAACTCCTTTATTCCTCAAAATCAGTTGTGTCACTACTTAACAGACAAAGCTGTTGTTAATTTTTTCCCTGTCTGCTACATTATTATCTGTGTCATTTTAGTGAACGAGTGAGGCATGTACAAGTAAGTATAAAGGCTGTCTCCAAACTGTTGAGTGGGAATGTTAAAGTAATTGTCATATATTTGCAGATTCAAGAGTCCAGATTCTAAGGGTGCCTGCCACTTGTGATGCCCCCACAAAAATAGCATCACAGTTTTAAGTTGAGGCTGTTTCTCTCAAAGACTTTGAATGGGTAGCTAATGCCACAAACCCCCAGGTATATGTAAGTCAGGTATTTGAGTAATTATTTACTTAGCCATTTTCAGATTTACTTGAATTAGATACAAAGAGAAAAGTAGATGTATAATATTAATAATTAGTTACATCAGGTCTTTATACATCAATAATACCAAATATGGAGGTAAAATAACACATGATATAAAATTTTAAAAACCTGATTGGAGACATATAGAAAAATAAATAAAAATAAAGCTCTTGTATAACTGTTTTCTTTTACTTTAATCTATTTCTTAAACAAATCAATATATTTGACTCTTCTTGTGGCTTTCCTAAGTGTCTATTGCCTCACCACCCAGACTGCCAGTTTCTTGCTATTTCTGATTTCCTTTCTACTTGGTTGAGGTTACACTATCTTAATTGCATTAGAGAAAGGACTGTGGAAAACTTTACACTGTTCACACTCTACTTGGTATTACTGCAATTTTATGTCTTCTATTCATTTACTAATCTACAACTCTGGGGAGGCAAAATATATACTCTTGGATTTACTTATATTTTGAGAAAAGATTATTTGTCTGGGTGACTTCAAAGTCTAATCACAGTGCACCCTTGTATGTAAGCAAAGAAGCTGAGTCCTCAATACTAGAAGTCTAAAGCTCTTTCTGTTTACTGGGTCCAAGTGAAGTGAACTCAGTCCAGGTACTTTTGTTTACTCATGAGTAATCTGATAGTGGTGGTGGTTTAGTTGCTAAGTCTTGAGACCCCATGGCCTAGCCTGACAGGCTCCTCTGTTTATGGATTCTCTGTCCATGAATATCCAGGCAAGAATACGGGAGTAGGTAGCCATTTCCTTCTCCAGGGGATCTTCTTGACCCAGGGATGGAACTTGGGTCTCCTGCATTGCAGGTGGATTCTTTATTGACTGAGCCACCAGGGAAACCCTAATCTGATAGTGTAAGTGATCAAAGTCATACAACTTGTTAGAAACCAAAATAGAAACCAAAGCCCCAGACTCCTAGTTCCAGTTCCATGTCTTGCCCCTTCTTCCACCATAACCTATTTCCTTGAATATACGTGACACTCACTGCATTTAGAGTATAGATGTGTATGCCACTAGAGGAGTTTTCAAACAAATCTAAATTCATGCCCAATCATCTTTTGATATCATATGTAGCAGCAGTAGTTGAAATTATACATGAAAGAGTGCTTCACAATATTCTCTCATAACTATTTTTTTTCAAAAGGGAACAGTTCTATTAGATAATCTCTGTTGTTGCTTCTTTTTAATATTCTTTGAATCCATGAATATCCCAGTACCCACTGTTATGCAGCAAATGACAAGAGGGATATCTTTATAAATTTAGAAAGTTGTTATAAATTCCACTAGTGTCCATTTACAACTGAAAACATAGAATAAGAATAATCATTGCACCTGAAATGAGTATTTATTCTCCCTTTAATGCTGCTATCTCATGCGTTCCTATCCCCACTATTTTCCCATCTCACTCCCCATCAATGTACAAAATGCACTCTGTCTATAAATACAGTGGTGGAATTGATAGAGCACTGTCCTTGGCAAATGGTAGAAATAGTCTTTAAATCCAGGTTGTGCAACTGTCAACCATATACTTAATCTTCCTCTGAGCCTCAGTTTCTTTCACTGTAATCAGTTCAGTTCAGTCACTCAGTCATGTCCGACTCTTTGCGACCTCATGGACTGCAGCACGCCAGGCTTCCCTGTCCATCACCAACTCCCAGAGCTTGCTCCAACTCATGTCCATTGAGTTGATGATGCCATCCAACCATCTCGCCCTCTGTCTTCAATCTTTCTTCAGCCTTCTCCTCCTGCCTTCTATCTTTCCCATCATTAGAGTCTTTCCAGTGAGTCAGTCCTTCGCATTAGGTGGCCAAGCATCGGAATTTCAGCTTCAGCATCAGTCCTTCCAATCAACGTCCAAGGCTGATTTCCTTTAGGATTGACTGGTTTGATCTCCTTGCATTCCAAGGGACTCTCAAGAGTCTTCTCCAATACCATAGTTCAAAAGCATCAATTCTTTGGCACTCAGCTTTCTTTATAGTACAACTCTCCCACCCATACATGACTACTGGAAAAACATCTACTTCTGCTTTATTGACTACACTAAAGCCTTTGACTGTGTGGATCACAACAAACTATGGAAAATTCTTCAAGAGATGGGAATACCAGACCACCTGACCTGCCTCCTGAGAAATCTGTATGCCGGTCAAGAAGCAACAGTTAGAATCAGATGTGGAACAACAGACTGGTTCCAAATAGGAAAAGGAGTACGTCAAGGCTGTATATTCTCACCCTGATTATTTAACTTCTATGCAGAGTACATCATGAGAAATGCTGGGCTGGAGGAAGCACAAGCTAGAATCAAGATTGCCGGGAGAAATATCAATAACCTCAGATATGCAGATGACACCACCCTTATGGCAGAAAGTGAAGAAGAACTGAAGAACCTCTTGATGAAAGTGAAAGAGGAGAGTGAAAAAGTTGGCTTAAAACTCAACATTCAGAAAACTAAGATCATGGCATCCGGTTCCATAACTTCATGGCAAATAGATGGGGAAACAATAGCAACAGTGAGAGACTTTATTTTCTTTGGCTCCAAAATCACTGCAGATGGTGATTGCAGCCATGAAATTAAAAGACGCTTGCTCCTTGGAAGAAAAGCTATGTCTAACCTAGACAGCATATTAAAAAGCAGAGACATTACTTTGCCAACAAAGTTCTGTCTAGTCAAAGCTATGGTTTTTCACTGTAAGAGAGGGATACTAATATAAACCAGAAGATGTGGTTGTGAGAGTCAATGTTCATAAATGGAATATGCTTATTACAGTGTTGTTATGGTAGTAATGATAATGATATTCTTATCATCAGTACAAAACAAATATTCTGCAAACTTGATGAGGGGCAGAGGAAGAAGAGATAGAATGTTTCACTTTGTCCCCTCAAACGTTTTGTTTTAAAATTTACTTTTCTCCCTGGTCTTATAATATTGTGCTCTGCCCAAGTGCAAGGACAAATATAGTTCATGGCTATTTTAAAAATTCATTTAAAGCAGAGTTCTACTTTGATGGTCTCTAGCATTACCGCTCACAAGTCCCATTACAATGGTGTCTGCCTGAATAATTGAAATATCTTAAGGCATATTTTTTTCAATCTTGCTCTATGTTGCTTATAGTTTATATTATAAATGAGTTCTTACTGGTTTCAAATGAAAGTATGATGGGGCAAAATGTTGGATTTAGTTTATAATGTACAATTGTAGTTAAAATAAAAGCCTAATATTGAGATGTACTAAATAGGTAAAAGAAAAGAGATTGAATAGAAAATAAATTATGAAAGAAAAGTGAATTTAAGCCAATGAAGGGTATGCCATATGTTCTTGAATTGAAAGCAAGTGGAGTGAAGGAAAAAAAAAACACATAAAAATGGTGAATGTTTGAAGATAAAAGTGTTTCTCAGAAAAATATCTATTAATTTGTCTTTCATGGCTCTTATTTTCCAAGATAAAGGTGACTGCACTGAATCCATTTTTTAAAAAAGAATCTTATTTTACTGGTGGTAAAGGTAATTTATGTTCATTTTAAATTGCTTAGAATACACGAGGAAGCAACAGTGATAAAAACAAAGACTGCCCCCAAGATAAACACTGCTAACTTTTGGTATCTTTCCATCTGTTCTTTTGTCTATGTATAATGCATATGTGATCTTATTTCTTACAAAATTTGGATGCTAGTATATAAACAGTTTAAAAACTTTCTACAATGAAATTTTTTTGACATAAAAAAATTAGAAAAATTGTATAATGAATTCCCATTTCTAGCAACAATGATCAACTTGTTTTATCTATGCCTTCTCTTATTCCTCCAGCCTTGAATTATTTTTAAAGCAAATCCAAATGGCCTATCATTTCATCAATAAACACTTCAATATTTACCTCTGAAAGATAAGGACTCTTCCACAAAACAAACCACAATCTCAATATCAATCATTAACAAATTAACAATAACTTTTTTCCATATCATCAAATAGCCATTCTTCCTTAATCTTGTTTCTTTGTGTCAATATCATGGCCATCGTTTATTTGCAGCACAAGTATCTACTTTGTAGAAAAGCTGAAGTAATTTGTATTGACAAAAAATTATATGAGTGCCAATTTTTCTGCATTTCATCCCAAATTGGACTTTTCATTCTTTCAATAACTCTCAAGACAGGGTGCTCAGGGCCAGTACACTGGGATGACCCTGAGGGATGGGGGGAAAAGATTTTTAAAAAAAAGCTTTTAAATATGTTTATTGTCCAATTGTGCTTTTGCGAATTGCTTATTCATGTCTTCTACTTAGTTACTATGGAGACGTT
Source organism: Okapia johnstoni (assembly GCA_024291935.2). Classification (NCBI taxonomy): domain Eukaryota; kingdom Metazoa; phylum Chordata; class Mammalia; order Artiodactyla; family Giraffidae; genus Okapia; species Okapia johnstoni. The sequence continues at coordinate 76,345,346 of CM044316.1, read as the reverse complement.
TGCTTTTTCTTATTGATCTTTAAGAGTTCTTCACAAAGATGTGTATCAGACTATTCACTGGCTAGTACTGCTATAATTTTACCTTATGTTTTCTATTCATTACTAAACCATAACATTTGAGAGAAACTGTATGCACCTATGGACTTATTTATATTATGGGAAACACTATTTTCCCAGACACTGTCCAAGCCTAGTCACAATGCCCTCTTCTCTGTTTCACAGTGGATAGTAACACTTGGTTTAATATTGAAAATTTTTTCTCTTTGCCATTTATTTTTCACCCTTGTTTATAGTGATTTTTCTCTGAACTGAAATTTCCCTTTCTCAAGGTGAACTTAAACAGTAATAATTTTCTTCTTACATTTTTATCATTTCATTTTCCATTTTAAAACCTTAACTCAATCTGAAATTATTATAATATAAGGCATGAAGTAGATAAGTTTACCTTCATCCCAAATTGAGTTAATTGTTCCACTGCATTTGAGTAGATAATTTTCCTCCCCATGATTCAATATGTCTTCTTTATCATCTAAATATTTTACATATTGAATAAAAACATATACATTATATGACACATATATGTTACAAAAGCAGAGGCCCAAGAAATGAGACAAGTTTTAACTGAGAATAGAAAGAAGGTAGTCTACACAGGGTTGATGGAGTGTGTCACTGGCATATGGGCAATAAAAGGAAATCCTAAATATTTGGGGGAATAAACAATGAAAAATAGTATAAATGGAAAAGTAAAATGACACCTGTGGACTGCAAACATTTCTAACAAGTTTGCTGAAGACTTAAGAGAGAGCAGAGCTAGTCCGTCCAAGCTTACCTCTAATACAAGCCCTGTACCTTTCATTCAGTCAACACTTATTCACCCTCACTATGTGCTGGGCATTTGGGTAGGTGCTTAGAATAATTCTTGACACAGAGTTGTTGCTGATCAGTGAATATTTGTTAGAATCCCCTGAGAGCAGAATCCTGTTATTTCCAGGGTCATCTGTCAGGGAGGCCTGGAGTGCTGCAATTCATGGGGTCGCAAAAAGTCGGACACGACTGAGCGACTGAACTGAACTGAACCGTCAAATACATAGCCAAGTCCATTTGCCAAGGGAAGACGAAAGCCGTCTACTAAGCATTCATTTTTTTTTTGCAAATGAATGACTTTTCCTCTTGTACTCAGGCTTCTTTCAAAGTTGCCATGCCAGCTAACTCCCTTTTTCTGCTATAAATCTACCTTCTACCCTCAGGCTGGCTAGGTTCCCCCACAGAAAGTCTTCGGTCCTCTCAAGACAGCCTGTAGTGATACACTCTCTTCCTTTTGGCCTCCAATAACTTCTCCTTTCCAGCGTTCCTCAGAGTCTGTGTCGGTGACTGATTGGCAGCTGATAGCCCTGGGTTCTCAATCATGTTTTGTGGTTCCAATATACGCTCATCCATTCCTTTTTGAATAATTTCTCTGCAAATAAAACCTCTTCACATTATACTTTAAAATGTGCAGTCCGTTTGCTGTCAATATTTTTATAATAACAATACTTATTATTGCTTTCCTCGAGTGTATGTGTGTTGGAACAGGTGGGGATAGTAGGTAGAGGTGGAAATGTGGTTTTGCATATTCAGGAAAAGGGTTTTATGTTTAAAGTATCCAATAGCCTGAATAAAAGTGCCAAACTCTGAGTGACACCTTGCAGAAGCATCAGTGAAAATAGTGAGAAGGCACTTGGATATCCCTGAAAATATCCTTTCATATGGTGATCAATTGATGAGTCACAGTGAGTTATTAATTTTTAAAAAATTTACCCCAACATTAACTACACCTGTCCTGGGTAGGACTCCCAGTCGCTTTTTGTTTCTTGACAAGTTGCCAATAAAACCTGTTTTCTGTTATTATCTAAAGGTGATATTGTCCCTCCTCAATAAAGAATTCTATTCTACACATCTTAATTGAATTACAAAACCCAGTCAAACTTCTTTGAAACATAGTCTAAAACTTTCATGAGTAATTATTAAATGACCCCAAAATGATATAATTTGCTAATCTTTTATTTTCCTTGATTCTATGGTACCTTGAGTAGTGCTCACTTTATTTGTAAATGTAGACTCCAAGGGAATAAAATAAATTGTACTTTGTTGCCATTGGCACAATCTTGGTGGATTACTCATTGACTCTTGGCTACTGTGTTTATCCTTATAATATCTAATAAAGAATAGACATCTACATACTTCATTTATTCTTCTCTTCAATAAGCTTCTGTGAGAACTAATTAAATAATAGATGTCATGATAGGCACTGAAGAATCATAAATGAATAAGACATATTTTTCCCAAATACTTAAGTGAAGCTTGATGGGCTATGAAAATGAACTTCATTAAAGGGTAAGTCCCTTTCCCCTTCTGTTATGGAGGAATAGGAAGAATTGCTTTATCTCCATTGTGAGCTTTTCAAAGTGACTGTTATGGGAGTAGTTCCAAGAGTATCACAGAGGCTGTGCATTGGTCCTGCTTCTACATTCTGACAATTCTCTTTCAGTATTAATATTTACAATGTTATCACATTTGCAAAATTCATCTCTAGCATAGCAAGTTCAAGATAAACTACATAAAGTTTATAGGTTTGATTTTCATTTTGGAGTAAGGAAGATATACATCACAGAAAAGTCCTTACGTGTGAGCCAAGGAAGACATATGACCAGTACAAGCTGTTAAAATAACTGCAATAGATACTTGATGTTATTCACCCTAATTATCTTCATATTGAAATCATTTTTCTACATTTTGAATGTATCTCTTTGAAGAAATAATACCATTTCATCATTCCCCAACTGAATAAACTTTAATAGGGAGGTGTCATGTACCAGGAAACTAGGAACTCTTGCCTTTAAGTCACTATTTAATTCATGACTTTGCTATTACTCTGGTCTCCTTGCCTTTTCTCCTGGAACTCCATTTCATTAATAATAGAAAAATCTCTAGTCTTAACACACTTCATTTTTATGCATCAAAGTTTTCTTGGCTGGCATTTGTTGCTATTCCTTCCCCAGCTGTTTCTATTTATGATATCATTGTGCTCTGAAAAGATATATTTTTAAGACGTGATAAAGGAGCATTTTTATAAACTCCATATTAGGAGGCATATTTAGTTTCTATGCAGTTTCTGAAGACCAAATAATAGATTTTCAAAGTAATTATTATTTTAAGTAGTGCCTATAGGTTGCTCACTTTTGCCTCTAGATAGAAGAGACAGAAGAAATTGAAGTGCTGACACTCTTGGGGAGTTACGTACCACATGGCATGTTGATTGTAGTGCTGACAGAGCCCTGCATATGTTCAGCACTAAACAGTGCTAATCAGATATGTGTTCATATGTTCCATAAATAAATAAGCAAGTAAATATTAATAAGGAGCAGCCCTGGACTTTAATTGTGAATGAAAGCAAGAAGGTGATGCTCATTCTCAAAAGAAAAATATATTAAGATAAGATCTTCAGTTCAGTTCAGTTCAGTCGCTCAGTCGTGTCCGACTCTTTGCGACCCCATGAACCGCAGCACGCCAGGCCTCCCTGTCCATCACCAACTCCCCGAGTCCACCCAAACCCATCTCCATTGAGTCGGTGATGCCATCCAACCATCTCATCCTCTGTCGTCCCCTTCTCCTCCTGCCTTCAATCCTTCCCAGCATCAAGGTCTTTTCAAATGAGTCAGCTCTTCGCATCAGATGGCCAAAGTATTGGAGTTTCAGCTTCAACATCAGTCCTTCCAATGAACACCCAGGATTGATCTCCTTTAGGATGGACTGGTTGGATCTCCTTGTAGTCCAAGGGACTCTCAAGAGTCTTCTCCAACACCACAGTTCAAAAGCATCAATTTTTCAGTGCTCAGCTTTCTTTATAGCCCAACTCTCACACCCATACATGACCACTGGAAAAACCATAGCCTTGACTAGACGGACCTTTGTTGGCAAAGTAATGTCTCTGCTTTTTAATACGCTGTCTAGGTTGGTCATAACTTTCCTTCCAAGGAGTAACAGTCTTTTAATTTCATGGCTGCAATCACCATCTGCAGTGATTTGGGAGCCCAGAAAAATAAAGTCATCCACTGTTTCTACTGTTTCCCCATCTATTTGCCATGAAGTGATGGGACCGGATGCCATGATCTTAGTTTTCTGAATGTTGACTTTTAAGCCAACTTTTTCACGCTCCTCTTTCCCTCTCATCAAGAGGCTCTTTAGTTCTTCTTCACTTTCTGCCATAAGGGTGGTGTCATCTGCCAATCTGAGATTATTGATATTTCTCCCAGCAATCTAGATTCTAGCTTGTGCTTCCTCCAGCCCAGCGTTTCTCATGGTGTACTCTGCATACAAGTTAAATAAGCAGGGTGACAATATACAGCCTTGATGTATTCCTTTTCCTGTTGGAACCAGTCAGTACTTATAATTCAAACAAACAGTTATTTCTCCTCTTTTTGAGAAGCAGAAAGTGTTGCTATTCACCACTTCACATAAGAGAGTACCATTTTTGAAATGTTGAGAGCTTGGATTACTTAGAGAATGATTTAAAAGCTCATTTGAGAGATTCAATGGCTTTTAATGATGTTTGTATTATCTTTTCTTTGAGGAACAGGGATGTATATCAGAAAATTAGATTTATCACCCCACGGAAATTGCTTTCTTCTTTTATTTTATATACTAGCATATTTTATATACTACCATTCTCATTAAAAATATTTAAGCTTGTCCTGAGTATACAGTATACCCCTGGGGGGAACTACAGAAAAGTGCCATGGTTTGAGTGCCAAATGAATGCTTTTACTCTCAAAGACTTTATAGAAGGGGTACCCTTCTCTTGACATATATTGTGCAGAAACCAATCTTTACTTATTTAAGAATTCAAGCAAAATAAAAAGACAACACAGATACAAAAATGTGTCTAGTTAGGTTTTCAATTTTATAAATGATAGAAGTGAATAAGTAAAATGTCAAGCATTTTGTTAAAAATAGTTTCTAAATTTAAGTATTTTAAATAATATTAAATATTATCAGTTAAAACCTAAACTTCTTTCAAAAGCAACAGACATATTTTCTTTTTTAGAGCAGGGAGACAAAGCTTGTTTTTTTTTTTGTTTTTTTTCTTCTCAATCTGGTTCTTAAATTAACTTGGCTATGGAAATCAAACTCTTTTAAGCTGTTATAAATAATTAACTGAAAAATGATGTTCTGCATTTTTTGAAAGCACACGTTTTTTCAAAATTTAATGCTTTAATTTCAGGACAGTACTCTTTAAAGTGAGAAGCCAAATGCATCTTTAAAAATCCAAGAATATGACTTTCTCTCTCCCATTAATATGTTCTTGGCATTGGAAAAATATCTTATTTTAGGTAACTTCTTACTAATGGCCTCTATGAAGCTTCCAGCCATTTACATTCTTTCCATGTGTCCATGTCAGTGCTTATCTGCCATACGAGTCAACTGTTATTTACAAAGATAGTGATTTTTTTTTAATTGAAAAATATATTTGTCTTTGACAATTTACATTTTGGAGTATGCTAATTTTTCTTATGGGAATGCATTAGTTTTATATTTTAAGGAAAAAATCCTTTATAAATTGGAAAAGTATTTAGTGATCAATTGAGTAATGGCTACAACTCAATGTTCCAGATTGTCACAGTAAGTGACTAGAAAATAAGATCGTGCTTTCTTTTAATTGTCCAATTCATATAGCTTGAACCTCTACCATTTTAGTCACTGGAAGTAAGACTTCTGAGAGTTTTCCCAGGTCCTACCTCACATCTGCTCAGAATTACACTGCTGTCTCAGCCAATGGCTCTGCTCCTGAGACTTCTAAACATATAGGCTCAGCAACTTTGTCCTTAATAACCACAACTATCACTGCTGTCATTCTCCTATCCAAGTACTAACCAGGCGGGATCCTGCTTATCTGAGATTAGCAATCAGGTATGTTCAAGGGGGTATGGCCATACACACTGCTACCATTTTAATCTCATACAGCCTGACCCTCACTCTCCTCCATCTGAAAAATGAGATAGATCCCTGATAACTCTCTACAGCACAACCAAGACCAGGTTAAAATATTAACTACAGCTTATTAAAGGTTTGGGCATGGTGGAAAGAAAGTATGGTAAAGACAATCATTTACTATTGCTATAAAAGTGGTTACTTTTAGTGTAGACGGGACTTCAGAATCTCTTATTGGTCCAGGTTTAGGCTGACTGATGTCTCACCAGGAATGTCCCAGCATATCCATCTCTCAGAGCTTTTTCTAAGTCCCTCGGCCCAAAGTGAAGGTGTCATTCACCTCAATCTAAGGTCCTAAGTCCTCATTTCTTGCCTCATATTGGAGCTCATTCAAGATATTTGACAATGAGACCTACTATCTTCAGGGAAAAGTCTACACCTATCTGCAAAGCTATGATCTTGCCTTAGGAGCCATCAAAAGACCCTGAAACACCATAACCTAACAGATTTTTCTACTGTGAGTAATGTTTCATTTACATGCAGTTATCCAGGTGAGTGTCTACTGGCTTTACTCAGTCCGGTTCCTCTCTGTAGTATTACTATGAGGTAGAGGAAGAATTGGGCCTGTAAGACCTTCCTTTCATCCTCTTTCTCCTTGCTTTGCATTTCAAATACTCAGAGAATGAGACAGACAATGCTCAAATACGAATATGTACTCATTAATACTTATAATATGGCTCAAATCTAGTTTGTGAAAAGAAATATTTTCTAAAAACACAATTTCTGATAAACTCTTCTTAAAAATTCCCCCATTTTCATGATTAAATCTTAACTTTCCACTCTGAAGAACTTGCATTATAGTTATTTTATTGAGTTCAGGTTTTTCTTCCAAACAATGGCCTGGTACTTTTCTGGTTTTTTTTTTTTTTTTTGAAACAAAGTAACAGGCGTCCTCAAGGACTCCACCTAAGAATGTAGGACTATAGATCAATGGGACAGAACAGAAAGTCCAGAGATAAACCCTGCACTATGGTCAGCGATCCAGAACAAAGGAGGCAAGACTATACAGTAGAGAAAAGACAGTCTCTTCAGTTAGTGATCCTAGGAAAACTGGACAACTAAATGTAAAAAAAATGAAATTACAACACTCCCTAAAACTACACACAAAAATAAATTCAAAATGGGTTGAACACCTAAATGTAAGGCTGGATATTATAAAAATCCTAGAGGAAAATATAGGCAGAACACTCTCTGACATAAATCTCAACAAGACCTTTTTTGACCCACTTCCTAGAGTAACGAAAATAAAAACAAAAGCAAACAAATGGGACCTAATCAAACTTAAAAGATTCTAAACAGCAAAAGGAACCATAAACAAAACGAAAAGAAAAAAAGGAACCATAAACAAAACTAAAAGAAAACCCACAGAATGGGAGAAAACATTTACAAATGAAGTGACTGACAAGGGATTAATCTCCAAAATGTATAAACAGCTCATGCGGCTCAATATAAAAAAAAAAAAAAAAAAGAAAAACAACCCAATCAAAAAAGGGCAGAAGATCTAAATTCACATTTCTCCAAAGAAGACGTATAGATAGCCAAAAAACACATGAAAAGATGCTCAACATTACTCATAATTAGAGAAATGCAAACTAAAATTACAATTAGGTATCACCTCACACCAATCAGAATGGCCATCATCAAAAAATCTACAAACAATAAATACTGGAGAGGGTGTAGAGAAAAGGGAACCCTTTTACATTGTTGGTGGGAAGTAAATTGGTACAGTCACCACAGAGAACAGCATGGAAGTTCCTTAAAAAACTAAAAATAGAGCTACCATATGATCTAGCAATCTCACTCCTGTGCATGTATCTGGATACAACCATAATGTGTTTGAAAAGATACATGCAAACCTAACGTTCACTGCAGCACTATTCACAATAGCCAGGACATGAAAGCAATGTTAATGTCCATCGACGGAGGAATGGATAAAGGATTTGGTACATATACACAATGGAATACTACTCAGCCATAAAAAGAATGAAACAACATTATGGCAACATGGATGGACCTAGAGACTGTCATATTGAGAGAAGTCAGACAGAGAAGGGCAAATATCATATGATATAGCTTATATGTAGAGTCTAAAAAATGGTACAAATGACTTTATTTATAAAACAGAAATAGAATTACAGATGTTGAAAGCAATCTTATGGTTATAGTAGGAAAAGGGAGGAGGAATAAACTGGAAGATTAGGATTGACATATACACAGCATTATTATATAAAAAAGATAAGTAAGAAGATCCTACTGTATAGCACAGGGAACTCTATCTACTCAATACTATATAATGACTTATATGAGAAGAGAGTCTAAAAAGACTGGGTATGTGTATATGTATATGTATAACTGAGTCACTTTTCTGTACAAGAGAAAGTACACAACGTTGTAAATCAACTATACTCCAATTTTTTAAAAAAAGGAATTTCCTGGTGGACCAGTGGTAAGAACTCCACTCTCTCACTGCCGAAGGCCCGAGTTCAATCCTGGTTGGAGAACTAAGAGTCTACAAGCTGCTCATAACCTTAGCACTTTTGGGGTCTTGTAGGGATTATTAACAGCAGAGGCAGCAATGTGAGGATGAGGCCATCAAATTTTAAAAAAATCTCAGGTTTTTAGAATCTAGAATATTCTGTAAGAAACTGTCTAAAATTGAATGGCTACCTTGGAACAAGTTTTTATACTCACAGGTTTCAGCTGGGTGAGCCTGCTCTGAGCTGCAGACTGCAAGGTGAGTTCATAACTGCTCCATGCATCTCATCCTGGAGCCTAGGCCAGAGTTCAGTTCCAGCAGATTCCAGAGCTCAAAAGGCTACCTCGAGTGCACAAGTACATTCCAAGTTTCTGCCTGAGAAACATCAGTCAAAGGAAGACATGGCTAAGTCCAACGTCAAGTAGAAGTTCACTTAGCCTTCTCCTCCACAAAGCTGTGGCAAAAGTGTGGGTGCATAATTCTATTATAGAGGAGAAAATAATTCAATGTCCTTTTCTGGACCACTACAGACTCTGTAGTTCTCTAATGACTCTGTGTCAAATCGGGCTTCGTATCCTCATTATTTATAACCATGCGATTGTTTCTCTACTTAAATCGACCTTTCCAGTATATAAAAAAATGTAAACTTTTTACTGAGATCAATAAATCCAGCCTGGTTACTTTTATAGAACATTTTATGTCTATTATTTGCTGCTTCTCTACCCTCTAGAGCTATGCTTTCATCTACCTGTCACTTCTCTGGATATAGAAACTATTTTTAGGCTCATGGTTTTGTGCAGGCTATTTCGTCTTACAGAAATTTATTTTATTTACCCTGTATTTATTAAATGTCTATGACATGCCAGGCACCTAGCTATATTAGAGATATACTGGAGAACAAAATAGAATTTGTCCCTTCCCCTCATAGAGCTTACAGAAGAGTGGGGGAAATCTTTGCTGCAATGAACATGCAGTCATCTTTCAGGGTGCAGTTTGGATCACCTATGCCTTTCTCTGCTTTTCCCAGGGGGAATTAATTGCTTCCCTTTTAACGTCTCTATACCACTTTGCATCAGAGCAACTACATTTTATTTTTACGTACAAATGCTTTTAATTTGTAAAAATTATACAAACTTAGCGATCTTTCCCCCTTTTTCCTCCTTTCTATTCCCTGACCGGGGAAGTTTGGGGAAAAGAACCCCTCCTCTTCCCTCCAAAACAACTACGTAATCTACTGAGGACATTTTGATAGGTGACAGTAGGAAAAATACCAAGATAGAATGGTGTGTAATTGGAGGTGCTGAATCTGGGGGAAGAGTGGGAGAGCATGGGACCTTTCTCCTTGGCCTGGGAAGGGGAGGAAGAGAAGTGATCTGTGCATCCTAGGAGCAGAGAGGACACGTGTACTCCTTCTGCTGGTATCCGGAGCATGATGGAGTCAGTAATCATAACAGAAGCAATGATAATGAAAAGGAGAGCAATTAACTGTTACTGAATTCTTATAAGATATCAGGTATTGTTCCTAACATTTTATATTAAATTACCTCATTTTCCCCTTACAGCAACTCTGTCAGGTAGATTTTATATAAATATATATAATATATTATAAATATAAATATATATTTATATACTTGTACAAACATATATTATCAGTTCAGTTCAGTTCAGTTGCTCAGTCATGTCTGACTCTTTGCAACCCCATGAAATGCAGCATGCCAGGCCTTCCTGTCCATCACCAACTCTCGGAGTCCACCCAAACCCATGTCCATCGAGCTGATGATGCCATCCAGCCATCTCATCCTCTGTCGTTCCCTTCTCCTCCTGCCTTCAATTTTCCCAGCATCAGGGTCTTTTCCAATGAGTCAGCTCTTTGCATCAGGTGGCCAAAGTATTGGAGTTTTGGCTTCAACATCAGTCCTTCTAAAGAACACCCAGGACTGATCTCCTTTAGGATGGACTGGTTGGATCTCCTTGCAGTCCAAGGGACTCTCAAGAGTCTTCTCCAACACCACAGTTCAAAAGCATCGATTCTTCTGAGCTCAGCTTTCTTTATAGTCCAACTCTCACATCCATATATGACCACTGGAAAAACCATAGCCTTGACTAGACGGACCTTTGTTGGCAAAGTAATGTCTCTGCTTTTTAATATGCTGTCTAGGTTGGTCATAACTATATATATGTGTGTGTATATATATATATATATATATATACACATATATATATTACTCTACAGATGAAAATCTGAAGTTTAGGTAATTGAAAACATTCTGCTTGAGGTCACACAGGGCATGCCCAGGATGTGGGTTCAAGTGACACCAAAGTCAGTCTTATGAAGCAATGCATGATTCTGCCTCTTTCCAGTGAGGCCCTTGAGGCTGGCTGCCTGGGGAGCTGGGAGCACAGAAAGCCATGTAAAAGCTTCTTGTTTGTCCTGCAAGACACACAGGTGGTCAAAGGCCCCTGAGCTGAGGAATTCCATAGCCAAGGGGAAAGACCTCCTTTTCCTTCCCATTCCAAAGAAGCAGGTAAGAGGATACAGGATAAAGTATTAAGAATTATCAAGATCAAATTTTCTGCTGGCCTGGAAGATGGGGCTTTGGTGTTAAAAAAAATCAAGTATAATTATAGAAAATAATAAATGTAATTATTGTGCATGTGAGTTTGTAAGATGAGATTTATATCCATTACACGGATAAGCTCTATTCTTCTTCTTCTCACTTTGCATTATAATTAGAACCTTTCCTGTAGATTATGAAACACTAGAATTTAGGAAATTTCTGTTTATTGACGTTGTTACTTGTATATAGCAGAGTTTTAGGCATATGCTGGTTGAATGGATTATTGACATGCCCTTGATAAAATGTTTCCATTATTCAATTTTCCCCAGTAAATTCTGTTCCCTTACAGTGTTAAAGTCTTTGTTGTGACTATAAATTCAGTTAACATGAGCAGGTAATATTTCAAATGTCTGTGCTCTTAAAAGTATTCTTTTACCCCTTTATTCTCATTTCTTACATTTAAGATAATGCTTTGAGAATCAATCAGAGACTGTAAGATGAAAACATTTTAGACAGAAATGCTCATTAGCCACACTATGAAATTTCTAAGGGCAAAGGGTACTTCCACAACGTAATGACAATCGCTGCAGAATTTATCAAGAAAACAACGTTGATGAATAGGAAGAGGAAATACATTCTCGGTAGAGGAATGATGCCAGAGAGAGCCTGCAACAAATGACTCAGAAGAGGAGGTCCTGCTACTGTCAAGGGCCAAGAAGCCAAGTTCTGTCACCAGAGAGGAAAATCAGCCAAAGTATCGAGCATGAAGCGACTTCATGTAGATCGTGCTATTGTTGGTATCTGTGATGATAACAGCTGCCCGGGTAGTGTGCTGCCCTTCTTACTCACTTCCTTCCTATTCCTCCACATGTTTGTGGTTCCTGAGCTGCGTCCTTTGAGCTTGCCAATTCTACAGTCCCACTAATCTCAAATAGAATTTTTTTTTTCTCTTGGGTAAAAAAATCAACCTCTACAGCTTTCGTTTGAATTCAGGGAGAATAACTATGTCAGTAATGCCAAAGTACATGCATAAACTTACAAATCTAAAAACTGTGAGATATTTGAGGAAAAGTGTAGAGCCATAGTTTTATTTCTTCATTGACTCACAGAGCATCCAGTCACCATCTATTATTTACTACATTGTTGGGCTGTGCTCTAGGTCCTGGAAATCACAGATTAGGTGGGGAGACAGTCATGTGAAGAAATTCTATGTGTGCTAGAATAGAAGCATTGTACACTTCCACAAGAACACAGAGGGAGAAGGCAGTATATAAAACAGACAAGGGTTTCTACAGAAGCGAACTTTTGAGCTAGACCTCAAAAACATGCTAAAAGAAGTTACCTACTGATTCTGAGAGAATAAAGCACCCAGGGATAAAAGAACAGGACTTTCAATGACCCAGAACCATGAAAGAATATGATGTATTTATGTACCAGAAAGTAATTCCATGTGGATGATGTGAGAGTGAGGTGTGAGAAGAGAAGATTGGGAGTGGAGGCAGGGGAAGGAAAGAAGGCTGTGAGTGGCTTTGAATGCTGTGCTTAACAACTTAGAGATGGTTGAAGACTTGACTGATGGAGTTAGGTTTCGACGGCGGTTAGTTCCTCTGTTGGCTGGTTGGGGACTGATGTGAATAGACCATATCTCTCCACTGATGGCAAAATGATCTAAAACTAGGGTAAGTCCAGTCCAGATTCAATGCATGATACAGGGTACTTGGGGCTGGTGCATTGGGATGACCCGAAGGGATGGAATGGGGAGGGAGGTCGGAGGGGGGTTCTGGAAGGGGAACAAATGTATACCCACGGTGGATTCATGTCAATGTATGGCAAAACAAATACAATATTGTAAAGTTAAAAAATAGATAAATGAAATAATTAAAGAAAATAAAAATAAAATAAAATAAGCAAATAATAAAAAAAATAATAAAATAAAACTAGGGTAAGGACAGTTGAATCCTGCAGGGACACCACCAGACAGGGTGCGGTACTGGCCCCTGTTTCTACTGTGTAGATTTGCACACGATGGGTATCCATAAATGCTTGTGACTTACTGGGCTTTGGTGTATATGTAAAGATGATATTTGATTCTATAACTGGAATAAAGAAAGGTGAGTTGGGGTGCAGTATAAATCTTGGCACTCACTCGGGTACTCAAAATTCTTAATTATGCCTCTGCTCACGATTACATGGACAGAGTTACCCTTCAGGTTCTTGTGAGACATGAGTAATAGTTATAATATGTCAATGTGTCTCTGACCCGTTCCTCCCATAGTATATGGGGGAGTGTTTTAGTTCAAGAGAAAAAGGGAAGCACAGAGGAACTGAGAAAAAGTCCTTGTTAGCTTTCCTCATAGGTTTAATCTACTGCCTCAAAGTCTCCCAACAGGAGGCTCAGTGGTAAAGAATCTGCCTGCAATGCAGGAGACTATTCGCAGGAGACATGGATTCAATCCCTGGGTTGGGAAGGCCCCCTGGAGGAGGAAATGGCAACCCATTCCAGTAGTCTTACCTGGAGAATCCCATAGACGGAGGAGCCTGGAGGACTACAGTCCATGGGGTCACAAATAGACGGACACAACTGAACCGAATGAGCACAGCACAGGATTGCTTCAAAATCAGTCAGCACGGCACCGTGGTTCAGAGCAAACCCTGGAGTCTTATTCTGACTCTACTCTGGGTTCAATCCCTGGCTTGGGAAGATCCCCCTGGAGAAGGGAAAGGCTACCCACTCCAGTATTCTGGCCTGGAGAATTCCATGGACAGTATAGTCTATGGGGTCACAAAGAGTCAGACATGACTGAGCGACTTTCACTTTCACTTTTCACTTTCTGACTCTACCCATTAACAGCTGTGGGACCCATGGCAGCTAAGGTGACATCGCAACCCAATTTCTCATCTCTAAGCCAGGCAGAGCAACTCCTACATTGAGAGTAGTAAGAATCAAATGAAGTGATGTATGGAAAGTGCTCAGCACAATGCCTATCACATGAATCAGAAACGAAATTAGTGTTCGTCAGAGACTTCTCATATAGGATCTCTTTGGATCTGAAACCCACTGGTCCCAGTCTTTTCTTTTTAAACACACTGTTTTTATTTTGCCTATTCCCATAGGCAGTGTGTCTTGTTCACTTCATAGTCACATCATAAACCTCTGACACTCTTCTCTACTCTCATGCTTGCTGCAAGGACCCACTGGCCTCCTTTGTCTTTTCTGGGCAGCACCTCTTGTCTGCTTTTTTGTTTCCATTTTGATGTCTCGGTGTCTGTCTGTAGATGGCTTATCATGCCTAAACAGTGTTTTTTGACCTGTGAAATCGCACATTAACAATTCATATGACTCTATCTCTCACACTTGCTCTGAAGAACTTGCTGAGGGTTTAAGAAAATCTTGGATCTCCTTTCACTTTTTCAAAGTTGACTCAGTTACAAAAATTGGAAAAAAACTGAAAGCCACTAGACATAGAAGAACACCTAGATGTAAACACTCAATCCTTTCACAGCCACATGTTATTTCTTACACTAGAAAATCTGAGTTTAGGATGACAATGTTGGAAATATTTGGCTTGTGATAGCTCAACAAAGATTATTTATGTTCAAATTTGCAATCAAGAATTACCTTTAATTCTCTAGGCTTTCCCCAAATACAGCTACCCCTGCTTTTCAAAAGTTTGTATTATACCACTTTACTTTTATGCAAACCTACATTAATGTCCATCTTTGCCTTTACAGAAAAGGCAAGGTGAACATGGCGCTCAGTGTCTGTTTTGCGGCCATTGCATGGGGAGCGCACACCCAAAGCAATGAAGACTGGTCCTGCCAAGTTCCTTCCCCGGAACGACATTCAGCATCTCAAATCCCAGCTGCTTTCTCTTTGAACTGTCTTTGAGCCTCTGTGCTTTATCTTCATTTATTTTGTGCATCCGTTAGCAAGATGTACCTTAAGGTAATTTCTTCTTCGCTTATACCATTTTGGCGTATGAAAGGCGTCATAGGAACAATCTACTTCTGATATGGGGTGGGGAACCTATAACCAAGAAATAACTACCACCCATTGGAGATAAGTTTTGCGTTAATTATAAGTTAGCATATAAAAGATGAGAGTTTTGAATTAGAAATCTAGGTTAAAGGATCATGCATATTCTGGCATCATTTTTTTAGTTATATGTTAACTTACTGTCTCTCAGTTCTTCCACAGGGGCAATCAACAAATCCTTATTTTCCTTTGTTTATAGGAAAGTGCATGCTAAGTCGCCTCAGTCGTGTCCAACTCTTTGCGACCCCATGGACTGTAGCCTGCCAGGTTCCTCTGTCCATGGGATTCTTCAGGCAAGAATACTGGAGTGGGTTGCCATGCCCCACTCAGGGGACCTTTCTGATCCAGGGATTGAACCTGTGTCCCTTATGTCTCCTGCACTGGAAGGCAGGTTCCTTACCTCTATCGCCATCTGAAGGAAAGTAGTGAGGATGAATAAAGTAATATATATGAGAATAATCTGTGCTCTTTGGAGGACATGTACTTTTTAAAGTCAGGGTATTATTATTATTGGCAGCGATGAGAGCACTAAAGCAGGAAGAGGCATACTAGTTAGCTCCTATCCTGAACTGCTATGAGCTTTGATAGGCTCCCATACATGTCACAGCCATAAGGCTGACAGGAAGGCCCTCAGTTATGTGATCGGGGTGCAAAGGCTGATGTTATTATTGAGGGACTACATGGACAATGTCATGGGTAAGCATATGCTGTAGATAAAGACCTAGAAAAACATTTTAGGTTTTCATTGCCGTCCTGTAGGGTCTCAGTGTTATTCCTAACAAGGACAGACTGCCAGAAAGTACAATCTGAGGCATTTTGTACCTCAATTAAAAATAGAAAACATAGTGTAAGATGTGTATGTGGGCAGAATGAATTGCCAGAACTGGCAGGACCTGTTCCTCCCTTCCTTCCTTTGTAATCTGATCTTTAGTATCTTTTCTCTTGCTTGATGGCACAAATCTAAATTCTTTGTATCTAATAGGGTCTTGAAATTCTGGACTTTGTGTCACTTTATAAGAAGTCATCTAGGTTTTAGTTTTTTTCATGGCCTAGTTCAGTAAATATCACAACAATCAATAGTATAAATATCTTTAAGCTTTGCTTTAAAATTCTTGTTTTGCTTTGCAAGCCCAATATGATCTTGTAGCAGGTGTAGATACTGTGTTTTCTGAGTTCTTAATGAACCTAAATCCCTAGTGGAGATATTATGCATTCCCTGGATTCCATTGTTCTGATAATGATGCTTATAAAATGCAGACAGATACTTCTCCAGACTGCATGACCAAGCATGTATTTCAAGAAAGGCCAATGTTCATCAGGAAATGGGAAACTGCCTATGACTTTTGTAGGTGTTCTATGTGGATATCTTTGAATAAATTAGCTAAGTAAAAGCCACTTTATTTATTGCAATCCTCTGGCATTACTGCAGCTCATAGAAAGTGTGTCACACTGTGAAATTGTTATATGCCCTTTTCTGTGTTCCTGAAGTCACTTGATTTTTAAAACATAGTTTAAAATGATAATTGCTGGAAATGGGCACGATCAGGGAAGGGTTCCAGGTCAGCTTTGCAAATAAATACAGACCATTTATAAGCACACTTTTAGAAACCTATTTCCCAGATCTATTTAAAAGATATCTGGGTGAGAGAAAAAAATTAAGCTTGTATTTTCCACCGTTCATCTAGTCTGAATCATAATTTTCCAGAAGCAAGTATCTTCTTGCAAATAACAGAGTGGTGTCTTGATACCTCCATCTCTCTCTCTCTCTCTCTGTTTCTCTTTGCTGTTGATGGAAGTAATGACATGGGTGTGGAATCTCTGAGGCCAATGATTGTTGTTAATACAGTTACCTTTGACACACCTTGTAAACTGCTAGACACAGTGCAAGGTCCTGTCTTTACCACTTTCTCTGGAAGTTTTAGGGAGTTGCGTATCTAAAATAAATACACACATAGTAAGCTCCTCCTAATTATTCATGAGAAGTTTGTAGGAACTGTTAGACTCTGAAGGAGGAGCTGGATTGCTGCTGATCTGTATCTCCATCCTGATCATGCTCCAGAGCAGCATCTCATGTTTCCCACTGCTGCTGGACATTTTATTGCGAATGCCTCTTTGTTGCCTAAAACTCTACATGGCTAAGGGTTAACTCTTAATTTGGTTCATGTGTTTAATTCTTTACTTCACTCAATCACGTGACAAAATCAAAGTTTTTTTCCTCCCCTCTCTACCTCTCCGTCCTTCTTTTCTTTAATCCATTTGTGCATTTATCCGAGCAGTATATATTGTGCCCTTTATGCAGATCTCTGAGGTATCAAAGAGACAGCACTCAGTTCTCTGTCTTCCCTCTTTACTGACAGAACTGTTTAAGGGCATCCTACCTAAATCTTTGTTTTCAGTCTCCCTTCTCTTTTTCGCCTCCTCTTTCCACCAACCCCCTAGTCATCCTACACATTGTTACCAAATCAATTATTTGAAAAACTTTCCTTTGACTATGTTACTGCTTGGTTTTAAAACGCCTTCATTGTTATTTATTTTCTACAGGAAAATGGACAGTGGTTGAAGGGAAGAAGTGGGGAGAAGCACTTCTTTTCCCCTCACCCTCAAACCTGCCTGCTGTGTCTTTTTAGTGAATTTCCTATTAATCTTCTTCATAAGCTCTCTACCCGGCAGCCCATGTATTTAATCACTGCCTTCTGAAAAAGCCATGCGTTGTCTTCATGCTATGTTTTGCCCATCTTTTCCTTGAAAAATCACCCCCCCAAAACATTCTACCAGTACCAATTCTACTTTGTTCTTCAAGATCTGATTTATAACACAGGTCATTCACAAAGCTTTCCTTGATCCTCCAGGCCAGGGATTGACAATTATTTTTTTCTGTTAAGTGCCAGATAGTATTAATAAATATTCCAGGCTTTCTGGGCCATACAATCTCTGTAGCAACCATTCAACTCTGCTGCTGTATCATGAAAGCAGAAATAGACAAAATGTCAAGGAATGAGTGTAACTGTGTTCCAACAGAACTGTGGACATGGAAATTTTCAACTGTCATGATAATTGTTCTTCCTTTGAATTTTGTTCAATCATTTAAAAATACAGAAAGCAGTCTTAGCTTATGAGCCATATAAAAACAGGTGGCAGGTGACTTTGGTCTATGGGCTGTAGTTTGTAGATTCTTGCTCTGAGCAGAGGATTCTTTCTCATATAATTCCTAATGCTAAGTTGTCCTTTAGACAACAAGGAGATCAAGCCAGTCAGTCCTAAAGGAAATCAACCCTGAATATTCATTGGAAGGACTGATGCTGAAGCTGAAACTCCAATACTTTCGCTACCTGATGCAAAGAGCTGACTCTTTGGAAAAGACCCTGCTGCTGGGAAAGATTGAGGGCAGGAGGAGAAGGGGATGACAGGATGAGATGGCTGCATGGCATCACTGACTCTATGGACATGAGTTTTGAGCAGTCTCTGGGAGATAGTGAAGGACTGCAGTGTTTCATGGGGTTGCAAAAAGTCAACCACGACTTAGCAACTGAACAACAAGTTGTTTGATGTGCAGTGTACTTTTTCTATACTGACGTGTCCTGAATTTCAATTATGTGTCGAGCCTCTTGATAAAAGTGAAAGAGGAGGGTGAAAAAGTTGGCTTAAAGCTCAATGTTCAGAAAACTAAGATCATGGCATCTGGTCCCATCACTTCATGGGAAATAGATGGGGAAACAGTGTCAGACTTTATTTTTTTGAGCTCCAAAATCACTGCTGATGGTGAATGCAGCCATAAAATTAAAAGATGCTTACTCCTTGGAAGGAAGGTTATGGCCAACCTAGATAGCATATTTAAAAGCAGAGACATTACTTTGCCAACAAAGGTCTGTCTAGTCAAGGCTATGGTTTTTCCAGTGGTCATGTATGGATGTGAGAGTTGGGCTATAAAGAAAGCTGAGCTCAGAAGAATCGATGCTTTTGAACTGTGGTGTTGGAGGAGACTCTTGAGAGTCCCTTGGACTGCAAGGAGATCCAACCAGTCCATGCTAAAGGAGATCAGTCCTGGGTGTTCATTGGAAGGACTGATGTTGAAGCTGAAACTCCAATACTTTGGCCACCTCATGCGAAGAGTTGACTCACTGGAAAAGACCCTAATGCTGAGAAGGATTGGGGGCAGGAGGAGAAGGGGACGACAGAGGATGAGTTGGTTGGATTGCATCACTGACTCGATGGACGTGGGTTTGGGTAAGCTCCGGGAGTTGGTGATGGACAGGGAGGCCTGGTGTGCTGCGATTCATGGGGTCGCAAAGAGTCAGACACAACTGAGCGACTGAACTGAATTGATTAACTTTAATCAGACAAGACTCCATGGAAGCAGGGGTTTTATTTCATAAATCTTCCTATATATTCAGCATCTATGACAATATAATACAATTAGTGCTTCATGAAAATATTATGATATAAGTGATTCAATCAAGATTTGTTAGATGTGTCTTTCTGCCTCTACTTAGGTCAAAGTAAATGGGAAATAGCTTTTTTTTTTTTTTTTACAGATAATTTGTTGCAGAATTATTATCTCCTTTGATGGGCCACATGCAAACTTAAAATACTTCTTGTTATTATAGGAATGAATACGACTTAAGTTTATTTTTTGCCTTATAATCAGGATAGCATTAATATGAAAATATTAGGTTCCTTGGCAAATAAATTAGGAAAATAACACGACAAAATTATAATAACAATAGAAACTTGTACAATTGTAAAAATGTGTTTTTAGTACCAAGACAGTGAAGGTATCCTCTTTCAAGACCCCTGAGGCCACCTGGAAACCAGGATAATTCCTGCTCCCATGGGTGCATGAGTTATGGGTGGTACTGACACACTGCAGTGTCTGCTGTCTCCTCCAGGCTCATTGGATGGCAGAGGTGAGGCCTCGGAATAAGTCACGGCTGTCATGGTCTTTGCAAATAATGCCAGCCTTAAAATTAAGAAACAATTGAATAAATAATTATTTTATTTAATACCATTAGGTTAACTAGCAAGGTAGGTATTTACAGGTGTAAAAAGATGCCACAAAGGAAGAAAATCCAGGCGTTTCTTCCTTCCATTAGTTTTATGATCCTTAGTCTCAAAACAGTGCTACAAATACTCTTATAAGTAGTTGTGGAGATAGAATGAGCTCTGCAGTTCTTTTGGTTTTTATGTTTGTTGCTAGTTTTTCAGGCCAGCTGGCTAAGCAGGGACTATTTCTAGCCTAAAGGAAGCTCTAAGGAAGACCTTGTGATTTAGTTGCTAAGTAAGTATTTCTGCAGATGCTATTATCTTTAGGTAATGATGCCCTACTTTGCAAATGAAACTATGCATTTATTTGGGAGGATTAGTTGAATTTCTGAAATCTTGAGCTTTCTTATCTGGGATTCTGTTATTAACCACAGGTGTGTCTAAAGAATGGCTCTCATGTGTAAAGTATTGGCCTGAATGGTGTGCAAATTTCTCTCTGGCTTTATGACTTCACTTGTGTTTGGGTGCCCACAAGGACTGAAAATATCCTGGTTTCCCAGCCAGAATGGAGAAAAGACTTCCTAGTCTAGATTGTGGAGGGTGGAACATCCAACACTCATGAGGTACAGAAGGTGACCTCCTTCAGATATAACAGAAAGTCGCATATTGTAACATGGATAACCTGGTTCCTTTTCATATGCACTTCCTGTTTCTATGAAATCTTTGCTTGTGAAAGGACATAATAAACTCTGATTTGTCACCAGTGGTTATAATACTTCAAATAACTCAGATTACTTTGGGTTAAGCATGATTGAAAAGTATTACTTCCCTGAAGGAGCAAATCATGAAAGGTTTATTTTTAATTGCTCACTTGCCCTCTTTGCTGGAACTAGTTTTGGGTCCTTGTTCTTCTCCTTTTTCTTTTCTTTTTAAATCTATTTTCCACCATATACTAAAGTTATAATAAAGTTATATTAAGGTTATAAGTGGTTTGTAGATTGAGTTGTTTAATCCAGACAAATATGACTTCCATGGCTCTCTGGATTGTTCTGACCACATTTGTACAGCAGTAATGACCATCCTGGCCTCTATGGCATGTTGTGGGAATGTGTGCATGATTTGGGTGTCAGACTTATTTTACAATACTAATTCCGTTGTTGGCTGGTCAGAGTAAGCTGGGAAAATCATTTAACCTCCCTCATAGCCTTAGTCTCCTAATCTTTTTTTAAGACTAAAATAAAATTATTTTTTTAATTTACAAATTCTATTTGTAGAGCATACAAATAGTGTAACACGCCACGTAACTCAGAGTAGGAATACAATAAATATTACTTTCTGGCCCCATATATCCTATCTAGGTCTTTTTGTTGTTATTGTCTGCTGTTGTGGTGATGGTCTGGCAACTGGGTAATTTCTGACTTTCAGGACTATAATAATATTTTACAATGAGATACGCTTCCAAGAATCTCAGAATTCTCACTGGATTGTATGCTATACTCATTCCCTTCCTCCCCTTGACCCATTGCTAGCAAAATGTGAAACAAATAGCTATTCTTTTGCACAGTTTTCTTACAAAGGGGGAACTAAACTAAAAAGCAGTTAAATTGCAGATTGCAGAGAGGAAATGGAGAAGGTAGGAATAGGACCTGAAATTCTTGGTTTGCATGGTGTTGTGATAAGCATTATTAGATCATGCTCTCTGCTTGGAATGTCTTATCATCTATTTTGTGTAAGTATCCATAGAGATGGTTTTGTTTTAAAAAAATCTCTCAGAAGGCTTTTTAGGAAGCTGTAATTTTCTACTGTATGGTATGTTGTATTTCAGCATAGAAGTACAGCCATGGCTGATTCATGTCAATGTATGGCAGAAACCACTACAATATTGTAAAGTAATTAGCCTCCAATTAAAATAAATAAATTAATTTTTAAAAAAGAAAATGGTTAAATAGGACTCCCCAAATCTATTAAAGCATAGTACTTGATACCAGCCCTTCTTGATCTTAAAGTCCAAATTGAAGTTTCATTTAGTGTGAGTGAATTTTAACTGTTTTGCATAATATAGCCACAGTCTCTGACTAGTGATCATTTTCAGCCTTTATAAATCTTGATTTTTAAAGTCTCAGTTTCTTAAAAATTTTGGATGTGAATCCATCTGAACAAAAACTACAAAGAGTTTTCCAATTGGCTTCCCATTGCTGAACAGATAATAATCCAGTTTCTCTGACAAATAAATGTAGAGTACACAATTAACTTGACCAGTTTTGATAAACAATGTTGAAACATAGTGAAATGCCTTCACAATTTCTTTTTTTTTTGTTTTTATTAGGGTTTTCTTATAAATAAATAAACCACATTAGTATTGAGAAGATATGCTCTCATTGATAACTGGGAATGAAAATGAACTTAGGAGTTTTAATTGCAAAAAATATTTTGCTAAAAATTTTCTTAATTTATGTAATCTTCTTCATATGACATTCATTCTCATTTGTATAATAGTGAAAAGACCATTTGAGACCATTGCCATCATATCTGTTATGGGCTCAGTTTTATCCCTTGAAATTCATATATTGAAATCCTAACTCTCAGTACCTCAGAATGTGGTTGTAGTTGAAGACAACCACAGAGACAACCAAGGAACTCAGAGACATAATTAAGGTAAAATGAGGCAAGGGGCCCTACTTTAATATAACTGTGGTCCTTAAAAGAACAAGAGATTAGGACAAACACACACACACACACACACACAAAAGATTGTGTAAAGGTACAGGGAGAACGTGGTCATATATAAGCCAAAGAGATAAGTCTCAGAGGAAATCAACACTACTAACAGGCTGATCTCTAAATTAGTAAGAAAATAAATTTTTGTTGTTCAAACCACCCTATGTATGGTGCTTTGTTTTAGCAGCCCAGCCCTTACCAACTTATATAACATCTTAAATTTAGAAATAATATTATCTGGTAGAGCAAAATTTCCCTTGAATCTTTGTTTCTGTAAAAATTCCCTTTATTCTGTTTCTAATACCACCAAAGTGTGACTGGTAAGTCTTCTGTATGTAAATACATTAAAATCTCTTTTATAGACAAGTATTCTATAATTCTGATTTGAGAAACCATCTTGACATTTTCCTTCAATTTTAATGCATTAATGAGATCTTCCTGAATAATCTATCTGAGATAATTTTTACAGAATTGGTTCTACGCAACATCTTCCATATTCAGTCAATTTGTATGTCTTATTGCTTTTACCATCTTTCTCATAAAATACAGTATTTTATTATCTTATTTTTCCTTCCAATTTCACTCCCTCGGGCTTCCCTTGTGGCTTAGCTGGTAAAGAATCCGCCTGCAATGTGGGAGACCTGGGTTTGATCCCTGGGTTAGGAAGATCCCCTGGAGAAGGGAAAGGCTACCCATTCCAGTATTCTGGCCTGGAGAATTCCATAGACTGTATAGTCCATGGAGTCTCAAAGAGTCGGACACGACTGAGTGACTTTCACTTTCACTTTTCACTTTCAGTGAAGATGTTAATGTTTGTCTGGGCTCATATAAAAACTTCTCAAATGCCCTCACCTCTAGGCTCTCTCTATCTCCAAAATATTCACTACACAGAAACAAGAGTTAAGATTATAACATGAAATTTTTCTCATGGCAGATTTCTTCAATAGTTTCCCATTATCTACAGAATAAAATCTAAACTCCTTTCACAACACAGTACCATATGCTTCATGATGTAGCCTCTGCATACTCGTTCTGCTTTGTGTTTATTCCCACCCTCCCAAGCTCAACTCTTATTTTACTAATATTTCCTGTAGATTCTAGAATGTATCAAACTTAAAAAAAAAAGACTCTGTGTCTTTACATATGTTCTTCCCACAGAATGTAATGTTTCCTCATTATTCTCTGACTAACATCTAATTCTTCAAATGTTAGCTCAAATATCATTTCATCTCTTGGTAAGTTCAAGTGTGTCTTCTACGCTCCCATGCGTGCGTGCTAAGTTGCTTCAGTCACGTCTGACTCTTTGTGACCCTATAGACTGTAGTGCTCCTCTGTTCATGAAATTCTCCACTCCACTGGAGTGGGTTGCCATTTCCTTCTCATGGGGATCTTTCTGACCCATGGTTCGAACCTATGGTTCCTACCTCTCCTGCCCTGGCATATGAGTTCTTTAACATTAGCGCCACCTGGGACATCCTGACACACTGTTTCCAGCTCCTCGTTCATCTCCACACTAGATCAATGAATCTCCATGTATGTCTACTCAGTCACTGGTACTATGCTTTCATGGTGAAAGGACTCAATAACTATTTAAGTGATTATGAGGGTAAAGTGGGTTATGGCCTTATATAGTTGTTCAAAAATTTTTAAGAATGCTATACTTTCATACAAAGTCTTTATGGAGATGACCATAATGGAAAATCATTTCAATACAGTCAATTTTCTCTGTAGGAACAATATAACTGAGGGTTGTATTACACAATAAAGGCAATACCAGGTAAACCATAGTTTTAATCACATAGGCAAAGCAAAGATATGACAATTAAAAACAGATATAATTAATAAACATTATGTTCTAAGTTCTATAATATGAATATATGTGTTCTAGATATGTTTGTAATTTAATGTGATAAAAGGCAAATATAAGTATGACATTAATCAATTTTCTGAATATTCTAAAATGGATTTAAAGCTTCTTTGAAAACATATAGCAGCAGTGTATTAGAATGAAATTCTAGAACTATATACTTGAAGTTAACTTGATAGGAATATCAAGCATTAACAAAGCAGTTAATGCTAAATGTCATTTTTTGTTTCCTTAAAATAACTTATTTTAGAATTAGTGTGAAATGGGCCTACATCTCTGTGAAAAGTGTATGAATTTCCCATGCACATCTGTGGGTATACAAATTTAAGAACATGTTTGAAAGCAATTTAGCTTTGTGTTTCCAGATTATTTAAATTTTTCACAGTATTTGATTTTGAAATTCTAGAAGCTGATCTTAAGAAACAAATCAGGTTTTAAAAAAGCTTCATGAACAAGTGCTTACCACAGCGCTGATGAAAAAAATAAATAAAGGGTTGTTAAGAAAACATGGTACATTGGAATAGAATATTTTACTGCCATTTAAATTTTACAATAGCCTGGTGAAATATTAGTATTGAAATAGCGAAAAGTGGGAAAGAAAACTATGCTTAAAACAAGATCACAATTAATGATATTAAAATATGCCAGAGAACAAACAAACCTAAAGTTAGTAGAAAGAAGGAAATAACAAAGATCAGACCAGAAATAGAAATAAAAAGACAACAGAAGAGATCAAAGAAATCAAGAGTTGGCTTTTTGGAAGGATAAACAAAATTGACAAACTTTAACTAAATCACCAAAAAAAAAAAAAGACAGATGACTCAAATAAATACAACCAAAACTGAAGGAGATGTTACAACTGATACCACAGAAATACAAAGAATTATAAGAGACTGCTATGAATAATTATGTATCAACAAGCTAAATAACCTAGAAGAAATGAATAAGTTCCTAGAAACATGCAACATATCAAGATTGAACCATGAATAGAAAATCTGAACAGACTTCTTAGTAGTAAGAAGATTGAATCAGTAATCAAAAGCCCTCCCAACCAAGAAAATCCAGGGCCAGATGGATTCACCAGTAAGATCTATCAAACATTTAAAGAAAAATGATTATCAACCTTTCTCAAACTATTCCAAAAAGGAAAGAGAGGAGGGATCACTTTCAAACTCATTTTATGAGACTAGCATTACCCTCTTACCAAAACTAGACAAGGACACAACAAGAAATTACAGATCAGTATCCCTGACGGACAGAGATGTGAAAATCCTCAAAAAATATTAGCAAGCTGAATTTAACAACATGTTAAAAGTATCATACACTATGATCAAGTGAAATTTATTTTAGGGTATTCAATCAGAAAGCATTCCAAAGTGAACAATGCAAATAAATAGAGGAAAGCAATAGAATGGGAAAGACTAGAGCTCTCATCAAGAAAATTTGAGATACCAAGGGAACATTACATGCAAAGATGGGCACAATAAAGAACAGAGACAGTATGGACCTAAAAGATACCTAGCAGAAGCTAAACAAATACTTAAACAGATATCTAACAGTACCTAGCAGAAGATACTAAGAAGATGTGGCAAAAATATACAGAAAGAATTATACAAAAAAGATCTTAATGACCCAGATAACCATGATGGTGTGATTACTCACCTAGAGCCAGACATCTTGGAGTGTGAAGTCAAGTGGACCTTAGGAAGTATCACTACAAACAAAGCTAGTGGAGGTGATGGAATTCTAGCTGAGCTATTTCATATCCTTAAAGATGACACTGTTAAAGTGCTGCACTCAATATGCCAGCATATTTGGAAAACTCAGCAGTGGCCACAGGACTGGAAAAAGTCAGTTTTCATTCCAATCCCAAAGAAGGGCAATGCCAAAGAATGTTTGAACTACCACACAATTTCACTCATTTCACATACTAGCAAAGTAATGCTCAAAAGTCTCCAAGCTAGGCATCAATAGTAGGTGAACTGAGAACTCCCAATGTTCAAGCTGGATTTAGAAAAGGCAGAGGAACCAGAGATCAAATTGCCAACATCCATTAGATCATAGAAAAAGCAAGAGAATTCCAGAAAAACATCTACTTCTGCTTCATTGACTACACTAAAGCCTTTAACTGTGTGGGTCACAACAAACTGTGGAAAATTCTTCAAGAGATGGGAATACCAGACCACCTTTCCTGCCTCCTGTGAAACCTGTATCCAGGTTAAGAAACAACAGTTAGAACTGGACATGGAACAACGGACTGGTTCCAAATTGGGAAAGGAATATGTCAAGACTGCATATTGTCACCCTGCTTGTTTAACTTCTATGGAGAGTACATCATGCAAAATGCCAGACTGGATGAAGCACAAACTGGAATCAAGATTGCAGGGAGACGTATCAAAACCTCAGATAAGCAGATGACACCACCCTTATGGCATAATGTGAAGACGAACTAAAGAGCCTCTTGATGAAAGTGAAAGAGGAGAGTGAAAATCTGGCTTGAAACTCAACATTCAGAAAACTAAGATCATGGCATTTAGTCCCATCACTTCATGGCAAATAGATGGGAAACAATGGAATTAGTGATACACTTTATCTTCTTGGGCTCCAAAATCACTGCCAGTGGTGACTGCAGTCATGAAATAAAAGATGCTTGCTCCTTAGAAGAAAAGCTATGACAAACCTAGGCAGTGTAGTAAAAAGCCAGAGACATTACTTTGCAAACAAAGATCTGCGTAGTCAAAGTTATGGTTTTTCGAATAGTCATGTATGGATGTGAGAGTTGGACCATAAGCAAAGCTGAGTGCCGAAGAGTTGATGTTTTTGAACTGTGGTGTTGGAGAAGACTCTTGCTCTCCCTTGGACAGCAAGGAGATCAAACCAGTCAATCCTAAAGGAAATTGGTCCTGAATATTTATTGGAAGGACTGATGCTGAAGCTGACGCTCCGATACTTTGGCCACCTGATGTGAAGAACTAATTCATTGGAAAAGACTTTGATGCCGGGAAAGATTGAAGGCAGGAGGAGAACGGGATGACAGAGGATGAGATGGTTGGATGGCATCACCGACTCGATGGACATGAGTTTGAGAAAGCTCCAGGAGTTGGTAAGTGACAGGGAAGCCTGGCGTGCTGCAGTCCTTGGGTCACAAAGAGTCAGGCATGACTGAACCCCTGAACTGATGCAGTTTGATGACTTATTCACTTAATACTTCTCAGAAATTACTTCATAAACTAAAGTTACAATTCTAACTCATTTTAAAAAATAACTACATACTACTACATTCCCCCGTGGCTGAGTGGTAAAAGAATCTGCCTGTCAATGCAGGAGACCCCAGAGATGCAAGTCTGATACCAGGGTGGGGAAGATCCCCTGGAGAAGGAAATGGCAATGCACTTGTTTTCTTGGCTGGGAAATCCCACGGACAGAGGAGCCCTGCCGCTACAGTCCACCAGGTTACAAAAGAGTCGGACACGACTTAGTGACTAAACAACAACAATTACATATACTTTACTATTATACGGATATAGTAATTTATTTTGTGTATTCAGTACCCTATCATCAGCCATTTGTTTCCATGCTTTTCAGAAATAAACACTTATAGCAATCAACAGCTTTATTTTTATATATATCTTTGTACCCAGATGGATGTATTTCAATAGGATAAATTCCTACATTGCACTGTTGCAGTTTTAAATTTTTATAAACATTAATTGTGATAGATATTGACAAGTTCCCTTCATATAGTTTTTATTAGAATATTTAAATTGGAAAACTAACTGACTTCCTTTACTGTGTTTGCACTCTCAAAATTAATACTGATACCACTAATTTGTCACTGGGCTTAGGTGACTTTATATTTATTTATTTTGTTTTTCCAAAAGAGATTTAAAAGCTCTTGAAGTCTGCTACAGTGTCTTCCATGTTTGGATATTTTTAATGCTAAGTAATAAAGGACGTCTTTAGGCAAGCCCCACTTAAAACTCCTCTAACTGATAACTTGAAATATTTTGCATTAATCCTTAATTATCACAGTTAATAGACAATCTCTGTGTTAGTGTCCATTTGCCCTCATATTAGGAAGTTATTGAAAAACTCAGCATTTGAACATAATTGGAAAATGAATAAATAATACAAATAGTTATTTTTTATATGATATCACATGCAATGTTGCTTTTATATCATTACTAATTTTGTTTTTGAAGATTTTATCTGTGTATCAAATCAAAGAATAAATAGATCTTTTTGCTTTGTCAGTCCTTTGGGCACAGCAGGTCCTGAGCATCTTGCTCTAGAATGTTGCATCACTAACTCCAAACATCAAAATAAAGAACACTAAGGAAATCCCCATCCTATAGTCCATGGGGGCTAGTTACCTCTTTTACTAATAGGAACATTAAATTATTACCCAGAAAATGTTTGCCTGTGTTAAGACAACAGGAAGCATAGTATTGAAGACACTACAGGCTCCTGTAGGGAGAAGTGTCTCTTCCATCTGAACTGTGTACTGAGTGGGCAATCTGTGTGTAAGTTCAGTAGTACCCTGGACGTTTCACAAGTTGTTTGTATTCAAATACTTTTTCTCAGTTTCAGATCCTCCGCTATTTTATTGAGTGAAAGTCTTGAACTGAAAAGGTTCAAGAAAAAATATTGTGTTTCCTTACATCTCAGGAAATATTGTCTATGCTGTCTTAGGTCGTCTATGAACAAACCTGATAAAATCTTTTTTTTTCCCATGATATTTTATACAAGGGCATGGCAGATGTGTTATTAGATGTGACTAATTTTGACAAATTCTATTACATTTGTATCACTAGTTTATGCATACTCATAGCCTTTTGTGAATGATCGCTTTTTTAATCTAAAAAGATGGCCTATTTTGGGACTTCCCTGGTGGTCCAGAGGCTAAGACTCTGCACTCCCAATGCAGGGGGCTTGGGTTCAATCCCTGGTCAGGGAATTAGATCCCACATGCGGCAATGAAGATTGGAGTTCTCACATGCCATGATTAAGACTTGGTGCAGCCAAATTAATTAATTTTAAAAAGATGGTCTATTTTTAGCCTTTGTATAGGTACATCCCTGTTTTTGTGACAAAAAAAAGCACCCAAAAGTATGAGACTTGAATAATAACTACCAGAAATCTGTATGGTTTTAGTGTTACTATCACTGTCTTTGTTTAATGTGAAAGTGGAAATTTAGTTTTCACTGTAATTTTTGATTAAAAAAGTAACAAAAAATTTCTGTTAAAAAACAAAAAAATTGAAGATTGTTTTTTGAAAAGCTTTGGTCTTTTAAAAATATTATTTACTTTGTTTATCTATACCTGCTAAAGATACACATTAATTTTCTTCTCTAGAATTTGTCTTTTCAAATTGGATTCTTACTTTTCTCAACAGAGAAATTTTTTAAAAAATCCTATGAGAATTGTGTTGTGATTTGAGTACAAGTAGATGAGCAGAGGGGCAAATGGTAAATACTATAAAAAATGAACTTAAAAATATAAATGCAGCTTTGTTTGCAATGGCAGTTAATGCAATTACTTTAAATATGAAGGTTTGGTTATTATAATAAACTAAAAACCATTTTAAATCATTTTAAAGAAAAACCCAATCTCTCCTTGCAGTCTGTATTCTTAGAGACTGGAGATCAGGCTTCAGGGTTCATATTATTTAGTGGTGACTGGGATAGAGTGCCATTTGGTGGCACTCCAGGGCAAGTAGCCTCAGCGTGTCACCACATGACATGTTGGCTCAGTAAGGTGGGATCATCCTAAATAACACCTCTGAACTACTCTGGAAAGTTGGCTTTCTAATGAGAACTTAGCTACTTGAAGAAGCACTTGGCTAAGTGACAACAGATCTCTCTGCCATTGTAAAGAGTAGTTTCTTCTATCCTGTCAGCGTTTAGAGTACAGCCACTTACATTTAGGAAGTTTTCAATATAAATAAAAATTAGGGGGAAAGGCAGAGAAACAGTGGCAAATGTGTGGTTAAAAGAATCATTTAGCTATAATGGACATGTCAGACGTGGGTAACATTTACAAAAAACGAACTGTGATATACATACAGAATTGAGGAAACATTTTCGATATACACATGTCAGAATTGGCTCTGTGATACACTGGCAGTTTAAAAGTGTTTTCTGAATTGAAGCCCGTCAGATTCTGCTCCAAAACCAATATAAAACGACTGTCTTAATGATGGTTTCTATCCTACTTGCAATTGTTGTTGTTTAGTCACTAAGTAGTGTCCAACTCTTTTGTGACCCCATGGACTGTAGCCCACCAGGCCATGGGATTTCCTAGGCAAGAATAACTGAGTGGGTTGCCATTTCCTTTTCCAAACGATATTCTCAACCCAGGGCCTGAACCTGGATCTCCTGCCTTGCAGGTGGATTCTTTACCACTGAGCCACCTAGGAAGCCCGTATCCTACTTGCAAAGACCCTATCAAATAAGGACCAATGAACTCTTCACAAAAGTACTACAAACAAATACAAATACTGCTCAGAGACTTGCAGAAAACATTCATTTATTCAATAAACATTTGTTAAGGTCTAGGAGATATGATGAAGAACAAGACTAATAATATCCCTCCTTTTATCAAAATAATCAAGCATATATATTCATTCAGATAGTATTAAGTTCTATGGAGATAATAAAGCAGGGTGACGTGCTAGAAATACCTGGCATGTGGGTATCATGGGGAAGCAAAATTATTCAGGGAAGTCATCCTAGATAAGGAGACTTTGGGGCTAAAATATAAAAGATAAGAGGGAATCAACCACATAAAGATTTGGAGGAAGAATATTCCAGACACAGAAATAGCAGCTGGATAGTCCTTGCAATGAGAATCTTCAAACAGAAGAAAGCAAGCTGGCATGACAAAGGCAGTGTGGTGGAGGATGAGGTCAGAGAGATAGTGAGAGCTCCTGACTACACATGGCCTAGAAATCACTGTATATTTGACTTTTATTCTAAGAACAACAGGAAGCCATTGGAAATTTGAATGAAATAAAAAGCAAAGCAAAGGAGTGAAATAATATTCATAATTAAAATGGTCATAGCTTCTACAACTGAAAAATTATCTGGTGCATAGTTGGATGAAGATCAAATGGCATAAGGACAAACAGGATACATTTTGGGAGCAGAGCTTACCTGCTGAGGGTTTAGATAAAGTGTATGAGGAAGAGAGAGGAATCATCTATCCTTTCTAGGATTTTGCCCTGAGCAGCTGTCTAGATGGAAGCACATTTACTGAGAGAAGACTGGGGAGACCAATTTACAGGGAAGAAAATGAGATGTTCTGTTTTAGACATATTAGCTCAAGATGTCTATTAGATATCTAAATGGCTCTTGAATATAAGTCTGTCTGCAGTCTCAGGAAACTCAAGAGCTGTGCGGGTAATCCACACTGTTCCCTTGTTCTTACCTTCCTGCATATTCTTATATTGAGCTTGAGGGAAGAGTAGAAGAAATTCACCAATTCATTCATTCAACAATTGATACACTGATAGCTTAAAAATGTTTCCTAAAGCAAGGGCTGTCAGATTCTGCCCCAAAACCAACACAAAAAAGACTCTGTCTCAATCATAGTTTATATCCTACTTGCAGAGACCCTATCAAATAAGAACCAATGAATACTTTCCCAAAATACTAGGAACAAGTACAAATACTGCTCAGGGACAACATTTCTATCTATTAAGCATCTATGCCATAAACATTCATGCTAGGCACTGTTCTAGCGGATGTGAACAGGGCAATAAATAAGATGAAGTTGTATTTTGTATTAAAATTTTCCCCTTTCAGGTTTGGTTTCAAGAGTGTGGGTGAAAAATAGTTGACTCATTTCCGTTCTTTACTGGCGAGTATGAGGCTGGCGGTCAGTTTGGTCTCTGTTGTTTCACATCGCTCTGGTATTCAGCAGAAACATTCAGAAGCCAACTTAGCCTGAATGCACAATGTCACCTGCCAAATTCCATTAGCAATGGATACAAAATGAATGGTACTATTTAATATATATTTCCTCCCACTTATTCATCTTATCTTTTCATTCTTCAATGAAATAAATGTCTTTGAACTTCTGATGATTAATAGAAATGGTTAGATATAGAAACAATTCAGATTAAGTCTGCCAAAGAAGCACCAAAATATTTCTGAGTAATTGGTTATTTCAGCCTTCATGGAATTTTATTAGCAGCAGATCAAGATTTCTGAAACTAAGAAATTACCTGGTACTTTTCTAAAAGATTTTGAGGCCATTTGTTTAATGGAGGACTATTTCTGTTTTTCTTCAACAGAATACTAAACCAAAGAGAGAAGCAGAGATTAAACAAAAAACAAAACCAAAACTTCTATTTGTGCTTTCACTAATTCTGGTCCCAACTAAATGAGAGGCAAATCAAATTTGAGACCATTAAATAATACAGTCTACCTGATGGCTCAGATTCACTTAATATTCTGCACCTTCTCACCCTTCCTTAAAACTGGTTCCTCCAGTTTCCATCTGAGTGATGCTATCATCGGAATGAGCTGTGCCAAACTGACATTTCTGTGTACTGCAGTCACGGTCTGGTTTCCTGTCTAATGAAGAAGTCTTTCATGGTGGGTCATAGCACTAGCTTTAGTCAATTACATTGGGATTTGAATTCTGGCACTGCAATTCCCTGGTTAGATGACCTTGGGCAAGACTCTTATTCTCTCTGTACCTGAATTTCCTCATCTGTGTTTATGTGTGAGACATAAATGAGCTTCTCCAAGCCTCAGGGATCATCACAGAGTAGGCGTTTGTTCACACACTTCACAAATATTTAGGTGCTCTGGGATAAAGTAGAAACAAATTAGACAAAGCCTGTGCCTTTGTGGGTCTTATATTTGGGCATTTTATAACCTCAATTCCCTTTGTCATTTCCTTTCTTTCTGGGATGGCTCTTGGCAAAATAATAATATAGGGAAAAGATGGGTATTTTATCATATTCTTCCCTTTGTGTGTCATGACCAGAGTGTATATGGCTCAACTCAGGTTTCATCCATTCATCACTAAGGCAGAAACTACACAGTGGGTCTCCGTTTACTGTTCCTCACCCCACCTTAGCAAGACTCAACCTGCTTAGTCTCTGTTTATTCCCTCCCTTCTCAGTCACACAAGGCAGTCAACAGAGTTTCTCATCACTGATACAGACTTAATATATTACTCAATTGAGAGTTTTGCTTCAGTTCAGTTCAGTCACTCAGTCGTGTCTGACTCTTTGCGACCCCATGAATTGTAGCACGCCAGGCCTCCCTGTTCTTCACCAACTCCTGGAGTCCACCCAAACTCATGTCCATCGAGTCGGTGATGCCATCCAACCATCTCATCCTCTGTCATCCCCTTCTCCTACTGCCCCCAATCCTTCCCAGCATCAGGGTCTTTTCTAATGAGTCAACTCTTTGCATGAGGTGGCCAAAGTATTGGAGTTTCAGCTTCAACATCAGTCCTTCCAATGAACACCCAGGACTGATCTCCTTTAGGATGGACTGGCTGGATCTCCTTGCAGTCCAAGGGACTCTCAAGAGTCTTCTCCAACACCACAGTTCAAAAGCATCAATTCTTTGCTGCTCAGCTTTCTTCACTGTCCAACTCTCACATCCATACATTACTACTGGAATAATCATAGCCTTGACTAGACAGATCTTTGTTGGCAAAGTAATGTCTCAGCTTCTTAATATGCTTTCTAGGTTGGTCATAACTTTCCTTCCAAGGAGTAAGCGTCTTTTAATTTCATGGCTGCAATCACCATCAGCAGTGATTTCGGAGCCCAGAAAAATAAAGTCTGACACTGTTTCCACTGTTTCCCCATCTATTTGCCATGAAGTGATGGGACCAGATGCCATGATCTTAGTTTTCTGAATGTTGAGCTTTAAGCCAACTTTTTCACTCTTCTCTTTCACTTTCATCAAGAGGCTCTTTAGTTCTTCTTCACTTTCTGCCATAAGGGTGGTGTCATCTGCATAAGAGTTTTGCTTAGTCTCCCCAAAGTGGATTTCTAGAAGTATAGTGTTGTAACTTGTGGAATACATGAGACAGTAGAGGGTTACAGAGATGCTGCTGTGTCTGACTGTTGACAGAACATCATGTTTTGCTTCTTTTTAAATTTTAACTTGATTTTTAATTGAAGGATAATTGCTTTACAGAATTGTGTTGGTTTCTGCCAAACATCACATGTTTTGTTTATTGAACCTGTGAAATGACTTTCTTTCCTTCTCATACTTTCCCCTTTTCTTTCTACACTTTCCCCATGCTTTTTCACCTTCATCCCTTTCTCTGATGTTCATATCACTCATTTTACACAAAATATATCCTAAAACAAACTTAACTACCATGTCTTCCTCTGACTTTCTTATGCATGTGTGCTAAGTTGTGTCAGTCATGTCCAACTCTTGGTGACCCTATGGACTGTAGCCCACCAGGCTCCTCTGTCCATGGGATTCTCCAGGCAAGAATACTGGAGTGGGTTACCATGGCTTCCTCCAGGGGATCTTCCCAACTCAGGGATTGAACCCATGTCCCCTGCATCTCCTGCATTGGCAGGTGGGTTCTTTACCACTAGTGCCACCTAGGAAGCCCCTGAGCTTCTCAGTTGAAAGAAATCTCCCTCCTCTCTACCTCTCTGGCCAGTCTTCCTATACTCTCCTCTTACTTGTTACTTCTTCCTTACCTCTCTGCATCCACTAACTTCATTAAGACACGTGTGAATGTGTGGGGATAAAATCCAAGTTAGCCTTTCAGAGATTGAGCAAAGCCCTTCCCTCCTTCCTTCAGTTTCTTTATTTCCTCAAAATATGTTTTAAAAACCTAAAACTAAATTTTAATATTATAAGAAATAATATCTTAGTACATAAGTTATGATGTAATAATTATTTATAAAAATTATTTGGGTTTTTATTTAAAAATAATTT
Source organism: Okapia johnstoni (assembly GCA_024291935.2). Lineage (NCBI taxonomy): Eukaryota > Metazoa > Chordata > Mammalia > Artiodactyla > Giraffidae > Okapia > Okapia johnstoni. The sequence goes on along the minus strand of CM044316.1, from coordinate 76,309,750 downwards.
GTGATAAACTATAGTTATCTGGTAATGGGCTATTAAAGTTTTTTGATGAATGATGTTGTAAGTGTGTATCAAAGACTACAGGTATAAAATAATTCAGAGATTATTAGAAGTTTATTTTGAGGCCTTATCGAGTGAGACCCAGGCTTAGTGACTTTACTCCACACCCTATGATATATCCTGCACGTGGTATCAGGTGTAGATAAAAATCAGTAAGTAAAATGTTAGTTGGATGAAAAATGAGGGAGATTACAGGAAGATGAAAAGATACAGGGGTAGAATTCTGGGGAAGGGCTGAGACAGTTTTGGGTAATGGTGTTTGTTTTAGCTCAAGATGTAGGTGTGTTTTGGGGTTTCATAGAATCAGGGAGGCAAAGAACAAAGAGACTTAGAAAGAAGGTCTCCCTATCAAAAATTGGATTTTGGACTTTTTTAGTGATGGAGGAAGGGTATCAAAGGGGAGACCTACTAAGAACACAAAGAAGAGATTTAAGAACTTAACATCTTTGGTAGATCTGCTTTGGAGCATCTCTGCCCATCAATCCTTTCTTTGAGACTGTGTTCTTTATATAGCATGGGTAATAAACAGTGACCCCCTTGCCAGAAAGCTGGTCTGCAAAGAGAAGTGACTGCCTTGCCAGAAAGCTGGTCTGCAAGAGAAGGAAGGGGACAGAGAAATTGTGCAGAGAGAAGTAGAAACTAGAAGACATGGTGAATCTCAAGAGATGAAATAAATTGTCTCAGGTCCTGGATGACTTCTGTTCCACTGAATCCTCCTGGTTCTTTGCAATGGATTCTGTGTCTAAATAGCATTATTTTAAGCTCCCTTGCTTTATAATCTGCAAGTGAGTGTATTCTGCAATGAAAAGGATCCTGATTAATGCAATTTAAGTTATTGAATATTGATAGTCTCTTCTTGACCCAGGAACTTAAGCTCTTAGGCATAGATGTTTGTTTTGTTTTGTTCAGTTGCTCAGTCATGTCTGACTTTTGCGACCCCATGGACTGCAGCACGCCAGGCTTCCCTGTCCTTTACCATCTCCCACTCAAACTCATGTCCACTGAATTGGTGATGCCATCCAACCATCTCATCCTCTGTTGTCTGCTTCTCTTCCTGCCTTTACAGCATCACGGTCTTTTCCAATGAGTTAGCTCTTTGAATCAGGTGGCCAAAGTATTGGAGTTTCAGCTTCAACATTAGTCCTTCCAGTGAATATTCAGGGTTGCTTTCCTTTAGGATTGACAGACAGGTTTGATCTCCTTGCAGTTCAAGACACTCTCAAGAGTCTTCTCCAACACAACAGTTCAAAAGCATCAGTTCTTCAGTGCTCAGCTTTCTTTATGGTCCTAGCCTCACATACATACATGACTAATGGAGAAACCATAGTTTTGACTAGACAGATCTTTGTCAGCAAAGTGATGTCTCTGCTTTTAAATACACTGCTTATGTTTGTCATAGCATTTCTTCCAAAGAGCAAGTGTCTTTTAATTTCATGACTACAGTCACCATCGGCAGTGATTTTGGAGCCCAAGAAAATAGTCTGTCACTGTTTCCATTGTTTCCCCATCTACTTGCCATGAAGTGATGGAACCGGATGCCATGATCTTCATTTTTTAAATGTTGAGTTTTAAGCCAACTTTTTCACTCTCTTCTTTCACCTTCATGAAGAGGCTCTTCAGTTTCTCTTTGCTTTCTGCCATAAGGGTGGTGTCATCTTCATATCTGAGGTTAGTGATATTTCTCCTGGTAATCTTGATTCTAGCTTGTGTTTCATTCAGTCCGGCATTTCTCATGATGTACTCTGCAAATAAATTAAATAAGCAGGGTGACAATATACAGCCTTTATGTGTTCCTTTCCCTATATGGAACCAGTCCATTGTTCCATGTCCAGTTCTATCTGTTGCTTCTTGACCAGCATGAGGTTTTCCAGGAGGCAGGGTAGGTGGTCTGGTATTCCTATCTCTTTAAGAATTTTCCAGTTTGTTGTGATCCACACAGTCAAAAGCTTTAGTGTAGTCAATGAAGCAGAAGTGATATTTTTCTAGAAATCTCTTACTTTTTCTATGATCCAATAGATGTTGGCAATTTGATCTCTGGTTCCTCTGCCTTTTCTAAACCCAGCTTGAACATCTGGGAGTTCTTGGTTCACGTACTGCTGAAACCTAGCTTGGAGAATTTTGAGCATTATTTTGCTAACGTGTGAAATGAGTGCAATTGTGCAGTAGTTTAAACATTCTTTGGCACTGACCTTCAGGATTGGAATGAAAACTGACCTTTTTGAGTCCTGTGGCCATTGCTGAGTTTTCCAAATTTGTTGGCATATTGAGTGCAGCACTTTCACAGTATCATCTTTTAGGATTTGAAATAGTTCAGCTGGAATTCCATCACCTCCACTAGCTTTGTTCATAGTGTTGCTTGCTAAGGCCCACTTCACCTCACACTCCAAGATGTCTGGCTCTAGGTGAATTATCACACCATCGTGGTTATCTGGGTCATTAAGATCTTTTTTGTACAGTTCTTATGTGTATTCTTGCCACCTCTTCTTAATATCTTCTGCTTCTGTTAGGTCCATACCACTTCTGTCCTTTATTGTGCCCATCTTTGCATGAAATATTCCCTTGGTATCTCTAATTTTCTTAAAGAGATCTCTAGTCTTTCCCACTGTATTGTTTTGTAAGGCTTTCTTATTATTCCTTGATATTCTTGGGAATTCTGCATTCAAATGGGTATATCTTTCCTTTTCTCCTTTGCCTTTGCTTCTCTTCTTATCTCAGCTATTTGTAAGGCCTCCTAAGACAACCATTTTATCTTTTTGCATTTCTTTTTCTTGGGGATGGTTTTGATCACTGCCTCCTGCAAAATGTCATGAACCTCCATCCATAGTTCTTCAGGCACTCTCTCAGATCTAATCCCCTTGAATCTCTTTGTCACTTCCACTGTATAATCATAAGGGATTTGATTTAGGTCATACCTGAATGTTCTAGTCTTTTCCTCTACTTTCTTCAATTTAAATCCGCATTTGTCAATAAGGATTTCATGATCTGAGCCATAGTCAGCTCCTGGTCTTGTTTTTGCTGACTGTATAGAGCTTCTCCACCTTCATCTGCAAAGAATTCAATTAATCTGTTTTCGGTATTGACCATCTGGTGATATCTATGTGTATAGTCATCTCTCGTGTTTTTGACAGAGGGTGTTTGCTATGATCGGTGTGTTTTCTTGGAAAAACTCTGTTAGTCTTTACCCTGCTTCATTTTGTACTCCAAGGCCAAAGACTTGCCTGTTATTCAAGGTATCTCTTGGAATGTTTGGTCCATGAATCAAGGTAAATTGTAAGTGGTCAAACAGGAGATGGCAAGAGTGAACATCGATATTTTAGGAATCAGCGAACTAAAATGGACAGGAATGGGTGAATTTAATTCAGGCAAATTTAATTCAGTCATAGATAAGGGAGAACTCTGTTTCTTCATCCACTTATTTGGAACTAGTTTCCTATTTTCAGTAGGGAGGAGTGTTTGGAAAGTCTACATACAGTTGGGTTTGATTAAGGTAAGGCAGAGGGAGTTTCTTGTGAGGCTTGGATATAGATTGATGGATATAACATTTAGGGCAAAGGCTAATCTTTTGCTGAAACAGAAGGACCCTTCAAGTACAAAGCTCCAATAAGATTAAAGTTTACCTCTTTTCTTGAAATCATAGTAATATGTGAGTTCTTCAATGTAAGGTCAGTTGTCCTTGTCTACATGGTCACTAGTATCATGATCATGTTCCAACCTACAAGAATGGAGAAAGGGCACCAAAACTGCCCAAAGCTTTTAAAGCCAAAAGCTGGAATTATCACACACTACCTACAGTCATACCACACTGGCTAAAATTCAGTTGTCTGACCATTTGTAGTTGGCAAGGGAGGCTGGTTGGTCTACTTACTCTCCAACTTTGTAGGCACATAACCAGCTGGATAATTTTTGATATTCTGTAATAAAAAGAAAGAAGCAGCAGGTTGGAAGAACAAGATGGTGGAGGAGTAGGTGGGCATGGAGTACATCTCTCTCCATGTATACATCAGGAATACACCTTCAGACACAGAAGTGCATGCAGAACACCAGCTGAGAGTGGACAGGAGTACCTGACCAGTGGAAAGAATATATAGAACCATGCAAAACTTGGTAGGATGGAGGAACTAGGGGGAAAAACAGGAGTGTTAGTAGGGCTGGACCTGCCCTCGGTGGGTGGGGGAACTGAAGCAGGGGTCCAATCCCCACATGGGGGCAATTGGCTGAGTCAGAGGAGAAACATTTAAGACTGAGAGTGAAACAGCTGATCTGTGGCAGCATAAATGGAATGAGAAGCAGACAGTCCTTGCCACAGGCATACATACCCCAGACAGGGATGCAGGTCCCCTGGAAGGCTCAGTGGCTAGAAGCTGGAGTTTAGGGATTGTGGAGCAATCCCAGGGCGAGGGCTGCCGATTGTGGAGAGACAGATCAAGGGGATGTGAAGGAGGAGATTGTGGTCGGAAAGCCTGTGGAGGAGAGCCAGGCAGCCACAGAAGCAAGGCGATACAGCTGAGTCACACATAGCGGGTGGAGCCATCACCATAGCCTCTCTCCCCCGACATGCAAGCATTGACAGCTGGACAATAGAGAGACTGGCCCATCAAATGCTTGATACACAGAACTACAGAGTAGGACCCCACTCAGGGTGCCCCTTTAAGTGCCTGATGCACCGATCTAGAGTAGGACCCCAGCCAGGGGGGGGGGGGCCCTCTATGTGCCTGACGTGTGGAACAACGGAGAAGGATTCCAGGCAAGGGAGCCCTCTAAGTGCCTGAACTGGGGGAGCTGCGGAGAAAGACTGGCCAAAGGGGCTTTCTGATCGCCAGCTACAAGAGGTCCAAAAAAAGACTCTGAACAGGACCATAACTCCTGTGGTGAAGGCAGTCCGTGTCCCTGCACACATGGCGTAGCCAGGGTCCCAGCAAGCCCAGCAGCTGTGCCACCTTCACGCTCAACTCTCACTCGGGCAGAGCTGCCACAGGCAGAAAAAGTCTTGCATCTATGCACGCAGGGTCACTTTGGTCATGTCCAACTCTTTGGGACCCTGTAGACTGTGGCTTGCCAGGCTTCTCTGTCAGGAAGGGGGGGTTTTCCAGGCAAGAATACCAGAGCCTATTGGCCAATATTGGTTACTGTACCCTTCTAGGGCACTATATTTCCTGCTGCCCTAGCCACTAACTCTCCTGAGTAGCTGGTGCTGCCAGAACCCCTGCGACCCAAGCTCCTGCACCACCTCCACACCTGGCCCTCTCAGGGGCAAACCCAAGTCCTCAAAGGCAGCCTCAGGAGCAAACCCCAGTGGACAACCCACATGCAGAGGTGGAAATAAAACCACAATTGAAACCCAGGGGCAGTGTGACCAAGGAAGAAGACCCAAAACCTTCCCACCAGCTGTACAAGCTGCAGATTAAATCCACACGATCAGCTAGGAAGACTCTGTATCTATGGAATATACAAAGGGTCACTGAGAGCTCCCACAAAAGAAAAAGCACTAGCTATGGACATTGGAGGCAAGAACACAGAGGAGTAGGACCAGATTAGAATCTGAGCTGCCCCCACAGCAGGTCCAGAGATCAGCACAATGTTGGTGGGCATCCTAGAGAAGTGAGAGGGACTGTAACTCCCAGTGAGGGAAAGGACTCTGACCACAGTGACTCAAGAAAAGCATTTCTTTTTCTTATGTTTTGACTTGTTCTGTAGATTCTTTTGCATTTTTTTCCCTTTTTTTTCCCTCCCTCTGTTGTAGTTGTCAATTTTATCGGCCCTGTGAAATCTAATTAAGCTTTTGAGCTTTTATTTTTCCTTTTCTTTTTTTTCTCAGTCACATTTTTACTGTTGTTTTATAACAACAGTAACCCTACGTTGGGCTTTATAACAACAGTAACCCTACAACAGTAACCTCTGTGTTGGGCTTTTGCAGTTCTGGGGAGTTGCCCTTTTTTTATTCTTTTCTCTTTTTTTTATAATTTTAATTTTTTAAAACCTATTACCTATTTTTTCTACATCTATTCCTTTGTTTTCCTGGAGAAGGAAATGGCAATCCACACCAGTATTCTTGCCTGGAAAATCCCATGGATGGAGGAGCCTGGTAGGCTACAGTCCATGGGATCACAAAGAGTTGGACAGGACTGAGCGGCTTCCCTCCCTCCCTCCCTCCCTCACTCCTTTGTTTGCCTTTCCTACTGTTCTTTTCCCCTTGCAGTTAATCTTTAATGTATATAAATCTTCTTCATCTACCTGTACTTAACTTTGCATAACGACTCTTTGTCCCTTTCCTTTTCTCAGCATATTTGTTAGTTCTATTTTCACTGCTTTATTCCCCACGTGGGACCTTGCTCTAGTTTTGTCTTCTACTTTGTGCTTTAGTTAGATTTGCTCTAAACTGGTAAATGTAATTTTTGGTTTCCTTTGTTTGCTGGGTCAATCTACTGTACTTTATTTTTGTCGGACTGTTTTCACTTTGCTCATGGGTGTATATGTATATGTGTATATTCCATTATTTTAATTATTATTTGCCTGATTTTGTAACTGCCATTTGTCTGGGGTTTGTCTTTGGTTTCTCATTTTTGGATATTTGTTTTAGTCTCACTTAATGCCATAACAAACCACGTGTGGAATCTTCGTTTCTGACCAGAGATCAAGCCTTGAGCCTTTGGAGTGGGAGCACTGACTCCAAGACCCTAGAGTTCAGGGAACTAACCCTACGGAGTATCAGATAGTGAGAACTCACACAAAAGAAACCACTTGAATACAAGACCCAGCATCACCCAACCACCAGTGGCACCCTGTGCAGGACGCCTCATCTAAACAACAAAGAAAACAAAAATACAAGCCCAATCATCAGCAGCCAGGATCACCCCCTCACTCAGCCCTGCCATCCGAGGAAAAACAAACAAACACTCAGCACAAACCTCACCCCATATGAAGCTCACACAAACCAGTGGACCAACCTTAGGAAGGCAGAAACCAAAAGGAAGAAAGAATTCAAACTTGAAGCCTGGGAAAAGGAGACCTCAAACACAAAAAGTTAAAAAAAAAATAATGAAAAGGAAGAGAAATACTACACAAATTAAGGAATAAACTAGAAACACAGTAGTCCAAAGAAATGAAGAGTAAATAGGCAAACTATCTACAAAAGAATTCAGAGTAATGATATTAAAGATGATCAAAGCCTTGAAAACAAAATGGAGAAAATGCAAGAATCAAATAACAAAGGCCTAGAAGAATTAAAGAATAGACATACAGAGGCAAACAATATAATTACTGAAATTAAAAATACTCTAAAAGGAATCAACAGCAGAATATCTGAAGCAGATGAATGAATCAGTGAGCTGGAAAATAAAATGGTGGAAATAACTTTTGAAGAGCAGAATAAAGTAAAAAGAATGAAAAGAACTGAAGATAGTCTCAGAGACCTCTGGGACAATATAACATGCACCAATATTCAAATTATAGGGCTCTCAGAAGAAGAAGATAAAAAGAAAGGGTATGAGAAAATTTTTGAAGAGATTATAGTTGAAAATTTCCCTAACATGGAAAAGGAAACAGTCAATCAAGTCCAAGAGGCACAAAGAGTCCCATACAGGATAAACACAAAGAGAAACATGCCAAGACATACTAATCAAATTAACAAAGACTAAACACAAAGAAAGAATATTAAAAGCAGCAAGGGAGAAGCTACAAGTAACATACAAGGTAAACCCCATATGTGTAACAGCTGATCTTTCAGCAGAAACTCTGCAAGCCAGAAGGGAATGGCAGGATATATTTAAAGTACTGAAAGGGAAAAATCTACAACCAAGATTACAGTACCTGGCAAATATCTCATTCAAAATTGATGGAGAAATAAAAAGCTTTTCAGACAAGCAAAAGTTAAGAGAATTCAGTAACACCAAACCATCTTTACAACAAATGTTAAAGGGACTTAGACAGTCAAGAAATACAAGAGAAGAAAAAGATATACAAAACCAACCCCAAACAATTAAGAAAATGGCAGTAGGAACATATATACCAATAATTACTTTAAATGTAAATGGATGAAATGCTCCAACCAAAAGACACAGCCTGCCTGAATGGATACAAGAACAAGACCCATATATCTGCTGTCTACAAGAAACCCAGTTCAGGCCTCAAGAAACATATAGACTGAAAGTGAGAGGATGGAAAAATATATACTATGCAAATGGGAAGCAAAAGAAAGCTGGAGTAGCAGTCCTCATATCAGACAAAATAGACCTTAAAATAAAGATTACAAGAGAGAAGGAAGGACACTACATAATGATCAAGGGATCAATCCAAGAGGAAGACTAACAATTGCAAATATATATGCAATTGCAAATACCCATGCAATTGCAAATACCCAACATAGAAGCACCTCAATACATAAGACAAACACTAACAGACGTAAAAGGAGAAACTCTCAGTAACACAATAATAGTAGGAGACTTTAACACCCCACTCACACCAATGGACAAGTCATCAAAACAGAAAATTAGTAAGGAAACACGTCTTAAAAGTTACAGTAGATGAGATGGATCTCATTGATATCTTCAGGACATTCCATCCAAATGCAGAAGAATACACCTTCTCAAGTGCGCATGGAACATTCTCCAGGACAGACTACATCTTGGGTCACAAATCAAATCTCAGTAAATTTAAGAAAATTGAAATCATATCAAGCATACTCTCTAACCACAACGCTATGAGGCTAGATATCAATTACAAGAAAATCCTGCAAGAAACACAAACACATGGAGATTAAACAACACATTTCTAAATAATCAACAGGTTACTGAAGAAATCAAAATGGAAATAAAAAAAATTTCTAGAAACGAATGACAGTAAAAACATGACAATTCAAAACCTATGGGATGCAGCAAAAGCAGTTCTAAGAGGGAAGTTTATAGCAATACAACCTTACCTCAAGAAACAAGAAAAATATTGAATAGACAACCTAACTTTACACCTAAAACAACTAGAAAAAGAACAACAATAACAACAAAAACACCCAAAATTAGTTCAGTTCAGTTCAGTTCAGTCGCTCAGTCATGTCCAACTATTTGCTACCCCATGAACCGCAGCACGCCAGGCCTCCCTGTCTATCACCAACTCCCAGAGTCCACCCAAACCCATGTCCATTGAGTTGGTGATGCCATCCAACCATCTCATCCTCTGTCGTCCCCTTCTCCTCCTGCCCTCAATGTTTCCCAGCATCAGGGTCTTTTCCAATGAGTCAACTCTTCGCATGAGGTGGCCAAAGTATTGGAGTTTCAGCTTCAACATCAGTCCTTCCAATGAACACCCAGGACTGATCTCCTTTAGGATGGACTGGTTGGATCTCCTTGCAGTCCAAGGGACTCTCAAGAGTCTTCTCCAACACCACAGTTCAAAAGCATCAATTCTTCAGCGCTCAGCTTTCTTTATAGTCCAACTCTCACAGAAGGAAAGAAATAAAGATCTGAGTAGAAATAAATGAAAAAGAGATGAAAGAAACAAAATAAAGATTAATGAATCTAAAAGTTTGTTCTTTGAGAAGATAAACAAAATTGACAAACCTTTAGACAAGCTCATCAAGAACAAAAGAGAGAAGAATCATATCAACAAAATTAGAAATGAAAAAGGGGAGGTTACAACAGACAATGAAGAAATACAAAGGTTTATAGCAGACTATTATGAACAACTGCATGGCAATAAAATGGATAACCTGGAAGAAACGGACAGATTCTTAGGTAAGTTCAATCTTCTAAGACTGAACCAGGAATAAATATAAATTATGAACAACCCAATTACAAGCACTGAAATTGAAGCTGTGATAAAAAAATCTCTCAAAAAACAAAAGCCCAGGAGTAGATGGCTTCACAGGACAATTCTATCAAACATTTAGAGAAGAGCTAGTGCCTAGCCTTCTAAAATGCTTTCAAAAAATTGCAGAGGAAGGAACACTTCCAAACTCATTTTATGAGGCCACTATCACCCTGATTCCAAAACCAGACAAAGAAAGGCAATACAAAAAAAAAAGAAAACTGTAGGCCAATATCACTGATGAACATAGATGTGAAAATCCTCACCAAAATTTTAGTAAAAAGAATTGAGCAACACATCATAAGGCTCATACACCATGATCAAATTCAGTTTATTCCAGGAATGCAAGCATTCTTCAATACATGCAAATCAATCAATGTGATACACCATATTAACAGATTGAAAAATAAAAACCATATGATCATCTCAGTAGATGCAGAAAAAGCCTTTGACAAAATTCAGCACACATTTATGATTAAAACTCTTCAAAAAATGTGCATAGAAGGAACCCACCTCAACATAGTAAAGGCCATACATGATAAGCCTACAGCAAACATTATTCCCAATGGTGAAAAACTGAAAGCACGCCCCCTAAGATCAGGAACAAGACAAGGGTGTCCACTTTCACCACTATTATTCAACATAGTTCTGAAAGTAATAGCTACAGCAATCAGAGAAGAAAAAGAAATAAAAGGAATCCAGATCTAAAAAGAAGAAGTAAAGCTCTCACTGTTTGCAGATGACATGATACTGTACATAGAAAACCCTAAAGATAGTAACAGAAAATTACTAGAGCTAATCAGTGAATTTAGCAAAGTTGCAGGATACAAAATAAATAAACAGAAATTACTTGCATTTCTACATACTAACAATGAAAAATCAGGAAGAGAAATTAAGAAATCAATCTATTCACCACTGCAACAAAAAGAAATATCTATGAATAAACTTACCTAAGGATACAAAAGAACTGTACACAGAAAATTATAAGACACTGATGAAAGAAATCACAGATGACAGAAACAGATGGAGAGGAATTCCATGTTCCTGGGTAGGAAGAATCAATATCGTGAAAATGACTATACTACCAAAGGCAATCTACAGATTCAATGCGATCCCTATCAAATTACCAATGGCATTTTTCACAGAACTAGAACAAAAAATTTCACAATTCATATGGAAACACAAAAGACCCCGAATAGCCAAAGCAGTCTTGAGAAGGAAGAATGGAGCTGGAGGAATCAACCTTCCTGACTTCAGTTTATTCTACAAAGCTACAGTCATCAAGAAAGTATGGTACTGGCACAGAAAAAGAAATATAGACCAATGGAACAAGATAGAAAGCCCAGAAATAAACCCATGCACCTATGGGTACCTTATTTTTGACAAAGGAGGCAGGAATATACAAGGGGGCAAAGACAGCCTCTTCAATAACTGGTGCTGGGAAAACTGTACAGCTACATGTAAAAGAATGAAATTAGAACACCATACACAAAGATAAACTCAAAATGGATTAAAGACCTAAATGTAAGACCAGAAACTATAAAACTCTTAGAGGAAAACATAGGCAGAACACTTGATGACATAAATCAAAGCAAGGTCCTCTATGACTTACCTCCTAGAATAATGGAAATAAAAACAAAAGTAAACAAGTGGGACCTGATTAAACGTAAAAGCTTTTGCATAGCAAAGGAAACTATAAGCAAGGTGAAAAGACAACCCTCAGAATGGGAGAAAATATTAACAGATGACAAAGGATTAATTTAAAAAATATATAAGCAGCTCATACAACTCAATTCCAGAAAAACAAACAACCCAATCAAAAAGTGAGAAAAAAACCTTAACAGATATTTCTCCAAAGAAGACATACAGATGGCTAACAAACACATGAAATGATGCTCAGCATCACTAATTATTAGAGAAATGCTAATCAGAATCACAGTGAGATATCACCTCACACTGGTCAGAATGGCCATCATCAAAAAATCTACAATAAATGCTGGAGAAGGGTGTGGAGAAAAGGAAATGCTCTTGCACTGTTGGTGGGAATGTAAACTGATACAGCCACTATGGAAGACAGTATGGAAATTCCTTAAAATACTAGGAATAAAACCACCATATGACCCAGAAATCCCACTCCTCGGCAGATATCCTTAGGAAACCAAAACTGAAAAAAACATGTGTCCCATTGTTCATTGCAGCACTATTTACAATAGCTAGAACACAGAAGCAACCTAGATGTCCATCGACAGATGAATGGAGAAAGAAGGAGTGGTATATATACACAATGGAATATTACTCAGCCACAAAAAGGAACACATTTGAGTCAGTTCTAATGAAGTGGATGAACCTATAACCTACTGTACAGAGTGAAGTGAGTCAGAAGGAGAAAGATAAACACTGTATTCTAACACATATATATACAGAATCTAGAAAAATGGTACTGAAGAATTTATTTACAGGGCAGCAATGGAGAAACAGACATAGAGAATAGACTTATGGACATGGGGAGAGGGGAGGAAAGGGTGAGATGTATGGTGAGAGTAACTTGGAAACTTACATTACCATATGTAAAATAGATAGGCAACGGGAATTTGCTGTCTGGCTCAGGAGACTCAAGCAGGGGCTTGGTATCAACCTAGAGGAGTGGGGTGGGGAGGGAGATGGGAGGGAGTTTCAAAAGGGAGGGGATATATGTATACCTATGGCTGATTCATGTTGAGGTTTGACAGAAAACAACAACACATTCTGTAAAACAATTATCCTTCAATTTAAAAAAAGAGAGAAAGGAGCAGCAATTATCCTGTGGTTTCTGGGGCCTGATAGGAGAATTTGAAGCACGCAGGATCCTAGCTCCTGAAAGATGAGCATGGTTTGTGTTCTCCTCTCCCTCTAGTATTGACTGGGTTTTTGAGTTTCATTCATTTGTTTACAATTTTACTTATCTGATTGATTTTATTTGTTATATGTAGTATTTGTTTTTTTACTAAATATATTGAGTTTCTAATTCACTAAAAGGCAAGCAAAACTTCAAATTAATTTTTTTTACATTTTACTTTTAAATGACCATTAATAGTTTGATTGGGTATGGATAGTGTCAATAACTTTCTGAAATAAAAGAGGGGGGCAGTTATTGCTGATTTAGCCCTCCGGATACACCAGCAAGGAAAGTGTGTTTCACTCTGATAAGCCTCTGGTGATCAAAAATTGCTATTTCAAAGCAGAAAGAAATGCCAGCTAGTGGCTGCAGGTGGGGGATAAGTGTGGAACATGTGAGACATACTTTTGTAATTTATTTAACTCTTTTAAAAATAGTTGTGTGATAACTCTGCAGGAGGTCCTGGTAGGGCAGGCATCTAAGTGAAATAAAGGCAATCAGACACAGCGAAGCGCAGGGAGTACACAAGCACCCAGAGCTGAAAAACTGGACATACTCATTCCTTCATAATTGTGTGTGTTGTGTGTGTGCACTCGGTCGTGTCCGACTCTTTGTGACTCCATGAACTGTAGCTTGCCAGGCTCCTCTGTCCATGGAATTTCCCAGGCAAGGATACTGGAGTGGGTTCCCATTTCCTACTCCAGGAAATCTTCCCAACCCAGGGATCAAACTCACCTCTCTTGCATCTCCTGCATAGGCAGGAAGATTCTTTATCACTGAGCCACCTGGGAAGTGCTCCTTTATAAATAGTGTGTCAAATAATACCTTAAGAGTACATTAAAAATAATATGACTTTAAATATGTACAAAAATACTACAATTTCCCACATTCTTTTTTTTTTTTTAGATTGGGTTTGTGAATCAGAAGTAGAAACATAAAAATACTCTGCTATAATCCCTGTTTTTAGGGGCTTAGTGCCCCACGATGGGTGTGACAAGGTCACAGGACCTTATATGTCCTCTTGGGAGAGACTGAAAAGAGTAGGGGCTGTTAAGGGAAATGAATGGGGAACTATTTTAGAAACATGGTGCTACTTAACATTTACAACACAATCTACCCCTTTTAGAATCTCTCTGGATTCCAAAGTTTGTTGCCGGCTCTAATATTCAGTACTTTCCTGTCCTCCTGGCCTTGTCTGATCCATGGTTCTGAACTACCTCTTTGACCTCAGCTTTTGGTCCAGCTATTTAGCAAGTGTTTCCTTTCTAGAGTGATTCACTAGTTCCAGGCTCCACCTGGTGATCACCTGTGTCTGCATTTCCACCAGGGCTGACCCACTCAGTTGCCTAAGCTTTATTTGCTATCCCAGCCTTGTCTCAGGTTTTCTGAGCCTGATTTTCATCCTCTTGTTATAAACTGCTATGTTAGCAGCACAAGTAGTCAGACAGTCCATTCACTTGTGCAGAAGAGCCCTGAAAATGGTATGGGAAACCAGACTAGAAAGATTATTGGGAATTTAAGGTGAGGGATCAGACTAGAGGTGAGTTCTTAGCAAGGCCTTAAAGGATGAGGTGTGTCCAAGGTGGAATGACACCCTTGTAATGCAGGAGTGAAAGCAGCTGGTGACCCACAGAGAACAGTGCCGGGTGAGGTGGAAGTGGTTGGCAGAATGTGTCAAGCTGCCCTTCATCTGAACCCTCCTTCTCATTTCCGGATACCTGTGTGTATTTCCTGCTTCCAATTTTGGATACCTCCCAGGATAAGAGCTTTTGAACTTCCTTGTTCCCTTGCTTTCAGGGTCTTGAGAATGATTAGCAGCTTTTAATATACAAATGTGTTCTTCAGATAATAGCCTACGTCCATCTTTGATCATAAAATACTTAGTATTGACCCTGTGTTCCTCTGGGTTTCATTTTTATTTAGTCCTAAGTTGAGTCCAAAATGCAGTACTTGGATGCAATCTCAAAAACGATAGAATGGTCTCTGTTCGTTTCCAAGGCAAACCATTCAGTATCACGGTAATCCAAGTCTATGCTCCGAACAGTAACACTGAAGAAGCTGAAGTTGAATGGTTCTATGAAGACCTACAAGACCTTCTAGAACTAACACCCAAAAAAGATGTCCTTTTTATTATAGGGGACTGGAATGCAAAAGTAGGAAGTCAAGAAACACCTGGTGTAACAGGCAAGTTTGGCCTTGGAGTACAGAATGAAGCAGGGCAAAGGCTAATAGAGTTTTGCCATGAGAATGCATTGGTAATAGCAAACACCCTATTCCAACAACACAAGAGAAGACTCTACATGTGGACATCACCAGATGGTCAACACCGAAATCAGATTGATTATATTCTTTGCAGCCAAAGATGGAGAAGCTCTATACAGTCAGCAAAAACAAGACCAGGAGCAGACTGTGGCTCAGATCATGAACTGCTTATTGCCAAATTCAGACTTAAATTGAAGAAAGTAGGGAAAACCACTAGTCCATTCAGGTATGACCTAGATCAAATCCCTTATGAGTATACAGTGAAAGTAACAAATAGATTTAAGGGACTAGACCTGATAGACAGAGTGCGGGATGAACTATGGACAGAGGTTTGTGACATTGTACAGGAGACAGGGATCAAGAAAATCCCCATGGAAAAGGAATGCAAAAAAGCAAAATGACTGTCTAAGGAGGCCTTACAGATAGCTGGGAAGAGAAGAGAAGCGAAAAGCAAAGGAGAAAAGGAAAGATATTCCCATCTGAATGCAGAGTTCCAAAGAATAGCAAGGAGAGATAAGAAAGCCTTCCTCAGCGATCAGTGCAAAGAAATAGAGGAAAACAACAAAATGGGAAAGACTAGAGATCTCTTCAAGAAAATTAGAGATACCAAAGGAACATTTCATGCAAAGATAGGCTCGATAAAGGACAGAAATGGTATGGACCTAACAGAAGCAGAAGATATTAAGAAGAGGTGGCAAGAATACACAGAAGAACTGTACAAAAAAGATCTTCACGACCCAGATAATCACGATGGTGTGATCCCTCACCTAGAGCCAGACATCCTGGAATGTGAAGTCAAGTGGGCCTTAGAAAGCATCACTATGAACAAAGCTAGTGGAGGTGATGGAATTCCAGTTGAGCTATTTCAAATCCTCAAAGGTGATGCTGTGAAAGTGCTGCACTCGATATGCCAGCAAATTTGGAAAACTCAGCAATGGCCACAGGACTGGAAAAGGTCAGTTTTCATTCCAATCACAAAGAAAGGCAATGCCAAAGAATGCTCAAACTACCGCACAATTGCACTCATCTCACATGCTAGTAAAGTAATGCTCAAAATTCTCCAAGCCAGGCTTCAGCAATATGTGAACCGGGAACTTCCAGATGTTCAAGCTGGTTTTAGAAAAGGCAGAGGAACCAGAGATCAAATTGCCAATATCCACTGGATCATCAAAAAAGCAAGAGAGTTCCAGAAAAACATCTATTTCTGCTTTATTGACTATGCCAAAGCCTTTGACTATGTGGATCACAATAAATTGTGGAAAATTCTGAAAGAGATGGGAATACCAGACCACCTGACCTGTCTCTTGAGAAACCTGTATGCAGGTCAGGAAGCAACAGTTAGAACTGGACATGGAACAACAGACGGGTTCCAAATAGGAAAAGGAGTACATCAAGGCTGTACATTGTCACCCTGCTTATTTAACTTATATGCAGAGTACATCATGAGAAACGCTGGGCTGGAAGAAACACAAGCTGGAATCAAGATTGCCAGGAGAAATATCAATAACCTCAGATATGCGGATAACACCACCCTTATGGCAGAAAGTGAAGAAGAACTAAAGAGCCTCTTGATGAAGGTGAAAGAGGAGAGTGAAAAAGTTGGCTTAAAGCTCAGCATTCAGAAAACTAAGATCATGGCATCTGGTCCCATCACTTCATGGGAAATAGATGGGGAAACAGTGGAAACAGTGTCAGACTTTATTTTTTTGGGCTCCAAAATCACTGCTGATGGTGATTGCAGCCATGAAATTAAAAGACGCTTACTCCTTGGAAGGAAGGTTATGGCCCACCTAGATAGCATATTTAAAAGCAGAGACATTACTTTGCCAACAAAAGTCCGTCTAGTCAAGGCTATGGTTTTTCCAGTGGTCATGTATGAATGTGAGAGTTGGACTGTGAAGAAAGCTGAGCGCCGCAGAATTGATGCTTTTGAACTGTGGTGTTGGATAAGACTCTTGAGAGTCCCTTGGACTGCAAGGAGATCCAATCAATCCATCCTAAAAGAGATAAATCCTGGGTGTTCATTGGAAGGTCTGATGTTGAAGCTGAAACTCCAATACTTTGGTCACCTCATGCGAAGAGTTGACTCATTGGAAAAGACCCTAATGCTGGGTAGCATTGGGGGCAGGAGGAGAAGGGGACGACAGAGGATGAGATGGTTGGATGGCATCACCGACTCGATGGACACGGGTTTGGGTAGACTCCGGGAGTTGGTGATGGACAGAGAGGCCTGGCGTGCTGCAATTCATGGGGTCTCAAAGAGTCGGACACGACTGAGCGACTGAACTGAACTGAACTGAAGTTGAATGAGATGAGTGAAAAGGTGGGGAAGAAGACATTTTGGAAGAGAAGTCAAAGGCAATCTAATACTAACATTTAAGGGATCTGGAGTCTTGGTGGATAAAATCAAACACTGAGAAAATAAAACTGACCAAAACTGTAAGATATGAATCATGAATTACTTTAGACTAGAATCCTCCTGCCAATGCAGGAGATGCAAGAGATGTGAGTTTGATTCCTGGGTTGGAAAGATCCCCTGGAGAAGGAAATGGCAACCCATTCCAGTATTCTTGCCTGAAGAATCCCATGGACAGGGGAGACTTGCGGGCTATAGTATATGGGGTCACAAAAGAGTTGGACACGATTTAGTGACTAAACAACAATTTGATTTTATCATGTAACACCCCTCCCTTTTAATATTGTGATTTAGTTATTCACTAAACCCTGTCCTTTGAATATTTTAGAGTACAATATCCATGATTTAGCTGTGGAAGAACAATAATGTGGCACTCTCTAGAAGATTAATTTTCCCAAATGCTCAACACATGGACCTTGAAAGCCAGCTGCACATTTATTTTTCATGTTACATTTGCTGATGAAAGTTATATTTGGAATTAAAAAATATTTGGCAGATTCATAAGGATCTTTTTTAGACTAAAATTCAACAGTGTTTTTTTAGCATTTAATGTCATGCTCGCTCTGTGTCGAGATGTGGGGATGGAAAAATGTCTTTCCGGGGAAAACACTGATACCTGGAAGGCTTCTGTCAACTTCCAGTAACAGCGCTCTGAAAACCGCATGTCAGATGCTGTGCAAACGTGCTTCTAGTTAGCGTACGCAATCAAGTACATTGTATCCTGTTATTTTGAAACACACTGGAAAATAACTTTAATATCCATTTTAGGAATTTTTACATGGATTCTTCTCATAAAAAGAAATGTCTCTGATCACCTTTTATAATTATTGTTTATTACAATAGCAGAGGCTCAGTTCTAGTCATTCCTGATCACATGGTGCTCTCCTTCAATCCCTAGCGCCTTGTATTACCTCACTGATGCTGTTTGTCATTTTTAGCTTTCTTTACCTTTTTGCTTCCTCTCTCCTATCTGACTATGAACTCCTAAAAGACAGGCTCCTCATTCATTTCTCTCATCTCCTGTATAAAATTTTGCTTAACATTGGTACTCAAGGGAAGGAGTTATGTTGTGATACTACGCTTTTTCATTTGTTACTGTAACCTCCTTGAGGTCCCAGAACAATATCTCATTCATAATTCCCAGCACCTGTTCAATTCTTTAGTCTACAGAAGAACCCAATAAACAACTCTCCCATAAATCAATGGGAATTGTATGCAGATGCTACCTTTTGTCTTATGTGCCTGTTTTTCTTAGTGCTTTGAAGGAAAGAGATGCTGTGTTCAGACAGACCACAGGAATCACATGAAATGGTCCCATTGGTTCTCCAAGTCCACCAGAGGTAGCTGTATAATGTTGCCAACAGATCACAAATCTCCAAAGAATGATCTGGGACAGGTGCAAAATTTATACGGAGACAAGAGGGGAAGATTCTAAAGAGTAGTTATACTCTTTTCACATTCATGCGTGGGAGACAAATATGATATAAACAAGCTCATTAACATTCTTAATGTTAATTTTTACATTAACATTAATGTAAATTAATTTTACATTAATGTTAAATTTTACAACTATCAAAATTAATTTGAAATCTCTTCACCATTGGTATCTAGGCAGATGGAAGAGACATACTTAAAGGCAATCTTTTTGTGATATTATGGGAAATATATCAAGTAGATTGAGATTGCCAGCTACCACACATGAATGTGAAAATTATACCAATGAATTGTTACTGATGACATTTTATAAAATATAGTTCAAGTAGTTAATATGGTAAAAAATTACAGAAAAGATTGCAAAAAGAAGGACAAAAGTGAAAACTAACAAAGAAACTTTGATAATAGAGTCTGTTTGATAAAGAAGGCAATGTAATTTTGGTTTCATGGTCTAATTAAACCCATGCAAGGACCTTACTGACTTTTTCCATACATCACATAAACCTGTCCTGATCTGTGGCCAACTGAATTTACAGGTCTGTGTTACAGATAAAATTAGTAACTACGTAAAAAAGTTTCTGGTCATTACTGTTGATGTTAGGAAGATAAGACACATAATCCCATTTTGCATACATCTAGAGGCTAATTCTTTAAAAACAAGGAGGCAGCTTTTCGAAAATGAATAACAGAAGCAAAGCCTTTATATAAAGGCAAACTAAGTTTGGTATAAAAGGAAAGGGAATTTTTAGAAACACAGATGCATGACAAGAAGACAGCATAATATCATTCCAAGATTTCAACAGGAGATTATTTTACTTAATTTGTTTTGAAATCAGCCAAATTTGTTTCAGATTTGGGGGAGATAAAGGGCTGAATGAATTTTTAGAATCTCTTTTATAACTGTCATATGGGCTTGTTGAGATCCTCATCCTATGAAAAAATAGGATTTTAAAGTTCATTCTAAATTTTGACAAAGCTGTGTCTATATTATTTTTTCACGCTTTTACATTTCTTTTCTTTTCTTGGAGGATAACTGCTCTCATATCTATATTCTTGAGTAATTATTTTGATATGAAATGGCAAAGGAGAGTAAGTAATTAAGAAATGAGTGTGGTTTCAAGATACTGGTGCTCAAGTGCTGGCATCCACCATGACATCTGGTTGTAGTGACTGGGTCAGGGGCAGACTTTTGGGTAGAGAGCCACAGTAGGGTAAAGGAAAAGAGAGAGGGGGAAAGTAATTTTGACTCCATTTGCCATATCAATGTTATTGTGTCATGACATCTAAATTCTGATATGGAGGTATTTTGTATAAACTTCTTTCACTTTATTCTCTGCTTTTTCCAGTTCTTACAAAATATATGACAAAAAGCATGAGTCCTGTTTTTGATCTCTGATGCTTAATAATGATGAGCTACTAATTCAGTTCATTCTGCATGTTATTCCTACTTTCATGACTCACTCAGAGGGCCAGGAATCATTGAGAATTCAGCCCTATCTTCCTTTTTCAGCCAGATAGGGATGGGTCTGTGAAATCCATTTTTTGACAATCTTTTCAGGTGATTCTGAGAGTCAGCTAGGATTTTAAATCCTAAAATGTGTCATTCTCTAACCCCTTTCCACCTCATGGAGGAAGTCAAGTAATCTTTTCTTTGCGATTAATTGATCTCAATAATTACATCATTAATGTATTACACCCTCTTATATTTGCATTTCAAGGTAGGTTTCAATGTTTTAAAACAGAGCATCAATTCTCTTTGGAGATTCCACCTCTTCCAGAATTATCTAAGAACCAAGATATTTCTGTGGGGTGGTTTACTCAGTCCAAAAGTTTCCATCCACTTCCCAAGGCCAGCTGGAGAGAATACCAAATGGTGGAATACGTTCACTATTGCATGTGCTTCTGGCATTCACAGTATTAATGGATGCTTGCAGTCATGACCTTGGTGGCGAGATCCTTGCCTATACTCAAGCTCCACAGTTAGGCTTTCTGATTAGAACTCCCTTTATTTTATACTCACATGATGAAAAAACAACACCACTTCTAAGATCGTCTAGATTAATGTTTCTGTGAGTGTGTGTGTATGTGTTTGCCTTCATGCACCAGAAATAATCCTCTCTCAAAAATCTGTGGATCCTCATAATAAGCTATCACCTCAGCCCAGACTACCCTTTCCTTATGGTAAGATGGTGTCCTTTCTGGCTAGCAAGGTAGGTCTCAAATATTACCTTGCATTAAAATCACCTTGAGGATTTATTAAAACACAGATGACTGGGCCCCCACCTCCCAGTTTTTTACTCAATACGTTTATGGATTGAATTGTGTTTCCTCAAAATTCATAAGTTGAAGCCCTAACCCTAGTACCTTAGAACATGATTGTATTTAGAGATTGGGGTCTTTAAAGAGGCAATTAAGTTTAACGAGGGACTTCCCTGGTGGTTCAGCGGCTAAGACTCTGTGCTCCCAATGCCAGGGGCATGGGTTTGACCCCTGGTCAGGGGACTAGAACCAACATGTCACAACTGAGCTTGCATGCTGCAGTTAAGACCCAGTGCTGCCAAATAAATAAATATATTTTTTAAAAAGTTTAAATGAGGTCAAAAGGGTGGGACCCTAATCCAACATGACTAATTTTCCTTATAAAAAGAGGAAGAGACTGCAGGGGTGCTCACACACAGAGGAAAGGCAACAGGAGGACACAGTAGAAAGTCAGCCATCTGCAAACCAGAGAGAGAGAGAGAGAGAGAGACCTCAGGAGACACCAGATCTGTGGGTACCTTGACCTTAGACTTCTAAGCCTCCAGGACTGCAAGTCAACAGATTTCTGTTGTTCAAGCCACTCAGTCTGTGTTGTTTTGTCATCGCGGCCCTTGCTGACTAACATAGTAAGTTTGCTCTGGGCTCAAAAATTTGCCTTTCTAACAAGTTCCCAGATGATGCTGATGCTGCTGGTCTGAGAATCACATTTTGTGAAACACTGAAGTGGCAAATCTTTGACTTGTCTTGAAAATTAAAATTAACTATTAGTGTGAAGATGGTACTTCCTATTTGAATCAAATTGTGTGATGTAAGCTTTTTTTTCTCTCCTCTTTATTTCTAGGGTGCTCAGTGTCTCTCCAAAATCCTAACTCCGAATTGAGAACAAAAGGGAAACATTAATTTAAAAAGAGAGAAGAAAAACTGAGAATGGATCCCTGATTTAGAGTGGTACAGTGGTACAGTAGGGATCAAGGAGAATATCAGATTGGGAGTCTGGAGAATTAGGAGTCTGAAAATTCGGATTGTGTCTTGATTCAGTCCCTAGAGGGACTGCTGCTGCTGCTGCTGCTAAGTCACTTCAGTCATGTCCAACTCTGTGCGACCCCATAGACAGCAGCCCATTAGGCTCCCCCGTCCCTGGGATTCTCCAGGCAAGAACACTGGAGTGGGTTGCCATTTCCTTCTCCAATACATGAAAGTGAAAAGTAAAAGTGAAGTCACTCAGTCGAGTCCGACTCTTCGCGACCCCATAGACTGCAGCCTACTGGGCTCCTCCGTCCATGGGATTTTCCAGGCAAGAGTACTGGAGTGGGGTGCCATTGCCTTCTCCGCCTAGAGGGACTAGGATACACTTAAGTCTTAAGGTTCCTATTTGTATACAGATGGCATTGGTTTAGATGGTCTTTAAGGTTCCACACTGTTCCAGTATTTCATAATTTATCCAACAAATGTTAATAAAATCTTGAGGAATGGTGATGAAAAGTACTCAACAATTTCAACCCTTTCCCCAATCAGTGAATGACCAATCACAGTAGTAAGAATCTTAGAAAATATTGAGATCTCCAAAGGGGCACTTCCTCTTCCCCACTGGGCTTCTAAACTTGTTAAGAAATAAGTGAGAGAAACAGAGGGGTAAGTATCACCCTGATTAATAGGAGAGGCCATATTAGAAGACATGGCTTTAAGCCTTATTCACCAATCATAACAATGCTGAGCTGGGCCAAGCCTCTCGTGTAAGACTGAAGGCACGGGGAAGCACAACACACCTTTGTTCTCCATAATTTCGGTGGCCATCCTTGCACCTTGGAGCTCAGTGTAAAGAGTTATCCTTTCCAGATTTACTAATCAGAAAAGTCTTTCCCTAGAGGCAGAGCAAATGGAACATGTAGAGAGGCCAGTGAAGGTCTTTGGACCTGAAAAAATGCTCAGTAGTTAGGAGATAAGTTTTATCTCCTACAGTTCTCACCATCCCATGAAACTAATGAGGTTTGCCAGGTGAACCACTTATCTAGGGTCACACATCTAGGAAGATGCATAGCTGGGCCTGCAGCCCAGTTCTGATTGCCTCTGATTATTAGTATCCCTAACTTCTCTGCCAAAGCTTTAGTTGTAGACATGAAACCTGGTGATGTGTATGCAAATATCATACTGACACATACAGAAGCTAAGCCCAGTCTAAGAGCCTGGACATTTCAACTATGATAATCAATTATCACAGCAGCCATTTTCCTTGGGTATATGTTCACTTAATTTTAAGGGAAGAAAAACACTCCCTGAATTTCCTCTCCATTCAGTCCTGCAAGGCCTGCAGATGATTCAGGTTTAACTGGTAAATTCCTGCTATCCAATGCTCTTTGGGTTTTCAGAAACACAAGACTATGTTATTTATTAAAATTGGGCTAAACAAGCATAGAAGCACATTATTTCTCAACATTCACATTTATTCTTCTTTCTAGTTAAATTATAGTCCTTAGAGTTTGAGAAGGAACTACTTCCCTTTAAATCTTTCCAGAACTTTTGAGTTTGGAAGTTAGATGAAAAAAGAAGCCTAAGAAAGTGAAATTCTTTTTCGATTCATATTCACATGCACACATGAAACAATGCTAGTAACAACAGATGCCTCTCCTTACAGGAACAGATTTATCCTAAATCTGGATACAATGAACTCATTTTATTTCCTTAGAAAAGCAGATCTTTGGCCAGATTTGGTAGAATATGTCTCTCTTGGTGAGTTAACAAAATTATTTCAGCCTATATTTTAATTATGCAAAATGATGGAAAATGAATTCTTCATCACTTTTAAGGTATTATTTATATAATATTCTCTAGTTCCAGCACAAAGTTGACATAAGAACTCCCATTCATTTGAGTATTCCTTAATTGATCTTGGCTTGGTTCTTTTTTTAAAAAAAAGTAATGTTTTAATATTTATATCATCAAGCATTCGGAGAATTCTAGGTTTCAAGACATTCACAGATTATTACAGTATGCATTACTGTTAGGTTAATTAGCTTATTGATAATACAGTAGACAATGATAGAAGATTTTTACTCTATCTCTGACAATATACCTGTCATTTATGTTGCTAGACATTTTTTACAGGTATGAAAGGTTGTAGGAATTGGATAAATGAGGAAAAATATGTTATTAGATAGCAAAAACTTGATCTTTAATATATTCACACATCTAATTTGTTCCCATTAAGTGAACTTCAGGTATAATTTTTCAGAGAAATTTTGCAAATAATTGGCATTATCCATTTTATTCTATGAAAAAGTGAAAGTGTTAGTCTGTCAGTAGTGTCAGACTCTGCGCCCTATGGACTTTAATCTGCCTGTCTCCTCTGTCCGTGGGTTTCTCCAGGCAAGAATACTGGAGTGAGTAGCTATTCCATTCTCCAAGGGATCTTCCCAAACCAGCGACTGAACCTCGGTCTCCTATATTGCAGGCAGATTCTTTACTGTCTGAGCCACCCGGGAAGCCCCATTCAATTCTATACACTATGCTAATTTGCTTCCGCTTTAAATCATACAATTTAAAAGGGCAATAGTTTATATAAGGGTTTTAGCAAGTACTAGGTTATTGGATTATCAGTTGTACTATTTTTTATTTCTCCCCCTAGGTGTTCCTTTCCATCCTCTTCCCTTTCTCCTTCTTCTCTTGTTCCTTCCTTCCTTCCATCTCTCCTTTTTCCTTTTCCAACACTTTAATTTTTAAAAAAGTTTCTCTATCATTTTCTCACTGATGTACCAGTTTTTAAATACCATTGTTAGCCTTAACAATTATACCTTAACTGAATAAAGTCAGTTTTCTATTTAAACCTGCTTGCTTGGTGTTTGAATGTACTTTTCTTGTTATTAGAACTCAACTGTCACAGAAATGGATTCATTCTGATGAAATTAGCACATTTACCCTTGCTGATTTTCTGCCTGGAATGCCCTCCTCGGAACTCCCCATGGGGTCCTCCTTATCTTCAAGTTCCTGCTCAAATATCACCCAGTATGACCATCCCCAACTGCTATTTCAAGTAGCTCCTCTACTTTCTGGTCACTTGCTATTCTCATGCAAAACCCAGATTTGCCCTCAGATTCCATCTTTGTCCATTTCCCACCGGACTGTTGGACACTAGGACTGGCTATGAAAGAAGTGAACGTGAAATTGCTCATTTGTGTCCGACTCTTGCGACCCCATGGACTGTAGCCCACCATGCTCCTCCGTCCGTGGGAGTTTCCAGGCAAGAGTACTGGAGTGGGTTGCCATTTCCTTCGCCAGAGGATCTTCCCGACCCAGGGATTGAACCGGGGTCTCCCGTATTGTAGGCAGACGCTTTACCATCTGAGCCACCAGGGAAGTCCTGGGACTGGCTATGGCAGGGCTATGTTTTCCAGGCTGGCCTGTCAGCTGGCTTCCTGTTGCATTTGGCCAATGAGTGGCACTGATGCAGAGACGGAATCCCTCCGCCCTCCTCTGTCTGGAGTGTGTCTGCATGTCTCCAAGCAGTGCCTCTTTTTCTCTCTGTGGCTCCAGCTCACTCCACGTGTACTGTAGTTTCAGCTTCACCCAGATGACCCCAGTCCTTAGAATCTGGTTAACGCGACCTCCTTCCTTCATTCTTCCCATCCAGGAGTGGTAATGACACACTGCTCTCTTGCTAATCTCTGGAAAGTATGTCCTATTTGATGCTTCAGCTCTGTCAGTAATTTATTACCTTTGTTTTAAATAGAGTATTTCCTTGATTGTATGCTAATTTATTCTTAGTGCATTATTTCTTGAAAGTCCTTAGTTTTGTTACTCTCTGTGCTGTCTGTACTTCACTGCGCTATTATCGGTTTACGTTAATAGAATGTAAAAGCCAAGAGAACAGACACTTTGTCTTGTTTATCACTGTACTCTCAGTAGCCAGCACAGTACCAGGCATATTGTTGTTGCTGGATGAACATTTACTGAATTAAATAAGTGTGGATGAATTTCTGCAGATCTCAAATACAGTACGAGTAATGGCATACATAGTATTCTCATACTCTGAGTTTTTCAAACACCAGACCTAATGAAAAGACCATTATTTTGTTCCCAATCCACTGGAAACACGGGTATTTAAATTTGTTTGAGAGGAGGGTGAGAAAAAGAAGTTTGATTCTATGAGATTCAGAATTCTGTGCTGGATCAAGACTTTAATAAATCCAAATGGATTATTCCTAAAACACTATGGTGTCCCCATTCTTGACAAAATGGTCTTTCATATATGGAAGCATATGTCCTTTTGAATCACAGTGCTAATAAGGCCCAATTGTTTGCTTGATTTGACAATACTGTGATTCCCTTCAGTTTGGCTGGTATTAACAAAGACATAAGGAATTTCTTACTTTGCAGAAAAAAATTACATATTACTTTTTGTTCTAAGCAATATCCTAATGAATATTAGACAGATTTTATTCTGTTGATGATCTCAATTTTAATGATTCTACCATTAAAGATATTTTCAGTTTGGTAAAGACAATGCTAATTTTGGACACTTGCATAAATTTGAGTGGAATAATCAAGACCTAAACATACTAAAACTAGAATTTACTGTTTGATTAGTAGTTGTAGAAAAGTAAGTCCTGCCATACTATATTTATTTATTTGTTTATTTATGAATCTATCTATTCACCCATCTAGTCATCCATTAGTAAACATTTCTGCCCTATTCTCCAATTCAGAAAATGGTTCTAAATGTACTTACAGCAATACATATCCTATACCGGATAAAGAGAACGAATGAATGATTGTGACAAGAAGAACAGAAGTAAATAGTGAATAGTAAGGGAAATGGAATGCAAATGTAATATACAAAAACCATGCCATAAATTCTTAATAGTTCCTAGAGGTAGGTTAGTTTTAAGTTTTTAGGTTCTGAGTTTTCTAACAACCAAAACAAGGAAACAATGTGATGATTCACAAGTTCACAGTGTCTATAGACCTAACATATGAAAAATTATTTAAGCAACTTCAAGGTTTGCATGGTATTGAAATCTGAAAGGGTTTTCCAGTGGGTTATTATAAGTGGGACACTGTGCATTCTTATAAAGAAGAAGAACAAATATTGGTTTGTAAAGAAATCACATGGAATATGTGAGATATGATTTCACATATGGTGGGACATCAGAAACTGGTAGATATGGAGCTTGTCATTGTGCCAGCACAGAGGGGCTGAGGACACATCCCAGAGAGAGAGAAAGTGTTGCTATGTACTGTCTAGTGAAGTTCTCTAATTTGATAGGTAAGGCATCTGGTTTCAGAACAGATTAACAGCTTTCTAAAAGACTTGCAAGGTGTATGAAATTCAGAAGTTTGTATTCTAATCAATGTCTCTGACTCCATACTCTGTTTTCCCAGCTAAGTGAAAAATACAAACTGATTTTATTTCCACAGTTCCATAAATCAGTGATTGTTGGAGAAAGGCAGGACATAGGCGTAGTCAGGCTGTGAGTCATAAAATTGATAGGAAATGAGGAGTTTGGATGCACAGGAGTTAAAAAGCAGGAGTTTGAAAGTTAGTGTGGTAAAGGAGGAAAGAAAATGGATGTTGAATCAGACAAACCTGGTATAAATTCTATCTCTGCCATCTACTGGATGTGTGAACTAGACAAGTTATTTATCATTTTAGAGATCTCATTTTTTTATCTATGAGATAGGAATAATGATACTCACACTGAAGGATTATTTTAAGAATGCAATAATGAATGTATCACAACTTCAGTTCAGTTCAGTCACTCAGTCGTGTCCGACTCTTTACGACCCCATGAACCACAGCACTCCAGGCCTCTCTGTCCATCATCAACTCCTGGAGTTTACCCAAACTCATGTCCATTGAGTTGGTGATGCCATCCAACCATCTCCTACTCTGTCGTCCCCTTCTCCTCCCACCCTCAATCTTTCCTAGCATTAGGGTCTTTTCAAATGAGTCAGTTCTTCACATCAGGTGGCCAAAGGATTGGAGTTTCAGCTTCAATATCAGTCCTTCCAAAGAACACTCAGGACTGATCTCCTTTAGGATGGACTGGTTGGATCTCCTTGCAGTCCAAGGGACTCTCAAGAGTCTTCTCCAACACCACAGTTCAAAAGCATCAATTCTTCAGCGCTCAACTTTCTTTATAGTCCAACTCTCACATCCATACATGACTACTGGAAAAACCGTAGCTTTGACTAGATGGACCTTTGTTGGCAAAGTAGTGTCTCAGCTTTTTAATATGCTGTTTAGATTGGTCATAACTTTTCTTCCAAGGAGGAAGCGTCTTTTTATTTCATGGCTGCAGTTACCATCTGCAGTGATTTTGGAGCCCCCCAAAATAAAGTCTGTCACTGTTTCCATTGTTTCCCCATCTATTTTCCATGAAGTGATGAGACCAGATGCTATGATCTTAGTTTTCTAAATGTTGAGTTTTAAACCAACTTTTTCACTCTCCTCTTTCACTTTTATCAAGAGGCTCTTTGGTTCTTCTTCGCTTTCTGCCATAAAGGTGGTGTCATCTGCATATCAGGTTATTGGTATTTCTCCTGGCAATCTTGGCAGACAGTAAATTCCCTGAAATGCTAGTCTTTACCGTAATTATGATTATTATCAGGCCAAAGAAATAATTAAGGAAGTAAAAAGTTCAGTGAATATATAGAATTTGAACAGCAGGACAGGCAAGAAGTAAAAGACCAGTTTGGAAACCAAAAGTCAAAAATGGTAAAGGACAAATCCAAATTTAAGAACAAAAAGCCACGGGGACAGAAAGCAGCAGAGACAGGTAGTCAGGGCAACACATTTTAATAACCAGGATGGGACAAGCTGGATTTGATGCACCATTAGGTTTAATTCAGGAATTTCCATTTGCTTCCACCTGGCACAGGAGACCGTCCCAGCATTTAACCCATGGGGGCAGGAGTGATATTCATTAAAGTGAAAATGAGACCAGATCCTTACCTAATGGTACAAAGTGTGCTATTGAAAATCTCATCAAAGGAAACACCTACTTCCCAAATGCTAATTTCAGTGCTTATGCATCTGAAGGGAAGTTGGTGGCACACAGTTCGACCCTTGGGGTACCATGTGCTGTGCTAAAGTGCAACTGTTCATGAAATCTCAGGTGAAGAAAACAATGACCAAGAAGGAAGCACAAATCAAGCACTGTGCTCTGTCACTCATCATTTAAATATTAGATTGATTCTGTAGTTGCCATGAACAGTATCAAGAATTTTAATTACCTTTTAAATATAAAAAAAATCCTCATATTATTCCCCAAATTTGTTAAGGTTTATTTAGCATTGCTATTTCTATTCTTGAGATGAAGAAAAATAGAGATTCATATAGAAACAAAAACCTTTATGACTAAGTGCTATAATATCAAGTGCCAAAATTTCTAGTATGTCAACCAGAACTTCTACAATTATTCCCTCACCTCCCTTCAGATTTTTTACTTCCTTTCTCACAAATGAGACATTCTAATCTAACACACTACCCTAGAATTATGCCTTGCATTCTCCACTATTTCCATATTTGCTCACATTTTCCCCACAACCCGTGGGGATATAGTTAGTTGTTCCCTCCACTTTTGCATATTGAAACCCTAGTTATCTGAATTTCTTTTCCTCTGTGGACTTTTCCCAAGTATCTCCAAATTAATTAATTGTACTTTTCTTACACTTCACTTTTGGTTACTGAGTAAAGGTTTGGCAAGCATCCATTCCTCACTCCCTGCTTTCACTGTGCTAAGCATTTGTGCAAAGTTCTAACAGTGAGAAAAAGGAAAAAGGAAGAAAGGAAAAAGGAAGAACCATTTCTTCCTTCCTCTAACTTATAGTTAAGTGGCAGAGACAAATATTAAACAAATTAATATTCGACAATATAATTGCATATTATGGCGTTATGAAGGAAAACCAAATCATACCAGGAGAAAGGCTAACAAAGGAAATCTATCTAGATTTAGGGAGGTGGGAGTGGGAGAGCCTTTCTGAAGTAACACTGAAGCTGAAAACTGAAGGATGAGTATCTTTTTATTGCAGTGATTTACATACTTGGGTTTTCCCCTGCTAGATCTAAGTTCCTATATGCATATTCATTTTTATCTCCTCTATAAGATCCTACACAGGACCTTGCCTGTTGGCTGCCTCAACAAATGTTGCATGCATTGAATGCCCATGTAGTAGAAATCCAACTTGATAAATTCATCTTGGTTCTGAATAAATGTTTTAAGATTTCTCTTGAATGAGATACTTTGGACTGAGTCCTTGGTGGTTCAGGAGGTACTGGAATGGGGGAATGGGAAAAGGAAAGTTTGCAGCTAGCCAGGTCTTCGCCACAAGATGAAGCTCAGGAGATATGCACACTACTTCTTCTCATATTAATTTTCAGTCCCTTCTTGGGAGGACATTCCATGGGTAATCTTCACCTTTGCACAAGATTAGGGGATTTGGTTATCAAATTAGGGAAGATCAATTTGAAATTCAAAACATGGAGACTGTTGTTAACTAGAACACATTTAATATTTCTATTTTTTTAGTGGGAATCTCTTTAATTTATGTGGGGTTTTAGTAGTATTGCCACTGCGATAAGTATATAGATCACATGCTATCTAGCCATCTTCACCAAAATTGATTTTCCAGTTGGATATCTCTACATGTCCAGCTTCCTCTGGCAAGAGAATAAGATTGATTTCAAATTAGAGTTGGTAAGTCCTAGGGCATTGCTTTTGGAGATGACTGAACAGAGAGATGCAAAGTAGTTTGGCTACAACACTAACTTTTCATTGATTTCTAGGGTGGATTCAACTGGTCTGGCTCATTTGTCTTTACTTCAACTTAAATTTGACTTTTAGGATAACACATCCAGTGCTCCTCTTCTGCAACTGATGAAAAACCCAAACAAGCAATCTGGGGAAAGAATGAATCTAGACAGTTACAGCAGGAGGCCATTTGTCACATAGGACATGCCAAATAGTGAGTTCACCTGGAGAGGAGCCCAGGCCTCTCTTGCCCAAAGCAAATCACACCTTCATGGTCCTCCTAGGCAGGGCAGGCATCAGGGTATGCTTGGAAGATTAGTAATTATTATTTTTAAGTAATTTAATATGAGAATATGATAGTGTTAGAACTGAAGTAAGAGAACTTTATGAAAGAAGAATGTTACTAAAATAGAGATGGTTTCAGAGTGGCAGCATTTCTGCTGTATCTAGGACCGGAAATAAATATTTATCCATACTAAGAAACATACTTAATGATTTGTATGGACTGAACAGAAAATTAGCATTATGTTCTCTTATTCTTTATGTTCAAAAACATAACTGGGTAATCTATTGTTGCAACACATTGTGATCTTTCTTAAGACATTTTCCAATTAATAGTATTGCTCGCTTAGGTGTGAATGCTACAATTTAAATAGCAGTCTGTGTTCAGAGATGTATATCATGCTGTGTCACTTTATCAGAAGAGCAATCTGCCATTTTTGACAGTCAGTGACAAGTGGCTGAATCAGTGATACCTTAAAAAAGAACTCATTATCAGCCTCGTGAACAAAACATGCCTTATAAAATAGTGCAGGATTTTAATTTTCAATGTCAATGATTTTTGTCTGCATAGACGTGATGGATTAGGGATCAGCTAAAGCAATTTCAAATATTTCATATCAGGAGATTAGCAAATTTAGACAGTCAAGGATACCCTCCATTCTTCTTGGGATTATAAGACGTTCTTCATGGGATAAAAACACAGGTGCTCTTTTCTTAAGAGTAGTGCTACTTTGAAGAGATACTAAGAAAAAAATTAAGACATGTTCTATGACTGAGAAGTCATCTTTTGAGGAACAAGGGAGCATTAGTAGCTATGAAGACATCTTTTATAGATATCATCAACAGACTTCATTTGTGAATTAAGGATGAATGAAACATGGACTATGCTGTACGGTCTTCATTAATTCTGAAAGGTTCTTCATGGTTCTGTGTCACTGCACTCAATCTCATATCCTGTGAGAAGTCAGCAAATGGAAAAAACAAAACAAAACCAGAATGGGAAGAGGTTAGAAGAACAGCATCCTGCTAGTTGACCTAAGGACATTTTTAGACAAACAATCCTAATCACTGACGGCCTGTGGCAGATTATTTACACATCTCTAGTGTTGGTTATTATATGAATGCCTCAAGTTATTTCAGCTATGGAAAGGTGACACTGTGATGGTGTCACGTTGAAACCTCATTTGAGAGAATCCCACATTCCACAGTGACTAATGACTGGAAATTCAGATTTGATGAGGAAAGAGAGAGAAGTGAGCACAATGAAATAGCACTGACACCAGAATACTTGTCATTTTTCAGAAGAACATTTTGAAGCTGAGCACTTACATTTAACCCCCTACAGGCATATCTAGGTCTCTGTTATGGGATTTCCATCTGGCCATATACTGTGTATAAGCCTCCAACATCTCCTCAGAAAGTATTTTCACTTATAGTGAGTGGAAAAGATTTTAGAAATACTGTGAGAATTTTTATGTTAAGTGTCTGGCTTCTTATAGAAGATGCAAAAAGGAAAAAATAAATGAGGCAAATCTATTCTTTCGGTCATCCCCCACCAAAATGTCTTCTCCTAATATTGGTATATGTCCGTGTTGGCTGCTAAGCAGTGGGAGGCAGTGACTATTTATTAGGCTTTGGCATTATAGTGGCTTGTGTTTAAAACTCAACTTTTCCACTTCTGTGGAATCCATTAAAAGTTTAATATGGATAGTTATAAATATTATTACGGCTCAGGTGAGGAATCTAGGCAGCATTTGTTACCTTTCTGCTTCTACACTTTTCAAATCTGCTTGGTTACCAAATCCTGACCAACTGATCTCATAAGTATTTCCCAATGATCATATTTTAACCAGCAATATTGCCACAGCCTCTGCTACTGCCACGGGCCTTTATCACCATTTGCTTAGGTTCCTGAGATATCGTCTTTTTTGGACTCCTGCCTCCTGCCCTCAGTTCAGTTCAGTTGCTCAGTCGACCGACTCTTTGTGACCCCATGAACCACAGCATGCCAGGCCTCTCTGTCCACCACCAACTCCCTGAGTCCACCCAAACCCATGTCCATTGAGTGGGTGATGCCGTCCAACCATCTCATCCTCTGTCATCCCCTTCTCCTCCTGCCCTCAATCTTTCCCAGCATCAGGGTCTTTTCCAATGAGTCAGATCTTCGCATCAGGTGGCCAAAGTATTGGAATTTCAGCTTCAACATCAGTCCTTCCAAAGAACACTCAGGACTGATCTCCTTTAGGATGGACTGGTTGGATCTCCTTGAAGTCCAAGGGACTCTCGAGTCTTCTCCAACACCACAGTTCAAAAGCATCAATTCTTCTGTGCTCAGCTTTCTTTATAGTCCAACCCACACATCCATACATGACCACTGGAAAAACCGGCCTCCTGCCTTATTCCCTTATAATTCTTTCTACAAATTACTGAAAAATATAATTTCATAAAACTCAAATCTATTCACATCATAATATGCATTAGAAGGCTTTAGTGGTTTTAACTTCTAGCATAAAGTTTAAACTCATAAAATTGTATGCAAGACTCTGCCTTTCCTCTCTTACAAGACACTATGGATTCCCCCATGGGCCAGTTAGATTGAAGCTTTCATTATTTTCCACTCTTTGTTGTTTAGTCGCTAAGTCGTGCTCGACTCTTTTTGACCACATGGACTGTAGCCCACCAGGTTCCTCTGTCCGTGGGATTTCCCTTTTCCAGGGGATCTTCCTGACCCAGGGATCAAACCTGTGTCTCCTGCATTGGCAAGCAGGAGTTGCCTGGGAAGCCCTTTCCACACTTAAAGGGCTAGAATTTACCCTCTGCTCACCTCTTCACTCTTAACCTTGCATCCTTCCCTTTACCCACACTAACCCCCTCTCCACCCCCACACACGTATTTGCACACACTAACTCTTACTGGTCCTGACCCTACTACTGAAATGGAGGTTTCTCTGGGAAACATTCCTTTATTCACCATAATGAATTTGGTTTACCTTCCTCAAGTCTCAATAATACAAGCCCAC
Organism: Okapia johnstoni; assembly: GCA_024291935.2. Taxonomy (NCBI): domain Eukaryota; kingdom Metazoa; phylum Chordata; class Mammalia; order Artiodactyla; family Giraffidae; genus Okapia; species Okapia johnstoni. The sequence goes on along the minus strand of CM044316.1, from coordinate 76,275,605 downwards.
ACATATTTCTGAGCACCTAGACTCTATTTTTAAAATAATGTGAGTTTTCAGGGTTGACTTTATCATTGGAGTGTAGCACCCTCGAGGCAGTGATTGCTTCTTATTTACTTTTAGATCCCTTGTAAAAGGAATCACAGTATCGTGGGCAAAACAATAAATAAGCTATAAAGGATTGTTGAAAGGATGAAGGTTGAAGGCTTAAGTGTTACTAATTCTAGAAGTATTTGTAGTGTGAATGAGATCAAGGACTTCCATGAAGGAAGTGAGTCTCAAATTGTGGAATGTCAGGCTTAGGCCGACTGATGAATGAGGCATGTGTATCTGCATGTGGACAAGCGCTGGGCTGTGTCAGTGTGTGTGTTAAGGGATGCGGTAGGAATATGGGGAGCGGGGATGTAGGCAACAGGGGCTTTGTGAAATGCTTTGAATAATGTCAGGTAGTTGACTATTCTATCAGTTAGGTATATGACTAACAAAACTAATATGACTATTAGTCATAGTGACTTAAACACATTAGGACTTATTTTTCTTTTGTTATTAGAAGTTTGGAGGTAGGTAATTGCTGGATCAGTGGCTCAAAAACATCAGAACAGAAGTCTCTACAATTCTCTTAGTCCTTTCCTTAAGGTCCCAAAGTGGGATTGGGGTTTGGGTGAAAATTTCCACAGAGATGTACAAGGTCACCAGCACCTTCTTTCTTTTCCCCCCCTCACCCCTCCCTTTTTCTTCATCTACTCTGGTGAGACTTAAATTAGGGATTTTTCTTGTAAAGGTGCATGTGGACTAAAACTGGAAGATTATCAGATACTAGCTCAGCTCTAGGAATCAGAACTAATCTTTACTTTTTCTTCTCCTATTTGAACAAGTGATTCCATGGCTGAAAACAAGTTTCAAGGCCACACATCAAAAGCCATGGATCAACTAAGTGCCCTTTAGGCAACTGTACAAAAATTGCCATTCTTTCAGTTGAGAGCCAAGCTGTTGTATATTTTGTTAAAGTTTATTCCTTAAATTTAAATTCTTTTTTCATGCCTCATAAATCAGAAGGGTATAAGTCTTATTTTAACATCTGACGTTTCAGAGCATTTTTGTTATAGATGATTCTGTTGACTTTTAATGTCTACAGTTAGTGTTAGTGGCTCCATCGTGTCCAACTCTTTGAGACCCCATGGACTGTAGCCCCCAGACTCCTCTGTCCATGGGATTCTCCAGGCAAGAATACTGGAGTTGGTAACCACTTCCTTCTCCAGAGGATGTTCCTGACCCAGGGAATGAACCTGGGTGTCTTGCCTCTCAGGCAGATTCTTTACCATTTGAGCCACTAGGGAAGCCCTTTAATGTCTACAGCTTTTATATATGTTTTTTTCTGTGCAAAATAACTCCAATCAGCTAACTGGAATTTGTTCATCATAAACCATCCTGAAATGATACTCTTATAGATATATCTTAAGGCAATTTCAAGTCTATAATATGCTCAATAAATGCTTTTAATATAGGTGAGGCAGTCTGTGACTCTGTGATTGGTCATGGTCATGTTGCCAAGTGTGGGACCTCTACTTTTCACTTTAGAGACATAAATTTAAGAGATGTTTGTACAGAAAAGATTTTTGTTTCATTGCTGTATGTTCACCTCTGAGGAAGCCTCAACTGTAAATTCAGTACTGTCCTTACACTGTAAAGCCAGGAGAGAATTCTTTATATTTCTGTTTTATTATTCTGTTATTTTATTTCTTATCTTCTCTCCCTATTTCCTTCTTTTTTCTTTCCTTTTCTCTTTTCTGCAGCAGCTTTTTCTAATTTCATTAAAGACACTCCAGGAAAAATTATGTTTCTTTTTTTAAATAGCAAAGGGCTAGGTGTCAGACTATGGCTAGTGTTATTCAAAATTTAAAAGCCATTACCTAAAAACATTATTTCAGAAAAAAATGGAGCATTTTCTGAAAGGCTACATTCTGTGCTTCCATCATGAAAGATATGATAATGTGTTACTAAACTGCTAGTAAAAGAATATTCAGATTATATAATTTTTCAGTGTGTATGCAAATATGTGTGGCCTTATTGCTTGCTGTTCCAACAAATTGCAGTCATTCAAAATGAAATGTAATAGGCTTCTTTAGAGGATTTGTGGAAATAATTTTCAAATCTGTACTTGTGAAAGATGAACTTTTTAAATCTAAATATGGGAGAGAGAACTTGGAAATATTTTTACAGACATTTGATTGAACTTCCACAACAGGAGGGAAATAAAATTAACTTATTCAGATTGTGCTTATGTTTAAGATAAGAGGAAAGAAAGTGGTTTCTACTATTAGATCTAGCGTTAAAGTGCAACCACAAGAGCAGGAACAGTTTCAGAATGCTCTGTGAAAGTGGCAAAAACAAAATAAAATCTAAATGTGTGATGAAAAGTGAGCTATCTCTCAAGGGCAGGATTTTCAAGCGGGACTTACTCTAAAATTTCTTCAGATGTTCAATCTGTAGGATGAACATTTAATCTTTTCTGCTCAGCTTTGAAATTATAGCCATTTAAATCTGCCTTGTGCCATTTTAGAAAGACCTATACATTTGAGAAGGTATCTGAGTAATTTCTCAAATTAATGCCGAAAGCAAGAGACAAAGTCTTTGAATTTATCTTACTGGGACAAAATCGGAAGGTTTGGGGTTGCAAGTTCAGAGACACAGGGAAATATATAAGCACCAACCAATTCATGTATTCTGCTTATGGACTGTATGAGGAATAATTTAGCATGTGCTATTATTCTAGAGAACAATCAAGTAACTGCTATGTATGTATTTTTAAATGACTTAATTCAGATTTTATATATTGACTATGAAAGATTCTCTCCCTGAATTGTTTAGATGTGTGAATTTTCAGAACTCTTTCTAGCAATCTTGTGATATGCTTGGATTTTCTGCAAAGTATGAAGGAGGACAGAGCAAGAATGTCCAAGGAGGAGGAGAGGTGAGAATTAAAGTAGCACATTGCCTATCAAGTCAATTAAATTGACACCTATGTGGAAACTACTCGCTATTTTCCTTTAAAATAGCCTAGAATTGTCTCTCAACTTAGTGTTCTATAGTTCCACTCTGTCTCGGAAATACAAAACGTGTGTAGAAAGTTTTATATATATATATATATATATATAAATGCCTTCAAATTAACATGGGAAAACTATTGTTTTTAAAATAGATTTTTTTCTCCTTACTAAAGAGAATAAAGTTCATAAATCTATAAGCTATTCAGCTAGATGTCTCTGTGATTCTTTCCTGAACTTAGGTCACCCAACTAAGCATATTGTTTGAGACGTGTTTTGAACATGATACCTCTTAACCTCATTTATTTTCTGGGTTTTACTCACTGTATCTTTGTTGCTGTTATTGTTTAGTTGCTAAGTTGTGCCCAACTCTTTTGTGACACCATGGACTGTAGCCCACCAGGCTCTTCTGTCCATGGATTTCCTAGGCAAGAATACTGGAGTGGGTAGCCATTTCCTTCTCTTGGGCATCTTTCCAGCCCAGGGATCGAACTTGTGTCTCCTGTGTTGACAGGCGGATTCTTTACCACTGAGCCACCAGGGAGGCCCTCACTATATCTCAGTCAGTTCAGTCACTCAGTTATGTCTGATTCTTAGCAACCCCATGGACAACAGCATGCCAGGCTTCTCTGTCCATCACAAACTCCTGGAGTTTACTCAAACTCATGTCCATCAAGTTGCTGATACCATCCAACCGTCTCATCCTCTGGCGTCCCCTTCTCCTCCTGCCTTCAAGGTTTCCCAGCATCAGGGTCTTTTCCAATGAATCATTCCTTCCCATCAAGTGGCCAAAGTATTAGAATTTCAGCTTCAGCATCAGTCCTTCCAATGAATATTCAGGACTGATTTCCTTTAAGATGAACTGGTTTGATCTCCTTGCTGTCCAAGGGACTCTCAACAGTCTTCTCCAACACCACAGTTTAAAAGCATCTATTCTTTGGCGCTCAGCTTTCTTTGGAGAAGGCAATGGCAACCCACTCCAGTACTCTTACTTGGAGAATCCCAGGGATGGAGGAACCTGGTAGGCCGCAGTCCATGGGGTCTGGAAGACTTGGACACGACCAAGTGACTTCACTTTCACTTTTCACTTTCATGCATTGGAGAAGGAAATGGCAACCCTCTCCAGTGTTCTTGCCTGCAGAATCCCAGGGACAGCAGAGCCTAGTGGGCTGCCATCTATGGGGTTGCACAGAGTCAGACATGACTGAAGCAACTTAGCAACAGCAGCAGCAGCAGCTTTCATTATACTCCAACTCTCACATCCATACATGACTACTGGAAAAAGCATAGCTTGGACTAGACAGACCTTTGTTGGCAAAGTAATGTCTCTGCTTTTTAATATGCTGTGTAGGTTAGTCATAGCTTTTCTTCCAAGGAGCAAGTGTCTTTTAATTTCATCACCGCAGTCATCATCTGCACTGATTTTGGAGCCCAAGAAGACAAAGTCTGTCACTGTTTCCATTGTTTCCCCATCTATTTGCCTTGAAGTGCTGGGACTGGATGCAATGATCTTAGTTTTCTGGTTGTTGAGTTTTAAGCCAGCTTTTTCACTCTTCTCTTTCACTTTCATCAAGAGACTCTTTAGTTCTTCACTTTCTGCCATAAGGGTGATGTCATCTACATATCTCAGGTTATTAATATTTCTCCCGGCAATCTTGATTCCAGCTTGTGCTTCTTCCAGCCTGGCATTTTGCACGATGTACTCTGCATATAAGTTAAATAAGCAGAATGACAATATACAGGCTTGATATATCCCTTTCCCAGTTTGGAACCAGTCTGTTGTTCCATGTCCAGTTCTAACTGTTGCTTCCTGACCTGCATACAGATTTCTCAGGAGTCAAGTCAGGTGGTCTGGTATTCCCATCTCTTTCAGAATTTCCCACAGTTTGCTGTGATCCACACAGTCAAAAGCTTTGGTGTAGTCAATAAAGCAGAAGTAGAGGTTTTTCTGGAATTCTCTTGCTTTTTCGATGATCCAGCAGATGTTGGTCATTTGATCTCTGGTTCCTCTCCCTTTTCTAAATCTGGCTTGAACATTTGGAAGTTCATGGTTCACATACTGTTGAAGCCTGGCTTGGAGAATTTTGAGCATTACTTTACTAGCGTGTGAGATGAGTGCAACTGTGTGGTAGTTTGAACATTCTTTGGCATTGCCTTTCTTTGGGATTGGAATGAAAACTGACCTTTTCCAGTCCTGTGGCCACTGCTGAGTTTTCCAAATTTGCTGGCATATTGAGTGCAGCACTTTCACAACATCATCTTTTTGATTTAAAATAGCTCAACTAGAATTCCATCACCTCCAGTAGCTTTGTTAATAGTGATACTTCCTAAAGGCCCACTTGACTTCACACTCCAAGATGTCTGGCTCTAGGTGAGTTATCACGCCATTGTGGTTATCTGGGTCATTAAGATCTTTTTTGTATATTTCTTCTGTGTATTGTTGCCACCATCTTCTTAATATCTTCTGCTTCTGTTAGGTCCATACCACTTCTGTCCTTTACTGTGCCCATCTTTGCATGAAATGTTCTCTTGGTATCTCTAATTTTCTTGAAGAGGTTTCTAGTCTTTCCCATTCTATTATTTTCATCTATTTCTTTGCATTGGTAAATGAGGAAGGCTTTTTTTATTGTTCCTTGCTATTCTTAGGAACTCTGCATTCAGTTGGGTATATCTTTCATTTTCTCCTTTGCCTCTCACTTCTCTTCTTTTCACAGCTATTTGTAAGGCCTCCTCAGACAACCATTTTGCCTTTTTGCATTTCTTTTCCTTGGGGATGCTCTTGATCACTGCCTCCTGTACAATGTCACAAACCTCTGTCCATAGTTCTTCAGGCATTCTGTCTATCAGATCTAATCCTTTGATCCCTACTTTCTTCAATTTAAGTCTGAATTTGGCAATAAGAAGTTCATGATCTGAGCCAGTCAGCTCCTGGTCTTGTTTTTGCTGACTGTATAGAGCTTTTCCACCTTCAACTGCAAAGAATATAATCAATCTGATTTTGGTGTTGACCATCTGGTGATGTCCATGTGTAGAGTCTTCTCGTGTTGTTGGAAGAGGGTGTTTGCTCTGACCAGTGCATTCTCTTGGCAAAACTCTGTTAGCTTTTGCCCTGCTTCATTCTGTACTCCAAGGCCACATTTGCCTGTTACCCCAGGTGTCTCTTGACTTCCTACTTTTGCATTCCAGTCCCCTATATTGAAAAAGACATCTTTCTTGGGTATTAGCTCTAGAAGGTTTTGTAGGTCTTCATAGAACTGTTCAGCTTCAGCTTCTTCAGCATAGTGGTTGAGGCATAGACCCGGTTTACTGTGATACTGAATGGTTTGCCTTGGAAACGAACGGAGATCATTCTGTCATTTTTGAGATTGCATCCAAGTACTGCATTTTGGACTCTTTTGTTGACCATGATGGCTACTCCATTTCTTCTAAGGGATTCTTGCCCACAGTAGTAGATATAATGGTCATCTGAGTTAAATTCACCCATTCCAGTCCATCTTAGTTCACTGATTCCTAAAATGTCGATGTTCACTCTTACCACTCCTGTTTGACCACTTCCAATTTGCCTTGATTCATGGACCTAACATTCCAAGTTCCTTTGCAATATTGTTCTTTACAGCATTGGACCTTACTTCTATCACCAGTCACATCCCCAATGAGGTGTTGTTTTTGCTTTGGCTTCATCTCTTCATTCTTTCTGGAGTTATTTCTCCACTGATCTCCAGTAGCATATTGGGCACCTACCGACCTGGGGAGTTCATCTTTCAGTGTCCTATCTATTTGCCTTTTCATACTGTTCATGGGGTTCTTAAGGCTAGAATACTGAGGTGGTTTGCCATTCCCTCTCCACTGGACCATGTTTTGTCAGAACTCTCCACTATGACCTGTCCATCTTGGGTGGCCCTACACAGCATGGCTCATAATTTCATTGAATTAGACAAAGCTGTGGTCCATGTAATTAGTTTTCTGTGATTGTGGTTTTCATTTTGTCTGCCCTCTGATGAAGAAGGATAAGAGGCTTGTGGAAGCTTACTGATGGGACAGACTGACTGAGGGGGAAACTGGGTCTTGTTTTGATGGGCCAGGCGATGCTCAGTAAATCTTTAATCCAATTTTCTGTTGATGGGGGGAGGGGGTAGAGGGGGCTGTGTTCCCTCTCTGTTGTTTGACCTGTGGCCAAACTATGGTGGAGGTAATGGAGATAATGGCGGCTTCCTTCAAAAGGTATCATGCATGCACTGCCTGCCACACTCAGTGCCCCCGACCCTGCAGCAGGCTACCACTGACCCACGCCACAGCCAGAGACTGCTGGACACTCATGGGCAAGTCTGGGTAAGTCTCTTGTGGGGTCATTGCTCCTTTTTCCTGGGTCCTTGTGTGAACAGGGTTTTGCTTGTGCCCTCCAAGAGTGTGTTTCCCCAGTCCTTGGTATGTTCTGGCAGCTCTATGGTGGGGTTAATGGTGACCTCCTCCAAGAGAGCTTATGCCACAAGCTGTGTGACCCAGGTCTGCTGCACCCACAGCTCCTGCCCCTGTAGCAGGCCACTGCTGACCCGTACCTCCTCAGGAGACACTCAAACACTCAAAAGCAGGTCTGGCTCAGTCTCTATGGGGTCTCCTGATGTGCACAAGATTTTGTTTGAGTCTTCTGAGCATCTCTGGTGGGTATGGGGTTTGATTCTAAAGTTGATTTTGCCCCTCCTACCATCTTGCTGGGGCTTCTCCTTTGCCCTTGGACATGGGTATCTTTTTTTGGTGGGATCCAGCATTTTCCTGTTGATGGTTGTTCAGCAGAAAATTGTAATTTTGGAGTTTTTGCAGGAGAAGATGAGCACAAGTCCTTCTACTCCGCCATCTTGGAATTCCAGGATTTCTCAAGAGTTGTCTTCACTCTTGAAGTAAGATCACTTTACTCATTAACTGAATTCATTCTTTAGGTATTTGTTGAATGTGTAAATATTCAGGAATTTATTTACTCATCTATTCATCGCACTAAATCAAAAGGATACTGAACAACTACTAAAAAAATGTTTAGTTCTGGGTGCTTGTGGTATTCATTAATGACCAGAACCTGACTCTTTCTTTTGAATAGCTTGCAATGTACCAGAAGGTGTAATATGTATTCAAAAATAACTGCAATACAAGAAAGAAAATGATACCTCAGAAGAAGACAGGATTGCTACTTAAGATAATTCAAAAGATGAAATTAGCTACATATTGGTTTAGTATTTCATTTGCATTAACCTCTCCATCTTGTAACCAAGAATCATTTCATGTGGATTATTTAAGGAGGGAAAGATGTACAAACGGAACCTGCTTAAAAGAGATTTGTTTCATCTAGCATTTTCTGAGTAATTCTGGACCTCAGGTACATTTATCTGTTTCTGGGTATTGAAACTCAGATTTCCTCCTGCCTTCTTCTCTCAGAAGCCAGCTTCCTCTACCATATTGGGGAGGAGGCGGAAAAGACAGTCTTTTTAGGTGTCTCAGTCCTCTTTAGGGTTACACATTTTTTTTTCCCCAGCGGCTCCTTATAGTCTCCCTAAGGTTACCACACCAGGCAGAGAAAATCTACAAAATTTGTGTTAGTATACATATGGAGTCATTTTAAAAGGGAAATGATAAGGGAGGATAGGAAATATTTTACAACTTGATAACTAGAACTTACCCTAGGGTCCCAGAGAGAGAGTACTGCAGTAAGTTAGGCCCTTCCCAACACAGTCCGATTGGAATTCAACTTTTCTGAGATTCTGGCTCTCATTCTAGCATCTTCTTCACTTCTCCATGATAATCTCCAACCACATCGCTCCTTAACTGCCATCCTATTTACAGGAATGCTCCTACTTTCTGCCTCCAACTCCTTCCTCCATTTGTTCAGTCCAAGGTCTTCATCTGGAGAAGAGCCATTAGGGCTGTTAGGATGCCAGAGACACACCAACCATTAAGACCTTTGTCTCTGGTTTTCTTATTCCTTGGACAATTGAACCAACGTGAACTGCAGGTAACATTTTTTAAACTATGACATGCTAAGGGCAAATATAGGCACCTCTCTGAGAGACCAACGTTAGTTTTCAGGAACAGCAAAATGTCCAAACTCATACTGAAAAATGAAATGTTTCCTTAATTAACAAGTTCCATTTCCCTTCCCATGCAGTCAGTATATCTGTAAGATTTCACTGAGTCATAAACCAAAACAAAATTTAATGGCTTCACACAGCAACTGTTTATTTAGCTTTTTGTTTCCATGGTCATGATGGTGATTTGGGCTGGGCTTATATGATCATTTTGCTCCTGATTGTAGCTGATTGTGTCTCACTCTGTGTCTGCTGTATGCTGATAACCCAGCTACGGCACCCTTGATGTGGCCTCTTGCACATGCCCAGGGATTAGCTCAGTGTTAGCTGGGATAAGAGGACTACCTGGACTGTGTGTGTCGCATCATCTTGGACATTCGCTCACATCATCCAGCAAACCTGATCATTTCACATCATTGCAAAAACAGGGCCTCATTCACGTGGCAGCTAAAGGGCTCCCAGAGCATCAAGAAGTCAGGTCCCAAAGTGCAAAGCACTGTCAACCTTGTGCTGCGTCACATTTGCTAAAGTAGCATCAAGCAGTGTAAGTCAATGACTCATCCTGATTTAAGGGGCAGAGAACTGCAACCCACCTACTCTAGGGAGGATTGCAAAGTTATGTGGCAAAGCTGTGGATGTGGGGAGGGAAAGAACTGGAGGCTATGTTAAAAATCCGTAAGACCTATTCTTGTGTAGAGTAGGAATTGTTTTTTTCCTGCTTGAAGTCTACCAGAATGAGAAAGAAACTACATTATGCTGTAATGACTGGCTCCTTCTCTAGCCTAAGAAGGAGTTCAAGTTGACAGTCCTTTACTTCTCCTCAAGTCCCCCTCCACATAAAATGGAGAAAGGATGAGCCTGGGGGAAAGGCAGGAGTTATCCAATTTTTACTTCTGCCATTGGCATTGATAGAGCCCAATCTAGAGACAGTAAAAATGGAAGACTGATTTTGTCATGTTTTAAACTGTAGGGGTGGTGTACAGGAAACCTTAAGTTACTAGTTAACTGTGTAAAACAACCACTTGTTTTTGTAGTTGCTGTTTTTCTAATTTTTAACTTGCTTGAAAATATCTCCACAAGCCATAGATCTTTAGCCAAGTAGGTACATCAGTAATGTAGAAAGCTGACACAATTTGAAAGATTTAAAAACTCCTTGGTTTAAGAAGTTATCTCCTAAAACACCTACTAAAAGGCAAATGTTTTTCTAGAAAGTGATGCCTGGAGAAATGAAGTATATAGATAGAGAACAAACTTTGATAGGATGTAATTCAGCAGATAAAATAATCTATGAAGGAGGTAGAAGAAAAATATAATGATATATTCCCCTGGGATGTCCTGAGAAGTCAGGAAGTGGTCTGGAGTGCTGGATTCATATGGATTTCAGAAAGAAGAAGATGCATACAGGGATACTTCATATTCTAATAAAAATCCACATGCATATTTTTCCTAATATGGTATTCAAGTCCCACTTTTAAAAAATAGTTTGTAACAATAGAGTAAAAAATGTTGAATGAAACATTTTTTAAACCATGTTTTTTCTTTTATTTAAAGGATAAGATTTACTATGTTTGTCTCTTACATATTTTTAAAGGAAAAATTCATAGAAAAATTAATGTGATATATTCTTATTGATAAGTAGTCCAGTAAAACTTATCACAAAGAGCCTTGGGAGTATGTCCAGAGTCTGCGTTTTTATGTGTATTTCCCTCTACTTTTGTCATTATATTAAAAACTATAGAACACTTACTAAATGATGATTAGAAAATGTATATGTTAATGAGGTTTGTGGCTAATAATCTTGCAGTTCATAATCTACCAGAGTCCACACAATACATCCCACAGATCTAGAGTCAAGTAGATAATCTGAAAATTGCACAAATGAAGTTGGGAATTTATAAACAAGTAGTGAACTAAGTACATTTAAAGGGATTCTCAGTGACAAAGTCACATGCTTTGTGCATGTTTAGACCACCTGGGATGGGATCAAATGACCATCTTTCTGAAAGAGGCAAGGGTTTATAGAAGAGATGGTATTTCATGAGTTCTTTCTATGAAAGAAAGGGGAGAGTTTGGTCATCTGATAATACTCTTGGCTCTTAACTCTTCTGGTGTTGTTGGTAGTTTGAAAGTAGTCTTTCATAATGATTATTTTTTAGCATATCTTTTTCAGTTTTATTGAGATATAATTGACATGTAATTACATATATATAGTGTAAAACATAATGACCCGATATATGCATATATTCTTAAATGCTTACCACAAAAACTTCAGGCCTTTTGTCTTAATTCTGAGTTCTTGATATCTTTATAATGGTATTAAATTGAAAATGGGTATATAATTACTTAATTGGAAAACACATAAATATAATTGAAAGTAATTTGTGTGCCTTTTCTCTTTCTTCTGCCTACCATTTGTATTAATATATACAGATTTCAGACTCTTTTGCTTTTCATGTGTGACCTTCTAAGTCAGAGAAGGCTCTTTCTACAGAAAAGGACCAGACCCTCTTGCCACTGAGGTGTTTTGTTTTAGGATCTAGTTTCCTTGTACATCTGTAGGCAGCTTTTGCTTTTATCTTCTCAGCTAAATTAGTTCCTGCATGTTAAAAAAGGGGAAGTGGTGAACCGCCCCCACGGAAGACTTTATTTGGTTTTTAAAAGCGGGTTTGTTAGGATCCTGCTGTGGTTATTATAGGAGACAATTTTAGCACTTTGAGCTGTGTGTTTTCCAGAGGAAGTGTTTAAAGAAGAATTTTGCAAAATGTTGAAGGTTAACATTTCAGCCTTGCTACTTGTTAAAGGTCAGGATATGTTTTGTGATTAAGTTTGAGAGAATCCTTGGTTAATATGAGTGATAGAAATTAATAAGGGTGTATTATACAGTTCATCAACACTTTCTTGTTCCTTCAGCTTACTATTCAATATACCTGAAAATTCTTTGCATTTCTTTTTCAATGGAATATGCTGTTGGAAATGACTCAAACAGCTTTCCCAAGAGTTAGTGGGTGGTAATTTTATATACAAACAATAGCACAGTGTGTACAGTGGTGGAACAGGGCACAGACAAATGTCTAGATGTTTTTATATTATGGATTTATGTGGCTTATATTTCCACATATGCAAAAAGAAAGCCTTTCTCAGTGATCAATGCAAAGAAATAGAGGAAAACAATAGAATGGGAAAGACTAGAGATATTTTCAAGCAAATTAGAGATACTAAGGGAACATTTCATGCAAAGATGGGCTCAATAAAGGACAGAAATTGTAGGGACCTAACAGAAGAAGAAGATATTAAGAAGAGGTGGCAAGAATACACAGAAGGATTGCACAAAAAAGTTCTTCACAACCCAGACAATCACAATGGTGCGATCACTCACCTAGAGCCAGACATCCTGGAATGTGAAGTCAAGTGGGCCTTAGATAGCATCACTACAAACAAAGCTAGTGGAGGTGATGGAATTCCAGTTGAGCTATTTCAAATCCTGAAATATGATGCTGGGAAAGTGCTGCACTCAATATGCCAGCAAATATGGAAAACTAAGCAGTGGCCACAGGACTGGAAAAGGTTAGTTTTCATTCCAATCCCAAAGAAAGGCAATGCCAAAGAATGCTCAAACTACTGCACAATTGCACTCATCTCACACGCTAGTAAAGTAATGCTCAAAATTCTCCAAACCAGGCTTCAAAAATATGTGAACTGTGAACTTCCAGATGTTCACGCTGGTTTTAGAAAAGGCAGAGGAACCAGAGATCAAATTGCCATCATCGAAAAAGCCAGAGAGTTCCAGAAAAACATCTATTTCTGCTTCATTAACTATGTCAAAGCCGTTGACTGTGTGGATCACAATAAACTGTGGAAAATCCTGAAAGAGATGGGACTACCAGACCACCTGACCTGCCTCTTGAGAAACCTGTATGCAGGTCAGGAAGCAACAGTTAGAATTGGACATAGAACAGACTGGCTCCAAATAGGAAAAGGAGTACATCAAGGCTGTATATTGTCACCCTGCTTATTTAACTTATATGCAGAATACATCATGAGAAACGCTGGGCTGGATAAAGCACAAGCTGGAATCAAGATTGCCGGGAGAAATATCAATAACCTGAGATATGCAGATGATACCACCCTTATGGCAGAAAGTGAAGAAGAACTAATGAGCCTCTTGATGAAAGTGAAAGAGGAGAGTGAAAAAGTTGGCTTAAAGCCCAACATTCAGAAAACTAAGATCATGGCATCTGGTCCCATCACTTCATGGCAGATAGATGGGGAAACAGTGGAAACAGTGTCAGACTTTGTGTTTTTGGGCTCCAAAATCACTGCAGATGGTGATTGAAACCATGAAATTAAAAGACGCTTACTCCTTGGAAGGAAAGTTATGACTGACCTAGATAGCATATTAAAAAGCTGAGACATTACTTTGTCAACAAAGCTCTGTCTAGTCAAAGCTATGGTCTTTCCAGTGGTCATATATGGATGTGAGAGTTGGACACATCTTTCTTTCTTTAAAAGAAAGCTGAGTGCCAAAGAATTGATGCTTTTGAACTGTGGTGTTGGAGAAGACTGTAGAGAGTCTCTTGGACTACAAGGAGATCCAACCAGTCCATCCTAAAGGAGATCAGTGCTGAGTGTTCATTGGAAGGACTGATGCTGAAGCTGAAACTCCAATACTTTGGCCACCTGATGCTAAGAGCTGACTCATTTGAAAAGACCCTGATGCTGGGAAGGATTGGGGGCAGGAGGAAAAGGGGATGACAGAGGATGAGATGGCTGGATGGCATCATCAGCTCGATGGACATGGGTTTGGGTGGACTCAGGGAGTTGGTGATGGACAGGGAGGCCTGGCGTGCTGCGGTTCATGGGGTCGCAAAGATTCAGACACGAATGAGCAACTGAACTGAACTGAAAATTCCTTGAAACAATAGAGTATTAGTGGTTGTTCAGGACACATGAATGGAACAATCTACTTGTTGGTACTATGATGTAATAACTTGAAATTCCATACATGTTACAAAAAATCTAGATAGGTAAATTGGTGTTTTGACAGTAAAAAAAATACTAGTTAATCTTGGACAAAGTTAGCTTTATCATTTTTAATGGTGTTCTTCAAACCATTGCTTTGAATTTTTAATTGCTTCTAGTTTCTTATGCAGGTATCTTTTGTTGTGATACATGTAGAGAAATCATATGTGAAACTGTATCACTGCTTCAGTCCTGGAATATGGCAGTTATTCAACTACTGAGGAATGTATTATAGCTAAACAACAGATAGTGTGCAGGAAATATTATCCATAAGGAAATATTAAGTATCTATTAGGCCTAGAAATCTGTTTCCAGGAGAGCAAAAGAGGAAATTGGAGAGAACCTGAAAATGTCAAAATGTCAAAATCTTTTCTCAAACGTCATCCAAGGGAACTAAAGTGCTCATTATCACATATAGGGTCCTCATTTCAGATTGGGAAACTGGGAAGGAGGGTATTTGCAAATCAGTTCAGTTCAGTCGCTTAGTCGTGTCCAACTCCTTGCAACCCCATGAATTGTAGCACACCAGGCCTTCCCTGTCCATCACCAACTCCCAGAGTTTACCTAATCTCATGTCCATTGAGTCGGTGATGCCATCCAGCCATCTCATTCTCTGTCGTCCCCTTCTCCTCCTGCCCCCAATCCTTCCCAGCATCAGGGTCTTTTCCAATGAGTCAACTCTTCGCATGAGGTGGCCAAAGTATTGGAGTTTCAGCTTCAACATCAGTCCTTCCAATGAACACCCAGGACTGATCTCCTTTAGCATGGACTGGTTGGATCTCCTAGCAGTCCAAGGGACTGTAAGAGTCTTCTCCCACACCACAGTTCAAAAGCATCGATTCTTTGGCACTCAGCTTTCTTCACTGTCCAACTCTCACATCTATGCATCACTACTGGAAAAACCATAGCCTTGACTAGAGGGACCTTTGTTGGCCTAGTAATGTCTCTGCTTTTTAATATGCTATCTAGGTTGGTCATAACTTTCCTTCCAAGGAGTAAGCGTCTTTTAATTTCAAAATAGTCCTTTATTTCAGCAAGTAGGAAGAAATTCTCCAAACAGTAATTATGTAACACTTCAAAAGCTCTTGCTACCCATTCAGAGTGCTAAGTGACTTACAGATGGTGTCTTAATTAATCCTAACAATGACTGGATGAGGTAGATAAGGATAGTCCTACCTTTGAAGCAGTAAATGTTGAAGGCACTTACAACTACTTCAAAGTTAGTTTATATGTTCTGGTTAGTAGCTGTTGTCAACTTTGAGATTAACAACACTGAAGCTCCATCCTGTGCTTGGCCAACTCATCACTGATTAAGCTTGAGTTCATTCTTTTTACTTCTTAACAGAATCCCATTTCTGTGGTGGTTGGTACAATAGCTTCATTTTTGTCTTTATTACTTTGTTTTTCTGCCACTTTCTTACTCTTTGTCCCCCCCCCCCCCACCCCCACCAACACACCAGGAACTGGATAAATTAAAAAGCAAAATTGTACCTGCTTACAATCCATTAACATTTTTTTTCTCAAGTGTAAAACTTTCTATAGCAATTTAAACGAGGCATTTTTCAAGAAGTGCTTGTTACAATTATTAACATTTCTTCTTAATAGAACAGAGAGTGTGGACACAGTCTCCATCTCTATGGAGCAAACACGTGCCTAGGAGATCAGGAGAAATAGGACTGTGGTCACCTCCGTTTTACTCAGTAGTTGGTAACTGTAGCTTGTAACTTGCAGTTTGCTTGTAGGTTGCAACCCTCCCTTTAAGGCAGGCTTTTTTGCAACTGTTCTTGTTACTTAGTACTGCTTTTACTTCTGCAGCCTCAGTCGCAGCCTCAGGGCCCGTTCTGACAGCTCAGCAGATTCCCACCCTGGCTGGCTCCACCTCGGTTCCTCCTCCTCTATCTCTAATCTCTCCACGCATAACTCAAGATTGGGCATCCTGCTTCCCAGTTGTGACATTTTAATCCACTGCCCCCACTTCCTGTGTTATCCCTTTATTTTCAGTTCTATCAGTGATAAAAATATCATTTATTCATTATCTTAAGTTTTACATTTAGTTCTGTGCTGTTTCCTACAGCAGTCTGCCTTGCATTTTTTGCCTGACTATATTAAAAGCTCCTCAAAGTTAGAATGTTCCTTTCCTTAATGCCAGCCAAGGACAAATGCTGAATGCCAATAGTTACTGCTTTGAATGATAGTAGATACAAAAAATAAATGAGAATGCACCCCCAGCCCCCACTTTAGACCTTATTTCTCAGCCTCTCTGTTTCTCTCAGGAGTTTTCTAGTAGTATTCTATAGGCCTGTGTACTTATAAAAGGATTGATGTAGTTACACTTGATATGTGTCTTATTCTTCTACATCCAGTCTATTAGGGACTTGGGTTTCCTCCTCTTTCACCATTTCTCAAATTCATCCTTTTGTTTCCTTTTCAAGTGCCCCATTATTAGTTAGATTCTTAGCATATCATGCCCGAATTAATGGATTTAGTCTTATGGCTAATATGGAAAAATTAACTCATCTCTTCATAGACCCAACTCACCTAACTTATTAAAACATTCTGTTCATATGTCACCCCCGGTTATAGAAACTATAACGTCCTTTTAACATGTCAATGTCAAGTTCTTCAACCATATATTTAAGTCTCAGACTACCTGACTGTATAATTTTTCTAATTGCTACCTAATATATTCAGTCTATTTTGCCCAGACTGATTTCATCCATTCTCTTTCCACATGCATTATACTCATTCCTATTTCTTTTCTTTAATTAAGTTGCTTCTGAGGATTGAGGATGTCTTGGTTAACTATCCTTTGCTTACACTCCAAGTAGATTTTCCTGTGCCCTTCATGAAACATTATCTAAACATTCAATTTATTTTTAAACACACACACATAACTATCTTTCCCAAATGTTCAAGGCAAAGATATTTATTCTGTAATTTAACTTTTAATGGTTTGTAAATTATTCTGTTTCTTCATTTTATTTAACAATTAGAACGTAATGTCCTTAATGTCTAGATTAAATGTAACTTTCTTATTGTTTAGATATTATTAAATATTTAAGAAGCATCCTGGTTCAAAATTCCCTCATGGTCTTCATTATCAACAAAGGTCTTCTGTATTTTGAGAACAGGGAAAAAAGTAGTCAACTTCCAAAGGCTTGGGTTTATCTTCGCTGAGGGACAAAGAGATTCTGGACGTAATGCTAAATCTTCAAGTTGTAAGTTGTCTTTCACTTTTTCTGCTTCTAAAATAAATAGTGTTTTTAGCAGCTATTTAAGATTGTTCATATCAGACAATATTTTGTAAAATCAGATTCATGCTATTTTATAAAATAGCTTTTAGCAAGTCATATACTTATGCCCTGGGTCAAGAAGCTCCCCTGGAGAGAGGAAATGGCAACCCATTCCATTATTCGTGCCTGGAAAATCCCAATCTACGGGGCCACAAAAGACACGGACATGACTGGGCAACTAAACAACAATATTATGTTCACTGTTAGTTCAAAAACAAGAAGGCTCTTCCCTCATTTTCTTCAAGCAGAGCTCTGGGCAATTAGAATACATCAAAGTGTCTAAAAGGACAGAACCTATTCCTAGCTCCCTCCTGATCACCTGTGCAGTATATTCTCACTACTGGGGGCCATTGGTCTTGTGGCTTTTGCTTCCTGCTCACTAGACTGTTGGTTGATGGGCTGAGGGTGAGACTTTGTTCATTTCCTTTTTGTCACCTCACAAAGCCCTGGTTTGTTTGCTTTATCTAAGACCTCTCTGCTACCTAGCTAAGCCTGGCTTCCTGTCCAGTGCTGTGCACTGCATCTCCATGGTCCCAGCTCAGTTGGAAGAAACTCGACTGAGGGTCTGAAAGTCTGCTGAGTGTTTAATGACTTCCTCAAACTTGACACTTACCTTCAGTGCTGGCAACAGCCAGGTCAGAAGAGAAAGTACTAGGGGTGACTTAAATTTTAGCTCAATAAAAATGCTAAGCTTTCTTCTGGCTGAAACTGCATGGTGTAAGGAAGGGAATGGAAATTTTAGGGCAAAGCACTAGTTTATATTCTGTGTATGTGCTTGGGTTTAATAATATTTCTAGTGCCTTCTGTTGGTGAGGATTTGACATCCTTTCACGGTGTTGCTTAAGTAAATT
Source organism: Okapia johnstoni (assembly GCA_024291935.2). Classification (NCBI taxonomy): domain Eukaryota; kingdom Metazoa; phylum Chordata; class Mammalia; order Artiodactyla; family Giraffidae; genus Okapia; species Okapia johnstoni. The sequence goes on along the minus strand of CM044316.1, from coordinate 76,257,336 downwards.
GCTCATACTTACTCTAAGGAGAAGTAGGATGATTTTGGAGCTGGGGCAAGTCAGAAGTCTGGATTTAAAAAGGATACTGGTGAATCCACAGTCAATATTAGGTTCAGACAGAGGTTTATTAGTGAAAAATGACTAGCCATCCTAGAGAAGACATGTAGGACCTATTTCCTATATAATGAATGTGAATATTTCTTCTCCAACAGAAAGTGGAGTCTGCAAGAGATGTTTCTTTGGAAAGAGTTAAACCTGGGGTGGGGGTGGATCATTCTAGCAGAAGGGACTTTTCAGGTGTCTTCCTTGCAATGACATCTCTGAAAAGTCTCGATGTAAATTCCAGAGACATGGTCATAGATATGATGGGACAGGCTTATACCATCCAATTGTAGGGTGAGTAATCAACTCTCTAAAAACAGTACACATCACCCAAGGGCAAACAAAAACCACTGGTGAGTAAGCCACATCTGTGAATTCTGAGATTTACCATAGACCTCGGAATGAAATCTTAGAGAGTCTCCATTAATCTGTAAACTGGCTTAGCTGCTAAGGTAAACAGTATGGGGGTTCCGCAAAAAATTAAAAATAGAGCTACCAGGGTAATGATGGAGGGGATAAATTAGGAGGTTAGGATTAACACACACAAATAGATAATCAATAAAGACCTACTATATAGCACAGGAAACTCTACTGAATACTCTGTAATGACCTATATAGGAAAAGAGTCTGAAAAAGAAAAGATATATGGATATGTATAACTAAATTGCTTTGCTGTACACCTGACAATACAACATTGTAAATTAACTATACTCTAATATAAAATAAAACAATAGACCTGCCATATGATCTAGCAATCCTACTGCTAAATATAAATCTCAAGAATATAAGATCACTATCTCAAAGAAATGTCTACATTCCCTTGTTAAATGAAATATTATTTACAATAGTCAGGACATGGGAACAATTGTCCACTGACAGATAAAAGGATAAGAGAAAGATGTGGTGTATATATATATATATATATATATATACACACACACACATATATATATATATAATTTGGTATATTATTCAGCCATAAAAAAGAAGGAAATATTGCTGTTTGTGACAGTATGGTTGGACCTTCAGGGGATTATGCAAAATGAAATGAATAAGACAAAGGAAGATAAATATTGTATGAATTCACTTGCATGTGGAATCTAAAGATAGGAAACTCACAGAAACAGAGAGTAGAGTGGTGGTTGCTATGGACTGAGGGATGAGGAAAATGGGAAGATAGTGGTCAAAGCACACAAACTTTTGGTTAAAAATAAGTTTCAGCGATCTAATGTACAGTACTGTGACTATAGTTAATGGTGCTGTATTGTACACTTGAAAGCTGCTGTGAGTGAAACTTTAATGTCCTCACCATAACAATAATAACAAAATGGCAATTATGTGAGGTAAGGAATGTATTAGTTAACCTTATTCTGATAAACATTTTGCAAAATATAGTTGTATCAAATCATCATATTCCATACTTTAAACTTACACAAATTAATATATCAAGTACATCACAATACAGCTAGGGAAAACAAAGCTGAAGTACTTCTGAGTGTCTTGATTGAGGTCATTATCAAAGAGTGCTACTTCTTTACTTTTGCTTTGTCACTACATACACACATACACCACTATTATGAGTTATTTAAAATACATGTCACATATAATCATATATGTGTTCTAAGTTGCTTCAGTCGTATGCCTGATCCTGTGTGACCCTATGGACTGTAGCCCACCAGGCTTCTCTGTCCATGGGATTCTCCAGGCAAGAAAACTGGAGTGGATTCCCATGCCCTTTTCCAGGGGATCTTTCTGGCCCAAGTAATGAACCAGGTCTCTTGCATTGAAGGCAGTATTTTTACCATCTGAGCCACCCAGGGAAGCAGCCCTCCAACTATAATTATGTCTCAATATGTATAGACATACATATATAGGATTTCCCTGGTGATCCAATGGTTAAGGATCCACCTGCCAATGCAGGGGACGCAGGTTCAATCGCTAGTCTGGGAAGACCCCACATGCCGCAGAGCAACTAAGCCTGTGTGCCACAAATAACAAGCCCATGTGCTGCACCTACTGAAGCCCATGTGCCTAGCATCCATGCTTCAAACAAGAGAAGCCACTGCAACAAGAAGCTTGTGTGCTGCAACGATGAGTAGCTCACACTTGCTGCAACTAGAGAAAGCCTACACCCAGCAACAAAGACCCAGCATAGCCAAAAACAAATAAATAATTAAATAACCAAGCATACATGTATATGTCTTTATTATGCAGTGTTTTACTACAGTAGCAAACTTCTACAATAAACCCTTCTCAGATGTTATTTTATATTTTAACAAATTGGGAATTAGAAGAATGTCCAGAAATGAAGATATTTATATATTAGAATTTTTGAAGATTGACTTGGTGGTTTGCGGTTGCTAAATTGAGTATAAATTTTAAGGCCATTTGACATTAAACCCTCTCCAAAGAGTGATCTGAAATTCCATTTCTTAAAGTAGTAGATGAAGCTGAAATAAGCTGAAATTCTGAGGTACATGTGGTATATACCAAAAATATCTGCATTTTCTACACAAGGAATAAACACTTTCTAACCCCTTTGCTTTTTCATAATTTAATTAACTGACAGTTATAGATTCTTATATGAATATAGGATAAGATAATAAAGCAAGAAAATTCAAAGAGTTCAGGCATAATATATGGTGAGCTACTAGTTTTTGAAATAAATGCATTTTTTAAAGAGTATGAATTTATTCTTCTAATGAAACTTAGAAGTCATTATTTAGGTTGGCTTCTGGTTTCAGTTCAGTATTACACAATGAAAAAGTTAATCAAAAGCAAAATGGGAAATGATAGCTGAAACTTAAAAAAATATACATTTTTCCAAAATGATATTTTACTTTTAGAATATTCAATAAGTAATACAATCTTAAAAGTCCCCTCTTCTAAACTGGAACCTTTAGAAACAATGATGGCTTATGACTATAGAAAAATAATTATATGCTTTATTGACTATGCCAAAGCCTTTGACTGTGTGGATCACAATAAACTGTGGAAAATCCTGAAAGAGATGGAAATACCAGACCACCTGACCTGCCTCTTGAGAAACCTGTATGCAGGTCAGGAAGCAACAGTTAGAACTGGACATGGAACAACAGACTGGTTCCAAATAGGAAAAGGAGTACGTCAAGGCTGTATATTGTCACCCTGCTTATTTAACTTCTATGCAGAGTACATCATGAGAAACGCTGGGCTGGAAGAAACACAAGCTAGAATCAAGATTGCTGGGAGAAATATTAATAACCTCAGATATGCAGATGACACCACCCTTATGGCAGAAAGTGAAGAAGAACTAAAGAGCCTCTTGATGAAAGTGAAAGTGGAGAGTGAAAAAGTTGGCTTAAAGCTCAACGTTCAGAAAACTAAGATCATGGCATCTGGTCCCATCACTTCATGGGAAATAGATGGGAAAACAGTGGAAACAGTGTCAGACTTTATTTTGGGGGGCTCCAAAATCACTGCTGATGGTGATTGCAGCCATGAAATTAAAAGACGCTTACTCCTTGGAAGGAAGGTTATGGCCAACCTAGATAGCATATTTAAAAGCAGAGACATTACTTTGCCAACAAAAGTCCATCTAGTCAAGGCTATGGTTTTTCCAGTGGTCATGTATGGATGTGAGAGTTGGACAGTGAAGAAAGCTGAGCGCCGCAGAATTGATGCTTTTGAACTGTGGTGTTGGAGAAGACTCTTGAGAGTCCCTTGGACTGCAAGGAGATCCAACCAGTCCATCCTAAAGGAGATCAGTCCTGGGTGTTCATTGGAAAGACTGATGTTGAAGCTGAAACTCCAATACTTTGGCCACCTCACGCGAAGAGCTGACTCATTGGAAAGACTCTAATGTTGGGAAGGATTGGGGGCAAGAGGAGAAGCGGACGACAGAGGATGAGATGGTTGGATGGCATCACTGACTCGATGGACATGGGTTTGGGTGGACTCAGGGAGTTGGTGATGGACAGGGAGGCCTGGCATGCTGCGATTCATGGAGTCGCAAAGAGTCGGACACAACTGAGCGACTGAACTGAACTGAACTGAGAGCCAGAAACAGCTAATTTAGTTCTATAATTAATGAAATACTTATAAGCAGCTCTGTGAAGGAGAAATTGTCTTATTGGGACACTTCAGAGTGTGAGAGTATGAACTGTGGAACAAAGTTTCTCCTTTCAAGTCACCTCTGCCATTGACAACTGCGTGAACTTGCACAAGTTATAGACTTGCTTATGCCTCAGTTTACTCATCTTGAAAATGGAGACAAAATAGAACAAACCTCAAGTCGTTATTAGGGAGCTGAAACAAGGTTATGTAAAGTACTTGGAGCATATCCCTGGCAGTTAGGGAGTTTGCATGAGGGTTTGTTATCATTATTAGTGCAAACTATTTTCCTGCAGGCTGTTTACAACTTTTTTCCACATTTACATATCAGAAGAATGATACAGATTTTTTTACTTTCTCTTGACCAAAAAAAAAAAAAAATCTGGCCATATGGTAGCAGTCGCTATAGCCCTTCCCACTCCTGGCCCTGCTTCTCCCATTCAAGTTGACTTCCACCCTTGCAGTCCTGGGTGGGTCACAGTATTTCAATGCCAAGAACCTTTATGGAGCAGAAATTACTTGTGCTGATTGGGACATTCAGGACAGGGTATTCCTGCTCTCCCCTCACCTCTTGAAATTAAGGATGTGTTTTTTAATAAGTAAACACGTCAAAGTTAAAACAGAAGTAGAAATGTTTGAAGATGTCCTTTCTTTTTCTTTTATTTTATGCTCTTGGAGCTCATTGCGTTTCAACTGTCCTCGCCTTTGGCCCCATCCTGTGGTCATTCATTCACGTGCACTCTCTATGTCCTTCAGTCAGAACTACCCAAATTGTAAATAGCCTTTATAATTGCAGTTGACTTAACTAATATGAGATAGCTTCTAACATCTATCTTCATCCATTTTTAACACTCCCTTTACCCTTGCTGTGCTAAATTAAACTGACACTTGTTTTTTAGGTTGTTTTTCTGGAGAAAACACTATAAGCCAGCTAGTCCAACAGAAAAAAAGTAACCATGAAAATAAATCCTTTCACAGAAAATATTAATGTTGAAATATTTCATTTTCATGCCATTAAAAATGTTGTTTTAGTCCATGATACTCTGAACATCTAGATCCTATAATGACAAATACATCACTCATGGATCTGACATTATTTAATTTACCTGAACAAATAAGACCATTTTCAGACATCTTCTTGTCATCTGATATAATGAATGGAATAGCTCAAACATTTGTGGTTACAAACGCATTAACACTCTGATGTTAAGGTGATAAAATTCTCAAATTTGTCTAAACCTATACTGCATTTTTGTTCATTATATGTTTTATAAGATTTTAACAGAGACAGTCTTTTCCTTTAAATCAGTGACAAAATGTCACTCAGTCTCATAAGGCTGACTCATTTTACAACTTGCTTTAGAAATGTGTTACAGTGTTAGGCATTAAATTACAGATTTAGATGATATTCTATGTGGGTTTTCTGATTTAGAAATAGATATGATAATAAAATGTTATACATTTCAGTATATTCTGCTTCAAGTTGTCAGTTGATCATTTAATGGTCAACTTGCTTTTTTTAGAATAGGTGATATTCAGATTAATTTTGAAGTTGATATTTTTGCACTGCATGGATTATTTTCACTACTTTAGCTTACTATAATTTATTTCATCCCTTCATAGTCTCTTTTAGAAAAAAATGTTAAAATTTATAATTCCTGTCCTGAAATATCTCAGGAAACTTCATTCGTTTTGACAAACAAAAATAGCAGCATACTAGAACTGAGCACCACTTCCCACCACATCTCTGAAAGTGTGACTTCTCAAACTCAGATAGGTAGAAAGATAGCCAAAAGTGTCATTTTTATTGTTTGGTTTCTATTTTTTAAACTAAATTAATATTTTTCACTTAATCTAAAATAAATTGATTTTTAAATTTAAGCCATTGAATAGGTAATAAGATCATCTTTCCAAAAAAAAAATAGAATTATGTGTAGTGGGCAAAGTCTGCCTTCTATTATCTCCTTTTTTGCATTTTTCTCCTCTCCCCCCTTATACATACATTGGTAAACACTATATTTAATTGTGCATTCTTCCAGAGATTCAGTAGGCAAGTATAAGCCAATGAAAACACAAAAGCAAAAATCATAAAGAAGAAGATTGACAATTTGATGCCATCAAAAAAAAAAAAAGATAAAAAAAACAAGTGCACATCAGAGAAAACCACATATAAAATTAAAAGATAAGTCATGATATAGAAGAAAATATTGTCTCACATAAAGCAAATGATAGATTGCTTTCTAGGAAGTAAAAAGAAACACTAAAATTAATCAATATGAAAAAGACAAACAATCAAAAATTTTAAAAGAGTGGGTAAGAGATCCAAACAGCAATTTCACAGAAGAGGAAATCTAAATGGTTATTAAACATGTAAGATATTTCAGCTGCAGAAATCAGGAAAATGCTAACTTAAAACAATAAGATGTCATGTTTCTACCATTAGATGGACAAAGATCAGAAAGTTTGAAAATATCAAATACTAGGGCATCATCCTTATAGATATCTAATAATGGATACTGGAGTGGGTAACCTTCCTCTTCTCCTGGGGATCCTCCCAACCCAGGGATCAAACTCAGGTCCCATGGATTGAACGTAGGTCTCCTTTTTTTTTTTTTTTTTTTTCTGCAGGAAGATTTTTTACCAGCTGAGCCACAAGGGAAGCCCAAGAATACTGGAGTGAGTAGCATTTCCCTTCTCCAGGGGAATCTTCCCAACCCAGGAATTGAACCCAGGTCTTCTGCATTGCAGGTAGATTCTTTCACCAACTGAGCTATCAGAGAAGTCCAATAATAGGAGTATGAATTAAAGATCCTTTAGCAGTGTTTGGTTAACATTTAAACGTTTGCTGTATTTGAAATTCATGTTGGTGTGCAGTGTGAAATATGGATTTTACTTAAAAAATATTTTTCAGAAGTTTACACACATCTTTTGTTTAAAAAGTCTGTCTTTTTCCCCGACCTGAGATGCCATCTTTGCCATATACTAGATTCATGTGTGTATTTGGGTCAGCTTCTGAATGTACCAATTTGTTCATTGATCTGTCAATTCATGTGTAACTGCCACACTGTTTTAATTATTAAAGCTTTATGATGTGATTTATAGTGTTGTGGGAGTTACTCTTTTTTTTTTCTGTGTTTTGTTCTTGTTGGCTGCATTTTTCTGGTGATATTTTGTTTTTGACATTTTTTTTCTTATAATACCTTTTATTGATTCTGTACTTACTCCTTTTTTTAGTTATTATCAAATGGGTTGAATTTTCCTAGATCAGATATTTTCCGTAGATTTCATTATGGTTAAACAGAGGGAGCAGTCACCACTTAGAATACTTCTGCTTGTTTGCTGCCACAGAAGCAGACTGCTCTTGCAAATAGTATTAATCAGCGTGATTCTTCAGAGTTGCTCATGTTCCGCTACTCGGAATCAAATTGCTACTCATGTTGCTCAACACAGTTCCTGCACCCTTGTCGCAAACAGGGATTACAGCTTCGGATTTCAGAATGGGTCTTTCATTTTCAGAAAGTTGTATTTTAGTTGGTACTTTGGGGGACACCCTCCAACATCAGGCATGCTCCATAATATTACCCATCATGAACTTTGGTAATGCTTCTGACTAATTATAATTGTGTTTGTCAGTTCATAGTTATATTCAGGTTTTGTTTCCAAGTTTATTTTAAAAAAATTTTTATTAAGTTTTTAGTTTTTATTCTTATTGGTTTTGTGTACTTCTTGAAGAGGAGGATGAGGAAGGATTTCAGACTTTTGTAGCCTTTTTTTCACTTAGAAGGACTTGTGTTGCCTTTTTCATGTGCCTATCCCAGCTAACATAACATGTGTTTGCAGTTCTGACCACAGAAAGTCACTGTGCACAGTAAGTCTCTTTGAACTTTGCCCATGACTGAAAACCTTTCTGAAAACCCACCACTGACTTCTCCCTTTTCACTTAGCTTACTCAAGACTCATTCTTGGAGATCATTTGATGTATCACTACTTTGTAGAAGCTTTCCCTCATATAATAAGGAAGAATGAATCTGAGTCTATATTGAATATTTCTTTTACTTTAACCTTTGTATTCTCTTACTTTTGCTCTAAGTTAATAACTAAAAGAATATTGCCTATAGACTGAAATATACAGGATAGTCCATTATCAAGTTCCGACCTTTAAAGCTATAATACTTTTCCATTCATATTGAGATAAAAGGTGGTATTCTCTGAGATAAACAGAGAATAACATTTTTCTTGTTGGAGCTTTATAGGAACACTGTGACCAGACCTACATGGATAGATATAAGAACAAAGGATTCTGGCACCAAGAAGTTTGCAGTAACTAACCGTACACCCCATCCCCTTTCAGTATTGATACAAAGAAAGCCCTGAATTGGGTAGCCTAACTTGGATTAGATGGTTCTTTGGGACACTAGTCCACCTCTTCTCGGTCTGCTGGCTCTCCAAATAAAGTCACTATTCCTTGCCCCAACAACTCATCTCTAAATTATTGGCCTGTCTTGCAGTAGTATGAGCTTGGATTTAATAACATACACTCTCAGTCCTTGAAAACTTCGTTTGTACTTGTATTCCACCCTATGATGCTACCATAGCTCTTATTTTCTTAAGCAACAATTATCTGTCTACAAACTCTAGAGCAGCAGTCCCTAACCTTTATGGTACCAGGGACCAGTTTCATGGAAGGCAATTTTTCCACAGACTGAGGGTGAAGGACATGGTTTTGGGATGATTCAAATAGCTTACACTCCCTGTGCACTTTATTTATAATCTAATACCACCAGTGATCTGACAGCAGGTACTGGTCCACAGCCCAGAAGTTCAGGAGCCTTGCTCTAGAGGGTATTTTGCAAAGTATTATCACTTACTGATTCTTTAAAATGCACTGTGAAAACAGAATGAAGTTTGGGAAATAATACATACTGTATTTTGAGTCTTGGAGAGTCACAGATTACATTTGAATATTAGAAGTTTCAAAAAGTCCTAAGGAAAAGATGTAACTCAGAATGACTCTAAAGTATTTGTTTATGAAACGCTTATTTACATGTGATACATGTTAATTCATTCCAATAGGCTATATAAGAAGAGCCTTCTTGATGGTGCTGATGGCAGAATCTTCAGTTCTTAGTGTAGTGCCTGGAACATAGGAGCTACTAAACATGTGCCTGTTGAATAACTTAATCTATCTTATATACTATCCAAGATGCTCAGTTATTTAGACAAACATTTTTATAATATGGTTTTACATCCAAGAGGTTATAATAAACTCTGGAGGCTTTTGCAGGCAAGCCTCAAATAGATTTGACTTCAATATTTGATGCTATTTTTGAGGCATAAGGGGCATTTGCTAAACAAAGAGCATGTAGAGGAGGGTGAGCAGATTGTTTAAGGAACTTGGAAAACTTTGGGAAATGGCAAGACATATTATACATGTTTACTTTGGAGAAGAAAGGAAGAAAATTCTAGCTTCAAATATTTGAGCAATGACTAAGATAACCTTCCCAGCCAAAATTTTCACAGTAGAATGAAGAAAACATATACTTGTTACAACATAATGAAGCAAGCCCTGGTGGAGTCCTTTGGGATAAAGAAACGGAGGGTGGGTGAGGGGTAGTCAGGGAGATTCCCTAAGGAGGAATCATCTCAGCATACTTTCAAGGGTGAGCATAACAGAATGCTTCCTACCATGACACAGCCCAACTCCAGAGTTCTGCATCATCAGAAGGGCTGAATATATTCAGAAAATAGTTTGCTTCACAATTTCAGGGGTTGGAGACCATAGCATTTAATAAAAGTGAAAATACGAATGATTTTAAGTATGTTTTTATGAAAAAAAGAGTTAAATTTAAATTTCATATTTTTAACAATTATTTCACTATACAACTTCTTTTATACAACTTTACTTTTAACATTCCAAATAAATTGTGTTAGCTAGTTGTTTTCATCCATATTAAACTGATAAGCTTCACTCATTTTGAAATTTTACTGTGTACTCAGCTATTCATGTTTTTAAGATTCTAATAATAATTGTTAAATTTAAATATAAGTTGGTTACCAAGTGAGACTCTAGATAGTGCTTCTTTCATGATGTTTTAACATATACTGTCTATCTGGGCTTGATTCTGGAGTTATTTGACCATTCACTCATTCATCCAGGAAATATGGTTTTAGTGACTATTACTACAAAACACTGGAGGTTCTCATTATTTATAAGATGTTAGAAACATACATACAAAAAAAGAAGCTAGTCCTCTCAGCATTTATCAAACAAGGCATTTCAGTGTAGTTTAGGAGAAAGGCTATAGGGCTTTAGAATCAGATTAATCTGGGTTTGAATCTGGGCTCTGCTATACATTAGCTGGTAAATTTTGGCAAGTTATTCAATGTCCCAGTTTTGAATATCAAACAAGATAAAACTTGTAAGGGCTTCCCTGGTGGCTCAGTGGTAAAGAATCTGCCTGCCAAGGCAGGAGACACAGATTTCAACCATCATCTGGGAAGACCTCACAGTTAAGCAGTTAAGCCTGTGTACCACAACTATTGAGACTGTGCTCTAGAGCTCGGGAACCACAACTAGTACTGAGCCCTCATGCTGCAACTACTGAAGCCTGTGTGCCCTAGAGCCCACCACAATGGGAAGCTCATGGACTGCAACGAGAGAGTAGCCCTGCTCGCCACAAGTTACAGAGAAAAGTCCATGCAGCAATGAAGATGCACCACAGCCAAAAATAAATAGATAAGTAACATTAAAAAAAATTTTTTTTAAAGCATAAAACTTGCAAGTACCTATAACAATGTCTAATACCAGCAAATATTCAACAGTCAGTATTACAACAATGCAAACAGGAATGATTAATGGAAACCTTTGCTTATTTGCTTCTGTTCTAGGAATGACTAGTCTCAATTCACTTGGCTATTTCCAGTGGAGTATCGACCAATAAACAATATCATGGAATGATGATTTTTCATAATTATTCATATGTAAACAGTTTGAGCAAATGTTCATAATTGTTTCACACTTTAAAAAGCAGTTGTTCGGGTTGTGAGCAAAGATGACTGCTTTCGACACTAGGGGAAAAGCTGTTAATAGTGTTACATTCCATGTAAGCTTGTATGTTTTTAAAATGTTATGTCAAGAAAACATGTCAAATAACTCTTTAATTTCTACTTATTTAGGTGAGGAAGAAATATAAATCAGTATGCCATTTCTTTTTTTTACTTTTTTAGTATTTTCTATAACTTGCTAAAATGTCATCTATTATAACTCTTTTTCATATGTGTCAGGAGTTAATTTCTCCATGCTTGTCATATACTCAGTTTCTGACATTTCAAATATCATTTTCTACTTCCACCCTTCGCCTTTGGAAACAGACTGTATGGAAATAACATATCTATAGAGTACTAATGTGCTGTAGCCACATATGTCCTTTTTTCTCCATATTGATAATTTACCAGCGATGAGGAAACAATGAGTAGATTGATATTCTTTTGTCTGACAAGAGGTTAGTATAGAATCAAACAAGGATCTGAAGTGGTCTAAAAAATCTTGGATTAGCTGAGTCCTGGTCATTTCGAAATGAATTGCCAGTCCGGGTTTGATGCATGATACAGGGTGCTCGGGGCTGGTGCACCGGGATGACCCGGAGGGACGGGATGGGGAGGGAGGTGGGAGTGGGGTTCTGGAAGGGGAAAACATGTACACCCATGGTGGATCCATGTCAATGTATGGCAAAACAAATATAATATTGTAAAGTTAAAAAATAGACAAATAAACTAATTAAAAAAATAAAATAAAATGATTTAAAAAAAAGACTACAGAGTCTAAAGTAAATTAGAGATTCAAATAATGAAAATAAATTTGCGTTTACTCTACCCATTGACTTGGGCTTGTTCCAGAGTCCTAACATCACCCGGGCCTCTCTTGCAAAGAAAGCAATTCCCTGATACTGTAACCTTTGTACTAAAGGATTATCTACATGCGTGTGGATTTCCAGAGACCTCGCCTGACAGAAGACTATCCTGGCCCTGTGAGCCATTTTCTTTGGTTTTGGTGAGCAACTGTGGGGACATTTCAGTTTTGCACTTTTCATTGGTAACATCTGCTTTTCTCATAAGCTTTAGTGATATAGAAAAGATCTCTAGAGGATGTCAAATGCTCTTATTCCTTTCCTGGATATTCTTTAAAGTATATTTTCAAACTTCCCCACTAATTAAATTCTTCCTTTTCCTTTTCCTGTTTAAAAACTTCATTGTGTTATGCAAAATGGAGGCCTTGATTTCATGGAAATGGAATACATTATCATTTACTCCTTGAATTGTCAAAATAGGAAGTGATTCCACCAAATAAGACAAGAAATATGTATAAAATCTGTACATTTTTGGAAACTTTAGTCAGCTAAGCTCAGCATGAAGTAGAAGTTGAGTCTGTGGAGAAGTGAGAAAGAGATCAGAGCATACTAGCCTATAAGTTATATGGAGATGCTTGGTCTTTGCTGACCAATTTTTAAAATTATGATCTATGCTAATCTGAAGAAAACAACCTAGATGCTTTGTTATCAGTTTTGTGGTCTGTTCGATTCATTTATGGTTGAAATGCATCCAAAATCTCCTAAAAGTTGGGCATGATCACTTTTTCCTCACCTAACTGCTGCCTAGGTTACTGACCACTGTTCTGAATGGGTTTTCAAAATCATCCAAATTTAGGATGTCATCTGTATATTTCTCCAAATCGTCTAAGCACTCACCATCACTGGTCAAAACACTATCTCCTTACAATCTGCATCAGCCATTTTAAAAGAAAGATTAGCCATTAAAATGCCATACTAAATTTAAGTTTTAGGATCTGAATAATTATTTTTCTCACATTTGAACTAATGTTCTTTAGAAGGATATCAAAGGTATCCTTCTTTGATAGGAAGGATATCTTTGATATCCTTCTATCAGAATAGGACTAGAGGACAACAAAGTTAAATTTACTTTTAAGCAACAGAACTGACATGATGTCAGTTTACTACCAGATTGCATTTCAGCCTGAATGATAATATAAGCAATTAATAAAGGCCAAGTGGAGTTTATTTTGCTATATTATACATAGACCATATCTTCTATTTAAAATTACAATTTCTGGTTAGAAAACTAGCTGAGTCTCCAAACATGCCATCACTCAAAATGATTCATAATAATAGTTTTTCTAGATTTTCTTGCCCTAATGATTTGTTTCTAAATTATTCTGTTTTAATTTTTACTATTCTAAACTCCAAAATTTTACTAAAGTTTTAAATGATATTATTTCTAAAGTCTATTTGCCAAATTGTGCTGAAAGAAAACTGAGTATGGTGTTAGCTATGGCTCGTTATGTGCTTGTGCTGTCGTGTCTGACTCTTTGTCAGACATGGACTATAGCCTGCCAAGTTCCTCTGTCCATGGAATTCTCCAGGCAAGAAGATTGGAGTGGGTTGCCATTCCCTTCTCCAGGGGATCTTCCAGACCCAGGGATTGAACTCAAGTCTCTTGCATTGCAGACAGATTCTTTACCATCTGAGCCACCTGGGAAGTCAAACTGTTCTAATTTAGATCTTTAGATCTTTACTTGGATCATCTCATTTAAGCATCACTAAAATCTTATGAAACAAGCAAATCATTTTTCCATTTTACTTTTGAGAAAAATTGAATTGCATTGAAGTTAAGTAATTTACATAAAGTTATATGGACAGTAGTTAATCTAGGATCAAACTCATATCAGCATTCTTATCCACAGTCATCTGAGTTGCCAAATAAGTAGTATGGTTCATATTTAACTAACTTAATTTTAAAGTTGAATGCATTATTGTTCACGGTTACCATAAAAATCTTAGGAAAATCATTATTTGGGTTTGAGAATACATGTTTAGAAGGTCTAAAGACCTTGGGAATTACTTCTTGCTTTTTATCAACAAATTTGTGAAAAAAAATTATAGATAAAAAAGTAGACAAGTGACCATTATTATTAAGATCCAGTTTAAAATAGTTATACAAGGATTTCCATGAGGGACCAGTGGCTAACACTCTGAGCTCCCAAGGCAGGGGGCCCAGGTTTGATCCCTGCTCAGGAAACTAGATCTCATACATCACAGTAAAGAGTTCACATGCCATAGTTAAGACCTGGCATAGCAAAAAAAAAAAAAAAAAAAAATCCAGAAAATAGTTACACATATGTGTGTAGGGCAGGGAGTGTACTACCTATACTTTTCCTTTAACTTTGCTATGAATATGAGAGTGCTCTAAAAATCAAGTGCATTAAATAGCTGCATATTTGAATCATGACTAAAAATATTTGAGAGGAAACTCTTAGCACTGTAAAAGCTTCATGCATTGCAAGAACTTGGAAAACAAGCCATCGGAACCAGGAAGAAAAATCCTTCCTTCTTCAATCTCTAACACACTCTGCTGAAAAGACTTAACACGATATCTGCTGGCAAAGGAAAAGTACATAGAAGACCCAGATCTGTTATCACAGAACAGGCAGTGAAGAGTGAATTTGTTGTTGAGAAGCAATACGTTAATACATGGCACAGATGGTGTAACCAAAACTGCTTGCTTTAAGAGTATACTTTTTTTTGGAAGTCTGATCAGAAATGAATTTGTGATGAGAAACTGCCTGAATGAGCTCATTTTCGCTTCTGTGGATTCTAAAGTGACAACTGATTAGCCTCTCCTGGCATGCTGCTGGACTGGCTTTCCTCCCTACTGCTTCATATGAGCTGGATGGTTTGCTCTGTTTTTCAGCAGCTAACTTTTGTCATGCAACTTAGCTTCGGTCATGCATGTAGCTCTAAGTATTTTCACCTTTTACCTAATTTAACTCCCAACTTGCTTTTTCCCCGGTCATCCATGTCTTGTTCCAACATCTGTTCTGGTGGCCTGTGTAGAAGATGAAGTGCTTCTTTCACTCACTCACTGGTACTGCACCCTAAACCCAGAAAGTGACCAAACACTACTGGGTGTGTGGATATACTTGCTTATGTACCACTTTTTAGCCAATCACATAAAAATTAGAAAAGTATAAAAAGAATATATGAAATGGAATAATGCCCATTTATGAGCTGGTCTGGGCATCCCTGGTGGCTCAGTGATAAAGAATCTGCTATGGGGTCGCACAGAGTCGGACATGACTGAAGCGACTTAGCAGCAGCAGCAGCAGTGCAGAAGATGTGGGATCGAAATTCCATAAGGACCACACATGGTGAGTTACTTTTTGAATAACTTCATCATATTGTGAATACCAGACGCCTCTCCTGATGATAATTAGGCTATCTCTAAATTATTGCAAGTAAAAACCAATTACATTAGGGCATTTTGAAACTAATGTTTTGATTACATATAATTTATATAATACTAAAAATTGCTGAATGCCATAAAGGGATTAACATTTGTCTTAGGAAAATTTTGTGACAAAGGAGTTTTAAAGGATGATTTTTCCTGCAAGATTGCTGCCTTCCAATGTTTATTCCTATTTCTACTTTGTTGAGGAATATATTTAAAATTTATTAAAAGTCTTTCTTAAATGACAAACTCAAGATGCCTATTCCCTAAAAATCATTTATCAAAAATAATGTTAGAAAACATGTTCAGAATTTGATGCTTAAAAAAGTAATGCTGAAAATGGCTTAATGTTTTATGAATGAATATATGGGAAATTCATTAATTTTGCTTCATAATTTTTTTTTAATTTTTAAAGATGAACCCACTAATTTACTAGTCTATTAATGCTCCTAATAGAGGAGAAAGAAAAACTTGAAGAGAAATTGTATTTTCAGGAATTATAATGTGGAATGCTAAGTTGATCAGCAATATTTAGCCCATAATTTTCACACTTAAAGGGGTTCTTCATATTTTATTTCACCATATGACGTGTACTCAATTTGGACAAATGTGGCAGATGATACATTTAAACCTACTGCAAAATTACCCAGTAGCAATTTACAATTCAACAGACTTAATTTTATTAATAACTTTGTATTATTTATATGAATTAGCTTATAGCTTCCCTTGTGGCTCAGCTGGTAAAGAATCCGCCTGTAATACAGGAGACCTAGGTTCGATCCCTGGGTTGGGCAGATCCCCTGGAGAAGGGAAAGGCTACCCACTCCAGTATTCTGGCCTGGAGAATTCCGTGGACTGTATAGTCTATGCGGTTGCAAAGAGCTTGACACGACTGGAGACTTTCACTTTCTCTATGACCGAGGCTAAGTGTCTAGCCAACCTTTGTTTTTTCAAAACTAATTAATTAATTTTTATTGAAATACAGTCAATTTACAATGTTGTGTTAGTTTCAGGTGTATAACAAAGTGATTCAGGTGTATATACTTATTTATCTATTTTTCTTTTAGATGCTTTTCCTTTAGCCACTGTTTGTTTTTAATTGATCAATTAATCAAAATTTAACCTATTGGTCCTGATCATTTATTCATTGTTTTGTAAATAATGCTGTTTTATGTTTTTCCTGTTTTGATTATACTGATTCAAGGCACTTAGGCTTAAATTTAAATAAGGAAGACATGTTTGAACTGATATAAATGGATTAGACATTTACACATGCATATTGGCTAACTACACTTGTAACATCTATTTATTTCTGTATTTGGCCAGGAATGTGGAAACAGATGCAGCAGTAATGATCCCAAATGTTTTTAAAAGTTGGATTATTTTAAAGTAGCATCTGGCTAATCTGAAGGAGAAAATGATTGACACAGTCCACACTTTGAACATGAGTTATGTATATTTAACAAAAATTAAAAGGAAATACTATTTAAATCACACATTTTTGTCAAGGATGTTGAATTTTGCTTTGTAAACATCCTTTAAAAATAAATGTTCTCTTGAGAAATGAGGAAAAAGTATTATAAAAGATGGCAATTTCAACAGTGGTTAAAATATAGTAAGTAAAATTTGGATATGGACTAAAGTTTTACTCAGAATTTTTTTTTAATTAAATGCTCTCTCTTAAATTTGATGCATGGAGGTTTAGGGTATATAGTTTTACAGAACAAACATATTAGCAAATAATTTACAATATAAAACTCTATATACCAATAATTTTAAAAAATCCAATCATTAAAAAGCCATAGTTTTCTTTAAATCTCATAACTAATCCTCTACACATGTGAAAGCAATAGTATTAAATGTCTCAGCTGTATTTTAAATTTCTGCTACTTGCTTCCAGTATTTATTTGAAAAAGGGATTTTTCAATGTACTTCTGCCGTTTACAATCATCCAAAAAATTTATGAACACTTATTATGTACTAAGTACTATGGGCTATATGCCTGCTGCACTCAAGCTAGACTTACTTTCTGCTTGGAGGCAGCAAATGAAGAATTTCAATTCAAGATTATTTGAAGTGCAACAAAATATTTCTTGATTTATAAAGCATCACTTTCCTACTTTCCTAGTAATCAGTTTCTATCCTGCTCAGATGCTGTAACCTCTTGACCTGCAGTTTCAGCATGTAAAAATTTTGGAGCACTTATAGTCAAAATGGCAGGGTTAGCTGATGTTGGAAAGAACACCTTTTCAGCACAAATATACTGAATTACAGTAAAAATATTAAATTGCTAAAGTCATTTAAAATTACATAGCTGAGTTTCAGGAGAAGAAAGTTACATTTTCAAGTGCTAGAAAGCAAGTGGAAATGATCGGCGAAAGGAAGGAGTTGAAGCTGTGTGGTCCACAAGGGTGAATGTTTTAGAAGCTGGGGCTTTAATGGCAACACAATAGCAGGATTCAGGGTTGTAGATACTGGATAGAGGCAGCTAGTCCTCAGCACCTCAGCAGCATAAAACCAGGTGCTGCAAATATACAGTCCACTTGGAAATACTCTTCCTTCTTATCCAAGGAAGGGATGTAGATTATAATCATTAATCCTGGACAGTGGATGGAAATGCAATCGCAAAACCTTGAGCCTTTATGATTTTTGTGGAAACTGAGCCAAGAAACTCAAGAGGAAAAGTAGTACATCAAGGCTGTATATTGCCATCTTGCTTATTTAACTTATATGCAGAGTACATCATGAGAAACGCTGGGCTGGAGGAAGCACAAGCTGGAATCAAGATTGCCAGGAGAAATATCAATAACCTCAGATATGCAGATGACACCACCCTTATGGCAGAAAGTGAATAAGAACTAAAGAGCCTCTTGATGAAAGTGAAAGAGGAGAGTGAAAAAGTTGGCTTAAAGCTCAACATTCAGAAAACTAAGATCATGGCATCCGGTCCCATCACTTCATGGCAGATAGATGGGGAAACAGTGGAAGCAGTGGCTGACTTTATTTTTCTGGGCTCTAAAATCACTGCTGATGGTGATTGCAGCCATGAAATTAAAAGACGCTTACTCCTTGGAAGGAAAGTTATGACCAACCTAGATAGTATATTAAAAAGCAGAGACATTACTTTGGCAACAAAGGTCTGTCTAGTCAAGGCTATGGTTTTTCTAGTGGTCATGTATGGATGTGAGAGTTGGGCTATAAAGAAAGCTGACCACTAAAGAATTGATGCTTTTGAACTGTGGTGTTGGAGAAGACTCTTGAGAGTCCCTTGGACTACAAGGAGATCCAACCAGGCCATCCTAAAGGAGATCAGTCCTGGCTGTTCATTGGAGGGACTGATGTTGAAGCTGAAACTCCAATACTTTGGCCACCTGATGCTAAGAGCTGACTCATTTGAAAAGACCTTGATGCTGGGAAAGATTGAGGGCAGGAGCATGGGACAACAGAGGATGAGATGGCTGGATGGCATCATCGACTCGATGGACATGGGTTTGGGTGGACTCAGGGAATTGGTGATGGACAGGGAGGCCTGGTGTGCTGTGGTTCACGGGGTTGCAAAGAGTTGGACACGGCTGAGCGACTGAACTGAACTGAACTGAGCCAAGAAACTATGTGAAATCAGCTCTGAAACCAGTGAATACTTGAACCCTCAACAGAGTTGACAACAACATTACTCCTCCCTCAAATGTTTCCTTAATAAAAGTCATACACAGTATCCTATACAAGACAATTATGTTACAACAGGGATATGCTTTTCCGCTGTGAATGGAAAACCACTATGGAATTTGCCCTCTTGACAAACACTGGAAAATAGGAGAAATATGTGAAAACAACTATTTACAAATATTGGTTAATAGACAGCACAGCACCATGTATCCTGATAGGAAGAAAGCAAATGAGATCAACTCCATGGCTGCCTTCAGCTTTCTATCTAGAGGCAGAAAGTGGAGAGTCCTAACAGGTTAATGGGTTGAAGGTATCAAGTCCAGATATTAGAAAGTCAACGTGACTAGACTATCCTAGTAAGATTCACAGTGAAGAGATTGCTGCAGAAATCTGTTAATGAGCCCCCTTAGAGACTTTGGCCAAATACAAATCTGTGCATACAAATTTGGAAATTTATCAGGTGAGGTAAAGAAAAACTGTCAGGGAAGGAATAACTAATGGAGAACTATAAGGTGAACAACTCTCAGAATTTACACAGGGCAAGGAAAGATTTGAGTTCCTACTAGCCAGAGTAGAGATCTCATTGAGTACATGGAACATTCAAAAGAAATCCAGAAGTTATGTTAGTAGTGAGGGCTAAGCTAGACCAAGAGCAAAGGTAATTCTAGACCTTCTCTAAAAACATTTAAAAACAATCTTGAAAAATATCACGCTGATCTGAAGTAATCTAACTGCCTACAAAAACAAAGCCTAACATTCTTTAAACATTCTTTAAAATTTCATACAGTGAAATCCAGCACTCAACAACATAAAATTAATAATGTCTGACATCCAAAGAATAAACATTCAATAAAAGCAGGAAAATGGGATCCTTAACCAGGAGAAACTTTGATCAATTAAAGCAGACACAGGAATAGCAATAATTATGGAATTTACACACATGACTTTAAAATAATTTTTTACACACACACACTCATAAATATGTGTGTGTAGGTGTTAAATGTATTTAATGATCTAAAGGAAAACATGAATAACATGAGAAAAAAGGAAATTATTAAAAGTGAACAAAATGGAACTTTTAAACAGAAAACTTTTATACGATAGAATGGCCTACAAATGGACACAGCAGAAGAAAAGATTAAAGATTTTGAAGTGATAGTAATATAAATATTCTAAATGAAACACAGAAAAAAAAGACTGAAAATAAAAATTAACAGTCTCAGTGACCAAAAGCAGCGTAACACAGAGCCGTAGACACATACACAGTTCAAGTCCTACAAAGAAAGGGGAACAGAAAAGAATGTAAATAGTAGCCAAATAATTCCCAAATTGGTGAAAGCTAGACAGGGAACTACAACAGATCGGTTCAAAATTGAGAAAAGACTATGTCAAGGCTGTGTATTGTCACCCTGCTTATTTAACTTATATGCCGAGTACATAATGTGAAATGACTGGCTGGATGAACCACAAGCTGGAATCAAGATTGCTGGGAGAAATATCAACAACCTCAGATAGGCAGATGATACCACTCTAATGGCAGAAAGCAAAGAGGAACTAAAGAGCCTCTTTGATGAAGGTGAAAGAGGAGAGTGAAAAAGCTGGCTTAAAACTCAACTTTCTAAAAACAAAGATCATGTCATCTGGTCTCATTACTTCATGACAAATAGAAGGGGAAAAAGAGGAACAGTGAGAAATTTTATTTTCTTGGGCTCCAAAATCACTGTGGATGGTGGCTGCAGCCGTGAAATTAAAAGACGCTTGTTTATTGGAAGGAAAGCTATGACAATCCTAGACAGCATATTAAAAAGCAGAGACATCACTTTGCCAACAAAAGTCCATATAGTCAAAGCTATGGTTATTCCAGTAGTCACGTATGATGTGAGCGTTGGACCATAATGAAGGTTGATTGCCAAAGAATTGATGCTTCTGAATTGCAGTGTTGAAGACTCTTGACAGTCCCTTGGATAGCAAGGAGGTCAAACCAGTGAATCATGTAGGATATCCACCCTGAATATTCACTGGAAGGACTGATGCTGAAATTGAAGCTCCAATACTTTGGTCACCTGATTTGAAGAGTCAGCTCAGTGGAAAAGACCCCAGTGCTGGGAAAGATTGAGGTCAGGAGGAGAAGAGGGTGGCATAGGATGAGATGGTTGGATAGCATCACCAACTCAATGGACATAGTTTGAGCAAACTCCAGGAGACTGTGAAGGACAGGGAAGCCTGGTGTGCTGCAGTCCATGGCATGGCAAAATATCAGACCTGACTTAGCAACTAAACAACAACAGACACCCACAGATCTAAGAAGCTCAAACAAACCCAAGCATGATAAACACAAAGAAAAACACACCAAGGCACATACATTATAAATTGTTGTAACCTAGTGATATAGTACTAAAGTAAACCAGAAGAAAAACTAGAGTCACGTTATGCACAGAGGAATTAATGAAAGGATGACTGCGTGATTCTCATTAGAAACTAATCAAGCTGGAATGACACATAAGTGCTAAAAAAGAGGGTACATAATTTTATATATAATACTGTTTTTGATACACATTGTGATTGAAAGTTAGTGTCCCTTCAACTCATATGTTGAAAACATAATATCCAAGGAGGCAGAGATGTCATGAATAGTATTAGGGCCCTTGTAAAAGATGCCCTAGGGAGAGCCTCACCTCTTCTACCTTGTGCAGACACAAAGAGAAGTTGGCAGTCTGCAACCTGGAGAGGACTTTCACCAGAACTCTATCATGCTGTCACTCTGATCTTGGATTTCAGTTCCCCAAACTGTGGGAAATAAAATTATGTTGTTTAAAAGACATCTGATCTATTATTATTATTATTATTATTTACATAGCAGGCCCAAATGGACTAAGACATCCAATGAAAATCATTTTCATAATGAAGATAAAATAAAGAATTTTTAGACAAGAACAAAGCTTAGAAAATCAATTGACAGCAGAGCTGCATTTTAAGAAATATCCTAGTAAGTTCTTCAGGCAGAAGAAAAATTAAATGAGATGGAATCTCAGATCTACATAGAGATCTGTGTGTGCACTGGAAAAGGAAAACAGATGGGTGAATAGAAAAGATATAGTTTTCTTGCCTTTAAATTCTTTAAAAGATATTTAGTTTCCCAAAACATAACAGTGACAATATTGTGTGGGTTTTGCAATACTTGTAGAAGTAAATGCAAAATGAAACAGCATAATGGACAAAGGAAAATGGAAGTATATGTTAGTTTCTTATATATGAAGTAGTGTAATATTATTTGAAGACACACTATCATAAACTAAAGGTGTATTTTGATAACATTATTAGCAGAAATACTAAAAAATTACAGTAGACACAATAATAAGCCAGTGTGAAAATATTAGTACTCCATTTATGATAGTGTGTCCAAAATAAAGATAAGAAAAAAAGAATAAGATCAGATGGGCCAAATGGAAAATAAAGAGAAAGATGGTAGATTTAAACCATATTAATATTACACTGGGCAATATTACATTAAATATAAATGGCCTAAACACTCCATGAAAAAAAGAACATAGTACAAGAGAAATTAGAAAAAGTTTTGAATTGAATGATAATTAAACTACATTTCATATATATATATATACATATATATATAAATGAGACAAAGCTAAAATAGTGATTTGAGGAAAATGTATAGTTTTAAATGATCGTATTAAAAAGAAAAACTATCTAAAAATACTGATTCAAATTGACTGTAGAAATCACAAAATGAAAAATTAAATCCAAGGAAAAAGAAAGTAAATAATAAAAATAAAATTAAAAAATCAAAGAAATTAACATCAGAAAAAAAAAAAAAAAAAACGAGAAAAATCAATGAACCTCAAATCTGTTTTTTCCCTCAAATAATCAATGAATTTGACATCTCTACCTATATTGCTCAAGAAAATACCAAAAGGAACTATACTGACAATATCAGTAGTAAAAGTTAGAGCACTGCTAGAAACTACAGATTTTAAAAGGATAACAAGGTAATGTTAAGAACAACTACATGTCAATAAATTTACAGTGTAGACTATACGGGCAATTTCCTTGAAGAACATAACTGACCAAAACCAATTCAAGAAGAAATAGGACCTCTAAATAGCTTTATTTAATTAAACAAACTAAAGATTTTAACCAGGCTGAAAGAGCATCATGGATGAATTCTACCAAACTTTTAGGAAGAAATAATACCAATCCTATGCAAACTCTTTCTGAAAATAAAGGAATAGGGACTACTTCAAAACTCACTTTTACAAGTTCAATCTTACCTTGAGAGCAAAAACCAGACAAAATATCACAGGAAAAGAAAACTAAAGCTGACTATGAACATATATTCAAAATTCATAGCAAACATTGTCAAATTGAATGCAGCAATTTGTACAACTTAAAGAATGGAAAATACATCATGGCAAAGTGAAATATATCCTAGTAATGCAGTTGATTAACATTCAAAAACAAATGTAACTGAACAAAAGAGAAAACCTGTAATTTCAGTAACTGTGGGAAAAGAATTTGTCAAACTTTAACAACTATTTGCGAATTAAAAACAAAACAAACTTCTGTTGAAACCAGACTTATAGTAGAAGAAAACTTTTACAGTATGAAAGATAGCCATCTGTCTATCTATCCATCCATCTATCCATCCATTTATCATACAACTAATAATAAGACAGGATGCTTTCCCCATTACATAAGGAACAAAACAAGGCTAACTACTCTCACCACTTCTACTTAGCATTGTACTGAATGTCCAAACAAGCCAGTGTGATAAAGTTACAAAAGAAGAAAAAGGAAGGAAGAAAGAAAGAGAAAAAGATGAGACACACAGATTGGAATGGGAAAGTAAAATTGTCTTTATTCTTAGACACCATGGTTCTGGTCCTAAAAAAATATTTAGTTTTTAATATCTTTAAAATATTGAAAATCTTAAGGAATCTACAAGAATCTTCCGGACCTAATGGGTGAATTTAGCAAGGTTGCAGGACAAAATCAATACAAAAAAACCAAATGTATTTACATATAATAGCAATGAACAATTGAACAATAAAATGAAATTTACTGTAGCATTTAAAATAGCATCTAAAATCATGAAATACCGAGGGATAAATGATATAAAATGTATCTGAGACATGTACATTGAAAAATGTAAAATATTGGTGAGAGAAGGTAAGACTAATCTTAATCATGGATTGGAAAACTCAATATTGTTGAGATTATATTTCTCTCTAAATTGATCAATTGATTTTAAAATAATCTCAATCAAAATTTCACTGGACTTTTGGTAGAAACTGACATGATTATTAAAAAATGTGTATAGTGACACATGAAGAACTTTTGAAAAAGATCGACAAATTTGGGAGACTTAGTGTACTTGATTTCGAGTATTACATCGAAACTACAGTAATTAAAATAATATGATATTGGCAAAGTATAGTTATACAGGACAAGGTATAGAATTAATAGTCTAAATATAAACTCTAAATATATATTTATTTGATTTTTGGCAAAGATGGCAAAGTAATTCCGTGCGGATAAGGTAGTCTTTTCACCAAATGGTGCTGGCATTTTAATTTAATCCTTACTTCTTACCACACATACAAGTTAAGTTAAAATGGATTATACACCTAAATGTAAAGTTAAAGCTACAAATCTTTCAGAAGAAAACACAGGAGAAAATCATTATGACCTTATGTTAAGCAAAGATTCTTAGATAGGATATAAAAAACATGATCTGTAAGAGGAAAGAATCAATGAATTGGCTTTCATTAAAATATTTGCTCTTATAAAGACACCTGTAAGAAAATGGAAGAGAATATTTACAAAATATATATCTGTTTTCAAAAGACTTATGTGAAGATATATACAAAACTTATAACTCAACAGTAAGACGAAAAACAACGCTTTTAAAATGTGGGCAAAGTTTTGAGAGTTTACAAGTTCAGTTCACGTCAGTTCATCCAACACCACAGTTCAAAAGCATCAATTCTTTGGTGCTCAGCTTGCTTCACAGTCCAACTCTCACATCCATACATGACTACTGGAAAAACCATAGCTTTGACTAGACGGACCTTTGTTGCAAAATATTGTCTCTGCTTTTTTAATATGCTGTCTAGGCTGGTCATAACTTTTCTTTCAAGGAGCAAGTGTCTTTTAATTTCATGGCTGCAGTCACCATCTGCAGTGATTTTGGAGCCCAAGAAGATAAAGTCTGTCACTATTTCCATTGTTTCCCCATCTATTTGCCATGAAGTGATGGGACCAGATGCCATGATCTTAGTTTTCTGAATCTTGAGTTTTAAGTCAACTTTTCCACTTGCTTTTTTCACGTTCATGAAAAGGCCCTTTAGTTCTTCTTCACTTTCTGCCATAAGGGTGGTGTCATCTGCATATCTGAGGTTATTGATATTTCTCCCAACAATCTTGATTCCAGCTTGTGATTCATCCAGTAAAGCATTTCTCATGATGTACTCTGCATATAAGTTACATAAGTAGGGTGACAATATACAGTCTTGGCGTACTCCTTTCCCAGTTTGGAACCAGTCTGTTGTTCCATGTCCAGTTCTAACTATTACTTCTTGACCTACATACAGATTTCTCAGGAGGCAGGTCAGGTGGTCTGGTGTTCCCATCTCTTTACGAGTTTTCCATAGTTTGTTGTGATCCATACAGTCAAAGGCTTTGGCATAGTCAATAAAGCAGAAGTAGATGTTTTTCTGGAACTCTCTTGCTTTTTTGATGATCCAGTGGATGTTGGTCATTTGATCTCTGGTTCCTCTGCCTTTTCTAAATCCAGCTTGAACATCTGGAAGTTCATGATTCATGCACTGTTGAAGCCTGGCTTGGAGAATTTTAAGCATTATTTTGCTAGCATGTGAGATGAGTGCAACTGTGTGGTAGCTTGAGCATTCTTTGGCATTGCCTTGCTTAGGGATTGGAATGAAAACTGACCTTTTCCAGTCTGGTGGCCACTGGCCACTGATAAGTTTTCCAAATTTGCTGGAATTTTGAGTATAGCACCTTCACAGCATCATCTTTTAGGATTTGAAGGAGCTCAACTGAATTCCATCACCTCCACTAGCTTTTTTTGTAGTGATGATTCCTAAGGCCCGCTTGACTTCCATTCCAAGATGTCTGGCTTTAGGTGAGTGATCACACCATCATGGTTATCTGGGTCATGAAGATCTTTTTTATACAGTTCTTCTGTGTATTCTTGCCACCTCTTCTTAATATCTTCTGCTCTGTTAGGTCTATACCATTTCTGTCCTTTATTGTGCCCATCTTTGCATGAAATGTTCCTTTGGTGTCTCTAATTTTCTTGAAGAGATCTCTAGTCTTTCCCATTCTATTGTTTTCCTCTATTTCTTTGCATTGATCACTGAGGAAGGCTTTCTTCTTTCTTTGCTATTTTTTGGAACTCTGCATTCAAATGGGTATATCCTTCCTTTTCTCCTTTGCCTTTCACTTCTCTTCTTTTCACAGCTGTTTGTAAGGCCTCCTCAGACAACCATTTTGCCTTTTTACATTTCTTTTTCTTGGGGATGGTCTTGATCCCTTCCTCCTGTACAATGTTGTGTATTTCGGTCCATAGTTCTCCAGGCACTCTATCCAATCTAATCCCTTGAATCTATTTGTCACTTCCACTGTCTAATTGCCAGGAGCCAGCTCACGAGATCCCACCCATGACAGAGTCATGAGGAGAAGACCTGACGAGCAGAGCAACTCAGGCCTCAGGGATTCTCAGAAGGCTGCCTCAGTGCTCACCTTGAAGATGATATCTATCTTTCTAATAAACCTCTTCTTATTTTCTGTGACTTAGGTAGAAGGCCTTTTCTGATCTCTTCCTAAATAGATCAATCTGGAACCCTGATCGATACGGCCCCTGAACGGTGGCATCCTATTATATTATCTAGGATATAGGGTATTTTAATCTAAACTCCTCTTGTTAGCATATTAGTTTGTTTAATAAATAAGCCTGTGCCTTTGGAGCTAATGTGCATGACTGCTCCTTAATAATAAAACAGCATTGACAGCCTCTGCACAGAAAGCCCCAATGGGCACAGAACCCTTCGTAGGAAAGAAGGCTTATTAGGAAATATAAAAAATATTGCTTTATGAAACTGTTACTTAGTCTATATTTACTATGTTTTTACTCTTAACGTATTTAGCCTATATAATGAAAGCAAAATAGTTAGAAATTTATATAAATAAAAGTTTAGCTTTAATACAAATAATAAGACAATTGTTGATTTAACTGATGATTCTTACTTAGAGCTGACCTTCAGCTTGTTGTTCTATGACTTTATGGAACCACATTCTTTTCTATTAAGCTCAAGGCGTAGAATAAATTACTGAAAACAGGTTTTACCTTGAAACTTTCTATTGATGAATTCTTTCCTGCTGTGCCTGACACAAAAGTGTTCTGACAGATCAACCCTTGTCAATGGAGAGTCACAAGATGTTAGCAGGCCCCCAGGCCAGAAGATGATGTAAACAAAATGAGGCTTTTTGTAACTAAAGACATGCAAACGGTTTTGATGAGGGTCAAAACTGCTGGCCCATTAAGCTGAATTGGTTTTCCCATTAAGCTGAATTGGTTTGCCCTTTAAGCTGAATTGGTATGCCCATTAAGCTGAATTGGCATGACTCTATACTTTACATTTGTTTCTATGTACCACTAAAAATATAAAAGCTGTCTTAAAAACATTAAAGTTGGGAGACACTTGGAAACGCTAAGACTCACTGTGCCTTCTCACTCGCATCGCCGACGCCGTCCATCCTGAGGGAACTCTGGGCCAGCTGGAGCTGGACTCCGGCATCTAATCATAAAGAATTTGATTTAGGTCATAACTGAATGGTCTATTGGTTTTCCCTACTTTCTTCAATTTAAGTCTGAATTTGGCAATAAGGAGTTCATGATCTGAGCCACAGTCAGCTCCCATTCTTGTTTTTGCAAACTGTATAGAGCTTCTCCATCTTTGACTACAAAGAATATAATCAATCTGATTTCGGTGTTGACCATCTGGTGATGTCCACGTGTAGAGTCTTCTCTTGTGTTGTTGGAAGAGGGTGTCTGCTATGACCAGTGCCTTCTCTTGGCAAAACTCTATTAGCCTTTGCCCTGCTTCATTTTGTACTCCAAGGCCAAATTTGCCTGTTTCTCCAGGTATCTCTTGACTTCCTACTTTTGCATTCCAGTCTCCTATGATGAAAAGGACATATTTTTTGGGTGTTAGTTCTAGAAGATATTTTAGGTCTTCATAGAACCATTTAATTTCAGCCTCTTCAGCATTACTGGTCTGAGCATAGACTTGGATTACTGTGATATTGAATGGTTTGCCTTGGAAACAAACAGAGATCATTCTGTTGTTTTTGAGATTGCATCCAAGTACTGCGTTTTGGACTCTTTTGTTGACTATGACGGCTACTCCATTTCTTCTTAGGGATTCTTGCCCACAGTAGTAGATATAATGGTCATCTGAGTTAAATTCACCCATTCCAGTCATTTTAGTTTGCTGATTCCTAAAATGTTGATGTTCACTCTTGCCATCTCCTGTTTGATCACTTCCAATTTGCCTTGATTCATGGACCTAAACATTCTAGGTTCCTATGCAATAGCGCTCTTCACAGCATCAGACTTGACTTCCATCACCAGTCACATCCGCAACTGGGTGTTGTTTTGAATGGCTCCATCTCTTCATTCTTTCTGGAGTTATTTCTCCACCGATCTCCAGTAGCATATCAGGCACCTACTGACCTGGGAGTTCATCTTTCAGTGTCCTATCTTTTTGCCTTTTCATACCATTCATGGAGTTCTCAAAGCAAGAATACTGAAGTGGTTTGCCATTCCCTTCTCCACTGGACACGTTTTGTCAGAACTCTCCACCATGACTCGTCCATGTTGGGTGGCTCTAAATGGTGTGGCTCACAGTTTCATTGAGTTAGATAAGGCTATGGTCCATGTGATCAGATTGGTTAGTTTTCTGTGATTGTGGTTTTCATTCTGTCTGCCCTCTGATGGATAAGGATAAGAAGCTTGTGGAAGCTTCCTGATGCGAGAGACTGACTGAGGGGGAAACTGGGTCTTGTTCTGATCTTTAATCCAACTTTCTTTTGATGGGCGGGGCTGTGTTTCCTCCCTATTATTTGACCTGAGGCCAAACTATGGTGGAGGTAATGAAGATAATGGCGACCTCCTTCAAAAGGTCCCATGCACTCACTGCTGCACTCAGTGCCCCCAACCCTGAAGCAGTCCTCCGCTGACCCACGCCTCTGCCGGAGACTCCTGGACACTCTCGGACAAGTCTGAGTCAGTCTCTTGGGGGTCCCTGCTCCTTTCTCCTGGGTCCTGGTGCACACAAGGTTCTGTTTGTGCCCTCCAAGAGTCTGTTTCCCAGTCCTGTGTAAGTTCTGGAAGCTCTACGGTGGGGTTAATGGCAACCTCCTTCAAGAGGGCTTATGCCATACCCAGGTCTATTGTACCCAGAGCCCCTGACCCTGCAGCAGTCCACTGCTGACCCGTACCCCACAGGAGACACTCAAACACAGTTCTGTCTCAGTCTCTGTGGGGTCTTTGGGTCCTGGTGCACCCAAGGTTTTTTTGAGCCCTCCGAGGGTCTCTGGTGGGTGTGGTGTTTGATTCTAAATGCAATTTCACCCTTCCTACCATCTTGCTTGGGCTTCTTCTTTGCCCTTGAATGTTTGCAAAAGAGGATATAAAAATGATGAGTAAGCACATAAACAGATACTCCATATTACTGGTTATCAGAGAAATTCAGATTAAAACCATAATGAGATACCACTACACTCTCATCAGTATGCTAAAATTAAAAAGACTGACAATCTTATTGGTCTGAGAAGTGGTAAAGTCACACAACTGAATCTTTCCTACATTGCTGATGGGAATGTGGAATGGCACAACCACTGTGGAAAACAGCTTGACCATCTCTTACATGGTTAAACAGATGTTTGTTACATTACTCAGGAAGTTTACTCTTATATATATATTCAAGAAAAATAAATACATACATCCATGGACATATACATATAAAGATAAGCACAAATGTTCATAGAAGATAAAGGGCAAAAAACAAAACAACAAACCAAATACTTAACAAGTGATAAATGAACAAAATGTGTTACATCCATACAATGAAGTATTAGTAACAAAAGGAATGAACTTGAGACACATAAAACACAGATAAATCTTTAAAGCATTATTCTTTGTAAAAGAAACCAGAAACAAAAGAGTACACAATGTATGGTTCCCCTCATTTGAAATTCTAGAAAAAGACATAACTAGTTAATAAATACGGAAAGCATATCAGTAATTTCACAGGGTTATTGTTGTTTAGTTGCTAATTCATGTCCATTTCTTTTTGAGACCCCACGGACTGTGGCCTTCCAGATTCCTTCTCACCATGGGATATCCCAGGCAAGAATACTGGAGTGGGTTGCCATTTCCTTCTCTAGAGGATCTTCCCAACCCAGGGACTGAACTCATGTCTCCTGCATCAGCAGGTGGGTGCTTTACTACTGAGCCACCAGGGAAGCCCAGTTTCCAGGGAAGCCCAGTTTCATAGGATTAGGGAATGGATAGGATCAATGACTACAATGAGTTAAGACGGAATTTTTTTGATTACTGGGAATGCTCTATATATAGAATGCATGATACTTTTTGTTGTATATAAATAATACTGTATATATATATATATAACATATGTATATAACATTTATAACATGTATATTTATACATATATAATATTAATATATACATATGAATACACACAAATACACAATATGTGTATACATATATATACATAAATATGTATATGTAGACATACACAAACAAATGCACACACACATATATATATATATATATACATATATACCAAATCTTCTGTCAGCTTTATTTGAGCAAATTCATGTATTTTAGGGTCTTTTGGATCTCTCTTAAAAAATAAATCTACTTATGATATAGACTATACAGTGTGACTGCTTCAAGCATAACTAATATGTCTTCATGCCGTCTGTGCACACTGGCAGGGCAGATGTACGGCCACTTGATGAACAAATACTAATAAGGAATACTTTATGTGCAACACACTCTGATTGGCAATTTGGAATTCTAAAAAATTTTCATGGTCTTTTCTCTTAAGCAATCTTCTAACTCAGTTAAAAAGACCACAATAACAAGGAATAACACCAAAGATAGATTTTGCATACAAAACACATGGGATGTACATATGACAATATAGTTGTAGAAATTCAAAAGAGGAGAGAGGACCAGATCACTTGTCAGAATAGGGGCAATGCTTCCTGGTTGTTCACTGGGTGAGTTAATTGTTCCACAAATGAACTTCTAATCAAAGAGGTCATATCTTTATATAATTCTCTTCTAACCCTCTGGCAATTATATCAAGGAGAAAGTCTAAATCTGGTGCTATCACATCCTTAATGCCTCCCTAACATTTACTAACCTCTCTCTTACAACCAGAAAGCAGAATCAGGATCAGTGCCTTTGGCAAAAAAGAGGATGTAGCAAAAAAAAAATTATTTAGTTTTCCTGTTATTCCTTTTATAGGTATCTTTTATTTATGATCAGTAATTATTTTCCATTTGAATTTGTGTCTTCTGTGTAAAACTATTATTTTCTACTTCCCCTTTCTTTCTATTATTCTGAAAATCTATGAGGACACAAACCAAAGCAGAATTATATAAATACAACAAACCAAAACCAAAAAAAGAAAACCTGCTTCAGCAACTTTTTAAAAATGACAGACATTATTTGCAAGATCTAAAATTAAAAATTTAGCATTCTCTAAGCTTCTGGATACTATTTTTATAAAAATGAAGCAAAGTAGAATATACTTGTTCACACATAACAGACAATCTTTCAACAAAGCAAATTTTGCAACTTCTGCTTTAAAAATACTGACTCTACTGATTTGTGTCTGACTCATTGCTGATACTTTGAATTTAGGAAGTTGCATTCCTTTTGAAATACAAGCAAAAGGTCAACCTTAATCCTTGGGGGATTCTGTTGTCAGTAGGGCTAAATGTCCTAAAATTCAGGTTGAAATATGAAATATTAAGTTTATCTAATGTGTAAGAAAAGGACCTGAATGCAATGAGGTAATATTAAAAAGCCACATTACTAACACTTTTGCTACCTATTAGATTACTTTTTAAAATGTTTTAATATAATAGAGGCTCATTATAATTGTGATATTTATCTCAAATTTTTTTCCGAGAAACTAGATTTTTAAACCTAGTAAATTGTCATGTACTTCAGTTCAGTCTGTTCAGTTCTGTCACTCAGTCATGTCCAATTCTTTGCAACCCCATGGACTGCAGCAGGCCAGGCTTCCCTGTCCATCACCAACTCCTAGAGCTTACTCAAACTCATGTCCACTGAGTCAGTGATGCCATCCAACCATCTCATCCTCTGTCATCCCTTTCTACTGCCGCTTTCAATCTTTCCCAGCATCAGGATCTCTTCCAGTGAGTTGGCTCTTCACACAGGTGACCAAAGTATTGGAGTTTCAACTTCAGCATCAGTCCTTCCAATGAATATTCAGGACTGATTTCCTTTAGTATGGACTGGTTTGATCTCCTTGCAGTCCAAGGCACTCTCAAGAGTCTTCTCCAAGACCACAGTTCAAAAGCATCAATTCTTCCGCACTCAGCTTTCTTTATAGTCCAGCTCTCACATCCATACATGACTAGTGGAAATACCATAGCTTTGACTAGATGGACCTTTGTTGGCAAAGCAATGTCTCTGCTTTTTAATATGCTGTCTAGGTTGGTCATAACTGTTCTTCCAAGGACCAAGTGCCTTACAATTTCATGGCTGCAGTCACCATCTGCAGTGATTTTGGAGCCCCCCAAAATAAAGTCTGTCACTGTCTCCATTGTTTCCCCATCTATTTGCAATAAAGTGATGGGACCTGATGCCATGATCTTAGTTTTCTGAATGTTGAGTTTTAAGCCAACATTTTCACTCTCTTCTTTCACTTTGATGAAGAGGCCCTTTAGTTCTTCTTCACTTTCTGCCATAAGGGTGGTGTCATCTGCATATCTGAGGTTATTGATATTTCTCCCGGCAATCTTGATTCCACCTTGTGTTTCATCCAGCCCAGCATTTTGCATGATGTACTCTGCATATAAGTTAAATAAGCAGGATGGCTACAGCCTGACATATTCCTTTCCTGATTTTTGATATCACATCAATATCTTTGCTAAGGAAGTGAGATTTTTTTTCAAAAAATTGATGAAAAGTTTTAGGAAACTCATATTTAACCCAAAGTTACCAGATTTATCTTCATAATGTTCCTTAAGCTAATCATCCATTTAATGTTGATTAGTATCATGATCTTTGATATGTGTGCTCAAGCAGAAATTTTGGGAAATTTTCTCTACTCAATAGTTTAACCTTCAGTTACTATATAAACTCTAGAAAACAACTTCTGGTTTTGTAATAGAAGTTTATTACAAATGTATTTGAATTCCTTGAAATAATCTTTCCCTTTCTGTTCTATTCTTATGATGAGTTTAGGGGGTTGAGGAAGATTTCTACCTCTGCTCCACTTACTGCAGTCTTACTAACTTTTCTAATCTTTTCTAATGTTTCCTTCAATCACTGTCTAAGAGAGATGCTCCCTTTTGTTCCATTTACTCTTTACAGCGACATTTTCCTATAGAATTTTGTTCATTGATTTATCTGCATCAATTGACATAGAGATTTTGATTTATACATTTCAAGAAGAGAAAATGAAGCTCCTCTTCTCTGAAATGAAAGCATTTTTAGTGCAGAAGCAAAAAAACCAAAAAACAAAAACAGCTCATTTTAGAACCATCATTGATACGTTGCCATGTATAAAATTGTGCTTAAAAATTAATCAATGGATAAGATTATCGACTACATAAGAGAAAATAATGCTACGTATAGTGGCAAAGCCATTTCTAATGATTAAGATTAATAGTATTCATTAGGACAGCTTTTCCTATTGGATTTAAGTAACAACAATTTCCCTGGATGAGGTGCCTGAAGATAAGGTTAATAACAGGAACAAAATTGGCAAAATCAAAATTCTATGCAGTAATTAATACGATTTCAGTATGTTTACTCACTTTCTTTGGTTAATTTTCTTATCAGAAAAAATTCTCTTTAGGTTAAAAAACTATTTGAAATCAGTTTTTTATTTTTAATGAGATTAATTCCTCCCCCCCTTTTTTTTAAGAGCCTTCTTTCCTGGTTTAGCTAAGCTCTCTGTTCCTCTTTTCTCCCACATAGATGGGTTTCAGCTAAAAGATTATGCATTTAATTAAGCACATGGCCATTCAAGAAGCCTTTCTTTAGAGAGGTAAGAGACTTGATCACCACATTTTAGGGAGACAAAATTGTTATTTTAAATTGAAATAAAATTATTTATTGTATATTTTAACAGAATTACAAAGTATAAATGCATTTATTTCAATTAAAATATAATATTAGTTTTGTTGTTCAAACTCCTTACCACATTTTTCCACATTCTTTAGGCAGTTCTGTCATGTCAATTGATAGATATTGTTAGTGTATATTTAGGTGTGATATAGTAGTCTTCACTGGATGAGGAAGAACTCACAGAAGTTAGGAAACCACTTTTCAATTTCCAGTTGAGAACAAATTCAGAGGTAACCTCTTTAAATAGTCAAATAATACAGTTAGGTGGGGTATAAAAATGTCTGCTAATAAGAGTTTTCAAAATAAAAATGGTAAATTGTGCTTTATCTTTCCTGGAGGTTTTTTTTTCTTTTCTTTTCCAAATATGACAACAAACATCGTGTATTATATACCCTTGTAAGTTTCCTTCTAGCCTATTAGTTTCATTGTAGTTTAAACTACTTAGTAAACCTGTAAATATAAAGAAGGAAATAAATAAATCTAATTACATTGAACATATTTTTCTAAAATAAAATGAGCAAAAATATAATTATATTTTAAGGCACATTTAAAAGCATTTTCATAATGAGGCAATCACACCTTACTTTTGGAGTTCTGTATTTTGAGCTATATTAAAGTGGGATGTGTTTACAGTAAAAAATAAATAAATAAAAGCATTTTCATAGTCTTTAGAAACGAAGTTGAGCTCAATACTTAAGAAAATTAGCTTATGCTTTTGACTATGGTTTTCAATTTGCTTTACAGTGATAAGTGTTTAGGTTTAAAGTGTGATTCTTTTACATGAAAATAAGTAAGACTACTGAAAAATATTTAATACATAAAAATATTTAGTGAACAAAAGTATTTATTTATATAAAACCTTTATGGTGAATATTTATCCACACAAGTAAATATTAGCCATAAAGTTTTTTTAATAATGCTATGTTATAAAAAATTCTTTTTTTACCTATATTATTAAAATAATATTAAATTGTATAATATAATGAAATGTATAGTATAATGAAATGAGAGTCCCTTGGACAGCAAAGAGATCCAACTGGTCCATCCTAAAGGAAATCAGTCCTGAATATTCACTGGAAGGACTGATGCTGAAGCCGAAACTCCAATATTTGGCCACCTGATGTGAAGAAATGACTCATTTGAAAAGACCTTGATGCTGGGAAAGAGTGAAGGCAGGAGGAGAAGGGGATGGCAGAGGATGAGATAGTTGGATGGCATTACCAGCTCGAGGGATATGAGTTTGAGTAAGCTCCGGGAGTTGGTGATGAACAGGGAAGCCTGATGTGCTGCAGTCTATAGGGTCGCAAAGTTGGACGTGACTGAGTGACTGAACTGAACTGAATATAATGAATCCTGAAATTTATTTTAGAATGAAACCCCACATGGTGGCACTGTTTACTAAGAAACTGTTACAGTACAGAGGCCTCACAGCAGTCAGCTTGCTTTATAAGCAGCTGTATCCTTTTGTCTGTCAAATTCGCCCTGTATTTCAACTGTTAAGAATGTATACTAGATTCTTAAGTGTGGAAATGGTAAGTGCTTTTTATTTTATAAATTGTTTTATGTATACAGAGCCTATGACAGCATCTTTCACAAATACTGAAAAAAATTAGAAAGCATTGTTGAATTTGGTGTGCAGATTCATACATTGTGCATTTGTTTATAGATGAAAAGCAACAGAAGAATGTGAATAATAAACATCACCTATATATGCTAGAATATTCCACCAGTGTGTATTTTCAATAAACATAACAGTGGTTGGTTGAATAATGGTGGAGTGTTTTAAAATGAGAACCCAAAGCACTTAAGCATGAATACAATGGCTTTAAAGCTGCAGATCACTTAAAACTGAAGAAGAAGATTGAAGAAATGCTGATATAGAACCTTCTTCCTCTTTTCCTACTGTCACACCCTGTTTGCTTGCCCCAAATCCATCATTAAATATTTTCTAACCTGTTGAACTTGTTTCATTCCTTTTGTTTTTGGGACTCTTACCCATGAAGGTATAAATACTTTTCATAAGTCTGCCCTGGGGTTAGCTTGCAAAAAGCTTCCATATATCCCACCTAGAGGGATAGGACTCAATACTGAGAGAATCTGTCATCAGTCAAAGAAAAAAATAGTAGCAGCATGCAAGTGGAGACAACAAATCACAGATCTCTAGTCTCTGGCCTGAGAGTGGTGGGCAGAATTCTTTCCCAGCCATTTCTTCCTCCACACGTTGGCCTCTATTGTTGCCCTGCTCTCTTCTACCACCTCAAACAGGCTCTCACATTGTTCCTTCTCAGTTATAATGACTGACCTCAGGGCAGTCTCTCTGAAAAGCATTTACACCTTAATGGGTGAGAGCTCCAAAAACAAAAGGAATGAAATTCTTGTGTGAGGCAGTGACACCTACTGCCCAACAACAACTCTGAAGCAAACTTTCTAGATTTGAACAGTCAACTCGACCACTACTAACTGTGATTTTAGGCAAATGGCTTAATCTCTTTGGACCTCAGTTTCCTCAGGTGTAAAATAGTATCCGTCTGTTGAAAGGACTGAATGAATTGCATAGGTAAAGCTTTTAGCAGAGTGCCTGGCACCATCACAGTTGATATGTGACTACCAGCTGTCTGAGGCACAGGATTTCAGGCGTCAGTGTGTGAGACAGGAAGGTATTATAAGGACTTGTAGTGAGGGGAGGGGACCTAGCATCCTGGTGGCTCAGATGGTAAAGAATTCGCCTGCAATGTAAGAGAGCGAGGTTCGACTCCTGCATCAGAAGATCCCCTGGCAAAGGAACAGACTATCCACTCCAGATACTTGCCTGGAGAGTCCCATGGACAGAGGGGCCTGGTGGGCTACAGTCTATGGGGTTGCAAAGAGTCCAGTAAGACTGAGCAACTAACGCTTTCATCTCACCACTAACAAGTTACTTCTCTTATCTGAGAATAAGGCCTCCTGCAGCTATGACCTGGGTTGGGTTAATTATCATCTGCACTTTCTGTATTTGAAGAAGTTTAAAAGGCAACAAATTTTTGACCAGAAAACTTCTCTCAAAACATAGACATAGATGTTCTAAAAGTGTCTGAAGCTTTGTTATACTGAGGCATTTTCTAATATGAAGAAATTAATTATATATTACTCTTAAAATATTTTTAAATGAGAAAGCACAAAGTTTGCTACAGATAAGTGTATACTCAGCTGTGTTTCTGACGTTGAAACAATGCTATAATTCCTCTAATACAAATATTGATAAAATGTAAATTTTTTCTTTATGGGAAAAATTGATGCTTTATCTTATTATACTTATTATACTTATCTTTCTTGCTTTTAAAAATGAAAGTATCCTCAATTGACATTAACCTGGTTTTCCTACAACATGCATTGTTAAGGCAATTTTATATCAATTTACTTATCACTTAGGGTTAGTAAATTGGTGACCTTTTTGATGCTTTTTTTCAACAGGAAGAGAACTAGGAAGCAGGATGTGAGTGAAATTAGAGCCAAAACATTAATGGAGAACGTGAAAAAACAGAGCTATAGAAAAGGGTTTCTGTTCATTTATATCCTGGTGACAAACTAAAGCAGAGTTTGTTCCTTAATCCATAGCCAATCTCCTTACTAGGACCAGTTATAAAATTTGTGGGACCCAGGATGAAATAAAAATGTGGGGCCTCTTGTTAAAAAATTATTAAGAATATCAAGAGGGCAACATCAGAGCATTAAGTCAAGCACAGGTCAAACATCCAGAAGCTGGCCCTTGTCTTTGTATTGTTCCCAGGGTGAGACTAGGCTTGGAATTGCTGTTCCTTGCACCTTCCTTTCAAAGGAGAAAAAAATAATCTTCAAAATAAATGGGAATCTTTGTGAACTGAATATCTATTAGATGACATCCATTTGCCAAGTTCTTTGTAGATACTGAGAGTCTAGTCTATGGTTACTTCCTTTGTGGTTTTAAACAATGTTTTTAGTATCAAATGAATGGTATTTATTTATATTTTGGCAAAGTATAACAATAACCCCAAATAAAGTGTCTACTATTCAGAAGAACTTTGGAAAACCACTCATTCATTATTTCCTTAACTAAATCACTCGTATTGTTTAATCAGTAAAATGGTGTAGACTACTAGATCTTCCATGCAAAACATAAGCACTATGGCTAACACTCTGGATCACTAAGGCGACCTTTCCTGATTGATAACAGCTTTGACAGCTCATGTTAGTTAGGTCTGTGTTCTTCATGTCATAGACCAGGCTCAGCCACACGTTGTTGTTGTTTTAGTCACTAAATCACATCCAACTCTTTTGCAATTCCATGGACTGTAGCCCACCAGGCTCCTCTGTCCATGGGATTTCCCAGGCAAGAATACTGGAGTGGGTTGTCATTTCCTTCTCCAGAGGATCTTCCTGACCCAGAGATTGAACCCATATTTCCTACATTGGCAGTGGGTTCTTTACCACTAAGCCACCAAGGAAACCCAAGACAGCAATACAGTATTACGTTTTCAAATTACAGACATAAATGAAAGCCTTGGTTTTATGTCTTCTCATCTTAATATTTTCTCATCTTGTTTGGGTAACTCCATATACAAAGTGGCAACATATAGTCTTTTTAATGCTGTATAAAAGTTATGAATGTGCACTGCGTGCTCAGTCATGTTTGACTCTGTGCAACTCCATGGACTATAGGCCACCAGCCGCCTCTGTCCATGGAATTTTCCAGGCAAAAGTACTAGAGTGGGTGCCATTTCCTACTCCAGGAGATCTTCCCCACACAGGGATTAAATTTGTGTCTCTTGCAGTCTCCTGCATTAGCCTGCAGATTCTTTACCACTGCACCACCTGGGAAACCTGTATAAAAGTTGTATTTGTCACTTAGTAATAAGTTCCCCATGAATTGGAGGTTTTGAATTTAATTGTACACATCACAATTTTGGTTTAAATAATGATCTCAGGCAGAGGTTAGATATCCCACTTAGGTAGCTCAGTTGATAAAGAACTCCCGCTTGGTAACCTGTGCTCTGGATACACTGGCTGGGTTGGTCTTGTGTCAATACCTGAGTCATGTCTAGTTGGGCTCCTGTGGATGTGCGTCAAGGCATTTAGATAGCTAGCATACACTTTTCCTGTTTTAATTCTTGTTCTGAAACCCCATTTTGCCTGATTCAGAAAAAATAATCTAGATATACATTTGTAAATGTAGGGAAATTCCTTTGATTTCTCTATTACAGTATGTTAAAAAAGTGAGACTTAAGATTGTTTCTCATTCATCCCATCTCCCCTAAGGTTGATATTATCTCTGTTGACAGTATTTGTGCTTAGAGGTAGTCTTATACAAAAATTAGTAAGTCATCAGCTAGGAGGGGATACCCACTTATTTTCAGTTGAAATTTTCGTTTAGTGCTGGTGTTTTTTTGAGAATTAACTCAGTTCACTGTTCCCTCAATAGTTTTCTCCCTCATGTCATGGAATAATTCTCATCTATGTGGTCCACTCCTCATCCTTTGCTTCAGAAATATACACATCTTTTTCTTCCATCACAGAGATTCCTGCAGACCAGGAATCTCTTCTTGGCCAGTTTTTGAACTCTGTCCTATAGTTACACATCCTCTCCTGCAAATCTCTATCATTTTAGGCTCCCCGAGCTGTTCAGGGGCTATTCATTCTCTTACTGACACCCTTGGTACCCATCTCATTTGTCTGACTTTCATGCCATGTGGAAAATTGTCAACTCTGATTTTCCAGATGAAATGATGAGGCACGAACCACTTCCTCTCCGGGATATGTCACATCCGTTACTGATTAGCACCCCTGCCTGGTCTCACCTCCAATTTAGCTGGTGGCAGTTTGCAGAGTACAGGAAGAAATAAAATGCTTGAGGCTCTGTTTCTTCTCTAAGGTTTGTCTTTCTCTCTAGTTCCTGAGATCTTAATCTCTTTAGAGTGGGAATTGTTGCAGAAAGCAGAATAAAATAGTTCTATAACATAAATATCCCTTTCAATCATTCTGTGTCATATTTCATTTAAAGTCTTTTATCTTTATGGATGGACATGGTTGTTCTATAAATATTCCACGGATATAGGAAAATGTAAATTCTGTATTCAAAGGATGAAAATTTCTCTGCATTAAATTAAGTTTATTGATTGAAATATTATATTCCTCATGATATTACTTGTTTTTATTTTCTGCTAGATTTGCT
This sequence comes from Okapia johnstoni, assembly GCA_024291935.2. NCBI lineage: Eukaryota > Metazoa > Chordata > Mammalia > Artiodactyla > Giraffidae > Okapia > Okapia johnstoni. The sequence goes on along the minus strand of CM044316.1, from coordinate 76,216,540 downwards.
CGGTTCTGAAAAGGGTTATTGAATTCAATCTCTAAAAAAGAACTTTGTATTAAGTGACTTTGTTGGGTATACAATTTATAGCTAGCATTGGGTTTTTTATATTCTCTGACAGCTTGATTTTAACAGTCAATTCAATTTATTAAATTTTAGTGTAATTATTGATATACTTTATTCCTCCATCTTAATTTAGATTCATTTTTGCTTTTAGGGAAAAAGTGTTCAAGGCCTGAAAATGTGGCAAAGGGACTGCTGCTTACTTTTAGTGAAGTCCTGGGTCACTTGGGGCAGACTCAACTTGTGATTGATGGCTTCTCTAGGGATGTCGTACCTGAGCTCCTTGTGAAGTGAAAGTTGCTTAGTTGTGTCTGACTCTTTGCGACCCCATGGACTTAGCTTGCCAGGCTCCTCTGTCCATGGAATTCTCTAGGCCAGAATACTCAAGTGGGTAGCCAGTCCCTTCTCCAGGGGATCTTCCCAACCCAGGGATCGAACTGAGGTTTCCCACATTGTGGGTGTATTCTTTACCATCCGAGCCACTAGTGAAGCCCTTGAACTCCTTATAAGTGCTCTCATCATTTTTTCTGGCAAAGATGCGTCTCCTTCAGCAGTTCTAAGGGCTGTTTATTCTAACTCTAGCACACTCTGAGTGCTAGCTCATTTGTTGGACTGCTGTTTTTATTTTGTTGGCTCTTTGGTTGTCAAACTGTAAGTGGTGGGGGTCCTACAAGCAGAGGTAAAGTGACTTTCTTGTGTGAGACAGTGGCAGGGGGTCTTTGGTTCCCTGATCTCATACTCTTTCTGGAGAAGATACGAGAAGGAGACTCAGCCCACCTATTGCTGAATAAGCCCACACACAGATTTCTGTGAAGTAAACTATTTAAAGGGTCTGTTTCTTTGTGATCCTTGCCATGAGTCTTCAAAACTCTTTTTCGGGTGTTCAGTGAGTCATCAGGAAGTGAAGACAGTGGGGAACATACTTCAATTTTCTCCTTAGGGAGTTTCTCAGAGCCTACAAGCTTCATTTACCCTAGCTTCCCAGGGACACAATCAGGTTTTATAATTGAACATAAATTATAAAGATCTATGTATGGAATGTTAGCAACCACTGTCCAGCATGAAAGGAACACTGAACAATCAAGAAACAATCAGCTTCTTTTGTTGGCCTACCAAGTGCTAGTACAGAGTAATGGATTACTCGCTTAACAATGGGAACAGGGGTGGAGGCTATGAATGGAGTCAATAGAATGGCTGTTCACTTACCCAAACAGATCTAGCACCTTACTATTGCTGAATGTTAAAGTTGCTAGCAACAGAGACCAATGGCAAGTCCCTGATACCGCACTGTCTTTCTGGAAGACCTACCAGCCACTTTGCAGCAACTTAAAACACTTAACCCCTTCTATTCTGGAAGGGGAAAAATCATCTTGACAGAAATACATACATATTCTAGGTTGCATAATGTCCAAAGGATGCACTTTACAGCCAAGGAAGTGTGATAGTGGGAACATGAACATGGGAGTCATTGGCTCTATCACACTCTATGCCATAGAGAAGCTGATGGCTATAGAAATGCTCTTATGTATTGAGGACTTTCCTGGTGGTCTAGTGGTTAAGAATGCACCTTCTAATACAGAGGACACAGGTTCGATCCCTGGTCCCAGAAGATTCCACATGCTGCTGGATAACTAAGCCTGTGGACCACAGCTCGTGAGCCAATGCACTCTAGAGCCTGTACTCTGCAACAAGAGAAGCCACGGCAACAAGAAGGCCACTAACCACAACTAGAGAGTAGCCCCCGCTCACTGCAGTTGGAGAAAGCCCATGTGCAGCAATGAAGACCCACTGCAAACAAAATAAAAAATAAAATTACAAAATAAAAAAAACCCTTTTTTTTTTTTTAAAGGTTGTATTGATAGCCACTATGGAGAACAGTATGGAGAATTCTTAAAACACTAGGAATAAAACTACCATATGACCCCAAAATCCTACTACTGGGCATATACTGTGAGAAAACCATAATTCAAAAAGACACAAGTGCTCCAGTGTTCGCTGCAGCACTATTTACAACAGCTATGACAAGGAATTAACCTAAATGTCCACGGAGAAATGAATGGATAAAGAATTTATGATACATATATACAGTGGAATATTACTCAGCCACAAAAAGAACACAGTTGAGTTAGTTCTAGTGAGATGGATAAACCTAGAGCCTGTTATACAGGTGAGGTAAGTCAGAAAAACAAATATCATATATTAGTGCATATATACGGAATCTAGAAAAATGGTCCCAATGAACCTATTTGCAGGGCAGGATTAGAGACACAGACATAGAGAACAGACTTGTGGACATGGTGAGGGATGTAGAGGGTGGGATGAATTGAGACAGTAGCATTGCAATATGAACATTACCATATTTAAGACAGATAGCTAGTGGGAAGTTACTATATAACACAGGGAGCTAAACCTGGTGCTCTGGGACAACCTAGAGGGGTGGGATAGAATGGGAGGAGGCAGGGAGTTTCAAGAGGGAGGGGACATATGTATATTTATGGCTTATTCATGTTGTTGTATGGCAGAAACCAACACAACATTGTAAAGCAATTATCCTTCAATTTAAAAAAAAGCTTTCCTAAATAATCAATGTGTCCAAGACAAAATCAAAATGGTGACTATTTAAAATCAATGTTAGAAAAATCTTTGGAATTCAGTTAATGCTTTAATGAAGGAAGTTTATAGTTTTAAATGCTTAAATGTAAATCAGAAGGAAAGAAAATATAAAATTTAAGTCTCTGACATAATGGTAATACATGAAATCCAAGAAAACCAACTGAAAATTATTAGAAGTAAAGAGAGACTTCACTCAGATTTATCTGCTCCAGCACTTCCTCACTTCGCCACCATGTCTTGCTGTTTCCCAGTCTTTAGTTTATAAAAGGAGATGAAGCACTAGCTCCCTTTGATTTAATTCTACACCATCCCATAAGATTGTTCTAGAGGAGGTTGCTTGACTTTCCAGGCCAAACTTGAACAGGATCCAGTAAAAGAATAAATTAAAAAACAAATAAAAGGGAAGAGAAGATAAAAAAAAAAAGATTGTATTGAGATATAAATGACCTGCTAATGAATTCACTCATTTTAAGTGCACAGTTCCATGAATTTTAGAATGTTCACAGATTATACAATCATGACCACAATCTAATTTAGACCATTTTTATCATCCCCTCAAAGAAACCTCAGGCCCACTTATAGTCATTACGCTTTCTGCCCCTAGAAAAGATCTTTGAAGGCCCAGCTGATGCGTTAGCTTATATAGATGGTACCTTGCAAGGATAAGGTGGCATCCTCTGAGATGCAGAATATATCCTAAATGAATGGTCATGTGACTTCAATGAGTAGAAAACAAGAATCTTGGAAGCAGTTGGTGAAAGTAGGAGTCAACCCTCTTATCATCATCTCAGTGATTTGCTTGGGAAGTAGATCTGTCACTGAAGCTTTAAATTACATGGTTCTAGAGATTTTAGTTCCTAAAAGGGGAATGCTTTCATCAAGTGACACAGCAAGGGTCTCATTAAGCCTTAAGCTATGGCTGTCACCCAGACACTCTGGATACCTTTTTTTCACTGGATTAGCAGGGCAAATTGACTTGATAATCAGGAAGTGATATGACTGTCGTTATACAATGGAGTCAGGGAAGAATCTAACTGAGATCCAAGTGATTCAATGGGGTTCCTATTGATGGTCCTCTGTCAAATGATGACAGTGAGTGGACATGATCAGCAACCATGACCTGAGAAGGGCATGGTTTCCAGAATTTAGATCTCTCAGGGCTGGATGTCTCAATCACTTCACTAGGTAAGCCACCAAGAAAAGCAGAGGTACTTGCTGAAGCTGTGATTGATCTGGAGTTGATAGTATAGGATGCTAATGATTATTAATCAGCCCTGAAACTAGCTGCAGTCATGGGGACTGTAATATGTTCCACTACTCTTTTTCATTTAACTTTTCCCAGGAAATGAGAACAATCAGAATCCTGGAGGAACTGTATCTGAAGTAAACTTATTATTATGTGAAGCAAGTGGATTCCAAACATGCAATTCAGTTCAGTTCATTCACTTAGTCATGTACAACTCTTTGTGACCTCATGGACTGCAACACACCAGGCTTCCCTGTCCTTCATCATCTCCCAGAGCTCGCTCACACTCATGTCTGTTGAGTTGGTGATGCCATCCAACCATCTCATCCTCTGTCATCCACTTCTGCTGCTGCCTTCAATCTTTCCCAGTGTCAGGGTCTTTTCCAATTAGTTGTCTGTTTGCATCAGGTGACCAAAGTATTGGTGCTTCAGTATCAGTTCTTCCAATGAATATTCAGGATTGATTTTCTTTAGGATTGACTGGTTTTATTTCTTTGCAGTCCAAAGGACTCTCAAAAGTCTTCTCAAACACCACAGTTCAAAAGCATCAATTCTTTGGCACTCAGCTATCTTTATGGTCCAATTCTCACATCCATACATGACTACTGGAAAAACCATCACTTTGACTAGATGGACCTTTGTCGGTAAAGTAATGTGTCTGCTTTTTAATACGCTATCTATGTTGGTCATAGCTTTTTTTCCAAGCAGCAAGCGTCTTTTAATTTCATGGCTGCAGTCACCCTCCGCAGTGATTTTGGAGCCTAAAAGAATGAAGTCTGTCACTGTTTCCATTGTTTCCCCATCTATTTGTCATGTAGAGATGGGACCAGATCCTATGATCTTAGTTTTTTGAATGTTGAGTTTTAACCCATCTTTTTTCACTCTCCTCTTTCACCTTCATCAAGAGGCTTTTTAGTTTCTCTTTGCTTTCTGTCATAAGGGTGGTGTCATATGCATATCTGATGCTATTGATATTTCTCCCAGCAGTCTTGATTCCAGCCTGTGCCTCATTCAGCCCAGCATTTCACATGATGTACTCTGCATATAAATTAAATAAGCAGGGTGACAACATACAGCCTTTACATAATCCTTTCCCAATTTGGAATCAGTCTGTTGTTCATGTCGAGTTCTAACTGTTGCTCCTTGACGTGCATACAGATTTCTCAGGGGCAAGTCAGGTGGTCTAATATTCCCCTCTCTTGAAGAATTTTCCAGTTTGTTGTGATCCATACAATAAAAGGCTTTGGCGCAGTCAGTGAAACAGAAATGGATGTTTTTCTGGAATTCTCTTGCTTTTTCTATGATCCAGTGGATGTTGTCAATTTGATCTCTGGTTCCTCTGCTTTCTTTAAATTCAGCTTGTACATCTGGAAGTTCTGCGTTCACATACTGTTGAAGCCTAGCTTGGAAAATTTTGAGCATTACCTTGCTAGCAGGTAAAATGAGTACAATTGTACAGTAGTTTGAACATTCCTTGGCACTGCTCTTCTTTGGGATTGGAATGAAAACTGACCTTTGTCAGTCCTGTGGCCACTGCTGAGTTTTGCAAATTCATTGGCATATTGAGTGCAGCACTTTAACAGCATCATCTTTTAAAATTTGAAGTAGCTAAGCTGGAATTCTATAGCCTCCACTAGCTTTGTTCCTAGTGATGCTTCCCAAGGGCCACTTGGCTTGACATTCCAGGATGTCTGGCTCTAGGAGAGTGGTCACATGATCTTGGTTATATGGGTCATTAAGATCTTTTTTGTATTATCCTTCTGTATATTCGTGCCACCTCTTCTTAATATTTTCCTCTTCTCTTAGGTCCATACCATTTTTGTCCTTTATTGTGCCCATTTTTGCATGAAATGTTCTCTTGGTATCTCTAGTTTTCTTGAAGAGATCTCTAGATGTAATGCTGAAATGTCATGACCCTGTATTTCCCTAACCAGAGCCTACCTGGGATGAGTGTTCATCTCCCTACCTGCTGGGAATGCCTGCTGATGGCTGCATTGAATGCCTCCCCTGCAAGTTCCATCAGGCAGGAGAACTGTCTTGGCCATGGTCCCACCGTCTCTCAAGGGGCATTTCACATCCAATCACTGGTCTATGTATAGGTACAAAAAGGCCCAGAAAATGTGTTAGTTGCTCTATTGTGTCTGACTGTTTGCGATCCCACGGACTGGAGCCCACCAGGCTTCTCTGTCCATGGAATTCTCCAGGCAATAATACTGGAGTGGGTAGGCATTCCCTTCTCTAGGGGATCTTCCCGACCCAAGGATTGAACCAGGGTCTCCTGCATTGCAGATGGATTCTTTACCATCTGAGCCACAGGGAAGCCAACAAAGACCCAGGTCTTTCTATAAATCCGACATTTCTGAAGTACTATCTCAACTTTAGAGCTCCCTATGGGAATGACTGAGACGGGGTAAGTGTCCTCTTTGCCTGAACCTGCTTCCTTTCCTGCCTTGGAGGTATCATTCCCAAGGACCCTCCCCCCAAAGCACTTGTGCACAGTTCTTTGATTCAGTCTGTTTTGCACAGAACCTGACCATGTCAAACATTCTTAATATTATAATTGAATCTATGCAAAAAACTAAAGTCAGCAACTGATAACTTACTTACTAAATGTAATTACAGAAGCAGTCAACCCCATGTGTGTGTGTGTGTGTGTGTGTGTGTGTGTGTGTGTGTGTGTGTGTGTGAGTGTGGCTTGAGTAAGGCTCCTTTCTTGATTTTTTGCAATTTTGATTCAATTTTCTAAATTCCAACCTATGAAAGACTCCTCTTTCAGATTGGATGCTTTTAACATAATAAACTCATGAATTTTACCTAATTTTATTATAAGAATTGACAGACTACTAGGCAGAACATGGAATCATTAATGGATTGCAATATTTTATATACTGCTGCAAATTAAAATCTCTTCCCTCAAGGTTAACAACATGATCAATTATATGACCACTTGCTTTTATTTGGTAGAGTTATAGCTAGACTTGTTGTGAAGGACAAATTATTGAACTTTCCTCAATTAACTGGATAAGAAGTTGCCTTGCAAGGAATATTAGCATTGTGTTGGGAAACCCTTATCAAATCTGGCCTTCTTTTTAGTAATCCATTACATCATTTGCTTGCACGTGGAAGTCCAGTATGCAAAAGTTACTTTCTCCTTTTTAAATATATCCAAAAATATTAGCTATGCTTAAACTCTATGTGATCTGGCAGCTTGAGTAGTATATAATTAAATTAGTTGTACATAATCCAAAAAATAAAGACCAAGTAGTTCTGGAAAAAGTACTTTGGTTTCTACCTCACCACATAAACAAAAGTCAATTCTAGGTGGACTGCTGAAATGCAATTTGTTAATAAAAGGAGAATGTTAGAGCAAAACATATGAGGGCATTTTCATGACCTTGGAGTAAGCCAAGGAATATTAAATAGGACATAAGAAGTAGTAAGCATGAAAGAAAAGAGTTGAAAAACTGTATTATGTTAAAGATAATTTCTGTCCTTTGAAAGTTACCGTAAAGGAAGTGAAGAGGTGAGCTATGGACTGGGAGAAAATACTCACAATCCATATGCATGACAAAAGGCTTCTGTCAAGAGTATAAAAAGAACCCTTACAAATCTATAAGAAAAAGATTGATGACCCAATAAAAGTGGGCCAGATTTCCAGATGTGAAGAAACTTTATGAATAAGGATATCCCAATGGCCAGTAAACTTATAAGCAGATGCTTAAATTCATAAGTTATAAAAGAAATGTGAATTAATCCAGGATATAACATGATAATACTTCATAACCACCAATATGATTACAATTACAAAAAATGTTGGTGAAGACAGAGAGAAACTGGATTCTTATACAATGCTGGTGGAACTGTGAATTGGTACAACTTTGGAACATATGAATATTCTAGCAACAAGTAGTTCAACTCATAGGTTTGTTTAGTAAAAATCATACATATGTTTTCCAAAACGCATAATGTACCATTCACAATCATCAAAAACTATAGGTACCAATATATTAATACATAATAGAACTGATGAACAGACACACAGAATAAACAGGAATGTGAATGAGTGATATACAGTTGTAGCAACAATACTAATGAAGTTTGCAAACACATTGTTAAGGGAAAGAAATTAGCAAGAGAAAATTCCATTATATAAAGTGCAGTTTCATCTATATAAAGCATAGGAAATAGTAAAATTAATTTATTCTTTTAAAATTCAGGATAGCGGTTTTCCTTATTGATACAGTGATTGGAAGGGAGAATAATGAGAACCTTTGGTAACTGTCTGTTTTTTGGTCTGGAGCTGGTTGTACAAGTTTGTACACTTTATGCCAATAAACTGAGCAGTATGCTTAAGTTCACTCTTCTCTACGTGTGTTTATGTCAATACAAACAGGAAATGATGACTCTCATCTTTTGAAGAAGAAACCTCTAGGTATATTTCAATATCACTCTGACTTTAGATGATATCAATTATTGGGTTGGCCAAAAAGTTCATTTGGGTTTTTTCCATATGATGTTATGGAAAAACCAGAATGGATTTCTTGGCCAATCCAATATTTTTTGCCTATCTTTAGTGGTATCCCCATGCTGTAGAACATTTCTTACTCTTATGTTGTTGGCAGGTATTTCTGGGATTTCATATTCAGTATTTCAGGAGAACATGGTACCAAAACTGTGTTTCTCCTCTCCATCCTCAGCAGTCTGTTCTACGTCAGGGATCCATAGAGCTCTGTGTGCATCAGGTTCATCTCCAAATAGTCTGACTCAGTTGATCTGTGTTATGGTCGTCAACTATCCCTGGTACATCTAGTAGGAAACCAGAGTCATGGACCCATTGGACCAGACTGCTAAAGACAGCATTAGCATATTTCTGTAGCTATCTTGACAGCAGAGGGGTAAACAGTTGATTAGAATTTAAAAAGTCATATCTGGCCATCTGCATCAGAATTACTTCCTGGCCCCCAAGACTTTGATTTACTGCGTTTGAGTTGACAAAAAAATTTAACAAGCAGTTGAAAAAAATTTTTAACAAGCATCTCAGATGATTTTTGTATTAATTAAAGCTTCAGAAACATTGTTCTAAAATCCATACATTTCTTACTTTCTAAAGAGGAAAAATAAATTATTATAGCACATAGTAGTGCCATGTATCTATCCCCAGATACTTTCTCCTAACTTTCTAGCATCTCATTTCTCCAAGCTAAATATCAAACTGCTAAAATTTAGCAAGTATAAAACTGAGACTATGGGAGATATACATAAAATAATTGCTTGGTCGTCTCTTAGCAGTTTACAATTTACACAATTTACTTATGAACAGTTCTTTCCAGGAAAGTGAGAAAAAAGTACTTGTATCTCTTACCACCAGAAAATGTAACCAGTTTTAAAACGCAGAAAGAAAACAGTGCAGCACATAGCCACTGATGATCTATAGACAGTGAGGGCAAATTTCTATCTCTGTCCGAATGACAAGTCATTTTCCTAGATTTTTTACATGGACTAGAAGCAAAGATAAATGCTTTTTCACTGCCAGTGATATTTTCATTAAAATACTTCTTTATTATTCATAGTCAAAGTAAAATAAAACAATTTAACTCCCATATAAATAATGCTTGTAGTTTTAAGGACTCTTTGCAGTATATACTAGATGCTTCCAAAATGGCCAACATACACCCTCATTAACAAAATATCGAATAATCACTTCTAAAGAAATCAGGAAAGAATTTCATTTTCATTCTGTTGGATCCAAACATTATCACTAATAAGGGGCTGTATTACTACAAGGAGGGTGGTGGTTGTAAGACAGATGATGAGCTTTGATCTGTTGCCTGGTTTCTGGGGCTTATGGCAAGCCATTATATTTACTATGGAGGTTTTCTATTTTCCTGTTTGTTTACTATATAGTAAAAAGAAAATTGATGAAAGCTTAAAAAGAAAGCCAGTGCAACTATCTACTCTAATGAGAAGATGAGTGAAAACGAAGACTCATCCTCACTTTTTTTTAAGTGAAACTGTTCAGTTTCTTTGGACAAAAAAAAAATATTTAGGCTGAAAACTGTTTTAATGTCTTTGATCTAATGCCAGTTATTAAGTTCATAAAACAAATCACCTTCAAAGCAGTTAAAGTTTAAGCTTATAAAGTTTTTCTTTTTTGGTTTTGCTCTGCTGTTTGAAGATAACTGTAATTTATTTTTATCATAATAATCTCCACTTAGGTAAGTCACAATAGCAAGGGTTGTATAAGGGTTGTTTGGATCACAAGTATGTATCTCGGAAAATATCTAAGATTTAATCAGATTGATCAAAAACTATCAGGGAACATTTTGAAAACCATGAACACCATTTTCCTTTAATATGGTATTAATATTTGATGACATTTTATTTCATTCCTATAATGGAAGGAGGTTCTTTCTCTTTCTCCCCCACCCCTTCTCTTCATGTGTGAAGGAATAAGGTTAGTTTATATGTATATGGTTTCTGGGGAAAAGTGGAGGGAAATTTTCAGGAATGAAACAATGTAGTATGAAGTTCTCAAAGAAGCAGGCCGTAGCTAAAAGTCATTGAATTTATGAGGGGGAAAGCTAATTCCAAATCGCACTCAGCAGAGATCAAGAAACAACAGCATGAAGTTTTATTGCTAGAAGAATCAATACTTGGGTCTTTTCCCTTTGTGAAATGATGTTTGTCTCAGCAGATGAAAGATTGGAAATTTGTGTGCAGAATACATGATGCTCTCTCTCATTTTTTTAACAATGGGCTCTAAATATAGACACTGAGGTGTCATTTGACAGGTGGTTTAATATAGACAATTTGATAACATTTGTATGCTTGCTGGAAACACTAACACATTTAAAACAAGATTTTAATAAACATTTTGCTGCTGCATAGTCACTTTCTCTTTAGTTTTATTATCTAGGTTAATGCAAAACAGGGTAGGATTCTTTATAATCCCACCACGTGATTAAAAAAAAAAATCTCTTCTTTTAAGAAAATACTTAGATAAGCCATTTGGGAACAGATTAACTTTCTACTTTTTAATAGACCAATTTGAAGAACACTTCAAGTACTGGCTAGAATTGTCCGAGTCAGGAAGTTACAACTTTGATGTTTCTAAAAAAGAATTAAAGACACTTTCAGGGAATATGTGTAATAGAGACAGAGAACGACAGAGAGATTCCAATAAGACTACTCAGGATGCTGCATGGACAGTGGGTTGCAACTAAGGCATAAGAGTTGTAATTCTGTTTCTCCTGAAAACCAGCTGAAGAAAAAATGGAAATATTATAGCCATCTTGGGATTCAGTGTGGAGAAGGAAATGGCAACCTGCTCCAGTATTCTTGACTGGAGAATCCCAGGGACAAGGAGCCTGGTGGGCTGCCATCTATGGGATCGCACAGAATCGGACACGACTGAAGTGTCTTAGCAGCAGCAGCAGGGATTCAGTGTCCTTATCAAGAAAAATAGTTAATCTTCAAAGTTTCCTCAACAGTTAGAGTCTATATAATTCCTCAGCAATTATATTCTACTTAGCATCTATATAAATAGAATGTAAGATTTTTTACTTTAGTCTGTATATAGGGAAATACATAAAAATTTATTGAAGCATGATTAGTTGACTCTCTGTGGTTTGCCCATTAGTTAGTAGTCCTTCAAAGGTTTTGCGCCTTTTCCAAGAAAGTATTTCATAATGCCATTTGCAGCAACATGGATGTAACTAGAGATTAACACACTAAGTGAAGTAAGTCAGGAAGAGAAAAACAGATACCATATGATATCATTTATATGTGAAATCTAAAAAATGACATAAATGAACCTGTCTATGAAACAGAAACAGAATCAGGGACACAGAGAATAGACTGGTGGTTGCCAAGGGACTGGGGGTGGGAGAGGGGTGTATTGGGAGTTTGGGATTAGCAGATGCAAACTGGTGTATATATATAGAATGGATCAACAAAAAGGCCCTACGGTAGAGCACAGGGAACTATATTCAGAGTCCTGTGATAAACCATAACGGAAAAGAATATGAAAAAGAATGTATATAGATACATGTTTTATATATAGGTATAACTTGGTCACTTTGCTGTACAACAGCAATAGACACAACCTTGAAATCAACTTTACTTCAATAAAATATAAATAAAGTTTGTAAAAAGCACATCAGTATTCATCAACTTAGAGAAACCTATATCTCTCTAAATGACTTAAATGTTTTCAGATATTTCCAAATTAGCAAGGGAAAAATGTGAGAATGTGTTCCACTGATTTCTATGATAATCCTGTAACAATGGATAAATTAAGCCATTAGAAGAATACTGGCAACTGAGGTATTCTGATTAATTGCATTTTTCTGAGTAACAGAGGTCTAGTTTCCAAATCTTTGTTCTTACTGTCACTAAAAGGAAGACACATTAGCTCATTTTAGTAAGCACTAAGCACTACATGTTTAGAAGTAGTTGTAGATATTTAGACTAAATGTATACTACCTAGATATACTCCATTCATTTCTATTTATTTGCAATCCTAAAATATGAGCTTATTTTGTTTGGCTTTGTTTTTCCATTCTGAGTTACAAGCTCTCTATAATTGGAGTCAAAATCATACGTGAAGCCTTATAGATACTTTCATTTATAAATAAAAGTGATTTACAAGGATGCTATCAATTGTTTTGCATGTATTATGGTGCTTTGATAATGTTAACTTTCTGCAACCCTATTTGAACTATTAATTTATCAATAATAAAAACTAACTTTTTAAAACTTTAAAATAATGTATCTTGGAAAACCAACTAATAGGCCCAGTCATGGTGAGTTTCTGTTGAAATTATTACAAGTTCTGATGTTTAGCATTATTGTAAGTTTTTACTATTCTACTGTTCTTATTAATTTATTTATATATCAGATGTCTATGCAATATTCCATTTTTTGAATGTTTATGGAAGAAAAGTTAACATGCTGTCTTTTAAAATACAGTCTTACTACTCCTCACATGGGAGGAAATATTCCTCAGCATTGTTCTAGAAGCGAGATTCCATGATGGAAAATCCAAGTAGGTTTCTGTGAGAGGAGGAGGGCTGGAAGCGAGTTCGACAGTCCTTGCATCTGAAAAGCTCTCAGTCCCTGTTTTCAGGGTTGAATCACTGCTTTCCCCTGACAGGAATGTTTAACACACCAGGACGAAGAGCTTTCTTTCCTCTCCTCTATTCTGCTTTTTGTCACCGCATCTCTTTACCTGCACTTTTCTTCTTTTTTATACACTCATTTATTACCTAATGTCATATTTTTCTGCAAGTAATTATAGGATATTTCCTGCAAATGGACACCATACACAAACAATAGTGTCTAAATAACCCCCTGGAGCTGAATTTATTAGATTTACCCCGCTTAGCTCTTTTTTCACATATTTGTGCTAAAACCAGAGAGAATGAGTCAGATAATTTAACAAGTAAACATGTCATTGAGTCATACAGTGGAGAATTGGATCCCAAACACTTCTTTTACATGATAAAATTAACATTAAAACATTATCATTAAAAAATAAATTTACTGATATCCTCACCCAAGTATCTATTATTTTTTCTCAATTCCTCCAATCATATATGCCACTGAATTGGCATTATTTTTATCCTTTAAATGCCATGGGCTTCCCTGGTGGCTCAGATGGTAAAGAATCTGCCTGCCATGCTGGACACCTGGGTTTGATCCCTAGGTTGTGAAGATCCCCTTGAGGAGGACATGGCAACCCACTCCAGTCCTCTTGCCTGGAGTATCCCCATGGACAGAGGAGCCTGGCGGACTATAGTCCATAGCGTTGCAAAGAGTCTGACTAAGCACACATGCTATATTGTTTAATCTCTTTTTTTCTGAATAACATTTAGAATTACTGAAGAGCCTATGAATGATCTTTTAAAAATATAATATAAAAAGTTGGCATTCACTAAACACTTACTGCATTCTAGGTACTAAGCTAAACTCAATATACATATTTTCTTATTTATATAAAATAGGTGAGAGGTGGCTGTGTTTATACTGTTTATTGAGGGCTGGAACAATTAAGCAGTTCACTCAACATTGCACATGTAGCAAGTGATGAATCAACCAGATGGTCTGTCCTTAGAACTTATGCCCTTAATCAATATGCGATATTGCTTCTTACAACTAAAAATGTATGCCAAAGAAATAAGAACTGGATAATACGAAGGGGTGAAGAAATACATCTACATTAAAGTTCATGTTAGGTATTTAGATTAATAAATTCTTAATTCCTATACCTGGTTACTTGCTGTGGTTCTCCCTCCTCCTCATTCCAACATAAAAAATAGCTTTGAGGATATAATTTAGTATTTCTGAGTTTTTAAATATATTTATATTTTTATCCCTTGGTTTCAGAACATACCAGAAATGGAGTAAGCCAGACTTATACTACATAAGACCAGGGATCAGGGGTAGAAACAGAGAATAGTTGTAGGTAGAAGAATTTCCATAAAATCAAAGCACACTTAAGTTAATCAAGCTAAATAAATCTACCATATGGTTTGCCAAATTACAAAAAAAACTAGTGACAACTGTGGGATTAGGAATGAATATAAGAAGGAGTTTTTAAATAGCAAAAATTACCTATAGAGAAAACTTGAAAATCATTTCAAAACACATTTTGGAAGTTCTTTGGCTTTAAGAAAAAGACAGCTTTCATTTCTGAAAGAAATTATTTTTCTAACTCAGAATGTTTTTATCTTCTCTCTAGAATATTCTTATTTCTGGTGTCTGCTCAGGAATTCCTTTGTCACACCCTTGAGTGTATTGTGCATCTTGAGGAAGAAACAAGATTTTAAAAGTTGTAATTCCCTGGTATACTATGGAGAACAGTGTCTATAAAATGTCATGGGTTAAATGCCACACTGAAATTAGAAGAACCAAGGAGGAATTTAGGGACTACAACCTAATATTCTAAAGGCAACAATTAGGGATTGTTGCCTATATACGTCAGATTTAGGGAGGACTACAGAACTGAATGACATTTAAAGATAAAATAAGAAAAATGTCTGCTCACAGAGAAAAAGAAAAAAAAAATAGGGAAGAGAATACATTAGTTCTGTTTTTAATTGTAGAAAATGAAAGATTTCCTCTCTCAACATTTTAAAGAGAAAGTTATATTAAATAGCAATAGATACATCAGATTACAGTTATTTTCTAAAACAGGTGAATAAAATAATAGGATTTATCATCTGAGTATTGAACAAGTAGAAATAAACCTTATTACTACTGATGCTGCTGCTAAGTCACTTCAGTCGTGTCCAACTCTGTGCGACCCCATAGACGGCAGCCCCCCAGGCTCCCCCATTCCCGGGATTCTCCAGGCAAGAACACTGGAGTGGGTTGCCATTTCCTTATCCAATGCATGAAAGTGGAAAGTGAAAGTTAAGTCGCTCAGTCGTGTCAGACTCTTAGCGACCCCATGGACTGCAGCCTAGCATGCTCCTCCGTCCATGGGATTGTCCAGGCAAGAGTACTGGAGTGGGGTGCCATTGCCTCCTCCGAAACCTTATTAACAAAGCATTTTACAAGAAGGCCGACCACCAACTCCTTGATAAAGTTGACTGACATAGTAGTCTGCTTCGCTCCAAACATTAACCTATAATCAAGGGTGTTTGTGATTGTATGAAGACCTTAAAACAGTTGATTTAGAGTCAGCAAATCCGTAACCTGAAATAAGAATGTATGTATTATTTACTAGGCAGTTTCCATAAGTGCAATTGCCCTCTCTTGTAATAGTAAAAACCCTCTTCCATGTTTGGGCTCTGTAAAGAGTTGGCTAATAAAATTGTTTAAATCCAGGTGTACTCTAAACATTTGTTTAACTCACAACATATAAATGTGCATTTTTTAGCCTTTAGATACAGATTGAAGTCTTTTTCTGTGAGAGTATTCCACTGTTCAGACTTCTGCCTCATCTTCCTTGAATAAACAATATATATAATGCATCGTTTAAAAATTTCCAGTTTTGGTGTCTTAGTATCTTTGATATATAGAAAAAATTTTGTAGATTCTTGTGAAGCTGAGTGCAGAATCATTCTATATTTCTATGATTCTCTCATTTCCCTTCTCTTTTTTCACTCAAGTAATTCAATGGCTTTATTTATTTTTTTGTCCTAGACTCTATGAAGTCTTTCCAAAGCATTTAACTTAATTCGCATGTAACAGTGATTTTCTTTTCACACTCATATTTTTCAATTAAGGCAGAATTTAATTAAATTATACAATTATAAAGATGATTCCACAGTAGGATACGCACTGAAGCTAAATTAATGTTGGCCCAGAGAAGAAAAGTCTTCTCTCTCTCCAACAGACAAATCTGATTAGGTATTTCAAGGCTGACAGTGTGCCTTAACAGTCACTAGGAACAGTGCCTTCTTCTAACCACTTACTCTAGTGCTCCAACTAGTGGTACAGAATGATTGCTCCCATTCCTGCCATTACATTCACATTCCAGGCAGTAGCAAAAGGGAAAGAAGGGAAGTATGTGCTCTTTCATTTTGTTGACAAGACTGATAATTGCACATATTGCCTAAGCACATTTAGTCATTTCCTTGTCATACCTAGCTGCAAAGGAGTAATTGTAGCCTTTTAGCTGAGTGACCACATGTTGACTAAAAATTCTATTGTTATCTGAGAATGAAAGATGGAAAGAACAGACATTGAGAGAAACAAAGTAATCCATAAACTATTTAGATCTATTTCCAGTGATTCTTTTGAAACCAGGCAAATGTTTTAGCAAGTTTTGCTCTGACTGTCCTCTGGTTATGCCACTCCCGACAGGGCCAAGAGGACTTGCCTAACCAGAATCATGTGCGTGCTCAGATGCTCAGTTGTCTCTGACTCTTGGCGTCCCCATGGACTGTAGCCCACCAGGCTCCACTGTCCCTGGGATTCTCTCAGCAAGAATACCAGAGTGGGGTGCCATTTCCTCCTCCAGGGGATCTTCCCAACCCAGGGATCCAACCTGTGTCTCTTACGTATCCTGCATTGGCAGGCAGATTCTTTACCACTAGTGCTACCTGGGAAGCCCAACCAGAATCATACCCTCCTTTTGAACTTGGCTACCCAGGACTTCAAAATTCCCTGTCTTAACAGCCCTGGACCTGCTTCCAGAGCCTCCAGTGGTCCTCTGAAGAGTGAACTACTGCAGGAGTATGAAAACAACTTGGACAAGCAGGCTGGAAACGTGCCATGTGTGTGAAAGCCCCTGTAGAGTCAGAGCTGGAGGTAGGAAGAGAATGGGAGACTATGAGTCAGCTTGCCTAGGACTAGATAATCCCACTGAAGAACTCAGAGAGGGCATAAAAATTGAAAATTGAATCTAGCCTTGAAAAATTGAAAATGGAATCTTAAAGTTGAAAATTGAATCTTTGAACTCATTATGGAGGTATGTTGCCAAAGTAGGAAGATGGTTTCAATTGTCTAAGGTTAAGTAACAGACTCCTCCAAATGTGGTGGTTTGAAGCAACAATCATTTCATTGTTCTGGTGAGGATATAGCACAAGGTGTAGGCTGTTGCTAGAGGACCCAGGATGCTTCCCTCATGTGTTTGGAGCCTTGATGCTGGCTGCCAGCTGGGACATCTTGTTTCTCTCCATCCGACCTCTCTTTCCATTTACATCTGATCCAAAGAGTCTATCATAAGCTTCTTTATATGGCAGCTTCTTTATATGGATGGCTTCTAAGGGCAAAAATGGGAAGATGCAAAGCCTTTTAAGACCTAGGCCCAGAAATCACACTTCCCCATATTCTAGTGCCCAAAACAAGCCATAGGACAAGTCCATATAAATTGAGGGCAAATAGGTTCAATCACCTAATTGGAGGAGTGCCAAAAGACATATGGGATCAGAGGGACTGTCATGGCCATCTGAGAAATAATCTACCACAAACATATTTATTTAATAGCTTTGTATTCTTGCCCCAGTCTCTGAACATATTAGGCATGTATCTGTCTTTAACCATTCAAACTCCACTTATTTCTGTATATCAAATTCTTCTTCCCACACCAAAAACATCTACATTTTTTAATAGAGAACTTCAAATAGACCCATCTAGCTCTTGCATTCAAATGCTTGGTCTCTGAGTGATGTTCAATCATTTCCACTGAGTTGGACTCAGTGTGGTCTGGTAACCAACATGATGAAAGGCAAGTTTTATTTCTTTCCTCACATGCATTATACAATGGTGAAGTAGGGATAGTAATATGTTTATCAAACAGTAAGATTTTAGAAAACACAAAGCTGAGTCATAATTGTTGGAAATAATTTAATCTCCTTATATTTTCTTTTTTCTTTAAAGAGAGATTCAATGTAGGTGTTTTTTCCTTTCCCTGTTTGGAAAAATACATTCAAGGAAAAGTACAGCCTGGTCTTATAACTATCATCTTCCTTTTATTGCAGAAAAAGGGCTCTGATAAGCCTGAGAATGGCTGTTTATGTCTTTGATATGAAATTAACTTAAGAAAGATTAAAATGCTAGTTAACTCTTGAAAAAAATGCTCCTCATCTATAATGAACTGAAGTTGTTAAATAGTGCCCTTGGTTTATTTCTCCCAAGTAAATAATTTAAGTCTCTGGGGATACACCCAGGAAGTCAAAACTCTAAGATGGTACTTCAAAAAGTCTTTGATCATTTATATTAAGGGAATCAAAATGTCTGTCTCTTGGAATTCATAGTGGTCTCCCACTTCCTGGGACCATCTTTCATTCTAACATTTAAACAAAATGGCTCAAATCCCTTCTATAAATTAATGCTATCTAGCTTCCATCTACTTCTCCCTTCTTTAGGGGCCCACTTTCTCTAAAATATTGAAAGAAATGGAGGTTATTTCAAATTTGCTTTTCTCTTGTCATCTCCAGGACTCATAATCACTCAACCTCAGGCTTTCATTACTTTGTGGCTGGTTTCCACCTACAGCTTTGGAACTTTGCCTCTCTTTCTTCATTCCCCAAACAGGTACCACTAATATCAAATGAATGGGATTCTGCGTTAAACAGATTTGTGCCGAAGACTTGAGGAAGACAAGAATACTCGTATGATCAGAAAACAACTCTGCTGTTGAATCAGTTCAGTTCAATCACTCAGTTGTGTCCGACTTTGTGACCCCATGGACTGCAGCACGCCAGGCCTCCCTGTCCATCACCAACTCCTGGAGCTTGCTCAAACTCATGTCCATAGAGTCGGTGATGCCATCCAACCATCTCATCCTCTGTTATCCTCTTCTCCTCTAGCCTTCAATCTTTCCCAGCATCACGGTCTCTTTCAAGGAGTCATTCTTCACATCAGGTGGCCGAAGTACTGGAGTTTCAGCTTCAGCATCAGCCCTTCCAATGAATATTTAGGACTGATTTCCTTTAGCACTGACTGGTTTGATCTCCTTGCAGTCCAAGGCACTCTCAAGAGTCTTCTCCAACGCCACAGTTCAAAAGCATCAACTCTTTGGCAGTCAGCTTTCTTTACAGTTCAACTCGCACATCCATACATGACCAATGGAAAAACCAGAGCTTTGACTAGATGGACCTTTGTTGGCAAAGTAATATCTCTGCTTTTTAGTATGCTGTCTAGGTTTGTCATAGCTTTTCTTCCAAGGAGCAAGCATCTTTTAATTTCATGGCTGCAGTCACCATCTGCAGTGATTTTGGAGCCCCTCAAAATAAAGTCTGTCACTATTTCCATTGTTTCCCCATGTATTTGTCATGAAGTGATGAGACCGGATGCCATGATCTTAGTTCTTTGAAAATTGAGTTTTAAGCCAACTTTTTCATTCTCCTCTTTCACTTTCATCAAGAGGTTCTTTAGTTCTTCTTCACTTTCTGCCATAAGGGTGGAGTCATCTGCGTATCTGAGGTTATTGATATTTCTCGCGGCAATCTTGATTCCAGTTTGTGCTTCATCCAGCCTGGCATTTCGCATGATGTACACTGCATATATTTAAATAAGCAGGGTGACAATATACAGCCTTGATGTACTCCTTTCCCAATTTGGAACCAGTCTGTTGTTCCATGTCTGCTTCTAACTGTTGCTTCTTGACCTGCTGTTGAATATCCTCCCACAAAACAAGCCCCTGAGAATCCCATCTGTCCGGACTAGTATTGTCCAACAAAACTTTTGCAGGGTCCAATCCAGTAGCCACTAGCATCATATGGCTTGAGCACTTGAAATGTGGCTAGTATAGCTGAAGAACTGAATTTTAAATTTGATTAAATTTATGTGGCTAGTGGCTATCATTGGATACCACAGGTCTAGAACTCAATTCCTTTTTTCCCCTCAGATTTTCACTCTTATTTATCAAGCATTAGTAGATAATTACAAAATTTTTGTTACTTTATTTCAAAGAAAGAGATTTCATTTAATTTTTTCTCTAAGTTTTGTCTATCTAAATTACCCTGGGGTCCCCACTATATACAATAAAAATAGCCCAATGTGGCCTATCAAAGTGTTTTCCTAGAACCAAAGGACAAATTACTTTGGTAAATGTCTATACCTAGGAAATCTTAAGTAGTTGCACATAATATTTTGTTTTAAAAGTTAATATTTTCTTTTGATTACAATTTTTCTTCAGCAAAATCTTTGCCATACTCAGAAAGCAAGGTTGCCCATAAAGTCTTTTCACAGGTAATATTTTAGAAAAGATAAAAAATATATTATCCACTGTTCTGTGAAAACTTCATAGGTTACACAATCTCTATGACTTGTGGTCCTTGAATGAGAAAATTTATAGGCAGACTTCTCCAAAACCAGAAGAAATCTCTTAAAATTTATGTGTAATTTAATTGGGAGAATAAGCAGCTGTCTTTTGAGCATGAGGGAATGGGTGTGACCAGAATGTCAAGTTGGTTTTCCATCCTGACGCTTGTGGCCTTGAAACTCAGGGCCCATTCCAAGATTCTGTCCCTCTGGAAACGGTGGACTCCTGTTATGAAAATAATCTTTTCCTAACTTCCTTTTAGGGCCATATTCTGTGTGTACTTGACATTAAGCTTTTCTTCCTGGGGATTTGCCTATTTCTCAAATTCCTACTTTTATAAAAGGGGAGAGAGTCCCAGACTGAACTAAGCCTATATGCTCACAGAATCTAAAAGCTTCCATTCCTCTGGAAATTTCCTCTTCTCCCTTTTCTGCCACTTTACTTGTTAGAACCTCCCCAGATAAGCCTTAACTTCCACATCATTAAAGTTGACTACTTGGCGTGCTTAGTGCTTGCTAAGTATCCACTATTTTCACAATCACAGTAAGTGGGTGACATTTTCATTTCATGTAGTCTTAAGTCTCAACCTCAAAAATAACTAGAATTCTGAGCTTTTCAGGGCTTCAGTGATGGCTGGTGGTTACCCTAGTAAATTGTAAAACAATGATTAGAATTCTAACTCACAAGTGACATTCACCTCTACAATCCTATGCTTTTCCTTGATTTGCTTCATATAGATGGCAAGTTTCTATCAGGCCAGGTCAAATACATTCTATTTAAGCTATTCTGTTCAAACTGTTAGCAGAATAGTGGTGTTTATTGTCACTGGCCCCAAATCCTCTAACTAGAAGGGAGAATACCACTTGCCCCTATTCTATGGAGTCTTTTTAAAAAATTTATTTAATGGGAAGATAGTTACTTTACAATATTGTGATGGCTTTGGCCATACATCAACATGAATCGGCCGTAGGTATACATGTGTCTCCCCCATCCTGAACCCACCTCCCATCTCCCTCCCCACCCTACCCCTCCAGGTTGTCACAGAGCACCAGCCCTGGGTGCTTCATGCATCAAACTCCCATTGGTCATCCATTCTACATATGGTAATGTACATGTTTCCATGCTATTCTCTCAAATCATCCCACTCTCTCCTTCTCCCACCGAGTCCAGAAGTCTGTTCTTTACATCTGTGTCTCCTTTGCTGCCCTGTACGTAGGATCGCTGGTACCATCCTTCTAAATCTATGGAGTCTTAAGTAATGAAATTCTGAGACCAGATTTTGGCTGACAACAACTTCTGCCTGTGTCTAAGTTGGTGCCTCCTGTGTTGGGATGAAGTGTTTTCTGTTGGCTTCCAGTACCTCCAGTCTTTCTTCCTCCTGATGAATTATCCTTATTAACGGAAAGAAATGTCCAATTTATCTTGAGATATTATTATACAATTTTACTATAAATAGATCCAGTACTTTTTTCCAATTAAATTCTATTTGACAGTTTTTCTAACTTCATGTGATGAATATATGTATTTATACTGTAAACTTTATTGAGCACACAGTATATGAAGATATAGTTCTAGGTGCTAGGGATATAGCAATGAGCATAATTCACACAAATCTCCACTCTCAAAAAACTGATGTAAACAGAAAATAAAGATATGGTTATAAGTTTTATAACTCACTTTTCTGAAAGGGCAAGTGTGAGAATGGAAGGAGGAACACTGAAAAGTGTTAGTGGGATAGTTAGTACTTTAGGTGAGATGGGAAGGGAAGAACTCACCAAGTAAACATTTGACCAGAGACTTAAAGGAGCTGATAGAGTAAACCAGGTAGAAATGTGGGGAAGAATGTTGCAAAAAGATGGGAATTGCAGGTACAAAGTCTTGAAATATACAAGAAATAGCAAGATGGTCAGTGCAGCTGGAGTCAAGCTAGGAAGTGGAGCCATAGTAGCTGAAGTCAGAGAGAGAGAGAGAGAGAGAGAGAGAGAGAGAGAGAGAGAGAGAGAGAGAGAGAAACAAAACTACAGTGTCTTACAGATACGTGTACTTTGGCTTTTACTCTGAGATGAGACACCATTGATAGGTTTGGGGAAGAAGAACAATCCATACCAATGAAGGTATTTCTCTTCCTTCTTTGTGATGCATATTTAGAAATAAGTAGCAACTCTACAAATTTGTCAAGACCTGCTCCAGTGCTGTACACATGTCTGGGCAGACACAGGAACATTCAATTCAAAGAGAGGCCATTAGAAGTTCCTAACTTTCTTATATCCATCCATAAGTAATCTGCGAGAGTTAATGTTGGGATACCATTTCCAAAATTACATATGAGTCACCAATTTCCAAGCAAGGAAATGGAAAGATGGTGGAATAATCACTGAAGGAAGATCTTAAATGTCCACAAAAATGGACAATAAAAAAGCAGAGATATTTGAATCCTGACATGTCAGGAAGCACCCTTGGGGGGGAAATAAACCATGCTGTAGGATAATAAGCCTGGGGGCTAAAAATCCACCAAATCTGTAAGAATGCCACTATGTTTTCAACCACTTCTCACAATGTGAGTATTAGCCGTATATAAGTAACAAAAACAAATTCAGATGATATTTGGCTACACAGCCTGTTGCTATTACCACAACCACTGCAACCCCCATACATCTGTGGGTCGTCATTATCATCATCCTTTTCCAAGAATATTAAGCAATTTGTCAGAGGACAAACATCTGGGAATAAACCTCTGCTAGCTTGAGCATGTCTTTTTATTTTATAAACCATACTGCCTCTCTCTAGAAATTATGATTCCAGACCAATTCCTGTATCCTTCAGAGGAAAACAATATTGACAATATGAACTCCAAATTTCAGATGAAACACTAAATTCACTGTGAATGTGTAGTGAATAAAGACTACTTTAAAGACATTTTAGTCTCATGTAACAATATGAAATTGTAACATATATTGACAATAAAATAAAGACATAACTTTCTACTTTTTACTCTTTACGAAGAGCGCCAAGAAGTTTGGAATCTTTTAGAGATAAAATTTAAATATACACAATGTGAGTTCATTAAATTAGTTCTGTTATAATCTTAGCACCCAGAGTCAGCCACCACTGACATTTAGGCATAGTTCCTTTTGCTCATTCGTTTGTTTTGATTTGTCTTTTTTACAACAGCAGAAACATGATATTTTTAACTTATCTGCACATAGTCTTACCTTATCATTTTAGTCAACATGATAGCAAAGCCTTCCTCTTGTTTTATAAGCTCACCAAAATATAATTTTAGCTTAACACTTCTAAAATATTACATATTCATGAACTTTACTGTCTAAATTCTTTGCTAGCTCTGAACCACCTTCAGTATAAGGTCCCAGACTCCTTAGTGGAGCATATTAGGCTTGTCATGATTTCCTCTTTCTAACTCTCTAGTTTTTTGCTTTTTCTTTAATTTCCCAAATGTACCTTAGCCTCTCACAGCTTGGAAATGACTTGCTATTTTTGAGCCAATTGTACTTTCTCAGTTTTTGCATAGTTTCACTCATGGCCTTCAATGCCTTTACCATTATCACCTGATACAAAACATTCCTACTTGTCTTTAAAGACTGAGGTTTAGGATAGGCTCTTCTGAACAGCTGTTCTTGACTGCCCCACCCCTACCCAAACCTCTCCAGTACTGATTTGGGCCCCCTGTCCTAAGAGCCTCAGAGCAGTCTTCAGTTATGGCAAGCCTGCTTTCCTTCTCTAGACAGGAGCTCCATAAGGGCAGGGACCTTGGATTTTTCATATTTGCATTGCAGTTCTTAGCATAGTCCCTGCCACATAGGAGGCATTCATTGACTGTATGTTGAAAGCATGAATAAATGACCACAAATAGTTTCTTATCTGTGTCTCATTACTGCTGCTGCTGCTGCTAAGTCGCTTCAGTCGTGTCCGACTCTGTGCGACCCCATAGACGGCAGCCCACCAGGCTCCCCCGTACCTGGGATTCTCCAGGCAAGAACACTGGAGTGGGTTGCCATTTCCTTCTTCAGTGCATGAAAGTGAAAAGTGAAAGTGAAGTCGCTCAGTTGTGTCCGACTCTTAGCGAGCCCTTGTCATTAATGGGACACAGAAAAGTCCCTACTGTTCTTGTCCATTGCCACTTCCTATGTTTACTGATTCATTGCCTATGGTTGCTTTAGGTTTTAGGACTTGGAGTTCTTTGTCTGCATTTTGCTAATAAAGTTAAAAACAATCTTCAATGAGACCAATTTGAAATGAAAAACAAGGTGAAAAAATACCTGTTAAGGATGCCTATGAATCTGCGTATGTTAAGTATGCATATGGAATTTCATGTCTGACAAATATTCAAACATGAACGATGGTATTCATTTTGAATATTAAAGTGATTACAAAACTAGATTTCTTAACTGGGTAGTATCTACTAATTTCCCCATTTCTGCCTCTACCAATTAAGGATTGCCATGATTACCTCTTAGAATATAACTATAGTTACTATCCTGCACGGAAATGTCCCCTTCAAAGTAACCTCTAACCAGAAGTGAATCAAGAAGGGACACACTTTATATGGAAGTGTGTTTAGTTTCAGATTTATGAGCTTGGGTAAGTTAATGTCTCTGAGTTTAACTCTACCACCTGTAAAATGGAAAAAATTATAATATCTAACCCATAAGACTTCGAGGATGTTATATGTAACTTCATGAAAAACTCTGTATCTGCTCAGTATCAGGCTTGTAGTTACTGACTTTATTTATACTGTGTAACTCTTGTGTCTATATGCCTAACCAGTTATTGAGCCTGAAGTTTACCTGCTAAAGAATCTGTATTATCTTTTAAATTCCAATTTTCTTCTAATCCCTGTTCTATAAAATCCATGACTTGGATTAATTCAACACCCTGTTTTGTGATCCTATTCAAATTCCTCTTTTCTCCCCTACTAATGAGATGTCTGAGCACTCTTAGAATCATGCCAACTGGTTGTCAATAGTCCACATTGAAGGTGGGATAGAGGTTCTTGCTTGAACAGTTAAGTAGTTATTTTCCTGTCCATGTTTACAAACTCACTAACATCATCAATTGACATTTGCCTGCATGCTGTTGCTTCAGTTGTGTCTAACTCTTTGCGACTCTGTGGACTGTAGCCCACTAGGCTCCTCTGTTCATGGGGTTCTCCAGGCAAGAATACTGGAGTGGGTTGCCGTGCCCTTCTCCAGGGGATCTTCCCAAGCTAGAGATCGAACCCACGTCTCTTATGTCTCCTGCCTTGGCTGGTGGGTTCTTTACCAGTAGCGCCCCCTGGGAAGCCCAATACTGTCAATTACTTTACAGAAATATTTTTCATGAACACAACATCTCTGCTTGTAACATGAAGATAATATTACATATGACAAATTTTAAAAAAATTTTAGAAGATAGAATTCTTTACATATAAATTCTTCTGATTTGTGATAGATTTTCATTTTTGTAGTCTTAAGTTTGCACTAGAAAAATAAGTACTGCACAAGCTATTTGAACATGTACAATGAATATATTACTGTTTTTACTTGATTAAAGTTATGCAAACATAAATAATGATTTTTTTCTCTTCAAATTGCAGTATAATGGGGAAAAATAGACAAATGTGCATCTAACTTCATGTTAATCTCTTTAAGACTTTCAAACAAGAAAGTAAGAACCTAATAAGAGTTCAACTTTATTTCACTGTTTAATTTTTCAAAAAGTCAAAATGCCAAAACATTTTTATTTGTTTTGTAATGTAATTTATTTTAAATTCTCAAAATAAATCTTGCTATGAGGTATTAAAGGATGCACTATTTATGAGAATTATTGAGATCTTTGTTATAATTCTCTCAAATTTATAGAGTTAAATGTAGGTGTGAGTTGAATTTTTTTGAGGTTTATCTGGGTGACAGCACATGCTAATATTGTGGCTGATTTATAGCCTTCTTTGGCTTTTAATTGTAAACATGTATTATAGACTGGTTGTAGAATAGTTTATAGATTTTGTTTCATAAACAATCATTTGTCCTCTCTCTTTCCATTTGAAAATGACCATATGGAAACTTCTTCAAGTTTAAGAAATAGATTAGAGTGGCTCTGAGACTTAGCGTTGGATTTGAACTAACATAAACCAATCTATTTATTGATATATGCAGTGTCATTAGTGCTTTCACTATAGTTATGCTTCTTGGTCAAAAAGATACAGAGACTGCTTTGCAACTATACCCCTGATGTATACAAAAAGTATTACATTTAAAATCCTAATAAAATATATTCACATTTTGGATCCCAGAAAGCATCTACCCCCAAGGGCTCAGTGGAGCCAACATTAGCCACCACTCACTTGGTTAAGGGAACAAGGACTCAGCAGTGGCAGGAAGGATGGGGTTTCTGGACTGAAAAAATGGATAGCAGGAGAGATGAACTGGCTTCTTGGGAGGTTAATCAGAGGCACATGAAAAAGTTGGGAAATGGTTGATCAGGGGAAAAGGAGAAAGTTCCCATCCTTTCTCCTAAGCTTCTTCAGTGTTCCTCTTACTCTACTCCATTGAAGATACAACTCCCTACATCTTTGTCCCTAGAATAAATACAATGAACCTCAGATGCGATAATGAAATGATGGGTGTATATAAACATCTTTACCAGAGTAGTGATTACATTTAACCTATACTTTGATGTATATCAATTTTAGTCATGGTTACAAAGTAAAATGGGCTTCTGCAGTGGCTAAGGGATAAAGAATCCGCCTGCGATACAGGAGACTTGCAGGAGACACTGGTTAGATCCCTGGGTTGGAAAGATTCCCTGCAGAAGGAAATGGCAACTCGCACCGGTATTCCTGTCTGGAAAATCCCATGGACAGAGGAGCCTGGTGGGCTACAGTCCATGGGGTCACAAAGAGTAGGACACGACTGAGCCACTAAATAATAGCAACATAAAGTAAAATATACAAGGATAGGAAATCATTCATTCCTTGTAATAAAAAAGGAAACAGAATAACCACGAGGTGGTGCTATATAACAAGAAATCGGAAACCACTGAGCAGGAAAATCTGTTTCTTTGGGCATCTAATTCTTTGAAAAACTACCTTAAAACTGTTAAATCAGAAGGAAACAAACACTGGGAATTTAAAGGGACAAAATGCTAACTGCTCCATCTACCTCATTTTGTTAGGCCATTTTACTTTGGAAACATATTGGAAATAAATGAAGCTGTGGTTTTCTAGAATTATGAACAGCAAGACTTAAAGACCTTCAGAGAGAAAGCTTCCTCCCTTGGATTAGCGCCTGCTGTGGGACTAAGTGTGAGCAGGATGAAGGGCCAGAGCTCTGGGAACAAGAAAACAGAAGTGCTTCTGTTTCCTCCAGTTTTACATTTGTCAATTTCTCCAGAGGGCACGTTATCTCTAGGTGTTTGGCAGAGAATGGTTTGGGGCTGAGCAGTATGGAATCTGTTGTGAAACCGACACTGGCTGATATACATTAATAAAAAAGTGTTTGAAAAGTGTAAAGTGGGCCAGTGACACTGGGAAAAAAAAAGAACAAATTTGTCCTGGTAAATCATAATACTTTCAGTTATTTTGACTCATATTTGGAGTCACCAAATAAAAAATATATATTAAAATATATAAAATATTTAAATATATATAAATATTAAAATATATAAAAATATACATAAAAAATTTTTCCCCATAAACTATAGCTATAAATGAGATTAGCTTTCTATCTTTCATGTGATTTCTAAGACTGAGTATGGGCTAAACTAGTGTTTATATTCTACCCTCTGGATAATTGTTATGACTTCTTAAAAATACATGTGGCCTCTAGAGTTAAACCACCTGGCTGTTTAAAAGGAAACACATTTGGTAATGTGGGAAGATGAGGAAAGAACTACAAAAAGTTTCTCATTTCAATAAAAACCTTTATAATGTCAGTTAGGATTTTCAAAACATTTAGGAAATACCTAATAAAAAGAGAGAGGTTAAGGAAAGCAGTTGGAAATAAAGATATCCAGAGGCAAAAATAAGTCAAAATAAGAGAAATGAAAGCAAATAAGACTTACTGCATATTCGAGAGAAGTATTCTGTGAATTTTAGTAGCATTTTCGAATTTGAGAGTGATGCTGTTATTTGGATATAATGGTAAAAGCATACTTTCCTTAGCAACTGATAACATCTATGTTCCTCTCTGTCCCCAAACCCACAAACCTGTCCTAATTACTGAGCATGTCCAGTGCTGGGGGGATCTCAGACTTTGTAACATACCCCAGATGGGAAGGAAGGTATTGGAACACAAAATAGGGAGCACTCACAAGAAGGGCTGAATCTGAAAACATGTATCGTGCTGAAGAAAGAAGAAAACGGAAAAAGATAGGGAGTCAGCCTCAAGGACAGATTTACACCCTCTCTGGTCCCTAACTAGGAATCAGAAGGCCAGATTACCCAGAGAGAGATCATTTTCTTGACTCGAGCATCTGCTCCAGCTGCAAACCCATCTTGCCCTTTCTTTTCATCACCAAGTAAGTGCCAGTAATGTCCCAATTTCCATTTACCATTAGTTTTTCCACACTCTGTAAAACAATTTTAAACACTGCAGGATGTCACCACATTGTCTTCCCGTAGACTGTCATCTCCCCGCCCCAGTCATCTTGTGTGACACCTGACTTGATCCCTCATGGAAGTTTGGCTTCCCTTGTCTTCTGTTAGAAGCTCTCCCGTGTCTTCCCAGTGGCCCCCTGAATGGCCTTCTCCATCTCCTCTTCAACTCTTGCTTCTTGGATATTGACATCCCTGGGGTTCACTTCTTTCCTCCAGCTCCAACCACTTCATGGGATGAGTTTTCCCCTTCTTGGAAAGTCTTCTAATTCTTTGCTGATAAATCTCAAATCCATGCTCAATCCTAGCCACTCCTAGAGCTACAAAGCTTAATATCCCATTATCTGAGGAACAACTCCTTAAAATGTTTATGGGCACCTTGAATTCGGCAGGTTCCCAGACTGATAACTAGCATTTTCTGCTGAATCTTCCCTTGCCTTCTGTTTTTTTTTTTTTCAATAAAGGAATACTATTAGTTCCCCAACTGGAAACTTTGGGATCTTTTCTCTCCTACATGATGTACTTCAGTATTCATCAGTAAGTCTTCAGAATGTGTTTTATATGTTTTAACACATCATGTGATATATGCATTTTTTGCTTTATATGTTTAAGCACATTATACATTTGTGTACATTAACCATATCTTTGTTCAGATTTTATTTTATTGTTTCCCTGTTTCAATAGCCCCATAACCTGATTGTTTTATAGGTTTCAGTTATGCCTTCATGCAAATGTGTGTCAGTTCTAACTTTCCAAAAGACAAATCAGATCCCACATCACATTTCTGTGCTTATAAACTTCTTCAGTCTTCCCATGATCCACTGGTTAAAACTGAAAACTTAACTAACATGACATTCAGAATTACTTATTATCTGGTCCTGGCATACTCTTCCAGACTCACCTCTTCCCTCTTACACTTGAGTCACTCCAAAAGACACGTCATCACTGCTATCCATCTGCAAATTCTAGTCTCTGTGTCTAAAAGGTCCCTTTCCTCATTTTCCACATCATATTGATCAAGACTCAGATCAAACATTAATTTCTCTAGGAGAGTGATTCATATTACTTTCTAGCACCTCTTCTCTAATAAGAATTCTGTAAATGTTTTATTTTTAAAAAACTGTAAGAGGATTCCAGTCATTAATTAAATAATTGATTTATTTTAAAATCAACTTCTATGAGTAATTTGTGTTAACTACCACGGTGGGTCATGGGAAGGCAAAAATGAATCAGACTTAACTTTTGTTCTTAAGGGACTTACAGTGAATTAGGTGATAAAGACAGAGATAAGCATTGTTGTAATGCAATGTCCAGCCCATTGCCTCTATGAATGAAAGAAATACTATTTCCTTTCCAACACCCAGCATAATCTTTGTGTACACCAAGTGGATCTCTCTTCAGTTAGACATGGGCACACATTGCAGACTCAGCCAGCAGTTCATATTCTGTTTCCTTTTTTCTTTTCTTTCTTTTTTTCAGCATGACCAGGGCATACAGGATTAAACTGGTTTTCTTCTCTCCTCCAAAGCTGCCTTGCCACTACTTGATTTTCTTGGGCTTCCCTAGTTTCCCATAAAGAAAAGCAAACAGACACTTTCATTAGATGGGTTTTACTACTGTCTGATCAAGACTGGAAAATAGAGCAGAATGGAAATAATACACAGAGAAGTTACCAAGTTTAAGAGGATTTTCCAAAATTAATTTAGTGTGTCCTGGCATACTGTTTCTGAGGCAGCTGGGTGTCCCATTGGTATTCTGCTTTGACTTTTATTCCATAAAATAAACTCACTGCTCTCCCTCCTTCTAACTCCCACTAAAGGTCTTGCTTACATCATTCTCTTCAGAGTTCCCTTTCTAAGCAAAGAGGATAGGAAGATCTATCGGAATAGTACAAAGTTGATCCAAGTACCATCACCTTAGCTATCCCTTCCAATTAAGGGGCTGATTCATGTCTCTCTAGACCTTCACACTTGAAATATATAAGTTCTCCTGACCCCTGCCTCACACAGGAAGTTTCATGCTTGGTCTTAACCCTAAAGAAACTTATTTCAGTCTTTTGATTTATACTTTTCCTGTCCTAACTTACTCTTACAGCGTCCCTGGAAACTATAATGACAGAAGTCACTTTCTTTGATTGGTATACCATTTCTTCACGTACCTAAAAGTTTGATAATAAGTGACCATTCATTTTAAGGCAAAGGAAGCACAGGACTCACTATTGTGAGTAAACTCTAAGAGGGCAGTGATTTCTTGTGTACTTGTTTTGTTCATTGACTTGTTGTTAACACCTAAGATAGTGCCTGACAAGTAGTAAGCTAATATTGTTTAAAAGAAGGAAGACATTATGTTTCAGTATCCTAACTTGCAAGAATCTCAAATTAACTAAAAGAATAAAATAATACATTCAATAAACGCTTTAAAAATCTCATAAATAATCCTGAGTACTAATAAAACTAAGATATTTTGGCTTTTCTAGATGCAGTTAAAAATCATTATCTATAACTTTAGCTTTTTTAATGTAGATGATACAATCAGAACAATTTCTTCTCTTGTCAGTAATAATTTTTTTTATAACTGACTTATCTAAGTATCTAATTTTCATATCAAGTTGTACATTGTTCATGTTAAATTTTAAAATATTTTTATACGACAACTTTATCTAGGAAGCCAGTGGGTAGAAGTTAATATTTTAAATTAACTGAGATTAAGTCAACATAGTGATTTTTGTGTACTTAAATAGTCATTCTAATCAGTGCTTTCCCTTAGTTACGATAAATTGTAAACAGGTTACAAAGACAAAAACGAAATAACATAAATCCAAAGTCACAAATTTACTCTTGCTTCTGTATTTTAGGAAACATTCTCAAACACTATATACCTAAGAGCCAGGTAGAATTCTTCATGAAGTCTGAGGTGAGGCTCAAGAATCTTGAGTCTTAATAAGTACCCAGGTGAATCTGGTGTGGGCAGTGAGTACATTAAAACTTGAGTATCTTGTTCTCAGGAATCAGACTTGTCATGTTTGTAACATGATGACAGCACAGTCATTATGTTTAAAAAGGAGTCTGTACTTAAATTTTGAGTACTTATTATCTAGTTCCTTATACTTTCTGGTTGAATATAGTAGTACACTTAATGTCTTTAGTTTAGCTAATTCTAGATTAGCATACTTTATTTAGTTTATGGGTTGTGTGTAGACTGTATGGATTTAAATCCTTATTCTGTAATATATAACTTTGTGACTTTAATGAAATTTATTAGCCTCTCTGAGTAATAATTTACCAACTATTAAACTTGCCTCTTACCTCATAAAGTTGATGCCAGGATAAAATGAGTATTTGGGACATAGTAACCACCAAATAAACATTCATTATTACTATTCAAATTGCTTTGTGTTTTTTTCTATTACATGGATTTAAAATTTTTGTTATTATACACAGATCTCAGTATGTATACCTTAAGGTTTGCCTAAAACAGTCTCATTTTATGCCTATTGTCCACAAATTCTCTCTGCTTTACTATCTGTCCTGGACAAAATTTTATGGTTTGGACAATAAGTTATACGATCACCATTAAATGAGTTATTATAACTTTTTGAAAGCACACAGTACATAATTCAATAAGTATCAACCAATTACACATAAAAATGTTCTTCTTTTTTCCCTCTAGACAGGAGATCTGGAGTTTTTGTAACTATGATTTATTGTGGACAGCCTGCTAATCTGGCCCCATGAAATCCTTTTATGTCTATTAGTATCTGAACTGAGCTAAGCTTCTCAGCAGTGACTCCACCAGTGAAGTGATGCACATGCCAGTCACCCAGACTTGACCCACTTGAGCTCCAGATTAGTTTTATTAATCAACATTCATGACATTATTTGCTACATCAACGGAATCTCTGGCATCTCTCACCCAGAGCCAATTCTGCTAAATAAGTTCTAAGAATTAAACCTGTGTCAGTTGAGCAAGTGAATTTCTCTCTCCTTTCACTCTCCCTTTTAATTTCCTAGGAATAATCTAACTCCATCTCGTGTATACCTCATCTAAGCACATCTCCTTTTCTATAATAAGAATGTACTGGAAGATGTTATCTAAACCTAACCAGAGAGGAGATTCTGTGACCAATAACTGGTAGGTGGCTCTTAAATTTCTGGGCCAAATTAATGTAGAGAGTTGATTTCAATGAGTTTGAAGAAATAAACTGCTCCCATGTCCCCTGTTTGGGGCTGGATTAAATTTCTCTCTCTTTTTTAGAAGTTAAGATAAAGTTCTAAATGATAGGCTTCTCCTGGAACAGTGGATATAGTGATATCTTTCAGGGAGCATATACAGATTTTTCTGTTTGACCCAAAAACATCACAGGGTGTCACGCCACAACAAACAGCTTGACTCTAGAAAGACAGTACACAACATTTTTTCTGCCTTCAGAACTGATGTATACAACCTAGAAAATTCCCTTCATAGAAAAAGAAAAATATAATTGTAGCTATTTAGCATATGCCAACTGAAACTGATCTATATTTATAACAAGTTGCTCAGGGAACTAAGAAATTATTTAAAGAGGGGTGGATACGTACATAGGCGCAACATAAGCAAGAGGCGAAGTCAAGTTTCAGAAACTTGAATTCTTCTATTTTTCCTGAAGCAAGATTGCTTCTAACATCCCAAATCAATGAATGTCCATCCTTATTTTTAAGCTCTCAAATAATTCAGGGTTTTGTTTCTTTCTCACAAGTTTCTTTGTGGTTCTCATCATGCCTTCCAGACAGTAGAAATCATTTTATGTCTAAGTTAAATCTGAGAATGCCCCCAAGTTAGGGGGCAGATAAAATATGACTCCTGACTCAATTTAAGTTTCACATAAACAATAAATAATTTTTACTCGATCTATGAAATATTTAAATTAAACTACAAAATAAACTAAAAACCTAAATCAAACTAAAAATGTCAATGCAACTTAAATTTGAATTGCAGATAAATATTTTAGTATATATATCTTAAATATTACAGGGGGTGCATTTATACTACAAAAGATAGTTGTTCAAATTTATTTTTAATCTGCTAAATCTGATATCCTTAACCCACACCTACCTGTCAACTGAGTCTTTAAACTTTAGAAAGGAGGCTAGTTATGGTTTAGCACATTTACCCCAATGGATAGAAAATTATGATATTTGACTGATTAATGTGAGAAAATAGGACTTGTCACTCCTTCATATGAGCCACACTGAACCCAGTGTAATGAAATTCAAATACAATGAGAAAGTGTGAACACTCCTTTAGAATTCATTAGAATGGGTTCTGACTAGGAATAATATATTGACTATTTTTAGCAGTTGGCCCTCTAATAGGATATGAGCAGAATATATTGAAAAGAAATATGTACAGTCTGGTCATGTGAGAGCCCTCGATAATGACATGAGTGTTCTGGGTAGTTAGATGGAAATTATATTCATTAAATGTACTTTGGCTACCCATTTGAGTGAGTGGTCAGGAGAATGATAATAAGAACAACAGTATGAGAATTCAGATTACGGTGGCAAGTTGAAAATGAAAGTACATATAAATAAAGCACAGTTGAAAATAGAGGAGGTGAGCTAATTATATTAGAAGAAAAAATAATTTCTAAATATATCGGTAAGGGTGTCTAGGCAAGAGATACCTAGAGAGGACCTGGGACTAGACCTACAGTGACTCGCAATGTCAATTTATTTAAGAAGCAAACGAGAGGTGTGCAAAAGCAAGAGCAAACCACGGCTGAACAGAAATCCTCCTGTCCTAATCAATTCTGGTAGAAGTCAGGGTGGGTTTAAGTGCTGAAATTTTTATGTTAAGGAACCTGGGGGAGGATATTTAATAGCAGGTCAAAAATATAAATGAGACGAAAAGCTCACATGAGGGAAGGATAAAGAAATACTGATGCTGTAGACAGCAGAAGGAAAGGCTACAGTGAGATTTATTTACCCCCAAAATATGATTAAAAAAATGGAGATGACACCCAAACAGCTTTGCTTTTTTACTGTAAAATCTCAGGGGAAAGCTCTCTCATACCTGTCACTGGGGCCATTTTCTATCAGCTTTGTAGGGACAAAGGAACTGAATTTGGCATCCTTGATGGTCTATACTTCCTAAATAATTCACAATATTTAATTTATTTTATTGAACATGTACTGAATACTATGCTGGGCACTAGGAATATATAAATGAGTAAGTCACACAGTCTTTGACCTAGAGGAGTTTACAGTTCTCTGTGTGTGTGTTGGGAGTGATTATAAGTAATTTGATATTTGGACTATAAATTTCAATAAAACATAGGAAATTTAAATAAAACATAGGCATGAAAACAGTACATATTTATTAGTACTTAATATGAAGGCATTAATATACATGCAAAATATGCAAGCAGAGAGAAAATATTATGTTATTATGCTAAAAGATAGCTCAGAACCTGAAAAGTTTGTTTTCCCCCATTACCTTAGAAACTTACTAGCACAGAGTGCTCATAAATTTTCTATTCTGTGTGTGTGTTTCTGAGGGGCTAGGATAGGGTGTGTTGACTTACATATTCAACACTAAAGAATGGGGAAGTAAACTGGGAATGCTCATCTAAAAATCTTTAAATTTTTGAAAGTGAAGTAAAGTGAAAGTCTCTCAGTCATGTCCAACTCTTTGAAACCCCATGGACTATAGCCTTCCAGGCTCCTCCGTCGGTGGAATTCTCCAGGTCAGTACTGGAATGGGTAGCCACTCCCTTCTCTAGGGGATCTTCTCAACCCAGGGATCAAACCCAGGTCTCTTGCACTGCACACCAATTCTTTACCATCTGAGCCACCAGGGAAACTCCAAACTTTTGGGAGCCAGCCCTATTTAGGCAGCAGGTATAGACTTCCCCTAAATGCAGTAGATGTTTGCATGCTTAGACCTTTAAGATGGGTCCCCTATCCATCATTATTAATTTATTATTTGTTTTCTTTACTTGCCTCCTTAGTTTGACACAGTTAAACCAGTTTCTTCTGGACTTTGACCTCAACTTTGTTCATGTTTATCTCATCTCAATCATTGGAAATGACCTTCTTAATTCAGGCCATAGAATCCTTTGTTATGGTTTATTCTCACCAAGTCTATCATGGGGGTCGGGAACTGGTATTTGGTTTGAATCTAGGGTTTCAGTTAACAGTTACTCTTATTAAAGACAAAAAAACCCCAAACAAACAAACAAACAACAACCCAGTTATTCTAATATCCATGTATAGAATCAAGGCCAGAGGGAAAAAAAAAAGGCTCTAAATTTTATTCTCTAGAGAGCAAGGTTTTACCATGAGGCTATGCTGGGGTTGCTAGTACCCTGCCCCATGCTCATCCCTTACAGAAATACTCTGAGGTTTAAGATACACAATACAAAGACAGAAAGAGAGCAGGATGATAACAAGTTTTTTCCTTCGGCTGAGGGTCTTCTCAGACTGCCTGTCCAAGTAGAGCCTCTTTTGGAGTATATATTATGCCACATCAGTCTCAAGGAAGAAGAAAAATACAAGGAAAGAAGAGTCAAATACAAAGACTATTTACTGAGAGGGGCAGCTCTATTATATTGGCCCCCAAAGTGTCCCTAAGCCCACACTCATCAATTTCAGTCCCCTTCCTCTTTGGACATGAAATAGGAGGACAGGAAAAAAATATAGATGTGCCCCAACAGAAAAGTAGAAGGGGTCTGAGAATTTGACTGTTCTTATGCCAAACCATTAGGACATTTATGAATCACTTTTTATAGAGAAACTGTTCTATGTCAGGAATTGTTCTGGTTGCTCTCATAGAGCTTATATTCTAGATCTAGGACTGTCTCAGGCAACTGAGGAATACTGGGGCTTCTATTGGCTTTGACATTATATCCTCAGCTCCTATACCTGCATGCACTCAATCTCCCCAACACACAAAAAAGATATTGGCTCAACTCTTGCTGTGTCTTATTGATAACTTTGCGTCACCTGTCTGGATTTTTCATAGTTTAGATTCCCAACTATTTTTCTTGATGACTCTAACTCATCATTAAAACTTCTTTTATGAAGTCTTTTCCCACAATGTTACCTCCAACAAAATAGAATACACAAGGGGAACAAAAAACTACTTGCTCTGCCTGGATTCAAGGTAACAATGAAAAATAATAAATTGAAAAATAAAAGAAATTCCTAAATATAAGTGACAAGAACAACATTGAAATATTATCTTGCAGGATGAACATGTCCCTATAAAGAATAGGTATTCGTGTCAAAAGTGTTGTTGATTAAGTAAATTACTGAATGAACAATTCTCTAGTAGATGAGTTTTGTGAACGAATGAGTTCCAAAGCACATCAGAGTGTACTAGTGAAAAACTAATAAAATTAAGTCAGCATAGCTGTAGTTTCTAAATGCTGAGTAATTACAGAAAATATTGACTTGAGGTGCTATTATGCATTACTAAGTGTAGTATATAACAACTTCTAGTCAAAGAAATGCTTAAGTCAGAATTTCAGTGAAATGCTCAACAGAATAAGGGCTAACATGAAAGTTTTTTTAATATATTTATGAGGATGATAAAACTAGCTTTAAAGTTGACCAGAATGTTTTAAAGGAGAGAAATATTCTGTAAATGCCTTTTAAAATACATGTCAAGTATATTGAAAATGGAATATAAAGTTTATAATTGGCCTACAAAAACTCCAAGTGATTTATAATGTATATCGGTTCACACTGTAAAAGAATTACTACCCATAAAAATGTATTCATGCCAAATATAGATCTAAATACTTATAATAAATATTAGACTTCCTAACTTTCCATTAGAGAAAGTTTGTTCTGCTTGTTTATCAGAACAGTTACAACTTGGTGAGTCAGTAATCTTCATACATTTTAATTTCGCCATTAAACCCTTATTTCTATGAAACCTCAAATAAT
The DNA here is from genome assembly GCA_024291935.2 of Okapia johnstoni. Lineage (NCBI taxonomy): Eukaryota > Metazoa > Chordata > Mammalia > Artiodactyla > Giraffidae > Okapia > Okapia johnstoni. The sequence continues at coordinate 76,178,387 of CM044316.1, read as the reverse complement.
TCTTGGGTACAGGTGAGATGGGTGTATGGAGTGGAAAGAACTGAACAGCCCAACTTCCCCATTTTCTTACTCTGTGACCTTGAGAAAATGTCCTAACCTCTATGTATCTGGATTTCCTCATCTGTAAAATCTGCAAAAAATCTGTAGGAAAACTAGCACTAGCACTGGAGTGGAAAAAATTAAATGAAGTCACATGTGTAAGTATCAAGTCCAGTACAGTTCACAGGAGGCTTAAGGTAAATGGGAATTCTTTTCTTTGCTTATTGCACAAAACTGGGTTGAAAGCAGAAGGAAAGAAGGAAAAGTAGGTGAATGTTACATGATTGATGCCCTAGTACCTCCAAAATATCCAAGGGTCATACATAGAGTTGCACCCAGGCAAACACTAAATGATGAGAATGGGAAGGACACAGAAGTGGGAGATGCAGCCACACTGGTTACAGCTACAGATAGGAAAGATAACACTGGAGACACTGCAGCGGGGCTTCCCTGGTGGTCTAGTGGTTGAGAGTCTGCCCGCCAATGCAAGGGACATAGGGTTGATCCCTGGTCCGGGAAGATCCTACATGCAGCAGAGCAGCTGGGCCCGTGTGCCATAGCTCCTGAGCCAGCACTCCAGAGCCCATGTGCCACAACTACTGAAATCCGTGCACCTAGGGCCTGTGCTCTGCAACAAGAGAATCCACTGCAAGGAGAAGCCTGCATGGAGCAATGAAGAGTAGTCCCCACTTGCTACAACTAGAGAAAGCCCATACAGCAAAGATCCAGTGCAGCCAAAAATAAATAAATAAATCTTAAAAAAAAAAAAAAAAGACCCTGTAGGAAACAGCTGGAGTGTGTCAAAAAGGGACAGCCTGCATCGATCTCACATGTGGGAAATCCTACTAAGTAGTGAATCAGAACTCCAATTTTGCCTTTCTGTCCAATATCACTAGTCCTAAGATTTCCAACCATTTGTCTTTAGCCTTGTGACTTCTAAAATCAAAGCAGGTGAATTACAGCAATGAATTCAGATTTTAAATTCTAAGTATATCTTTGTATGAGCTTCCCTGGTGGCTCAGATAGTAAAAAATTTGCCTGCAAGTTAGGAAGATCCCCTGTAGGAGGGCAGGGCAACCCACTTCAGTATTCTTTCCTGGAAAATCCCTTGGACAGAGGAGCCTGATGGGCTACAGTCCACGGGGTCACAAAGAGTTCAGACACAACTGAGCAACTAACACTTTCACTTTCACATCTTTGTATAAGTTCACTGACCTCATTAAACTTTCTTTGAAATGGCATATAAATAGCTAAGACATTATTTTTATTAAACATATTACTTGTCTCATTGGAGGTAGGCAGGAGACAATTAGAGAAAATTTGTCATTTTGACAGTTACTATCTAGGGTAGGCTTTGACATCAGAAAGGGCAGAACTAATGTACACACTTGTCCTTGCTTTATACAAATTAGTTCACTCATAGGGGTCAGGTTCTGTTGCTTAAAAATTGAAGTTTTTCCTTCCTTCAAAGAAACTGTATTTTTATAACTCTAGCAAGTGTTTGAGTAGTCACTTGATATAATTCTTTATGTTTTAAAAATAAATCTTGGTAAGGCTTCAGAAAATTAAAGCAAGCATCACAGATTTTGTGACGGTGGTGAGAGACAGGGAAGAAGTAAGTAAAAATGATACAATTTAGTAAGTCTCAATTTTGATCAGAGAAAAGAAGCAAGGCAGCAAGATCTGTCAATTTATGTAACCCAATTCAATCACTGTCAAACCTATCTTGAGGGCCCTGTCAATTTTATAACAAAACCTGTACTCTGAGTCAATATTTTCTTACTTCTTCAACTTATCAAACATCTTCTAACTTTCATCACTTTATAACATTTTGAAAATTCCGTTTTCTTTTGAGTAAGATGTCACAGACGCTTTGGTGGCAGAACTTGCTACCCTCGGAAATGTGTCTCAGTCTGAAATATCTTTACCTCTGTTCTGTTCTAACCAATTATCTAGTGTTCTTTGAAAATACTGATTATAAATATCACTAGCTTTAATGACCCATATTCAGCTTCTCATGCTTCAGAAATGGATCATTAACTCATTTTAAAAATTTCCCCAAAAGGTTAGTCCTATCCATTGGTCCTTCATTTAATTCCCAGTCTGCAAAGTAGAAGAAGCAGAAGCTGTACTAAGTGATATCCTGGACCAGAAAAAAGGATCAGATTGCCAGCAGAGCATATTTAAAACAATGATTAATGTCTCTGAATTTAATAGTCAAAATACTTTGTTGCTAACTAGAAGTTTTAATGATCACTGTAATTTAGCTGATGGATTCAGTAATAAAGCTCCAGGGCTGCTTTATAACATTTAACATTGTGATTACTATGGTTAAGGTTACAGAGAATAAGGAAGAAATTTCTTAGGACCCGTGTAACATGTTCTCAGTAATCTGGGTGGGAGACTGCACATAATGACTTCTGACAAACAAGTAATCAGGAAAGTTATCTTATTTGGTAGTAGCTTTGGTCCTGCCCTTGGTCCTGTCTTATAGATGAGGTGCCATGAATGTCACACAAATGATCCATCCACCAAGTACTCACTCTATAAAGTTTAGCTTCTTGCAGATGAAGTTAAAAAATATGAGCATTATCAAATTAACAATGTATAGTCATTTTTAAAGCTCCACTGGAAATATGAAGACTTAACAGTGTTAGTTTTGTACAGTAATGTATAATGGTGTGGTCAATCATTTTGGAAGTAAAGTTCAAGATGATTCTGTAAGATGAAGTTTCCTCCGTGAGGCCTTATGGTTTAAGATGCTATGTTTGAGTTCATCTCTCTCAGGTAAAAAGTGAGGTTATAATTTTGATTTTCATCTTTTTAATAATTAGTAATGTTGAATATCTTCTCATATGTCTACTGACCCCGTGTATGTCTTCTTTGGAAAAGTTTCTATTAAGGTCTTCTACCCATTTTTCAGTTGGGTTGCTTGTTTTTTCATTGTTGAGTTGTATGAGCTGTTTGTATATTTTAGAGATTAAGCCCTTGTCAGTCACATCATTTGCAAATATTATCTCTCATTCTGTAGGTTGTCTTTTTCTTTTTGTTTCTTAATGTTTTCATTTGCTGTGCAAAAGCTTGCAAGTTTCATATCAAAACTATAGTGAGGTACCACCTCACACCATTAAGAATGGCCACCATTCAAAAGTCCACAAGTAGCAAATGCTGGAGAGGATGGGAGAAAAAGGAACACTTGTACACTGTTGGTGAGAATGTAAGTTGGTGCAGCTACTATGTAAAACAGTATGGAGGTTCCTCAGAAAACTAAAAATATAATTACCCTTTGATTACCATGTGATCCAGGAATCCTACTCTTGGATACGTGTCTGGACAAAACTACCATTCAAAAAGATACATGCATCTTTATGCTCATAACAGTATTATTCACAATGGCCATGACATGGAAACAACCTAAATGTCCACTGATGGGTGAATGGATAAAGAAGATACGATATATATTGCAATGGAATGTTGCTCAGCCATTAAAAGAATGAAATAGTGCCGTTTGCAGCACCATGGATGGACATTGAGATTATCATTCTAAATGATGTAGGTCAGGAAGAGAAGGACAAATACTGTATGATATCACTCATACGTGGAATCTAAAATATGGCACAATGAATCTATGTATCTACAAAACAGAAATAGACTCACAAACATAGAAACCAGATTTATGGTTGCCTGGGGGAGGGGGTGAAGGAGAGGGATGGACTGGGAATTTGGGGTTGGTAAATGCAAACTATTACATTTAGAATGGATAAATGACAAGGTTCTATTGTATAGCACAGGGAACTATATCCAATCTCTTGGGATAAACCATAAAAGAAAAAATTTTTTTAAAGAAAAAAAATATATATGTATATATATACACACACACATGCGTACTCACACACACACATACACACACACCAGAAGCATTCCCTTATTCAACAACATTCAATAAATACATATTCAACATCTATTATTTTCCATCTCTTTTGATATGTGTGTATATATATGTATATATATCTGTGTATATATATGTGTGTGTGTATATATATATATATATATATATATATATATATATATATATATATAGTGAAATAACTCAGTCGTGTTTGACTCTGCAACCCCATGGATTGTAGCCTGCCAGGCTCCTCTGTCCATGGAATTCTCCAGGTAAAAATACTGGAGTGGGTAGCCATTCCCTTCTCCAGGGGATCTTCCTGATGCAGGGATTGAACCCAGGTCTCCTGCATTGCAGGTGGATTCTTTACCGTCTGAGCCACCAAGGAAGATCATTAGGAATTTAGTCATTATTATTTTAATAGTTTCAGGTACAGTTCAGGTAGTGTTCAAGGCCTGATGGAAGCTATAATATTCAATATCCTATCATAGAGCTAAAGAGTCATTTGTGTGAAAGTATCCAGTTTGCCTAGAGAACTGGCAAATGATATCAAAGTGGATAGTAATAAAAGCAGTTGCTGAGTGATTCCAGTGTGCTAATTGTCTTATACAATATTTTGGACAAGGCCCAAGACACAAAGAGGTAAAACCAAATCATATCAGTCCATATCCATCCTTTCCTCCTTCAACAGCATCAGACTTTTTAGCTGGAAACAAGACACACAGAATAAAACTACATTTCCTAGACTCCCTTTAGCCATTAGGAGCCTCCTGTACAATTGTGCTACAGGAGGCCCGTTGAAGTGTTGTATGACACCTGGGAACCTTCTTTAGGAGATAATGCTCAGATAACCTTTGTGCTATGCTTCTTTGCTTCTTCTTCCATCTTGCTTCTTGGAATACACATATGTTATTTTGAACCATGAAGTTGAAACTACTTGTGCAGAGCAATGGGACAGAAAACATGTTTCCTGACATTAGAAAGTGCTGTGGAGCCTGGACTGTAACAAGAGAAAGGAACAGATTTCAAATTGTTTACACCATAGCTATGATGATTTTGTCACTTGTGAACAAATTAATCCTAAATCCATCAAAAATTGTGGGGGCCAATTCCAAATGTGTGATTAATAAGCCCTTATTTTATTTTGATACATCATTAGTAAATGGGCAGGTTCTATATAAGATTTTTACTCCTGTAAAAAGTATTCTATTCTATGGAGTCTACTGAATGCTTCCCCTCCTCTTCCCTCTTCCTTGCTCTCCATCCAAAGGATCCAAAAAAGAATTTCCATTCTTTCAAATAGCCTGTACTGTAAAACACTTACACCTAAACATACACACATGCACACTCACACACACACACGCACAGTCCAGAGGCATTCTCTTATTCAACAACACTCAATAAATACATATTCAACATCTATTATTTTTCCATCTCTTTTGATATATACTGAGATTATCAAAATAAATGACCTTACAAACTCATAACCCCTTCTAATGGATGCTTTAATACATCACTGGGATATGGGTTAGCAAACAGGTGACTAACTATGCCTGTAAGTCTCAGGAGTTTCACTGAGATGATATTATTTACATCAAGCAGAATGACCATCAAGAACGAATAGCTTTATGAAAGCTGATGACGAGTTTTTGAAAATAAACAAGGTTAGCATGAGAGAAGTGGAAGATGACGTTGAGCCCACCTGGGCCTTGCTGAGGTCCTTAGATTGCTTCTTTAGGACCTCATTAGGAACTTCTAGATATCAAATGGCATGACTGTTTTTGTACTCTAGAAATATTATTATGGAATAAGTAAAGGGAAGCATGAAATGAGAAGAACGGAGATAATTAGGGCGTTATTAGAGTGTTCACTCAGTGAAGATGGGATTAGGATGAGGAGATGGATCCCAAGATTTGTTTGGAAACTTAGTGGTTCTATGGGGTGACGCAGAGGAGCAGAGAGATCAGGGAAGATAAAAAAAAAAGATAAAATTCTTTGATTCCTCTTAGTGTATAAATAACAGCTAAAGTCATGAGGTGTGCTGTCTCTCCCAGGGAGAGGGTACGGGGTGGCAAGACACAAGGGCTGAGGACAAAACTCTAGGATATAGGTGGAGAAGAAAAGAGCGAGAGAATGCGAAGGTGTTTGTCAGGCGGGGTCAGGGGAGGAGGGTTGAGAGATATCAAGGGAGAGTCACAAGGAAGGCCAGGAGAGCAGGTGGGTTGTGATACAGTGATGGGGTAATATTTCATGATGACTTGATCGAAGTCTATCTTTCCAACCAGACCACAGCCTTACATATGTTTCGTTCACCATTCTATCTTCAGCTTATAACTGAAGTTCAACACCCAACATGTTGTAGTTGCTTGTTAAACATGTGTTGACTGAATAAGTACCCAATTCAGAGATTAACTGAGGCCTAGGAGGGACTCAGTTCAGTTTTTTGAAAGAGATTTTATCAAGCATAGCCAAATACTAAAAAATAAAAAAACTGAAGTTCAATATCCGCATCCTGTGTCTGGCTTATGAAAAGCATGGATCTTATGAAAAGCATTTGAGGGTTCCATCTAGAAAGAATGTGGGCTTTATGCCCTTCAATTGTTCAATCATGCATCCTAATTCAGAAACCATGATTGCCGCACTTCTAGGAGCAGATTTCTAACGGATGCAGACATATTTGGCTAGTCCAGACTAAGGGAGATGATAGAAAGACTGAAAGGAGCTCCCTGTTTAATCCACAAAATTTTGTTGAAGCAACAGAAAATCATAAAGTTGCAAAACAAACACACAGAACCAAAAATACTGTATCTGAGTGAAGAATTGTACTTTTCGAAACTAGACTTACATCCTGGGGTCTGAAATATAGCCCCCAGCAAATACTGGTACTGAAAAGAAGAGAGAGAGAACTCAGATGAAGGAAATGTTAATAAGAACTCATGTAGAAATAGCACAGAAACCAAAAAAACAAATTGAGACTATAAATACCAGATGTAATGTTACTGGAATTCTTGTTGGAAAACACATTCTAAGCTAAAGCATAAAAATGATGGTTGAACATTTTTAGGTTTATAAAAGGCTTAAAAATTAAATTGCTAGGCATGGAATGTAGAATATTTTCATTTAGTTTTTGATTTCTCCTACATAGGTGGTCCTCAGATCCAGAGGGTTTTGGAATAAACAAAGCAATGTACTGTTGTTAAAGTTAGAGGTTTTTATTTTCATGCAGTTTTATTTCCATTTGAATTAGTTTAAGCACCCAGAGACAACAAAACTGTGCTCAATTTGACCTCTTATAGTTAGGTTCCTAAGAGGAATAACATTTCAAAATAAAATGTTTATAGAAAATCTGTTATGTTTAATGTTTAACAGGGATAGGATATAATACTGTCCAGTCTTACCCAATTACCAGTGCTGAGGTTCTTCTTCCTCACAATTACTACCTCTCAGGAGGCCTGCAAGTATCATTCTGGATAGGACTCAGCTAACCGTTGGAAAAATTATTTAAGCCAAAAATTATTTAAGGACCAGCATCTGTAGTTGGGTTAGATGACACCACCCTTATGGCAGAAAGTGAAGAAGAACTAAAGAGCCTCTTGATGAAAGTGAAAGAGGAGAGTGAAAAAGTTGGCTTAAAGCTCAACGTTCAGAAAACTAAGATCATGGCATCTGGTTCCATAACTTCATGGCAAATAGATGGGGAAACAGTGGAAACAGTGGCGGATTTTATTTTTTTGGGCTCCAAAATCACTGCAGATTTTGCTGAGCAACGAAGAATTGATGCTTTTGAACTGTGGTGTTGGAGAAGACTCTTGAGAGTCCCTTAACTGCAGGAAGATTCAATCAGTCCATCCTAAGGAGATGAGCCTGAGTGTTCATTGGAAGGACTGATGTTGAAGCTGAAGCTCCAATACATTGGCCACCTGATGCGAAGAGCTGATTCATTTGAAAAGACCCTGATGCTGGGAAAGATTGAAGGCAGGAGGAAAAGGGGATGACAGAGGATGAGATGGTTGGATGACATCACCGACTCAATGGAGATGAGTTTGAGTAAGCTCCGGGAGTTGGTGATGGACAGGGTGGCCTGGTGTGCTGTGGTCCATGGGGTCGCAAAGAGTTGGACACGACTAAGCAACTGAACTGACTGAGTGACTGACTGATCTGTAGTTGGAAGGCTTGCCCCACCACTAGAGGCATCCTGTTCTGTCCAGGTAATGAGCTGTCTCTACTTGTTGACCGGACTTCCATGGGACTCCCTGACGCTGGCCCCTCAGGTGATGGGTAGTCTCTCTCTGAGGACGCCATTTCCCTCCACATGGTTCTTCAACCCCTAGGTCAGCCCCTCTTATCTCCCTCTCCCTGATTTACTATAATGGTGTGTTCCACTCAGCTCCGCGTTTCCATCTCCCTCTGCTCTCTTCCTTAGCCCAGATAAACCTATATTCTCTGGTATATGTATGCACAGGAAGTGGTCTACATCTCTGCTTTCTTTATTCTATATAACTATTATAGCATAAACTCCATGCCCAGCTTTCTTCAGGTCTTCCTTCTCTATTGACTACTTTCTCTTTTTGTTCTTACTGTAAAAAAATTCTACTCTTTGAGGAAATATGGGTACCTTTGACTCAAGGTGGAAAGGTCTCATAGAAGGAAGTATGAAAAATCAAACACAAAAATTAATATTTTAGGATGCCATACTGCAAACGGTAACATGCATGCTGTTAATGGATGTTTTATGCACAGACAAGCCTTAATCTGGATTGTGGATATAAAATCAGTGTGTAAATTGAGCCTAAGAAGTGACCATTGTGTACAGACTCTCTCTCTCTCTGTATATATATACACACACACATACAAACATACATACATGTGTATTCACCACCTCTCCCCAGCCACACACACATCTGTATATACTCTCTAAAAGTCTCAGTCTCTCTTTTCATAATTTCAAATTCTTGAAGGGAAATCTGACCTAACTTCTGTTTTTAAGCCAGACTATAGAAGTCATATTTGCTGACCAGCTGTGCATAAATCATTTTGGATGAGATCCCTGCCCTGGTTCAATTAAACTGTGGAGCAACACAGTATAAAATGTAGCTACATCAGGAGGGACTGTGGACCGGGCAACAATCAACATTTCTGGCTTGATATCTCTTACACATACCTAAGCCTTGGTATTCCATCTATAATCCAGACCAATCTAAGACCTCGTCTCTCCTCTTGATTGTTACACAGCCAATTAATTTGTCGGTTTTCAGTCATAGTTGGCTTGGCATCCAGCACCTCATTTTGAGATTTTAATTTTCCTAAACTCTATGCTTCTCTTGCCTTTTTCAGCCTAAACATTCAACTGTGGCTCACCATTGCCTATATTTCCAAAGTATGTTCTACAGGATGCAAATAGGGTTTTACACACTTAGTAAGTATTCTGTCTTTAAATAATATTGGTAAACAACGATTTAACTCATTCTCACCAAGTTTAATTTTCCAGGATTCCTCAGATATGTTAATAGGCTGAGATGTATTGTAATACTTTCATAGCAATGCTTTCATAAGATGCAGTTTTCCCCAAACTTACTTAAATAAGCTTTTCTTTATGGATCACTAAATCTGTATGGAATATCCTTTAGCACAACCCTGGCCAACAGCATAAAATAAAATTTATTACCTGGTGGTTAGGTCCTGTACAATCTATATTCTCAACTTACGTCCCGCATATGAATTTCCTGTTTAGCTATATAAAATGACATTTTAAACCATTGTTTTGACCTTATTATTAATATATTTTACTTTATCATACATTTCTCAGCTTAATAAAATTGCTGTAATCTACCTCTCATGTCTCTTCCTGCGTTTCTCTTTCTAGATTTCTTCCTTTGACTTATTCTCTGACTCCACTTCTCTGCACTTTTCCATCATCTTGTTCCTTTGCGTTTTTTCTTTTCTACCATTTTCACAAAATTGATGTTTTTTTCATTTAACTAAATAAAAAAGTGTAATAGATGATAAATCCATAATCTATAAAATTTGGTATAGATAAAAATAATTCAATTAAATATTTCTTGTAAACATAAAAATATAGTCCCAAATGAAATATTTCAAATAATAAAAATTTTAAAGGGAAATATTTTAACCGCTATAAGAATACTGATCAAAAATTTAATTGACTTAGAAAAGATCACTTAGGAAAAACTTTTATGAGAGGTTATCAATATTTTCATAATCATGATTAGCATGCTTATATTTAGGATATCCTTTAAGTTATGTTCAGGGCAAAAAGAGCAATCCTAAGTATAGGGCAGAAGTGTCAAGAGGAAGGAAAAGTTTTTCCCCATTTATTCATTCTTATTAACTCACTAGTATGTGGACATAACCTATTTACATGGTAGAGATATTTTCCTCCATTTTGCACTCATCACTCTAAGCATCCTTCCTCATTTCCACTGCTCCAGTTTCTACCCATTTTTCAAGAGCACCTTCTCATGAAACTTTCTGTGATTATCTTAGTCTAACTTAAAATCCTTAAAAAGTAATTATGTCAATGGGAAATTTTTGTCAATGACATGTGCTCAACAGCTTGCCCTGAGAGTAGCAGATACACACTGTGTGCTAAGTTGCTTCAGTTGTGTCTGACTCTTTGCAACCCTATGGACTGTAGCCTGCCAGGCTCCTCTGTCCATGGGATTCTTCAGGCAAGAATAATGGAGTGGGCTGCCGTGCCCTCCTCCAGGGGATCTTCCTGAGCCAGGGGTCAAACCTGCATCTCTTGTGGCTCCTTCATTGGCAGGTGGATTCTTTACCATTAGCACCACCTGGGAAGCCTGATACAGTGTGTCTCAATTGTGTCTAGCTACTGTAACAGGTTGTTAGATGGATGACCATCAGGATTTGACTATGCCAATGAAAAATTAAAAGCAGCAAGAGAATAGAACAGTTGACATAGATAACTTTTGGTGTGACTTTATGAGCTAAAAATTCATTGGCTAGTTGAAATAATGGTCAAAGTTAATTTATTCTGTTAGAGCAAAGAGAATTCTTTAGTCAACAGGCAAGTCTTATACAATTTTTAATAGACTAATTAGAAGAAACAAATGTCACAAATATTCATTACCTTTTAAAGATGTGATATCAAATTCTTAATTTGAATTCCAAGAAGCATAGGAAGCACAACAACTGTGAGTTTAATTAGCTTAAGTTGATAAATTGCATCTTAAAAATAAAGATTATATACCAACCCAAATGAATCCTTTCACATAAGTTTAAAATTTATTAGTGAGACATTCACAGACTAATTACAAAAGTTGTTAGGTTATGAATATAAAAGGAAGGAAAAATAGAAAATTCATATATCCTGTCAAAGACATTGTAATTCCTCTGTGTTACCAGTTTCTGGAACAAATGCAAAGGCCACAAAACTTCAGGAGAGAGGGTATTTATTAGTGTATTTGTGTTATCTACTTTTGTACTTTATCTTCTAAAACTTGCCACATTCTCATCCAAAATATTTTCCCCTTCCAAGTTAGAGTGGAATTTGGTTCCTCCAGAAAAGACTTTTTGTTAAATGTGTATTTCTTAGCTCTCTTCTTTATCAAGTTCTTTGTTGGCTGTGTAGTGATAGTGAAATGAAACCCCATTAAGAGTAAGAAAGAAAAATCTTTAGTGCATTTTTTCTATTTGCTAAATAAATGATTGTTATTTCTATGTTAAGCATTTATCTATATTTCTTATGGATTGAAAACACAAAAAGCAAAGCATTTTTCATAACCTCAATTTGATTGAGAAAAATAAATTAGGTTTTAAAAAGCATTGTTTTTCCTTTTCAAATTAATTTACTTGGGAATGACCTTCCAACAAAAAGCTAAAGCCATGGTACTCATACCCTTGTAAGTTTATATTCCACTTTTAAAGGAAATGGTCAAATTTAACTCCTCTTCTTCCTATCTGCAAAGTGTCCTACTGTGTCAGATATATGTCCTGACAGCTTTTCTTTAATAGTTCAAGGTTATCATTGACCCCTTTGACAGCATAAGCCTCTGTAGAAAGTAGCCCAATTTTCTGTGGGTGGGAAACAGCCTGGAAAACTTACCCAGCTACAAACAGAGTCATTTCTTATGGAAAAGGAAGGATGACTAAGAGGGAGGAATCACAGCCTCCAAGAATCATTTCTTAGGATATGGATTATACCGTAATCAAGTATCTGACATCTTCTGTCCAGCCAGAGTTCAGAAGTGCAGTGAACCCTTGGCTGCTCTGGGCCTACCATTCCTTCCTTTTCTTGTATGGTTGTGTCTACTGTGGTCATTCTGTCTCTATTTCTGCTTGTTATGTTGGGTATGTGTGTGTAGGAGCATATTCACAGAAGGATTTAGAAGAGCCGTAGCCAAGGAAATTAAGCTGTGATTCATCATCAGCACTGGACTTCATTTAGATCATGAAAATCCAGACTTCAATCCTGACTTTCCAACTGAACATGATGAAACAAACTAGTAACTTCTGAACTTCAGTTTCTTCATCTGTAAAATGAGAGGTATTCAACCCAATCATTTCTGAGGTTCTTTCTTATTCTTTTTATGATTATATCACCTGCAAGTTTTCATTACTTGCATCACTTTGTCATCTTGGCTGAATCAAGGGTTACTACATTTTCTTATTGAATACTCTATACTTCTTATGGGTCTCTTTGAGCAGCAGATTTCCTGAGAGAACTGATCATTTCCTCTCTGTATTTTCTAAAATCGCCTTAGAGTTATTTGAGAGCCAAGTATTCATGAGATGCTTAATGAATATTGAATAATGAACATGACCAGGTTAATCTGTGATGTCCTAGGCTGAGTTTGCACTACTGCTGCTGACATTTCCTATGCTTATTAAAACCATTAACAACATGAGTGTGTGCTCTTTGCTACTGTAACATGACAGATGAGGGAGGTTACAGCAGTGACCTAGTTCAGGGCTTCTCAAGTGACTAGAAATTGACTTCTAACTTCACGATGGAATTCACGAATAATTTACACAATATGAATGAGATCTTCTTCATCAGGGCGCTACCACAAAAGACATTCTTCGTGGGTTATTTGGGATATATTTTGACAAGATAACCTTTGTTTTAAAGGAACACTTTAACAAAGAGTAAAAAGACTTTTGATCAGCCAAATGAAATACTTAAATAAGGGACCTAAAAGCTAGCCTTCAGAGCTGAGGAAGGCTTGGTGAACTATTAGGAGAAAATCGGTGCTATGAAGCGTATTTGAGAACTGTGGTTTTTCGTTACTCACAGTCCCACTAAATGAAGCCAGAAGCTTTCTAAAGTTATTTTTATTAGCACCTTCTCTCTTAACAACTACCTTATTTCAACTTGAAGCTTTTATGTAGGATAAATTAAATGATAAAAAGCTACAAAAGTCTCAAATTCTTTGCTGGAATCGTTTTGACCCCTTCAAGTATCTTCTAAATGATGCTACTGCCTGTTTCTTGGCTCTTTGACCTATACTTATATTTGGGAACTTGAGTGGTGAGTTTGCCAGTCAAAGAAAAGCCAGATCTTGAGACTTCTTAAAACTATGCTTAGAAAAAGAACTATAGGAATATTCACAATTGGAATCAGTTTTTCCCCAGTAGGTATCACAGACACAGTGATTTTATGGAAAATAAAAGATTTATCTATTGTCTGGTTAATATAATCAGCTAAAGGGAGCAAATATGACATTATATCAGATATGTTTCCTGATTTTGCTATTTAAGTCAATTATGTACACCTCGCCTCTAAAACTAAAGGTCATTTGTTGCAGTATAAAAAGAAGTGCTCAGTTTAATTCAAAGCCATTAGAATAAACTTGCTTTCTCTCTTTTACCCTCTCTCAACCCTACATACCCACACACTCATATTTATATATAATAAGGATATAAAGGGATATTGAGACCAACTGCAAAGTCATTTCTTACTGACAAAAAGGACTATTTTGTCAGTTCTATTATTTTCATCACTATCATAGGTCATTTGGAAATTTATAGGGAAAAAAGGAAAGGCTTTTCTCAACATACCTTGATTCTTTGTTTTCAGTGTATTCCTTCAGCCATAGTAATTGAAATGAATGTCATGATAATGCTTAAATGAAAGATTCAATCTTTTGTGGTCCATTGAATTTGTGATGCTTATAATGGGAAGGATAGCAATCTTACAAAGCTGAATCCTCTGCATCTTATCTGACTCAGCATACTTCTACCAGATTGCTGAGCCAAAGAAAGCTAGGCTGGTCATGTAGGCAGCAATAAGCAGTCAGAAAATTGCTTCTTGCCCTAGAAAACTGTACGTGGAAATGCCCCTGGTGAAGTTTATCCTTAAACTCTGTGACTGTAGAGATGCCACAGGAAGGAATGACATACCGGTCGGTGGTGATAGCTCTGACCTCTAGTGGGAATCTATGTCAGCCTGATGAATAAAGTCTTTTGTGTGATAATTATCCTGAGGCTTTCAGAATGCATTGAAGTTTTCTTTGTAAGGTTCAAGAGCTTATGGGAGCCACAGGGTCTGTGGTCTCTGTTACCTTCACCACTTCCAGTCTAGCAGCTGGGAAGCGTGAGTGTGCCATGTTAGCAGCTCAGCAGGACTCAGGTGCAGGGTGCTCTTGCCATAGGTAAGTTAAAGAAGGAAATCAAGTCATGCTCAGAACTCTTTCATCTGAGGACTGTTCTAAAAAGGGGATGATTTTACTTAATACTCAGGAGTTAATTTTCAGTTAGAACATGTTTTTCCAAACCAACATTGAATGGTAAGTTTATTTTTGGTTGAATTTATAATAATAATACTTATCTGCTAATGCTTCTGGCTTTTAATCCAAGAAGGTCAAGTAATCAAGTATTCCCCTTAGGAAATAGACCTGTTCTTTTCTGGTAGTTTTCTTCAAACCATTTCATTTGCTGATAGTAAGATTAGTTTACAGAGAGCCTTTTGAGAATGTTCATGTTTAATTTCTTAGTTTTTATTTTTAATTCTCCCCATATGTGTTGATGGAGAGGATGATACATAATAGACTCAACTAGGAGTGGGAGGATGATTCATATGAGGTTTGAGTGCTGTTTAAATTTGGAGGAAAAAAATTATTCTTTCATTTGGACTTATGTTTTCTAAAATATTCTTTAATTTTTTAAAACCACCTCACTATCCTTCAGTTAACACACAACAAATCATGGGTTTTGGAGTCATAAGAACCTGGGTTTAGGTATTGGTCCTGTCACTGAACCCTCTGTGAATTTAGGTAAATTATTGTTTTTGTTCAGTGGCTAAGTTTGTCGGACTCTTTGCGACCCCATAGATTGCAGCACGCCAGGCTTTCCTGTTCCTCACTATCTCCCCGAGTTTGCTCAAACTCATGCCCATTGAAAATTATATTGTATAGCAGCCAACCAAGAAATGCTGACTTTCTTTCTTGATTTTTCTATTTTGACTTTAACATTATTTATTTGCCAGTAGAAACGTAGCTCTTTCTTTTCATTTTAAAGTCCATTTTATTATCCATATAAAATAATACATCTACTCTTAAGGCGTTCCAAAATACATGTGAGAGTTATATTAAACAAATGTAACTGGAATTGATAGATAGATAGGTAGACAGATAAACACAGAGACTCCATTTCTAGAGCTCTATTTCTCAGTCAGCAGTATATATATGTATGTATTTTATATATGTATATATTTATGTATTTTATAAATTAGAATCAATATATATGCTGATTATATATTTGGTTGAGTTTTCCATGTCAGTATTGTCTTTAACTGTAAATGTCTATTGGCATATAAGTATATAAAATATTGTTTATGTTCTCAAAGTCTAAAATATTTGATACAATAAGAGTATATATTTATAATGATAAAATGGCTCCACAAATATGAATAAGCTCATAACAGTGTTACAAATTATTGAAGGATTTTTAGTATATAAAATGAGAAAGTCAATGGTAGAAGAAAAGAAGAAACATGAGAACATATAACATATCATATTTGATCATAGAAATCATTGCAATTGCATATTTCAGTGTGGTACTTATATGAGTCTCTGAACCTATCCATTGACCAAATATAAATCTTGCATTTCGAGAGAATTGCAAAAGGAAGGAAGCATCACTATTGACACCAAGCAGGGCCCTTTTGGCCTCCTGAGCACAAAAGCTTTTCTGTGTCCCTCAGTTCTTTGATTACAAGAAATAGGCTTCATTCAGCCTTCATGACCTTCCCTGAGTTCCAATGGGCAGATTCAAGCAGTTGTTAATTAGGGAAGGGAAGAGATGCAAGACAAGGGAGAAACAGTCAGGAGGAACAACAGGAGCAAGGGCCTGGTTCCTCAAGAAGGGATACATACAACAATACCTTTGAGCTGTTCTGCAGATACTGAAATCCCCGCCTCTGGGAAAAGTTAACAGTTAATGACCAAATGCTTTCCCCAAGCACTTACCAGTTCGAACCAGATGGTTGATAATGCTGACTTGGACTTACCTCACAACCAACCAATCAAAAGAATGTCCATGAGTTGATCGTGCCTTCCTCGAATCATTACTTTAAAACTTCTCACTACCCTTTCCAAGTTGAGACATACAGTTTTGAGGGCACTAGCCTGTCATGGCCCCCTTTGCCTGGCAAAGCAATAAAGCTATTCTTTCGTACTTCACCCAAAACTGTCTCAGAGATTTAACTTGGTATCAGGCTACAGAGACTAGATTCAACTTCCCTATTTTGATCTAACTTTTCTATCTTTCACTATGAAGACAAATTATAAATTGAATTATAAATTAACTGGAAGGAAGGCATACATCTTAGGGTAAGTTCAAAATGTAGACATCTATCTTAGGGAAAGTTCACAAAGAAAAGACACACCACCTAAATATTTATATCTTTTGTTTAAGAATGTCTATGGCTCATAAATTCAACCTTAATAATCAGCTTATATTTCCAAAACACAAAAACTTTGTTTCAAGTATAGAGATGTTAGAATATTCTATCATAAAAAATGTCCTAAACATCCTATACTCTTATTTTGTTTTTACTTCTTATCCTTCCTTGTAAAAATAATCCAAATAGAAAGAGAATAGAAATGGTACTAACATAATAGAAAGAGAAATCCATGGGGAATGAAGCAACTCTATTAAATAGTGAAAAAACTATATGGCATCTTAGGTTATTAAATGTATAGTCTTTACCAAACTGTATTTCCAAAGTGGAAATAGCTTCTAGTTTGCTAAAAGATAATATTGAAATTTCACTTTAAAGGGAGTGTTTGTGAGAGTCCTTTGGGATATTGCCATATTTGGACGGAATGTGTTCATACACAGTTGTTAAAGGAGAATAGTAAAAGTTCTATATTAAGAAAAAGCTCACTATAGGCAGGTCAAGAATAATACTCAATTCATTTTTTGAAACTATCAGTTCAGCTCAGTTCAGTTGCTCAGTCGTGTCCGACTCTTTGCGACCCCATGAATCACAGCACGCCAGGCCCTCCCTGTCCATCACCAACTCCGAGTTTACCCAAACTCATGTTCATTGAGTCGGTGATGCCATCCAACCATCTCATCCTCTCTTGTCCCCTTCTCCTCCCACCTTCAATCTTTCCCAGCATCAGGGTCTTTTCAAATGAGTCAGTTCTTTGCATCAGGTGGCCAATGTATTGGAGTTTCAGCTTCAACATCTGTCGTTCCAATGAACACTCAGGACTGATCTCCTTTAGGATCGACTGGTTGGATCTCCTTGCAATTTTAAATTGCTCTTTTGGTAAGTGGGGACCCCTAGACCATGTATTCTGCCTAGCCATCATGACTTCACCAAGACTGAATTACTATAGAACATAGCAGCTAAATATTCTGTAATCCTGTTTCTTTGGCAGAACTTTCTGCATGAAGTTGACATAAAGCAAACATTCATTCCATGATGGTGAACTTCTTTAGAATATTTTATTGGCATTATATATGATGATTCTATTATCTCCCTCATTAACAGGTTCAACAGTAATATGGTATTGTAGTCTCATCATATTGTTGAATGGAAAATTATTTTAAAATTCTACTTACAGTTGGGAAGAGTATGGTTCGATAGACTGGACTGAGTACCTGATCATCCTGGGAAGAGCACTGGTTGAGAAGTTGTGGCACTTGATTTTGAAGCCTGGTTTAAGCTTTCTGCAAGTCACTGAGCTCCAGTTGTTTCTTCATGTCTGAAATGAACATGATACATTACCTTCCTACCAACTTTAAAAGATAGTTGTGAGCAGTATTTACCAATTTTGTGTGGCAACTCCCATCCTCATCTCCCATAAAGTTAATTACCCTGCTTATTCTGTGGTACCTTGTAAATCATTCCTTTATTGAACTTGAATAATAGAAGAGAATTGATTATTTACCTGCCATTGCTTTATAAATCTGTAAGATTATTGAGATAAATGGCCAAGGTTTATTCCTCTTTTTATCCCTAGCACCTGGTGTAAAGACGGAGTGGGCATTTAGAAAATTTATTCATTGCATAAATAAAAGCAAACAGTTTACAAACTGTGAAGACTTTATTTATGATGTTCAAAATTAAGTGTTTTCATCTCTATGACACATTTTCTGACTGCACTGTTTTTCTCTTTGCCTATGGTATTACCTTGTTTCAATTTCTTCTTCAAAATATGTTTTAATACTAATGTAAATCTTTATTTGTCCATGTTAGATAGAAAGGAAGTGGTCTAATTATATACTTATCTCTCATTAACTGATGCTAACATAGCTGGAACTTTAAAAAATTAATTAGTAATAAGAAAATTATAGTAAAAGTACTTAATGATGTATACATAAAATACAAAATTAATTTTGTCCTTGGTGCATCATAAAGCATTTCAGTATCATGGAATGTTTTGGGCCAAATAAAAGGAAGAAGGCAGAGAAGAAGAAAAAAGAAAGGGGCAAACAGGGGCTCTGTGACAATCTAGAAGGGTGGCATGTGGAGGGAGATGGAAAGGAGGTTCGGGAGGAAGGGGACGTGGGTGTACCTGTGGCTGATTCCTGATGTATGAACAGAAAACCACAAAATTCTGTAAAGCAAATACCCTTCAGTTAAAAAAATAAAGTGGCAAAAAAAAGAAGGGGCAAAAAAAAAGTTAATATTGTCTTCTAGCTCTACATGTACTTAGAGTGTGTTAACTTCAGGCTTAGAGAAGAGATTCAGAATAATTAGATAACTTGCTCGTTGTCACATATCTGATTGGTAGCAGAGCTATCAAGTATGTCTAAATCAAAAATCTTGTAACCATTCCACTAAACCACTTTACAAGACTCCAAAAATCCATTTGCTTGGTACAAGAATTTAAATTCTGCTGGAAAATTATTATAATAATTAGCCAAGAACTTATATTCTCCTTCAACTACATGATTTAATAATAAGTACTTGAGGAAAATCATGTTGCAGCCAAAAACTAATTCTGTTCCTGTTTTGGGTAGAGCATACATCTCATAGCAAAATGTATGAGCTTTTAGTAGCTTTATCTGCCTTAATGGATTTTATTCTGTGGTTTTCTGTTGCCCTTTGTGTCAAAAGAAGCAACTAATATTTGAATGTCAAATTACAGTAATAACTTCAAGCCCCTGATTGTTCAGCCCCAGGTTTATGAGTCCAGTACAGTTCTGGGGATTCACAATCAATTTCTTGGGCAATTTAAATTTATAGAATATTCTATTTATATGTTAAAATAATATTACTTAAATCAATTTCATTTGAAAAAAAATTTATAGGTGAACAAATGTAGGTTCACAGATTTCCCTTCCTTCCCATCAAATAATTGTAAATGCTTCTTTTTTTTTTTTTTTTTGAGTAGTAGCAGTTCTTATTTTTCCATTCAATTCCAGCTCCCTCATAAAAAGTTTAAGAGATTTCCTGGAAAATGTTAACATTAGAGGATACAACACCTGAAATAAATACTTCCAAATATAGTGACTTTATTTTTTTCATACAATTTATAAATCTCAAACTTCTCTTTTTGCTGTTGGGTTTCAGTGGCTAAGTCATGTCTGACTTTTTGAGACCACAAAGACTGCAGTATGCCAGGCTCCTTTGTCCTCAACTGTCTCCCAGAGTTTGTTCAAATTCATGTCTATTGAGTTGGTGATGCTATCTAACTATCTCTTCTTCTGCCACTCCTTCTCCTTTGGCCTTCAATCTTTCCCAGCATCAAGGTCTTTTCCAATGAGTCATTCTTCACATCAGGTGGTCAAAGTATAGGAGCTTCAGCTTCAGCATCAGTTCTTCCATTGAAATATTCAGAGTTGATTTCCTTTAGGATTGACTGGTTGATCTCCTTGCTGTCCAAGGGACTGACAAGAGTCTTCTCCAGCACAATTTGAAAGCATCAATTCTTTGGCGATCAGCCTTCTTTATGGTCCAACTCTCACATCTGTACATAACTACTAAAAAAACAATAGCTTTGACTATATCGACCTTCGAGGGAAAGTGATGTCTCTGCCTTTTAATATGCTGTCTAAGTTTGTCATAGCTTTCCTTCCAAGGAGCAAGTGTCTTTCAATTTCACTGCTGCAGTCACAGTGCACAGTCATTTTGGAGCCCAAGAAAATAAAATCTGTCACTGCTTCCTCTTTTTCCCTTCTATTCACCATGAAGTGATGGGACCAGATGCCATGATCTTAGTTTTTTGAATGTAGAGTTTTAAGTCAGCTTTTTTACTCTCCTCCTTCACCTTCATTAAGAGGCTCTTGAGTTTCTGTTCACTTTCTGCCATTAGAGTGTTATCACTTGCATATCTGAGGTTGGTATTTCTCTCAGCAATCTTTATTCCACTTGTGATTCATCCAGCCTGGCATTTTGTATGATGTACTCTGCATTGAAGCTAAATAAACAAGGTGACAATATATAGCCTTGAGGTACTCCTTTCCCAATTTGAACCAATCTGTTGTTCCATGTCCAGTTCTAACTGTTGCTTCTTGACCTGCATACAGATTTCTCAAGAGAGAGGTAGGGTGGTCTGGTACTCCTATCTCTTTGAGAATTTTCCAGTTTATTGTGATCCAGACAGTCAAAGGCTTTAGCATAGTCATTTAAGCAGAAGTAGATGGTTTTCTGGAATTCCTTTGCTTTCTCTATGATCCAATGAATGTTGTCAATTTGATCTCTGGTTCCTCTGCCTTTTCTAAATCTAGCTTGTACATCTGGAAGTTCTCAGTTCATATATTGCTAGGGTCTAGCTTGAAGGATTTTGAGCCTAACCTTGCTAGCATGTGAAATGAGCAAAATTGTACTGTAGTTTGAATATTCCTTGGCATTGCCCTTCTTTGGGATTGGAATGAAAACTGACCTTTTCCAGTCCTGTGGCCGCCTCTGAGTTTTCCAAATGTGCTGGCATATTGAGCGCAGCACTTTACACAAGCATCATCTTTTAGGATTTGAAATAGCTCAGCTGGAATTCCATCACCTCCATTAGTTTTGCTCATAGTAATGCTTTCTAAGGCCCCCTTGACTTCACACTCCAGGATGTCTGGCTCTAGGTGAGTGGCCACACCACTGTGGTTATATGGGTTATTAAAATCCTTTTTTTTTCGAGTTTGTCTATGTATTCTTGCAAACTTTTCTTAACCTCTTCTGTTTCTGTTGGGTCCTTACCGTTTCTGTTCTTTATCATGCTCATCCTTTCATGAATTGTTCCCTTGTTACCTCCAATTTTCTTGAAGAGATCTCTAGTCTTTCCCATTCTGTTGTTTTCATCTATTTCTTTGCTTTGCTCACTGAAGAAGGCCTTCTTATCTCTTCTTGCTGTTCTCTGAAACTCTGCATGCATTTGGGATATCCTCCCCTTTCTCCTTTGCTTTTCACTTCTCTTCTTTCCTCAGCCATTTGTAAAGCCTCCTCAGACAATCACTTTGCCTTTTTGTATTTCTTTTCTCTTGAGTCATTTTTGGTCACTGCCCCTGTATAATATTATGGACCTCTGTCCATAGTTCTTCAGGCAATCTGTCTATCAGATCTAATCCTTTGAATCTATTCATCACCTCCACTGTATAATCATAAGGGATTTGATTTAGGTCATAGCTGAATGGCCTAGTGATTTTCTCTACTTTTTCAATTCAAGCCTGAATTTGGCAATAAGGAGCTCATGATCTGAGATACAGTCAGCAACAAGTCTTGTTTCTGCTAACTGTATAGAACTTGTCCATCTTTGGTTACAAAGAATATAATCAATCTGATTTTGGTATTAACCCTTTGGTGATGTCCGAGTCCTCTGTTTTGTTTTTGGAAAACGGTATTTGCTATGATCGGTGGGTTCTCTTGACAAAACTCTGTTAGTCTTTGCCCTGCTTTATTTTGTACTCCAAGGCCAAACTTGCCTGTTACTCTAGATGTCTTTTGAATTCCTACTTTTTCATCCCAATCTCCTAAGATGAAAAGGACACCTTTTTTTGTGTGTGTCAGTTCTAGAAATTCTTGTAGGTCTTCACGGAACTGGTCAACTTCAGCTTCTTCAGCATCAGTTGTTAGGACACTGACTTGGATTACTATGATATTGCATGATTTGCCATGGAAACAAATTGAGGTCATCCTGTTGTTTTTGAGATTGCACCCAAGTACTGCATTTTGGACTTTTTTTTGACTATGAGGGCTACTCTATTTCTTCTATGGGTTTCTTGCCCACAGTAGTAGAGATAATGGTCACCTGAATTAAATTCACCCATTCCAGTCCATTTTAGTTCACTGATTCCTCATGTTAGGTAGTTAGAACTGGAAACAGGAATCCAAAATGGTGGTGGCTAAAAGACAAGGAAGGGAAAAGCCTGTGAAAATAGAAGAAAGGAAGGTCCGAGGACAAGAGTGAGGACCTCAGGTAGAACAAACAGCACTCCTGGCTAGCCCCGTGTACATAGGGCAGGCCCAGGGGGGAGGAAAAAACATAAAAAGAGGAGCTAAAGGGCCGAGGCTCTCTCTTCTCTTCATATATTTTGGGTCAGCATGCCCTCACGCCTCAAGGATGTATTTTCCTTTATTTTCTAAATAAAACTGATCTGTCCAAGAACTATAACACGGACTGTCTGAGAGCTGTGACGCGCCGAGGGCTTTAACGTCCATCGCTTCAAATCTTTGCTGTGACAAGACAGAACTGAGGAGATTACACTCCCCTGACACTAAGATAATTATGTTCACTCTTGCCATCTCCTGTTTGACCATGTCCAATTTACCTTGATCACGGACCCAACATTCCAGGTTCCTATGCAATATTGTTCTTCACAGCATTGGATTTTACTTTCACCACCAGGTATATCCACAAGTGAGTGTCATTTCCACTTTGGCCCAACTGCTTCATCCTTTCTGGAACTATTTGTAATTGCCCTTGACTCTTCCTTAGCAGCATATTAGACGTCTTCTGACGTGGGGGGTTCATCTTCTGGTGTCATATCTTTTTGCCTTTCTGTACTGTTCATGGGGTTTTCATGGCAAGAATACTAGAGTGGTTAGCCTTTCTCTCTCCAGTGGACCATGTTTTGTCAGAACTCTTCACTGTGACCCGTCCATCTTTGGGGGCCCTGCATGGCATGTCTCATAGATTCACTGAGTTACACAAGCCCCTTCACCACAACATGTGGTGTGATCCATGAAGGGCAACCTCCCTTTTACTAAGGGAATTTTCAGAAACTTGATGTTCAGTGTGGTCCTTTGTGTGTGTGTGTGTGTGTGTGTGCTAAATTGCTCAGTCGTGTTCAAGTCAAGAAGGAGGATTTAGATGAAGTATATTTCCTAATTATTAAGTGTTATTTTCAGCTATAATGGTAGTAACACAGCTACTATCAAGTTCTGAATACTATGTAACTTGAAGTGTGAGCATGTGCATGTAAGCACACACACATACACACACACACACAGTACCAAACAAACAAACCACCCCTGTGCAATAAACTAGTCTATCTATATTATAAGATGCCAAAATATGACTGTAATTGCAGTAAGTGAGAACAAATCTGACTTCATATCAGTCTGTCTCTTTTACTTTAATCTTTATATTCTATTGCTTTTGCTACAAGTTAATCACTAAAGGGATGTTGCCTATAGCTTAAAGTATACATAATGGCTCATCTTCTGGAAACCTGCCTCCCATGGCTGAGTGATTAGCTAAAGTATCTTTATTTTGCTCTTAGGAATCATCCTGACTAGGCCTACCTGTGAATGGCTACAGGAAAGAAGTCAACACACATCCCCTTTTGAGTCTGGCCAGAACCAGGAAATATTTGAAAAAATTACTGTCTTTTTTTACTTAACCTCCTTACCTCCTCCACTTCATTCTATAAAAGAAACTAGCATCCAAAACCTGGGCAAGATGGTTCTTTGAGACACTGGCCCAACATCTTGATCCCTGCTTACTCTGTGAATAAGAGTAAGTAACTCTGTTCCTTGCCCCAACAACTTACCTCTACTTATTGGTCTGTTGTGTGGTGAGCAGTACAATTGGACTTGATAACATAATTACAGTAGGCATAGTTATAAAAACCTACTAACTATTGAAAATCATGTTATCATATCAACTTTCACCAAGTACATCACTATACATAAGATGTTGTGCTGTACAATTTGAACGCTACAAAAAGTTATAATATTTGGTCTCTGACACCTAGAAGTTTCAACCGAATGTAAAGACAGAGCATATACACATTCACAAATACGTATAATAAAAATTCAGATAGTAATAAATAGTGTAGGAATCAGAGAGAAGATGGAGAAATTCTAGCAAGTCAAGGAGTCATTAAAGTGTCATAGAGATATCAACTTTAAACTGGGCTTTGAAAGATACGTAGAAATTACGTAGATATTGATGTGGGTAGAAAGTTGTAAGTAGGAAGATAGCATATGCTAAATGATGACATAATGGCAATGGGAAAAGTCTGCTTAGGAGATGGATGTGACTGGAGCGAAAGCTCTCTGTGCAAAAGTAGGAATGAGGTGGGGAAGACGGTGAGCACTGAAAATTAAAGTCAGTCATTTAGACCACATTCCATTCAAGAAATGTTTGAATTACATTTTAGGAAAATTATTGGAGGAAGAAATGGCAACCCACTTCAGTATTCTTGCTGGGAAAATCCCACGGATAGAGGAGCCTGGTGGGCCACAGTCTATAGGGTTGCAAATAGTTGGACATGACTGAGTGCGCGCGTGCGCGCGCGCGCGCACACACACACACACACACAATTAGGAAAATTAACCTGGGAGCTACATGCAGTATAAATTTAAAATGTGGTAAGGATTGGGGGAAGGCAATCGGAGTGAGGTCAGCAAGACCACCACATGCATTTATCCTGGTTGTGCACAGAACATTTCTAGGGTACATTTACATAGACTGCAAACTCTGTTCAATGACTTTTCAGATGAAAGGAAGATAACAAGTAAGTAGTATCAAAATGGAGTACAGAGGATAAAGAAATATAGGCCAGAAATGTTTGAATTAACGCACAAAATTAGAGTCCTAATTAGCAAGGTCAAATTATTTTTCAGAAGAGGGAAATGGTTCAAGTTCAAAGAGAAGGAGGCAATGGCAGGCTGATTAAAGATAAGATGTACTTAAAAGAACTGGCTTCTAAATAGACTGGGAATAAAAGCCCAAATAGTGGATCTGGTCTTTGATAACATCTGTATACTTTCCCTTGGAACCTAAAAGGAGGAAATAAGGATGGAAACAGATCATCATTTCATCATTATTTCCTCAAAGTACCACCATGAGCCAACAGAGGTGACTAACAAAGTTATGAAATAAATTATAGAAAAGTCAGGTGATTCTGACACACCAACTGCTGCTATTCTTCCACCTGGGAAGGTTGAGGAAAGGATTTCATTTAATCTTGGGGCTAAATGGTTGTACCTGTCACAATGTTGAATTTAAATATCTGGCATTTTAGGGCTTAGGAATAAGCCCTAGTGTGTTTTCCAGACCATAAGGGTCTCTATCAATATTTTCAGGGGGAGGAGTGAGGTGAAACATTTATTTTACTTAATAAAGTATCCAATGAAGATTTTGTTTATGCCTTATGTCTTTAGGTCAGTTAATATGATGATATATTTAATTACACAACCTCCATTTCATCAATTAAGGTTATGTTACAAATCAACAAATATTTACTTAACATTTTACAATAATCAAAATATTGAGCTGGCATTTAGAGGCTACATAGAGCTATAAGATTTCATTATTATCCTCAAGGAGGATACCATGTAATAGTTGGAAAGGCCACACACTTGTACATACACGAATAATAAATGCCAGTATAAAATTCACAAGGTCACAAAGAGTCAGACAGAACTTTGAAATAGAACAATAACAAAATAAAATACCAAATGATTGGTAAAGCTAACAAGAATTGGGGACCCAGAGGAGAGAGTAGATGATCATTGAGGGGCAAAGCTTTACAGAAAAGCATGGCTGTCCTGTACCCTGTAAGCTAAGTAGTAATACCTATTATACAATTTAATTTAAATGTGTGCTCTTGTTTAAAACCAAAAGGACAAAGTAATGCCAGGTACATTTACTGTAATTTGTAGTGCATATTATATTCATGAGCCCTGTTTTATTCATAACTGAATCATCACTTTGGACTGTCATAGCCTCTAACAATAGACATTTTTTTTCCTCTAAAGTAATGCATGATTATGGTAGGAATCCTGGAAAATATAAAGAAGTATACATATTAATATGATACACTGAAGTGTAGATAAAACATGATCCCACCAGAAATAAATACTATCAGCATATTGTCATGTCTTTTCAAGGCAGGATTGAATATTTTAATGTAGCCCTTATCTTAGTCTGTCTTGCATTTCTTGACTAGATTCTTCTAGCAGAATGTCTATCCCCTAAGTTCAGTAACAGGAAATTCATCTTTTTATCTCTCTATTGAGCAAACCACCATTTTTTCACACATACATGACAAGAAATAGAGATCACTGTCTGCTTTTCACAGTAGACCAGTAAATTCCTGCCTTTTATATTTAAATTTTATGTAAATAAATGTTTTGCCATTCACAACTTATGTTCAGACCTAAACCTGAAGAACACTTCTTATATGTATCTTATTGTAGTTAAAAGACCTCTTAGGTAAAAATTTCTCCTCTTTATTATAAATGATGGTTAAAGATTAAGTAATTTTTCTTTGTTATAGGTACATAATCTAAGTCCCCCTTCCTACCCTTTTCCCTAGGCCACATATGAGATGTTCTTTTTCAGAATTTTTTAGATTTCTGAGACACTGATTCATTCTGCAATCATGTGCTCTGCAATGGGATGAAATTCTGAGAAATTGTTGGCAGCTGATTTCTGTGTAAGAAAGTTCTTAACTATAATAAACACAGAATGATCTGTTCTAGTGTTCTTTAATTCATGTTTAAGAATCACAAACAAGATTTTGAACATAAAGTTGGACTTCCCAATAATTGAGTATTTGTCTTGTTGCCTGTGATTCAAGTTTAGTTTTTTAAGTTTTAGAGAAAGAAATTAAAAAACAAAAAAACAAAAACCCCCAGCATAGTGGCGTACCACAGGAAACTATGTTCAATGGTTTAGGCTTATGGGAACTTGCTAGACCTATTAATGGAGGTAGTTCAAATCTAAACAAAGAAGCATGATAGCTAGGACTATAACTATTTATTCCTTCAAATTTACTTTTAGAATATACTTATAACTGCATTTTTATTGAAAAAAGTAATATGTGCACAAGGTAAAAAATTCAAACTGTTCTATAGACCTGTTTCCTAGGGTCTATTATCAGCTTTATTGTATATTCTTCTAGCAATTTTTTCATACACTCATGTATATTTAATCTGTTTTTTCCATAGGTGGAAATAGAGTGTTCATAC
The DNA here is from genome assembly GCA_024291935.2 of Okapia johnstoni. Taxonomy (NCBI): domain Eukaryota; kingdom Metazoa; phylum Chordata; class Mammalia; order Artiodactyla; family Giraffidae; genus Okapia; species Okapia johnstoni. The sequence goes on along the minus strand of CM044316.1, from coordinate 76,150,611 downwards.
TGTTCCACAGCATATTTATTATCTCTTATATCTCTTACTCTTACTTATCTCCTACTTCCATCTTTAAAAACGACTTGAATAGCATATCATGAAAACTAAGCTACATCAATTGTGTGTCAATGTATATGTGTTGTATTGTATTTCATTACAGATATGCAATTTATTTATTCCCATACAGATGATTATTCGAGTTATTTCTGGAATTTTGGTATTTTAAAAATCTTCCAACAAATATTCTTGTACATCCATATCTTCTCAGGTATGTGAAATAATAGCTCTAGAATAATGCTTGCAGATGCTACAGAAAAGGAGGACTAGGACACAAATTCATGACTTTTTGATTTGATACCAAGATGGGAAATCTTGGAGGTTTAACTCCAGATCATAGAAAATGAGTTTAGCAACACTAAAAATATCATGATCAGAAAATTTTGCTTGAGGAGAAAGAGCTGGTAAGCTGCTTGGGTTGTGGGTAAAAAGCCTTCAGGGATAAAAGCCCTGGATGTAGTTCAAGCATTTATGTATTTTGGGAGCTATCCAGAGTACTGAAGAGATGCTGCAGGAAGCAGTCTGTGCCACTGGACCAGAAACCACAGTCTTCAGATTTTATGTCTCTCCTGCTTTGAATCTTGCCCTTGAGATTTTAAACACTTCTTACATCAGCTGTCACCCATCAGATTTGTCCTTAACTCACCCCATTCTCCATCTGTCTCAGTCCAAGCCTATTAGTTCTGTTTTCCCAACAAACCCAGCTATGACCTACTCCTAGCATTTGGTATCAGGAGTCCAAGAGAAACAAACTAAAAATGCAGCAGTACTAGCACATGAATTTGACTGGTTCCTAATAACAGTCTCAATTTTTACAGCTATACAAGTATTCAATAGCCCTCAAACAACATGGGTTTAAACTGTATATATAGGTCTGCTTAGTCATGCATTTTTCAATAAATATAGTAAACATAGTATTTTTTATTTTACAGATATTTAAATAAACTAACGTTGGGAAAGACTAAAGGCAGGAGGTGAAGGGGACAACAGAGGATGAGATGGTTGGATGGCATCACTGACTCAGTGGACATGAGTCTGAGCAAGCTCCAGGAGTTGGTGATGGACAGGGAAGCCTGGCGTGCTGCAGTCCATAGGGCTGCAAAGAGTTGGACACGATTGATCAACTGAACTGAACTGAAATTAACTAAAGGTGGGGAAAAGTTTGTGTTCTATTAGAGATCACAATATGTGGGATTAAAAGAACTAGCATTTGAGTCTTGATTCTATACTAACTAGTTTTGGCTTCTTGCCCTCAGAAGAGTCATTTATCAGTTCCTTCATTTTTGAGGCAGCGATATCAGTATGAGGATTTTCCACTGTGTGAAGAGGGGGTCATTTCCATGCCCCTAGGTATATTAGAAGTTAATGCCAAAGTATCTTGGAATTTACTATTGCTGATTTTTGCTCTCCTTTTCAATACAGAGAATGAACTTCCTAAAATAACTCAATAACTTATTTACTCATGTAAATCATAATTGTTTGCAAATTTCTTCTGAAACAAAGAAGATATTTTTTTTCCTTTCTGCTGAAGACAGCACAATGGATAACTTCAAAAGGCCAGTATTTTCTGTTCCAGTGTTACATTTACTTAATTTTGATATATGGACCACTTAATACATTGAATATGTGGAAGTATCAGAATTTCTAGAATTTTTCAGTTGGAAAATGTCAGAGAAGATATTTTTATGTATTTTTTTGTTTGTTTTACACATTGGAAATCCTCTCACTGAAGGACTCAGGTTATAAGGGATAAGGGGAGGGTGTGGTACAGTTTCTTCATCTGAATGTGAGACAGAGACAGGGGGAGTGAGATTCTCAGAAGTACGAGAGTATAGTCAAAATTGGCCTAAACAAAAGAAAGTTGTTAGTTATGTGCATGAACAATTTAATAATGCAGCTTGATTCAGAGGCCTCAGTTACCCACATCACCTGAGTTCTCTATTTTTGGTTTTGCTTCTTCTGTATTGACTTCCATCTCAAATATATGGTCCCTGGATGGTAGTACGGTGATTGTAGAAGTTTCGGCCCTCCCTACTCCCAGATTCAAATTCAACAAATCCCCTTTCCCAGTCACTACAGCAAGAGCTTAAGATAAATTCTCAGTGTTTTGATTAATTTTGTTTTTAATCACATTGTCTTTCTTCAAACAAGCAGTATCCAGAGGCATGGAATTTGACAGTCATTCTTCCACCCTGGACCTGATACAAAAGTGGATTAGCCCACTTAGAGAAAATTCAGGGAATTCTTACGAAAAGAAATGGGATGAACAACAACAGAAGCAAAACTAAAATAAAAATAGAAATTTAAAATGTTATATAATATATGAGAGTTGGGAAATATATTCAAGGGGGAAACTAAGGAGCAGCAATTATTTAATAATAGTGCTTTAAAAATTAACATTTATTAATGATTATATGTGAATGTGCCAATTGATCCTAATAAGAAACCTGTATAGTAGGTAATATTTTACAGTTTTGATAATTATATGTATTTATAAAATTAGCCTTTTAATAAATGAAGAATTATATCTTATTCTCAATTATCTCTCCCATTTCTCAAATTGAAGGATTTATTAAAGGGGGTAAAACTCTTTCTAGAATCTTATAAAACTCTATGAGTTTTAAATTCCATCTTTGGCTATGCTAGATCGTTCATGATCAAAGAAGCAACCTACATAGAATTCATTTTCAGGATGTTTGATATTTTGTTTGCATTGTTTCCAAAGGTAATCTTTTCCTTCAAATTACCCCTGGAACACAAAAACTGTCAATTCCTGCATGTGGTTCTTGGATGGCTGGTGCATATAGTAAGTTATTTTATATTACTTGTCTGTTCTCGATTCTCATTTATTTGTTCCTACTGTACTATTCTCATTCTTTTCTTGATATAACTCAGCAAACAATTCTCTTCTTTAGTTTCATAACACATCCAACAGACTTAGGAATGATGCTCCAGAAAATTCTTATCCTTATTTCATAACACAGTGATAGTATTTTTGAGGTTGCTGATTGTCCAAAGTTTTCTTAATGTATGCTTTCCATTTCATTTATGGTGTACTAATGGCTAACATCTATCTAGCATCTATACTCATCCATTTCTTATCTATATAGCAGCTTTCAAGTTAAATAACTATTATTTCAATGAAAAACTCAAACACTAATTTGGTTTGCCTGAGAAAAAAAATGAGCAAAGACACAAAACTAATGATCAGCAATTAGAAATCTCATCTCTTTCCTTTGAGTTATATTCTTAAACAATATGCATGTATCGCCCTTTTGTGATATGTTTTCTAGACAGGCTCACAGACACTCAAGGGAGACCTTAAGTGGTAAGTGCTTATAGCTTTACAATAAGTGAAAAGATAATGTGAATATAAGAATAGATAAGATCATCAAATTGTAGGCCATAATGCAACTGGAAGAGAAGAAACCTTGTGAATTCTTCTGAGAAGTGACTGGAGAGTTAGAAAGAGCTTATAGAACATATCTATAGTTCTTTAATTATTCCAAAGTTGTTAATTTTACCTCTCCACAAATTTGCAGTTTCTTTGAATATTAGGGACCACAGAATTGGCCCTTTGAAATTTTAGTTTTTTTCAATGTGAATATTGAGCTTAATGAATTTTGAGTACTAAGACTAGGAACATAACCAGCCAAACTAAAAGAAATATAAAATATCTATATCCATCCAACACTGGAAACCAAATTAGTCTCACCCATAGTCATTTAAATTATTTATGTGACTGCGAGAGGATAACATTTATTAATATCCTCCTTTATCTGAATCATCAAAGAGAATCCTACACTTCAAGATGCACCTTCAGAGAAAAGTACTGTGCTATGGGGGCAGTAGAACAGATTGGTTAATTACACAGGCTCTGGTGCCAGACTCCCTGGTTTAGAGTCTGGCTCCGTTGCTTACCAGCTGCGGGAACGTGGACAATTTACTTAACCTCTTTATGCCTTTAAACCAGGGATAAGAAAGGAATTAATCCTACAGGGTTATTTTGAGAATTAAATGAGTTAATATAGTACTGTATAGACTAGACACCAAAAGATACAAAACATTACATAATACGCAATGATTACAGGTAGGGAGAAGGGAAAAGGCTTGGCAAAGAAGTTAACATAATCTACAAAATAAATAACAGAGAAAGAGATAGAGGCAGAGGGAGCAGGGAATGAAGAGGACTGAAGACAAGGGGAAAATTTGGTGAATGATGAAATCTGAAGAATGTGGGGTTCTCCAGAGCAGAAAAGCAGACAAAGGAGAGGAAAGAGGTATGGAATGTCAGGATTGATCATGAATTATCCTCTCTATAATATAATCTGAGAGCCATGAATAAAAAATGGGACTGCTTTTTATTTATTGCTGGGAGGGAGACAATTTGTGTAAATTGGATACTATTTTAGGACTAAGTCACATAAATCTTCACTTTTATAGGTTTTATTCATGTGTTCCTTCATCTTCTGTCTTTTCTGCCCAATCCTTCTGGTTATTGAGTTAAAATCATATTCCTAGACAGATATGAGTGAGGGCAGAAATGCAAAGTTTATACTCCTAAGGTAGAGAGAGCACATGAAGACAGGAACATCTTAGCCCCTTCAAGTTCATAAATGTCTAGCAAAGGGAATTTATAGGCAGGTTTTACCATGATCACTTTCATTACAAGAAAAGCATCAGGCTCACCTGAATCTGAGGATGCTGAGAGCTGCTTTTTTAATTGTTTATGTTTGATACTGATTACCATAATTAGCAAAGAAAATCAGTTTCAAAAAGGAGTGTAACTCTCATATAGTGTTTATGAAAACACAAGTTTTTATGGCTTTTGGGAAAGTAAAATAACAACATATGCCTTAAAATTAAAGATCCACATATACTTTGACCCATTGATCTGATATCTGGGGATCAACCCTAGAATAGTAAGAGCTCATTAGATAAGAATCTGAACACACATACATGCAAATAAATTAGAAACATATTTCTGTATTTTATAGAATGTTCTTCATGTATCGTTAAGTGAAAAAAATTAATATCATTAAGTGAAAAACATTAATAGGAACTTGTATGATCCCAATAGGAGCAGAGAGATAAAAAAAACAAAACCTCTATCAAAATACAAGTATACAAGTATACTGAAACATAGACACAAACAATGAATCATATTATTAATGTTAATATATTAAAAAATGAATACTCATTTAAAGGAATAATCAACAAAATGAAATGCAACCTACATAATGAGAAAAATAATTGCAATTCATATATCGTATAAGAGGTTAATACTCAAAATATATAAATAATTTATATAATTAATAGCAAAAACCCAAATAACTTGATTGAAAAATGGGCAAAGGACTTGAATAGACATTTTTCCAAAGAAGATATTCAAATGACCAAGAGAAGAGATACATGAAAGGGTGTTCAACATCACTAATAATTAGGAAAACACAAATCAAAATCACAATGATATATCACCACATGCCTAATAGAACAGCTATCATCAAAAAGATAAGAGATAGCAAATGCTAACAGGAATGCAGACCAAAGAAAATCCTTGTGCACTGTTGGAGGGGAAGTAAGTTGGTATAGCCTTATGGAGGTTCCTCAAAAAATGTAAAATAGAACTACCATATGATCCAGCAATTCTACTTCTGAGCATATACTCAGATGAAAAGAGATCATTATTTTGAAGAAATATCCTCACCCCTATGTTCACTGCATCATTATTTACAACAGTTAAGACATGGAAGCAACCCAGGTATATGAAAACACACATACACACAGACAAACACACTATGGAATACTATTCAGCCATAAAAAGGAAATCCTGCTATTTGCGACAAGGATGGATCTTTAGAGCATTCTTCTAAGTAAAATAAGTCTGATAAACAAAGGTAAATACTATATGATTTCACTTATATGTAGAATCTAAAAAAACCCTAACTTACAAAAATAGAGATCATATTTGTGATTTCCAGAGGTATGGGGTAAGGGTGGAGGAATGGATGAAGGTGGTCAAAATGTACAAGCTTCTTTTTACAACATGAATAAGTACTGGGGATGTAAGTACAATGTAATGACTATATTTAATACTGCTATATTGTATATTTCAAAACTGCTAAAAGAACTGATCCTAAAAGTTCTCATCACAAGAAAAAAATTATCTTTGTAACTATATGAGGTGATAGATGTTAACTGAACATATTGTGGTAATCATTTCACAATATATGTATGTTACGTCAGTATGCTGTATACTTTGTACAGGGCTCTATGTCAGTTGCTGCTGCTAAGTCGCTTCAGTCGCGTCTGACTCTGTGTGACCCCATAGACAGCAGCCCACCAGGCTCCCCCATCCCTGGGATTCTCCAGGCAAGAATACTGGAGTGGGTTGCCATTTCCTTCAATCAGTTATATCTCAATAAAACAACAAGGGAAAAAAAGAATTACAGTAAAATTTTACTTTCAAATCTTAAAGATGTAAATTAACACAAGGTGAAAGCTAATGAAAAATATTTTAAAAAGAAGCTAAGAAAGGAGGTGCAGCTAATAATTATGCAAGAATATTGCAGACTAGAACTGTCCCAGGCAAAGTAGAACTTACAGTCAAACTTCTTATAATTCACCCAAGTTTGCATGAGTATTCAAATCCCATATAAAACCGGGACCACTGAATTTTAGTTTCTTTGAGCATTTCAGAAAATCATAAAATTTGAGAATTGGTAAGAAGCATAAACATTTTCTAGTTGAGTTACACAAATTTATAGAAGAGAAAATGAGTTATCTATTGCCACACAATTCTTTGGCACTAAAGTTATTTATAGAATCCTAGAATTTGGCTCCCAGAGCAGAATTCTTGGGCTTCCCTGGTGGCTCAGCTAGTAAAGAATCTGCCTGCAATGCAGGAGACACCAATTCGATTCCTGGATTGGGAAGATCCACTGGAGAAGGGATAGGCTACCCACTCCAGTACTCTTGGGCTTCCCTTGTGGCTCAGCTGGTAAAGAATCTGCCTGCAATGTGGGAGACCTGGGTACAATCCTTGAATTGGGAAGATCCCCTGGAGAAGAAAATGGTATTCTTGCTACTATAACAATTATATACATAGTACAAATACTAGTATTTTCCTATTCAATAGGTCAGGTTTTCTTGCTTTGAGGCAGATGGTGTTTCTACATCAGGACTCAAGTAAAAGTGCTTTTGTTAGAAAGTCATAAAGATCAACCCAGAATAGAGTTCAATTATAAAACTGACTACGAAAATAGGGCACCTGAGTTTTTATCCTGGGTTATCCATCCTTTTATAAAATGTACATTTTTCCATTTGCACATGAATATTAAACTCTGATTTCACTAGTGCAATCTAAAAAGTACCAGTAGTCAGTTCACATGTTCCTACAGACTCAGACAACATATGCTTATATTCTAAAAGTATCACAAGAATATACAAACCAGGTGTCAAGGAGACATGGGGCTCTTCTGGAGACACTGACTGTAGCTCACTCAGGATCAGTCTAGAGGAAGCTTCCAACGAGAAGGCTGTGGCTTGGCATGCCCAGAGTGTAAATGATTTAGTCTGGGTCCTAAGGGATCAGAGAAAGGAATGACATATTTTGGTGATCAGGAGTGCTGCAATTTTAAGTGGGTTAATCAGTGTAAGCCTGTTGAGAAGGTGACATTGTGGCCGTTTAGGAGAGGTGATGCGAGATAAAGGAGAGGATGGAGAATGCAGGCAATTCTCCGTGTCCTGTCATTTGACTCTGTGGGTGAGAGTGTGGGTTCTAGAACCAGATGGGCTGGGTTTGAAGTATGAACCCACTGCTTTTACACTGCATCACTTCAGAAAACTTAAACCTTTGTGCCTAGTTGGCATCATCCATTAAATGGGGAATAATAATTTTCTTGCCTTTAAAAGTTTTTGTCCAGATGAGACAATACTTGCAGCAAACCTAGAATAATGCCTAAAATATAGTAAGCAGAGATTACATATTAGCTGTCACTATTACTGGGGTTCCCTGGTGGCTTGCCTTCAATACCAATCTCAGGCCAAGCAGCATGCCAGAGATGAGGTCTGGGAAGACTGGTATTTGGGCTGCTTTTCTCAGTCTAACTGAGAAATTTTGGGGGGGCTCCTAAGTCACTGCAGATGGTGACTGCAGCCACGAAATTAAAAGACGCTTGCTCCTTGGAAGAAAAGTTATGACCAACCTAGACAGCATATTAAAAAGCAGAGACATTACTTTGCCAACAAAGGTCTGTCTAGTCAGGCTATGGTTTTTCCAGTAGTCATGTATGGATGTGAGACTTGGACTATAAAGAAAGCTGAGTGCTGAAGAATTGATGCTTCTGAGCTGTGGTGTTGCAGAAGACCCTTGAGAGTCCCTTGGACTGCAAGAAGATCCAATCAATCCATTCTAAAGGAAATCAATTCTGAATATTCATTGGAAGAACTGATGTTGAAGCTGGAACTCCAACATTTTGGTCCACCTGATGCGAAGAACTGAGTCATTTGAAAAGACCCTGAAGCTGGGAAACATTGATGGTGGGAGGAAAAGGGGATGTGAAAGGATGAGATGGTTGGATGGCATCACCGACTCAATGGACATGAGTTTGAGTAAACTCTGGGAGTTGGTGATGGACAGGGAGGCCTGGCATGCTGCAGTCCATGGAGTCGTAAAGAGTATGACACGACTGACCGACTGAACTGAACTGAACTTAGTTTAACAGCCTTCAGTGCCACATCATCTCCATCATGATTTTTACAACAGGAACATTAAAAAAGTCAAAGCCTATTTTCCCTTCCTTCTTCTTTATTTTTGATGAGTTCCTAAAGTCAGAGAGACAAAGCTTTCCTCTGTATTTTCCATCTATCAGTTAAGAGACCTAAGAAGGGAAAAGGATTTATTTATGTCAAGGATATTTGTGTGATATAGCTTCTCTTAGCGATGACAAACTTCTTAATGTTGGAATCCAGATATCTTGGTTTTTTTCACAGTACCCAGAATAATTCTTTGTCCACAGCGGCAGATTAATATATACACATGTCAAACGATCAAATCATTGAAAGATTACAAGGATGGGAATAAAATGCAACAGGGAGCAAGGCTTGCAAAGCATGATTTGGTTAATTCAAAAAATGCATTGAGATAAATCAAAATTATCAGCAAGAGAAAGTGAAACCATCTGGAAAGAAGGAACTGTGAGTCATTAGCCTAAAACAAGAAGGGTGACTGGAGTGAAGAGAGAATAAAGCAAAAATAGTAGAGAAACAATAGAAAGAGACAAGGAAGATAAGCAGGTGGAAAACAGGTATGAGAGGCAGTCACAGAGGTTTATAGGAAAATAAAAACAGTGGTTTGAAACAACTGGGTTTTTGGCAACCAGAAAACAGATGATAACAGGTATGACAACCATGAAGCTGCAATGAATGTCTGTTCACAGACTATTTGTGACTCACTGATGCAGCTATTTGACAAGAGATTTGATAAACTCCTTGAGAGAGAATTGAAGATATTGTGCATATAAGACTTTTTTATGGTTCCTCATGATTATTTACTTTTTTCTAATAACAAAAAACTATTCTAAACTATGGCAATAATCTCCCTTCAAATTTTTGTGCAAATTGTTTTATTCTATATAAAAAGCACATCAGATCAGAAATGTGTGGAAGGGAGGCTTCTGAGCATTCAGTTTTATATCCCTGAAGCTAATTTCACTTCTATGCCAAGTAGATGTTGGAAATTTTCCGTTGACTATTACACAAATTTCAAAAAGCCAAACCATTGAGTCAGAGGATACTTTATGGCCCATTAACAATACATTGACTTCTCAGAACTGTAAACACGGCCTTATGGATCTTAATGTAATTGTTTAGGATGAGTGTGTTGGCAAGAAGCATTAGAGTCTGTTAACACAGTCTGGAAGGCAACGTGTTTTAAGCAAATCTGCAAAATGTTACCAACTCATTAAGCTAAGAGCTTTATGTCTCAGTGTTCTAAAATGATTCTGTGAGACACTTCCGAAGGAGGCTGTATATCCATTTCTGGTTCTGCCGTGATTGATGTGTGTATAAAAGGGGCTGACTACACTTCTCACTGCATTATGCTGATGATGTTTCAACGTGAGTTTTGCCTTTTTTCTTAAACCTTATTCTTTTATTCTGCTATATAACTAGAAGAGTGCAGAAAAGTACTTATATACATTTTATGGAATAGATTTTGAGTATTTAAATACAGTATAGGGAATGCAAAGGCGTTTTCAAGGCTGTGTTCCACAGATGCAGTACTAATGCCAATGCATCCCCCTCTCCTGGATGCTCCTTTAAAGTTCACTTTACTGCAGACACTGGGAATTGGAAGGGATTAGGTATCATACAGTCCAACCTTGTACTTATGGAAACAAGGATTGCTAGAGCATCACTATTGGATAGGCTAAAATTCCGTACATTTCAAGGGAAACAGTCTTGATTCAGTGAAAGTGCTTTCAGTTGCAGACAGAAGAAACACAACTCAAACAAGTGGAATTAGCTCTCAAGACTGAAAAATTCAGCAGTGTTTCTCATTCACAGGATGAGTGGTTTGAAAGTTTCAAATGATATTATCATCTCTCTTCACTTCTTCACCTTGCTTCCTTTTTTTCAGATGAATTTCTTTCCTGTGATCTATTTGTGGTACCACAAAGGTTATATCATAATATCTCCATGGCTAGAACAAAGAGAAATTCTGTTTCTAACAGTTTGAGTCAAAGTTCTAGATTTGAGTATAGTAGACAAACTTGCATCACAGACCCACCTTTAAGCCAAACACTGGGCTCAGGGAAGAAGGAAGACATGGAGTCCTCAAGTTAGGTCATGTACTTACACAGAAGTAGCTATCAAACCAGGATTTGGTAATTTTATTGATCTGACATGATTATTTTTAATTGTCTTCTTTCTCTCATTCTAAACAACATAATGAGGCACAATTCTTTCTCCTACCTCTTCAGTCAATTCCCTTTCTTCTACTGACACTGATACTTGTTCCAAATTGTCATTAAGGCTTTCCCTAGGACAACAGTTATAGACTTCTCATTGTCTCTAGTCTTCTCCTCTCCATTTTTTTTATGTTGTTGCCACAGTGATCAACTTTAAACATATATTTAAATCTCTACTGCCTCATACAAACTCATTCACCTACTCCATTAAGATCTATCCATTCCTTTTCCATCTCAAATTCTTTCTAGAAGTTGAGCTCAATAATTTTCTCTCCTATTGTCCCATAATTTTCTCTACTTTCATTATATAGTCTGTCTTTATATTAGGTCTTAGATGCTGGTGTCCTCTGTTAGATTATGAGTAGCTATAAGGCATGAACCATATTTTATCCATGTTTGCTTTCACAGAAGTCCTGAGAATGAGGTCTTGGCCAAAGTAAGATTTTTATAAATGTTAGTCAAATTTAATGAATGAGGTGCTGAACTGTCCAATATAAACAATAAGTGTTAAGAGTGCTATCTAGGCCAAAGTACTTAAGGAAAGACACATATATTACTATGTAAGATTTTGCAATCCTATTAAGTGGGAGCCAAAATTAAGTTTCAGCATTTGGTCAATATCAGGAGACAGCATTCCATGGATCTCTTGTATTTCTGTAAATCTCGCAAATGAAACACTGTTTTTATTGTTATCTATCTTTTCAAAGATGTTTCTAATGAAAATATGTGACCATGGAACACAGACGCAATGTCATCCTCTAGAGCAAAATGTGTATTTCCCCATGTGAAAATGAAAGTCACTCAGTCGTGTCCGACTCTTTGCGACCCCATGGAATACATACGGTTGTGGAATTCTCCAGGCCAGAATACTGGAGTGGACAGCCTTTCCCATCTCCACGGGATCTTCCCAACCCAGGGCTCAAACCAAGGTCTCCTGCATTGCAGGCGGAGTCTTTACCAGCTGAGCCACCAGGGAGGCCCATATTTCCCTACAGTCTGTTATAAAAGGTTCAAGTTTCCTAAGCTTAAGGTTTCTGCCCTATAATACTACCCGCTACATGTACAGGTGAACTTCCCTGATGGCTCAGACAGCAAAGCATCCACCTGCAATGGAGGAGGCCAGGTTTGAGCCCTGGGTGGGGAAGATCCCTTGGAGAAGGGAATGGTTACCCTCTCCAGTGTTCTTGCTGGCAAATTCCATGGACAGAGGAGCCTGGTGGGCTACAGTCCATGGGATCACAGAGTTAGACACAACTCAGTGACTAACTCACAGACAGACAGACAGACAGACAGACAGACAGACACACACACACACACACACACACATGCCAGTAGCACCTGACTTGGCCCTTTTCATAGAATCATGTCAGAATTGGGACTCAGAAAACTAATGTAAGGAAAAGGTGCTATTCTGACTACTGCTGCTGTCAAGAGTTACAAACCTTTTGCTCTTTACTCAGGTGTCTCATGCTTTCCGCCAGCTTTCATGAAACTCAGGCAGGCTAACTTGTTAATTTATAAGTAAGGAAAATCTCTAGACCTTCACAGTTACTAACTATCTGGGATAAAATAGATTCTAGTTTCTAGATGTTCTTATTTACTTATGAGACTTTGGTTTTTACAACGGTATACTGCAGCAATGGTACCCCAACAATGTTATGCCACCGACAGAATTGTAGTTGTGGTCTTATATGACTTCACTGGATACTTTAAATATCTAAGAGTAGAAATCCAGAGAAACAACATTTTGTTTATAAAATCCATAAAGTATGGCAAGAAGCAGTACATTGACAAATTACAGCTACATTTGTTGATCACCTATCATGTACCAAATATGTTAATTAATTCATTTTATTCTGTGTTCTATATATCAGTGAATAAATATGACTACTACCCAAGGAAATAAATCCTGAATATTAGTTGTAAGGACTGGTGCTGAAGCTGAAGCTCCAATACTTTGGCCACCTGATGTGAAGAGCTGTCTCATTAGAAAAGACCCTGATGCTGAGCAAGATTGAAGGCAAGAGGAGAAGGGGAAGACAGAGGATGAGATGGTTGGATGGCATCACTGACTCAATGGACATGAGTTTGAGCAAACTCTGGGAGATGATGAAGCACAGGGAAGCCTGGTGTGCTGCAGTCCATGGAGTCACAAAGAGTCGGACACATCTGACTGACTGAGCAACAACAACTACCCACTTGTATAAACAAAAACTCTGCATGCTTCCCTGACTCTTGTTTTCCTCTAGACGTAATTAGACTTACATATCTAGAGATCTATTATCTTATGAGTTTTTCTGCTCCTTTCCACAGCCAATACTTCTACTGTAACTTCTCCCTCCAATCTATGAAGTAATCCCCTAAATCTTCTCTCTCCTTCCCATCTTGTGATCTCCACCATCAATTCTATAGGCTGAACCAGAGTCAACATTCCAAAATGGAAATAGGACCAAATTACTTTCTTTAGAAACCTATCACTAACTCCCATTGCCCTTTAGATATAACATATACTCCTACATGACAGTGGTGTCTAACAGAGACTCTAGAGGACAGTAGATTAAACAAGACAGAAGTGTATTTCTCTTCCAGATACCTGCTGGACGATAAACCATGAAGTGTTGATTTGCTCCTTGAAGTTATCAGGAAATCTATGCTCTTCAAACCTCGTTGCTTTACAATCCTTAAGGTTGTCCCTCATCCACAGGGTCTAAGATGGCTCCATACCAAAATTATGTTCCAAGAGATTTGATAAGGAATGGGGAAAGGGATGGGTATCTTTTCTCTATAAATAGATAACTAGAAATTTGTTCAGATCTTTTCTGCTTATATTCTATCGGTAAGAATTTAGCTCTATGTCCACACCCAGCTGCAAGGGATGCTTAGAAATGTAGTTTGCAATCTGAAAGACCATATGCCCAGCTGAAAATCAGGGGTTTAGTTATTATAAAGCGGATGGTGGATGACCATCAGATTTTTAAATCTCACTCCCTCAATTGGACTATGAGCTTCCTAATGACTAAAACTAAGCCTCAGTTCAAATTCCAACATTTAGTAAAATGCTTGCATATAATAGTTGACTAAAAATAGCTGTACAAAAAAATGAATGAGTGTTATGTTCGTGACAACACTACAAATGTGAACATTAACACCTGCCTTTTAGATAAGAAGAAGCTTGACTCATGAGATTAGGTAAATTGATCAGCACAGAGATGACCTGCTGAGGAATGAAGCTTAGATATTGAATCCAGACACTTTTTACTCCACTCCACTGGTATCTCTTTCAGTATTGTAAAGTTTCAAGAACATTTCAAAATAATCATGATTTACTTCAGTTGTATAATTCCGGATAAATTAGTTTTCTTAGTCTCTCCTCTCCCCATGAAAATATAGAGTGGAAAGCTTTTGAGGGACTTACTAATGCTATTAGGCTGGTACAAATGTAATTGTGATTTCAGACCATGAATTTTAAAACATTATAGCTAGATTCAAGTACATCTTTACTAATCAAAATAGGAACCATTACAATCAACACATTTTTGCCAGTGAGAAATGTTTGTTTCTTCCTGTAGCATAAAAATCTGTGTCTTGGAATTTGACAAACCATTGGAAAGGTTTTTCTGCCTCCTGTTGGTTGTGGAAGCATTTTCTCTACAAAAAGTTGATGAGATGCTTGAATAAGTGGTAGTCAGTTGGCGAGAGGTCAGATGACTCTGGCAGACAAGGTAAAGCTTCATAGCCTAGTTTGTTCAACTTTTCAAGCATTAGTTGTGCAATGTGGGGTCAGGTGTTGCCATAGAGAAGAATTTGGCCCTTTCTGTTGACCAATGCTGGCTGCAGGCATTGCAGTTTTTTAGTGCATCTCATTAATTTGCTGAAAATACTTCTCAGATGTAATGATTTCCCCAGGATTCAGAAAGTAGTAGTGGATAAGACATGCAGCAGACCGCCAAATGATCATGACCTTTTTTGGTGCAAGCGTGGCTTTGGGAAGTGCTTTGGAATGTTTTCTTGGTCCAACTACTGAGCTGGTCATTGCCAGTTATCATATAAAACCCACTTTTCATCCCATACACAGCAAGTACAAAATACACAGCAAGTAATGTCATTAGCAAAAAAAAAAAAAAAAAAAAAGAGAGAGAGAGAAAGGTGCATTAAAATGATGTATAACATAACCACATTTATTCTTAATTTATTCTTAAATAAATGTGATTTATCAATTGGCAAAGTTCAACAATGCAAAACAACAATTACTTTTGCACTGACTTGATAACTTTCTCTTATTATAAGAAATATAATCATGTAGAAATTTAGTTAAGAGAACAATAACAGTTTTTTTTTCTTTTTATTGAATTCTTTTCCAGTGGCTGGACACATCTGTATCTCTGTGCCTTTTGCTGCTGCTGCTAAGTTGCTTTAGTCGTGTCTGACTCTGTGCAACCCCATAGATGGCAGCCCATCAGTCTCCCCTGTCCCTGCGATTCTCCAGGCAAGAACACTGGAGTGGGTTGCCATTTCCTGTGCCTTTTAATCTAGTTTAATTTTAGTTGACATTTTTATACTGTATTGAATGCTTAATCCAATTCACAGTATTTGTGAAATCAGGAGGAGTATGAATAAATATATAAAAAGTTTTTCAGGCATTTCTTCAGGATAGTATTTGCTGTTGGCATCCTTAAGCAGTTGATCATAGCAAGGGCTCTTTCTAATCTTTGCTGAGAGGTTATGCTCTCAGAAGTAATCCTTGATATATTTTTACAAACAAGCATTATGCTCTAACTATAAAAATGATGGTACAATTTAAAAAATTAATACTTGGTATGTAATACCTGGTTGAAAATGGTGGTAGTGGGCTTTAAACATAAGGGAAACCCTAGATATTCATTAATTTTTATTTTTTTTAAAAAATATTTTACTTGATATACCTATTATCCATTTTTTCCCTCCATTATTTCTACAGAAACATGGAATCAGAAAACTGAAATTCCAACTACATCTAGTTAAAATATTTATGATATATATCTATCTTCAAAATGGATGTATGAAGCTTGGATAGAAGGATGTAAATGAAATTACATGTTGGTAAAGAACTTGGAACTTATTAAACTTCAAAAAAAGTATCTTGTGCAGGAGAAGGTGCATGTTTCCACTGAACTTGAGGTTATAGAGAACAGTGTTTTTATATCTATTCTTCCAATTGTGAAAACAGCCCATGGCATATGATATTTTGACTTAGGCAGCTTTTGTACACCTAGTCTTGCCAATACAGTTATTTGAAATTAAATTGACTTTCTTTGAAATGTTTAATTGGAATCTTTGAATTGCTGAGCAGATGCACAGGTCAATTGATTGTCTGTCTCCCAAAGGGCACCTCTTGGCCATAGACCTCTAAAGTGTTAATTGCTTTACTGCCCAAAGCACTAAAGACCGAAAGTTGTGAATTGACTTGATGCCACCTCAGTTATTCATTTACAATATATTTACATCACATATTATTACACAATAATCACAGATACCCTGGTGTTCAATTCAGAATGTCTGTCTTAATTAATTAGTCCCAATATTTAGTTTAAGGATAAATGACTTTCCTTTTTCCAAAATCTTTGAAATCTGGAAAATAGGGGTGATGGCAGTCGATAGTGATATATGTTGAGTATAAGCCCTGGCAGCAATGCTGACAATAAAGTTTTTGAGTCTCATTTGGGAGATATTTGTATTTTTCTCACTTTTAGACTTTCCTTTGTCCTTCTAGACATTGTGGATTGGGCAAGAGCATAGCATGATAATAATAACTTTTGAAATCTGACCAGGCATTCTGAGCTCTAACACAAGATGTTGAGTTTTATATCATTGAAAGGTTATTTGAGAGCTTATTTATATATTTACTTATTTAAAATGGATAAAATGCAGGATATAGCATCTACCACAGAATTTCTAATCAAATGGAAAAGTATCTCACAAAAGAAAAAATGCATGGGAAGCAGTCGGAGTGGATTTTTCAATTATGCCAATTAGAAATAAGGTCTTCTTCCTTTAAAAAAAAAAAGGATGGGAAAAACAGATGTCTATTTTTATTTTTACTGTCTACTAATTTCAAAAGCAAAAGCCAGTGTAATGATTTATGAGATAAAGACTTGAGGCATGATGAGTTCATTTGTCTGGCTTATCACTTTAAATACCTACTTTCTATACATTTTATACATTGTTATGTTTGTTTGCTTGTCAATTAGGGGAAACTGGCTTCATTTATTCTTCAATATTGAGCATAAAATGAAATTACCAATCAAATTTCAAATACCTAGAAAATCAGAGGGATCTCCATTTGGCTCCATCTTGAGCTTGTGCACATATTCTAAGTTGCTTCAGTTGTATCTGACTTATTGTGACCCTATGGACCATAGCCCACCAGGCTCTTCTGTCCACAGAATTCTCCAGGCAAGAATACTAGAGTGGGTTGCCATGCCTTCCTCTAAGGGATCTTCCCAACCCAGGGGCTGAACCCATGTCTTTTACATCTCCTGCATTGGCAGGTGGGTTCTTTACCACCAGCACCATCTGGGAAGCCCCTAGACCTTATTATCTCTACTACTTATTCCAATGTACTCTCTGATAAAACCAAATAGAACCACTCACTCATCTGTAGTTACCTTAAGCTTATTCACTTCTATGTCTTTGTTAGTACTAGTTTGCTGTTTAGGAAAATATTTTTTCTAACTTTTCAGAACAAAAATTTTAAGGATCTTTGAAATTCCCTTCTAATGTCTCTTCTTTTTCATCACTGTTCTGTGTTGGGGAAGAGGAACTATGTAAGTAAGTTCAGAAGAACATTATTCTTCCTGTTATGCAGGGGAGTTTTAGAGCAGAGGTAGAACAGTTGTGAGGCTCTATCAATGGTCTAAGGAAGAGATAATAATTTGGCTCAGAGTAAAATAATGGAAAAGGAGAGAAATAGGCATATTGTACGTACATAGTTTGGAAAGAAAGTGAAAGTTGCTCAGTCGTGTCGACTCTTTTTAACTCCATGGACTATACAGTCTCTGGAATTCTCTAGGCCAGAATACCAGAGTGGGTAGCCTTTCCCTTCTCTAGGGAATCTTCCCAACCCAGGGATCAAACCCAGGTCTCTTGCATTGCAGGCAGATTCTTTACCAACTGAGCTATCAGGGAAGCCCAGGCCTATTGTGATTCATGAGTAAGGCCAACTGATTCCAAAGTAGAATCAATTGGCCTTACTCATGAATTGGAGGTAGACATGAATAAATAGGAGGAATCAAACAAAATTCTTTCTTTCTTTCTCTCTTTTTGGCTTGAGCCAAAAGAGAAAGGCTAGGAAAGACAATATTTTATGGTAAAAGTCAAGAAATCATTTAAGGCCCTATTAAGTTTGAAATGTCTATTAGAGATTCAGATCAATGGGACAGGAAGGCAACTGGGTATGAGCTGGGATCTCAGAAGAGAGAGTCAAAGCTTGAATTATAAATAAGGGAATCGATTGTATGTAAATAATTTAAAAATCCATGAGAACAGAGACAATCACATAGGGAGATATGTAGAGAGGACTCTGAAAAGACGTGAAAAGTAAGAAGAAAGAAGTTTGGTTTTGCAGAGGAAGGAGTGATTGCTAACTACAGCCTAATGTGCTGAGAGGCTAAGAAAACATGGAAAAATATTCACTAATTTTGGCAACAAAGAAATCATCTGGTATTGAACAGGAAATGTTGGGAGTGGAAGCAAGATTCTAACAGAAATATGAATTGATCAGAAAATGAAGAAAAAATTAAGTTTATATAGAAAATCTGAAAAATTGGCAGAAGTTAGTGGACGCTGTTGTACTGAGGGAGATTTCTCTTTTATAATATGGACGAGCACATATATTGCTAGAAATGATTCAGTCAAGGGGAAGATCAATGATGCAAGGGGGAAGGAGGAGTCAAGGCAGCATGGCATCCAAAAAGACTCTAAGAATTAGACCCAGAGGATAAGTAAGGAGGTAAGTAACTCTTAGACAGGAGGAGACAGTCTTCCATTTTACTATGAAGAAAAGATGCATATGCTTTTACAGCATAGACTTGGTAGAAGGAATGTGAGAGATCTAGAATCCATTAGCTTTCTTGTCAATGAAGTGCTAGTTTCAGTGTGAGAAGTGAGAAAGTAGACCTGAAGACTGGAGGAGAGAGAATTTATATAAGAATTGTCTCTGAAAATGGGAATGTAAGCTTATCACAGAAGCAGATAATTTCAAAAGGCAACACTCTGTGCCCTATTGAGATTTGAAACAGAAACCTCTCCATTTGATTCTGTGATTTTCTTCATTTACATTCAACTGCATCTGGAAAGATGCAGAAGAAATCAGATTACTTTTAACTTTACATTACAGTTAACTATTTATATATCTTTTCTGTATATAATAAAGTAATAAAGAAACAATATGGAAAACAACATAAAATTCCCATCTGTACTCCCCAAAGCACTCAGCACATTGTAATCCTTTAGTAAAATTTATCAAAACATTTTGGAATGAATAAACAGTTTCCTTCCTTCCTTCCTTTATAAATTTGGTAAGGTTTTATTTTTAATTTTGAAAAGTGAACTACCATTATTAATCATGATTAAGAAATGTAAATCAGAAATGTTAGATTTTTAAAATAAAGTACAATGGTTTTCTTTTTGTTTTTTCACATTCATGTCTTTCAAGAAGCTTAGAGAACATATAGTATTGAATCTTCCAAAATAATATCCCAAGGTAAAGAAAAGCAAGAGTGGCTGAGAGGCAGAAAGAAAGTAGAGATGCAGATCATTTTAGCAAAGCCTCATTGGACTGTGAGTGCTGAGGCAGTAAGCTAATACTCAGTGGTGAGCTGGGTTTCTTGCTAGTAATGCCAAACTGAATCATAAAAGAGCTGAAATTGTTGTGTTTGCTTTTCAAACATATGTGACCTAAAGTTAACCTTGATGTGGAAAATCTGTTTGCATATTAGCAGAAACCTTAACACTTAAAAGTAAATTGCTATTCAATTTTTAGTGTAACTTTTAGTTAAAATATTGGCTTAATTCATAGTAAGCATGATGGTCTTAAGAAAACATATTTTCCATACTTACTGTTTTAAAACAAAAATACGTATATATATTCACTGTAAACACCATAAAAAATATTGAACTCTGACCTGTTACTTTGGGAAATGAAATCTGGAAGTTGTTATGTTTGCTTTTAATTCGCCTTAAGGCAATCCAGGTGAGTGACAGTGTTCTCAAACATTCATACACTTGACAGTTTGTCTTTATATGAAAAAAAAATGAACTAAAGTAAAAGATCCAAAATTAAATGATGAATGGAAAACAAAACCTGCTGAGAAATATTTGGGGGAAATATTTGGCTTTTCTTCCTTCCATCTTCATGGCCACAGAGAAAGAGAATACATTAAGTAATTAACTTTGATCCTAATAAAGGAAACTTCAAAGAGAAAAATTTGCAGCAACATACATGGATCTAGAGATTATAATACTAAGTGCAGTCAGAGAAAGACAAATATTACATGATATTACTCATATGTCAAATCTAAAAAGCAATAAAAATGAACTTATTTACAAACAGAAACGGACTCACAGAAAGCAAACTTGTAGCTACCAAAGGGAAAAGTGTGGGAAGGGATAAATTGGGAGTATGGGATTAACACATATACACTACTGTACATAAAATAGATATAACAACAAGGATTTACTGTTTATCACAGGGAACTATATTCAGTATCTTGTAATGAGGTATTATGGAAAAGAATAGAAAAAAGAATGTAGATATATAAATATGTATATGAATAACTGAATAACTTTTGCTGTATACCTGAAACTAACACATTACAAATCAACCATTCTTCAATATAAATAAATAAATAAAATTTAAATGTAAAAAAGAATTTCTTTGCTTATGAAAATATCAGTTGAGTTCTTATATATGCACACAAACCAACACCATCATTTAATCAATGTATATTTACCGAGTACCCATCATGTGACTGGCAATATTATGGAGATGTAAGAATATATAAGAAACAAAAGGTTATATAAAGATAATGACTGATAATGTTTAGATTGGATGGTCTATTTGGATCTTCTGTTTATTTTTAAGTTGAGTTATTCGATTTTTTGCTGCTGACTTTTATGAGTTCTTTGTACATTTTAGATGTTAACCCCTCAGATGTGTTTTTTCCTGCATCTGTTGGGACTCTTTATTATTTTTATTCTTTAATTTGCTAATGTGGTATGTCACACTGATTGATTTGCAGCTACTGAAGCATCCTTGTGTTCCAAGCTAAATGAAATTTGATTATGGCGTATGATCCCCTTAAAATATTACTGAATTCTGTTTGCTAGTATTTTGTTGAAGATGTTCTCATCCTCATCAATGATTAAGTGCTCCTTCCTCTGCAATTTTTTTTGGAATAGTTTAAGGATTCATGATTTCTCTTCTCTAAATGTTTGACAGAATTTACCCATAAAGGCATTTGGTCCTGGACTTTTGTTTTTTGGGAGGTTTTTAAATTACTGATTCAATTTCATTATGGATAACTGGTCTTCATATTTTCCACTTCTTCTTAGTTCAGTCTTGAGAGATTGTACATTTCTAGGAATTTGTCCATTTTTTCTAGGTTGTCCACATTTTTGTCATAGAATTGTGTGTAGTAATGTTTTATGATTCTTTGTATTTCTGTGATGTCAGTTGTAACCTCTCCTTTTTCATTTCTGATTCCATTGATATGGCCCCTCTTTTTTCTTTATGAGTCTGGCTAAAGGTTTATCAATTTTGTTTATCTTTTCAAAGAATTAGCTCTTAGTTTCACTGCAATTTTCTGGTTTTTGGTCTCTGTCTCATTTATTTCTGCTCTGTCTTTATGATTTCTTTCCTTTTTCTAACAGCATTTTTCTTGTTTTTCTTTTTATAATTTCTTTAGGTATAAGTGAGATTGCTGGAGATTTTTCTTTTTGTATCCTGAGGTAGACTTGTATTGCTATAAACTTCCCTTTTAGAACTGCTTCTGGATCGTTTCACAGATTTTGGATCACTGTGTTTGCATTTTTATTTGTCCCTAGACAGTATTTTTATGTGTATCTATTCTAGATTTTTTGTTTGTGGTTACCGTGAGACACATATAATTTAACATAAATGATTATTTTAAGTTGCTTTCTCTTTAGTTTGGATATATTTTAACAATCCTGCATTTTTACTCCTCCATCATCTTAACTGTTTTTGACATCATATTTTACGTATTTTTTCTTGTTTAACCTTTAACTACTTATTGTGGATATAGAAGATTTTACAAGTTTTGTCTTGTAACCTTCTTGCTAGCTTTATATAATGGTTGATTCTCTACTTTTACTGTATATTTGTCTTTACTGATGACATTTTTACTATTGCAATTTTCATGTTTCTAATTATAGTGTTATCATTTTTGCTTGGAGAAATTCCTTTATTTCTTGTAAAACTGGCTTCATGGTGCTAAACTGTTTTAGCTTTTGCTTGTCTGTACATCTTTTATCTCTTCATCAAATCTGAATGAAAGCTTTGTTAGGTAGAGTATTTGTTGTAGGTGTTTTCCTTTCCTTTCATCACTTCAAATATGTAGTTCACTCCCTTCTGGCCTTCAGAGTGTCTGCTGAAAAGTCAGCTGATCACCATATGGGAGTTGCCTTTATTAGTAATGTTTTTCCCTTGCTGTTTTTAATATTCTCTTTTTCCTTAATTTTTGTCATTTTAATTACAATGTGTCTTGGTGTGGTCCTCTTTGGGTTGATGCTATTTAGACCTCTATGCTTTCTGGAACTGGATGTCTATCTTTGCCTTTGTTTTTTTCAGGTTTTAAATCATACAAAAGCTTTTAATCTATCTTTGTTCTAAAAAATAATCAACCTTGACACTTTGAGTACTTTGAAGTAGTTTGAATCAAAGAAATAGTGATTTATCTTTACTAACAGTAATATGTTTATCTTTTTACAAACCACAGGTAATGATATCAGAGTTTTAGAGCAAATGGTGCTAACAAGATTTTTATTTGGTGATAGTTATCTTCTAGAGACAGAGATAGATCAGTAACAAGCATGCTTATTTTTCTTCTCCTTGGATGTTATTAATGTTCTATATATTCTATTGTGTAGATATAAAAAAAAAATCTTCATTAACACTCCTTCCTTTGTTTTGAGGGAGTTAACCATGTTTGGAAGTGGATATTTTTCCTAACAGTTAGACAAAAATCTCCCCCAGAGGTAAATTTTAAACTGTGGGACCCTGTTGCTGTTGATAGGCACATTCAAGTTAACTCCAGACCAGAAAAGCTTACACCCCTAACGGAGCTGCTGTGGGGTTACTTTGCGTGTATAGCCGCATGGAGGTTCATTAACAACATCTGTTATTTCCATTCAAGAAATCAATAGAAACTGAAACCTCTGTGACACTAATCCTTTCTATCAGGAACCACAGGGTAGGGCATATATAAAGTACTTTTTTCCCTCTGGGGAGAAAAGTTGTTAAGTGGGAGACATTACACCACTTTTAACTGGCATGTTTCTGTGGTGGCCATATTGATATTTGGGCTTGCTCTAATGGAATTTTCTACGATGCTTCCAGGCACAAGTGATATTTAGACATGAACTTAATCATCAACCAGTTCTGCTTTCACCAAGGAAATTTCCCATGGGAAACAAAATATTTGGCCTAGACCTTGTATTTTCTTCTTTCAGAGCATTTTAATTGATGGAAAGCTGCCTGCTTGCAGAGAGACAGTTCATTCAAATAGGGATTCAGTAGAGGACCAGAGTGTGGGACCTTAGTCTCACATAGAACTTTATTTGAGAGATCTCAAATAATTTACTTAACTACTGTGTCATCACAGGAAATCAGTCTTACTCGTATGATTATGTAACTAGTACATTGCTTTTCCTCAAATATCAGAAATGAGTCATTGGTTCTCCAGAGAAATTCAGCAGTACTTTCTTAAGTAGCCTAAGGCAGCCTAAAGCATTTCTTCTAAGTTTCGGTCTTATAGTTGAATTTAAAATTGTTATTAAGATCTATTAACTTTTTCCCTAAAAGTCAATTATACCCATGTAGGGGCAAGTGAAGAACAAAGTTTTGATTTTTGTAAAGGTATTCTGTTGTTCCTTTTTCTATTTTCCCAAAATTAAGCAATAATTTTCTCTCCTGGTTCTTAGCTTTTTTAGGTTGATAAAGAATGGAACCTTCCATGTGTGGCAGGGATAATCAGTGAAACTCCCTGGGCTCATAAGCCAAGCAGTAGAGTAGTTGTCTGTTCAAACATTTTATTAATTTATTTTACTTATTTCATAAGTAATGGTGGCTACAGCCTGAATTTAAAAAGGCATCTATCTAGGCCCCATCACCTCCATATATTTATGGGATATCTAGTACCTTTGCCCCTGTAGTCAGGGTCCCCTATCTTGACAGGTAGGTCTTATTCAATATTATGTTAATAATTACACTATTACACTAGTTACTAGTTACATTGCTACATTAGTCTTCAATGTGTACTTAACATTTTTAGTTAAATTCCTCTCTGTCACCATTTAAAGAAATTCCAAAGGAGACTTCACACTTTAGAATGTTTTGACTATCAAAATAACTTCTGGTTTCTAAACTTTCATACCAGGTTTTCATATGCATAAACAGTATTTTTAGAGCACTCTTGAACTGGAGAATGAGTCATTACAAAGTATTATGGGAAGAAAAGGTGGGGGAGGAAGACCTATTCTCTGAGATGCTGAGAATTAACCCCCCAAACCCTATAAAAAAGTATATACAGTTTTTTTCAAGTTTGAGAAACTGGTACAGTGATTTGAACACTCCTGAGTAATAAAATTAAGAAATATAAGAATGATTAATAACAAACTACTTATCAAATGCCATATTTATTCCCAGTTATCTTTCTTTTTTCCTTCATTTCACCTTCCTCCTTTCTTTGCTTTATAATTTTTGCTCATCTTCACCTATATCTGTAACCTTATGTCACAAGCCTTTTCTCATGTTGCCTGTTGCAATACAATTCACTCTAAAAAATGGGAGACTGACTTCAAATTCACTCATATTTTCAGCTAGGTTCTCAGAAGTCTATATATATGACAATCTTCCATAAAAAAGTATAATAAAATTCTTACAAGCAACTGTCCTACTTTTGTTTGAAATTTGGCAACCATATTTTCAAGAGTCAATGTTAACATGTATAGCACAGGTGGGTTTATGTAGTTAAGATAAACACCACCCATAGCAATTCCTTCCTTAAGTGTCTTCCATATGGTTCAACAGCAAGAATGATCTTTGTCCGATTCAATTTCAATATACTTATGTTGCTAACTACTCAACATTATGTCATCACACAGTTCCTTTCCCATGAATTTCCTCAATTTATTTCATCTTTTCCAGACATTTATCTGACTATACTAGGGAATCTGTGATCAAATTACTTATGTTTTAAAATTTAGAATTTATGTTAAATGAAATTCTTATAGTTACACCTCAAGCAAATGAAAACTGAAGTATATATAGTTATACTTTTTTCTAACAATAGATATTTTTCAAATCTCTGTTTGTCTAGAAACTGGATTTTAATTCACACCATGAAGGATTTTATTTAGAATCCTTTTAGTGATAAAGTAGAATTCTTTTAAAAGGTTTTTGATTTCCACATTAATTTAATGGGACACAACTGTATAAAGTTACAAACATCTATATCAAGCTTCTAAGAACACAATTCAATGATCTTTCTCCTCTAAAGTTTCATGAGATTTACTATCTGTATCAAATGGCATTTAAAAATGTAGACCTATACTGTCCTCTAGTCATTTTACTTGCTCTCAATTTTAATTCCAACTTGATCCCACAATGCTCAACATATTTCTGGGAAGTTAGTAGATACTTAAACACTGCATGTATACTGATTGATTGAAAAAAGAAAAGACCCATACTTAAAGATACTAGGTCTCCTAAAATAAATCAACTAGAGCCAAAATTGTTGAATATGGTGGTCTCCCTTGATCAAAGTAACTAGGTAAATACTAAATCTTATTCCCTTCACCTACAAACACAACTTTTTAGGCAATATTTACTGATGAGAAAGAGACAAACCCTTTAGGATAATAAAGCAAACACTTTGGATTGTACAGTTCTTTAGAAATTCAATGCCTATTATAGTTACCATTTGAAAAACTAATATGTGCCAGGAAATAGGGCAACTGCTTTATATATTTGTATCCTTTGTAAAATCACAGAATTTGAGATACATTGCTCACGTTTAGATTCCAACTCTCAACTCCATCACTTACTAGCTGTGTGATCTTAGGCAAGTTAACTAATCTCTCTGTACCTCAGTTTCTTAACCTGTAAAGTAGACAGAGTAATAAAACAGGCTGTTGTGAGAAATAAACAAGACACTTAAAAACCAAGATATTAGCTAGCATTCTGTGTGGCACATGTAATTGCTTAATAAATGTTACCTTTAGTTTACATTGCTCTTGACAAATACTGTGAAAAGTAAGGGTTAATTCTCTAAATATACAGATAAAGAAATAGGCTAAAGAAAAAAAAAATATATATATATACACACACACATATATACAAACCACACACACACAACACGGGTTTGAACTGTGCAGATTCACTTATACACAGATTGTCTTCACCAAGTGACACTATAGTACTACACAATCCATAGTTGGTTGAATCTGAGGATGTGAAACCATCGATAAGGAGGGAAGAATATAAAATTATAGGCAAATTTTCTATTATGTGAAGGTTCAGTACCCCATCCCTCTGTTATATACAGCATACTTACACTGAGCTAACTGATGGAGATACAGACATAACTCTTTTATTTATTGTGACAGCCCAGATTATGCAATGTAACATAAAATCTCAAGATTTCAATGACTTAGAGCAACAAAATGTTATTTCTTGCTCACTATATCTGACTGTTGTGAGTTGGCAGGAAGTTCTGCGCTTATGTCATCATTATACACACTCTAGACAGGCTGATGGATTTCCCAAATATTCACATAGGCTTTTGCACAGACATGAGATGTTCTGACTCAGAAGTGACACATGCTATTATTGCTCACAACTGTTTGACAAAACTAGTTATATGGCCATATCCAACTACAAAGATCCAAAAAGTTCAATTCTATCATAATCACTAATGACTATCATAGATCTCATTATTCATTCATTCACCTTAATTACTGAATTCTTCTAATATGCCAGTAATTTTACTGGGCAATAGGGATATAGCAGGGTACAGACCAGGTATGAAGAAAACTTCCATGAAGGTTACATTCTAGTACAGAGACAATAAAGAGATGAAAGAATGAATAAATAAATGCATAGATAAATTATTAAATAAGAAGAATCAGATGTTAATAACTATGCAAATAATCATAAAAGGGTAATTGCATAGGAAGCAATTTACTGGTTACTTTAGACTGATGGGCAGAGAGAGTCTCTCCAAGGAGGTGACTTTTGAAACAAGACCTGAATACCCATTAAGAACTAGTTATGTGATGACTAGGAAGAAGTACTCAGAGCTGAGGGAGCAACAGTGCAATAATTCCAACAGAGAAACACATTTGTTGTGTTTGAGCAGAAGGAAGACACGTGTGAAGGAAATATGATGGTTGAGTGAAAACATTATGGGACAAATGGGAGAGGTTAGACAAAAGGCAGAGGGAGAAATTTTGCATTTTGTTCTGTCTGAGGGAAGCTGGAGGGTAAAACATTGAATAGTAGCTGGTTGCAGTTTTTAAAGATTTTATTGAGTATTCTGTAGAAATGGAATATGGAGGGCCAAGAGAGGACACAGGGAAGGGACAGATACAAAGTATGTTTTCAGGAAGGTCTATAAATCTTACTAATGGATTAAATGGGGGTGTAGAAATAAAGATGAATCAAAAATGGCTTCTCAGAAGTTCTGGCTTGGACAGATATTTAGACGGTAAGTCAGTACTAAGATGGCGGGATCTGGAAAAAGAAGCATGTTTTTAGGGGTGAATGGGGTAGGGATAAATTCCATCATGATAATGTCAACTTTAAGATGCATATTAACATCCAAATATAGATATTAAAAAGGCAGTTAGATAAATGAGTTTGAAGACTAGATTTATTAATAGATATGAAACAAATTGTTAACCAGATGAGACTTTAAAATCATGGTACTGGATAAAAATAACCTATCTAGAGAGTGTGTAGATAGGGAAGACAAAATTACCCAGCAGTGAGTCCCAGACCACACCAAAATTTCAGTGATTTAAGCAGGAGGAGGAAGCAAGAGACTGGGGGAGTGACCAGTGAATAGGAAAATAATCCCACCGTGAAGCTAGGAGGAAACAGCGTCTAAGGAAGCAATCAGTTATATTAAATGTTCTTGAGAAGTCAAGTAAAATAAGAACATAGAAGTGTTCACTGGGTTGGGATTGACAATATGGTGGTCACTGTTTACCTTATCAAGAGCAATTTCTGTGGAATGGTATAAGGAGAAGCCCTTATTGGAGTGAGTTGGAGATTGTAAGGTGAAGAGAGGAGGCAGAACTTTTAATTTGAAGAGCATAAATGTGGGGTGTCAACTGAAGGAGGGCCAATGAAAATATTATTTTAAAATAAGAAATGATAGATATAAGCAGAGTGAAAAGGAGGGAAGGAGTTGAGAGAAAGAAGAAAAGAGAAAATTAATGGTCTAGGTTAATAATAAGTTCATGAACAAAGATCTTGTGAAGAAGAGGGTGTCTGGAATCCAGAAAATAAATGGATTCCAGCAGGGACAGTTTATACACAATTATAGGAAGAAAATATCTGTGCAATTGTAATTTTATTGGTAGATTTGTGGAGAGAAGAGGAGAAACTACTGGGTCTTTAAAAATTTTAAGCACAAGGTAAGTTCATCATCTGGATGTTAGGGAGGGGAAAGAAAGTGGCGGTGTTGGGAATGAGTTTGAGGTGTGAGATAGTAAGTTTGGAGAATGGCAGAACAAAATTAAGAAGAAAATACAGAAATACTGCTGTGTTGTGTTGAGTGACTGGATTATATTTGTGTTCATGCATTTATAGTGAGATCAGTTAGTCCTCCTGATTTTAAATTATTCTTCAGCAAATTTCAATTGTTATGGGTGCAGGCATAGGAAGGAAAGACAGGTAAGTTTAACCAGAGTGAGGCTTAGCAAAGAAAACTGGAGGGACAGAGGCATGAAAGAAATAATTGTTGTAACAGAATAATTATAATGATAGATAATGAGTCCTAAATTTGGTCCGTAGAGAAGTGAAGAGATGACAGGTTAGAGGGTCATACTTAATGGTGAAAAAGTGGTGTGGTGTTGGATTAAAAACTTACACTTTAGGGGTAGAGCGGCATATAAATAACTGACTATAAAACAATGTGATATATCCTATCTTTGGGCAAGTTTAGAGTCCTATGGGAATAATTAATTCTGCCTGGGGGCAGGGGTTGGGAAATATATCTAATACACTCACTTCTCTCTAAGAATTATGCCAAATCTTTACAGCAGAGGTGGTCCTTTTACTACCTAAGTTGTAAATAACCTTTAGAATTTGAAGAGCCAGTCACAGGCTGTGTCGAGAACATAAGCATATTTTTTTCCACAGCCCTCTTTTATGCTAGAAACAGAGATGTCAGTTAGGAAGCTACTATTGTAGTCTGGGCACATGTTGGTGTTCTAAATCTTATCAGGTTCTCAAGTGAAAATTGAAATAAAGAAATAATGCCCCGTTGAATGGTAGATCAAGGAGATAAAAAGAGGGAAACATTAAAGGGGTAGTTCAGGAGACTGGAAGAAATAGCAATAACATTGTTAAAAAAGAGAGCCTGTCTTGGAGAAAAATGGTTGACATTTGGAATGAGGGATTTGAGGTGTTAATAAAATATGTTTTGGGATAAGGTGAAAATATGAGGTTCGTGTGCCAGGACTAGAAATGAAGACTGAATCACTAGGATAGGAGTAACTGCTGTCCACCACATTCATGAAGATGCTTAGTGCAACAACGTTTAATGATTACTTAACGCTATTGATTTTAAAGTTCCCAGAATGTGTTCCCATCTAGGCATCAAGTTTTTCCCTTTCTACTTCTCCAGTCAGCTCAGACACCTAACCAGTCTTCATATATTCATGCCTATGTCCATACCTTGTATTTGCTTGTTTGGTTTCCTTTGTCTGGAATTTTCCTTCTTTCCTTGGCATATGTGCAATGAAATATTCATCCTAAATCCCACTTTTATCATAAAACTCTGCTCTAGACCCAAGTGAAATACACAGAGATATGCATTCTTTTTACATTTAGGGTTAGCACTTGCTCTTGCATTAGTTATTAATTCTTCTGTGTGGTTAGTTTCATCTTCTCAAATGAATGTGTTGGCAGTCCTGGTGTAACTGAAAGAGCACAATTTGAAATCTCAAGCTCTGGCTTCCAATCAGCTTTGGCTACTTCTAACTTCACTGTGAAGTGCAAAACATTGCTGAACCTAAGCTGATTTCCTCATATATAAAATAAGGATTGCAATCCTTAACATACAAGTTTATTGTGAGGATTATGTAAAAAGATGTGTGATATTATAGTCTTCTTTCTGTTATGGACAACAAAATCCACTCTAACTAGTTGTGATGATTACCTTTATATATCAGCTTGGCCAGGCTGTGTTACCTAGATATTCGGTCAAACATTATTCTAGATGATTCCGTGAAGATATTTTTTAGTTGAGATTAACATTTAAATCAGTAGACTGTGACTGAGACAAATTACTCTCCATATGGTGGGTGAATTTCATTCAAAAAAGTGAAGGGCTTAATAGAAAAGGAATAATCTCCCTAGAAGAAGGGAGGACACAGCCAGCAGGAGGCCTTTGGACTAGAACCACAACTCTTTCCTGGGTCTCTATTTTGCTGGCTGACTCTATAAATCTTGGCTTTCTTCAGCTTCCACAATTCCTTGAGCCAATTCCTTAAAATAAACTGTATAAATGTGTGTGTGTGTGTGTGTGTGTGTGTGTGTGTGTGTGTCTGTGTGTCTGTGTGTGTATCCTTTTGGATCTGTTTCTCTGCAGAACACTGACTAATATACTAATTTAACCAGGAAGAGATTTATACAGCGTATTAGCTAGAATAAAGTCTTTGGCAAGTCAAAAGAAATAATTTTATATGCTACATGGTCAGGATAAATAATGAAGTCAAAAAAACCCTCCCAACTATATACCTACACATTCCTAACTGTAAAGGAATGAAGAAATGTAGATTTTAGTTTACCAGATTTTGTTGTATAGAAAGGCATGCTCAAAGGGGATTGCAATGCTGTTGAGTGAACCAAATGGCAGTATCAATGACAGACGGCATATATGAAAGCAATCAACATCATGCCTGACACTGGTAAAAGCCCACCTGTGCCTACAGAACTGCAAACTTCTTGAGAATAGAGGTCAAGTGTTATTCTCCTTTCATCCCTCTAGAGCCTCAAACTTTTGATGTTCAGGTCACAGATTCTCTGAGAAGTCATCATCATTTTTGTTCCACGTTCCTCTTATCTTCCTGCAACATGCTTCTGTCACCATTTAAAAATTTAATTTCTACCAGGACCAATTCTCATTTATACCTAAAATCATGTTTTAGTCACAATTTAAGTAGCGGGTCTGGTTGTTTTTATAACAATGCATGTAGCAAATGTTTGAATTAATTTAAACTCTGGGTCAATTGGTTTAAAGTGTGAAATAGGCTGATGCAGTAATTTTCACAGTACCCTGTGTCAGAGAATAATACTGGTAAGTTTGATAATTAAAAAAGTATAAAAGGGACTAAACTTGTATTTTGATCATCAACAACATTAACTAAGTTTCAAAGCACAGAGCATGAGCTCTGTTTTAAAACTTCAATTCAATTTTTTGTGGGAAGATGAGTCTCACTTAAAACTAATTTGATCTTGTGAGGCCTTCAGAAATTTTTTGAGTCTTATTAGAATTTATATAAAGTTGTATTTTTTAAGAAAAAAATCAGGGTGAACTGAAGTCTGAATCTAAGTTTTCCTAAGTATTAAATATATATCACATACCTTACCTTATGTTAGGTACTATGAAGTCTATAAAAAGGATTTCAATTCTCCACAATGATTATGAACTAGAACAAAATATACCACAAAGTGTATTATTTGTTTCTCTCTTAAAAGGTCTTATATTTTCAGTTCCAATAGTGTTGGATTTCAAAATTAAAGTCTGTATGACTAAAAATGGGAAGAGACATTCAATTGTTGTCCATTCTTTTTGTCCTGGGAGATTAATTATCTGTCATTTCCTCTGAGAAGTCTACTTTCTTTAGACAATCCTAACAGAAGTAGCTTAACGGCAAGGAAAGCAAAAGTCTTTCACAAAAGTACTCCAGAACGTCTATCTGTAAATTATATGGTTGTTTGCAGTAGCTGGTCATTCTTTGTGCTTTCTGAAAAGAAGCATGAGAATGAGGAAGAAGAGCAACTCAGACCTGTGAGTCTACTGCTTTTAATATTGTGTGTAGATTGGACATTGAAGTTCTGGAAGCACCTTATAAAGAGACACTTCAATACCGAATATAAAAGGAAACAATTAATTTCCAGAGGGCAGGTCTCTCCGTTTAGCTGGCTTGCCAGAAGGGACTCAGATAATACACAGGTATGCTGAATGAAGTACGGGGTGTTTGCTAATCCTTAAAGCTGAATTTTGTAGCCTTTGGAAGCCAAAGTCTTTTGTGTATAGGGCTTTGTTCTTTTTAGGGTTCATAACCCTGTTTTATCAGCTATCTGTGCTTCAGCAGGAAGTATGTCTGTTAATTTCAGAATATGTACAATGATAACATTGTAGGGAGATGGCACAGAGCAAGATTGAAGAGGAATTTCACATTTTTAAACCAAAATAAGGGAATATTTTGAAGTTTATCTAGGAAGATTCCATATTTCAGTGTTATAACATTGAACTCCTACATGGTTCTTAAAAACGTATACTCACCTGAAACAGTAGGAGAGAACTGATTTGACCTGTTTTAGCTATGGGAAAACTCAAGAGGTCAGGTGACTTGGCCAGGAGCTAAATGGAAGAAACCCAAATACTTTGGAACTTCTGACCTACTGTTATTGATCAGTATATTTACCTACTTGTGTATTATGATACTTTAATTATACTTTAATTGTAGTACTAAGTATAGTGCGGAAATAGCACACATTTCATCTCTAGAGAAGGTAACTCCTCAGAGTAAACCTAGTGAGATTCACAGGGTCTGGCATTCTGAATGACTGTTATGTTATGCATGCTATGTTGGTACGAAAATGAATGGGAGCCAGACGTTCTTTCCAGGATTAACTCATAATACTCTGAGCGTGAAAAGTAAGGAAAGTGTATCCCTTATCTCTCTTTCTGAGTCCTCATCTCCAGTTTTGTTTTCTCATACTCTTCCTTCTCAGTCTTCACCAGGAACTTAGATTCTCATGCTGGAACCTCTATTATTAAAGGCTCTGTACTGAGGTGTTTAACTCATAGATCTGAAGTCCTAGCCAAACATCTTCCATGATTTGGTCTTTACTCCTTCTGCCATCGACACTATTCAATCTATTCCCTCAGGATACTGCTGTGTAGCAGGTGGACTAATCTGCTAAAAGTGTAAATGGGTTTTAACAGCTATCAAACCACATGTCTCCTCCCACAGGCTTGTGTGTGTACATTAACAAGCCCAAAGGTTAGATCTCTCTGTTGATTTGATATACAAAGTTTGAAAATGCTCCTCTGATATATAAAATATTCAATTAGCCCCATTCTCTTATCTTTTCAATAATTTCTGAAGAAAAACATCATCACAATAAAAAACATGGAGGATAATTGTTTTCTTTTTCCTTGGGTGCACTATTAATAAATACATTGGAACAACAGGTATAAACTAGACAGTCTGGTGGAAACCAAGGTAAATGGTTATCTTTTCAGATACTACATGGGCAGTTCAGTAGCATCCACACAGTCTCTGTGTGGCAACCACTACCAACATTACTTAAGGTAATTTCATGAGAAATGTGTTCTGCCCTTGCAATATTTGTATTTAAGCTTTAAGTTATTATTAAAATGTCTTTATGTATGTGTACAGCCCTGATAAGTCTATACCTGTTAAAATACTCTGAGGAACATTGCAATATCCTGAGTCCAATACATGAGAGACATTGTAACACAGTGGAAAAGAGGATGAGTCTTGGTTTGAGAACTGGGTTTGAATGTTTGATTTTCCCCTTACAGTTAGGCAGTTTTGGCCTATTAGAGTCTGTGAATGTAAATTTTCTCATCCATTAAATGGGAATGATAGTAATATTTGACTCACCGAGTTGTCATGTGGATTAAATGAAACAACCCAGAAAAAGTACTTAGCAGAGTATCCAGTGTGGAATAAGTGGTCCAATAGGTTAATGTTGGCAGAGGCAATTGTCATGGGCTTTGAGTGGCTCTACAATGGACATGAGTTTGAGCAAGCTCTGGGAAATTGTGAAGGACAGGGAAGCCTCGTGTGCTGCAGTCCATGGGGTCACAAAGAGTCAGACATAATTGAGCGACTGAACAACAACAACACTAGCTCTTACTGAGTGTATCCCGATTGCAAGATCCTGACCATTCTTTACATTTCATAGCAGAGTATAATGAATAACCTTGAGGAAGGACAGAAGTAGAGTTTCCCTTTAGGACAAAAAGCAGGCTTCTTAGTACTTGCCCTAAAATCAATTTCCTTCAAATATTCCTCAGCTACAATGCAAACCCAGCCTGTATAAGCAGCATTCATCTGGGCCCTCTGCATCTTCCCCGGGAACTTGGCATTAGGAGGAACCAAAGCAAATATGCTGATGTTCATGCCACTTGCTGTGCTGTTAGCAATAAAGTCTTTTGTCTCTGACCCAAGAGTCTTGTGTCTTGTTGCAGAGTCCTTGAAATAGTAACAAGCTAACCTATTAGCTTGTAAGGAGGGTAAAATAACATCATAGGCTCAACAGTTTTGATGACAAGGATAGGATATTCAAAGACATATGGCTTTCTGGTAGAGAAAGGAGAAAACCCTGAAGGTTAGGTTCAGGGAAAAGAAGGGCCTCCTGGGATGTTGTCACAAGTGCTCTTGCCAAAGTCATAGGTAAGGATTGTGTTAGAGTGCAGTCAAGGTCCCTCCTTGTCATACCTGTTAATAAGGCTGGTGATGAGAGGTAAGGTTGAAACAAGTGGCCCAAAAGGTGCCTTGGGAATGTGACCATAACAACAGGGCCATAAGCCCCACAGCTCTGGCTGAAAGGCAAAGTGGCTGTAGTTGTGGAGCTAAGGAATCTTCAGAGTTGGAATACATGGTGTCAGCAATGTCAACCTTGCTATTTGACAAAGACATCTGGTTGAACCAAAACGTGAAGTTTGTTTCATCAATTTGCAAATGAGATGATGGCTAAAACTCAACGTAAATGCAAATTTGATTCTAACAGCGTAGAGCCAGCTGCACTTGTATATCTGCTGTAACCCAACTTGGCTGACAATGAAGACAGAATATGAGTCTAAGGAATATAAGGTTTGGAGCCACAGTAGTGTGATCAAGGATATCTATGAAAGAATCATTTATGAAAGTCAGATCTCACCTTTTTTAAAGTATAGAATTTATGATTGTGAAAGTCATATATTGAAGTTGGGGAAAGCTGTCCTATTATTATTTACCCAGAATCTCAGAATTAGCGGAAAAGAACAGCTAAGTAGTAGATTCACACACCTTAAGATGCTTACACTAAGGCATGGAGAAGATTATAATAAAATAAGGATTTAGTAATACTTGGGATTTTAACTAGGTACAGATTTGGTAAGAATTCTGCTTTTCAAAGAAATTGCTCTTCTTACAGTTAAGATTGAGCAGTTATATGTGAGACTTTGAAAGAAAATAAACACCAGACAACTTGAGGCCTTGAAAAATGTCTGAAGTGCTTCCTTACTGCTGTTAAGGCTGTGTGGTCTCACCCACCTGCTGTTCACCACCCACTGGTCAATCACTTATGGTCAATCAGCAAAGAGAAGCAGTAACCAGCAGTAGAGCTGACAGAGTTTAAACTGCCAGCCTGTGAGATGTCTATGACAGGCACAGCTCTGAACGAATACATATTATATTCCTATCTGGATTCTGTGATTCTCCATCAAAAACATTGCTTAAAGGATTCAATTAGAGAGGGACAGATTTTGCTTTTATTGTGTTTTGAGAATACACAAGTAAAAGAAAATTGCTTGATTTAGGTGCATGGTTCAGCTCTATTTCCAAAATTTCCTGAGTATCTCTAAGCCAAGAGATGATAAAGGCTTGCTTCATTCCACTGAACAGTCAAAATCCTTTGCTCTGGTTCTGGGGTGAAATATTTATTTTCTTATTGATTTTTCTCTAGCTCTGCCTGACATTAGTGAAATAGTAACTTGGTTTGACACCCTGTATTTGAGGTACAGAATGGAAAAGGGGATATTTGAGCTCTGAATCAATAATCACAATGACCTGCTAATGGATGATAGCTTTAAATTT
The DNA here is from genome assembly GCA_024291935.2 of Okapia johnstoni. Taxonomy (NCBI): domain Eukaryota; kingdom Metazoa; phylum Chordata; class Mammalia; order Artiodactyla; family Giraffidae; genus Okapia; species Okapia johnstoni. The sequence goes on along the minus strand of CM044316.1, from coordinate 76,114,027 downwards.
CCAAATACATGTTCAATAGATTCAGTAACTTGCATATATAAATGCATACATGCTTGTACACACAAACACACACACACACATTCCTTTGTTTTACTTCCATATTGTTTTATGAGCTTTTATTTGTACCTAAATATTAGATTTTTATTCATTTTATTATATATCTGGTTTGAATTTCTAAGAAATATATTTCAAAGGCCACTGTATTAATTCATTTCTTAATTTGTTTTTTCTTTTTATGCACTAAGTGCAAACTACTATGCCATGCATTATGCAAAATAAAATAATAATTACCAGGATCTAGGATTTTACAAATAGGAAAGAAAAATTATACATGCATACATCCCAAGTCAATGTCAAATGTATGTATACTATAATAGAAGATACAAACAAAAAAGTAAAGTCTTTATTTGACTTACTATTAAATCCCCAAAGAGATAACAGCTATCTAGAGCCTTAACAACATAAAATAATTTCACCTATTTTTGAATTTCCTGTGAATAGAGCATGTGGCATCTTTCAAGCAACATTTTGTCAATACTGCCTACTCTTGTTCTTTTTAAAATTTCAGATAAGTAACCAACGTATTTTAAAAATTGAGATCTAATTCATATGCATGAAATCCACCATTTTAAAGTGTACAACTCAGTGTTTTCTGTAGAAGGCCTGTATGTGTTGCGACATGCAACTTTCTGCTTATGCAGAGACCCCAGGTCAGTAGAGGCAAGAGCTTAGGACCTTCCTTAGGTTTTTTCCTGAGCACGTGTCCAGCCTTGGACCAATGCACAGTCCTCTGCTGGCATGTGGCCTTCCAGATTCCTAGAAATGTATCAGAACTTTCCAAAATTTCCAAAGGACATCACTTCTTTACTTCTCCTTATAAGCCTTTCGGTTAGCCTATTGTTTTACCCAATTGTAATCTACAGCATCAGGTATCCTTGAAAAGAAAGTGAAAGTGAAGTTGCTCAGTCACATCCCACTCTTTGCGACCCCGTGGACCATGGCCTACCAGGCTCCTCCATCCATGGGATTTTCCAGGCAAGAGTACTAGAATGGGTTGCCATTTCCTTCTTCAGGGAATCTTCCCGATTCAGGGATTGCTGTTCAACAATCGCTTCTGACTGTTTTTTAACAAGCACCTATTTTCACTAGGCAAGCTCCAACCAGGTAACAAAAAGCCAGTCTTGTGAGTAGATTCTTCCAGGAAACCATCAGAAGAGTCAAACAATGACAATACTCTGGAAAGTGGTTTGGAAGAATTCCATCCTCCTTGGGCCCCTTCCTGTAGTGGCCAGTGTACTGGATTCACTGTGATTCTGGCTGTTGGCTTGCGAGTCTACTACAGAAGTGGGGCAGAGGGCTAAGAATAGGGTAAGCTAAAAAGCCACAAACTTAACTGTTTTTACAGAGATTCAGCCAGATCCTTGGCTTGCCGAAAGGCTTTGTTTAGTTTCCAGAGTTCTGAAAAACTTGACTGTGACAATTCTGCCATTTTAAAAACTGCTTTTATGGATCAAATAATTTTCAGAAATTCTTACTCTACTATATTCCCCAACAATACTTCTACATCTGGTTACTTTATTATTTTATATACTATAATAATTTTAGTCTCTTACAGAAGCAATAGTTACCATCCACTAAGTGATTTCATGTCTTACTCATGGGTTTCATTCTGCAGATTTAAAAATCAAGATTCTAGTTACCTAAGGGCATTTACATAGTTATAGTGTCAAGAAGCATACATTTCTTGTACAGCACAAAAATGAATGTAACAGCCACAGAGAGGGCTGGAAAGAATGTACTAATAAAAAAAAATGTACTAGTTTAAGTTACTACAGGATAACTTAAATTCTTAACCAAAATATTTGCCTCAATTATTGTGAAGCAGCAAGTAAAAATAAATTTGACTCAAATTATCCATTTGAGCTACTTCAAGTCTCTACTTCAATTTTCATACATAGCTACTGTTATGGGCTGAATTGTGCCCCCTCCCCCATTCCCACATTTATGTGTTGACTCCAGTACCTGAGAATGTGAATATTTAGAGTAGGAATCTTTATAGAAATAGTTGAGGTAAAATGCAGTTATTGGATTGGGTGGGCCCTAATCCAATATGACCGGTGTGTTTATAAGAAGAGGAGATATGGTCACAGACAACATACCGACAGAGGAAAGACAAAAGACCGAGAAAATGGCCATCTTCCAGCAAAGAAGTGAAGCCTCAGAAGAAACCAAACTTGAGGACAACTTGATCTTAGACGTCTAGCTTCCAGAACTGTGAGAAAGCCATTTTCTGTTGTTTAAGTCACTCAGTCTGTGGTACTTTGTTATCACAGCCCTAAGTGACACAACTATGTGTATATAGCTAATTTGCTTCTGCCTTCTATTTTCCACACTTAATCAAAATAACAGTATCTTCAATGAAGTAATACATATGAGAGACATAAAAGCCTAACCAGCCCCCTCCTCCCAGGTAACTAATTGGTCCATGTCTGGTGATAACTTTTACAGTTTTAAAATGACCCTTTCACCTACCCATTTGTTTCCCTGAACATTTACTTTTCAAATCCTAAGTAAAATGTTAAGACAACAAGATCAGCTGAAATAAACATGTTCTTCTGGCTCCTCGTTACCCTATCCTATGAGACAACATCTGCCACCATATTTTCCTCTTAGGTTAGTCTACACATTTCACTCTGGAAGCACATTGTTGTAGAGGTGTGATGCCATTTTCTCTGATTGATCAGGACTTCTATGTTGCTGACTTATATGTGCCTCCAATTCTAAGCCAAATTGGATGTTTGAAGAGGGGATCATTTCCCTGGTTCGATCTGCTCAGAAGATTTTAACCCGATTTGGGTAGTGAGGCTGCTCATTTGGGTCTAAACCATGTGCTCCATTGTGGAGAGGAGACCAAACAAGTGAAGGTTTACCCACTTTTTACTGTGACCTGCAAACTGCTAGTTTATTCTAATCGAGTAGTCAATAATTTCAAGGTTTTAAGATCTATAAATCTTAACAATGGAAACAGCAACAGACTTTATTTTCTTGGGCTCCAAAAATCACTGTGGATGATGACTGCAGCCATGAAATTAAAAGACGCTTGCTCCTTGGAAGAAAAGCTATGACCAACCTAGATAGCACATTAAAAAACAGAGACATTGCTTTGTCAACAAAGGTCCATCTAGTCAAGGCTATGGTTTTTCCAGTGGTCATGTATGGATGTGAGAGTTGGACTATAAAGAAGGCTGAGCGCCAAAGAACTGATGCTTTTGAACTGTGATGTTGGAGAAGACTCTTAAGAATCCCCCAATGCAAAGAGATCAAACCAGTCAATCCTAAATAGTAAATCAATCTTGAATATTCATTGGAGGATCTGACGCTGAAGCTGAAATTCCAATACTTTGGCCACCTGATGCAAAGAGCCAACTCACTGGAAAAGACTTTGATGCTGGTCAAGATTGAAGGCAGGAGGAGACAGGGACTACAGAGGACGAGACAGTTGGATGGCATACTGACTCAATGAACGTGAGTTTGAGCAAGCTCCAGGAGATGGTGAAGGACAGGGAAGCCTGGCATGCTGAAGTCCATGGGGCTGCAAAAATGTGGGCATTACTGAATGACTGAACAATAACAAAATTTCAACCACTGTATAAAGAATCACATCTTTGCACAATCTTCACACCAGCCAAGTTTTACTGATGTTGAAATTTGTTTAAACATTATTTCAAAAACGGAAACTTTTAAACAATATTTTCATTCTCTAGAACTTTTTCTTCAGCTATTTGTTTAGGATCTTTCAGTGGAAAGGACAAATTGTTTCCTTGTTTCATGAAGCTGATTTTTTCCCCTTCATGTCATCTTAATTTATGGGACTTTTTTCTTCCTAAACAGCTCAGACAAGTTATGTGCATGGGATGTAAAAATTTGGCAGTGTTTAAAGGGCAGCATTTCCACATGTGTCCAGATAACTCTGGAAATGAATTGCACCAAGAAATTAGAAACAAGAATGTCTGCAAACTATTAAGCTTTTATTAAACACTCTAAAAATTTATGTACTTATTTATAACATTTGTATTGAACATGTGTGAGCTGTTGGTCTAGGAAGTGACATTTACTGTTGTGGTTGGCTATGACTATGTAACAAAAGAGAGAAATGACTTGGTTTAAACTATCTCTTATATAATTAAATTTTGATTAAAAAAACCATTTAAGATGTGACATGAATAAATCAGTAATAAATAATTTTCTCTATAATACAAAATCTTGGACTAGGAGATGATTATTTTCATTATCCCAGGTAATATAGATGGAATGGAGTTTCAAATAGTTTTGTCCTGAAATTGATGATAAAGTGGTATAATGGTTTGAATGAGTCATTAAGACTTGAAGAATAACATGGCATATGGTTGCCCTATTACATGTAGGAGAGCTTCTATAAAACATCTCACTTTATTTTGCTTATTTATTTTTAAATTTCACTTTTATCAGTGATCCTCAGAGGACCACATTCCCTTCTCAACCTTCTAGGCAATAAGGAATTCTTGATAGGTGCTTCTATTACATGTAAACTATCACGGGAAGGGAAGTATGATGCTGCCATGTTGGGAAGCTTCACAGTGGCTGAACATCAAATTCTAAAGATTCACAGGCATCTGATTTATGTTTAGAAGCAGTGAACTGAGTGGTAACTTGTGCCTTTTTGCCCTTTCTGAACTGGGAATATTTCAGCAAATTTTTAGCAGCTATGGGAAACCTGCCTTTTATTATGAGTATATTCTCAATCTGTTTTGACCTGTTGTGCCCACTTGGTAAAAATAAGATACATGAAAATCCAAATTTGGAAAGAAAATAAATTAGAAATTGGGTATTTAAATCCTCAAATAATATAGCATGAAGTTGCTTGAAAGAATGAGCCCAAGTGAATTTTAAAAATGCAACTTAATTCAGTTTGCATTCAGTTCAGTAGTGTACTGGGCATCAAAGAAGTTCCCAAGAAGTGGCAGGCAAGGTTGAAGAGTTTTCACTCTAATGCAGGGGGGCAAGGCAAGCTTAGCAATCATCAGAGAGTCAGATAAAAAGTAAAACTGCACAGAGTATATGGCAAAGTCAGTTTAATTCAGGAAGACTCAGTTTATTTATCTGATGAGGCAGTTGGGCCAAAAGATTTTGCGATGTCTTCAAGTTCTTACATTCACAATTTACTGAATGTATGTATTGTAGATATTATGAAAAGGAAAAATAGTAGTTAATTAAGGAAGTTTACTTATGTGATTTTAACATGGATGAAGGGCTCAATTTGGACTTGAAGTAATTGCAATATTTGGGCTTGTGTTCAGGGAGAATATTTAGTTGGAGAAAATGAAAAGACAGAAATGATGCCATTTGCCTATATGGAAGGTTGAGTGTTGAGGAGAGGCTAGTGGTGAAACAATGTGTTTCTAGATATCGAGGAGGGTTACATGACAAACAAAGGAACTTGACTTGATTCACATAGGAAGCCAAGTCCTATGGCAGAATTTTTAGCAGAAAATGAGGGCTACAAATGATAAACAAGGTTAGCGAAGGATCATGGAAGCACGGAGACCAGTTAGGAGGCTACTGCAGACAGGAGACTCTGAAGCTAGATTCAAGTCTGGGGCAATGGGAATGAACAATGCCGAAGATGCACCAAGGTGCTATCAGAATATGGAATTTGTTGAAGAATTTTAATAATAATAGTATTCCAACTCTGTTCAGGTTCCTTAAGGCTTTGAATGATCAAACATCTACACAAAGTTTGCTTTGTTCTGTTTCCCCAGGTAAAAGTTGTAGGTTCAAATTGAGCAAGGTTTTAATTTACAAACAGAACAAACTGACCATGGCTGTAAGTCAGGAGAGAAATTTAGTGACAGGAGACTGTATAACCCAGAGAATTTCTAGGTAATCTAGAACCAGGTGAGTGATCTGCTAAGAAGGAAGAAGATACGGTAACATAAACTAGCTAAGGGAGCAACAGTCTTCCTTTTTTCTAGGATTGTTTTTTCCTCATACCTTCCACTGACAAGCTCAACTCCTGGCTTAGACAATCGAGTGTGGCAGCTGGCTAATTAATGTCCCTTTACCCTCAAGAGAGACAAAGCAAGGAGAAAAAGCATGTTTTTCTACACGGGTCTGGGAACTGGATGTGACAGGCAAGTAGACAAGCAAATGAAGGGCTCCACGCCTTCTCCAAGAGCCAGGGAACCAAGTGGTTTAGTGTCCTTTCCTCTGTCTGGAAGTTTGAAAAGATAAAGAATTTTTAGAGTTTGCGGTTCCAGATTTGCTGGGCTTTATACACACAGTTTACATAAGCCCGTGTGCTACAGCTGGTCTTCGGGACATCTACATGGACAGTAAGTTTCATGGAGAGGGCAGGAGGCTCTTCCCTCCTTCCCTTAGTAATAAAGACCTTTGCTACCCTAGTTTTTCTATCTTTACTGTGGTATAATGGACAAATAAAAAGGTAATATTTAAGGTACACAACATGATATTTTTATATACATTATAAAATACTGGGCTTCCCTGGTGACTCAGCTGGTAAAGAATCTGCCTGCAATTCAGGAGACCTGGGTTTGATCCCTGGGTCAGAAATATCCCCTGGAGAAGAGAATGACTATCCACTCAAGTATTCTTGTCTGGAGAATTCCCTGGAGAGAGGAGCCTGGCGGGCTACAGTCTATCGGATCTCAAAGAGTTGGACATGACTGAGTGACTAACACACTTATAAAATGCTTACCACAATCAAGTTTACTAGCATACTTGTCACCTTACATTACCATTTGTGTGTATGTGTTGAAAACATTTAAGATCTATTCTTTTAGCAAATTTCAAGTATATAATAAATTATTCTCAACTATAGTTACCAAAAAAAAAAAACAAACTATAGTTACCATGTGGCACATTAAATCTCCTGAAATATTCATTTTTGCATAATTGAAACTTTGTACCCTTTGAACAACATAAGCTCCATCCTCCAGCCCTAGTAACCACCATTCAACTCTTTGCTTCCATAAGTCTGACTGTTTTGGATTCTACATATAAGTGAGATGACGTAGTATTTGTTTTTCTGTGCTTGCCTTATTTACCTAACTGATGTTCTTGTGGTTCATCCATGTCACAGACGATAGGATTTCCTTCTTTTTTAAGGATAAGTAATAGCTCTCTCTCCCTCCTCCTTCCGTCTTCCCTCTCACCACCCTGTCTACCTATCCATCTCAAAATTTCTAAGTTCATCCATAAATAGACACTTAGATTGATTCTATATCTTGGCAATCATGAATAACATTGCAATGAACATGAATGTAGCTATTTCTTTGAGATACTAATTTTATTTCCTTTCAATATATACTCCAAAGTGGGATTGCTGGATCATATGGTAGGTGTATCTTTAGTTTTTTTGAGGAATCTCCAAATTCTGCATTCTTCATTATTTCATTATTCAGTGTTAATGTAACTTCTTCCAACAATATCCCCCTAACCACTCAGTCATTCCCCCTCCCACCAAAGTTAAACTAGATAACCCTTTAGGTACTCTCCATAGCTTGCTGCTCCATGCCATTAAAGCACTTATCTCTGGAGTATTCTTGCTTGTTGATTTGTCTGTATCTTTTTTAAGCTCTAATATCTTACAGATGCTAATGTATAAAACAGGAATGATGATATCTATTTTGCATGGTGGTTATAATGACTGAATGCAGAGTGCAGAACCTGAAATTTAGCAACTATTTAATAAATAGTAACTATTACTACTACCATCACTGCTACTGAGATTTGCTGTTTGGTTCAGTTGTATATGGAGATTGTCCTGTCCCAGGAAATAGTGCAAGAGGATTTGGAAACAGAAGGTAGAGAATGAGGAATAAAGAAATTAACTGAATAAATGGAAGAGTTGGCTATGACTTCTTCAACTGCTTCTTCCACACACTTTAACCAGTTGATAGAATTCAGTGCAGCAAAAATGTTGTGACCATCAGGATGCATCATTTGGAGATGTTGGGCTTTCCAGCCCAGTCTGATATGGATGTCTCACTCTTGCGTCATGCCTGTCCCCACCCTTGTTTAGAAACAAGTCACTTCACATTCTCTGGCTTTCTAACCTTGCCATAGGGAATGATGGAAGTAGGACAGAAATGACCCACATACAATCACAAAGAAGTAAGGCTGAGGATAACACTAGAGCAAGTAATTAAAAACAATTCTACTCCCTTGGAAACCATCCGCGGCCTCCCGTCACCCTAGCCTCTTTATCTTGGCACTGTCAGTTTGCTGGCGGCTCTTTCTGCCAGCTCACTTCGGCTGGCACTGGCACACTACGCATCTGGCAGTCTTTGTCCCCATTACAGAGCTCCTCTTCGGAGCTGCCAGGCTTCAGACAAATGCTGCAGGGGGCACTTTGAAGCCCTTCCAGACATTTGGGTTTTCAGTTGGGAAGCTGGCTTGTTATCATTTACACTTAATCTACTCCCCCCCCCCCAGCCTGCTGCATTCTAGTCGATTTTTAAATTTTATTGGGTTAAAATATATTTTTTTGATCTGAGAAAAATATTTGTCCCTATGTCACACACTGATGTATATCCCTAAAAGGAATAAGGTGGGCATATGTAAAATAGATACAATTTTAGCTAGAGATACCTCCTGAATCATTTAGGCAGAGAAGATTAAAACCAAATAGCAAAAATATCCTGTTGTACATGCAGTTTCCCATTTGCAAGCTGGTTTACAAATGTTGTTTTAATGTTGTTTTCCACAGTTGTTTGGAAAATAAACCAGTAACTATTCTTTATAAATAACACAGTCTGCTTCATTCTCCACTGCTGGCTTAGTCTCAAATATAAACCCTTTAGGACTGACAAGGGGAGAATCTGACTCAGGCAGAAAATTGAACTGGTAATCACTATAGCACATAGCTAACCCCTTCCCTTTCGTTGATTTTCCCTCGAGCCCGGGAGTCTAGTGCACAGTGTGGCTATCCAGAAGTAGTACTGCCCAGAGGACAACTGGACTCAGTGCTTCCAAGCCCTCTACCCTCTACACCCAACCAATGACCAACACCCTGGACCTTGCACTTATCAACATTCTCTTCCTCCACTCCTGAACCAAAGCCCCTTATCTTCCTGAGGGCTGCGGGCTTGGTTCTATGTGTCAACCTATTTGTCAGTGAGATGCCTCCACTCGCCTTAGAAATGTTATCTGGTCAATTTTGAAAATATTTCAGGTGGGCTTTTCTATGAGCCTGCTTTAGACAACTTCTTATTTGAGCCCAAGCAGTTTTCAGGGAGCCAACTTCTTCACAAATCACAGATCAGTCTGGGGTAAATTTTCAGGCTTATTCCTTTCACATTTATAGTACGTTATGCCTGATTGTCACAGCATGGAGCATGATCTGTACACAATTGAGGCACTTGGGAAAGCTGTTAGGGGCTGCTGGGTTTTCATTTTAACTGTACCAGTGCAAGAGTACACTTTTAGCAATTGTCTTTTATCAATGATATTCTCTCTGTTATCACAGGACCCTGCATACTTTTCTATTCCTTTTGCTTTGTAATTTACTGGTATAAATAGAATGATACTCTTTGAAAATAGTGACTTCCTTTTCTCGTTTTTCTTTCTATAATGCTTGGCACATAGCAGGTACATAATGAATTTTTGTTAAATGAACGATGAAAATCACAGCAGCATGAAGCCCCAAATAAGATCCAAATGACATGACACAACAAGTTCTCCCAAAGAAATAAAGTCAAGTCACTCACAGTTCTCTTATATACTTCACTTTGTGAATGTTAGTGTAGAGTCTGTTTTAAGAATGACTATAAACAACTCCCTGCTTTCATAATATTTTCTCATTATTTATAAGATGCAGCCCTAAACTTCTTAGCAGACTGTGAGTTATCTTTGTTTAAATTTCTGGCAACTTCTTTATGATCCTTCTTTTGAGAAACAATTGCTATTGGTTCTAAACTGGAAGGAAGATGAAAGAAAAGCTGTCTGAAGCATAAAATAATTGATATATGACCACCTCTAAGATTGATTGTCGTGGGAAAAAAAGCTTAAATTTATAGGAAACTGACTTAATTGTACTCTTTCACTAAGTTTAACAATCTGAAAAATGACATCATTACAGCACGGTGTTGCATTAAGCTTCCTTCACCCTCCAGAGCTGGCTGAGAGACCTCTGTAGAAAATGGGGTCCATGCAAGAAATGTACAGATGCATTTAAACCTAAGAACTGCATTTGTTCCAGACAGAAATGTCTGGAACAGTAATTGGCATATAGATGGGACTGGAGTAGCAGATGTTGCTTTGCAGTTTGAGAAATCAGCTCTAAAATTTGCTGAAAACATGAACCTTACTGCACTGGCTGGGCTTTAAGTACCTGGCCAACTCAAATAGAATCCGAGAGCTCTGGTCCTCTTTTTAGGTCTACCCATATATCTCTAACTAGACAGAAGTCTGTGGGAATGTGCTGTTCTTGGCCTTCAGGGCTTTCAAACAGAATGAAATTGACAAAATTTATTTTTATGTAAATGTGGGTAGGGTATGAAGATATAGCTTGATTGTCTCACCATCATCTCTGAATGAATAAAAACAGAGCTCAGTGTGATGCAATATAGAGATAACTCTAAAGACTGCCAAAAAACTGTTAGAATAAATGAATTCAGTAAAGTTGCAGGATACAAAGTCAATAAACAGAAATATGTGGCATTTCTATACACTAATAACAAGCTATCATATCTCATCAATAAATGATATTTGGAGAACTGAACTGTCACATTCAAAAAAATGAAACCAAACCACTGTCTTACACATATCCAAAAATTAAACTCAAAATTGACTTAGTACTTGATTGTCAGAATTGAAACCATAAAATTCCTAGAAGAAAACATAGGCAGTAATACATTGATGGACTTCCCAGGTGGTGCTAGCATTAAAGAACCTGCCTGCCAATGCATGAGATGTAAGAGATGCGAATTTGCTCCCTGGGTCAGGAAGACCCCCTGGAGGGGAGGGCATGGCACCCACTCCCATATTCTTGCCTGGAGAATCCCATGGACAGAGGAGCCTGTGGGCTATAGTCCATGGACCACAAACAGTTAGACATGACTGAAGCAACTTAGTACACGTGCAACCACATTGATACCAGTTTTAGCAATGTTTTTGTGGCTCTGACTCCAAACATAAGGGAATCAAAAGCAAAAATAAACATAGGATTACCTCGAACTGAAAAGCTGCTGCACATTAAAGGAGACTATAATAAAAATGAATGGGAGAAGATATTTGCAAATCACATATCCTTTAAGGATTACTATACAAAATATATAAGACCTCATACAACTTAAAAAATAACAAAAACAAACAGCATGATAAAAATGAATGGAGGATCTGAAGAAATATTTTTCCAATGAAGACATACATATCCCCAATAGAAACATGAAAAAGTGTTCAATATCACATATCATTAGGGAAATGCAAATCAAAACCACAGTGAAATAGAACCTCACATCTGTTAGAATGGGTATTATTGAAAAGACAACAAATAACAAATGTTGGTGAGGACATGCAGAAAAGGTAACGCTATTGTGGAAATTGGCACAGCCACTATGGAAAGAAGTCTGAAGGTTCCTCAAAAAGCTTAGACTACCGTATGACCCAGCTATTCTACTTCTGAGTATTTATCCAAAGAACATGAAACACTAATTTGAAAAGATACATGTACCCCATGCAATCAATATATTGCAGCATATTTTATAATAGTCAAGATATGAAAACAACCTAAGTGTCCATCTGTGGATGAATGTATAAAGAAGATGTAGTATATACACACACTAGAATATTAGTCAGTCATAAAAGTAATGAAATTCTGCCAATTTTGACAACATGGATGGATCTTGAAGTTATTATGCTAAGTGAAATCTGCTAGATGGACAAAGATAAACATGTGATTTCACTCATGCATGGAATCTAAAAAAAAAAAAGACAAAATAAAATAAAAACAAACTCATAGAAGCACAAGTCTGAATAGAGATTACCAGAGGGAAAGGTGGTTGGGGGGGGAATGGGCAAAATGGGTGAAAGGGGTCAACTGTATCAATAAATGGTAACTAGACTTGTGTGCCGATCACTCTGTGTTGTATAAGAATGAATTATGATACTGTACACCTAAAATTTGTATCAACAATGACAAAAATGAGTTCAGGCAAGAATAATACACATTTCCTGCACCCCTTTGGTTTTTTTTCTTTCATTCAGGAATTAAACTTTTTAAAATACATTTTAAAGTTGCCTCTTATTCCCCAGAAAATTTCCCTTATCTTGCAGCACAGCACATAGGGTTCCAAAATGTTAACCTCACTGTGGGAGAGCTGTGGGATCAGCATTAAGGGAAAGAATCACAGGAGGCTTTTGCACAGCCCTTCCTGATAATGTCACTTGCCAGCACCTATCGGAGCTAGAGGTGGTTTGTCCAAAGGAAAGTTCCAAGCTATAAAACACCTCCACCATCATTCCGAAAGTGATACCACCAGGATTCTCACCTCCAATTCATTATACTTTATTTGGGGAAAAAAGACTAAACTATCTGAAAAATGATTAAATATTGAATAATAGACATAGTAACCACATCAAATTCTATCATTTAACTCTCCAATATTCTCCTTTTACTTAGGTCCTCTAAGTTTTTATTTACAGTTTTCCAAAGTGGTTTCACATGTATTATTAATTTTTGAAGTAGTCTCTAGAATTGTTATTACTCTTATTTTGTGATGTCACCATAGACCAAAAATGTTAAGTGATTATTTCAAGATCACACAGAAAAGCAACAGAATCAGAATAATAAATACAGACCTCTAATAATGTGTGTTTATATACCTTCTTCATTTTCCTCACCCAAGGTAAGCAATTTTATTATATAAAATATTATAGATATTATGTTTTATTGTATCATTATAATATTTCTAATTGTCTCAGAGATGACAAATTTGAATTTGGCAAAAAAATAAAAATAAAAACTTGAAAATTTCTAGGATCTATGTTATCTGAGTTCTCTGTTTCATTCCATCTCATTCCATTTCCTCCCCTCACTCTCACCCCCAAATAGCTCCTCTTTGCCTGTAAACTATTACGCATTGGTCAGATCTTCTGATCAACTGACAGTCTCTTTTTGCTGTTATGGAAAGATAAGATAGGAAGTTTTACAAGAAACAAAGAGGATGAATGAATCACAAGAGGGGCACAAAGTTACCATTAAACGCAACAGATTTCTTCTTTGTTTTAGAGATGACAGTCTTCAGTGTAGAATAAAACAGATAGGCAGAATACAGGAGAAATAATAATTGATATATGTTAACAATATCTCATTCTATGACACTCTGATTCCCAGAAGGACAAGTTGGCAGAAGTTAAAGTAGAATAAGAAAGTAGAGGATAAACCTCCTGAGGTGGGGATGGGGATGAGAAGGTGCCCAGGAATAGTCTGGGGATAAGGGCTTCAGAAAGAATATCAATCACTACGCAATTCTTACTCAGATATATATCTTAACTGTATCTCCCTTTAGTGATGATAAAGGGTCAACCTGACCACCTTCTGTCTCTGTTCATGACTTTTTTCACACTTCTATACTGCAGTAGTAAAGAATCCACACGCAATGCAGGTGACACAGGAAATGTGGGTTCGATCCCTGGGTCGGGAAGTTCCTCTGGAGAAGGGAATGGTTACTCTCTCCAGTTTTTCTTTCCTGGAGAATTCCATGGGCAGAGGAACCTGGCGAGTTATAGTCTAAGGAGTCACAAACAGTTGGACAGCACTGAGCACGCATGCACTCCCTTCCCTTTCTTCCATATCAGCACTGGAAGATTTTCCTGGGAATGACTAGGTCATCTCTTTTGTTCCTGATCACAAGACTGAATATTCTTGATGCTTTTTCTACTAAGCGACTCTCCTCCCATGGGAGTACAAAGGTAGAAGTTACCCCTGATCACCTGGAAATATTGTATTGTCAAACATTTTGTTCTACCTCTAAACAGAGCCCAGTGGATAAATGAATAGGAGGACAGTGAGCTGTGACAGTGAACTATAGCTCTTTGCATCTTTTACTTGATGCATCATTACTTGTCATAATCCACTACTATAATGCAAATTCTTTGTAGACAGAGGCACTCTCTCTCATGGTTTCTGTCTTATTCCCAGTACATAGCTCAATGCCCATCAGAGAATAAGAGAGTAAATGAGTGAATGAATGACCAAGGAAAATAACAGAATATTCTATGGGAAAAATCTATAAGGATCTGGATCATTCATTCATTCATAATTATATGCCTTTCAACTTAGAGAAATATTTTTTCTCTCTATTAAGGATCACCGTTTTGTGACTAAGCATTAGGTTTCATAATTTGTATGTGGAGCTCTCTCCCTTCAAAAGACCTAAAGGCCAGCCTTGCATAAAAGCAATCTGTCAGCTTGCTGATGACTTTTGATCAGTTCCAGCAATACCGTTGGGCTTCTTATTTGGTAAAATATGCCTTTCCTAAATCATTGTGACAAGCCTGCAGTGAGAGTGTTTGCTGCTAACAAAGGAACAGTCTTCAAGACAGAGAGGGACTGTGCAAAGTGAAGGAGAATATTTGCATCCCAGGATCAAAGCCAATAGACTGTAACCGTACAATCATCTAATCCACTGAGTGGGACAGAGGTCACCTCTAGGGAGGAAAACTTCCTTCTCTGACAGTTACAGGAGGAAGAGTCACTAAAGTGCATGTAAAAACATGATCGTGGAAGAAAAATCACTTTAGAAATTAGACAATGGCCCTAGAATACTCAATTACTACATATAAAATTTAGTGAGCCAGAATGTTCATTTTATTATTTATTTGTACACTTTATCTGGCTTCTTACAAAAAAAGATTTGTTAGAAAACTTTCATATTATGAGTTGAAAATTGTACCTGTTACTACAGGAAGACAAAGACAAGGGTCATATTTGATTTTTTAAATGATTTGCATTTATGTCTTATTTGGACACATTTCATGTATTAGAAATGCAGAACATCTCAGCATGAAACCATACTTTGAAGACCTATACCTATCTTCTGATTATAATTCTTCCTTACTCCAATACATTTCATGAACTTTCATACTTATGAAAAGTATTAGCTCAAGATTAGCTAAGAGCTTTAATATCTCAATTAGAAAGTTCAGTTACCTGAACTGTGAAAAAAGAATTGTTTCAAAAGATAAATGAGAAAAAATGAAAAATTATGTATGTTTAATAAGCTAATGGAAAATATTTTAAAACATTAGTTGAATTTACTGAATCAGTATTGTGAAATGTTTATTGTAATTTGAATCAATCTACCTTTTATTAGTTTATTGTGTCCATACACTTAGATGAAACCTCTTTTTTTCATATACCAAACTTTGTGTAAATCATTAGATTTTCATGAATGATATATGACTTTGATTTCCTAAGTAAAAAAAATTACTAAAAATATTAAACATACAAATGCAGAGAAAAAATAAGCCAGAATTTTCATAAAATCATCAAGAAGAGTCAATGGTTTTTATGATTTTGCTTTATCTGCTTTAACTCATCTCCCTTCATTTTTTTTCTAAAGTTTTTTTAAAAAATCTCTACATCATGTCATTTTATCACTATATAATTTAATATACATTTGTTAAAAAATATGGAAAATTTCATATATAATTAAAGTCTTAATAAAACTAATAGTAAACTATTGGTGTCATCTAAGAGTCTCTATTAAAATTTGCTTCTGTAATTACTCTTCAATATTATTTCAATTTAAAACTTTGGGGAAAAAATAATTTCAATAAAAGCAAGGATGCCTTTTACCAACACAAACATTACTAAACTTTCTTTTAAGAAATTTCTGTCTGAAAACATGATGAAATTTGTTCTCTAAGAATTATTTAATATGTATTTGGGTCAGTATTAAAACCAGGTATCTTTTTAATAGTGTTAATATTTGGCTAGTTAAATGCCAATTATATCAGTATTCAGATTGTGTGTGTGTGTGTTAGTTGCTCAGTCATGTCTGACTCTTTGCAACCCCATGGACTGTAGCATGCCAGGCATCTCTGTCCATGGGATTTCCTAGGCAGGAATACTTGAGTAGGTTGCCATTCCCTTCTCTAATGGATCTTTCTGACCCAAGGATTGAAACCTCATTTCCTGCATGGCAGGCAGATTCTGTATCGCTGAGTCACCTGGGAAGCCCCAGGTGGAACTACGCTATGATGAGAACAATAAAGCATTTCAGTAAAACATGTTTTTATAACTATAACAAATGCTAAGGCTAGGACAGCAAACACTCAAACAATTTGGATTTCTCTGGAGCACCAGAGTTTTAGCTTTGTCTCCTGGTGAAGAAATTCTGTCCAGATTGGCAACTTTGCTTCAAATAAATCAGAAAGCTTTTGAAGACTCAATAGTAGCATCATTGACAAGTATTTCTGTGCAAAGTTCATTATAAAATACAGTTCCTGCTTTTAAGAAGCTTAGAATTTTATGGAAATTTTTATGACGACTTTATTGTAATTCATGTAGCTATGGAGAATCCACACTTATTCTACCATGGATTAAAACATTGGGGAAAGGTAATCTCCATTTTTATCTTGGCATTTCTGAGCTGTAACAGGTGGTGAAGTGAAAGAAGTAGAAACTCCTCATTGTTAAGACTTCAGTTCAGTTCAGTCGCTCAGTCATGTCCGACTCTTTGTGACCCCATGACTGCAGCACGCCAGTCTTCCCTGTCCAGCACCAACTCCCAGAGCTTGCTCAAGCTCATGTCCAACGAGTAGGTGATGCCATCCAACCACAGACTCGATGGACATGAGTTAGAGCAAGCTCTGGGAGTTCAGACTTAGACACTGTGAAATCTACCATTTAGGACACCTTTTATAGTAAAAAGAATGTGTACTTGTTTAGTATACTGGCATATCTTTATGGTTTGGCGGGCCTTACCTGCACTTGACTTCTATGATATTTAATCATTCATTCACTCAATGTTACAGAGTTCCTACTTTGTCCAGCAACATAAAGTGTATCCTAGGAATACAAATCTAAGTAGTCAAAGTCCCTGACTGCAAGTGGCATATAGTCACTTATGGAAGACACCTGAATTAAGCAATGGTCATAGAATAATAAAAGCAGGAAAATCCTAACAAATAGTCTAGTTTCTTCACTTGAGCATATTATATTTGAAATAAAAGCACTGGATATAATCTTGTCTTCCAATCTTAGCCTCTCCTGTAATTAATATATAAAAATTTCAAAATGGAAACCTCCGAAAGTTTATAAAACACAATGAAGGGTATTTGTGGGCTGGAAGTTAGTATGCTTCATCTTTGATATTTCCTGATTCTACACCTGCCTGTAAAACTCTGTCCTTTCATTCATGTTCCTTGAATGGTGTCTGACATTTATTTTTATTCTTACCCTTCTTGGTTCTGGCTTCCTGTTGTATCTCAGCAAGCCCTTCCACCTACAGTCTAGACATAAACCACTTGAAGTTACTTCTAATTCTATGACTTACACATTTGGAAAAGAGAAGAGAAGAGCCAGAAGGAGAAACATATGTCTTACATAAAAGTTAAAGTCTGGATATAGTTCTTTGCTGGGGAAGTTTTCATGGAGCAAGTTTGCAAAATTATATGCTATAAAATGAGAAAATCTTTTAAAAGTTTTAAATAAAAATTTAGAAAGTAATTAGTAACATTAAAGTCATCAGTAAAACTGACTTAAAACAGATGAGAAAATTCTAGCATCGGGAAAGCTTTGTCTATCTGTCTGTGTCATGGACAGTCTTGGGATCAGTTATATATATTTTGGCTTCCAATTAGTTTTAGCCCAAAGGCTTAAAGTTTAACAGCCAATTTTCACCATCACAAATTTTTATGACTTCTGTTCATAATTTCTACAGAGTTATGATAGTTTTGTGCTAAATGTGCTTTTTGCTTTCCTTTCACATTTCCTCTCTTGGCTTTATTTACTATGTGTATTGATGAGAAGATAATTAAAATATATTAATGTGAAATACTAATATTAGTTTGCTACACGGTTAATACGTTAAGAGTTTAGTTGTCTAGCATTATTGGATTCAAAAGAGCCAAGAGATTTCCTCATTCACTTCACATTTAAGAGTAACATTGGCAAGCCTTTTTTTTTTTTTTAATAAAAATGGCATCCTGACTATTTTAAACGGGGCAATACAAGTATCCAAAATAGTGCTTTGCTTCATTCGTACAAGAACAGGAGAAGGAAGTAGAGGAGGAAGAGGGTAGAGTTCACAAAGGAATAAATAAATGCTAGTGAAAATCTGGTTCTTCCTGGATTTTTTTCACTTGAGCATCAGTTCACTTCAGTTCAGTCATTCAGTCGTGTCTGACTCTTTGTGACCCCATGAATTGCAGCACACCAGGCCTGCCTGTCCATCACCAACTCCCGGAGTTTACCCAAACCCACATTCATTGAGTCGGGGATGCCATCCAACCATCTCATCCCCTGTTGTCCCCTTCTCCTCCTGCCCTCAATCTTTCCCAGCATCAGGGTCTTTTCAATTGAGTCAGCTCTTTGCATCAGGTGGCCAAAGTATTGGAGTTTCAGCTTCAACATCAGTCCTTCCAATAAACACCCAGTACTGATCTCTGTTAGGATGAACTGGTTGGAGCTCCTTGCAGTCCAAGGGACTCTCAAGAGTCTTCTCCAACACCACAGTTCAAAAGCATCAATTCTTCAGTGCTCAGCCTTCTTTATAGTCCAACTCTCACATCCGTACATGACTACTGGAAAAACCATAGCCTTGACTAGATGGACCTTTGCTGACAAAGTAATGTCTCTGCTTTTTAATATGCTGTCTAGGTTGGTCATAATTTTCCTTCCAAGGAGTAAGAGTCTTTTAATTTCATGACTACAATCACCATCTGCAGTGATTTTGGAGCCCCCCAAAATAAAGTCAGCCACTGTTTCCACTGTTTCCCCATCTATTTGCCATGAAGTGATGGGACCAGATGCCATGACCTTAGCTTTCTGAATGTTGAGCTTTACACATATTTTATTTGAAATAAAAGCATGGTTATAATCTTGTCTTCCAATCTTAGCCTCTCCTGTAATTAATATACAAAAATTTCAAAATGGAAACCTCCAAAAGTTGATAAAATGCAATGAAGGGTATTTGTGGGCTGGAAGTTAGTATGAGCCCAGCCAAGACTGAAGAATCATTCCTGTAATCTGGGAGGCTCTGGCTGCTGATTGAAGTATAGATGCTGTGGACTAATCCAAACAACAGTAAAAACACATTTAATCAGAGAAATAATTATTTTTCAGGTTTTAAAATTAAATCCCGACTTGGATAAAATTAATATACATGTACAGAATATTTCATTCAAAAATAGCAGAATATACAAGTTCATAAAGAAAATTTTCCAGGATAGATCACATGCTATGTCACTAAACAAGTCTCAATAAAGTCAAGAATATTTAAATCATTTCAAACTTCTTTTCTAAGATGGTATGAGACTAGAAATTGACTACAAGGAAAAAATTGCCAAAAAACACAAACATGTGGAGTCTAAACAATATGCCACTAAACAAAAAATGGCCACAAATTAAACCAAAAAAGAAATCAAGAAATACATGAACACAAACACAAATGGAAACACAATGATCCAAAATCTACTGGATGCAGAAAAAGAAATTCTAAGTGGGAAGTTTATAGTGATATAAGGCTACTTTATAAAACAAGAAAAAAATAAATAATCTAATCTTATACCTAAAGGAACTAGACAAGGAAGAATAAAAACAACCCAAAGTTAGGAGAAGGAAAGAAGTAAAAAAGATAAGAGTAGAAATAAATGAAGTAGACTAGAAAATAGAAAATATCAATAAAACTATGAGCTCTTTGAAAATTGTGAGTTCTCTGAAAAGATGAATTTGATTGATAGATCATTAGCCAGACTCACAAAGAAGAGAAGGGTCTAAATAAGTAAAATCAGAAATGAAAAAGAAGTTACAACCAACACCACAGAAACACAAAGGATCATAAAAGATTACTATGAAACTATGTGCCAATAAAATGGATAACCTAGAAGAAATGAATAAATTCCTTGAAATGTATAATCTCCTAAAACTAAACCAGGAAAAAATAGAAAATACAAACAGACTAATTAGCTGTAACAAAAACTGAATCAGTAATGAAAATTTTCCACTAAACATAAGTTTAGTTTAGACACTAAACCTGTCTCTTGAGAAACCTGTATGCAGGTCAGGAAGCAACAGTTAGAACTGGACATGGAACAACAGACTGGTTCCAAATAGGAAAAGGAGTACGTCGAGGCTGTATATTGTCACCCTGCTTATTTAACTTATATGCAGAGCACATCATGAGAAACGTTGGGCTGGAAGAAACACAAGCTGGAATCAAGATTGCTGGGAGAAATATCAATAACCTCAGATATGCGGATGACACCACCCTTATGGCAGAAAGTGAAGAAGAACTAAAGAGCCTCTTGATGAAAGTGAAAGAGGAGAGTGAAAAAGTTGGCTTAAAGCTCAATGTTCAGAAAACTAAGATTATAGCATCTGGTCCCATCACGTCATGGGAAATAGATGGGGAAACAGTGGAAACAGTGGCTGACTTTATTGTTTTGGGCTCCAAAATCACTGCTGATGGTGATTGCAGCCATGAAATTAAAAGACGCTTACTCCTTGGAAGGAAGGTTATGACCAACCTAGATAGC
Source organism: Okapia johnstoni (assembly GCA_024291935.2). Classification (NCBI taxonomy): domain Eukaryota; kingdom Metazoa; phylum Chordata; class Mammalia; order Artiodactyla; family Giraffidae; genus Okapia; species Okapia johnstoni. Next base: position 76,093,264 of record CM044316.1, on the reverse strand, counting down.
ACATTGAAAAGCAGAGACATTACTTTGCCAACAAAGGTCTGTCTAGTCAAGGCTATGGTTTTTCCAGTGGTCATGTATGGATGTGAGAGTTGGATGGTGAAGAAAGCTGAGCACCGAAGAATTGATGCTTTTGAACTGTGGTGTGGGAGAAGACTCTTGAGAGCCCCTTGGACTGCAAGGAGATCCAATTAGTCCATCCTAAAGGAGATCTGTCCTGGGTGTTCATTGGAAGGACTGATGTTGAAGCTGAAACTTCAATACTTTGGCCACCTCATGCGAAGAGTTGACTCATTGGAAAAGACCCTAATGCTGGGAAGGATTGGGGGCAGGAGGAAAAGGGGATGACAGAGGATGAGGTGGTTGGATGGTATCACTGACTCGATGGATATGGGTTTGGGTAAACTCTGGGAGTTGGTGATGGACAGGGAGGCCTGGCGTGCTGCAATTCACGGGGTTGCAAATAGTCGGACATGACTGAGGGACTGAACTGAACTGAAAACATAAGTTCAGGACCAGACAGCTTCACACCTGTTTGAATTTTCAGTTCAGTTCAGTCGCTCAGTCGTGTCCGACTCTGCAACCCCATAAACCGCAGCACACCAGACTTCCCTGTCTGTCACCAACCCCAGAGCTTGCTCAAACTCATGTCAATTGAGTCTGTGATGGCATCCAACCATCTCATTCTCTGATGTCCCCTTCTCCTCCTGCCTTCAATATTTCCCAACATCAGGGTCTGTTCCAATGAGTCAGTTTTTCGCATCAGGTGGCCAAAGTATTGGAGTTTCAGCTTCAAAGTTAGTCCTTCCAATGAATAGTCAGGACTGATTTCCTTTAGGATTGACTTGTTTGATCTCCTTGCAGTCCCAGGGACTCTCAAGAGTCTTTTCGGCACTCAGCTTTGTTTATCAAATGCTTAAAGGCGAGTTAACACATATCTTTCTCAAACTGTTCAAAAAATTGAGGAAAAAGGAACACATCTGAACTCACTCTATGAGGTCAGGATTATCCTGATGCCAGAAAAAGACAAAAGTATCACAAAAAAGAAAATTACAAGCCAATATCACTGATGAACATAGATGCAAAAATCATCAACAAAATATAAGCAAACTGTGTTCAACCAAGTATTAAAGGAATCATATACCACAACCAACTGAGATTTATCTCAAGAACAAAAAGGGGGTTTAATATCTGCAAGTCAATCAATGTGAAAACACTGTATAAATATATTGATGGATAAAAATCACATGACCGATCTCAATAGACACAGGAAAAGCTGTTGACAAAATTCAACATCCATTTATGATAAACTCTCTCAACAAAGAAGGTATAGAGGGAACACACCTCAATATAATAAAGGTAATGTATGACAAACCCACAGCCAAGATTATACTCAATGCTGAAAAGCTGGAAGCATTCTCTCTAAGATCAGCAACAAGGCAAGGATACCAATTCTCACCACTTTTATTCAATTTAGTATTAAAAGTCCTAGGGACAGCAATCAGACAAGAAAAAGAAATAAAAAGAGTCCAAATTGAAAAGGAAGAAGTAAGACTGTCATTGTTTTCAGATGACATGATGCAATATGTAGAAAATTCTAAAGATGTTATCAAAAAATTATTAGAATGAATTCAGTAAAATTGCAGGATACAAAATAAACACACAGAAATCTTTTGTGTTTCTGTACACTTATAACGAACTATCGGAGAGGGAAGTTAAGAAACAATCCCATTTAAAATTACATCAAAAGTATAAAATACCAAGGAATAAATCTTACCAAAGAGGTGAGAGACTTGTATATTGAAAACTATGAGATAGGGATGAAAGAAATTGAAGACCACACAAACAAACGTAAATGCATACGTGTCTATGGACTGGAAGAATTAATACTGTTAAAATGACCATACTACCAAGGCATTCTACAGATTCAGTACAATTCCTATCAAAATTCCAGTGGTACTTTTCATGGAACTAGAACAAATAATTCTAAAATTTGCATGGAATCACAAAGACCTTGAATAACCACAACAACGTTGAGAAAGAAAATGCTGGAAGTATAATACTACCTGATAAAAAGCTACAGTAATGAAACCAACATGATGTTATCTCAAAAACAGACTCATAAATCAACTGGTACAATATAAAGGGCACAGAAATAAATCCATGCTTACATGATCAACTAACATGACAAAGAAGGCAAGAATATACAAGCTTCTTCGATAAATGGTATGAGAAAATTGGGCAGCTACATGTAAAAGAATCAAGCTGGACTACTTTCTTACATGAGAAAATAAACTCAAAATGGATTAAAGACTTAAATGTAACACCCAAATCCATAAAAAAAAACAACTGGAAGAAAACATAGGCAATATGCTCTTTGACATTAGTCTTGGCAATATATTTTAAATATCTTTCTGGAGCAAAAACAATAATAAGCAAATGAAACTATATCAAACTAAAAGCTTTTGCATAGTGAGATAAACTATAAACAAAATGAAAAGGCAGCTTGCTAAATGGGAGAATATATTTGCAAACAGTTTTTGTGATGAGGGTTCAATGTGCAAAACATACAAAGAACTCATACAATAGAATTAAAAAATGGGCACAACCTTAACAGACATTTTTGCAAAGAAAACAGTTCAGATGGCCAAGGGTCACATAAAAACATGCTCAGCATCACTATCAGCAAGATGTATGTTAAAACCAAAATGAATAACACCTTATACCTGTCAGAATGTCTATCATCAGAAAGACAGCAAATAACAAGAATTGGAGAGGATGTGAAGAAAAGAGAACCCTATGTACCATTGGTGGGATTGTAAATTGGTACAGTCACTATGGAAAACAGTGCTGGAAGTTCCTCAAAAAATTAAAAACAGAAATGTCATATGACCCAGTAATTGCACTTCTGGGTATTTCTCTGAAGAAAACAAAAACGCTAATTCATAAAGATAAATGCATCCCTGTGTCATTTCAGCATTTATTTTTACAATAGCCAAGATACAAAGCAACCTAAGTGTCCATCGATAGATGAATGGATGAAGATGTGATATCTATATCTGTATATGTGTCTATGTATATATCTAAGCTTTCTATATACCTACGGGGTGATATTTAGAGTTCCAAACATTTCTGGAAATTATAGGATTTATTTATTTAACAGCTAGTTGGTTCATTTTCATTTCTTTCCATATAAAATTCTTTACATGGATCTTTTCTCTTATGATTTGTACACGTGAAAATATCAAGTCAGATAATTTTATTCCAATCAGCATTATAAATAGCTGCACCAGGTGCTCTAATATTTTGTTCAGATATGTTCCAGAATGGGGTTGTGTGTAATGATCCATCAGATAACGGGTTTGACCAGAGGGCTAGAACTGGGAAATAGTCAATGCAGGAAGGCTACAGAAGGGTCAAAGAAGGATACACCCAAAAATATCTGCTATTTCTCCTTTAAACCTCTTGTCCTCCACCTCCTTTCTTCCACTGCCTGCCTCTCCTCACAAAGGCTGGCTGCTAGATAAGGAAATGGGTTCTTGGCAATCACCAAGTCTCCTCTATTACATATAAATGATATCCAGTAGGTTCTTCCTTTACTGCAATTCCTCTGTCCTACCTACAGCTTGTACAGATTCCTAAAAATTCCACTAAGTCCCTCTATTGACAGACAGACAACTCCAAAATTTCCTTAGCATATATCATCCAAATTTTTAAGTAAGCTAAGTTTTCTACCAAAGGATTTTAAAATACCTTAATGGAGTCCTAGAAATGCAACTTGGTATGGATTTTAGTCAGTGAAGTCAGCTCTCCCCAGAAAAAAAGTAAGCAACTTTTGCAATTAAAGTGACTACACCATGAAACACAGGTTACAAATGTCTTTGCAAACTTAACCCAGAAAACCATCATACAGTTTTTAAAACATGAAGAAACTCCAAAATTGGAACTCAACCCATGAATACACATGTATACTTGTACAGGGGTAAAGAATGATGAATTGGAGAAAATAGTATTTATTTGCCATGCCACAGTTTCTGACAAGCAGGATTGGACCACAGAGACATCATTTTTAATACTTGCTAAAGATGTAAGTTTAAAATCCTACCAGTTTTTTCCTCTCTGTTTTATTAATAAATGTTTTAGGACTGTAGTTGACAATGTTTTCTGTGATATACTTGCTATATTTTGGAAAAAGAAAATCCTTGGCAAATATATATTTAAAATCAACCAAAAATCACAAATCAAGGCTTTCTATACATTTACCAATAATTTCTGCTCTCAGAAGGAAACGAAATATAATAAGAGGCATTTAATAACATAGGCTTCCCTGGTAGCTCAGACAGTAAAGAATTTTCCTTCAGTGTGGGAGACCTGGATTTGATCCTTGGGTTTAGAAGATCCCCTGGAGGTGGGCATGGCAACCCACTCCAGTATTCTTGCCTGGAGAATCCTCATGGGCAGAGGAGCCTGGCGGGCTATAGTACATGGGGCCAGACACGACTGAGGGACTAAGCACGCACAGTAACATTTTTAAAATATAAACAAAACTGCCATTTTGAACTTCAAATAGTCTTCACTACTATGTTACCTAGAGCATAAATATAAATATTTTGGGCAATTTTCCTTCAAACTCTAACTATGAAGAGACAATAAATATACCTAATATTTCTGGAAACATCAATAAGTTGAGGGTGAATTAAAAGGAACAAAATGGCACATAGTTCAACATTCATTGTCATTAATATGAAGTATGTATTTACACATATGACACTAACCAGCCCTGAGAGCGTGCTTTGTCATTAAATTAGAGATTTTAAAGGCAGCTGTGGATGAAAGGTGATAGCAAATAAAGATAGAGTGGTATCAATGTGAATAAAAATGTGCTTGAATTTATCATTACATTGATGGATGGATTCTATTTTTGCCGGGAACATTCATAACACTATTTCTCTCTAGTATAGGAAAAGAATTCTATAGCTGTGTACTAGTGATTCTTAAACTTTAGCATGCATCAGTGTCTATTGAGGGCTTGTTAAAACACAGATCCATGGGTTGCACTCTCAGAGAATTAATTCAGTAGCTGATGCTGCTCATCCAGCAACCCAGTTTGAGGACTACCACTACAGATGATACCCAAAGACCACCTAGTTCATCCTTCTGCCCTGCACAACAGGTGCTGAACAAATCATGAATCAGGAACCATGGATACCAGATCCTAACTCTTATCAATATGCCATGAATGCTCTAATTTCAAAAGCAGCTCAGATAACGGGGAGGGACTGAGTCATGGGTCAGGAGCCTCAGGAGTAAAATGAAGGAGAATCTTAAAAGTGCCCCCTGGTCATAGGAACAGGTACAAAGAATCTGCCACTGAGGGTTATAACCTTCCTCGACACAACACAGGCCCTGCATGTTGCTGTTTCAGGAAAACAGTTATTGATGGTGCTACTGTGGGTGTCACAGCTTTCCCAGCACTGCTGAAACTAAGATGAGAAGAGACTTAACATCCTAGAGAGATGGAAGCTAAGCAAAGGAAGGGCACGGAGTAGTGGTGGGTGGAGAGCAGAGCAGCTTCATTTTACTCATCTAACTCTCCAGTACCTGGTTATTGGCACACAGAAGACATTTAATACAAGTTGTATAGAATTAAATGAGTGAAGCTTTGCCTTTGTTTTTTTCTTGAAACATTGTGTGATGTTGGGAAAAATCACTTCATCTACTTCAGTCCATTTTAAAAAAATTATAAACGTGGCCTGTTCATTGTAGGATGTTTTGAGAATAAAATGAGATCATAAATGTATCTGCCTTCAGAATTAAGTCTAAAAGATGAAAAATTGGAGAGATGTTTCTGTTAATCTTTTCAAAGATTCCCAGATATTAGTATTTCAGTAACCAAAACAATTGCAAATTTCTCATTGATATGCTTCTATTCAATAAACCATGTTAGAATAACATCCATTCCCACCATCTTTTAGGATTGGTACTCCTCAAAGGTACTTGCATTAAAAAAATTTAAATGTGCTTTATAAACAGTTTTTATTTTCCCTAAAAATTTTAAACTCAGTATCAAATGAATTGTAGGACATCCAAGTCTTGATTTCTTTGACCTTCTTGATTTTTCTGTCACATTAGTATTGTTGATTATTCACTACTTGAAATTCTCTCCTCTCACTTTCTTATACCAGTTGTGTACCATTCTTCCTTTGAGGTTTCTCCTTTCTCTCTTTCATAGTCGTGAAAGAGACCATGTGAAAAACTGTGACTACTCTTTAACAGTTCCTCTCCTAGTTCTCCTTCTGCCACCCACTCTTTAACGCAGTTTCTAAACTTTTGTCCTTAGACAGCTGTAGTTCTCATTCTGTATACTATTCTTGGCAATCTTATCCTGTTATGGACTAAATGTTTCTGTCCCCTCATTTCCAAAATCATATGTTTAAGCCCTAACCTCTCAGTTCAGTCGCTCAGTTGTGTTTGATTCTTTGTGACCCCATGGACTGCAGCATGCCAGGCTTCCCTATCCGTCACCAACTCCTGGAGCTTACTCAAACTCATGTTCATTGTGTCGGTGATATCATCCAAACATCTCATCCTCTGTCGTCCCCTTCTCCTCCTGCCTTCAGTCATATCCAGCATCAAGGTCTTTTCAAATGAGTCAGTTCTTTGCATCAGGTGGACAAAGTATTGGAGTTTCAGCTTCAGCATCAGTCCTTCCAAATAACACCCAGGACTGATTTCCTTTAGGATGGACTGGTTGGATCTCCTTGCAGTCCAAGGGGCTCTCAACAGTTTTCTCCAGCACCACAGTTCAAAAGCATCAATTCTTCAGTGCTCAGCTTTCTTTATAGTCCAACTCTCACATCCATACATGACCACTGGAAAAACCATAGCTCTGACTAGACAGACCTTTGTTGGTAATGCCTCTGCTTTTTAATATGCTGTCTAGGTTGGTCATAGCTTTTCTTTCAAGGAGAAAGTGTCTTAATTTCATGGCTGCAGTCAACAACTGCAGTGATTTTGAAGCCCCCCAAAATAAAGCCTGTCACTATTTATTGCCTTTGTTTTCCCATCTATTTTCCATGAAGTGATGGGACCAGATGCCATGATCTTAGTTTTCTGAATGTTGAGTTTTAAACCAACTTTTTCACTCTCCTCTTTCACTTTCATCAAGAGGCTCTTTAGTTTGTATTCACTTTCTGCCATAAGGGTGGTATCATCTGCTGATATTTCTCCTGGCAATTTTGATTCCAGCTTGTGCTTCATCCAGCCTGGCATGTCTCATGATGTACTCTGCATATAAGTTACATAAGCAGGGTGACAATATACAGCCTTGACGTACTCCTTTCCCGATTTCTAACTGTTGCTTCTAACTGTTCTAACTGTTGCTTCTTGACCTGCATACATATTTCTCAGGAGGCAGGTCAGCTTGTCTGGTATTCCCATCTCTTTCAGAAGTTTCCACAGTTTATTGTGATCTGCATAGTCAAAGTCTTTGGCATAGTCAATAAAGCAAAAGTAGATGTTTTTCTGGAAGTCTCTTGCTTTTTTGATGATCCAATGGATGTTGGCAATTTGATCTTTGGTTCCTCTGCCTTTTCTAAATCCAGTTTGAACATCTGGAAGTTCACGGTTCCTGTATTGCTGAAGCCTGGCTTGGAGAATTTTGAGCATTACTTTGCTAGCATGTGCTGCTGCTGCTAAGTTGCTTCAGTCGTGTCCGACTCTGTGCGACCCCATAGACGGCAGCCCACCAGGCTCCGCTGTCCCTGGGATTCTCCAGGCAAGAATACTGGAGCGGGTTGCCATTTCCTTCTCCAGTGCATGAAAGGGAAAAGTGAAAGTGAAGTCGCTCAGTCACTAGCATGTGAGACGACTGCAATTGTGCAGTGGTTTGAACATTCTTTGGCATTGTCTTTCTTTGGGAATGGAATGAAAACTGACCTTTTCCAGGCCTGTTTCCTAGCCACTGCTTAGTTTTCCAGATTTTCTGGCATATTGAGTGCAGCAATCTTACAGCATCATCTTTTAGCGTTTGAAATAGCTCAACTGGAATTCCATCACCTCCACTAGCTTTGTTCGTAGTGATGCTTCCTAAGGCCCACCTGACTTCACATTCCAGGATGTCTGGCTCTAGGTGAGTGATCACACCATCGTGATTATCTGCGTCATGAAGATCTTTTTTGTATAGTTCTTCTGTGTATTCTCGCCACCTCTTCTTAATATCTTCTCCTTCTGTTAGGTCCATACCATTTCTGTCCTTTATTATGACTTATTTGGCTTTATTTGGAGATGAGGACTCTGATTAAGGTTAAATGAGGTCAGGAGGGTGGGACCTGATCTGACGAGATTGGTGTCCCTATGGAACAGACACCAGAGATGTCAGTCTTCATCCAGAAAAGGCCTGCATACACCCAGGAAAAGCCATGTGAGGACATAGTCGAAAGCTAGGAAGAGAGCCCTTCACAGAAACGGAAGTTACTAGCACCTTAATTTTGAACTTCTCAGCCTCTATAACTGTGAGAAAATAAATTTTTATTGCTTTAATCCATTTTGTCTGTGATTTTGTAATCACAGCCTGAGTAGACTAAGGCACCACCCATGGCTCTAACACTCATACCTACACTGGTGGACAGCCAGTTCTCCAGTCTAAGCTCCAGGTGAGTATTTAGTCATCTATTTACAAGTCTTGAGTGATGAACAAGCAGCTCATACTCTACATATGCAGACGGAATTCATTTCTCTCCCCTTAAACCTATACATCTGCCTGTGTTCGTTATCTGTGTGACCTAGTTATCATCACTTATTCTGTCACCTAGGGCTTCCTGGGTGGCTCAGGTGGTAAGAATCTACCTGCAATGCAGGAGACCCGGGTTCCATCCCTGGGTTGGGAAGATCCTCTGGAGAAGGGAATGGTTACCCACTTGTTTTCTTGCCTGGAAAATCCCATGGATAGATGAGCCTAGCAGGCTACAGCCCATGGGGTCGCAAAGAGTCAGACACAACTGAGTGACTAAGCACACGTTCTATCACTTAAGCAAGAAAATTGGGAATTGTTCTTTCTTACTTCTTCCCTCTTCTATGATCCTTGAAGGCCAAAACCATGTTTGGGGGCTCTTTATCTCTAGAATTAGAATAAATACCTGTCAGTCCATAGGCACTTAAATGTGAATAGGTTAATTAATAACTGGGTACACTCTGCCACTTTGTCCACTTTAAACCCTATATGTTTGATCAATTCAGACTGACTATGTACCATTTCTGATGCCCTGTGAAAACAAACTACAGCATCTTCTTATCTTTCACCAGGCATTTGTCTCTGCTAAACTCTCTCCAGATACACTGTAATCCCACTAGTTTTATAGCATGAAAGTTTAAACTCATAACTATCCCTAGTTTTTAGTCTTATGTTTCTTGTTTGGACTTGCCACCTCCCCTTTATTTTTCTGGCTTAGGCTCTCTAAAGATTTTATTATGGAATCCAAACTCTAGCAATTTTTATTCTTGGCATTTTACAGACATCCTTTTATTCTAGCTCTGGTCTTGAGCACCATTACTTGAACAGTCTTGAACAGCCTTACTCCAGTGCTCTTTGAGGTGGGGAACGGATAGACTTAGTAGTTATTTACTGAGTATTTCCTATGGGCTTAGTGCTAAGCATTTTACATAGAACATTGTATTAATTTCTCCTATTAATCCTATAAGGATATAGTTATTATACTCATGAGAAAATGAAAGTTTAGGGAAATTACATAGCTTAGTCAAGGTCATACAGCCAACAAGTGACAGAACACTGATTAGAATCAAGCCAGTCTTAAGCATTATGCTTTAAAACACAATGAATTTGAGATTTGTCAATTGTCATTTTAGTGGATCGAATCTGAGCATCAGAAGTATAATGTGAACCCAGCCGAGTACAATTGTCAAAGCTGTTTAAGTTACCTGTGTCATACCTGTTCATAGGTTGATTGCTCAGCTGTTCTTCAGTGATCATTAAAATGAACTAAGAGCAGGAGCAAAAAGAATATTAGTTCTGTGAGTTCATGTAGAACACAAAGTGCAATTTTTCAAAGAAATAGAAGAGACTGTCTCTATGAGGAGTGATTTAAAAAGCTTAATCACCCTTGGGCATTGCATAGTGCTTCCCTTAATGTCTTCAAAAGGAATGTCATGGGCTGAGTCTTCTGTCCTAAGTACAGCTGTGGAACATATAAAATAATTTGCCTACCGTAAAAAGCCCTGGTTTGTAATTTCAAATGCAATGGATTAACCAAATGCCACACACATGACTCTTAAAGGAGTCCATTTAAAATAATAACCTATTTAGGAATAATCACTTAAAGTGTATCCTCTTTAAGCTTCTCCTGGAGGAAGGACACTTAAATTAGTTTAACAAGAGTGTTGTAAAAAGAAAATTCACAAACTGCTTGTTTTATCACTGTCTTTTACAATTGGCTGTTCTTGCAAATGTATCAATGTTATTAGGTTAATTTGGTTCTTTTTTTTTCTTTTTTTTATTTATTTTAGTTGGAGGCTAATTACAATATTGTAGTGGGTTTTGCCATACATTGATGTGAATCAGCCAAGGGTTTACATGTGTTCCCCATCCTGACATAGTTAATAAGAGGAAATGAAATTGTGTCCTAAAGAGATACTCATTTCTCTTTGGTCAAACTTGGAAGTAACTGCGCAGGGTGGTTTCTCTAAGAGTCAAGACCTTGAAGAAGGCCAAACGGACACTGTGGAATGCCATGGAGAGGTGAGTTGAGGGACCCCTAACAAAATTTTTTTCCTTTCCTATGAACAACCTTGTATTTGATGCCTGATTGTCATGCTACCTTTACTCTGTTAATAGCTCCTTTTCCTCTGCCCTTCTACTATCTGATTAGCAAATTAAAGAATACTATGTTGAACAATGAGTTTTACATGTATACATGGATTATATGTAAAAAGCTTGAAGAAACACACTAGGATATGTCATATAAAAGATTTGGGAGATTTAAAAATGATCTTATGCAGTTTTTTAATTTATGTTAAATCTTATTAGTAAGAGTTAAATGTGTATACTCAGTTAAACATGAGTTTGTCTCCATAAAGCACTCTCAATATAGGGCATATGCAAAACAATGAGACAAAATGGCTGATCGAGGTGATGTAAAGCTAGAGAATTTTTGTTTTGCATTAAAATATTAAACATAAATTTAAGGCCAAATAAATTAATTTTCAAGAACTTTTATGTAGTGAGAAAATCACTTAAGGATCCTATAAGTGGCACCAGGGTTTAGTAAAAGAGTTCTTCGACAGGGTTCCATGAATCCTCTCTCTGTGCCCACAAAAGGGCTGTGAACTTTGATGAGAAAAGTACACGGATTTTATTTCACTAATTTTCAACTAAAATTTATCACTGCTTTCAATCACCAAAATAGGAAAAAACCTAGCAGCATTAGCAGTATCTGAGGTCTTGCCAACAACGGAAATCACAAATATTTTATCATATTACAGTTATGGCAAATATATTAAAATACTGTTATGTTTATCATTTTTAAACTATGGCAGTTATTAAATGCAGCACTTGATCTTAATTATTAATGAAGAAGCACATATATTACTATTAGGGTGAACTATATAAAATTGTAAATATTTGCACATTTTTTTACCCAAAAAAACTGACAGTTTTATATGGTTCAGCCGAATATATTATCATTTTGCTTTTAAAATATTTCTAACTGTTTCAATAGAATTTTGGGGCATTTTATGCATTTTCTTTTAGCTTTAAAAGCATTGTTTTTTCTGTAAAGTGTTCCAAAGGCTCTTTAGAATGCCAAAGGGGTTTGTGGCATAAAGAATTTAAGAATGCTGTGGTCAAAGATTTTGGCTATTGATTCAAACAGACCTTAACTTGGCTGCCAGTTTTATCCTTTCATAGCTATGACTTTGAGCAAGTTATTCAGCTTCCCTATGCCTCAGTTTCCTCGAGTAAGGTAAAGGGGAAACTGTACAGTGATTTCATCCTAGAACTAAGGAAGATACCACATGCTCAGTGAGGTAACACCCTCGGGAAACATGTTACTGCTCTTCCTATTTTTATCAGTCATATTCATTGTTTTCCTTCTTGCTTTAAAAAACTCAATAAAGGTGTTACATGTGTGTGTACATGTGCATTTAAATGACTTCTTAGTTATTATGGGTTAGACTGTATCCCTGCAAAAGGTATGTTGGAGTCCTAACCCCACATATCTCTGAACATGATCTTATTTGGAAACAGGGTCTTCACAGAATTAACCAAATTAAAATGAAATCATTAGTATAAGCACTTATCCAATATCATTGGTGTCCTGATAAAAAGGGGAAAAGGGAATTGTGGATACAGAGACCGACGTGCACTATGCAGTTTTGAACACAATGCACTTCTTCATTCGTATATGGACCCTTTAGGCTCCTTTTTTATTTCCTAACATAAATTAGAAATTAACACCAAAGAACTCATAATAACCATGATTTTTAGAATCATTACAAAAAGGAACCATGTAATGTGTAATGACAACTGAATTATCTTGATAAATAATCATAGCAAAGGCAACATACCAATGATATTTTATTCTTCATTGATTAGAGTAATATACCAATATTAATTTATCATGAAACACTGCCCATTTAAAATGAGGTTTAAGATCACTACCTGCATTGAGTGATGCCATTCAAAGGCTTTGCATGGAAAAATAAGCTGAAGAACCAATTTCTCTCAGCTCTAGAAGAGTAGCGTTGTGATGAAATTGGTGTTTCGCCTCATATAGTGTTGTATCCTCCGTGCGATTCTAAAGGTCAGAATGGGTTGCAGGGAATTACTTGTCTCCTATAGTGCTCCATAAACAAAGTCACTAAAACCTGAAAAGGCTGCTTCAATGTAAGTTTTAAGAAAACAATTCTATGTCCTGATATCTAAGATATACATCCATATGAGAAAAACATCAGTTTCTGAAATGTGAACCTAATTACCAAGTTAAGACATACACTGCCAGGTACTAATGCCTGATTACCTTAACTACAGGTAAAGGAAGATTGATCTGCTTGGGGCAGGATTTGAGTGCCCTTGAATTTATCAAGACAAAAATCAGATAATCAAGATATTATTTCTTTTATATGGCACTTTTGTACAGTTACAGCAAAGCTACATTTTCCCCCTTTCTTTTACTGAGGACATAATGTTTCCCCTTTGTGCTTATTTTGATGTTCTCTGAACACAAAATGAAGAAATGTACCGCATGTTAAAAAAAACCACATAATTGCGTTACATTCACATTTTTCATCCAGACAATCTTCAGTCCAAATAAAAATAAGATCCCTTCCCACTCTAGTATTCCATGATGCTTTGTATGTGTTCTTAGTAAGAACTCATAAATAAACAAAAGGTCACAAAATGTTGATAAAAAATGTTTTTAATCTTCAGTAGCTTAAGAAATATTTTTAAAAATCTATGAATGATAACGTCAAAGTACTACCTGAAAAAATCTAAAGGACTTCTGCTTCCATTCATGAAGAATTAGCTTCTAAAGGAATTGTCCTTCTGCTCCAAACAGTTAGAAATCCTGGGCGGGGAGGGGGGGGCAGGGGGGATGAAGTAATTGCTTTCAAACATTGAATTATAGACAGCCCTGGAATGTGATTTCTCAAAGATTTCTGAAATAAAGGAAAGCTGAGACTTTATTACCGCCCAACTCACACCCTGCCTAATGGCAGTTTCCAGGGAACAGGTAAGGGAGGAAAGAAACCCAGACAACCGGGAGATCCTCCTGCAATGAACAGAGAGAGGTGAGAGCAGTGGGGCTGAATTCTGGAGAGGAAAGAGCTGAACAGAGACAAAGTCTCAGAGACCTGGAAAGAGGGCCTTGTCCAGTCTTGGGCTGAGTATGAGCATGCACATAAGCAAAGTGGAACTCCTACAGACAGAGGAAAGCATAGGACAAACATTCCCAAAGTCACACAGGACTGAGAAGAGTCTGTGTTTCTAAATCCTAGAGGGAAAAGTGTCAAAATACAAGGGGTGTTGAGCAGAGTCTTCAGAAGGGTCTCACCTTAGTAGTGGCGCTAATGTATCCCTAGAATAAAGGCTGATCTGAACCTTTGCCTATGCGTGTGTTCAGTCACTCAGCTGTGTCCAACTCTTTGCAACTCTGGGTTTCCCTGGTAGCTCAGCTGGTAAAGAATCCTCCTGCAATTCAGGAGACCCTGGTTCGATTTCTGAGTCTGGAAGATCCCTGCAATGTCCAAGAGAAGGGATAGGCCCCTACCCTACTCCAGTATTCTTGGGAATTCCCCTGGTGGCTCAGACAGTAAAAGAATCCATCTGCAATGTCCAAGACCTGGGTGAATCCATCCTTTACCACTGCATTGGAAGTCCACTCATCAAAATCAAAAAATGTAAAACATCTAACAGGCCCAGAAATAACAGATGAAATTATTAAACAGATTTCTTTAAACAGCAGTTATAAATATCAATATCACCTTCTAATGAGTCCTACATAGGCAATCCTATTTTATTTTTAATTTAAAAAAGATTTTTGGCCATGCCATGTGGCATGCAGGATTTTAGTTCCCAAACCAAGGATCAAACCTACACTGCCTGCAGTAGAAGCTCAGAGTCTTAACAATTAGACTGCCAGAATTTCCATGCCATCTATTTAAAATTTTTAAGACTCCTGTCTTCTACCCCATTTCCCTGCCAGTTCTCCTATCCTAATTTCCTAGTCATTTTTTTAATAAGTACTTCTTATTTATGTCATATTAAAAAGTGAAGTACTTTTTATTTATTAAGTTTATTTAAAATTTCTTTTCTTTTCTCTTTAATTAATTCATGCATGCATTCATTCAACCATCTGTTTCCCCCTACCAGAATTTAAGCTCTGTGAGGACTGGGATCTTCATGTCTTATTTACAGGTATAACTCCAGAGGCTAGAATAGTGCCTGGCATGTGGTAGAAGCATACTAATTTGTTAATGGAAAAGTCATTCATCACCTTTTATATTAATGGAATCATGCTATATTTCTGGAAGCTCTGAAGGAATTAGAAAATGTCATGCCTGAGCTTAGTGTCAGTGTTCAGTTGCACAGCATGTGGTTTTATAATGGAAACTTCTTCTTTCTTTGGAAATGCAAATAGAAAATCTGATCATGCTCATCTCTTTTCTCTACCAGTTTAAAATGACTTGAAAAAAAAATGACTTGAGTTGCTTCTGTAATGCAGGATTTGAAGAAATAATCTTGATTTACAAATAAAAATATTGTAGAAATACTAATGCAATGCATTTCAATGGATATTGATTTTTTTAAGGTTTCCTGTTTATACTGTATTTCTTAAAAGAATTTAAGGATACTGAGAGTAAAATATATATACTCATTTACCATATATTTATATTTATTAAAAAAGCCTTATTTATTGAAAATGAGTGAAATTTAGTCCATAAGGAATCTAGGCCGTAAAGGCTTTTAGATGCCACTGGTATTTGGAAATGAGCAGAGTAGTTTACATTAATTGTAACATTGATTCAAACAAATAAAAACAACAGAAGCAACAATTAGAATGCCCATTACGAAGGACAAGGGGAATGGAATTATTTGCTAAATTTGTACATGAAAATGTTTTATAGAGTATTTAAGATTAGAAAGAGCTGAGTCTTGTGTCATCAAAAAGACAAGAGATAACAAGTGCTGGTGAGTGTATGAAGAAAAAGGAAACTTTTTGTGCATTTTGGTGGGAATGTAAATTGGTACAGCCACTATGGAAAACAGTTAGGTAAACTTCTCAAGAAATTGAAAATAGAAATACCATGTGATCCAGCAGTCCTTCTTTTGGGTATATATATAAAGGAAATAAAAACACGACAATGACAAGGGATCTGCACCCGCAAGATCACCACAGTATTATATCACAAAACATAATAATAGCCGAGATACAAAAATAACATGAGTGTCCGTCAATGGATTACTGGATAAAGAAGATTTGTATACATACACAATGGACTACTAGTCAGCCTTGAGAAAGGAAATTCTGCCATTTGTAAAAATATGGCTGGAACTTGAGGGCATAAGTCAGAGAAAGAAAGAAAAATACTACATGACATCACTATATGTGGAATCTAAAAGAAATTGGAACTCAAAGAAAGAGAGAATAGTGTTGTGGTTACCAGGGACTCAGGGATGAGGAGAGTGGAGAAATGGTGGTTAAGAGTTTTAGACTTCTATTAATAGTTATAAAATTAACAAGTTTAAGGGATCTAATATACAAGCTAGTGATTATAACTAATAATATTGTTATATATTTGAAAGTTATTCATAGAGTAGGTCGTAACTATTCTTGCAAGAAAAATGAAATAATTATAAGCTAGGGTGGAGGTGTTAGTTAACACCATAGCAGCAATCATTTTGCAATGTATAAATGTATCAAAACAACATGTTATACACCTTAAACTTATACAATATTATATCTCAATAAAGCTGGAAAAATTTTTTTAATATACAGTAGGACAATTACGGTAAAGATTGGTGATATATGCTACCAAATTAGAAAAAAGTAAGTGATAATTATGACAGAATAATGAAGGGGTATTTTGAGTATGAAAATTGGTTCAGAGCTTTTTAGCCATGGTTAACAGGGAGTACAATATACAATTACTCTTATTTAAAAAAAAAAACACTAACAACAACAAAAGGAAGAATATAAGATTGTCTATGAGGCAAACACTAAAATCCTGGAATAAAGTTCCAAGCAAAATTTGCCACTAGAAATCCTTACCAAGTATTATAAGGGATATTAAACTCAAGACCATTCTGCAGGTGTAGAAAAGTCTTCATATGTCTATTTCTTGAGATGAAATTTAGGAGAAATTGAAGGTTAACTTTAAATAGTAATCCAGGAAGATATTCATACATGGAGCTACAATAAATTACTGATGGGATGAATTAATGAAAGGATATTATTATCTAAAATATCAAACTATTTTTTTCAAATAATATTTGTAACAGTGGTATTTTGACAGTAGCCAGGTAATAGTCAATTCAAAAACTGAGCTTCATAAAGAATGAATATTTTCTATAGCAATAATCAGAAAGATATTGATAAGTTTTATATATGAAAAAAATGAAGTCAGCAATTTGTTCTAAAAGCTGAAAAGACTGATTTGCATTCTAACCTTGAAGACAGGCCAACCCCTCCACTGCAAGTGAGATGCAGGTGGGCAAGAAAGTAGAGCCAATTTTGTCCTAAACAGCCCTTTCAATTTGTTCAAATGGCTAGGCACGATAACAGCTTCAAGGCTATGCTCCATAAAGTTTGAGTAGATGATTTTGCTTTGACAAATTTTAAAGGCAGGTGTTACCAACCAGTTGTCTGTACTAAAAGATAATCTTGATTTCTGCAGAATGTTCGATTTTGAGTAACACTGCAACTTGATGAACCAGTCAGAATGAATAACTTGCTAAAGCTAACTCTGAAGTAGTTGAATTTAATGGTTCTTTCAATAAAATGACATTTTAATGCAAATTGGACAATGCGTTGCGGAGTATTCTTTTGAAACACAGAGTCTGAGTATTGATTCAATGAATGAAGATATATCTAGGAGGAAAGTGAATCAGTTTGATCAGATTCAGTATAGAGTCAAGCCAATATAAGAAGAATGCTATCTTAAATTTCCTTGGGAATATGAGCAGGTTAAAACAAATACTTTAATAATATAATTATCAATAATAACACTATATCTATATTATGCCTAACTATGAGCAGTTATAAATTTAAACTATCAATAGAATGCTATTCATAATAATATAAAAATATTAAACACATAAGCAATAAATCTGATAAAATACATCACTCCTGTATTAAAATGTACAAAATTTTGCTGGGAAATTTTTTTAAAAACTTAAATAAATGGAGATAAAGAAGAACCCCAAATTACAATTCTCCCCAGTTTTATTTATAGATTTAATTTCAGTTCAGTGCGGTCACTCAGTCATGTCCGACTCTTTGTGACCCCATGGACTTTAGCACACCAGGCTTCCATGTCCAACCAACTCCCGGAGCACGCTCAAACTCATGTCCATCGAGTCGGTGATGCCATCCAACCATCTTGTCTTCTGTTGTCCCCTTCTCCTCTTGCCTTAAATCTTTCCCAGCATCAAGATCTTTTCCAATGAATCAGGTCTTCACATCAGGTGGCCAAAGTATTGGAGCTTCAATTTCAAAATCGTTCCTTCCAATGAATATTCAGGACTGATTTCCTTTAGGATTGACTGGTTTGATCTCCTTGCTGTCCAAAGGACTCTCAAGAGTCTTTCTTCTCCAATACCACAGTTCAAAAGCATCGGTTTTCAGCCCTCAGCTTTCTTTATGGTCCAGCTCTCATTTCCATACATGACTACTGGAAAAACCATAGCTTTGACTAGACAGACATTTGTCAGCAAAGTAATGTCTCTGCTTTTAAATATGCTGTTTATGTTTGTCAAAGCTTTTCTTCCAAGGAACAAGTGTCTTTTAATTTCATAGCTGCAGTCATGAAACAATTTGAAGCCCAAGAAAATAAAGTCTGTCATTGTTTCTATTTTTCCCCATATATTCGCCATGAAGTGATGGGACCGAATGCCATGATCTTAGTTTTTTGAATGTTGAGTTTTAAGCCAGCTTTTCACTCTCCTCTTTCACTTTCATTAAGAGGCTCTTTAGTTCCTCTTTGCTTTCTGCCATAAGGGTTATGTCATCTGCATATCTGCGGTTATTGATATTTCTCCTGGCAATCTTGATTCCAGCTTTCTCTTCATCCAGCCTGGCATTTTTCATGATGTACTCTGCATATAAGTTAAATGAGCAGGGTGACAATATACAGCCCTGACATAAACCTTTCCCAATTTGGAACAAGTCCATTGTTCCGTGTCCGGTTCTTACTGTTGCAGTATCGCAGTAATCCAAGTCTATGCCCCAACCACTAATGCTGAAGAAGCTGAAGTTGGAACAGTTCTAGGAAGACCTACAAGACCTTCTAGAACTAACATCGAAAAAAGATGTCCTTTTCGTCATAGGGGACTTGAATGCAAAGTCAGAAGTCAAGAGATATCTGGAGTAACAGGCAAGTTTGGCTTTGGAGTACAAAATGAAGCAGGGCAAAGGCTAACAGAGTTTGGCCAAGAGAATGCACTGGTCATAGCAAACACCCTCTTCCAACAACACAAGAGAAGACTCTACATATGGCCATCACCAGATGGTCAGATTGGTTATATTCTTTGTAGCCAATACTTGAGAAGCTCTATACGATCAGCAAAAACAAGATGGGGAGCTTACTGTGGTTTGGATCATGAACTCCTTATTGCAAAATTCAGACTTAAATTGAAGAAAGTAGGGAAATCCACTAGACCATTCAGGTATGACCTAAATCTGAATCTTTTCAATTATACACTGGAAGTAACAAATAGATTCAAGGGATTAGATCTCATAGACAGAGTGCCTGAAGAAATATGGATTTCAAGTTATTGTGGTATTGGCATGAAGATAGACCAACATATCAATTGAATAAAGAGTTCAGAAATAGATCCACAACTATATGGTCAAATGATTTTCAACAATGATGCAAAGCCATCACATTAAAGAAAATGTAGTCTTTGCAATGTTGTTGACATGTTGGAAAATCTGGATATTTATATACAAAAAGAAAAAAAAGTTGAAATTGGATTTTGCAGCATAAAATAATTAATTTGTAATAGAACATAAATTTATATGTAGAACCTAAAACTATAAGACTTCTATTATAAAACAAAGTTTAGGTCAGGAAAAGCTCCGAAAGCATGGTCCAAAAAAAGGAAAAAAAGATAGTTGGAATTCGACAATATTATGAAAATCTTCTCTTTTAAAGACACTATTAAAAGGATGAAAAGGCAAACCACAAACTGAGAGAGACTATTTACAAATCACATACATGTTGAAGGACTTGTATCCATAGTCTACAAAGAAATCTAAAAATTCATTAACAAGAAAATAATTTAAAGAAAACATGGCAAAAGATTTGCACAGATATATACCCAAAGAAGATACGTGTATGACAAATAAACACATGAAGTGATGCCCAGCATCACTGATCATCAGAGAAACCCAAATTAAAACTTCAGGGAGATACCACTACAACCTGTGAGAAATTGTTAAAATTAAGAAGACTGACCATACCAAGGACTGGTGAGGATGGAGGAACTGGAACTCATATACTGCTGATGAGAATATAAAAAATACAACTATTTTAAAAAACAGTTTAATGGTTACTTGAAAAGTTAAACAAACACCTACCATATGATCCAACCATTACGCTGTTGCAGATACTTAAGGAGTCAAAATTTGTGCCTCACATACACTGTTTCTCAGGAACTTACCAAAGGATATTCTTTAGTATACTGAGAACATAACCCAAAATGTAGGAAAAGATGGTCCAGGAAATAGGGGTCACATAGAGGAGAAAGGTACAGTTAGTCATAAAAGGAAGTGTCAGGAAAGTAGCAGGTATACAACAAGCAACCAGTCAAGCCTAGAGTAGAAGGGTGGGGTCTAGAGGAAAAAATTGCAACTGACAGATTATGTGAGAGGTTTAACACAGTGGGTAATTTTATCAAGGGACAGCTAAAGGAAACTAAGACATAAGAAGTAAAGGGAGAAAACAAAATAAATTTTAAAAATGGGGCATTGATGCAAGAGAAATGAAAACAAGAGAAATGAAAAAGTTGCCAATGAATGAAATATAATCATAATATACTAATTGCCTCAGAAATGAATAATATTTTGTAATTATATTAATGAAAACACTAAAATTAATTTAACCAAAAATTATGACAAACTCTTATAGGAAAGATTGAGTAATGGGTAAATTGTGTAAGGGGGCTGAATAATTGACTACATAAGTATTTGTGCAAACTGACTCAGGCCAATAGAGTTCTGCATTTTTAATTGACACAGAAGCTTCCAAAGAAGACTAAACTGGGTAAAGTTTAGCTACTAGTCAACATCTTCAAACTAGCCTTTAATAAAAAAGTCAGTCTCAGAACAAATAATATCATACACATTTTCACCTATTACATAAACATTCATCAGCAAGCAGGTACATAAACAGTTATACCATTTAGAAAGTCTCTGTTCTCATCCTTTTTAGTGTTCTGACCATATCCAGCATGAAGACTGTATCCAAGGCAAATAAGAAAATGTTTCAAGACAAGATACACTTAATCATAAGATCTGCAACTGACAACCAGAATCTTCTCAAATTAGTTCATTTAGAGAACCCTCTAGAAATTAAGTCTAGGATCAACCCTAAAGCTATAAACTCCAGGTTTCTTTAGATTATTTCCATGTATGGGTAAGGACGCCTCTGAAATATTTAAGCCAGTCCATGTATCTTGAATACTGCTAATTTTGTGATGAGCTCTCTTTCAAATTTCCATTTACAAGCCACTAATTTGCTTATGGAAAATCATTTTTTTTTTGACATTCATTAGGCTAATTATCAAAACCTGTGGGTTAGGGGAAAAAAAAAAAAAAACAAGACTGAAGGATTTGTAGTGATGGCCTTTGGAGGGTAGGTTTCCTGATTAGAATTCTAGCTGTGTCTAAGGTATGATTAGAGTTAGTGACCACACACAGGGTATAATTAAGCCAAAATAACACACACACACACACACACACACACACACACACATGTCTCTTTCTATGCTAAAATATTTTAAAGTACTATAGATAGCATACTGAAAACAAATAGCTGTCTAAAATAAATAAAAGAAATAGAGATATAAGCATATTATTTAGAAAGCTGAATGTAATACCAGAAAATAGCCAAAAGAGTAGTTATCCCTGGAGATTGAGGGGTGGGGTGATGTGTGGAGTAGGGCAAGGAATAACTGCTAATTTTCATTTTAAGTCTTCTGGTAGCATTTGAATAATTTTAAAGCAATACACATGTATTTCTTTGCTAATCGTAAAATTAATTTGAAAAAGATAAAAGGTAAAAAAAAAAATACCTAATAATAGGAATCCTCTCTTGGGTAACTGAGAGGAATTCATTCTTCCCTAAGTGGGAGAAAGGGATCAAAGCTTATAGTTTCTCTTGTTTCAGAAAAACATTTCAGTTGTTGCTGGGATCCGCTGATGTATGTAGGCACTTTTGCTGCTTCCTTTTGAATAAAAGATAAAAGATGTTAAGAAGATAATAAAATTAAAATTGCATGATAAATGGAATATAAATGAAGTACTGAAAGGAATATGCTTTGTTTCCAATCAACAAAATTCCACAAAGGATTCAAGACCTTGGTGTAAGTTAAAATGAATAAAAGTAGTTGGAGAATTCACTATGCTATACATGACTAGGTTAAATGATATTTATGAGGAGAACTAAAGGGACAGGATTCAACTGAGTCCAGGGCAACCCCCAGCTACAGAACACCAATTCTGTCAGGCATTGTGCCAGCTGCCACAAGAGAGATCAGTGATGATCAAGACGCATCCCTGTTGTCAAGGTGTTCATATCCAGTGGAGGAAAAACAAACACAGGTCAGGCTGTTGATGGATATTATCCAAGATATAGAATATGTATGCATGTGTTAGTTGTTCAGTCATGTCCAATTCTTTGGGACCCCAAGGACTGTAACCCACAAGGCTCCTTGGTCCATGGAATTCTCCAGGCAAGAATACTGTAGTGGGTTGCCATTCCCTTCTCCAGGGGATCTTGCCGACCCAGGGATCGAACCTCAGTCTCCTACATTGCAGGCAGATTCTTTACCACCTGTGTCACCATGGCTGCTGGTACATGTGCTTTCTTATAGGAAATTTCCTTTGCTAGGAATGACCAAACTTATTTATGGAAGAATTAACGCCCACTTACCAAAATTCTTCAAAAATTCTAACTCAAATTGTGCTCATGCTGTGAAGCTCTCTTTGACTTCCCTCACTGATTTAGGTCCCTCTGTGCTGCTCTCCCTCAGCCCATATTTCCATCATTGTATTTACCTAACTAAGCTGTAATTGTTGTCTTGCTAGACTATATTTCCTACACTGAATATTCTTTGAGAATATGGATTGCTATTATTTATCATTGCTAAATAAGAACATAATGCTAGGCATGCAGATGCTCAGTTAATGTTTGCTGAATCATTAGTGGGAAATTTATCCTGGGAGATGCTGGTGAAGTTTAGATGGGTGGATACCCAAACTGAAATTTGCAGCATAAATAGGAAGGCATTTTCAGGCAAGTAAGGCATGTATAAAACACATTTTAGAGAAAGGGAGAATGAATTCAAAGATACAGTGATTGAAACACCATGGGGTATTCAGAAGATTGCCTGTAATTCAGAGTGGCTGAGAGGGAAAGCTATTGGAAATAAAATCGAAAAGATAGTCAGGAGTCAGATCACAAAAGACCTTATGCTATGTTTATATGGACTTTATCCTATAAGGTCATTTAGAAATATTTAGGGTTAAGCAGAGAAGTAATAAAAAATGTGACTTTTTCCCACAAATAAAACAATTTATCCTGTTTTTTTGAATTAAATACAGTACACATTCACTGTAAAAAATTAAACACAGAAAAAAATATAAAGAAAAAAGATATAAGGAAAACATTTTAAAATTTGTATCACCTTGACATACCATCATTAACATTTTGTTTACATATTTCCATGCATTTCTTTATATTTGCCCACATTGACAAGTGTGCAACATACACACATACATTTTACATAAGCTGAATCATATAAGATACTCTATTATGTAAATATTTTTTACTCTCTTTTTCTCCTATTTTAACTTATTTACTTCTTTCCCCTTCTCTATTATTTCTTCTCAACATCCTACTGATGTTAACATATTGACACATGCTGATGATCATATATACATAAGACTTTTGCCATTATTTGAGAAAAACAAACTCATATCATATACTATGTTCTTCATATAGATTTTCCTACTCAACAATATATTCTAAAAATCCCTAAACTGGTATAGATCTTACTAGTCTTTTTAATGGCTGAATACTATCCTTGTAGAATGAATGTACTACAATTTATTCAACCATTTCCCTACTGATGGGCATTCGATGTGTCTTCAGTTTTTGACACTGTCAACTACAGGGCAATAAACTTCCTTATAAGTATACGCTTATCCTTATTGACTGGTGTTACTACATAGACTGGGGCTTCCCAGGTAGCCCATTGGTAAGGAATCGACCTGCCACTGCAGGAGACGTGTTTGACCCCTGGGTTGGGAAGATCCCCTGGAGAAGGAAATGGCAACTCACTCCAGTATTCTTGCCTGGAGAATTCCATGGACAGAGGAGCCTGGCTGGCTATAGACCATGGGGGCACAAAGCGTTGGACATGACTGAGCATAGCACATTTCAGAGACTAAATCTTCAAAAGAGGGATTGATGAGTTGAAGTATAGTTTATTTTTAATTTTAATGGATATTGCCGGATTTCTTTCTAGAAATGTCTGTCGTAATTCATTTTATAACAGAAATGCATGGAAGTACCTTTTCGCCATAAACTTGCAACCTATAAGTAGCATCATTCTTTTCCAGTTTTTGCCAGTCTATGAAGTGAGAATAGTATTCTATCATTACTTGTGTGTTAGTCACTCAGTCGTGTCCAACTCTTTGCGACCCCATGGACTGTAGCCTGCCAGGCTTCTCTGTCCGTAGAATCCTCCAGGCAAGAATACTGGAGTGGATTGCCATTCCCTCCTCCAGAGAAACTTCCCAACCCAGGGATCGAACCCTGGTCTCCTTCCTCACAGGCACATTCTTTACCGTTCGAGCTACAGGGAGGGGCCCTTTTTCTGACTCCTCCTCGGATAAGGCATCCTTTTACCATGCACTGAATTGAATTGCCTTACAATTCAATTTGAATTGCTTTACTGTCAACTGCCTATTAATATTCTTTGCCTATTATTCTCTAGAGTTGTTTTTAATCAATCAGTAAGAGCCCATTCTAAAGCATAGATATTAAAAATCCTTTGCAGACAAGCATTTTAGAATAATAATTATGACAACTGGAAGATAGACTGAGTGCGGACATAAATGGAGGCAGGAAAATGGCTAAGAAGACTATTGAAATCAAGTCCAAATTAGGGTGATGAGTACCCAGACCAAGAAGCAGGCAGTACTCATGGAGAGCAGGAGGAAGAGATACAGAGATTTTCATTAGGTATCTCCCAATCAGAGATGATTCATGACAGAGCCCTCACACTTCAGCTTCAATCTGAATTTCCAAGGAAGTTGCATTACATGCACTGTGAAAGCAAAGCTGTGATTCCAATTAAAAGAACCAGAGAACCCCTACTCCCATTCAGTTTGAAGTGTTCTTTCAAGAACCAAAGACCTTGCACTCTTTGCTATGTTCCTTGATGATAATTAGATACATTTGTGACTCTGTGCCACTGAAAGATGCCAAGTTATCCTTTGAATATCAGATTAAAAACCTATGAATTTTTCCATAGTTTTTTTGGTAAATATGCTTTTATTTTGATTTTTTCAAAGGTCGATCACTCATATATGTTGTGTGGTAAACCTCTGATAATCAGAAAATTTAATTTCATAGTCATAATGTTCCATTTCAGGATTATGTCACAAATAAGCTTCCTGGAAGAACTAACCACCAGTCATGGGTTTCTAGTGAAATCCTAGGCAACCCTTTCAGCAAATAGATTCTCTATCATAATTGGCATTGCCAGCATTATTAGATAGTAGAAAGCAGTAACCTGAATTTCCCTCATACTCCTCTGGACTGTTCAACATATGAGTCACTCAGAAATAGAAATCTCCAAACAGCATTAATATAGATAACAAAGATGTTTAGAAGAAACATCGAACCTTTTGGGTTGGGATATGTATGGTTATATACAGTGAGTCCTTAAAGACTAAAAACAGAACTATCATATGATCCAGTAAGCCCACCTCTGGGCATATATCCAGAGAAAATCATAATTAGAAAAGATAATGTTCCCCCAATGTTCATTGCAGCACTATTTACAATAGCCATGGAAACATCCCAAGTATCTATCAACAGATAAATGGATAAAGATGTGGTACAATCTTCTTTATACATATACATATAATATACAATATACCACATTGTATATTGTGATACAATATACTGCATTGTATATTGTGGTACAACATACAATGGAATAATACTCAGCCATAAAACAGAATGAAATAATGCCATTTGCAGCACATAGATGGACCTAGATATTATCATACTAAGTGAAGTCAGACAAAGAAGACTATCATATGATATCACTCGTATGTGGACTCTAATTTTAAAAATGATACAAATGAACTTACAAAACAGACACAGACGTAAGGATATTGAAAACAAACTTATGGTTAATGGAGGGGAAATGTTGAGTGGGATAAATCAGGAGTTTGAAATTAATATATACACACTATTATATATAAGAGAGGTAACTAATAACCTACTGTGTAGCACAGGGAACTCTACTCAATATTCTATAATAACCAATATCAAAAGAGAATCTGAAAAAGAATGAACATATGTATAATTGAATCACTTTGCTGTAACACCTGAAACTAACACAACATTGTAAATCAACTATCCTCCAATAAAATGTAAAAAACAAAAACACTTTGTGGCACTTTAAAAGAAAGGTGCTGTGAAAATTCAAAGAATGATTTATTCATATGTTTTGAAAGAGAAGAAATAGCATGATAAAAGCCTGGAAAATTCCAAGAAAATAGCCAATCACTTATGTACCAACTCTAGATAAAAGAATTTTATGTAGATTCTTAAAAGTAAATTTTACTTTTATAAATCCAGTCATCGTGCATCCCCATTATTTCTATCTTTTCTATTCTAAAAAGAGTTTACAATATTATTCAAGAAATTAGCATATTTTTATGTAACTCTATTATAATACTTAATTTTCTTTCTTTCCTAAAGTGCTTACGATGGCCATTTAATTATTTAATTTTCATAATTACACCATGGGAAGGTATATGTTGTTTTATTTTTTTCAGTTGAGAAAGCATCACAAAATGGGTATGTTTGTTGCTTAAAATCACCTAGCTGGTAAGGGGCAGAGCTAGGAGTTGATTTATGCTGTCAGCGCTTGTTCACTACACTAGACCATCTGACAGTAGCTATGCTCTTGGTGCTGTGGAGTCTTCTTTCTTCAATTATCACTGGGCGTACACTGACGCATTACCATAGCCACCACAGATATGCTGGTAATGTTCCCTGAACGTTTCAGTGACCCGTGATTTCAAATAAAACTCTCACCCCCTTCAAAAATTCAAGGAAGTAGGAAAGTGCTATGCAATGGTATTTCAGTGACAGTCAAAGATGTTTCTAATGCCTGGTAGAAATTCAAATAAATATTTGTTCCTCTTTCTGTGGCTCTTTCTCCAACCATACCTATAGAGAATATGGTTATTAACATTCATAATCATGACTCGTGGTTCATCAGTTTCTTTTGCATGATATGTTCTACACAGACCTCCTGTGAGATAAATGACACAAGCATCATGTGTGGCATGCAGGGGCCAGTGTTGTTTTTAATGTTCAATACTTGAAAATGGTAAAAAAAAAAAAAAAAAAAAAAAAAAAAAAGCCAAAGCCATACCTTTTGACCTTCAGGTCATTATTCACAAGAGAAGAGAAGAGAAGAATTTTTGGTTTATGTAGACGGAAAAGTTCTCTCTCTACAACGGTGTCAGCTCATAGCCAGAAAACCACTTGTGCCTTGAAGTTGATCTTCGTTTTATGCTGGGTAGCAAAGAGAAGAATAACAAAAAGCCAGTCAAGCTTCATTGAGCACATTTATTGTTCAGTGACAAAACTGAAATCACTTTGTTCTAACAGATGACTTTCCACTGAACTCTGAAAAGAGTAAGCAATTACTTGGTTCATGCTATTTAGCAGAGTGAATGCTTGCTTAGTTTATTTTAAACTTCCAGATTTGACCTGTCACACTAGAAATGATAATACCCCTAAGCAATTACGGCATTTGTCATTTGTTGCTCTATTGTATATTTCCCTAAGCTCCAAATGAAAAATAAATCTCTTTTGAGTGTTCCATGTATAAACATGTATAATCTCTTTTGAGTGTTCCATGTTTGGTAACAGCTCAGCAGTGATGAGACCTCCCTAATAAAAGTGATTTTGAACTTCTTTTCCCAATTTTTAGCCTAAAACTCGTCACACAAAAAAAATCCAGTGGCCCAGGAGAGAGTTGAATGTGCTTCAGATAAATGGATAACTTCTGGTAGTCTTCCAATTAGTTGCTTGATTCTACTCTTTCCAGGAAGCCAAAAGATTTGTCTATGTTTTGATTTGGGGAATTTACTGTATCTTCTTATTTTATCAGTCTTGTGGGGAAATTAGTCATTTTTGATGAAAATTTACTTTGCATCTAAAATTATGGCTTAAACATTTTTTCCTGATACCAATTATTTAAATTAAAGCTCCCTTTACTCACTAAATGTATAATAACTACTTCTCTTTTGAATTTAGGGGAGATAAAGAGGAATTCATAGTTCATTCACTTTTTCCCTGAAATAGAATTGGTAATCTAGTCTGATAAATGATTGATATAGAATACCAGGACAAAAGAAATCACTCCTCATCCCAAAACAAAAACACACAGAGAAAGCTTTATTATTAGAGGGAAAAAGGAAAAATGTTAGAATTTCATTTCCTTCAAAGATAAGCTACTTTAAATATACACACAGGCAACTGAGAAAGGAGATGTGTCATACAGAATTACCAGCTATAAAATAGTTAAAAGCTGAGATTTTTTTTTTTTTACCAAGAATTATGGCTTTCATTCTAGAATAGTAAACCTACAGTTCCTGTTACTGTACATTTTTAAAACACTCTGACAATGTATTATGTGCTACATTATGCCTTGATGAATTCTATCTGTGTCCTGCCTGCTGCTTTTCCCTGATTTATAAGTAACTCATTGTAAGTTTGGGCCCTTGGTTTAAGAAGATTTGATTAAAAAAGCAGGAAAAAATAATTTATACACATTTATGGGCTTCTCTGGTGGTGCAGACAGCAGAGTATGCCTGCCATAAAGGAGACCCAGGTTCAATACCTGGGTCAGGAAGATCCTTTGAAGAAGGAAATGGCTACCCACTTCAGTATTCTTGCCTGGAGAATCCCATGGACAGAAGAACATGGTAGGCTACAGTCCATGGGGTCCCAGAGAAGAACACGACTGAGCAACTATCACTTTTCACTTTATTTGAGTTAGCACTTTCATACATTCATTTTTATTTCTTTTCCATTAGAAACCCCAAGTCTTCATTAACCACAGCAAATAAATTGCTTGCATACCTCAAGTCTGTTTTGCTTTGTACACTGAAAAAAATCCCAGATCTAAAGTTTCCACTTTCAAGTTTGAGTCACAGCTGTGTCTATCACCTGTTACCTATTAAATATAGGGCTGAATGAGCTTCTGCTTATTAAAGATTGTGTATTTCCCTAATATAATGGTACTAATTATTTTGTAGAACTAGTATTTCCTCATTCCTCCTAGATTAAATTTTCTTTTGTTGGTCATAATAAGAGTTCATCTCTTTTTAACTGATTATTTTTTGATTTCTTAGGCATCATTTAGATGTTTTAGAATATAAGAAATGCTGTTAATAAATGACTGGGTTCATGTGTTAGTGATGCTACTAATACTCCATCCTAAGACTTTATCTCAAAGGAGGGCAGTTATCCTGAGTAGAGTCCTGAAAGTACATCAGGGTTCTCCTGGTTTTACTGTCACTCCTGAAATCATTTATCTTTTCCATTCAAAGCTGATATCCCTGTTTTGATATCTTATGCAGTGATAACATTTGTAATGAGTTTCTAAGAACTTATATCCACATGACTAAAGATATAATTACACATATCACATATGTAAAGAAGGGTTTCATATATACTATCTAATATTTAATAATATTGACTCAAAATTAATGAAGTGATCTTAACTGATTTCTTCATGTTACATTATTATAGTATTAAACAATCATACTATAAATTTAAATATAAATTATATTATTAAATTGGCTTCCCAGGTGGCTCAGATGGTAAAGAATCTGCCTGCAATGCAGGAGATCCAGCCTTGATCCCTGGGTCAGGAAGATCACCCAGAGAAGGGGATGGTTACCCACTCCAGTATTCTTGCCTGGAAAATTCCATAGACAGGGGAGCCTGGTGGGCTACAGTCCATAGGGTCACAAAGAGTCGGACCACATCGAGTGACTAACACACACATATGTGCAAAATACAAGGGAATGGCAACCCACTCCAATATTCTTGCCTGGAGAATTCCATGGACCAAGGAGCCTGGTGGACTACAGTCCATGGGGTTGCAAAGAGTCAGACACGACTGAGTGACTAACACTATATTATTAAATTATGTTATTAAGTAATAAATAATTACTACACAGTAAATGGAATAAAGGACACAGTTAATAATTTTAAAAAGTATTAGTTTTATAAAAAGACTATATTTATATTTATTTAAATACATATTTTACATAAATTTTATAAATATATTTATTTAAAGATTATATTTATTTATATATTTATTAAGAAAGTGAAAGTGTTAAGTGCTCAGTCGTATCTGACTCTTTGCAACCCCATAGACTGTAGCCCACCAGGTTCCTTGGCCCATGGAATTCTCCAGGAAAGAATACTGGAGTAGGTTACCATTCTCTTCTCCAGGGGGATCTTCCTCACCCAGAGATTGCAGGCAGTGTCTGAGCCACCTCGGAAGCCAAGTGAAAATTCATAACATTCAATCTTACCAAAAGGAATTTCACTCTGTCACCACAGCTTTAAGTACTGGATGTTTAGAACATGGTCCTTCCTTAATATCACCCTCATACAAAAGGCTAGAATTCAAATAACCAGGCAACCATCATTTCCAGCAAGAGCCATCTAGCTGTCTCTAAACTAGGTCTGCCTTGTGATTAAATCTAGGTCAATCTTCTAGGGTAAGCAACTGAATAAGTAATTTAGAAAGAAGATCATCTGATCCCTATATGCCATAATGGGCTGCAAAAGTGGGGACAAGAATAATAGAATGGAAGAGAAATAGTCGAGAGCTAATGTTAGCAGCTCTTAACTGGGGGTAAGAGTCTCAAGGTACACTTTCAGAGTTACAACTTGGGAGGTACAACTGGGATCTAGTGGGTAAAGGCCAGGAGTCCTACTAAACATCCCCAAGGTCACAGGGAAGGATTGATTTAGAATCAGCTCTAGATTTTAAAACTGATTTTTTGTTTTGTTTTGTTTAAATTCTAAGGGCAACATAAAGTTAATCTAGTTTATATGGAAAATCAAGAGACCGCCAATGGGATTATACTACCAAGACTCTGACCTTCCATGTCTTCTTCTGTTGTAAACAGTCTGGTGAGCAGGAACTGATCTTTAACTGTATGAGCATACTTCTGGTGAACCCTCAAAAAGGTCATAAACAAATGACAAATACACTTGTCCATAATACCCTAATAACACAATTAATGTCAAGAAAAGCAATAAAACATATGGTTTGTAAAATAAAATGGATGGCTGGGTTTAAATATTATATTGACTATGCAATGCATTAAGATGTGTTTATACACATTGTTCTTTAAAGCTGGATTGTTTTTCTAATATTTAACAAGAATTTCTGCAAAAAGATTCTAATTCCTGACATGTCTGCAAAATAATATCCTCAAATATGAGAAAGTCTTGGAGAATTTGAACAATTGCCATGAAAACAACAGATTTTTACATTCCCCCTTTCAAATATTTTATTTGAGAGAAAAAAAATTTTAAAGGCCTCTGTTTCAATGAGTCAGTTCTCTTTTATTTCATACTCAAGTGTGTGTCATATGCTTTTGGAAAAGAATATTCAGTGATGACACAATGAATGTTACAAACCAGATAGAAAGCTAAGCATGTAGCTAGGCAAAGTGAATGAAATTTTGTAGATGTTAGATATTATCTGTCCATAGATACTTCATAGAACTCTAAAATAACTCTTTTACAGCACATGGTTGAGTTCCTTGCACCTGGAGAGTGCTACAGCACCCAAGGGAGAGGAGACTGATTGAGGAAACTGAAGCCAAAAATAAGAAAAGAGGAGCTAACCTCTCATTCCTTTCATATGAAGGCTGAATAGTACACCTATATCTTTTGTGCAAAATAGAAAAGCCAAAGAGTAGCTTGAGGCATCACTGGAGTTTCAATAGGGTGAGTTTAATTCAAGAAGAAATCAAGGAGGAGAGTTTTAATTTCTTTCCTTGTATCTGCCTGGAGTTTAAGAGAGTAATAAGCAAAATCTTTATTAACTGTTTTAATGAAACACAAGAACTTCTGACATTTTGAATTCATATTTCTGTGGTGCTGCAGTTTTTATGGTATAAATATTTATAACCTAGTTCAGTAATCAAAAGAGATGAAAAATTCATTGTTTAAAGAGAATTCAGGAGTCAGAATTATGCTGGGAATATACTTTTACACATTTACTCATTGAACTAACATTTGTTAAGAACATTATGTGCTGTGCAAGTGATACAAAGAGCACCAAGTAAGATGTCGACTCTAACTTAATGAATATTTCTAGGGATTAAGGTGATGATACTAAGGCGGTCCTTTGTCTCTCCTCAGAGAAATGAATCAGCACATAGGTTCACGTTTTAATGTAAGAGAAACAGGTTGAGGAGGAGTGAATCCTTGCTCATGTTAAAAAAGACCTTGGGTTGGTTATGAAGGTATGTCAGGGGAGTGTAATCTCCTCGGTTCTGTCTCAACAAAAATTTGAAGCGACTGACATTAAAGCCCTCGGCGCATCACAGCTCTCCGACAGTGTTATAGCTCCCTCAGTTTTATTTAGAAAATAAAGGAAAATACATCCTCGAGGTGTGGGGGCATGCCGACCCAAAAGACTCAAAGAGGGGGGAGGAAGGGGGGAAGAGAGAGAGAGAGACCCCCGGCCCTTTGGCTCCTCTTTTTATATGTTTTTTCCTCCCCCTGGGACTGCCCTATGTAAACTGGGCAAGAGTGCTCTTTGTTCTATCTGAGGTCCTTACTCCGGCCCTCGGACCTGTCTTTGTTCTGTTTTCGCGGGCTTTTCCCTTCGTGGTCTTTTAGCCACAGCCATTCTGGGCTCCTGTTTCCTATTCTAACAACCTAACAGTAGTATCTCTCAGTTTCAATCCACGGTTTGGAAAACGAGGGCTGGGACTCAAGAAACTGCTCGTCTGTTTGTGTGAGGGACACTAGAGGGAGTCTGGGAGGGCGGACGCGAGGGGGAGACTGCTCCAGGCAGCTCTCCGCTGGCTTCCGGCTCGCTCTTTTCTTCCTGGTTCCCCGAGTTCACTCCAGTCGCACTTCACCCCCGGCAGCAGCAATTCCAGTTTCTGTTTCCTATCACTTTAAAAAGCCAGTCTCCTGCTGCCCCCCTTAGAGTCATCAGCACTAGCTGGCAGCCCTCAAAGTTCTGAGTTCTGCAGCAGTTCTTCTCCCAAACACTTTTCCCCCCTTATCCTGATAACCACTTTATTGTTAGTGTATTTATTTTAATTGGAGGATAATTACTTGACAACATTGCGATGGTTTCTGCCATACATCAGCGTGAATCGGCCAGAGTTACACATGCGTCCCCTCCCTCCTAAACCCCCCTCCCTCCTCCCTCCCCACCCCATCCCTCCAGGTTGTCACAGAGCACCAGCTTTGGGTGCCCTGAGTCATTCATCAAACTTTTAAGTTTTATTAACTCCCACTTCTCCTTGTTCCCAGAGAATTAAGGGAGGATGGGGAGAGAGAGCTGCATCCTCTATAGTTTATGTTCACAACACACTATGTTTTCTTGCCTTTCGGTCTTTAATACTTAGTTCGAAATTATTTCTATGAAAATCTTTCTTAAAATAATGAGGGGTTTTTGACTGCATCCCAACTGTTACATTAAGTATTTACTTGACAAAAAGCATATTAAGTTGACTTCTATTTAGGCTTTAAAAATATTAGTCATTATCAGGGTCACAATAACCTAATCTGCACTCTGTAATATTCAGTTCAGAGTGCTAAAATTCTTTTGGTCTGCAAAATTTTGATAGCAATTATTTGTGGCATATTATTTAAGTACTCATACTTGCCATAAGTGCACTAATATTTGGAAAACATTTAGAATAGCATCTAACACATAGAGAGGAGTATGTATATTCACACTCGTACATATATATTTACTATATAAATGAAATAAAAGATAAAATATTTTACCACTCTTTTGCAAATAGGTAGGCACACTCTAAAAATCCATAGCTATTCTATATTTACTACATTGAGTCTCCCAGCACTCATTCAACAACAAATACTCATTGTTAGAAGTCTCTGTTTTTATGGATCTTATGGAGAGAATGTCTGCAACCACGCAGCAAATTTCATTTTGGCTAATTCTTACATCTTCACTGCTGCCCATGGTTCACAGTACTATATAGGGTATGACAGCACCACCATCACCTAACTTGCAATGACCTTATGTAAGCATACCCTGAATACTTCCATTCACATCACATGCCAGGGGTGGAGAGTATCTTCCCGTTAGCCTGGTTTGATCCCTGTAAAATAATCATGTTTCACACTTCTAAAATGTTTTAAAGTGTATAATCTGCTCTAACTATCATAACTTATTGGATATTTTATTTGATTAGAACTGAAAAAAGTCAACATTACTTCTGGATGATATGTGGGGTTTTAAAAAATTTTAATAACTCTGAGAAGACATTAATATTTTCTTCCAGAAGTTAGACTGCAGAATGACTATTATCCTTGTGTATGAGACTGGTGTTTTTATACTTATACATCTGAGATCCATAGGAGAGCTTTATCCTATGAAATCACTGAGAATTTCTGGTACTTTTGTGGGTTCATCTATGAATATTGTATATGCATGTAGTAGTAAACATACTATGGGCAAAAGGGATTCCTTTAATTTTCCATCCAAAAATATAGTTTTTCCATAAATAATATTACTTTTTAAATTCCTGAATAACATGTATTGGTTAATCTACATCCAGAGTGAATAAATACTTGCCCCAGAGAAAATTTCTGAATCCTATAACAATCATCTCCTCCCCTACATCTACTTCAAGTCAGAATTGGCTAGATTCTAATAAACTTTGAGTGTTTGCAGCAGACACCATGGAACTCTGAAATTAAGGGTTCCTAACCTATACCATGCTGTATATATCACATTCCCCACAGCTGCACAGTTTTTCTAGGATTCTATTAAATATAAAAGCATAAACATTACTGGAAAATAGAGTTTGTGAGCCCTGTTGTGTGTTCTGTCAGCTCTTAACATTCTTCTCAGTTGTTTAGTTACATGAAAAGAATTTCTTCTAATTTTCAGACAGATGTATATAAGTACATCAAATCTTTAGGAAATCACCCTGCAGATAAACTGATTCCCATGAATATTATAGCAAGTTATAGGGCTTCCCTGATGGTTCCATGGTAAAGAATCCACCTGCCAAGCAGGAGATGCGGGTTTAATACCTGGGTTGGAAAGATCGCTTGAAGAAGGATATGGCAACCCATTCTTGTATTCCTGTCTAAAAATCCCCAAAACACAGGAGCCTGTGAGGCTACAGTCCATGGGGCCATGGGGTTACAGAGTCAGACACGACTTAGTGACTAAACAACAATAGGTGTACATCCTGCCTCTGTACTTTTCAGGTTGATTTAGAATTCATCATAATAAGATGAGTCCTGACCCTCCCAGGAAGCCCAAATGTTCCCCAAGCTACTTTAAAATGCCAAGCATTAGACACTAAAGACCTTCACTAAATGCAAAAGGAAAAGAAATAAAGCCTTTTAATTGATACTAAAGATGAAATGTAACATTTCTTCTTCCATAAGAAACTCAAAAAAAGTAAACTTTTCTTGTGGATTTGGAAAGAACTATTAAGAGTGAGACAAGATTCTTTATTCACTTGTAGAAAAATATTAATTTTAATTTTTATTATCTGAGCCTCGACTATGACATTTAGCTAAGGAACACTTTTATTTTAATCATCTATGAAGAATCCACTATGTGTCAGGCACTTAGATGTCATTGTTCCTTCTGATGAACGCAGCAAAGAAATGTCAACTGAAAGCAGAGAAGGAGTGAGGAAGGAGAACTCCAAGTTTTGTTTGTTACAGACTAACCGAGTATTTTGATAAAGCAAATGGGAAACTTTGCAACTATATAATCCAAACTTGTTTATACAACCACTCTGTTAGAATTTAGGAAAACCAAGTAAATTCACCAAATATTTCACTGTAAGTTACAGTATTCTCTTTAGTTACTCCTTCCACACTCTGCATGTGTCTGTGAGAAGAAACCATGTGCTCCAATAAAAATAATTTGTGAGTCATTTATAATAGTACTCAAACCCACAGAGGCGAGTGAAAAATCTGGCTTA
Organism: Okapia johnstoni; assembly: GCA_024291935.2. Lineage (NCBI taxonomy): Eukaryota > Metazoa > Chordata > Mammalia > Artiodactyla > Giraffidae > Okapia > Okapia johnstoni. The sequence goes on along the minus strand of CM044316.1, from coordinate 76,056,794 downwards.
AAACTCAACAGTAAAAAAAACGAAGATCACGGCATCTGGTCCCATCACCTCGTGGCAAACAGATGGGGAAACAATGGACACGTGACAGACTTTATTTTCTTGGGCTCCAAAATCATTGCAGATGGTGACTGCAGCCATGAAATTAAAAGATGCTTGCTCCTTGGGAGAAAGACTATGATAAACCCAGACAGCGTATTAAAAAGCAGAGACATTACTTTGCTGACAAAAGTCCGTCTAGACCAAGCTATGGTTTTTCCAATAGTCATTTATGGATGTGAAAGTTGGACCATTAAGAAAGCTGAGGACTGTAGAATTGATACTTTTGAATCGTGATGTTGGAGAAGACTCTTGAGAGTCCCTTGGACTGAGAGGAGATCAAGCCAGTACATCCTAAAGGAAATTAACTCTGAATATTCATTGGAAGGACTTGAGGCTGAAGATGAAGCTCCAATACTTCGGCCACCTGATGCAAAGAGCCGACTCACTAGAAAAGACTCTGATGCTGGGAAAGATTGAAGGCAGGAGGACAAGGGGATGACAGAGAACGAGATGGTTGGATGGCATCTCCGACTTAATGGACATGAATTTGAGCAAGCTCCAGGAGATGGTTAAGGACAGGGAGGCCTGGTGAGTTGCAGTCCTTGGGGTTGCAAAGAGTCGGACACAACTGAGCAACTGAACAACAACAAACCCATAGAAATAAGTTAAAGATATAAAACATCTTTCAGATATTATAAAGACAAAGTAGTCTTGTACTTATTTTGTATGTATCAGAGCATAAATTACCCAGATAAGCCATTAGCCTCTTTTCTCAACTTCTGTGTGTGAGAAACCACTAGGAGACAGTGTGACTTTGTAACACAATGAGGACACATTTTCTGAATTCACGTGAACCCTCAGATCTGAAAGTTTAGCACTTAGGCTTAAGCTGTGTTTATTTCTGGAGACAAAAAATACCACTTATTGAGTTGCTTCCAGGTAAGAAAAACAAGAAGATTAAAAGGTTAAAATAGGGCTTCTCTGGTGGCTCAGCTGCCAGTGCAGGAGACATGGGTTTGACCCCTGATCCAGAAAGATTCCACACGCTGTGGAGCAACTAAGCCCGTGCCCCACAACTACTGAGCTTGCACGCTGCAACTACTGAAGCCTGAGAGCCCTAGAGCTCGTGCTCTGCAACAAGAAAAGTTACCTCAATGAGAAACCCATGAACGGCAAATAGCAACTGGAGAAAAGCCTGTTCAGCAACGAAGGCCCAGCACAGCCAAAAACAAATAAATAAAATTATAAAAATAAAGGTTGAAATATTTGCTATTACCCATGCTGACTCAAATTTTTTTTCTCCATAGTATGACAGGATTTTGAGTAAGAGGTGCTTTTCATCATGCAGCAGAAAATCTATTTACAGGTTTTCATTATCTTAGGTGTTGTTGCTGGCTTCTAGATTTTTCTAGGTGGTTCTTCATTAAGTTACTCATTCATGCCTATTCCTCAACCATCTAAATTTTAAAACAAAGTAGCATTTCCCATCTGTATATTTATTTTACCGAAAATGAAAAAGACATTACTTTTGTTTAATTGTATGTACAATTTGGGGAGATAATCAAGCAGTTATACCACATTATTGAAAGATGTTGGATAAGTGGCTTGATAGTTAATATAAGCTTTTATATGGGATACAAGAGACCCATTCAACTATTGTGCTGGAGTTCTTTCCCCTCCCAAAGCATTTGAACTATGATTTAAACTATGGGAATATTACCTATGTTAAAATAATCATAGTCATGTGTAATAAAGAATTTGGCTGGTTTTTGTCCCTGGTTTCTAGAAGATAGGCTCTAAATTCTTGAAATTTCCTGAGTCACTGGGATGTCTTTTATTCATAGCGGGCTCCTAAAACAGTGCCTGATAGCTTACACTAATAAGGTGACTCATGCTGGGCTCCTTCAGAGTTGACACTAACATAGTTAATGCTAGTGATGGATGTCTCAATAAGATGAGGGGCTGACAATGTCAGAAAGACAAAGAGTATAATTAGATTGTTGGGGCTTTGAACATGTGTGATTAACTCTACTTCTGTGGAAGGAAAAAGAGCAGCAGATTGAGTTCAACCATGTGGCCAGTGATTCAATTTTGCCTACAGAATGAAACCAATAAAACTCTGGACATGGAAATCAGGTGAGTTTTCCTGGTTTGTAATAGTGAATATTGTCATACATCGAGGTGGTGAGAGATCGTTGCTTCCTGAGGACATGTGTGGAATCCTCTCAGATCTCATCTTATGTGTCTGTTTCTTTGGCTGGTTTTAATCTGTATCTGCAGACAAAAGAATGTTCCCTGCCATCAATCCATCAGCCACTGCAGCACCCAATGGTGCATCCTGAGGAGAACTCAGGGTGCAGAAAAAAGGGATACTGCCCTAGACAGTTAAGATGCATATCAAAGGAATAATTTCATTCAGCCAAGACTCTATGCATCTTCCATAAATAGATAAGCTCTAAAATTATTACCTTGATATGTCTACATTTTTTTGTGATTAGTAATAATCTTTCGATGTTTGACTACATGAGGTTTTTACATTTTATTTTATTTTTAGTAAAACTCTTATATATCTTGACTCCTCCCTTACTTTTTGGAACAATTCCTCAGAGTTTTGTGAGAGGCTGATTCCCAGGCTATGATGCTCAGAAAGATCACCAAATAAAACATAACTCTAAACTTTTAGGCTGAGCTTCTTTTTCAGTTGACATCAGTTCAGTTCAGTCACTCAGTTGTGTCCGACTCTTTGTGACCCCATGGACTGCAGCATGCCATGCTGTCCATCACCAACTCCCAGAGTTTACTGAAACTCATGTCCATTGAGTAGGTGATGCCATTCAACCATCTTATCCTCTATTGTCCCCTTGTCCTCCTGCCTTTAATCTTTCCCAGCATCAGGGTCTTTTCAAATGAGTCAGTTTTTGTATCAGGTGGCCAAAGTATTGGAGTTTTAGCTTCAGCATCAGTCCTTCCAATGAATATTCAGGACTGATTTCCTTTAGGATGGACTGGTTCAATCTCCTTGCAGTCCAAGGGACTCTCTAGAGTCTTCTCCAATACCACAGTTCAAAAGCATCAATTCTTCAGTGCTCAGGTTTCTTTATAGTCCAACTCTCACATCCATAAATGACTACTGGAAAAACCATAGCTTTGACTAGACGGACCTTTGTTGGCAAAGTAATGTCTCTGCTTTTTAATATGCTGTCTAGGTTGGTCATAACTTTTCTTCCAAGGAGCACTCGTCTTTTAATTTCATGGCTGTAGTCACCATCTGCAGTGATTTTGGAGCCCCCCCCCCAAAATAGTCTCTCATTGTGTCCATTGGTTTCCTATCTATTTGCCATGAAGTGATGGGACCAGATGCCATGATGTTAGTTTTCTGAACGTTGAGCTTTAAGCCAACCTTTTCACTCTCCTCTTTCACTTTCATCAAGAGGCTCTTTAGTTTCTTCACTTTCTGCCATAAGGGTGGTGTCATCTGTGTATCTGAGGTTATTGATATTTCCTACAGCAATCTTGATTCCAGTGTGTGCTTCATCCAACCTGGCATTTCACATGATGTACTCTGCATATAAGTTAAATAAGCAGGGTGACAATATACAGTCTTGACGTACTCCTTTTTAAACAAAACAACTTCTGAACACTGGTGGAGGACACCAGGCACCCAGAAAGGAAAGATACTTTCCTAATAAGATAAGAGGTATTTGAGGTTGACCAAAACCCAAGCTAAGAATGTATAGATGTAGCCTGTGTATTTGTGGGTTTATGCTTCTATAGCCAGAGGTGATAGTGTTACACAGAAAGTGTGGGAAGTGGCCTTTTGCTGGGTGGGAGAATTCACTCTTCTTGACAAAAGCTAGAGCCAGATAAAACTTGTCTCACTCTTTCAATGTTAATAAGACAAAGCCAAAGTCTGGAATTAGTCTAACACAATAATTTCTGTAGACCAATACAAGTTGCTGACAATCACAAGTAGCATGGCAGTATTACCACAATATCTAAAGGAAGAAAATCATCATATAAGACCAAGAGCAGAAATAGCTGGGACTGTGTTAAGTACAGTTTAAGTAGGAACTTGAGTCCTGGTAGACTGATAGAGAATAATAATAACAATTATAAAGACCTTCACATTAGGAAGAGTCATTTCTCACCAACTAGTGTGGGATTAAAAGAGAAAAGAATTCACAGAAGATGAACAGAAGCTGTATAAGCAAAGGAGAAATTGAGCCAGAACAGAGTCAATTCTCAGTCACATTCAACAAATGTTTTGTTAGCTCTTAGTGAAGAATAAGTTAAAACCAGAGCTCTACTATTTTTTATTTATAGTTTACAGGTATAACTTGTTTAAGTTAACTATATAATGAACTGTATAGTTAACATTGCATTTGGTCATTCCATTGATTCTCAACTAATCCTTTGTTACCTTATGTAAGTCTCAAGCTTAAGATCTCCTAACTTGGAAGGCAATATATTATAGTTGTGGCACAGGTAGAATGCAAGAGCACAATATACAAGCTGGTGTTTTCTGACTATCTGGGCATTAAATATCTCATAGGCATAATGAAAAGTATGAGCTAGAATAATTACAATCTCCTTGTAATCACTGAGATTATGTAAGTACATATCTTGCTTTGTTAGACTTGAACAGAAAATTGAGGGAAAGTACACAATTTTGGATGTTTAATTATCCAGGTTTAATTATTTTTGAAATTCACTATTTTCTCTGTCGAAAGTGGAAATGTACAAACCTTATTGTATCAAAGAGTGCAGTTAGCTTGAGGTGTGCACCATCTTAGAAATGCACTTTATTGCAAAGAGTATTATTATCCATCAGAATTGGCACACAGTAGTTTGTTACTTTCCTTAATTTGAGGAAAAATTTTGATTTTAGGAATTCGGTTGAGGAAAGATGGCAGCTAGCTTTTGAACTGTGGTGTTGGAGAAGACTCTTGAGAGTCCCTTGGACTACAAGGAGATCAAACCAGCCCATCCTAAAAGAAATCACATCATTTTTCAGTCAGAGCACTGAGACTTGTTCATCCTCTAAGAGTAATTTTGTCTGTAACTGAAGCTGTTTTAGAAAAATAAATTAGCTGTTCATGACTCCTTGGGAAAATTTTTTTCCTTTCCTGATCTTTTAAGGCTTTAGTAGGAATAAACAGAAACACTCAGCAGGTGACTCACTAGAAGATTTGTTTGCTGGTTGGGGTCAGCAACCAGCTGCATGGAAGGGCAGTCACAGTTCTGAGCTCAAGAATCTAGAGAGGAAAGCAAGCTATGATTGTAATGAAGAGATGAAAAAGCCTGGAATAAAATGATAGTGAAAAGAATAAAGGGAAGAAGTAGATGTCCAAGATCTTAGAGTAACTTAAAACTTTACACCTCTATTTTAGAGATGTCTGATTGCTAATATTCACTATGTAGAATAGCCAGTGTTTTTGGCTAAGAACTTAGAAGGAAGCAGTCAGTGTTAACTTTTTTGACAAATCTGACGAAAGAGGGATTTTTTAAGGTATGCTTTTCATGGAGAATTAAGGAGAATTTCATTCTTACTTCCATTGTGTATGTTGCACCCACATTTTTTTTTGTTTTCAACCTCTATAATTCAAATATCTACCTCCTCATAATTTGTATTTCCAATGCAACATTCTGTCCACTCCAATCCATTTGACACATTGTAACCAGAATAATCCCAATATTACAGCTCCTCCACTCAAATCTTTTAGTGATCTCCCATTTGTTACCAAATAAAGTACAAGTTCCTTGTTTAAAAATCCAAAGCCCATGACAGTTTATTTCTAACTTACCTCTTCTTCATCTCCCACCTTTTCCCAATATAATATCTAAGGTTTGGTCATTCTGGGTTGTTCTTTAGACCCTGACTCTGTTTATATCTTACTTACTTAGGACTTTACATATACCTTTTTCTCTGACTTTCATGTTTCTCTGATCCTTTTAAAAAATAATTTATGAAAGCCCATCCAGGGAATTTCAGATCATGTCCCACCTCCTATCTCCACAATAAATTCCATGATCCCTTCATTTGAAGGACTTCCCTAGTGGCTCAGTGGTAAATAACGTGCCTCCAATGCAGGAGATGCAGGTCTGATCCCTGGGTCAGAAAGATCCCCTGGAGGACGGCTCGGCAATCCACTCCAGCATTCTTGCCTGGAGAATCCCATGGACAGAGGAGCCTGGCGGGCTATAGTCCATAGTGTCAGAAAGAGTTGGACATGACTGAAATGACTGAGCACACATGCTCCATTTGAAAATCAGCCCTTTCATATGAAACTAGCTTACAGCATTTTTCATGTCCTGTTCACATAATTACTTAAATTATACTCATTTATTCATCACCTTTTCCATTTAGTCATTCATCAATCATTTACTGAGCCTACATTATGTGTCAGACTGGCGCTATCTTATGTGTCAGGCTACTTAGCCTATATTACGTGGCAAAAAGAGACATAAAACCCAGTATTTGCTCTTCTTGGTCTTGCAGACCACTGAGAACACAAACATGTAAACAAACAATTAAAATGCACTGTGAAAATCGATACAAAGAAGCAATGCATCAAATGCAATGTAAGCAGAATAGAGGGACTGCCTAATACTACAAGTAAGTAGCATCTGAGTCTAATGAAGATAATATCAATATAGAATAGTAAAATAAGGTATCTTGCTAGTTATTATAAAGTGTACTAGGTTTCTCTCAAGTAAAATTATAATTACCCCTTCCATAAGAGGGAACGAGGCTCAGAGATTTTGCTCTTTGGTCATTGTCAGAAGCTGTTAACTAGCATAGCCAGGATAACACATAGCTTTGTTGGAAAGATAAGTATCAGGACATCGGGACAGGATGGGAATGGAGGAATGGTAATAATGAAGAGAGATTCTACTAGGTATTAGAAAACAAGTTATTTGATTTTGGAGATCAGATCTAACCCAAGAATCTTCCTCATGTATTGTTTAGATAGTAATATCGTTAATATTGTTGAATGTAGGCTTAAAGAAAATTTCAACTACGCCAAGTTAAAGTCATTGGAATTTTAGTGAACTTAGTAAATAAAATTCCCCTTTTCCATACAGGTTTGTAATAAATGTGAAAATTTGGTAATCTATGAGACAGCTTGCCTCAGCTCTACTGCTCTGTATGGAATGAAAAGCTTTGACAATTTCAACCATTCAACATTTAACTTTTACTTGAAGGTATTACTGGCATTTTGTGGGGCTTGAAGTTTAGATTCAAGCAGGAAGTAAAGCTTAAAGAACATTGCTGGTCACCACGTAGGGTAGAAACTGCAGAAGAGTTTCTCAACCCAGAAGCTACTTGGGATCTCCATAGTCTTAGGATAATCAAGAGACTAGTTAGAGGGTTCAGGGTAGAACCCCCTGGATGTGCACACCTTGCTTTTGGAAAAAACTCCAAAATATGCAGTTAGCATTTTTTTTTTTTACATTTATATTCAAGTTCTACTTTATTACACTGGATCTTGTTTTATACATGCCTAGGCTCCAGAATTAAACACAAAATGCAGCTACAAAATATCCTATACTTTCTGATGGCTGAAAGATGGAATGGAAAAGCTATTCAAGTATGTAAATCATGGGATTTTATGACCATATTAGTGACTAAATACTGAAATTATACTAGAAGCACAGATACTTTATAGAGTAGTAAGCAACATTTTACAAATGAGCTGAAATAGAAAAGTGATAAATTTGTTGATTATGACACACATAGAATGCTGTTAGTTGCCTTAGTATAGTATTCTATTTCAAACAAGCATTTTGCAATTGCTTTTCCAAGGTGATACATGCTATAATATTGAGCTGAGTTACTGCTATGAAAATCTGAAGTCCCAGAAGCCTCAAACTACTGAAAAACAAACATGAAATGAAAATATACAATTTGTTCCCTGTTAACTCTCTTATCTCTCACCAACTGAATAAATATAAGTAAAAGCTCCCCTCTCTACAATAAAGTGCCATATGAGAAACTCTGACTTCTTATCTCCTCTTTGAAATAACTTTCTTTTCTGGCCTGTTATTAACAACTCTTGGTTAATAGTGGAAACCAAACCTCTAAGTGACTAATGCTGACTATTGAGTAAATAGGACAGATGCCACCAATGGTCACTTCCTTTCCTAGACAAATTGAATTCATTTTATGTTGCTATTTATAATGAATATTATTACAATTTTCCTTTTCATTTGAACATTGCAGCGGAAGGGGGCCAGTCTGGAGCATCATATTTGTGGCTATTTCTTATGCTCTTCTGAGCAGGGAATTTCATCTCAAAAGGCCCTTAATTCATCACCAGAAACTCCACTGACGATGTCTCTCAGTAGGAAATTGTCGTTTGAAAATCAACTTCTATCAAGTGAAATGGTCTCTTTTGAAGTCAAAAATAGATGCAAGCATTATAAGCTGCCTTTATGCTTAATGTGGTACCTTGGGATGAGCAGCATAAGTACTATCCTAAGTATATTAACCTTACAGCATTAGGGGACTGAAATATGATGCAGAACAAGGAAAAAGAAATTACTCCAGAGACTGCATTTTGATATTGATTACCTGGAAATAATAGGCCTTCACACATTAATCATTTCTATGTTGAGGAAATTCATTTTTAGAGAAATCTATCCCACCTAAAATCTCTTTAACAGATTTTTCTAGGTTAGTAGCCTGAGGAAGTACAAAGATGTGTGCTTGCTAATTTGCTTCAGTCGTGTCCAACTCTGTTACCCCATGGACTGTAGCCCGCCAGGCTCCTCTGTCCATGGGATTCTCCAAAGTGACAAAACAGTGTTGTCTACAAGAGCCCCTGCTAGTGTAGATCCTGTAAGTTTGCTCAGTAGAGCACTCTCCTTGCTGCCTCAGATAGGAACTGTCATGCCTACAGTCACTACCACGTTCCTCCAGGTTTTCACTAGAGGTGGGAGGAGGTGAGTGTGCTCTGCTTCTCTTGGACTTTTCCTCCATTACAAAGATGACTGTCATTTCTTGGCTCTCATGGTTACTGTGCTTATGTCCATCATTTTTGTAGCAACTGCCCTAATTCCTGAGCTTTTGCTGTACTTCTCAAGGTTAGGGCTGTTGCTCACTATCTCTGGGGCCTTGAGAAATTATACCCTTCTAGTGATGCCTCTTCTAAGAGCGGCTCTTGGCCTCTCACTCCTTATTTAGTTATCAGGGGCTCCCACTTTTATCTTAGCTTTTATTCCACTAATGTTGGGAACACCTGGGAAAATTCATTCAACCGAAATGTGTGCTGTGTTTTCCATGCCCAGATAGTTGTGGTCTTGGAAAGTTTCCTTTATTTCAGGGTTGGAGACAGAATCTGACGGGAATTCAGGCCCCAAGAGACCCTTGTGGAGAAAAGATACCTCGTGCTACTCCTTCTTATATTATCCCCTGTCCTTTGGAGGTAAGCTGTTAGACATGGTCAGAATTCCCAGGTTAAAAACTGCCAATTTGACCCTTTGCTTTTTGGAGTCTCTCTGAACTATGAAAATATGTTAGACTGGTGTCCATCATTTCAGATAAATCAACTCAATGGAATTATTAGTGGAAACTAGGCAGTATAACACATTGAAATCAGATGGTCCACCTTAGAATCCTTGCATTGCCATCTATGAGAGGCTATGTTACTGAAAAGAACCTCGTGTTTGTTGTGAGAATTAAGCAAAATAATACTTGGAAAGCAAGGATAAAAATATTTGAATCAATATCCAGTTATAGAGGACTTTATGAGAGGGAAAAATCTAAAACCCTATTTACAATAGTAACAAAAAAGATTACATACCTAGGAATAAACAAGAAATGCAGAAAAACATTTATTAGTAAAACCTTGAAATTCTTCTGAAAGACACTAAAGTAGACTTGAACAAATGGAAAGACACCCTTATTCTTGGATATGATGACTCAATATCCTAAAGCAGACAGTTATCCCTAAGTAAACTTATAAATTACACAAAATCTTAATAAAAATACCAACAGGCTTATTACAGAGTTAGAAAAGTTCACACTGAAGTCCATTAAGGAGAACAAACACACAAGAATATCTAAGAGAAACTAAAAATAGATAAAAACTGATACAGGGACTAGCCTTATCAGACATTAACACATACTATAAAGCCTCTATAATTAAAACAGTATGTGCTGTGATGTGAATAGAGAGACCTATCAGTGGAAGAGAATAGAAAGCCCCAAAATGTACCCAAATAGATATGCAAGTTTAACATATGATAAAGAAGGCATCTCAAATCACAGGAACAAAATGGATATATTAATAATCAATATTGTGACCACTGTGGGTAGCCATTTGAATAAAAACAATCAGATCCACAACTCATCTTTCACAAGACTAAATTCCAAATGAATTAGAGATCTGAATGTAAAAAAAAAAAAAAAAAAAAGAAACCATATAGGTATTGGGAGGAAAAAGAAGTAAATTCCTCTTTAACCTTAGTGTAAGGACTTTATAGCTATGAATAAAAGCCAGAAGCAATAAAAGATTAATACATTAGACCTCATGAAAATTAAAATTATTTCATGAAAAAAAAAAACAACACATAGAGTCAAAAGAGAACTGATAACTTGAAAGACAATATTTGCAACACATACCACAGGCCAAAGGTTAATATTCCCAATATATTTTTCAAAAAATCTTAAAACTGAGCAAAAAAGGACTAAAAACATAATAGAGAAATAGTAAAAACAGACAATTCACAAATACATATATTTTATAAATGGCCCTTAAACATGTGAAAAAATAGTCACATCCATACATAAAATAATAAAAATTAACACACCGCTGAGGTACCACTTACCACCTATAAGATTAGAAAAAATTGAAAAATCTAACAGCTTAGCTTATTAGCAAGGCTTTGGGGAACTGGCACTCTCAAATTATGGGAGAGAATGCAAATTGGCGTAAGAATTCTGGAGATAAATTTGGCAATAACAAAACAGCTCATTCTCTTATATTTTGGTCCAATGGTCCTGCTTCTAAGAATTTAACCTAAGATACATTTCAAACAACATGAAAATACATATGTACAATGTTATTCATTACTGCATTGTTTGTAATTGCAAAATACAGTAAGCAATCTAAATGCCCAGACATGAAGAGTAGTTGAATAAGTTATGGTACATTCAGAGAATGGAGTAAAATGCAACTGTAAGAAGAAATGAGGAATATCTCTGAATTTACATATACTATTAGCATATACTATTCAATAAAAAATAATTTGAGAAAGAGTGCTTTTAGTATGCAGCCTTTTTTTTTCAATTAAAAATGTGGAAAGGACTATATGAAATATACAGGTATATGCTTATTTGTGCAAAAAGAAACACAGGAAGAACAAATCAGAAACTAGTAAGAACAAGCGCCAACTCGTTGAAAAAGACCATGAGGCTGGAAAAGATTGAAGGCAAAAGGAGAAGGAAGTGGCAGAGGAAGAGATGGTTAGATAGTATCACCAACTCAATGCACATGAATTTGAGCAAACTCAGGGAGATAGTTTGCTATCTCCAGGACAGAGGAGCCTGGCATGCTGCACTCCATGGGGTTGCGATGAGTTGGACAGGACTTAGTGACTGAACAATAGCAATAAAAGTGGTTTTCTAGAGGCTATATGGCAGAAAGCAAAGAAGAACTAAAGAGCCTCTTGATGAAAGTGAAAGAAGAGAGTGAAAAAGTTGGCTTAAAGCTCAACATTCAGAAAACTAAGATCATGGCATCTGGTTCCATCACTTCATGGGAAATAGATGGGGAAACAATGGAAAATGTGACAGACTTTATTTTGGGGGGCTCCAAAATCACTGCTGATGGTGATTGCAGCCATGAAATTAAAAGATGCTTACTCCTTGGAAGGAAGGTTATGGCCAACCTAGACAGCATATTTAAAAGCAGAGACATTACTTTGCCAACAAAAGTCCGTCTAGTCAAGGCTATGGTTTTTCCAGTGGTCATGTATGGATGTGAAAGTTGGATGGTGAAGAAAGCTGAGCGCCACAGAATTGATGCTTTCGAACTGTGGTGTTGGAGAAGACTCTTGAGAGTCCCTTGGACTGCAAGGAGATCCAATCAACCCATCCTAAAGGAGATCAGTCCTGGGTGTTCACTGGAAGGACTGATGTTGAAGATGAAACTCCAATATTTTGGCCACCTGATTCAAAAACAGACTCATTGGAAAAGACCCTGATGCTGGCAAAGATTGAAGGCAGGAGAAGGGGATGAGAGAGGATGAGATGGTTGGATGGCATCACCGACTCAATGAACATGAGTTTGAGTAAACTCTGGGAGTTGGCGATGGATAGGGAGGCCTGGCGTGCTGCAGTCTATGGGGTCGCAAAGAGTCGGACACAACTGAGCGACTGAACTGAACAGAGAGGCTATAGGAAGGGAATGTGATAAAAAGAATGAGGGAGGGGTATATGGTAGAGGGGACGAGGAAGATCAGTGCTTCTCTAAGTCCACCTTTTGAGTAGTTTTGACTTTTAGAATCAGGTTAATGTTTCACATGCTCAAAAATAAATGAAAGGTAACCACAAGGAGGGTGGAATCCAAAAGCAACAAATGAATCTAACTATTACAAATGAGTAAAATAATCACACTGAAGTGGGTGAGGAAGAAAAGAATTAATCTAACTTTGGAAACTAGTATCTTGACTACACATAGGAAGGCTAAAAATACAAAGAATTTTATGTAAATACTTTTCTCTAGCTAGTAAATTTATTTTTCACAGAAACTGAGTTAGCAAATTTGAAACTACTTTGCAAATATTTTAGCACTGAGAAAATAAGCAAATGCATTCCAGATTATAAGGCCAGATTTTTCACCTCTTGAAGAAAGAAGTTATAAATGGGGAAGTGGGGAAGGCTAGACACTGTGATGGTGTAGTAGACTCATAACTCATGGCTTTCAATGTTTGTACAGATAGATATAAAAACAGATAAAGATATATGCATAGGTGAATACATATTTTTCGTAGTTCTACTTGCTAAAGGGGCCTAGAAGCAATAACACAGAGGAAGCAATGGATTATCTAGCCTCTACATCTTGATCTCAAACAAAATTCTCTGACAAAACAGATCAATACCCCTGGGAGAAGTGGCTGGTTTTACTACTCAGTTCAGTTCAGTTCAGTCGCTCAGTCATGTCCGACTCTTTGTGACCCCATGAATTGCAGCACACCAGGCCTCCCTGTCCATCACCAACTCCTGGAATTTACCCAAACCCATGTCCATCGAGTCAGTGATGCCATCCAGCCATCTCATTCTCTGTCGTCCCCTTCTCCTCCTGCCCCCAATCCTACCCAGCATTAGGGTCTTTTCCAATGAGTCAGCTCTTCGCATCAGGTGGCCAAAGTATTGGAGTTTCAGCTTCAGCATCAGTCCTTCCAATGAACACCCAGGACTGATCTCCTTTAGGATGGATTGATTGGATCTCCTTGCAGTCCAAGGGACTCTCAAGAGTCTTCTCCAACACCACAGTTCAAAAGCATCAATTCTGTGGCGCTCAGCTTTCTTCACCATCCAACTGTCACATCCATACATGACCACTGGAAAAACCACAGCCTTGACTAGATGGACTTTTGTTGGCAAAGTAATGTCTCTGCTTTTAAATATGCTATCTAGGTTGGCCATAACCTTCCTTCCAAGGAGTAAGCGTCTTTTAATTTCATGGCTGCAATCACCATCTGCAGTGATTTTGGAGCCCCCCAAAATAAAGTCTGACACTGTTTCCCCATCTATTTCCCATGAAGTGATGGGACCAGATGCCATGATCTTAGTTTTCTGAATGTTGAGCTTTAAGCCAACTTTTTCACTCTCTTCTTTTACTTTCATCAAGAGGCTCTTTAGTTCTTCTTCGCTTTCTGCCATAAGGGTGGTGTCATCTGCATATCTGAGGTTATTGATATTTCTCCCGGCAATCTTGATTCCAGCTAGTGTTTCTTCCAGCCCAGCATTTCTCATGATGTACTCTGCATAGAAGTTAAATAAGCAGAGTGACAATATACAGCCTTGACATACTCCTTTTCCTATTTGGAACCAGTCTGTTGTTCCATGTCCAGTTCTAACTGTTGCTTCCTGACCTGCATACAGGTTTCTCAAGAGACAGGTCAGATGGTCTGGCATTCCCATCTCTTTCAGAATTTTCCACAGTTTATTGTGATCCACACAGTCAAAGGTTTTGGCATAGTCAATAAAGCACAGGGCAGGGAAAATACAAGATCAACCTGGAGTATCTTGTGAAGCCAGAAAGTAAGGGAGCATTAAGAAGTTAACATGAGTGGGTCGAGCCTCTTCAATAAATGGCTGGGAAAACTGGACAGCTACATGTGAAAAAATGAAAAGAGACCACTCCCTAACACCACACACAAATATAAACTCAAAATAGATTAAAGACCTAAACATAAGACCAGAAACTATAAAACTCTTAGAGGAAAACATAGGCAGAACACTTGATGACAAAAATCAAAGCAAGATTTTGCACAGCAAAGGAAACTATAAGCAAGGTGAAAAGACAACTCTCAGAATGGGAGAAAATAATAGCAAATTAAACAACTGACAAAGGATTAATTTCCAAAATATATAAGCAGCTCATATAACTCAATATCAGAATAACAAATAACCCAATCAAAAAGTGGGAAAAAGACCTAAACAGACATTTCTCCGAAGAAGTACAGATGGCTAACAAACATGTGAAAAGATGCTCAATATCGCTTATTATTAGAGAAATGCAAATCAGAACTACCATGAGGTATCACCTCACACTGGTCAGAATGGCCATCATCAAAAAGTCTATGAACAATAAGTGCTGGAGAGGATGTGGAGAAAAGAGAACGCTCTTGCACTGTTGGTGGGAATGTAAATTGATACAGCTACTATGGAAGATGGTATAGAGATTCCTTAAAAAACTAGGAATAATACCACCATATGATCCAGGAGTCCCACTCCTAGGCATATACCCTGAGGAAACCAAAATTGAAAGAGACACATGGATCCCATTGTTCATTGCAGCACTATTTACAATAGCTAGAACAGGGAAAGCAGCCTAGATGTCCATCGACAGATGAATGGGTAAAGAAGTTGTGGTACATATGCATAATGGAATATTACTCAGCCATAAAAAGGAACACATTTGAGTCAGTTCTAATGAGGTGGATGAACCTATAACCTATTATAAAGAGTGAAATGAGTCAGAAAGAGAAAGATAAATATTGTATTCTAACACATATATTCAGAATCTAGAAAAATGGTACTGAAGAATTTACTTACAGGGCAGCAATGGAGAAACAGACATAGAGAATAGACTTATGGACATGGGGAGAGGGGAGGAGAGAGTGAGATGTATGGAAAGAGTAACATGGAAACTTACATTACTATTTGTAAAATAGATAGCCAACGGAAATTTGCTGTATGGCTCAGGAAACTCAAACAGGGGCTCTGTATCAACCTAGAAGGGTGGGATGGGGAGGGAGATGGGAGGGAGTTTCAAAAGGGAAGGGATGTATGTATACCTATGGTTGATTCGTGTTGCGGTTTGACAGAAAACAGCAAAATTCTGTAAAGCAATTATCCTTCAATAAAAAATTAACAAATAAACAAAAAAAGAAGTTAACATGAGTGGGCTGAATAGACACAGAAGTCAAGTAAAAGAAGGCCACTAAGACCAAAGCTGGAATAAATTTGAGCAAAAAAACATTAATAATAGTAATAGATTATGTTATGTTGAAGAAATGAATAAATGAATGAATAAGGGAAATGCATAAATAAATGAATGGAGACAGGAAAGCTCTTACACAAGAATTCCAACAAAAAAATGGGGATGGAATGATGGAAATAAAACATCACCCTTTGGAAAATACCACAGAGGAGAGACTTGGTGGACAATTACTCAGGTAATTTTTAGGCATGCTAAAATTTGAAAACTAAGTTTACAGTAATGGATTTTTTTGGTGTGTTTATTATGTATGGATAGATTTGTATTTATGTCATCAGCAAAGCCTTTCAAAGTATGGTGATAAATTTTCTATCACACAAAATTTAAACTTTTGGTATGTGATTTCCTCTAAATCAAAACGAAAATATTTTCTTGCAGCCATCTGCTTTCTTTAAACAAAAAGAAAAGTATCTTTGATATCTTCTGGGCTCTAACTAAAGTTGATTCTGCCTAATGTCAACTCTTTTTTTTTTTTTACTTCAATAAAAAGAAGAAAGTGGTGCCATTAATTTTTCTCAAAAAAAGAAAAAAAAGCACTTTCACCTCCATCAGGAAGAAAAATTGGAGGGAGTTGCCACTCAAAGGACATTTTCTCAGTTTGATTTATGTTTTCCTTTTATCTCCAATATGCTTCCAGGAACATCAAGTCTTTCTTTGTCCTGTTTTGTCTTTCCTGCTTGCCCAGTTCCCTTTTTCCCCATATGATGTTCCATTCATTTACTGGTTTGAAGGGCACCAAACACAATGAACATTTTTGTTTATTCTAGATTTGACATTGCCATGCCAAGCATTCAATTTTTATTTGCATTTGTGTGATGTGTGTATGTCTGTAGTAAACAAATTTCATAAGATTTAAAGACTCCGCATTAAGCATCAAGTCTTTAGACATTGAAAAAGAGGGAGTGCTTTCCTATGAATAGCTTTCAGAGGCAATTTATGAATATCTAGTATTTCAGTAGTTCAGGTACAATGTTTTAGAATAAAATCAATATTTGATAACATAGGACTTTCCTAGTAGCTCAGATAGTAAAGCGTCTGCCTACAATGTGGGAGACCCGGGTTTGATCCCTGGGTCAGGAAGATCCTCTGGAGAAGGAAATGGCAACCCACTCTAGTACTCCTGCCCGGAAAAATCCCATGGATGGAGGAGCGTGGTGGGCTACAGTCCAAGGGATCGCAAAGAGTCAGTCATGACTGAGCTACTTCACTTTCACTTTGGTAACATAAGAAAGCAATGGCATGAGAAACCAAACGTATGGTCTATCTTGTCCATTCTAATAGTGTGAATGGTACCTCTTAATATTAAACAAAATAGAGAATATTGTAAAAATGTTGCTCCTGTCAAAGAATTTACAACCTAGCCACGCTGACAAATGAACAGAAGTAGAGTACAGACCTTAGACACAGAATGGCGATCTTAGAATGTCATCCTTAAAATTATTAGGGATTAATTTCAGCAGTCTTAGGGAATGAGGAAATTTCTATAATTCATACTAAAGATTAAAAAAAAAGTATGTGGGAGAAGGAAAAAGAGAAAGACTTAATCATAGAAGATAATGGACTTGTGCTCATTCTGTGCTTCTGATGTTCCAGTTCATGCCCACTTTTTTTTTTTCTCACCAACAATGCAATTTTCAACTGATTCAACTCAAGAGTGAAAGTAACTCTCTCACTCAGTATTTGGATTTCCTAAGAAAGATCCTTGATGAATTGTGAGAGGCAATTTATTTTCAAGGGAGGGAAGGCTTTCTTGTTTCTTGCTAGTTATTGACTAATTCAAATTCAGAATGTCTCTGATTCTCTGAACCTAACAAAAATGTGTTTTATGGTAATTAACTCTCTTTAGTTGCACACACACTCAAAGCTCCCAGGGGTTCTGCTTTACCTTTACGAGTGATGCTGAAATCCACAAGACAGTAAAATACAGTTGGCTCAGGGAAGAGATTCTCTGAAAACACGTGGAGCATGTCCTGAACATAATGCTACTAACCATACATACACATGTGTGTATCTACATATACATACACATAACAGTAATCACCACACTTACCTGATTCAACAGGACATTTTCTATTGAAACATAGGGCAGAAGTCCTTTTACTTTCTCTATAGGTCCTGAAAGGCTTTAAAGGCACAGAAGTGGTGAACCTGATTTAGTCCATTAACATCACTAGATTATGTAAATCAAGTCCTTCAGTCCTCTTCAAATTCTTAAGCAAAGCCAATTGTTTTACTTGCCATGTTTCTTATCCCTAGTCAGATTTGCCTAACTGCTAGTTAAATTTAAAACACAACTGAAAGAGTGTAAGTGGCTACATGTAATTTAGATTGGTTTACTAGTTTATTCTTTGATACAAGAATATTTATGACACTCCCCCAATGTACAAGGTTCTGAGGAAATAAAAGTGAAAAAGGTAGATGATGAGGGTCCTACTTTCAAAGATGTATTTTAATCTGAAATAGCCAGTTTATTCTTGAAAAGCTAAGAGCAGAATCTTTCATTTTTTCCTCAAATAATTAATCAATTCTTAAAGTATATTTATTTTTAAATGAATAAGTGTCTACTTGGAGAAGCAAATGGCAACCCACTCCAGTATTCTTGCCTGGAGAATACCATGGACAGAGGAGCCTACAGCCCATGGGGTCACAGTAGTGTTTGGCACAACTTAGCAACTAAAAACAAACAAAAACAAACCAAAAAAATGCCTACTTTGTGCTAGGTACAAGGGTTCAAGAATCATGTCAGGGAGTGTCCTGTCTCTTACAGTGCTTAGTGTCTTTAATGATGGAGATGGTCTCGAGTATTTCCCATTCAATTGTTTTCCTCTATTTCTTTGCATTGATCACTGAGGAAGACTTTCTTACCTCTCCTAGCTATTCTTTGGAAGTCTGAATACATATACATTTATCTGACACATACATTTTATCATATATGTATCTAATTTCCTAGTGAAGGTCATGTTACATTTCATAAAGTTTTATTGGAACTCAGCCATATCAATTCATTACGTGTTGTCTTGGGCTCCAAAATCACTGCAGATGATGACTGCAACCAGGAAATTAATTACATTGAGTTAAATCTTGCTCCTTGGAAGAAAAACTATGACAAACCTAGACAGCATATTAAAAAGCAGAGACATTACTTTGCCAGCAAAGATCCATATAGTCAAAGCTATGGTTTTACCAGTAGTCATGTATGGATGTGAGAGTTGGACCATAAAGAAGGCTGAGCACCAAAGAATTGATGCTTTTGAACTGTGGTGTTGGAGAAGACTCTTGAAAGTCCCTTGGACTGCAAAGGGATCAAATAAGTCAATTCTAAAGGAAATCAGTGCTGAATATTCATTGGAGGACTGATGCTGAAGCTGAAGCTCCAATACTTTGGCCACCTGATGAAAAGAACAGACTCATTGGAAAAGACCCTGATGCTGGGAAGCATTGAAGGCAGGAGAAGGGGTTGACAGAGGATGAGATGGTTGGATATTATCACCGACTCGATGGACGTAAGTTTGAGCTAGCTCCATGAGTTAGTGATGGACAGAGAAGCCTGGCACGCTGCAGTCCTTGGTGTCTCAGAGTTGGACACAGTTGAGCAACTGAACAACAACAACAACATGCTGTCTGCACTGCTTTGGTGCTCTCAATAATATAATGATTTTAGATTCATACTATACAGTAAGTGAGCAGACAAAGAATGAAAATATTCAGTCTATACTCTCTGTTCTCTATGGCATCATTACATCATCATTCAGACTTCCCAGGTAGCACTAGTGGTAAAGAACCCTGCGTGCAAAAGCAGTAGACATGAGACACCCGTTGGATCCCTGGGTTGGGAAGATCCCTTGGAGGAGAGCGTGGCAACCCACTCCAGTATTCTTGTCTAGAGAATCCCATGGACAGGGGAGCCTGGCGGGCTACAGTCTATGAGGTTGCAAAGAGTTTGACACAACTGAAGGAACTTGGTACACACACACGCATCATCATTCACCTTCTATTTGACAAACACATTTCCCTTACTCCTGCCTTTGAATTCTCCTTGTTTTTCATTTAACCTGCTCATAGGTAACCTTACAACTTGTGTATCTCACAGGATTCTGCACAAATACGGCAGCGGTTTCAAACACTTCCCCAAGACTGAGACCTGAAGGAATTGGCAGCCTTTAAGTGTTCTCGTTCTTTGTTCCTTATTTAATGTGCGGGCAATCATCTTACTATCCATGAAAGGAAAGTGTTAGCTCCTTTGGGCTGAAAAATCTTGAGAAATAAGAAATGAATTGTTATATGTTAAAGAGTTACATTCAGTGCATAGCTGATGATGTCCAGATCTTTTTCCAACCATGACTTAAAGATGGAATTTACAAAGCAGCAGGGAGGACTTTAGGTTGTGGTGACTTTCATTGACTGCTTCGGTACTGAGACAGTTAAGTCCTATTTTTCCAGCCAGGAGTGCGGGCTCCAAGAGGCAGGAAGCTGGTGCCAGGTGTGTAACAGCTCCCAGCTCCACAGTCCTGCTTCACCACCTGCCGTCTGTGTATCTACAGGGCTCCTGGAGAATAGAACTCAAGTGGGGGAATTCTTTTATCCAGTCATCAAATTTATCCTGACAGTTTAGGAACAAGGAGCGAAGAAAACAAAGGTTGAAAAATGAAATGTGGTGTGTAATTCAGACAAGGCTGAAGAAGCTTTTCTTCTCTATGCTGGGAAAGGTTTGTGCAGTATTACAAACTCAAAGGAGTATTAAAAATACCATTCTTATTCACATTTATTTAAAATACTGAGCTGGACAAAGAAAATATCTATATTGGCCAAATTCTACTTTGGGGCCATTAAGTATCCTCTGAATTCAACCTTTTATTCTACAAATGAGGAAATTGGTGCCAATAAAATTTAAGTGATGTATTCAAGGGATATGATTCATTGGTGTGATGCTAGGAACAGAAGGTGCATATGCTTCCTACAATCAATTCAAAATTTAATGCTAAATTCTTTTAATGGTCATGTATAGCCCTGGAATTCATAAGTGCTTCCAAATATGTTTTAATGCATTTATACTTCCTGAATGGAACCTTTCTTGGAGAAATGTTCACTAAGTTAATCCCCCTCTTTGTAAAATACTACATCAATCCTGAGTTGGCTAGAAACTGTAGTCCCTTCTGAATAGTACAGTTTGCTGAGGCTTAAAGGAAAGGCCATGTGGGTTTTTACAAAAGCATCTTGATTCCATTCTTGCAAACGTGGACTTCTAAATATACCTTCATGAGGACAGTGCACTGCTTATGCAAATAAATTCAGTGTTTTTCTAGGTCACAGCAGACCTACTTCTACATAGAAAGTGCCAGTAGGAATATCAGGGGGATCCCTGCTGCCAGAATGTGAATGGCTTCTACTGACAAAACCTGACTAGAGATGAAAGATGTTCTGCAACTCATATCTCCTCATTCACTCAAGAGACATGGTCTCATATGGTGTTCTGCCACTTCACAGACAATAGTCATCTTGGCTTCCAGAAAAAATGAGTTAGAAAGTTACTGGCCAAAATGTATCCCTACTATTCTGTCATTCACTCTGTATAGTCTTAAAAATTGTGTCTCAGATTCCTCATCTGAATAACTGTTTATTTTAAAATGGGGGTAAGGGGTTGGTGTTTATTGTAGCTAACATCTTGTTAACATACTCAGAGAGGAGTTGATCAAATAACACTGGCTGTTTGGTTTCCTCAGAAGCAAACCAGGCACCAGTAATTGCAATTATTTAATTTAGTATCTTTGGGGAGGTTGATCAGATGTTATAAACTGTTTTAAAAATTCACTAAAATTCTAACATAATACAATTCATTATTCAATAATTTCTCTTTCATAATGGGTCAAAATATACACTGAATTTCTTACCTAACAGGAATTCTCATATACAATAATTTTCTCTGTTAATTGGAAAGGAATACACAGCTTTTGTATGGTCAAATAAACCTTGGGCATGGATCAGGAACAAATAGCAACCAGGGAAGTTTCTGTTACTTACATCTGTGGAACTCTTGACATGGGCTCAACTTCGCTGAACTTCAATTATCTCCATAAAAATAATTAAGCAAAATTCCATTAAAAGGACTCTATAAACAAATAAACAAAGCACTACTGCACCAAAAAATGGGAGACAAGGCATTATTGCTATGACGGCTGCATAGTGGTTTAAGAGCACCGATGTTAACATTAACGTGTTTTGCTGTTGTTTCTTTCTGTCCTTTTATCTCTTTCTTTGGAAAAGTTTTGGAAGAAAAAAAATGGTTCTCTATCTGGAGAAACTTGCATTTAAAGCACAATCAAGATATACTATTTTTAGGAGGTAGCTCACCTTTCATTTTGTGTGTGTGTTAGTTGCTCAGTTGTTTCCAAGTCTTTGTGACCCCATGGACTGTAGCCTGCCAGGCTCCTCTGTCCATGGGATTCTCTGGGCAAGAATACTGGAGTGGGTTGCCATTTCCTTCTCTAGGGGATCTTCCTGATCTAGGGATCAAATACAGGTCCTGCATTCCAGACAAAGTCTTTATGCCTGAACCATCAAGGAAGCCCACATTTTGTGTGGTACTTTACAATTTACTCTGTACTTTCAGAGAAAATAAATTTGATATCTATATAATGCTCAGAGATGGTGCTTGTGTATATTACTAGTCTTCTGTGCCTGTGACTGAACAACTATGACTACAGAAATTTTCCCTACATACTTTTCCTTGGAAGTTAAGTATTCACTCCATCTATCTGTTGGCCATACTTAGGTCCACTAAAATTTTTGAGTCAGCACCTAAAGGATTTCTTCTAGATGTTACAGACCTGCCTTTCACCTTTCAGGTGGCACAGCTTATGTTTAGGAAAGCAAACACTGACTTTGGAGATAAACTGACCTCAAAACTCAGTTCTACAAAGCTGTGTAACCCTAGGCAAGACACTTCATTTCTTAGAACTTCAGTTAACTATAGGGGTGAACATTTCATCTGTTGTTTAGGGCTGGTGTGGGGATGAAATGAGATCAAAGTGTAAGGACAGTTCTGTACTCAATGCCTGGCATCAACTAGGAATTTAATAACTGTTCATTCCCTTTTTCCTTTTTTTTTTCTTTATCACTCTTTTAGCTTGACTCAGTATTTTCCTGATCTGCCTAATGCTATTACTTCCGTAAACAACTGTCTATTTTCTGGGAAACATTTTAGTCTTCTTTTTGTGTGTATAGGACTTCTATAATTACCCAATGGGAGGAATCAAGCTGCAGTTAAGATGGGAAAATACAGTAGAAAAGCAGTGGACTAAGAATCCGGAGAACTCTGCTAGACCCCTGGCTCTGTGGGGATTTGCATGGTCTTGGGCAAGTCACTTCTGTGTTCCCTCCCTTGTAAAATGAGAATACCAATATCTATCCTACTATTTCAGAAGTGGTTTGTCACTTCAAATGACAAAATTATGAGAAAACATTTAGAAGTTTGCAATAAAATTAAAAATGGAAAAAATATGATTATGATCATATTTTTATTAATCTGAAACATGTCCTAGAAAATGAAAGGACTTTCCCCTTAAAATACCATAAGGAAGCCAGAGGGCAACGGTGTGGTCCTGCTTTCCAATCCAGTAGTCTGGATAATTCTCTTCTTCAGCGTCACAAAAGGCTTCAAAGCCTGCAGCATTGTAGACTTTTGGAGGGGAAAATGATAAACTGATCCAAAATGCCTCGAGGTACGTATGGAAGGGGCAGGAATGATTGGATTCAGGCAGTCATTCTCAGCCAAGGGTTGTTATAGATATGGTATGCTGGAGAATATTATATGTCTTTTTTATCTTCAAGGTAGTTTGTCAATAAATGAATTTTCAAGGTAGTTTGTGAATAAATCCATAGTGATGTATGGATGTGAGAGTTGGACAGTAAAGAAAGCTGAGTGCTGAAGAATTGATGCTTTCGAACTGTGGTGTTGGAAAAGACTCCTGAGAGTCTCTTGGACTGCAAGGAGATCCAACCAGTTAATCCTAAAGGAAATCAGTCCTGAATATTCATTGGAAGGACTGATACTGAAGATGAAACTCCAATACTTTGGTCACCTAATGCGTAGAACTGACTCTTTTGTAAAGACCCTGATGCTGGGAAAGACTGAAGGCAGGAGGAGAAGGGGACGACAGAGGATGAGATGGTTGTGTGGTATCACCAATTCAGTGGACATGAGTTTGAGTAAACTGGGAGATCAAGCACAGGGAAGCCTGGTGTGCTGCAATCCATGGGGTCGCAAAGAGCTGGACACAACTGAGCAACTGAACTGAACTGAACTGAAATTCTCTCAAGGAAGTTGGAGTTCTAACTACAAAACTGGTGTATTTCCTTTGAAACAAAGTACCAGAACCAAATTAAAACCCCCAAATTCATATCTCTGAGTATGATGCACAGATCTCAGAATCCTTCATATAGTTAATCTCTAGACTCTCCTTAGTTTAATGACAGTAATGATTTTGACCTCTGCCTGAATACACAAAGTTTGACATCAGTGGCAGATGAAAGCTGTGAGGAAAACAGCAGACCCTTGTTCAGACAGGATATAACAATTTTCCATTCAAGGTGAATCACTGACAAATCTCTTCAGGAGAGAAACTCTACAAAGTATTGTCTGAATCCATCGCCGTTCAATACAGATTGCACTCTGGTTTATTTTTCATTTCAATGTGTGTGTGTGTGTGTGTGTGTGTGTGTGCTATTTTCTGTTTTACCCACTCATTTCCCCTCTGTGAACTCCTTTTTATCAGAAGGGGTTTTGGCAGAACAAAGATGTGAAAAGAAACTCAGGCAGGCAGATACAATATTAGCTGAACACACAATGAGAGCTGGCAGTATGACTCAGGAAAGAGATTTTAGTTATTAAATCTCAGAAACTTTCTTTGATTGAGAAAAATTAGGATGGACTAAGGTAAAAGAATGAAACAGGACTACATGGCACTAATAAATTACAGGATTTTCTTAATTAGAGACACTTTCAATTGTCACTTGGGATGTGAGTTCATGGAAATGCTTTTATTCACAAGTCTTCTCTAAGCCAAAGGGTACTGCATAAGTGCATAGCAAGTACCTTTGTGTCTTGAGGCCTAGTGATGTCATTTTAAAAAAAGAAGTATTTTCATTCATTCATGGAATAGATAAAGGTTGAGGACATACCACGTGCCAAGTATCCTTGAAGAAGAGACTATGGTAGAATAAATATGGTCACACTTACTGGATTCAGTTCTTTTGAGGTATCAACACCTTTCCAGATAGTTCTCCTCCATCAGTTCCTAATAATCCTGTTTTTCGCCATCTCCTACAACCAGGAAAGACAAACGAAAACCCAGGAGTTAGAAGCAATGGGCAGGAGCAGCTTTGTTGTTGGATTAATGGGCAAAGACATCAGAATGTCTCTCAGTACCTGTGCATGTATGCGTGCGGGGGGGGGGTGGTGGGGGATGGTGTTAAGGAGGATGGTGTTAAGGAGGATGCATTTTCAGCAAAATCAAATCAAAGGTAGATTGAAAGGAGGAATATAAATCTTAGATAGTGCTGGTTAAGTTTTTTCAGAGGGTTTTAAAATTCATACAGTTCTATCTTTTTTGTTTGGCTTTTGTTTTTCTATATCTATGGAAAGCCTAAGTGACAGCTAAGTTCCAGAAATTTATATCACACTATTTTTCTTCACCCACCAGGCTAAGAATCACCCTCCCCTTTAGCCAGTAGCAAAGACTAGGTTATACAGTTTGTTACTGTTGTTGTAACTAAGTCATGTCCGACTCTTTGCGACCCCCTATTTAGAAGATGTAAAAGGGGCATTGATACAGGACATTTTCTGAAGGAAATGAGTTGTGATTTTTCCAGAGGTATAGGATTTTGGAGAAATAAAATATGGGAAAGTTGGGGATACTGAAAAAAGTGAAGCTTTTATTTAAGAAACAGACTTTGAGAAGAAAAAAATGGACTGCCTTATCAGTGCCAAAGATCCCAGCAGTAAGTCTCCATTATTTTAGGGTACAAAAGTATAGATCAGTTAGCAGTAAAGAATAATTTTTGAAAAGATAAAATGAGTTGCTTTCAAGTATAAAATGAACATGAATTAAAGAGTTTAATTTATAAATGAGGAAAGCAATAAGAGGGTTCAGAAGAGAATTTGAAGATGATTTTATTTATATATATATATATATATATATATATATATATATATATAAATATATATATATACACCCTAGGAGAAGGCAATGGCTCCCCACTCCAGTACTCTTGCCTGGAAAATCCCATGGATGGGGGAGCCTGGTAGGCTACAGTCTATAGGGTCGCTAAGAGTTGGACACGACTGAGTGACTTCACTTTCACTTTTCACTTTCATGCATTGGAGAAGGAAATGGCAACCCACTCCAGTGTTCTTGCCTGGAGACTCCAAGAGATGGGGGAGCCTGGTGGGCTGCCATCTATGGGGTCGCACAGAGTCGGACACGACTGAAGCCACTTAGCAGCAGCAGCAGCATATATATACACATACAAAGATTTTATATATATTAAGTCAGTAATGGTGAAATGAATTTGGTAATAGAAACAAAACTGTCTAATAGCCTACTAAGCAACAAATTGTAATGTCTGTGTTATTATTTCAACCAGGAGGAATTCAATTCTATCTCTACTGGATAAAATTCATTTGCATAATTATAAATAGGAAACATTTGCATTGTCAAGGAGAGGAATCACTTTCAACTTAACTTCTATAATTTATTTAATATCTGGACCTACAGAATATACAATAGACTAGTGTTTAGAAAATTATCAAAATTATAATCAAAATTATATATTTGATTCTAATCAAAATTATATTTTCCTAGAGAATCAGATAATCACTGGAGGGTCCACCAGACAATAGGTATCATGCCACTGAAAGACAATTTAGTGATACCTTTTGCTATTTCCAAGCTTAGACATTTTCTTAATCTTAGACTCAGGGACAATTGCTTTTTCAGTCCCCTGTATCTGTACAGTTTTGACATTAACAAACTATTACTTAGATCTTCATGTAGCAAAGACTACTACTATGTTCACTTTCAGAAAACCTGTCAGTGGGCCATCCAGAAACAAAAAGAAATAACCTCCATTCTCCATTTGCAAATATTTTCTCTCATTCAATAAGTTGTCTTTTCACTTCCACCCGTGAGTATTTATCCAAAACAAAAACATAGATGAATAGATGAATAGATAAAGAAGATGTGGTATAAATATACAATGGAATACTACTCAGTCATTAAAAGATATAATTTTGCCATTTGCCTGCAATGTGGATGAACTTAAGAGGGATTTATGCTAAGTGAAATAAGTCAGAAGGAGAAAAACAAAAACTATGTTTTTATATTTGGAATTTCAAAATTAAAACTGGTAAGAATAATGAAAAGAGACTGACAGATATAGAGAGAAAGCTAATGATTACAAGTGGGGAGATGGGAGAGGGGACAGACAAAATAGAGGCAGGAGATCACAAGGTACAAACTACTATGTAAAAAGTAAATAAACTATAAGGATGTATTATATAGTATAAGGAATATAGCCAGTATTTTATAATAACTATGAATGGGGTATAATCTTTAAAAAATAAAGACAGCCTGATGTATCTTAAAGGTAAATAAAATGTCCCTTTTATAGTTCTATGATGCAAAAACAGATTTTCTAGATGATCTAATAGAACATTATTTGAATATACTCTTCATTATCTGAATACTTGATTCAACATGCTCTTTATATTTAAGCATATCAGTTGCTTTTTAAATGGGACACTTGGGTCCTATGGATTCATAATTTTTTAGGAATTTTATATCTTTCCACCTGAAGATAC
This sequence comes from Okapia johnstoni, assembly GCA_024291935.2. Classification (NCBI taxonomy): domain Eukaryota; kingdom Metazoa; phylum Chordata; class Mammalia; order Artiodactyla; family Giraffidae; genus Okapia; species Okapia johnstoni. The sequence continues at coordinate 76,029,164 of CM044316.1, read as the reverse complement.
ACTGCTCCTGTGGTTTCTGGTATGGTATAGTATGTAGATCCCAGGCTAGAAGTTAACCTGAGTGGGTGCAGACATCCTGAGCTGTATTATAGGGGAATAGGAGAGTACACAAAGAGATCTAACTGGGCCAGACCTAGAAGAAAGCTGACCACAGAGAGTAGATTATGCATACCAGAATGTTATGGGAAAAAATAGGCATAACTATGATGAAATTTAAAAATAATTTAGGAGGTCCAGTTCAACAACCAGCAACATTTGGAAAAGGTTCCACCCATAAATCATGCCAATAACGGTCAGAAATCTGTGGATCCAGAGACAGAACCTAGCCTACTTACTCTGGAGAGAGCATTGTAGGGAAACAAAATCTGCCACCCCAAAATGTGTCTCTTGGCATCATGATTAATTTAGGCTGATTATTTTTTAAGAAACAGAAGACTCAGGAAATCTTTCTTTTTACCTCCTCCTTAGCTGCCTAAATAATGTAGATAGAGGACCTGTTTCAGGAAGGGAGCTATCACCACAGATAACTATAATATGAAGTAAGTGTGATAGACAGGGAAGAACCTAGCATAGTCTGTTAAAATTCTAATGTCCTATTGTCTCTCAGAAGTTTAAGTAAACTCGGGGAGTTGTTGATGGACAGGGAAGCCTGGCATGCTGTAGTCCGTGGGGTTGAAAAGAGTCGGACACGACTGAGCGACTGATCTGAACTGAACCGAATTGATTGTCTCTCAGTGCCTCAGCAAACATTTGTTTACTAAATCTTTGCTTTTCCATCTTCACGTATATTGCCTTCCTCCCCTTTGAATTTCCAAGCCAATACCCTCAACATCCTAACATCATCTTCTCTTTTGTCTTTAGCTGAAGATGATATACAAGTGAGGGCTTAGCCATCTTGGCAAGTCACTGAATCTTCCTGGGTCTATCCCATGTATACATGTTATTAAATTTTTTTTTTGTCTGCTTATGTGTCTCAGTTCACTTCAGTTGCTCAGTTGTGTCCGACTCTTTGTGACCCCAAGGACTGTAGCACACCAGGTTTCCCTGTCCATCACCAACTCCCGGAGCTTACTCAAACTCATGTCCATTGGGTCAGTGATGCCATCCAACCATCTCATCCTCTGCCGTCCCCTTCTCCTCCCACCTTCAATCTTTCCCAGCATCAGGGTCTTTTCCAATGAGTCAGTTCTTCGCATCAGGTGGCCAAAGTATTGAAGTTTCAGCTTCAGCATCAGTCCTTCCAATGAATATTCAGGACTGATTTCCTTTAGGATGGACTGGTTGGATCTCCTTGCAGTCTAAGGGACTCATGTCAATAAAATTCTTGGACCAGCCAGAAGAACCTAGAAGAACAGAGGGACATTTCTTCCTCCCTAACAGCACTAAGAATAGTATCCAAGGCTAAAACCGTCAATAAATAATTCCAATGTAAGTCAAACTTTGGACAGTGTAGCTTTTGGGGAAAGATGTTTTTCCTTTAGCACATTCTCTCAGTGTATAATTGGCTTAAGACAAATTTGGTGAGATGCACACAAGGGATTAAGTACCATGTGAAAGTGAGAAATGGAATATTTGCTGTCACATCAGCAAACAAAGGATGTTACAATCATCGGCAGTTGCAGCCCTCCAATGTGAGCTGGTGAGTCCAAAGGGCACTCAGGAAGGAGAAGAATACCTCCAACCTAACAGCCATCAGACTGCAGCCACTATGTACAGTGAAAACCAAGGTGAACTCAGGATGTCAAAAATACAGGATATAGGGCCCATAGCTGAAATGCATATGAAAGGAATAATTTCAGTGAGCCCAGACTCTTGCATCTTCCCATACACAGAAAAGTGCTAAATTCCTTAATTAGGGATATCTGGTTCTTAATTAATTAACAATAATCTTTTGATGTTCAGACTACCTGCCCTTTGTTCCAAAACTTCTATATAACCTGGCTCCTCCCCTCACCTCCCCAGAAGAGTTCTCTCAGGGTCATTTGAGATGCTGTATCCTGGGCTTCAAATCCTAAAATTCCCACTGAATAAAACATAATTCAACTTTTAGGTTGGGAATATATTTTTTAAGTTGACTAAAGTCCTACAGGCAAGACTGGATTCCTTGATATACCTAGGAAAGATTGCTAGAATTACCAATAGTACTAAGAATGGGGCTGAGACTTGGATAGAGAAGATATTAAAAACTGGAGTAGGAATGATTCTGGGATAGAAATGAAAATAGATTCAGAGTTAGGAAATTCTGAAGGTAATGGCACAAACACAAATCTAAAAACTGATAACATTTATTCATCTCTCTTTTCACCTTGAGCAAAACTTAACAGAGCTTGTCTTGTTGACCATCCCATCTAATATCCTAGACTGCTTTTAACTGGCTCCTGATATGGAAAGACTTGTACACAGCTTACATTCATTCTACAATGTCTATACTCTTTGATATCAACTTTTAACGTGATCACAATCACCTCTTTTATAAAACCTTGCCCTTTACAGAATTGTTACCTAAATTGACATATATTTTAAGTATTTCCCTCACCTGTTTTTCTGGTTTTAACCTTCCAAATTTTACCATTTATGTGTGTGTGTGTGTATAATTTCCATCTATTTTATGGTTATTTATTTTATGGTTTTTGAGTTAATGATCTTGTATCTGAATGTTCTATTGATTTAAACTCAATTTTCCATCTGTCTTTAAGTTTATCAACTACAAATTGGCACTTGCCATTGGCACTTGACATCTGCCCCTATAAAAATTAAATCATGTGCTTGTGCTGCTGCAGGTGCTGATTTTCAACACCCCCTGAAAAGAGTTCAGAGTGGAGACAGAAATAAGGCACTCTGTGCTCAGGGAAAAACTGACAGAACAGATACTTAGATATTTTCAGGACCAGTTTCTCAGAACTGTTTGAGGTGCTGTCTCACCCCCTGAAAAGAGTTCAGAGTGGAGACAGAAATAAGGCACTCTGTGCTCAGGGAAAAACTGACAGAACAGATACTTAGATATTTTCAGGACCAGTTTCTCAGAACTGTTTGAGGTGCTGTCTCCTAGGCTGCAGTCCTCATTTTGCCCCAAATAAAACTTAACTTGCAACTTTCATGTTGTGCAATTTTTTTCAGTCAACAGGTTGTTATTTCTACTCTACAGCCCCTCGCTTCCTAACGTTTTAGTTGTCTATTTGCCTCAACCACTGCATGCTAGATGTAGCTCATACTAATTCTACCAGCCCACAAGACCTGATTATTATTAAATATTTAGGACTTCTGTGAGTGGGTTGCTAAATTGGCCATGGTGGGAATATTTAATCCTGGGAAACTGGTATTCCAGCACTTGAAATGTACACTTCATAGATGAGAAGATTGAGGTACAGAAAAGTTCATTAATTTTCGCAGGATCAAAATGGTAATAAATTGTTATGGTAGAACTAGAATGCAGACTTCTCTGTTCCAGCCATGGGCATTTTGTGATTCATAGTATAAGATGATATTGAAATGCAATTACTTAAATAATTCAGTTTTTGTTTTATCAGTCCAATTTCCTACTTGTAGCTAAAAATAGGGAATGAAATGGCACTATATATATTTTAATAAAAGATATAACTATAAGGGGGCTTCCCTTGTGGCTCAGCTGGTAAATAACCTGCCTGCAATGAGGGAGACCTGGGATTGATCCCTGGGTTGGGAAGATCCCCTGGAGTAGGGAAAGGTTATCCACTCCAGTATTCTGGTCTGGAGAATTCTGTGGACTGTATAGTCCATGGCGTTGCAAAGAGGTGGATACGAATGAGTGACTTTCACTTTCACTTTCATAAGTGTAAGGGGATTTAGATGTTTCAGTTCCTAAAATAGGGTTAAATTTGTGAGACTCACTCTATAAAGACTGCTTCCTCCTAGGCATTTCAAATGAATTTTATGATTGGTACGCAGTTCAACTGTGGCTATGAAACCTGATGAGTTAATGTCTACCAATAAATAAAAATGACAGAGTAAATTAACATTAGTTTTTAACCAATTTCTATATTAAAATGGTGGTAGATACAGTGGTTACATTAAATACCAGGAAATGTATGTCATGAAAAAAGACTTAAAAATATACAGTTCAAATTGGGGCTGTTATTAATTGAAATCTATCACTGGTAAATTAAATCAGTTAATTTCCCCACCACTATCAAAAGCCACAAAGATTCAGCCTGAAAGTACAACGTACCCTGCTCCCTACACCTTCCTTTATAGAGTCATGTTTCTTTAAGAATCAGCTACTTTTTCTTTTCAGAGACAGTTGTCACCATCTTTTCTGTAGAGCCAGCTCTTGGCAGAATCTTTCTTCCTTTGAAAAAAGAATCTCAACAGGAAACCCTGTTATCTCTTCTGACTATGACTCAAGCTGACCAGAAGTCCTTGAAGATAAGAGCTCAAGCATCAGGGTTCTTTTCCCTGTTGACTTCTTTATACCTCTTTAAAACTTATTTCTGTTAGAACCATCTTTGTAACCCATTCTGTCAACTAATTTCTGCATTGTTTAATCACCACCCTTTAGCATTAAAAGCAAAACCTTTATCAATCAGGGTATGAACAGTGACAACTGGGAGATCTTCCACTCCCTCAGTCCCCCTATTGAATTGTCGACCAAGGCTCGTTAGTTAAGATTTGAGCTTTCCTCTCTTTTCACTGCTATGATCTTAGTTTAAACCTTTATCTTACTGTTAGCGATAACAATTACAAGTCTCTTTTTCTCTTTGCATCAAGTTTTTGCCTCCACTATATTTTTAAAAGACTTTCAGAGTTATTGTTCCAAAATATAAACCTTATCACATTCAACCTTTAGAGGATAATTTTTGTACTGTAAGGATTCAGGTTTATCTAAATCAAAGTTTATCTCTTTACAAGGTTTGGCACATCAAAGTAAAAGTAATTGAACAATGGATTACTAATAACGTTCCTCTGAGTATGAATGCTATAAATCTTCTGTATAAAATTAGAGATACATAAAAATATTAAAAATTACTTCAATTACTATATTTCAGAGGTAGCTATTATTAACATACTGGTATATCTTTTCACATACACATATGTGATCTGGCTATGAAGTTTGGTATTGTCATAAATAGCTGAGCCCAGCATGATGATGGTTGGGATGAGGTTGTTCTCAGAAGATGAGGTGAATACTGCTCACCTTATTCAGAATGAAATAACACTTGATTTGCTTTCTTTTTTCCCTATCTCAGTAAGAATGGCAACATCTTTAAAATGTTAACTCTAAATCCATTCACATTTATTATCACTTTGTATATGTACCATTTAGTGGCTTACACAGTAGATGAATAGGCTGTTTTCTTGCCTTCCTTCCAACAGGGGGAGTTGTGACAAGCACATAAGTTTTTTTGTGTGTGTGGTTTTTTTTGATGAATTAAAATGGACCCAGAGTCATTAGAAACAAAGTGACCAAGTGTTCCTGAAAAATAGTTTGCTTTCTCCTAGGGTCATGGAAACTTGATGAACGGGTAGCAGTTAAACCTTGAAATGCGGGTACACGTGTGGCAGAACTAATGACACAAATGACAAAAAAAGGAGAGCTGCGAGTATGCTGTGCCATTGGGTGTATGACGAGACGCAGGATAAAACCGGGGGATGGATCAGGTCAAGGCAGAGGAAGCCTGAATTCAAGGACCGAGTATTCTTGCATCGCTTTGCAGAGTAGGGGCAACCTTGAGTGTTGCTGTTTAGGAAAATGACAAAAAAAAAAAACGATTGTTGTACATAAGGAATATATATTCAGCAACAGCATATAAGACGCATGGGGGAGGGAAGAGATCAGAACTGAAGAGAGTGGTTTCAGAGGACAGGTTGGAGGAAGTGAGGGTCTGAATGAAGTAGTGGCTGTGAAGGCAGGAGAGGAAGGGAGAACTTAGGAAACAATGAGGACTGAGTGTGTGAATGTGATGAATATAATGAAGAGGGTAGCAAAGAGACTAAGAACATGGTCAATATCTGAATTCAAGATGATCAGGACAGTGGGATGTCCTAGAGTTTAAAATGGGGGGGTGGGGGTGGGTAGTGGAAAGGAGAATTTAGATGAAAGATGACTGGTTTCAGATATGGGGTCTTTAAGTGTTAATTAACTCAATATGGAGACATTTTTCAATATCAGGTTCCACTTACTTTTACTTTTAGAACTTTTTATTGTTATTATTACTTTGGCTCATTTCTCCTTGAAAAGGAAATTTAGGCCATCTGTCCCTGTCCTGCTAATTTTCTTCCCACTTTATGCTTTTACCTCTAGGTTATTTCTACCCTGTAATCATGTCCTCCCTCTTTGCAGTGTATATAATTGGTTCTCAGAGTCCCTTCCCCTCTGTTCTGCCCTGTAATCTGTGTGTCCTGCCTGTAATCTTGTTTTGACTGCCCACACTGATCTGGTTAACCTTGAATCATGACCTTGCAGGAACCATGCCATCTGTGTCTACTGAAAGGGCAGGATATTCACCTTTTAGGGATGGATGTTTGAAATCAAAGTTCACTTAAATATTTTACATAATTCTCAGTGGGAGCGGGTAGTAAGTACACTGCATGTTCTTTGAAATTGGCTTGGTTTAGAAGTTAAAACTTGAACGAGCTGCCATTTTTTGTTGTTATTGAGCAATTCAATGTTTGTTAAAACAAATCAGCTTATTTACTAGAGTGTGCCAAATGACTCTCTTACTTCTAACTGCTTTAAAATGTATTGGCTAAGATAAACTATTGTTTTGCAATCCAATTATAATTCCACACTGAATTATAATTGCTTTTGCCCTATAGCATACCTGCAAAAGAGCTTCCCTGGTGGCTCAGATGGTAAAGAATCTGCCTGCAATGTGGAAGACCTGGGTGCGATCCTTAGGCTGGGAAGATGCCCTGGAGAAGGAAATGGTTACCCACTCCAGTATTCTTGCCTGGAAAATTCCATAGACAGGGGAGCCGGGGCTACAGTCCATAGGGTCACAAAGAGTCGGACCACACTGAGTGACTAACACACACATAAGGGCAAAATACAAAAACAAAAAATTTTTTTTTAAAAGGGTCATAGTTTTCCAGTTATGATTCTGGTCCTAATTTCATTATCGCCCCCACATTCTTTCTGATAACTATGGACTAGAGGAAACAGTGACTAGGAATAGTGCCAACTTGGAATCCACATAGTTGTGTGGCTTCCCTGTGGCTCAGATGGTAAAGTATCTGCCTGCAATGCAGGAGACCCAGGTTTGATCTCTGGTTTGGGAAGATCCCCTGGAGAAGGAAACGGCAACCCCCTCCAGTATTCTCGCCTTGAAAATCCTATGGACAGAGCAATCCATGTGGTCACAAAGAGTCGAACACAACTGAGTGACTAACTAACACACACACACACGATAATACTCAGTTTATGAGGCATTTATATAACACCATGTTTGCTTGCAAGATTTTCTGCCTTTGATATTAACATCAACAATAACTGAGGGGATTTTTATTTCAAGGAACAATGGAAACTGGTGCTGATATGCCTCGATTTCTTCCCTCTTTAGAGATGAAGTATCAGAAAAGCCATGACTGAGCAGTAGGGTGACATTCCAACTTTACAGACTCACTGTACATAGTTCTGGAATTCATTCTAATGAATTTCATTCCCCAAACCAGTGATCCCTTAATAATGTACTCTTGATTACATTCTCTCTCTTTACAATAATAATGTACTGTGGGACTCTGTCTCTTTTCTCTGTCATGCTCTCTAATCTATGTGCTACTTTTAATGCTTGGCTGGTAACTGCAACTCCACTGAGACAAGGCTGTCTGCTCCACATGAGAAGGGTAGGACTCATGCCGTACACAAGTCTGTATGAGGTCAAAGGGCATGGAGATTGCATTATGCTTGGGTGAGTCTGTCAGCAAGTAATGCTAAAACATTTGGATTGTGTCACCAAGAGAGAATTTACTTGATTTTGGTACCAATGAAATCTCTGTTTATTATTTTTAAAAAAAAGCAAAGAGAAAAGACATAAAGAAACCATAAATGTTTCCTTACTTTTTCGGAGTTGTTGCTTTGGGGGAAAAATAAATTTTAAAGAAACAAAATCAGTTTATGTCACATATTAAAATAGAAAATAATAAAACTTTTAAAGTTAAGACCTGCTTTGACTCCAAATCTTGACTGTTCACTTGTTGTTGTTGTTAATCATGACCCACGGATGTTGATTGCCAAATGTAGGTTTTCTTGACTAGTTGATTATTCTTTCATTGACTTGGAATTCATTATACCAAGGCCATTTCCCACAGACGAAGTGTTAAAGTAAGGCTATGGACTGTAGCTAAATACAGACCCATACTTCTAGGTGATGAATACTTTCCTAGACAATAAGGTTGCAAATATATATATATTTTTTTCCTTGCTCAAAAGGTTATTTAATCTGAAACAGAAGGTGTGTTTATTGGTATTCTTCTAAGTACCATATTATTTATTTGCTAAGGTTTTTAACTTACAAAATATCTATTTTCAGTGGATGATGTAAGGAATTTACAAACTCAAGATAGTAATTCTTCTAAATTCATAAACCAGATCAATTGAGTTAAAAATTACTGACTCAATATTTAGATCCAGTTTTATCAAGGTTGATGATTCCTATCGGGAGTGTGAAAGTAGTTCTCTTTTTATCATGGGGGATATGAAAACATGAGAGGCAGGAAAAATCAGTTAACTCCCACAGTCCACCGTACAATGCTAAATTTGGTTGTTTACTTCTTTGCATTAATTACCAGGAGTTCTATTGCCAAATATTTGGTAATTATATGGGTATTCAAGATGTATATCAATCTTAATTATGATGTCTTTTTTTTTCCTTGTCTTTTTTCTTTTAAATTTATTTTAAATTGTGTTTAACTTATATTGCTTCTAATTGTTTTTAAACCTAGTTTGGAACTAGTTATGGGATAAATAAAAAAATTCAAATACATTTACTTACAAATTTTCTATAATATACATTTCAGTGATTTTAAACAATGTTCAACAAATAATAATTTACTTAAGATCAGTATGATGTAAGTTTATTAATATTTCTTAATATTTCTGTGAAGCACCAATAAAGATTCTAGATCTTGAGGTTCCAAGATGGCATCAGAATGTAATTACAAGCTTGCCAAAGACTCTGTACAATTTTCTATCTTTATACCAGACAAGAACTTTCATAGCCTAAAGGAAAAAATCAGGGATGTATCACTGAATATTTCAGAACCTGAGACAATTTATGTTTGTTATTGATGGATTTCTCATAACTTCTTTTTCTTCAGTTTTTTACAATTTTTCCAGGTCAGTTCAGTAACATTTACTCAGCACCTCAAAACTGTACTGCGTGTGTCCCTTAATGTGTCCCTGAACAAACTAGTTTCTTTCATAGCTTGTTTAAAATTGTTTAGAGGGTGGGGTTCAAGTATTTCAACTCAAAGTGGTAAATGTTTCCAGAAATTTTAGACAGCTCTATAATACTAAGTGCTCTAAAAAGCTGTATTTTTTTCTCTGGAAAGTTCGTGAAGGGCATATCTTCTTACATTACCCCTGAACATACTATTTGTGGTGAAGATTGTCACAGTTCTTTGCAGCTTCTCCTACCAAGAGAGGGATTATATTTCTTCACTTTCTTAAACCTTAACTGGCCTTGGATTAAATTCCCCTTTTGGATTTTAGACTCATCTTCTTAAAGTCTTCCTCTAGGAGTGAAACTCACTGGCTTCATATAGTCTCTGTGTACAAAACTGACAGCACTTACAAGGGCATGGTCAGTACATGTCCCTATTGAATATTAAACTTTTATTTTGTTCTAATCATAAGAAAATATATGACGAGCCTAAAGTCTGTAATACTTGTAGCATCTTATCTGTCTTCATTGATGAACTATGCTAAACAATATCAGGCTAACCCATCTCATGAGTATACAGAATGGACATTTAAATCTATTATTAAAGTAACATACAAAGGAGAATGTTCTGGTTTTTGACTATCTGCCTAGATTTCCCCCATTTCATTTGGAAAGCCACTAGAAATCTACCTTCATGGGTCACAGGAGAGGGAAAATCATTTGGCTTCTAGGAAACTAATATAACCTACTTGGAAGTTCATTCCAATATTCCTTGAAGTTCTTTTTGGTTTTTGTCAATCACAGTTGATCTCATATCTATGTATTGTTTTTTGTTCAGTGTTTAAATTGGGTACTCCACCTGTAGCTACTCTGTAGAATATCTCTATAAATTACCACTTTGACTGCCTCATTACCTTTCCTGGAATCTAATTACTAATAATCTTATAAATTCATTCACACAAATTATACTAATACGTAACCACATACATGTTACCTCCTTTTCAGGGAGATACCATATTTGTAGTTGTTTAAAGTTTTCAATCTCTAAATCTGAAGGAGGGACTAACCAGTGATAACATTTCTGGTACTATGTGTTTGTTAAGGGAGCTCAGCAAAACCTCTCCTATCCTATCAGTTATCTGCCACCTCCATTTTTAGACACTATTCCTTTTGGATAAACACCTCTTTTTCTTTTTTGCTGTATTTGAACCAGATCAGCATCCCAGTCCTAAAGGCAAACAGTTCAGGTCCTTTACATACTCGTTTGTTACAGTCCTTTCATAACGGCTTGCTTAGTGAGCAAGGAAGAGGAGAAGGAGGGGTGTGTGTGTGTACACCAGCTCATGCGCCTCCAGGGTGAGTTAGCCTTTCTATTCCACTTGGCTCCTTACCATAACAAGTCATGGATGTTTTGCAATTTGACACCCTGAAATCTCTCAAGGAGGAGCTATTCTGTTTGTAGCTGCCTGAAACATTCAGATTCAACAAACCACCATTTTGTAAATGATGACACCTGTGTAGTACATGATTCTATAATATAGGCAGCTACAATCTTTTTGGTTGCAATGGCAATTTGGGTAGGGGGACTAGTTGGCAAATGAATATAGTTTTTATTCAAATAGAAGTCTTGGATTTCCTGGGCAGAAAACCCTGCCAATGCCAACTAACCAGACAGAGGGGTCAAAGAGGAAGGAACAAATGGAATTTTAGATCAGTAGTACTGACCTGAAGGCAAAAGTAAAGACTACAGAATGGCATGAAATGTACATGAAGAATTGTTACTTTTGGCCCTGGTGACTTTAAAAAGTTAATAAATATTGCCAAAATGCTTAACTCTTGGTAACCTACCAAAAGATAGGCTATATTCATGGGAAAATGAATCCCAGTATGATATTATAAATGCACAATTAATTTAAACATAAAATTTTGAAATGCAGGTGCCAAGGCCAATTCCAGCTGATATAATTTTCTCAGATTAAGTTCCAATGAATATTACATTTTCAAGAAAATTATATTGTGATATTAAAGAATAGTCCTATTGCAAAAGCAGATCACAGCCCCATTTGTAACAAAAGGAATAAAAAGGACCACTGATTAGAGGGAATGAGTCAGTGTTGAAGCATAAGGTACAGGAGGTTAATTTTCATCCACCAGCTTCTAAAATTGTTCACATAAATTTTCTCATTTATTCATGTAAACTAGACCTCATATTGTGTGAGGAAAAATTGAGGATTCAGCAAGGAAAAATGAACCTTCAATTTATGGTTGCAATTTTAGTCTGAATAAAAGTTGTGTGAATATTTGGCCTTATAACTGTTCTCCAGTTATTTCAAACATCACTGAAAAAACCTGAAAAACCAGGGAGGGGACTGAAGGTAAACTCCAGTACCAGCATACATTTCATCTTTACCTGACACTGGGCCTGGACAACTCAAAGAATTCTACATGTTTCTCATCCTTGACCTTGAACCTTCTCCAGTGATGTGAAATCACTACAGTGGGATCATTTGAGCTATGCTGAAGGAAAAAAGGAAGATACCAAGTCTTATCTGAAATATTCTGGGTCAAAATCCCTTGTGGATAGAACTTGAAAAAAGCATTTTAATAGGCTGTCAGGATGATTCTGATGCATACTCAAGTTTCAACACCACTCCCCTGTGGAATATTAGTGGAGAAATACTCTGCTGATACATAAAATATACTTTTTTAGGCTTAGTAAACATAACAGTGATACGAACAGTGAGAAATAGGAATTATGTCCATTCAGTTCAGTTCAGTGGTTCAGTCGTGTCCGACTCTTTGCGACCCCATGAACCACAGCACGCCAGGCCTCCCTGTCCATCACCAACTCCCGGAGTCCACCCAAACCCATGTCCATCGAGTCGGTGATGCCATCCAGCCATCTCATCCTCTGTCGTCCCCTTCTCCTCCTGCCCCTAATCCTTCCCAGCATCAGGGTCTTTTCCAATGAGTCAGTTCTTCACATCAGGTGGCCAAAGTATTGGAGTTTCAGCTTCAGCATCAGTCTTTCCAATGAACATTCAGGGCTGATTTCCTTTAGGATGGACTGGTTGGATCTCCTTGCAGTCCAAGGGACTCTCAAGAGTCTTCTCCAACGCCACAGTTCAAAAACATCAATTCTTCGGTGCTCAGCTTTCTTTATAGTCCAACTCTCACATCCATACATGACCACTGGAAAAACCATAGCCTTGACTACACAGACCTTTGTTAGCAAAGTAATGTCTCTGCTTTTTAATATGCTGTCTAGGTTGGTCACAACTTTCCTTCCAAGGAGTAAGAGTCTTTTAATATCATGGCTGCGATCATCATCAGTAGTGATTTTGGAGCCCCCAAAAATAAAGTCAGTCACTGTTTCCCCATCTATTTGCCATGAAGTGATGGTACCAGATGTCATGATCTTAGTTTTCTGAATGTTGAGTTTTAAGCCAACTTTTTCACTCTCCTCTCTCATTTTCATCAAGAGGCTCTTTAGTTCTTCACTTTCTGCCATAAGGGTGGTGTCATCTGCATATCTGAGGTTATTGATATTTCTCCCAACAATCTTGATTCCAGATTATGCTTCATCCAGCCAAGCGTTTCTCATGATGTATTCTGCATATAAGTTAAATGAGCAGGGTGACAATATACAGCCTTGACGTACTCCTTTTTCTATTTGGAACCAGTCTGTTGTTCCATGTCCAGTTCTAACTGTTGCTTCCTGACCTGCATACAGGTTTCTCAGGAGGCAGGTCAGATGGTCTGGTATTCCCATCTCTTTCAGAATTTTCCACAGTTTATTGTCATCCACACAGCCAAAGGCTTTGGCATAGTCAATAAAGCAGAAATAGATGTTTTTCTGGAACTCTTATGTCCATTATTTGGGTACAATTTGCTGCAGGTGTCAGAGAATGGCCAAAGGCCAAACTAAATGAATTCTCCACCTCAAGTCATTCTCTTTATTGACTCCTAACTTAATTCAAACTACCATTGGTCTAACTCTTCTTGCCATCCCAGGTTTGACAGCCAAACTTCTATAATTAGCACCATCAGTAAGACCCAAAGATTTCTAACTTGTAAAATTTCTCATTCCCATGTTTCTCTGCCTTTTTTTGTATTCATCCATTATAAAGTTCGAATTGGTTTTGTTTTTGGTGTCAGTGTTTTGTGAGAATTCCAACATGTCTGCAAGATACACTAGGGCTGGTAATAGGAGATATCTCCTAGAATTAGATGGTTGAGAGAGAAGTAAAACACTTAAATAGATTTTGTTGTTTAGTCACTAAGTCATGCCAGCCTCTTTGCAACCCCATGGACTGTAGCCTGCCAGGCTCCTCTGTCCATGGAATTCTCCAGGCAAGAATATTGGAATAGGTAGCTATTCCCTTCTCTGGGGGATCGTCCCAACCCAGGGATGGAACCCATGTCTCCTGCACTGGCAGGTGAATTCTTTACTACTGAGCCACCAGGGCTTCCCTAAATAGAAATATTAGGCATTTAAATTAGATATTTTTATAGATATTAAATAGATTTTAAAATTATAAATGCATATTTTACCTATTCTATCACTAATCAATTTTAAGTGTAATAAAAATTAACTCTATATTTATGCCCTCCATAATATTAAACTGCTTGGATCTTTGAATTTTCTAAGTCCACTAACCTGTATACAAAATAAAAGTTTCACAAACCTTGTTGAATGAGTTTTGAAACAGACAAGAGTAATTTGAAAATGTTGGCTTGTATTTTTTTAAAAAAGCAATGTCCTATTTTGAGATTTAAATAATGTTTTTCAAAGTGCTGCATTGCCTTTTTCAAATGATATAATTAGAGTAGACTTCTTTCAGGACCAATAAGATGATTCATCTCAGACATACTTCCAAGGATATAATGTCTTTGAAAGATAGATTGTTGATGATACTTTAAAATCTAAATTTTAATTAATAAATACCTTAAGTGGCTGCAATACCTCAGGCAAGGGCTGAGTCACAAACTGTTCTGTACTAGCTCAGAAGCAGCAGAAAGTTATTTCGCTCTTGCACTTCAAATGATACTTCTAAGGAACAAACCTAAGTAAATGAATGTTTCCAAAGCTCCTTCTTGTGTTAGTCCAATACTATGCAGTATCCTTATTTATCTGGCAGAGCTATTACACTGGTATATTTTAAAGGAAAAAAATATTCTAAAAGCTGCCTAATTGTTGATGCTTTTTTTTTGGGTTTGTCATTGTGAATAATAAATAAGTGGGGCTTAAATTAAAAAAGAGATCCAACTTCTGATAAACATCAAGGCATCTATTTTCAAACCAAAGATTCACAGACTTAAAATGTTGAAAATATTGGATAGGGGCAGCACAGTCATTAAGTTCTGAATTAAGTTTCTAATTATTTCAGTTCCTACTAATCTTTCCTTCTCTGAAATTTTATTGCAAATTTGCATTCAAATGATATAATTTATCATCTAATCATTACCCATTCCTTAAGTATTATCTTATAGAAATATAAACTTAATATCAATATATATTAAAATATTTCTAATATATATTTATACCCATGAACACACACATTTGTATACTTCAACTGCTTTATGTATTTGCCTCATTTCTGCTATTATACATTAAGGTCTTTGAGAGCAGAAACCATACCTCACACTTCTTTGCTATTTGCTACAATTGTGAGCACACTGTATGGCAAAAGAGAAAAACATATTCCTTAATAGAAAGTACCACTAAATTTTATGACAATTACCTTCCCAAGTCCACATTATCAATTAAGATTTATAAGCCAATAGAACATAAACCCAATGAACTCTTTGCATCCCTATTTCCCTCTATCCAGCCATTTCCTACCAAGAACTTTCACCAGTTCTGTAATAGGTGTTCATCTTTAGGTGGCTGGTTGCCTTGGTATTGCTTTTACCTTTTGGAAGCAAATCACTTTAATATATTTGAAGAAGTTTCAAAATTAGGTGTTTATGCTCTCTATCCTTTTCAAGCAATACAAATGACTGCACTTGTACTTTCATGTGCTATTCAAATAACGGTGTATGGACAAGGTTTCACTTAAGGAAATAGAAATTTGTTGATATTTTTAATTGCTTAAATTCAAATGTACTGTTCAGGCTAATCAATTCTAATTGTATTTCAGTGATACTGTTCATTATTTTATGAACTAAAAAGAACATGCAGAGTCTCTCTTATATAGGTTACTATAGTATGTTAATGATGGAGAAACCGAGGCATGCGTAATTGAGGTATGTTATGCAAAATCACTCAGCAACTTGAGGATTGTCCTCAAAATTCTGGGGGCAATCACTAGGAATTCTACTATTTAGGCCTTTAAAATCTGCATTTTAAACAACAGCTCCAAGTAGTTCTCTTTTAGACTTTAAGAGCACATCTGAGAAGCACTGCTTTATGCAGGGCATTCTCTGTAAAATAAATTTAAACATGATTGAAATAAATCATCTCAATTCTGAATGTCTTCTGCTTTTGTCATTTAGCTAAGGCTTTGGTGATAAACTGGAAATAAAGTAGACATTCCCTAATCATGCAATGTCTTTTTTCTTGATAAAATAAATTTTCTGCAGTAAATAATAAAATACAAATTTTAAACTGGAATATATTTGTACATCTTGTTAATGTAGTCTCATTTCATGATCACTCCTTTATCTTCAGAGAGAAACAAAATGCAGAGCTTCCTGGGCAAAGGAAATAAAGATGACTAAAACTTATTCAACACTCATTCTAATTACTTTGTGTATTAACTCTCAACAAGTCATTTAAGTTAGTTGCTACTACCAACCTCTTAAAGAGGGAAAGAAGTGAATCACTCCCCAATCCCCCCAAAAAATATTTTGTTATTTTAGGAAGCGATGGTGCTATGTATGATTGGAATACAGACTATTGGCATACATAGTTCAGACCCTTAATCATTGTGCTACTATTGACCAACAAGCTGTTTGTATATTTATTTAGTTACATTTATTTCATTATTTTAATTTAGGGAAACCAAGACGATTAAAAGCGGCACTTCTATGTTACCTGGGAAGAAGAACCCTAACTATGGTCTTGATGGTAAAGAATCTGACTGCAGTGCAGGAGACCCAAGTTCAATCCCTGGGTTGGGAAGATCCCCTGGAGAAGGGAAGGGCAACCCACTCCAGTATTGTGGCCTGGAGAATTCCATGAACAGATGAGCCTGGTGGCTATGGTCCATAGGGTCACAAAAAGTCAGACATGACTGAGTGACTAATAGTTTTCATGAAAACAAAACCCAAAATATGGATTTGCAGTAGTTACCCTTTGTTTCTGTAACAAATTACCACAAACTTGGTGGCTTTCAAAATGGCACCAATTTATTACCTCACACTCCAGTAGGTCAGAAGTCTGACATGGCCTCCCTAAGCTAAAATCAACATGTTAGATGAGGTGGTATTTCTTTCTTAGGGTTCTAGGAGTAAAGGTTACCTTTCCTTTCCCAGCTTTTAGAAGTGGCCTGTAATCCTAGGCACATGGCCTACTTCATTAAAACATTTTTTAAATTGAAGTATAGTTGATTTACAGTGCTGTGTTAATTTCTGCTGTACAGCAAAGTGACTCAGTTATGCATATTAGTATATATATATATTTTAAATATTCTTTTCTATTATGGCTTATCATAGGATATTGAATATAGTTCCTTGTGCTATAAAGTAGGACCTTGTTGTTTATTCATTCTATGTATAATAGTTGGCATCTGCTAATCCTAAACTTCCAATCCAACCTTCTTCCACCCCCTCTCTTGGTAACCACAAGCCTGTCCTTTATGTCTTGTCTGTGAGTCTGCTTCTTTTTCATAGATGGGTTCATTTGAGCCATATTTTAGATTCCACATATAGCCCACTTCATCCTGGAAGCCAGCAATGTTGCATCTCTCTGAATATTTCCCTGTAGACACATCTCCCTCTTACTCTGACCTCTTCTATATTTCACTTTCAGAGGTTACAAAATGGAGGTTACTATTACTACACTGGGTTTACCTGGGTGATCTCCCTCTATTAACATCATCAGTTTAGCAATCTTAATTCTATCTGCAACTTTTGCCCTTTGCTGTGCAATCTATTCACCTATTCTGGAAGTCAGGATTTGGACAACTCTGAGGGCTGTTATTCTGCCTACCACAGAATTCTTCTTCATGTGATTTATTAGGAGAGTGTTTTCAGTAGAACAGAAGGAAGGGGAGCAGGAAAAAACAAAGCTAAATCAAGATGTGAGCTCAGCTGGAGACTTGGTTCAGCCTGAGCCCAAATGAAAGCTCAGAAAATGAACCACAAAATTATTTCAACCTGAGGCAGAAGACCTGCTAAAGGTATGAGCAAGGCTGTAGCCTACAAGCCAAAGTGGCACCCATGTGTCCAAAAGCAATTACCAGGAGAAGGGCTGTTTGAGCCATCATGAGGCAACATTCACAGCAAGTGAGGATTTGGTGCCTCATTTGGCTAAAGAGAATCTGGGCAGAATAGCAACAGTATTCACTGCAGACCCCATTATGGGTTGAATTGTATAAAGGACACTAATCATGTGGACTAGGATGCACTGTACTTAGGGTGATTTCATTTTAACTTAATTAATTGTGTTGACTTGTGTCTCCATCCCTACACTACACACACACAAATAATAATAATAAAAGATATTTTGGAGTCTTAACTCTCAGCATCTCGGGATGTGGTCTTTCCTTTGTTGTGGTTCAGCCACTAAGTCATGTCTGACTCTTTGCTGTCCCATGGACTGCAGCATGCTAGGTGTCTCTGTTCCTCACTATCTTTCCTTAAATCAATGTAATTAGTGTCCTTGTAAGAAGGGGAAATGTGAACACAGAGACAGGCATGACAAAGGGAACATGCTGTGATCAGGGACAGGGACAATGCCATATGAAGAGGAACAATTAGAGTAACATATCTACAAGCCAAGGGACTTCTGAGGCTACCAGAAGCTATAAAAGAACAGTTCCTTCCATACCACCTTCAGAGGGAGCATGGCCCTTGATTTCAGACTTCTAGCCTTCAGAACTGTAAGACAATTTATTTCTGTTGTTTTAAACTGCTCAGTTTATGGTACTTTGTAAAGACAGGCCTCAGAAACTAATGCAGATCTGACACCCCAAAGCCTAGAAAAGACCAACTAAGCAGTCAAGGAGTAACCTTCTTCAGAATTCCTCCCAAGGAATGTTGTTCTACATTGTCAAGTGGTAATATTTAGGATTTCCTTTAGCTAACAAGTCATTAATCTGAACTCTTTCCTTGGACTTGAGAGAGTAGGGGGAGGGCCTTTCTTGACCTTAATGCTCTTAGGGCAAATCTTGTGAATTCATCTTCTGGATTCTCACCTTTTCCCACAAAGGCTCTGACAGTAGACCCACATTCTTTATTTAACTAAAATAATTTCCTAGTCTACAAACCAGTAAGTTCTTTGAAGACAAGTCTTGTTCATACTCCTATCCATGGTAAATAGTATGTAGCCTGATATAATCGAAACTTTGAGGAAATTATTGAGCAGTGTTTTTCCCCTTTGGGACTATCAAAAAGGCTTTATCAGTACTTTCTTGTGCTCAAAGGAAACAAACAAAATATGGAGAAAAAAAGGAGGCTAAGCTAATGCATTCAAGCCAGGAGATAATGGACTGGATCAGCAAGAGAATCACATGGATTCTCTAGACTCTGCTCTTTGTTCCTGTGGACAACCTGTCAGCATTATCACTAAGATATTATAGCTGACAGCTTAGGAAATGGAGGTATGATTACAAGTAACTCTGGCCCCAGTGACTCAAGAATACTGTAATAGTTAACACAGTTGGAAGAAAAACACTCAGCCAACTAGTTGGCATTCACTAAGGATATTTATCCAAAGCTCTGAAATTATATGACTGTGTGTTCTGATGAGATCCTAAATTCTACTGCTCTTGACCCAATCATTGTAGCATAAATACAGCCTCCATTTTATGCTGACCTAATACTGCTTTAAAATTAAAATTGAACTACTTAAATATCTTCTACCACTGCACCAAAAGCAGAACTGTGAGACTCTTGAATAAGCTTTTAATGGAAAGACCATTGGTGCTATAATTTCTATTTCAGTTCAGCAAATAAAATGTTCAATTGCCAAAGTCAGCTCTTTTCTACTGACCTTTATTTTATTTATGTAAGAAAAGTGTGGGGAAATTGAAATATATTTATATAAAGTTCTGTAACTCAATGATGTGCTTTCAGGCCCACGACATAAATTTTGCCTATGCCTTCCACATCCATTTTATTGTCTTTTATCATGGATCAAAATCAAAAGAATACATCTTTGAATTATCTTAGAGAACACTTGCATATTCAAGGAAAAAATTACAAGTTTAAAAGGGGAAAAATTACTGAAACACTGTTATCACATAATAGATTTCACTGTGTCTATTAAAATTACAAATCGTGGCATTCGTCTGTTTATTCATTCGTCCTTTCTCTGCTGTAGAGTCGGTGTGTGGATACATAGTAAGGGGACTGTCCTCGTTCCTCCATGGTAGGACTCTCATTTTCAGCCTATTTTTCTCTTCTTGCCTTAGGACTCCACAGCTGTGCCATGACCCTCTGCATGTTTTGTGTGAAAAAAACATTCCTTCAAGTGTGAAAACACATCAGCATCTACCTCTTGGAGCTGAGACTCTGAGGATTCCTTGTGTGGAGATGCTAATGTTTACAGATAATTATTTGATGTATGTATGTTTATGTGGGGTGTATGTGTGTAAAAACAGGAATATTTTTGTATTAAGTTCTAAAAAAGTCTTCCTACTAAAATTATAGCCTACTGAAATGTCTCCAAGCACCTGCACTAGACGATCTTTGGGGTTTAACTTTCCACTGCATTTTTAGATGCAAGTGTGAATTAGGGTTTTTAGTTATTAACATTGGTGTTAACTTCTTCCTTTAATGACATTTTTATTGAACAAAGGTGGAAAACTTAGTAAGTATAGTACCTCTGAGTTTTATAAAGATGGGTAACTCTCAAGTCCATAGTAAAACTAAAATAACCAGACGAATAACTCAGGCATTATATCAGCGTCTAAGATTACCTTGACACTCAGCATCCCTCTGGGGTTACAAAATATCGTATCACACCTGACTTGTGGTTACCTTTCTGAGTAATTTGAGTTCAGTTATTAATATTTAATGATAAAAGTGAGCCGTGCCTTTTATTTTTTTAACATTAAAAATTCTTTAAAAAACTATTTCTTTTAACAAAGAACTCCCTTATTGGTTTTCTAGTCTTGTCAATTTACGGATCTTGAGGATTTTCTCAAAAGAAGTCTGCTCTAGATGATGAGGTTCAAAATGACTCCAGAGAAACAAACCCTGTGGAGGGCAATCTGACAATATCATCAAAAGTGTAAATGTATAATCCTTGACCCTGTAATCCCTGGTCAAAAAATTCTGAAAATGTATGCTATAGAAATACTAGCCCATGTGAAAAATGACATGACTGCAAATTTATTCACTTTCACATTGCTTAATCTCAATGACAGGGAGTAATATAAGTCACTCCAACATTAGTGGAATGGACAAAATACATTATGCTAGATGGATAAAATGGAGCATGATACCACTTTAAAGAGAGACAATTCTCTATAAACTGATAATTAGAAATAAAAAATATACATGGTTAAATGAAACAAAAGGTGCTATCTTTTGTGTAAAAAGGGTTTCAAGACAATATACTTATATTTGTTATTTATGCATACAGAACATGAAGAAACTAATAACCATTATTTTGCTTTGGGGGCAAGTTTTCTTGAAACTGGATGGATGGAGGATGTAGGATAGGAAGCCATTTCACCATATTTATTTTTATAGTTTGCAATTTCTGAAACAGAAATTATTACCTATTCAAAAATTTTAGGACTCCAAAGAAATAAGTTAGTTTTAAAGACAAATACAACAAAATAATTCCAGCGTAACAGGACATACTAGGGTGATGGAAACCGTTTTTCACTGTTTGGCAACTAGCACTCATGTTATGTAAGTTCAGAAAGGATTGAAAAGGTGGTCTTCTTGCTCTGGTGTGGCTGAAAAAACTCCCATGAGATTTTCCGCAGAAATATCCTGCATGCTCTAGAAAATTATTGCTTCAAGCATAAAAATTTTTTAGGGTTTTTCTCAACCGTTTCTAGTGATTTCTCCATTCCTCTCAATCTACCACAACTATAATCTGCTAAAGACAGACATGCTCCCTTCCCTGACTCTTCACATCATCATTTATAAAGCCTTGCAGTAGACTACTTATGTCTTCATGAATACCTATGAATCTCTCTTTGAAGAAATAACCCTGTAATATTTGATTCTCCTATTTCAATGTCACCAACTGTGTACTTACCTTCCACAGTTTCTACTATTTTAGTAACCATGTATGAAGCAAAAACAATGAATCCAACACTCTGCTAGGTGTTACAAGGAACAAAAGGATTAAGGCTTGCCCTTGCCCACTAAGATTACAATCCAGCCAACTTGCTTCTACCTTTTACTTGCAAAGTTTCTTTAATATTGACTGAGACCCTACTCTGTACCAAGCATAAACTTTTCTAGTTTTATTTCTTAAACTTTAAATTTCCTCCACTTCTATGAGTTCTCCTTCTTGATAGTAACCCCAACTGTGTTTTTATAGATCTAATTCTCTGTGCCAGTCATGGGGCTTAGTTCTTTATGAGTAGCTAAAGTATAGGCTTCACTGACTATAAATTTAGTGAACCAAAGATGTAACTTTATTTTTTCCATGACTGAACTTCTATTTCAAAACCCACTCCACTGGTGGCAAAGATAGAATCCTAATTTTGGAATGAACTAAGTCGATTCAGAATTTCTTTTCATTCTTATCTTCAAACTTCTATTGCCACTGGGGTGGGTAGCACAGTTTGGAGATATTCATGAAGTATCTAGTTTTTTGTAAAAGAAACTATTTTGTCCTCAGCCATTTCTCATATAGGCTGACCTCTCCTGAGCTATTTATTGTCTCATTTGACTGTGATGATCTTCATCCTTCCTAATTGACCTTTCCCTGTCTTACTTAATACGCCGGTACCTGCTGTTTCATCCTCTCCATGGACTGAAATAACCCTTTAGATTCCGCACTGCCAATGTCCCCTCTATTCCATGCTGATCACACCGAAAACCAGTCAGAGCTCCCCAAGACAGACAGAACTGGATGTCTGCCAACCTCAGAGTCCTTTGTCTAGATATAGCATCAACCACTCCTCCTCTGTTCCTCTCACACCATGGTAATGTCCTTTCTAATCTGAGATCACCAAATGTATCTGCGGAAATCGTACTGAGGAGGGAGGCATGGCCTCCTTCCTAAGAAATTCTCAGAATTTCTTTCTCATCAACGTAAGTGTTCCCCTTTCACATTGCCCATCTTTTCTCCTATCCCAGGGTATGCTTTAGCCCCTGCAACAGAAAAATCAGATTCAGCAGCTAGTTCTTCAAATCTCTGGTGTTTTCAAATAACAAGAAATAACTTTTTGGTTTTGATGTTGTGCTAAGTTCTTTCTGAAAAAGAAAATAATCAGCTAATATGCTTCCCTGGTGGCTCAGATGGTAAAGTGTCTGCCTGCAATGTGGGAGACCCGGCGTCAATCCCTGGATCCGGATGATCCCCTGGAGCAGGAAATGGCAACCCATTCCAGTACCCTTGCCTGGGAAATTCCGTGGATGGAGGAGCCTGGTAGGCTACAGTTCATGGGGTCACAAAGAGTCGGACATGACTGAACGACTTTGACTTTCTTTCTAAGTTCTTTCTGAAAAAGAAAATAATCAGCTAATATATAAAAATACTCTCTCTGATACACAAATGTCAACTCATTCTCTTTATAAAGGTATGGTAGGTATCATATTATAGAAGAAGAGGTTTGGTTGCTTTCCAAAGGTCATGAATTTAGTAGGTGAACAGAGTTGGAACTGAACTCAGGTCATTCTACTCCCGGGGTTTATGAATTTAAACATAATCTTTTCTAAAAAAAAACATTTTTCTCCTAACTTCTCATGAACAGTCATGCTTTTCCTGGTGGAATGATGCAAAACACATTTGTTTCCTTATTTGGCCACTAAATACTATTTTTTTTTTTAATGTCCAAGTGATTGATAATTCCATCGCGATTTGGTCAAAGAATTTCATGGCTCTGGGATCAGGGTTGTTCTTCAAAATAAAAGTACAGCTAATTTCTGGGGCCTGGAAGATAAACCCAGCTAGGCTGAGTTGAAGAAAACCTTAAGTGGAGATATTTCGGGTGATTGTCACAGTCTTATTTACAGTTAAACTAGCCAGATTCTCAGCTAAGTTATGCGAGTCACCAAATATTTAGATATCAGATACATGGGTATCAATTGCTACTCTGGGTCCTGAGGATATAAGAAGGTAAATAGATGATCTTGACCCACATGGAATCTAAAGGCTGATGGTGGAGAGGGGTTCATTATGACTTTTAATCCTGATAAAGTAAGATTTGAGATGGTGGCACAGAAAATTTAAGTCTTAGATTCCGAAGTTAATTAATGCATTGTTTATAGTTGCAAAAATGGCAATTCACCACTTATATGACAGACTTTGGTTATTCATTCTTCCTTCATTTATTGACAGTTGACCAATTACTCTGTATTAAACATTGTGTGAACTTGAAAGGATAATTCAGACAACTTTATAGTTCAGTTAAGTGAAACTAGAATATAATGTCTTTGACATTTTTAGATAACACCAAAACTAACACTGCCTTCAATACTAAAATTAGAGAAGTGAGGGAATGTAGAAACAAAGAAAAAAACAGTTAATAAAGTAATGACAATAGTTTGGTATAAAACAGGGTCCTAGTCCCTCCTCAAGGGATATACATAGCAATCTAATGAGTATCTTTGAGTTCTTCTTCAGGAACTAAAACATCCCCTTCTCCCCCTAACTGAACCCCTCTCTCCCCCCTCCCCCACAGCTGCAGCCAGCAGGTAGAGAGTGGCAGCTACATGCTGAGCAGACCCTAGGGTGGTTGGAACCAGAAGGTTTGTAATCCAGATTCCTGGAACACCACCCTGTTACCTCATCACCAACCAATCATAACAAAGCCATGAATCCTGTAGCCTTTACTCCCAAATATTGTCTTTAAAAATACTTCACTGCAAACCACCAAGATTTTGGGACCTCTTGAGCATGAACCACCTATACTCCTTTCTGGGCCCTGATATGAACACTGTACTTTTCTGCATCACAACCCAGTGTCAGTAAATTGGCTTTACTGTGCAAGAGGAAAGCAGACCCACGTTTGATTAGATAACAAAGCTAAGAGGGAGCCTGAAGATATCCCCTTCACTTAACAATTCATAAGAAAACTAGACCCAGAGAGGCTGAGTTTCCCAAATGTATAGACCTAATAGAGAGAGAACTAGTCTGTCATCTAATTATTTAAAAACTCATGATTTCTATATTGTTATATATGTATCCCATCCTTCAGATGCAGGGAGAAAAAACAGGGTCTTTATAATAGACTTGAGGCTTCACCAGGGTGGGGTTTAGTTCATCTGTAACCTAGCAGATATTGCAGTGCCTGGAATGTTGTAGGTGAGAGGGACCATCACCACTCACTCCATTCACAATGCTGCAAGTGGATTATCAGATTATCTTTCCTTCTCCCAGCTTTTTTTGAGCAGCCAGCCCGGCACCCAGCTCAAACCTCCCTCTGCCCACCACTCCCAGCCCCCATCCCTGCCTTTTCTTGATGCACAAGTACACAAGTATTCCCACCAGGTCCTGTGGAAGCCTTCTGGGGACTTACTGCCAACATGTTCCCCATATCAGCAGCATCAGCATCAACCGGGAGCTTATTAGACTTGAAGAGTATCTGGTCACCCCAGACCTACTGAATCAGAACCTACATTTAACAAGATCCCAGGGTGATTCATATGCACATTAAAGATTTTGAGAAGCACTAGTCCTGGGTCCATATCAAATGCACATTAGATATACATTTTACTTCCTGTAAAGATATAATAGCAAGGGAATAAATTATATTTTAGGAGAGAAATAGAAGGTTGCTGACCTCTTTTGGAGAGACTGATCATTTTATTTCCAAGCTACAATTACACTATTCTTAGAAATAGTTATTTTCTTTTGGTGGGGGGGGGGGTTGTCCTGTATCTAATTTGTCTGATAATAATAACTTTTAAGTCCTAGGAAGATTTATTTGTTTATCATATTGTTAATTTAAAATAGCATGATTTTGGCAGGTATGATTGCAGTACACGGCATTTCTTGAGGACTAATGATAAGTTAGAAGGAATGGCTGGCTTGAGACAAGACTGACTACAATTAATCCAACAAGTTATTAATTCTTAACACATGCCTTATGTTGAGGTTGCTATTGTTTCATCCACACAGCACTGGGGGGAAAAGACAATGAGTTCTATAGATCTTTTCTCATGCTTTAGGCAGTTTCATTTTGCTGTTTCACTAATGTTTTCTGGAGGTCCTCATAGAGAACCACTGTTTTGTTCATTAACCTTTCAAATTGCTTAATGCTTTAGGCACACTGCAAGATGATCTATTGCTTTTACCTTGACATTTCATTTCATTTGCTCTGTTACCCCTACCACCCATAGGAAATACACTGTTGGTTCCAAACTCATTATGCAAATACTACACCTAGACACTAGTATTCTAACTTCCATTAGCTCTACTCCATTATTATCCTGGCCTCCTGTGAATCAGAGGTATCAAATTACACATGGAGATTTGTGGAGGTTTTGCTTGAGTTTTGATGTGAAGCTGAGTGGTCTCCCAAAGACTCAGAAAATCGATTGTGTTTGAACTGAATGGTGCATTCTGTATTTCCAAATATTGCGGTTTGAATATGTCCTCTCAAGAAAAATATTATAGCGTATGAGTCTTAAGAATTAGCTTAGGAAATCTTAGGAAATCATTTCATGTTTACAGAATCAGAAACAGCTCCTCTCAAAACATCTGTAGACCTGTATGTCTGCTGAAAGTTCTTTCTGAAGATGGTGGCTGCTGCTGCTGCTGCTAAGTCTCTTCAGTGGTGTCTAACTCTGTGCAACCCCATAGACGGCAGCCCACCAGGCTCCCCCGTCCCTGGGATTCTCCAGGCAAGAACACTGGAGTGGGTTGCCATTTCCTTCTCCAATGCATGAAAGTGAAAAGTGAAAGTGAAGTTGTTCAGTCGTGTCAGACTCTTAGTGACCCCATGTACTGCAGCCTACCAGGCTCCTCCATCCATGGCATTTTCCAGGCAAGAGTACTGGAGTGGGTTGCTGTTGCCTTCTCTGGAAGATGATGGCTAGTTCTAGACTAAACATTGGGTAAGATGCTGTACTATCAAAAATCTTTAAAAACAAAATAAACCACTACTCAAAGTTTTAGCTTCTATATATCAGACTTCATGTGTGTATATGAGGCCTTATATTTTTAAAAAGTACATGTCCTAAATAAAGCTAGATTCTTCTGTGTACAATAAAAATGTATTTTCATTTCCTTAAGATTGCTTAAGTTTCACCTAAATATACTGTGTATTTGAAGAAAGGAAACATCCTGGACTTGCCTGGTGGTGCAGTGGATAAGAATCTGCCTGCCAATGCAGGGGACAAGGGTTTGATCTCTGGTCCTCTGGGAAGATTCCACATGCTGTGGAACAACTGAGCCCATGCACCACAACTACTGAGCCACGTTCCAGGGTCCACCAGCTGCAACTCCTCTCTGCGTGCCACTACACTGAAGCCCACGCACCTAGAGCCTGTACTCCACAACAAGAGAAACCACCACAATGAGAAGCCCACACACTACAACGAAGAGTAGTCTCCACTTTCCACAACTAGAGAAAGCCCATGCAAAGTGATGAAGACCCAGTGCAGCCAAAAATGGTGGCATTGGTTTGGTTGCTAAGTTGTGTCTGACTCTTTCGACCCCATGGACTGTAGCCTGCCAGGCTCCTCTGTCCATGGGATTCACCAGGCAAGAATACTGGAGTGGGTTGCCATTTCCTTCTCCAGGGGAACTACTCAACCTAGGAATTGAACCCAAGTCTCCTGCATTGCAGGCATATTCTTTATCAACTGAGCTACAAGGGAAACCCTAAATGAATAAATACCCTTTGTCTACAAATTCACATGTAAAATTATTTTTTTATTCAAACACAAACTCTTAAAATACAAAAGGTCATTTTGTCATAATGGAAATATGAATAAAAACTTGCTCAGTTTGTTCACCCTTCTCAAATGAGTTGGTTTAGCCATATAAGTTATTTGACCTGATGTAAGTGTGTTTGGATAAAGTATTTTTCCCTTTCCCCACCACTCATGCCAAGACCCACTGATTAAATCTCCAGCTGGTTCTAAACAACCTCTTTAATGTTGGCGAAAATCTAGACATTTCCCATCAATGGATACCCATGGTCTGCATGGAATTTAATCTTTTGAGAGCCCCCTCCTCACCAACTTGACTATTAATCATTGCCTATACACTGAATAAGTATGTATCACATAGGTATGCTTCCTTACCTTTAAGTATATAGAGATTCAATTTGTGTGTTAATAGGCAAGATTTAAGGCACTGCACTGACAAAACGTTGCTGTCTTTAAAAGCAGCTGATGTATTTAAGCATCAAAAGATTTTGTTTTTTATCTATGAGACATCTTCCCAAGACCCATGACTGTGCTATGTAAGGCAGTGATTTCTTGACATTCATTTGAAGAATTACGTTAGGAATATTAGATTCTGATTTAATTGACTCTTTCATTTGATAGCTATAAACTCTTATAGACTCCTCCAAATCCTGGTCTTGGAACTGATCTTAGATAAAGAGTATATTAGGGCAAATATTTAGGTGATAAGTATTTTCGCCAAACTATCCTTGTTTGAATAGATTACCTGGTTAAAATAAAATGTTTCATGAATGGACTCATAGATATCTTTGGCTAAATGAGCATTAAATTTAAGCAGGGCATCAGTTCAACTCTTAAGACTAATAATTAAATAGTTAAATTTTAAGTTACTATTCGTTGATCAAGAGGAGATTCTTTGATGGAAAAAAACTAAAACCAAGATCTCTTGCATTCTTTTAATTTGTTTAGCTTTGTAATCAAGTAATCAAAATGCATGCAAAAAACTGGGTAGGACATTTGACTTCATTGAGTAAGAATAAATGGATTAATAAAACTAGTCACAAACCTTTATTATCCTCAAGAACTGTTGACATAGTAAAATAATCTTCTTTGGCCCACAATATAGCTGATAAATATTTGGAAACTATTCCAAAAATTTTGGAAAATATATATGAAAACATTTGGTTTTAACACATTATTTGGACATTGTATATAACACATATTCATTTGGTTCCTAGTGAGTCAGACATTACTTTAAGTGTTTTCTCATAAATAGGACAATCTCAGCTGTTTTTTTCCTCAGTTGCCAATTAATGAGGCTTCAATAGTAGAATTCTTGCAACAGTAAGGACAAAATAGCCAAATCAAAGTATATTATTTGGAACATGTACTTTCTAGTTTGGAGGTCTTCATTGATCCATCCTTTAAATAATTATTAAGCTCCAACTATTTGCTGATTACTTTGTAAATGCTTGGTTACCAGTGGAGAATTCAAGTTTCTGCTCTTATGTCACTTGTTTTCTAGAGAAGTATAACGAGAACACGTAAGTAAACAAATAGATTAAAATAATAATTCTAAAAATCCTTAATGCTATGAAGAAAAAGAAAGCAAATCAATATAAAGTCACTTAATTTGGTACCCAGTGGACACCACTGGAAGTCTGTGACCTGGTTTACAGGAAAAAAACAAACTGTACTTGTAATGAGTTTAAACTCTGACAAGGAATATGCAAGCTAAGGAGGCACAAAATTACTTTTGACACATGAGAAAAATCTATAAACACAAACGTGTATGATGAAACCTAAGAGCTCTGTAGAGGATCCCTGGGTCAGGAAGATCCCCTGGAGGAGAAATGGCTCTCCACTACAGTATTCTTTCCTGGAAAATCCCATGGACAGAGGAGCCTGGCAGGCCACAGCCCATAGGGCTGCAAAGAGTCAGACACAACTGAGTGACTGAGCACACAGAGAAGATATTGCAGAGGTCAGAACTCTACTTTAATGAATCACTAACACTTAAAGATTTGTATTGAAATGATGTTAAGATTGGGACATAGCAAGAGGAATAAAATTTTAATGATCTGGTTTACTACCTAGTTCTGCTACAAGCCACACTATTTTACAAACCTCATATCTACATGTGTCAAGTGATGGCAGACAGAGCTGTGGGATAAAAAAAAAAAATTAAGACTTGTCCAACTCTGAGCAACGTGCTGTGTGCTGTGCTTAGTCACTCAGTCGTATCCGACTCTTTGTGACCTCACGGACTGTAGCCCGCCAGGCTCCTCTGTTCATGGGGTTTCTCTGGGCAAGAATACTGGAGCAGGTTGCTATGCCCTCCTCCAGGGGATCATCCCAACCCAAGGATCAAACCCAGGTCTCCTGCATTGTAGGTGGATTCTTTACCATCTGAGTCACCAGGGAAGCCCTCTGAGCTGTAAAAAGATACTGTATGCTTTTTTCTTTCTCGAAAAAATCCTGATCAGCTTTCATAGTTAATACACTAGCTGTTTTTAGTTTCTCAGAGCAATATATTTCTCATTTATAAATTTATGAAAGACAAGGAATGATTTATTCAAAGCATTCATTTTTTTTTACTTAATCACTTATTTATTGCACAAATATTTATTGAGCATATATTATAGTTCTTCCTAAATCTAATTTGGTCAATATCAAGCTGTCTTACTGTTGATTAGTTTAAAGGATTACAACATGGTAAAACCATTCATGTGTGTCATTCATAACGGCCTACTTTGTCACTATGGATTCCTACAGGGTATACATGGTACAGGGCTTAAGGTTAATCACTGCGAACTTACTCAGGACATCATATAGTTGTGTTGAGTAGTTAGTTGTTTTATTAAATTTTATAGACACTAAGACCACTTGTATATTTAGGGAAAAAGTCTATCACAAATGCTAACTGGGGATTGTCTGGTCTGTAAACATTGAACAAACACAGTATTTGGATAAATATGACACAATATAAAGAAACCACAGGACATCTCCTATTATAGTTAGCATTAGTTAGAATCTTATTTAAATATTATTTCCAGGTTTTACTTCCATAAACTAGGGAGAATGTGGATTTGGGGGAAAAATGAGATAGCAGAACAATTCATTTTAAATTAAAAAATCAGATATAATAAAAAATATTACCAAATTAGAGTAACTTCTATACATGAAAAAGCTGATGTGATTCAATAGTGTAAGTTGTATATAGCTTCTAGATAAAGGATATTGGACAAATATTTTCTGTAGCCCTAGAGTGAGAGTGGTGTAGGTAAGGATGAGTAGAGAAGAAAGAAACCAAAGAAAGAGAATGAAATTTGTTTTGTACTTGAGCATTTGGCTAGCTATTTCTAAAATGTTCTTCTCCCAAAGAATCTCTAAACAAGAACATGTTTTAGCAACTTGTAGAAAGTCCTTCCCCAAGCCCTTAATCATCACGAGACAGGACACTACTCCTATCCTAGAGGTCATTCCAAAGTATTCACATGAAACCCAGAGATCTGACTTAATGGCCTTAAAAAAATAATTGCTCTATTGAATATGAACTATGTGCCAGGCATTTTCCTAAGATTTACATTATAACATCACATCAACAGTATGAAATAGGTATCATTAAAGCTGTTTACCAGTGGATTAGCTCTGACATGAGAGTTCAAGCACTTTGCCCAAGGTTTCCCTGGTGGCACAGTGGTAAAGATTCCTCCTTCAATGCAAGAGACCCAGGTTCGATCTCTGGGTTAGGAGAGATACTAACTGAAGAGATCCCCTGAAGAAGGAAATGGCAGCCCACTCCAGTATTCCTGCCTGGCGAATCCCAGGCAAGAAGAGCCTGCAGGAGAGAGGAGCCTGAAAGCTACAGTCCATGGGGTTGCCAAGAGTAGGACACGACTGAAGCAACTTAGCACATAGCACCAGAGGCTGAAGAGTCAAAACTGAAAGCCACTGAACACCATCCCTTTGCACTGATCACAGCAGAACTTGGGGCTTATACAAGTGTGGGAGCTTCTGGGTTACATAAGAAGGCAGGCAGCGTGTACACACTTTGCCATGTCACACATGTAGGTCATTAGAATGTCACAATCCAGTTGTTTTTGAAACTAGAATCACTAGAAAATAAACTTCCACTGACCAGCTAAAGTTTGAGTCACTATTCAAGTTCTAGCACCAGCTTTACCAAAAATATAGACTTTATTTAGGATGAGTAGGCAGCTGATGAAGTTACTTGCAAATGCTAAAAGCACTAAGCACAGAGAACTTCAATTATTCTGACCCAATAGTGGCTAACAACGGTTGAATCATTAATAAAGGATTTATGTAGCTGTAAGTAATAAAATACTGTTTTCTCTCTGAGATTTAGGTCTCTAAGGCAAATTCCAACTGAGTCATACAAAATAAATGAGGTAAATAAGACAGAATTTAGTAAAAGTGTTGTCTATAGTTTCAAATATTGGAGAACTTGAAATGTCTAAGAAGGTATATTTGAAATTAATGGTGCATAAGGATGAAAGTTTTAAATGTCAGTCTTGCAAAAATTGTGAGTAGGATGAGAAAATGGAAGTTTATTTGACTTTAGCAATATACTGCTTTAAAGTGGTTTTGCAATTGCTAAATAATCTTTTACTTTCATGGAAAATATATTAAGTCATTATTAGTCTTTTTATAAAAAACTTTTAGTGTGGGTGGTAGGCAAGGTGGAGGTCTGAGGAAAGAATTAAAAAACTAGATTGATTTCAGCAAGTATGCATTGTATTGCTTCATCCTTAGGTTATACTGGCTATAGAAATGTGCTCAGACCTGAACTCTTCCAAAATGCTTGAATACATTTAAATGGAGTCTCACCATGCATTTTCTTTCCATGTCTTCATTAATTCCTCTCACCATGTTCTTCCACTTTCCTGATATATTTCATTTGCCTTATTCTCTTTTATTCCTTCCACGCCATCCCTGCCCAAAGGCCTTTTATCCCCCAGTATTAAGTCAGAATCATTCAGATCTCTGGAAAGAAAATGTCTCATCTCAGGGAAAATAACACTAGTTTTCTATAGTGTAACACTTGAGTTTCACAGAGCAAACGTGGGTGAATAATATTGTGGGCTTGAAGCCCAAGCTAAATTCTCAGTATTTCCTAGTTCAGGCTGTCATGCCTCTCATGCAAAAGAGATGGCATCTACTGCCACATCCACATTTTTATAGGCATGTGGAGTTCCTCAAAGTTCTTGAGTAATTTTTTCTTTTTGGGTTCTGACTTGTTCTATTAAGCACCTGTGTCTTGTGGTGCCAGCCCTATGTTATCTTACTGGAGATACAGTCACTGGCATTGATGTGGGGATGTTCCCAGAAGTCTTGTGCCCTCTTATATGTGTGTTCATGTTTAAATTTGCGAGTTTTTGTATATATCTCTGAATTCAAGCTTTGATGTATATTTTTATACTGGGAATTGTTAGAATTTAGAGTGTTTCATATGACAACTAAATTGTCTAAAGTCATTTTTCTACAATTGCACTATAACAGTTACTACACACACACACACACACACACACACACTTTTTCTATTGGACACACGGCCCTTTGCTCTGAATTGATCTGTCTTCTGTTTAAGACAAAATACCACATCCTTACAGTATTTCTCAGGTCAGTAACCCAATGAAATGAACTAATTCTAGCTAAAGTGCTAGAAGTTTAATTATTTTTAAAGAATGCTGGTATTTTAAAAGCAGCTTTTATATAGCTGCACCATGTTTTAAAAATGTTTTCAGGCAAAAATATACACTATACAGCAGACATTTGGGAGTAGTTGTGTTGATGTTCAGTCACTGTCGTGTGCAACTCTTTGTGACCCCATGGATGGCACCACACAGCCTCCTGTTTGGGGGTAGGAGGATCCTCATGTACTACAATATCCTCCAATGCCATGTGTGAAAAATAATTCCTCTGTAAACTAGCACTCTCTGTATTTTTTCAGTTGCCTGGCCTAGTGAAGATAATACAGTGAGGTGGGAAACTTGTCAAGACCCTTAGGATTCAAGAGGACTGGGATCCATTATTAATTTTGCCACTAACTAGTTTGACATTGCCAGTATATCACTTAAACTGACTCAGTCTTAACTTCTTAATGTGGAAACTGAGTTGTTTGGCATAAATATATGATTCTATAATGTTTTATTGTCAGAACTGAGTTTACCTGGTATTTGTAATGTGAAAAAACAGAATGGGAGAGAAAATACATGTTAGGAGGGGAGCCACTTCTATCAGAGAAACGAGAATTAAGCTCCTTTTACAAAAGGAAGACAAATCAAAGTGTACATACTTTCACAGAACTCATGAATGACAAACACATATATTGTAATTTGTTAAATAGTTTGTATTAATAGGGACTTTGAGAATGAAGCTTCAGTAGTCCAATCTTTACTGTTCCTCAATCTAATTTGATATTGCCCACAAGTCAATCCATTTCCTAACAAAGATGGGCCTTAAAGTAATATACCAGTTAATTTTGCAGGGCAAACAGCTTTGTAGCTCACAAAAAAGAAAATGTCATATTTAAAGACTTTTAGTTGTGATTATATTCAGACCAGAGACGTAATACTTTACAACAATCTGTCAGTTTTCGTCTGCTGCATCCCAGTTGAAATTTTGAGGCAAGGAAATACTTAAATAAATACCTGAGAAAATTCAAGTTAATCAATACTAGGTCATTGTGAGCATACAAAGCCTCCTTCTGCCCTCTAACACCTGAACACAACCCACCCAACATTTGAAACAAAGGAAGAGGTACTGGACTCTAAACAAGCTTAACTATTCATTTCAAAAATATGATCTTTTCAAATAAGACATGACTTGGTCTAGATACCACACTCACAAAAGAAAAAAGCAACCAAAAAAAAAAAAAAAAAAGCAGTACTGAGATTTTAATTTACTCCTATGGGAAAGACTTCAGTGTGGAAAATTAGGTAGGAGCTGATTCTGTTTATCGACTACCTGCAGAGTCTTCTCAGACTTGAGGAAAAATTTTTGACAAAATTCTTTACGGGAGGCTGAGGAACAGAGTCTAATCTTTTTCAGTGCATGGGCAAGACTGAGTGAGAGACTGTATTCCAACTGGAGGAGAAAATGAAACTGTCCGGGGCTGTCACTGTCAATATGACAACTTCTGGCAGAGAATTCAACTTCAAAGATGGATTCTTGACTTTAATGAACTAAGACTTTGAGATAAAGAGAGGAAACTGGCAATACCTCACTTCCCAATTCAAACTCTTTTCAAGGTCCATCCTAGGCCAACTTATACATCAATTTCCTCTGACCCTCCTCCATCTTTCCCTTCTAGTTTTTCTTATGGAATTATTTATGTTAGCTAGTTTTGTTCTTTCTGATGTGTTACTCAAAATACTTGGAGAAGGGGATGGCAACCCACTCTAGCATTCTTGCCTGGAGAATCCCATGGACAGAGAAGCCTGGCTGACTACAGTCCAAGGGGTTGCAAAGAGTCAGACACAACTGAAGGACTAACACACACACACACACACTCTAAATACTACCACAGTCTTAGTCTACCCAAGAGTACTGTCATTCTAACAGATTTTGAAAGATCTCCAGCAAGGTTAAGAAAGATGTTCGTGTATGCTTGACTCCAGGTACTATAATAGGCATCATGAATAATTTTTAATATTATCATTAAAATCTAAAAGATTTTATTTCCATTTTCAAAATAAGAGAACTGAGACATAGAAAAGTTTAGCCTCCCTTCCCCCAGTATACAACATGAAAATGTTAAAGTTGGAATGGGAATCAGTGCCTAAAATCTTGTATTGTGCTTCCTCCCCTTTTTGTTGTACTTCACCTCAGAACTTTCTGCTTCTTCTGTCTACTAGATCAAGCCAACTTTCTGTGACTCAAGACTGAACATCCATCCCTCCCATCAATTACTTGGGCTCAAGTAGAGGACGAAAGCACATGAAGGCAAATAAGCAGACAGAGTTATTCTATAGCTCAAGGATCTACAATATTTTCTACCTCTAATGGTATCAATTCTAAACTCTGAGGACTAGATGGGGGAAAAGTGGAAAGAATAACAGATTTTACTTTCTTGGGCTCCAAAATCATTGTGGATGGTGACTGCAGCCACGAAGTTAAAAAGCGTTTCCTTGAAAAAAAAAAAAAAGGTATGACAAACCTAGATAGTGTATTGAAAAGCAGAGACATCACTTTGCCAACAAAGGTCCATATAGTCAAAGCTATGGTTTTTCCAGTAGTCATTTATGGATGTGAGTGTTGGCCCATAAAGCTGAGCACCGAAGAATTGAGGCTTTTGAATTATGGTGCTGGAGAAGACTCTTGAGAGTCCCTTGGATAGCAAGGAGATCAAACCAGTGACTCTCAAAGGAAATCAGTCTTGAAATTCATTGGAAGAACTGATGCTGAAGCTCTAATAGTTTGACCACCTGATGCAAAGAGTCAACTCATTGGAAAAGACCCTGCTGCTGGGAAAGACTGAGGGCAGGAGAAGGGGATGACAGAGAATGAGATGGTGGATGGCATCACCAACACAATGGACATGAATCTGAGTAAACTCCAGGAGATAGTGAAGGACAGGGAAGCCTGGCATGCTGTGGTTCATGGGGTTGCAAAGAAACATGAAATAGTGACTGAATGGCAACAAATAGCTCAAGGATCTACAATACTACCTACTTCTCGTGGTATCAATTCTAAATTCTGGAACTACTCCAAGTTTCAAGACCTCTAACCTGGTTTCATTTATTTACCCAACTACTTGGACCGCCCCCACACCCTGCCTCAGGCCAGTTTCTTCAGGTTCTTCCACTTCTAATGGCATGATTATCTGCGTACTCAAAAATACTATTACTCTCCTTTAAAATTCTTTTCCTTCTATTTTCACTTTCTAGTTTACTCAAGTTCCACTCAATTTTTGATACCAACTCTAGCTCCAATCCTTCCTAAATCTTTGCCAACTCTTCTAGATTATTCTGACTTGCTTTTTCTTTGCTCTTCTAGGAAAGTCCTTGGAAACTATGCTATTTTCTTTTCTAAATTGTTTCATGTGTTTTATCTTGTCAATAAGATAGTAAGTGAGAAGTGAATAAATGCTAGATCATTTGTTTTCAATAAATACTGGTTGAGTTATTCAAGAGTGAGATATCTTTGAGACACCATGGAGTGAAAGATGACACCTATCCTCCATGCCCCCCACCCCCCTCACCAAAAAAAATCATTCTACAGCCAAAGTCATCTTCACTGTAAATGTGTTAGGGTCAGGATGTGATTTTTCAATAAGCCTTTCTCAACCAAGTTATAGGACCTTGTGTTTGCAAGGGGTGAAGCCTATAGGAAATTCTGGGATTTATTTTCACTATGAGGGCAGTCTGTTGAATTTTTATAGTATTAACTCCAATTATTTTTAGAAGAAATTGCAAATTTACTTATTATATCTAAGTCATGCATTACTATTTCTTAGGTTTAGAAACCTGTCAAGAAAGAAGAAAACTTCTTTTAAAAAGTGTAATATATACTGTAGAGAGAAGCCTTATTGATTTTACACTGTGTTCCTGTATATACTTAGTGAATGGATCACTTCAGAAGATACTCCAAAGAGCAACTTGTTAATATCAGCCTGGAACTTTGCAGAGCTAGCAGAGAGCCTGCAGCTGAATATCCTTCTTTAGAACAGAGCCTAATTGAAGAGCTGCAATGAGTCACTACTTTAAGTCTAGCCCAGATTCGTATAATGAGCACAAACTCATAGAGAAAGATATTTCTGATCTACTGGCAAGACTCTCTTTATATTCTAAATTCACCTCAGTTAAACACAATCTGACTCCTGGAAGCTTCCAGCCCACAACTCTTTGGATACTTCACCCCAGCCACTATATCTTGGATCTGTCTGTTCTCCCTGCTCTGTGTGGACTCGAGGGTAAAGGAGAACTGGCACAAATTCTATCTCTTCTTTCCATTCTAACATTCTCCACTTTACCCATAAAGATGACAAGTGTAAGAGGTATAGATCCCTTTGGGTTTTAGAACCTGAGTTTTCTCTTTACCCTTTACCAATATAAACTCTCTAGTCCCTGTAACTTCTTAACCTTGCAAAGGCTGTTTGTGGTGCCACCATGCAGAATGCCTGGTGCTGGCAAAGTGTGTAGGTCCTTAATGAACAGTGGCTACAATCATTTTCAAATCTTTTGTCTCTCCCTCAGTGATTCTAACAATACCCAGCACACAACAGATACTTGGCACTGTTGGTTAAGCTGACATTATGCTTAGTATTCTGGAAGAAAATTTCTCTTCAAGATATTACTTAAGAGAAGACATCTTGTATTTACCCAGCTTTGGCAGAAAAACTCAAATGGCTGCTAAAACCATCTCACATATGTCTGTAAACCCCGGTTTCTTCGGGTTACAATATCTATTAATACCTGTAGAGTAGATAAAATTTAATAAATGTGTCTAAAATGTGTTAAATCAACAATAACACTTTTACAGTTAGGGATCAAGTTAACATTCTTGTGGTTATTCAATTTATGTTGTGAGAGTTCAGTGGCGATGTCTTTGACAATAAGTTATCCTTGCCAAGAAGCATTGAGGCAGAATAGCAAGACAATACTTGGAATTCTATGTTGGTTCTCTCAGCTTACATTCTGTTAGCTGTGGCTATTTCTCTTTTTTTCCCCACAAAAATCTAATATTTTTGTGACCAAAAAATTGGCTGCTCAGTTTTAAAGAGATATTAGATAAAATGACAATGTTTAGATGAATAGGGATACCAGTCTCTTTGAGGCTGGGTTTACCTTGCTACTTCCTAAAATAAGAAACAATATTGAGGCAATCCTGATATGTCATTTTGATATGATATGTTCAAATAAACAGACTCCAGTGTCCTGTGGCAAGTTGTAACCGGGAGCCTACCTGACACTTCTGAGTGAGGGACATCAGAGCAAGTTGGAACTGTCTCAACTGCTATTTTTTTATTTTCTCTTTGAATCAGATGTGTTGTTTTACCCTCTGCTCTGTTCCACAAAAAGAAGGAAACTGCCAAATTCCCCTTTACATGTTATTTCACCAAAGGGCTTCCCTCATTGTTTAGTTGGTTAAGAATCTGCCTGCAATGCGGGAGACCTGGGTTTGATCCCTGGGTCAGGGAGATCCCCCGGAGAAGGAAATGGCAACCCACTCCAGTATTCTTGCCTGGAGAATCCCCATGGACAGAGGTGTCTGGTGGACTACAGTCCTTGGGGTTGCAAAGAGTCAGACATGGCTGAGCGACTAAGCATATATTCCACCAAAAGTCTTCAGAAAAGCCTGGATTAAAATGGAGATGGTAATGTTATAACTTCCTTCTGATTTTCAATATTCTCATATGTTTACATCACTGACTTTGAACCGTAACAATGACACAGTATCACCTCAACCACAGTCTGATTGAAGCTTGGCACCTAATATCTGACTTACTCTCAAAATTGCAGAGAACATCACAGCAAGACTACAGCATGGGCAGAAGAGAATCAAAGTGTCTTTGACTTGAGTCTAAAGGATTTTGAAAGGTTGATGTATCAATGAACTTTCAAATTTACAAGTTTTATTTCAAGATTCTTGATTAATTTTTTCCATTACCCTTATGTGTCTCATTCAAAGGAAATTCGAAAGAATGCATGAAGGGTGTGGCTACCACCTTTGGTCACCCACCTTGTTCTTCCAGCTCTTCTCCAAGAAGACTTCTAATAACCACCTTCTCTAAATTGGTAGTAGAACAACATGCCATCTTGAGAAAATACTTCCGTGTGTTCTGAACATTTTAGACATTGGTTTATACTACAAGGCACTATTGGTCAGCCTAAAACTTGAATAGAGTATCTTATAGACACTTAAGATTTGTGTTACTGTTCTTAATAAAAAGTTGTTTATATCTATTGAATTGCTTTGCAAAAATTTTTCTAAAAGTATTTTAAAATGAAAGTCACACATTCAGTCATAGAGTTTGCAAAATGTAAGTATTATATCAATGAGAACTCATTATTCATAACATAGCCAATCTGCTCTCTGGGTGGGTTAAATTTTTCCTATTTATTATTACTAGGAAATGTGTCACTCATTCCTCAACTTAAAGAGGAAGTCAACTTACATCTTTCACTCTTATTTTCAAGACATAGGTCACAGTAGGGTTAGATTAAATTTGAAGCCATACGTTTTGTCAAAATTTATTTTCAAATACCCACCAAGCAGAACACCTAAAATTAAATTCTAAGTGGCATGTATGAAGGAGGAGTAAATTTTCTCTTTTCCTTGGCATAATTAAAGTCCAAGAATCATTTTTTATAGTACTTTTCCAAAGCTCTAAATGAACATGTCCACTCTTTGGATCTTCCCTTTAGTTAAATATATGACTGTTATTAAAAACAGATTCTAATCCTTATACCTTTATTACTTATATGTCCACATGAAGCAGTTGATAGATGAGTCTATATACTGTCTTCATAAAATCCTTTCTGAGAACATTTTTATTGAATTTCCAAATGCTATAACACTAGAACAGATCATTGAAGTAAAAATTTATTAATGTAACAATTTTCTGCATTACAGAACTAAAAAAAGGTTTCATTTTGATCCAGTTTATTTCCAAATTAACATCAATGTGTAAAGGTGCTAAATGTTTGGAAGAAGTACCCAAGATTAAATGAATTTTTAATAATCTGTGTTTCTTTATATGCAACATGCTACTTACAGTCTTTTATTGTTTACTTTTCAGTTTTTTTCCCATTTATACCCTTTTGCATTAGCATTAACTTTTTCTATAATAGTCTAAATTTTAATTTCATATTGGAGTATAGCTGATTTACAGTATTATGTTAGTTTCAGGTGTACAGCAAAGTGATTCAGTTATACATATATCCATTCTTTCTCCAATTGTTTTAAAGGCTAAATAATTGGTCTATAATTTGTATTACAGAGGGTCATTTTAACATTAGACCACATTCATTTCAGTGGGATCTCACTGTGTAACTTCTTTGATAATGTATGACTTTCAATAGAAGGCAGTGTTAAATCACATTATATCCAAGAAAAGCCTCAGTTACTAAAATATATTGAAGACCTCATAATAATCTTATTTTTCCTTAAAAGCAATCCCATAACACAGGCTTTTCTAGCATAGCTATATAACATGATGCTTTTCTTTACAGAACATCCTCCTGAGCTTGGTAACCAGGAATATCTGATTTAATACTTAAACATCGGATAAAGAGCAAATTTGATTTTCCTTTCAGTGGTAGATGAGAGAAAAGCCACAGAGTATGAACAAATATCTGCATGCACAATGCATTTGTGTGGGGCAAGGACACCTCAGAAGGCACCTGAATGAAGTTGAGGTATAAGGAAAATATGGGCTGCTGACATCAAATAAAGTGACTAGTGTTCTATTTTCATACAAGTTTGGAATCTTTATATATATGTATTGACCATCCAAAGACAGAGCCAGTAAGTTCCGATTTTCCACAGGGTTACTTTTCAATAACTAAAAATGTCTTTCTCACTGTTGATGCCAAATTGGTGTGACTTTTTTTAATATTAAAGTGTTTTACTATAAATCTGAAGAAAAAGGTCTCCCGAAGTCTGTACTCCATGCTTGTGATCACATGTTCCTTGCACATTAGTAGGCAGAAGAACCAAATGTACAACATCAAGATAAACTACAGTTGTGTCCATGTCTACTCATGTTATGTCTTAGTCCATCTGGGCTGCTTTAACAAAATTACCCTAGACTGGGTGACTTATAAACAAACATGAGCCCCTTGGGCGCCGATTTTGTAAGGCACAAATTGTACTAATTAATGAGGGCTTTGCCCACATG
Organism: Okapia johnstoni; assembly: GCA_024291935.2. Classification (NCBI taxonomy): domain Eukaryota; kingdom Metazoa; phylum Chordata; class Mammalia; order Artiodactyla; family Giraffidae; genus Okapia; species Okapia johnstoni. Next base: position 75,987,782 of record CM044316.1, on the reverse strand, counting down.
ATCTAATCAGCTCCCAGAAATCCCACTTTCAAAAACCATCACGTTGAGAGTTAGGATTTAACAAATTTGGGAGTGACACCAACAGTCTATAGCATGATATAACTTTAAGCACCTAGGAATTTGTCTCTTTAAGATGGATCTAGCAGAATATACAATTTTTTAAAAATCAGTCATCAGATAAGATATATAAAGCAGACAACTCTGGGAGAGGAAACATGATGACTTATATTCATACTATAGTAAAAATGGCTAAAGAACATCCCTTCCAGAAAGTAGGTCTTTTTGTTTAATTTTTTATTTTATATTGGAATATAGCTGATTACATGTTATAGCAGTTTCAAGAGGGCTTCTCTCGTGGCTCAGTGGTAAAGAATCTGCCTGCCTATGCAGGAGATGTGGGTTCGATCCCTGGGTCAGAAAGATCTCCTGGAGAAGGAAATGGCAATACACTCCAGCATTCTTGCTGAGAAATCTCATGGACAGAGGACCGTGGTGGGCTACAATCTAGGGGGCCGCAAAAGATTTGGACACGACTGAGTGACTAAACGACTCAACAGTTTTAGGTGGACAGCAGAGCAACTCAGCCATACATATACAGGTATCCTTTCTCCCCCCAGAATTCCCTCTTATTCAGGTTGCCACATAACAGAGTAGAGTTTCCTGTGCTATATAGTAGGACCTTGTTGATTATTTTAAATACAGTAGTGTGTACATGCTGATCCCAAACTCCCTAACCATCCCTTTCCTCTGTTGCTCCCTGATGGCAGTCATAATCCAGAAGGTAGATTTTGCAATGGACAGAGCTTGAAGGTGAGTGCTTGAAGAGATGCAGTGATCCCATAAACAGAAGGGAGAAAATATAGAAAAGGGTATTGAATATAACATTTAATGGCACAAACAGGTTTAAACACAGCATAAATGTTATAGCCAGGACCCCTGGCCTTTGCAGAACTGGCTTAACTCTATCTTCTAAGAGATGCATATAAGGAATAAGGAATATCTTGAATTAAATGCTTTTTGAAGACTCTTTGGAATTAGGCACTCTTTGGAATTAGGGATGAAGTCACAAATGCAAAAGCAAACTTTCTGTTCTACCCTCCTATCTTGAGAATTTCAAAATCCTCTTAGGAGAGACCTGAGTGACTCATGTGAGTCAAAATGAATAACAGAAGATAATATCAGGTCACTTTGTTCTATGCCTAACGCAGAGTTATTAGCTTTCTGCCTCTATTAACTCTTGCTGAACTGCCTTGAATCAGTAATCATACACAGTGGTCCATAAATGCTAATCAAATAAAATGTATTTGGAAGGAAATAATAAGTGTGGATATTTTTAAGCTGATTCTCAGTTGCCTAATTTTCCCAGTGAACTATTCGTGAATGAAATGTGAATATGCTATAAATAAATTATGAGGTGAAAACACTCAGAACTTCTGATGACTTTGGATATCAGTGTTGGCTACATTAAAAGTTTCTAGTACTTCAAAAGCCTATTAAAATATCTAAACATGTAAGCAGTACTAGTTTCATGATTTGCAAAAACACATCCAGTAAGATTTTTAGGTAAATAAATGCCACTTAGAAATGAAATATAGATGCCTGATTTATTCTACACAACACATTAGTAATCTTTTCAAAATATACCCCAAGTTAAAGATACAATTTTCTCTTTTCTAAAAGTACAAATACAACTGAATTTTTATTTAAATTGACTCTAACTGGTTAAAAATGGCCCAAACTTACTATATTTAAAAATTTGGTGGGATTATTTCTCAAACCTTCATATTAGCATTTAATATCACTATGCTCATTAAAAACTACTATCCTCTTGGCTTCCGGATTAGCCAATAATAGTCATAATCACAATTTATAAAAAATTTTTAATGGATAATGTACTAATTGTACATTTTTAACCATGTGTGTTCATAACAGTATTTGAAGTAGATATTGTTTCTATGCTATTTAATAGACCAGGAAAATTGTATTTCAGTTTAAGAGCTGACTAACATTATTCAACAGTTAAGTGGTACACAACTTAACATTATTCTTTCTGTTTCTAGAGGTCAAGTTCTTGATTACTTCTTTCTATAATTTCTTTTAATAGCATTGCTACTTTGAATTTTTATTCTTCCCTGCAGCTACTGTTTTTTTGTCTTATATTTTCACTATTTCATTAGTGTTCCTCATGATTTACTGATTTGCTTTATTTTCTCTATTTTGTGTATTTTAGGCAGCACATTAACTCCAGTTCCATATTTTAAGTAGCCTCTTGAGTATTTCTAAAGGTTTCTCTGTCATATGAAACTCAATAGAAGACACATTAAGCCATATTACAAAGCTAGATCCAGAGTCAGGAATTCTAGGCTATTGTTCTGGATTCATTATTAACTACTTAGTTTTAAAAATGTCACTTAAAATCTATGGATTTCAAGCTTTTTGTCTACAAAGGGATGTTAGTTAACTCCATAATTTTTAAAGTTATTTACAATTTTAAATCTGTGATTTTTTTCTTTCAAATTGAACATACTTCTAAAACATACTCTGATTTCCAACTATTCTGTTTTTCCTATGATGATTCCACTTACTTCTGTAGCATCATCTTGGACTTTGATCCATCCCCTTATCCTGTAATTTCTATACAGTTACAAAGTTTAGTATTTCTCTGTCTGTGTGTGCTTATTTTGCCTCACAGAGTAAAGTCTCATTTCTCAGCCTCACAATGGGGGGGGGGTGGCAAACAAAATTAACACATGAGTGACTATGAACCAAGTTCTGTGATACTATGATATACAAGAAAATACTAGTTTTGCAGGATTGTGAATTCCAGGATTGTCTTTCCAAAAAGACCAAAATTTAACAAAATTACTATAGTAGGAGTAATAGGCTATTTGTCTGTATACGAGTGTGGCTGATGGTTAATTTTTAAAGTTAAAGACAGAAGTAGATGAAGTTGCATTTTTTTTCTCTAAGCACATGGACCTTTACACACTGATGACAGAGAAATTGAAAAACCAAATGCTGACCTGAGTCTTCCCAAGACACAGTGGGAAGAAAACAGAAGCTCCCTGATCAACTGGGAGTTATAGATTCTATGACTCCAGAGAGTTTGAACTAGGAGATTGAAATGTTTTCAATGCCCTGTGGGTATCCAGCCCTCTTGTTTATGGGGTCCTGCCAGGTATAATAGTAATTCTTCCTGTGAATGGCCTATCATTCAGCGGTCAGGCCACCTAGATACATGTAACTCAATCCTTTTAACAGACAACAAAGCCTATTAGACTTTGATATTTCAAACATAGCATTTACACCAAAATTAAAATTTCTATAGAACAACCAAGTTGCATCAACAGTGCAAGGACTACATATGTAAGGATTCCAGACTACGATTTTTAAAGGAATAGTCTGGAGACCAAAGAAAGTCTCATTACAAAGTGACATTTATTTAGGAAGTTTCAGGCACCAAAAAGGAAAGTATCAGAGCCGCTTACAAAGACAGTCTGTGTGATTTTTCCACAGTAGGTTCAGAAATGTTTGTCCTGATAATTTTACCTTATCAACAGTCACTTGCATGACTGGAATCACTGTGCAGAAAGTGTTTGAAGAAATTGCCAAAAAAAAAAAAAAAAAAAAAGCTGTGGCTAAATCCCCCAAGTGATCGTTTCATTGATGATATACACAAGGACTAAGTCATTTGAACCTACAGTTGGGCTTCAGTCAGAGAGACATTTAGTAAAGAAACCAACAACAACAAAATAATTAAAAAACATGTTTCCTAAAGATATAATTGAAGTTAAAAAATAAATGGAGCTCTTTTTGCTTAAGCAATTATCATGTAATCCTCCCCTACCAATATTAGAAAAAAACCAAACAAGTCCTTTATTTGTTCATAAAACTAAAATTATTTGGTTCAAGAGTTACAAACTTCTGGCTACATTCCACTGAAGAAAAATCAGGACCTGAAATGCTAGCAGTGTTACCTAATAATCAAGCAACAAACTTTCTTGGCATTAGTGAATTACTACTACACAGCATTAATTTCATGCTTGTCTACTCTAGTCAGCTGTGAATGGTTATAGAAAGTTAGAAAGCATCAAAGAGTTAGAATAGAGTCAAGAAATCTCCCTGGAAAAAGGGGGAAAAAAGAAATAATTGAGAGCATTTAATGCAATTAAATAAGATTGCAACAGAGTTTGCAAACATGATTTAGGGACAGAAGACTGTTCAAGTCTCTTGCACATGCATAATTCATCTTAAAAAGTGATTGAAACATGACTGGACGAGATGCCTTCATTTAAGTTTAAATTGGAAGGCTTAGGAATGTACTACAGCCAATTTCTTTCTGGTCATGTTAATTTCCCAACCAAAGCTTGTAAAGTTTATTTTACACTAAACTGGCTAAGACTGAGAACCATGGAAAAATACAGCAAGATACAAACCCATAATGAATTTGGGGTTTTCTTTTAAAAATTATTTCTCCTTTTCTCCTGATTCCTACTTGTCTATTCATAATAACCTTTCTTAATTTTTCAATTAGAAGCATTGGTCCAGTCCATAATGTAGCACTGACTATCCGGGGAGGTTTTATGCTCTAATAAACTGCACAGAGGTACCAGCAGTCCCTGAAGTCCCTTTCACTCTGTGTCTGCATGTCCTCAGGGTTTTGTTTGGTTTGATGTCCCATGTATGAATAGCAGAAGTAGCAGAATGGCATCTATATGTGCATGGAAATTTTCAGCAGTTGTCATGCTACTTTTGCCATGGAATCATTTGCAGATAATTTTCAAATATATTGTCTATTCTTCACTAAAATCACTTGCCCTCAACTCCCAACGGGACCCCAAGACACACAATTATCTTTATAACTTCATGATCTTTACGGAAGCACTTTAACAATATATTTAACAAAGACACAGCCCCTGGGGATTGTGTGTGTGTCCTTTAGCACTCTTGATCTCACACCTATTCTTAATTTCCCATTTCCTTAAAGAAAAAAAGAGGGTGGAATCTGGACATATTATTATAGTTGAATCAAATATGGTAACCATTTCACATGTGTACTCATCATCTGAGACAAGTATAATTCTGGCCATTGCATACATACGTTGCATATATATGATCTGAAGAAATTCAGCATAAGTGCTATATTATCTACTTCACTAGAATGGGTAGAGAAGCTTGGGACGGAGTGGGGACTACAGAGCCACCAGCATGTTTTAAGGCCATAGATTTGCCAAATGTCTGGTACTGAACAGCTGTCTGATGTTTGAGCTTTATGAAAATGTTCCAGAATAATATTTAAAAAAAAAAAAAAAAAAAGAAATGCATATAAGCCCACAGAGTCAGTAACATGTAACTTTGTCAATATATTTTCTGTGTAATGTTCAGAAGTTCACCAATTTATTGAAGCAATCTGGTAACCACATCAGGACCAATAAAGTGACTCAATCAAAACGTTCCATATGCATCCGTAAAGGCAGAATTTGTATACAATAGAAGGAAACATAGAGCCTGGTTAAGGTTAGAAGGTACCAAGGAGAACCTGAGGAAAAGATTTCTGCTGGGAACAAAGGGTATAGAATGTGGGGTCCAAGTATCAGGGTTCCAGAGAGAAACAGGGGATCGGGCAGAGGAAAGGTGGTTCAGAGTTTTTACCAAGACTATTACTCACAGGTCTCCTGTGATACCCACAGCAAAGGCGCGTGGGAGGCTGGCTGAGCTGAGGTGGTAGAGAGAGGATTGAGAGCTGAGCCAGTTTGACCACAACACATTGGTTCTTAGGTTCTGTTTAATGGCTTTGCTCAAAGAAGTTTTGAATGAGGGTTAACTATTCCCTCTACTGGCTCTCAAATAGAAAACCGTTATATGTCCATATACTCACTAACTATTTTTTATTAGCAAATGAGCTCAAATATAACCTGTTCTGACTCTCTAGGAACTCATCTTGATTTTTAGAAGTTTCAATCATCACCTTGCATAAAAAAGTTGACTTGAAGCAAACCTGAAGACTCTAGGTACAGAATTCTCTTAGCTGTAAAAAGTCAGCCTCAGGCAAACAAAGTCCTCCAGTGTTCATCTTGGAATAAAGGACAATTTAGAGATTTAACCTATGGTTTCAAATGAGATAAAAAAGTTCAATTTCCTTTAATTCCTCTATCTTATCTAGGCATGTGTTAGAGATATTCTTAGCCATATGCCTCAAATGCCTTTAATCTCAACAAAAAAAATCCCACTTTAATATTTCATGCTATTTACAAGGCACTATGTTGTTCACTACAAATCTATATCCGACAGTATGCTAATGGCAAAAGCCTTGTTAATTACACTTATGAGAACAAAAACATTTGTGGTAGGTACTTCAAGAATGTAAGCTTCTGAATTAGAATTCCAATACCATTTATTATTTAGCTTTATCTAAATATGACACATATACTGACATATTTTATATAATGTTACAGATATTGAACAGGTAAGTTGGACAAAAATCACCTAAAATCACTGTTAACTTTTCCTATATGTATTAGTCTAAGCTCTTTAATAAAACCAAAAACCCTCACCTATAAAAGTTGTCATATTATTTAGTATCATTTATGTAAAGTAGTAGCTGCTTTTTATTGCATAAAACCTCATGGTTTTCGAAAATGCAGAATCGTGAACCGCACCATACACCTACTAAGTCAGAATTTCTGGGAGTAGAACTCTGCTATTTGTATTGTAGTGGATAAAAGATGGCCACGAATTCTTTGACATTTCTCCCATCAATAGGTGGGGTTTGTGTCTCCTTGCCTTCAAATTGGCCAATGCTGTCTCTGAACAATGAAGTGATGCTATGCCAGTTCTAGGTCTAGCCTTAGTTTCTGGGATTCTGGACCATGTGGAAAGACCCTACGATTACATGGAGTGCAAGAAGAGCCTGGCTGAGCCAGCTTTAGAGTCATCCTCTTTTTTTTGCCAGGCATGAGGGTGAAGCTGTCTTTGCTTTTCCAAGTGACACCAGCCACCAGCTAAAAACCAGTGGGTTACCCTGGATGATCATGTTGAGCAAAGGAATCACCCAGACTAGCCCTGCCAGAATTCCTGACCCACAAAATCATAAAGTGCAACTAAATGAGTTGTCGCTTTAAGCCTCAAAATAAGAAAAAAAAAAAAGTATTGTGAGTCAGAGTGGCTAGCACAGATTTGTTAAATTAAATATTGAGTGAAATAGTTCTAACTTTGGTAAATGATTCCATAGGTAGCAACAATCTCAAGAGTTTGTCTAGGGCACCAACAAAGTGGTCATTGTTCTATAGGATTAAGGGCAAAAACGCAAGCTCTCATCTGAGGCAGCAGATAAGCCACAAAGCATAGGAACATCTGAAAAAAAATAGTGAACATCTGATATTTTTTATACAACCAGTTTTTTTTCCTATAGTAGTATCTCTCCAAGTGTGGTCCTTGGACCGTAATCAGGAACTTGTTAAAAATGCAAAATTTCACACCCTATTCTAAACCCGTTAAGGTCAGAAACTCTGGGGATCTGACCCAGGAATCATTTTTACAAGCCCTCTCAGTGATTCTGAAGCACATTATAATTTGAGAATCACTTCCCTATTCTTTTGATGTACATATTCTTTTTATATAACTTCCCTGTTTTTCTTTTAAGAAGTCATCCTTCTTGCAAACTCAGTCTACCTTATGATAACCCTACCTCATTCTTAATCTCAGGGATGTTGTGTAAAACCACCATGGCCAAAGAGGCTCACTTCCAAATCTCAACACTGAGGAAACAGAAGCAGGAACTTCCATAAGTAAGAGTGCTGGAATTAAAGATCAACCCACAGGAAAGAAGAGGTAGTTGATGAGACCTGAAAACATAGTCTGAACCCCTAGACAGTATAACTGAAACTTGCACTCCTGTCATATGAGCTAATAAATTCAGTTGTATTAATACTAAGTTTGAGCTGGTTTTCTGTTAATTGCAGTTGGAAAAGTTTGACTAAAAACAGAATCAATTTAGGGAAAGCTGATTGTAATGATTGAGACCAAAATACAGGTTGCTGAAGGATTTAAGTCTAGCCAAAGGTTTAAGTGATCAGGCTGAGCAGTTACAGAATAAGAAAGTGTGGGGATGACTTGAAGTTGCAGTGACAGTTTGAATATATAAGCATTAAGGCAGGCTAAAATGGCCAGAAATGGGAAACAATAAGTACTGTGCCTTCCCATAAAGCTTGCCTGTGTTTGAATTCAGAGATGCAAAATCCTAACCTGATGAAAAATGTGGTTTCCCATTTTTTATGATAAATTCTTTGTGTCGTCATCTCTGGGTATCCCTTGTTTGTCGGAACATTTGAAATGAATATAATCAATGAAAATAGTTGACATTTTTGGTACAATAAATGCAATTACAATCCAATTGCATACAGTCATGGTGGCCTCCACATTCAGAAGCCTTTGGTTTTAGCTGCTTGACTGAAACATACTTCAGCCTATGTAAGGTGGTAACCATACGGCTGCTGAAAGTATAAGAACAAATCTTTTATTTTTAAGCTTCCTTAAAATGACAGCAGTCAATGAAAGAAAAAGTTTCTGAAAACATAGTGGCTTCAGTGATGCTCACCAAGAAGCAGTATTTTAATTTCTTTAGGAATACCTCACAGTCTTCACTGAGCAGTTTCACCTCATCTCAGCAGTACTGTATTCTGTAACCACTGAGCTAATTGTTACTTTGAGTCACTACAAATTATTCTCTCTCTCAAAATGTGTTTTCCATTTAGTGATTGATAAAGGTTTTATGTAGTTTATTGTTAAGAATTTTTATTTTTAACTACCTGTTTTTATTCAGATAAATTATTTCAGCTATGCTGACTTTTCAAGAAAAAATACAACAGCTTGAGGAACGTAGAAGTTTCTCTTCTGGACCCTTCCAGATGGTAAAGAATCCACCTGGGGAAGGGAATGGCTACCCACTCCAGTATTCTCTCCTGGAGAATTCCATGGACAGAGGAGCCTGGTGGGCTGAAGTCCATGGGGTCGCCAGAGTCGGACACAACTGAGCAACTAACACACGCATGTTACAGCTTATTGCTTTTAAAGCCTCTCATACTATACAACACTGAGACTTGTTGTGCATGCCACAATATTTATGATAATAAAAGCTAATATTTACAGAGCATTTATATGTGCCAGATATTCTACCAGGCATTTTTACAGACATCATCTATATTCATGGAAATCCTGCAAAGTGTGTATTATCCTCATTTTATAGACAAGGAAATAGATACTCAGAGACTAAGTAAATGGCCCATGCAAGTTGCAAGCTAGGATTTGAACTCTGGATGTCTGGCTTGAGAGCTCATGCTTTTGACAATATTGCTTAATAAAATTCTATAAACTAGATATGCTTTTCTGAATGCATAAATTTTTCCTATATAGAAATGTAACTTGACTATAAGACACCTGAAGAGACTATGACCTGTTTTATTCATTTTTTCCTAGTGCCCAGTAGTGTAACATAGTATTTGCCACATGCAAGGTAATCAGTAATTATTTATGAACAAATAAATGGTATTAATGGGGTTGTATGCTGATGTCAAATACAGATTGGGATTTTGGAGATAGACTCAAGTATTATTGGATAATTCTATGGAATTTAGCTTTTGAATTCTGAAAGGTATGATTTGATATACATAGAAAACTCTACAATATTTCCTTCTTAAATGTGCTTAATAAACTACTCTGACCATAGACACATGGAAGGCTTATTTTTTTCCTGATAAACTGACTTCTTGGGTACATTAAAGAGTTAAATGAATTGTAACTTGGTCTGAACTTCTACTCATTGTAGAAATCTTATCTATAGCACTCTTTTGACAGGTAATCATTTGACCTCTGTGGAACATTTCAAGTGACAGGGAGCTCATTACCACACAAGGCAATTCACTCCATTTTGAGCAACTTTAATCGTTTAGAAACTTCTTTCTTGTAGTTGGTTGAAATCTCCTCACTTGTACCTTCTTTCCATTGTTCTTAGTTTTGTCCTCCAGAGCTACTCAGAGTGACTGCCTGGACAGACGTCTACATGACAGTCCTTCAAATATTTGAGGGCAGTAATCATGTCCCTCTAGGTCTTTCATGCTCCAGGTTAAACATCCCTAGTTCCCTCAGCCGTTTCTCATGCTGCATGGTTTTAGCATCCTAGTAGCCAGTTTGTCTTTAAAAATCACCCTCTGAAAGAAGTGGATTTACCATGAAGTTAAGAGCTTCAGGGCTCCACTTGCCTGGGCCTCTTCCACAGCCTCTGTGGAAGGAGCTCAGTGCTCAGAGGGCACTGAGCCGTGTGTTTACACAGCAAAACTTGCAAAAGTAAGATATTTAAACCTCAGTGGGTTAAGATTGCTTTGACTTTTCAGACTTTAGGTGGAAATGCCAGGTAGCTTTGGATTGGCCATAGGCATTTCTGGCTTTGGCTAATTGAGGGTATCTTTCAGTGGTTTAGTGGGGTTCAAATGTGTGTTTGCAGTTACCGCTGTGACCATTAAGCTTTCATTATCAGTCCCAGAATAAAAAAGACTTCTGGGAATCTTTCTTTATCTGCTGTGCCAATTCCTGGCATCCTAACTTGAGTGAATTGAAGACAACCTAGATAGTGAGTATCACTGAAGTTTAAAGGGTATTAAAATTAGTGCATAGGAAATCTTAACAGCTTATACATGAAAGAAACTAAAGAACAGTTTTCCTGAAGTTGACAATTGTGAAGCTGAAAAAATATTTCTAAGTGATATACTAAAAACACATTTCATCCAACCATACTAAGAAGATTGAATTATCTCTTCCCTCTACAAAGATAACTCAAAAAACTTCAGTTTTATAAAGATGTAATCTAAGGCTTTGCAGTCACATTTTTTAGAAGTATGTCAACTAACAAAAATATTATGAATTTTGTGATATTTGTAGCACTTATAAGCTTTAGCATCTGTGATCTTTTTCATTTTAATTAACCATTAATTTTTATATTTAGTTTTGTATTTTTAATTTTTAAACAGGCCCCCCCAAATCGTATACGCTTTGAGATCTACAAAACCTAAACTCCTGATCTACCCTGCTCTTGCAACTCGGTGACATTTGAACAGAAATATTACAATGGGACTTTTACCTCTGTTGATCTAATACTCTGCTTTTACTGATACAAGTTAGATTGCATTAGTTTTTCTGGCTTTCTTGCAACACTGATCATAGAACTGCTGAATCAGAATCTCGGAATTGAATGTATCCCCGAAGGTCATCTAAACTAAACACTCATCCTATGCTCAAATTCCCAGTTGACACCCTGCCAGGCAGTTTGCCTATGGTTGAATGCTTCTTGAGACAGGAAGCTCTTTATGTCCTGTGAAATCCATTACATCTTTAAACAACTCTGGACTTCAGGTTTGAGCAATATATCGTTGGATTTGCTATAAAATTAAATGTATTCTCATTTTTAAGATGGACTGTCTTCACCTAAATCTCATTTCTCAAACAACTTTATTGAGATATAATTCACGTACCATATAGCTTACTACTTAAGTGAATGATTCAATGTGTGTGTGTGTGTTTTTTTTTTTTAGTAAAGTCATAGGCTTATGCAACCATCACTACTATGACTACCATGTAATTTTTAAGCATTCACTACTATGACTACCATGTATTTTCGAGCATTTCTGTACTCCATGAAAGAATATGTGTACCTATTTATAATCAATTCCCATTTTTTCTACCTGTCCCAATAAGCCCTAAACAATTACCAATCTGCTTTCTGAATATACTAACTTGCCTATCCTGAAAATTTCATATAAATGGGATCCTACAATATGTATCTAGTCTGTTGTTACTAGCTCCTTTAATTCAGCACAATGGATAAAAGTTTCACAGTCTATACATAGCTAGATATTATTATGATCATTAAAAATAGTGATAAATACATTCTGATACTGTTCATTTTAAAAGATTTTAAAGTTATCTTAAGATAATCATTAACTATCTTTGGAACCTGAGTCTTAGGGAGAAATATTGCAAAGAATGTTTCCCTTAATCTTCACACAATTTTAGAAAGTAGCTATTAGAAATTAGTTAATAGAAATTACCTTAGCTTTTTGACACCATTATTTTATCAAATAGTTACTTGGCACTTTTGTCTTTTTTGAAATATGGTAATTATTATCAATATGAACATTGCATTTGCTGTCAAGTGTTCTAGTTCTGGTGGCCTAATCATCTCAAAATGTTTTATTTTGTGTGATTTTGTTTTAAATGACAATAGGCAAACTTGACCTCACCCATAACTTGACACCTTCCTTATTCATCTCAGCTGGATGGTTCCTGTACCCTAGTCAGATCCCCAAATCAGACGTTTTAGATTTCAAACTTATTAGGACTTTGCAGCAGCCAATTGCAGCCTAACTCGCCAAGATCTAAACCAATTGCCTTTAGCACCCAATTTCATGATCTTATGAAAGAAGAAAAGCTCTTCCTTTTGTTGAGTTTGCCTAACTAACTTCCTGTTTCTCTGTGTCATCAACTCATTTATTACAATAAGAACAATTTCAGTATATGCTTACTCACATTAAACATTTCATGATTTTAGTAGCTTTGCTGAAAAATCTAACCATTGAGGAAATGGCCACATCATGGAGTACAGTGTCTTCCATTACCTCATAGTTTCCAAAACCCTGTCCTCTCATTTTCACTCAGTACTTTGCTTCTTCAGAATAAATGATACCTTCTTCCATTTTCTCAGGTACAACATGTGTTTTTCTCCTAAATTCAACCGCCATTGCTGGCCTTTTTCCCACAATTAAGCCTCTTAAGGATATTTTTCCAAATACAGGAAGCTCCCTTAAAGGAAATCTGTAAGTAAAAATTCCTTCATGCTATGATTATTAACTGCCCTATTCATTGCTAGTGCTACCTTCTCTGCTGCATCATCTACCAGGAAAAACTTTGGCAGTAAAACATTCAACATTTATAGCAAACCCAGGATCTGACCACTTTTTACCTCTTCCACAGCGACCACTCTAGTCCTAGTCACCAACATGTCTCACGTGGATGAGTCCTCTGAGTGGTCTCCCAGATCCTCATCTTGATCCCCTACTGACCACTCCTAACAGGACAGCCAGAGGATTCTGCTTAGCTTTATTTTCATGCAGAGTAAAAGCTGAAGTCCTTTAAAGGGCCTAAAAGACCTTGGACCTCCCTGGCTTCTCCTTCTACTCCTTCTTTCTTGGCACAACTCCCAACCTCGTGGTGTTTGCCCTTCTTACGATTATTTTGCTTCCTTTTCCTTGTTTGGAATGATTTCTCTCCCAGTTGAGTTCCCTGGTCATTTCATTTAAAAGTGTTCCCTCTTACCCCATGCTCCTCGTTTTTCTTTCCTCTTTCATTGCTATAGCAATTTTGACCTTTTAATTTACCTCATAACGTGCCTCCAACACTCACTCCCCACCATTATCATCCCCAGAATATAAACTCAATGAGAACCGGTTTGTTTTTAATTGATGTAGTCTCTGAATCTAGGATGGTTCGTCACACATAATAGCCAATAAATATTTATTAGATAACAGAATCAATGAATAAATTTCCGACATTCCATGTTTACACTGGGATCTATGTCAGACTCTGTACATCAATCAATGCTCCTTAAAATTTGATTAGGTACATACCTATTCATTCAGCTTCTCTAGAGACACACTAGTGAACAGACACTTAACATGCACACAAATAAATAAGGGAACATATTTCATAAAATGATACGTGCTTTGAGGGGAAGAAACAGCACAGTGATAGAGAATAAGTTGGAGGATTCAACTTAAATGAATGGCCTGAGCAGGCATTAAACCACAACGTGCAGAATGTAGAGTTTGCTATGTATGGAGTTTAATTTTCCTGAAGCAGGAAAAGGCATTTGAGGACTAAAATGGATAGTGAGGTGCGCCAATATCATGTGGGGACTTACAGACGTCAGTAGCAATTCAGTGTGTGCTTGAGGGCTTCTGAGTAGAGCATACATTTAGGGACAAGAGTATCTTAGGTGACTGTGTATAATTGTTCAAGAAAGATAAGATGATATAGTTTTTATAAAGTATCATGAAACAAAAAGCCATACATAGAACATCATTTGGAATAGCAAAAGACAATCAGATTCTCTTTCTTTTCCTGCTACTATTTCCCTAGAGTCTCCAAACATTTAGAGTTAGGATATTTTGGTTTTGATAGGCAAAAAAAAAAAAAAAAATGTGTTCTCACATACACACATCAACATGAAGGAATAAAAGAAAAATCCCAAAATAAAGTATGAAACCTGCCGCACTAGCGTTTTTAAGTAATTAATTGCCACTGATATTAAATTTAAGCCATATTTCTTTTATGTAATACCCCAGATGAAAGTGCAGATACAAATAATGAAAATATTTTTGCAGTTTTTTATTATTAAAAACCTCACAAATACTACCAGTACTACATAACAGAAATTTAGTAATAGTGAATAAAACATTAATCTGTAGTTCCATAATCAAAGGTAATCAAGTTGTCAAAATTGGCATTAGAGGCCAAAGTAATTTAACATCTTCTATCTACATCTTTCTTGAAAAATTAAAACTATATTTATGTTCTGTCATATAAAGATTCTCTGTCTATAGTGTTAGCTTAATTTCATTGAATTTCCAGTGCTTGAAATTCTAGAATGTAAAGTTATGTTTAAATTTTATTACTGGTGAAAAATGAATACTGTAAAAGAAACCAGCAGAATAAATGATAGAATTAATACTTAAGCAATTCAGTGTTGCCTAGTGACAGTGTGTGTGAGAATTTTGCCTTCTGGAAAATATTTTCAAGGTTGGTATAAGTCTGAAATGCTTTGTGAAATCACTGAATAGTTCCCTAGACTATAAAGAGTACTTCAAAATATCTACAACTTTATTTTCATGGTTGTTAAACATGATTAATAGTTAAAAAAATATATTGTCAAATTATATATTCTTTGTAAAAGCAGTTCTTTGTTTTTTTCAAAATTTTCTCAGAACTTCTCCTAAGCCCTCTTACAAACAAGGAGTCTTTTCTGAAATATCCTGTCTATCTTTGATACACAAAGTGCTTGGAAATAACTGAATGTTACTAAAGATATTAAATCAATAAGGAAGGGTTGGCTGAATGAATTTAATGCTCTCCAGCTTTCATTTCTCTCTCTGCCCTTAAAGAAATAGGATTCTCACAATCTCAGCTTCTAACTTATACAGCCTTAGGGAGGAAAATTTATGCCTTTTAATATGTTTCTCATTTATATAGTCACTTGTATTCATATATATGTATTATAATTAACACAAATGGACCCATGTGATTTTTTAAAAATAGTTTTAGGAAAAATGAGCACACATTTCAAAATCACTCACTGTCACTAATGGTAAAGTAATTATCAACGATTTCCTTGATGTAGATACTGGTTTCAGTTCCTGGTTTCCTGAAACACAGCAATGCCTTTTCTCACATGGAAATAATGCCTAGGAAAGAACTAGATTGTCTAATGAGGTCATAGCAGCCTAGAGCATCTGGGAATCTTTCTGGCGCAAAGTTCAACACAGTCCAGGGAAAGACCAAGTTCTCCATTTATTACCATGCACACCCTCAGAATGAACTGAAGGGGGCAATATTTACCAAGAAAATTCAGTAGGGCAGTACTTTGGAGACAGGAACATTGTAACATTATTTAAGAAATCATTTTTTATTTGCCAGCTGCTAGTACCATTACACATAAACACATACACACACACTATACAACTACTAAAGGGCAAAAGGTTAAAACAGTGTGGATTGCAGTTGGGTTGTATTTATAAATTATAGTAAGTTGTTTTTGTCCAAACTTAAGTACCCTCTACCTGGCTCAAGTTCAGAAAACCATTTGCTTTTCTGTTAAATGCAGTCCATGGAAATTCCCTCACATGGTGGACTTTGGTTGTATTCATACACCAAAAATGATTTTCCCTTATAATTAGGTTAATATGGTAATTGGTAGGATAGATAAATTAGGCTTTGTGGTACCATTCCTTCCAAGAGTTTTTATTTCAGGTTACTTCTAACACTTAGGAAAATTCTTGTAATAAAATCATAAACTTTGCTATGTATGCTTTCATCAGTGTATGTCTAAACGCTATTTGATGTGAAGTATATCAAAGGTAGTTTGTTATTTGGAATAACTAAATAAATGAACATGAGTGAAAGTGTATGTGCATATAATTTCATTCATGTAACATAGTATCCAACAAAATGGAATGATTAGCATGTGCACAACTGGGATTTTTGCTTGCCCTGCCAGAAGCAAATACGAAAAAACAAAAGCAAAACATCATGGAAATATATAGCTGCTCATTTTATAAGAGTAGTTACCCAACCCTAGTTGGCCTGTTCCAGAAAGTATTGATTGTTCAACTTCTCCTCTAGTTCCCCAGATAACTTGAACTTCAGCAAAAATCCCTAGTCTCCTACTTCTACTATTTAGCTATTCAGTTTCTTCTCCAGTCTAAAAACCCTCTGGAGGATTTGAGTTAGTAGTATAGTATGGATGAAGTCGTATTTGAAAGATTGAGTTTAGGAAGGTTAATTTTTGAGGATTTCATTTGGGTTTTTTTTCGGGGTACACTCAATAATATCTTTGTTATACACATACAAAAGCCTACATAATCAGTTCTATATAAGTGCAATAATATACACATAATATCACCACTACAAAATAAATGAGATGTCAGATTATACATATTATCTCCATAGCATAATTATCCTACTCCAAAAATGATGCTACTGTTCTCATACATGTATGGTTAGAGGACTTCCAGGCTATGGATGAATGGATAGTTCTTCAGTTTACTGCTTCCTTTGGGTTTTACAATTAATTCTGAGACTCCTTTTCAAAAGTAGCTTTCCTTCTGCATACAGTATCTGCTGTCAAGGCTGCACTTTCTGCTGCTCTGGTTGTCCAGCTATCTGTAATGTTGCTACAATAATTACAATAATCAGAGTTTCAGTTTTCCCCCATTCAGTATCATAAGTAATAAATTCCTTATAACTAACCCTTTTCAGAAAACATACTGTTTCCATCTGATTCTCAAAAGAGGTATTACTGTTATTAGGTTATTACTGATTTCTAAAACAGTCAGAAGGAATTCTCTTGGTTTAGATGTTCATGTCTTTTTTAATGTGATTGATGAAATTTAAGAAGCTCTTCTACAACAGAGCATGTCAGGTTATAATGACCATCTCTGAGCCTTTGAATTTACAGTATCTGCAAACACATAGCAATCCAACAACACAGGCAAAAGAGTACTTTGTTATGGCTACAGAAGAATGCTGAATTATTGCAGATTATTATGATTGTAGTACATCTTTCAGGTGGGTATTTTCATGCAATCACTCCCTCAACAAAATTATAAAGTTCATGAATAATGAGAGTACATCTTTTTCTCATCACAGAATTCTTTGTATTCATCTTGCATCTCTCTCTATGCAAAACAACTTTTTAAAGAAACTATGAAAACCTAGGACAGAGGATGATCTGGTAGAAAGGGATCAACAATTTTTAAATTAAGTTCATACTGGTAGATTTGTGGAAAAAAGGAAAAACAGAATTTGTATTTACTGGAATCAGACCACAGTGAGCTGACTGTTTGAAACTAAGTTTTGAATTATTAATGCTGAAAAATATTTTCTACAAATGTGGCCAGCAGGAAAAAGTGGAAACAAACATAGTAGTCCTTAGTCTAAATATATAATGTCTTGGTTATTTAGACCTTGTCTGTATACATAAAGAAAAAAACCACAAAATTAAGCACTGTAAGTCAAAATAGCTATAGTTAGTTCCTGTGAATTGGTATAAAGATACAGACTATATTAATGTCATTCTCCAAGTTATATATATTGTACACATGGCTCAGACAGTTAAGACTCTGCCTGCAATGTGGGAGACCCAGGTTCGATCCCTGAGTTAGGAAGATTCCCTGAAGAAGGAAATGGCAACCCACTCCAGTATTCTTGCCTAGAGAATTCTATAGACAGAGGAGCCTGGCGGGCTACAGTCCATAGGGTCATAAAGAGTTGGACACTACTGAGTGATTAACACTCACTTTGACACATATATACATAAAATTTGACATTTTTAATTGTGTCAGATTTGATGCAGAAATCTAAAACCAACATGAACGAAACCTGTCTAGACTTTCACATGGACTCAAAGTTCTGGGTGAGTTGGTAGACTACCCTTCTCATCAATCCTCTGAAAGACAGAAGACGCTGATATCTACTTTTCACATGCAGTCCTCAGTCCCAAGCTGGACCAGAAACAATCCATTCCCAAAGGCAAGTGTGGCTTCATGTCCTGGTTTCCACTCACAGAATCTTTCCACCTAGACTTAGTGGTTCACACATGAACAAAACAATGTCGATGAGCTGTCCATTATAGGACTAAAACCAACTCTCGGCTAAGGATGAAGACTGAGGTACTTACATGAAAACTAGCTTTCTGAGGACTGTGAAGTCATGCTACTTACACAATGATATATCCTTTTCCATTGAACATAAAGTCAAGCTTTATATTAAGAGAAAACATTTTCTGGCCTCAACCGTACTGATAATAAACCATGGTAAAAAATGAGTCTCTTAATCTGCTAACATGACATCTTACTTTTCTTGAAGGAGATAAGGTTTGAATTTATATGATTCTATCTCTTTCTCTGCCAGTGAAGCAACTGAAGTTGCCTTTGTCCAAATTCCATGGTGACTGGAAAATCCACAGTTTTAACTGTGCTCTTAGACTTCAGCTCCTTTATTGGAAAAGTAGCCACATTCAAATATTTCTGTTAAAATAAAGGTAGTTATCTGACTTGTTTGTAAATAAATAGTCTGCCCTGAAACTGCCCTGTGACAGTTTGACACAGTGAACAAGAGTAAGGTTCTATTTAAGTAGTAGGACTCACAGGAAATTAGGGAGTAGGAGAACATGGCTTAACAAAAGCTCTTATTTTGACAATAGCCATCATTTGTCCTCTGCATCTAGGTCCTAATAATGGTGATAAATACATCTTTGCTTAAAGTTACCTATTTGACAGACAGGAAAAATGGGAAAAAAACAAAAAAACAAAAAAACAAATTCTTTCCTATAAGGAGGCTTTAAGTTAGTATATTAGGCTGCAGACTGGCAATACAAAAAGCATCCTATTAAATCACATCATAAATGATCCATGTAGAACAGTTTATTTTTCATTAGCAAGGTGAGGAGGTGTGGGGCCAAATAAATCAAAATGAACAAGGCAATAACTGTTTCTCCCACGATATCACCTTAAATGTGGAAATGATGAAGGAAACACAATTTAAAGAATGTTTTATTGATGAACTCATTTTTATGTTAGAAAGAAAAACTTCATGCCTCTGGGAAAGAGTAAGCCTATTATTTTATGTGAAAAGTAAATTTTAAAATACAAAGTTAGATTTATAAAGCAGGTCCAGGAACTACTAGTAA
Source organism: Okapia johnstoni (assembly GCA_024291935.2). NCBI lineage: Eukaryota > Metazoa > Chordata > Mammalia > Artiodactyla > Giraffidae > Okapia > Okapia johnstoni. The sequence goes on along the minus strand of CM044316.1, from coordinate 75,968,272 downwards.
TTAACTCAAAATATTAGAAGTGCAAAAAATTGAAACTCTTAAAAATAACTTCTGACATGAACCCCAATGGTTGCAAATATTAACATCCAGAAGGTAACATTGTCTCTACAATCTTTTAGGTTCATAATAGCATAGAATTCACAGAAATATAACATAATTATAAGTTCTTGAAAATATACATTACTGAAAATTGGCAATAACATCCTCATAGGCAGTGAGAATCCCGTAGTTCAAATATCTCTTCCTTAAATTTGAATAGCTTATATCACCAATTTAGAGGTTGTTGGCTGTACATTGATTTTTGTAATGCTATAAAGCAACTAGATATGAGTCAATGATGACCTTTCAATATATATTTTTCTAAATCTTATATGAAATAAGGAGGACTTAGGAGAAGCTTTTCTCTGCTTTTAGGCAAAGTGATCAAATGTCAAAACTCCATAACAAACAGCAACCAACTCTGCCTCTTATATTTGGATTATTTCTACTTAAAAATTGGAGGAGGAAATGACGACCCACTCTAGTATTCTTGCCAGGAAAATCCCATGGATAGAAGAGCTTGGCAGGCTACCATCCATGGGGTTGCAGAGTCAGACACAACTAAACATGCATGCTACTTAAAAATAGCCTACTCTTTTTTTTTTAATTAGTTTATAAAAATAGCCTACTCTTATGTAAGATTTGGCTTATTTTTTTTCTCCCCCAGGTAACAGTGGATGTGTGAGTAGTGAAATATTGAGCAACTATATGAAAATATGATATGGTAGATGGGAAGGCGTGTGATCTCTAAGGAAGTAAGAAATCTGGGGGTTTTGAGAGCAAACCAGATGGGATCAATCCCAAGCATTTTTTCCTAGTTATAGCTAAACAGTTGATGCACTGAATGACATCTAAAGAAACCTGGAAAGTGTTTACCATTTGTGAATTACACTTCTAAAATATTCTCACTTCTAATATACTTTAGAAGTGAGATGATTGGGTAATTCATGAGGCTTGTAGACCATATACAAAAATCCGATCCTATCACTTAGTTAAAATTCTTTACCAACATTCCCATTTCTTTAGGACAAAGTTAAAACTTACTCACTTAACTAGAACGTTCTTTACTCTAGTAAATATATAGAACTTGAAATATATAGAACTTTCTTTATCCTAGTCCCAAGTTCTCAGCATCTTTCAATCTACCCCTCAGTTCTCTATACCCAGCCTATAGTAAAGCAAACAAAAACGTATACACAGGGCTTCAGCCACCTAAACTAACTTCTACTGTCCCCACAGTGTGACTGGTTTTGTTTTGTCTCTGGGTACTTGCCTATGCTAAAAATAGCCTTTATTACTTCTTTCCTTGTTAATTCCTCATCCTTCTAGTCTCATCTCAGTTTACACCTAATTCAGAAAGCCTTTCCTATTTTCACCAGTTTAACTAGGTTTGGTAGGCATCCTTTTATGGAACTCTAACAACTTCTTGACTTCAACATAAATTTGGGGTTCAGCATAAACTCTTATAAATGTCCATCTGATAATCTGAATGTCGTTCTGGATTCATTAAACAAAGAGACTATATCCTTGTAGTTTTTGTCCTTATAACCTCTGTGTTTAGCATGGTATATGGCATGTGCTCAATGAATATATATGGCTGTGGAATTGAACTGAAATCTCAGTGGAAATGTTGAAATATATAAAGTGAAAATAATGACAGGATTTTGTATCATAAAACAATAGGAGATAAAGTACCTACAAGTAGTTAAGTTCATGAAAAAAGGGTAAATTTAAATGTTCACATAACAGCACACAGTATCTAGGAATTAATAAAATTTAAATCATTAACATCAATTGGCAAACATAATTTCAAAGGTGATATTAGCATATATATTGCATTTTGGACCAAGGTATTTTTATGTATCTAGAACATTTTTTAAACTTAACATTTTTATCCTTTAAAAGTATATAAATATTTTATGCTTATGTAGAAGAAAAAAATTCTAGGATTTCTATATTCAGTAGAAGCCAGTTTAGCATTTCAATATTTGTTCTACTACAACAATTTTCCCTATTTGTTACGTATTGCTTTGCTTTTGTTTTTTTCAAAGGAAAAATTTAGAAGTTTATGCTATTTTGAGTATTTGAATACAGATTTTCATATCTATAACCATGTTTCCACATCAATATACCTGCATCACACACACACACACACACAAAGTATATAGGTAATAATATGAAGATTGAACCACCTGAAAGGAAGCATTTGTTTGATTAAAATCGTTAGGAGTAGGTATGATAAGCCAATGGAAGAGTATTATAAACAACTCAGATAATATTGAATAATAATTTCCTAAAATATCTTGGAAAACAGGCAACATGCAAGATTAGTAAAATGTTTACCTTCTGAAAGTGTGCAACCTAGAATATTGGAAAACAGAGCTTTTAAACAGAAGTCTACAGGTCAGCATTTATCTAAAAAGCCAGTGAGCTTTCTTAAAATCCAGCTTTCTAGCCCCAAACCAACCTCTCTAAATGAGAATCTCTGAGGCTGTCTTCATAGGCCAGCAAACAAGGGGCCCATGCATGGTTTAATGTTCTGCTATTATCATCTTGAAATTCTTAAAGACTTCTAAACAAGTGGCTTCACACTTTCATTTTAGTGTGCTATGATGTAGCTGTCCCTGGGAATGAATACTCCAGAGTCAGCATTTTAAACACCCACTGCACCTGATTTCAATTCAGATGTCTGCAGACCCCACTGTGATACATGTTGAACATTGAGAACAGGTGACATTGAAGGTAAGAAAGCAAAGAAAAGAAATGTTACTGTGGACATACTTCTTATCTCTAGGAAGAAGGGGCCATGAGCATAGAGGCAACAGACATCATGGGAGATAGTAACCATGTCATCTAAGTTTTTATAAAAGCCCAGGAGTCAGACTCAGAAAAGCCAAACACTATACTCTTATTAAAGAACATCCCAAAAGTTCTGAAACAGGTGAGCTTGTACATTTGGCCTGAAAAAAATCAGAGATTCTAAGTTACTACGAACTTAGTGTGAGCCCTGACTAAATGTATTCATCAAAAATCAAAGATAAAACATTCATGACTGAACAGGGAGTTCCCAGAGCTCAGACACTTAAGACTGAGAAAACACAATAATATCAAAGACTGAGAGAATATGAAGGAAGTCTACAAAGGCTTGAGCATTTGAAAGTTCTAGGGCAAAATAACAAGGACTTTTGAATAGATTAAGTAGAAAAGGAAAGGGATTCAAATAGAATAAAAATTCAACAATCAGAACTTTGTCTAAGAATCTGATGAGATAATCAATCAATCAATTCTGAGGAATAAAGCTTTCCCTGGCCCAAACTGAGCCCACAATCTTCCTTGAGTTCTAGTACAAATACAGGGACACAATTTAGATCATTGGCCGCATGCTAGGGTAATAGCAACCACGTAGACACTGTTCCAAATACAGAGGAGGCGCTTCATAGATGTTAACTAAACTTGTAACTATATACTTGCTAATATATGGAAGCTCTACCTTAGGCTGCCCCAGATTAAAAAACTGCATTCAGCTGGAGTGTCCATAGAACCAAAAATCCCAGCAGCTTCTCCACTGACTTTTCCCAAACATTGATTAATTTCATCAAGCTCACCTGGGCAATTTGAACACTTCTGTATAAATGTTTAGTTTCAGCTTCACTGGTTATTAACTGGCCTGGACCCCTGATAAGTAGTCTTTCTGGGCTATGTTGCAGAAAGACTCACTTGTTCAAAACAATCCACACCCCTGGGGAAAAGTTTACAATTTACGACAAAAAAAAATATATAATGTTAAGGAACAAAGCAGAGAGAATAGATTTATTCGTATTCTGTTTTGCTTCTTTTTTTCCATCAAGGAAAATAATTTTCAAGTTGGCAAATCTAGAACAAACACCATTAGGAGGGAATTGAAGCGCAAGATAGGTGCAGAGATAATAAGGGAGTGCTTTACAGCTTTAAATTAATTCAAGCCTTTAGGCCCAGATAAATTATATCCCAGGATATTTAAATAAGTTGCAGATGTGATCAAGAAACTATTGTTTTTAAACTCTAAGAAATCACAGAGAAGAAGTCAGCCCCAGAAGTCTAGAAATGGGCAAATTCAATCCCTGTTTCTTACTGTGGATGTGTGGGTGAGGGACAGAGGAAACAGATTTGAAAAATTAAAAACTCAGTGTAAGCTTCTAGTCAAATTTTTGAACAATGGTTAAGCAGTCTATAAGTCAGCAATTAATCATAATCACTTACTTTAAAAAAATTATTTATTTTAATTGGAGGCTAATTACCTTACAATCTTGTAGTGGTTTTTGCAAAATCACTTACTTTTTGCTCACAGGTCACATCCTTGTGGTGGGCTGTGGACGCTGCTCGCTCCGTGGCATCCTCACTCCAGAACTCAAGCCACCATATGAAACACTGCTCCTAGAGGCAGAGAGAAAGAGAGAAACCTGTGTGGACTGGCAAATCCATTCTTAACAGCTACCACCTGGAGTGGATGTATGCCTCCCCGTTCCTTCCATTGCTCTAACAAGTCATATGGCTACACCTACTTTCAAAGAGTGAAGAGGAAATGTGAACTTACCTGGTATCCAGGAGGAAGACCAGAAAAATCTAGTCCAAAGTACCCGTGGCTACCATAGTCATCTTATTGTGTAAAATGGAAATTATAATAGCTATCTGTTAGGTGGGTTATGGACTTTCCCCATGGCTCAGCTTAAGATCTCCCTGCAATGCAGGAGAGGTGGATTCAATCCCTGGATGGGGAGATCTCCTGGAGAAGGAAATGACAACCCATTCCAATATTCTTTCCTGGGAAATCCCACAGACAGAAGAGCCTGGAGGGCTACAGTGTATGGAGTCGCAAAAGAGTCACTCACAACAGAGTGGCTAAACAAGAACAACATGTGGGTTATAATACAATTACAATATAGCTATCTTTATAACTATCTTTTTTTGTTGTTTTAACAAGAAAATGTCATAACACTGTTTTTCTGAGTCAATTGAAATTTAATGCTGAGCCACCAGTGCCTAAGCTGGTGAGTGATTTAATAGTAATTCTGTTTTTGGTGGGATTGTTGGGAGAATGACAGTATTTATCTCCTTAAGGTTGCACAAGTGGTCCAGTGATGAGGACTCCATGCTTCCACTGCAGAGGGCAAGAGTTCAATCTCTGGTCAGGGAATTAAGATCCTGCATGCCTTGCAGTGCTGCCAATAAATAAATAAATAAATAAAATCGGTCCTTAAAAAATAATGTTATACAAGTATCCAAAGAGCTTTCATCCTGCCTTGAAAGTAAAGAAAGATCCTCTGCTCTTCATTATATCATGGTCATAGCTAAGAAATAAATTACCCAATCCTTTGTGATCCATTAGAAAATGGGCTTTGACTGCACCTTGCAGCCACCCCTTTGGAAATCCTGTTCCTGCCTTAGGTTACTACACAGGAACATAATTTCCACCATTGTGGTTATACACCTTCTACCATAGTCTTAAGGAATACTTTAATGCTATGGTTCTCTCTGGGCTTCCCTGGTGACTCAGGGGTAAAGAATCTGCCTGCCAATGCAGGAAATGCAGGTTTGATTCCTGGGTCAGGAGGATTCCCAGGCAACCCACTCCAGTATTCTTGCTTGGAAAATTCCATGGACAGGGGAGCCTGGAGGGCTATAGTCCATGGGGTCTCAAAATAGTTGGACATGATTAAGCGACTGAACAACAACAACAATAGTTCTGTCCAATGCTACTCACTCCATACCTCCCACCACATGGGGTCTCTCTCCCATCCTACTCTAGAAGGAACTGGCTTAATCCATTAAATGGATTTCTGTTTTCAGAAACAACAAGTGGAGAGAGAGGTTGTGATTTAACAACTTCTGCTTTAAACCTGCAACATTAATACCCCTGAAGCAAACCAAGAAAAGCCTGGCTAAATCCTTATTAAGGGGAAGAAATACAGGGAGCAAAATACAAGTTGGCGATACAACAAATCATCTTTAAAAATATTTCAAAGTAATATCTGCAATTTAGTGATTAAATGTAAACATAAGTAGAATCAAATACAGTATCTGACAGTAGGCTTTCAATAAATGACAGTTTCTATTATAGATTGTCAAATCATGACTAAATTGGCCTTATTTCTACGTTTAGAAAAGTTACTCAGCTGATTATTTGAAGGATGATGTAGTCAAAGTGTCTCTGCTCTGTGGATTGGAGGAAATAAGCTCTGTGATTTTAGGACATAGAACATGGAATCTTACAACTAATTCTGTTCCTTCATTTGACTGATGAGGGTTCATAACACATGCAAAATTTTACAGTCAGAAATGTTACATTGTTCCCTTTGATGGGTGTTACTAGCCAGTTCTCTTTCCTTTTTTTTTTTTTTTAATGTTATAAAAAATAAACCATTGTGTATGTATGTATTTATCACATACTGAACTCTCATCAGGAATTATTTTTAATAACTGTAAGTTGAAAATTGTATTAGGTCACCTTCAGTTTTATTCAAATAATTGGAAATCATTTAGCCAGCAAAAATACCAAAATCTTGTATTTCACTGTGGAGGGTTTTTTTTTTTTTTTCCTATTCAGGTATTTTTTTGTTTTTAAACAGTTTGGAGTGGTGCACTATAGTAGCATCTAGCATGGATGACAGATAAAAATCTTTCTTTAGTAAAGTGCAAACTGGGGGCAGGGAATGAGAAAGGGGAGATAGGGAAGGAGTTGGTAAGTAACAGAACCTGAGAAGTTCATTCTAGGTAGATCAGTTTTAGGAAAAACTGGGGGATCAGACAATTGATTCGCATGCCTGTGAACCCTTGCAAAGGATTCCAGTTGAAAGACACCAGCATTATACAAACAGAAACCTTGAGGCTTAAAGTCATCTTGTTTGGGTTGAGCAGGCACCCCTGGAGATCTTAGGGATTAACTTGAGAGAACGATTAGTAATATACATTCCTGCCAATCACTTAGGAAGGCTTAACTAAATTATTATTGGAAGGATTACATTCTGTTTTTCAAATTTGTATACTTATTAAGTCTATAGAGAAAATTGAAATCAAGATTGACCTCAATTTATTATCAAGCTAGAGTGTAACAAGCAATATCAGTCTTAATAGTCTGCGGAATAAGGACCAAGAACCTGAAAATCCTGAATTCTGACCAAAGCTTTCAACACTGTACTCATATCCACTTTTTGACACTCGCTAAAAATGTCACTGGCTCACTAAGTAGAATTAGAAGCAATAAAAGTGTGAAGCAAGTTTTATTTCCTTCCTTTTTAAAGTGTTATTTTCTTTATTCTAACCTTTTCTAGTATGAACTAATTGTTGATATTTAAATATAGAGACTAAAAGAGAAAAAAACTGAGCTTTTTTCTTTTTATAAGTTTACCATTTGCTTTTTCCAGGTTAAAGCCTCCTTTTATTTCATGTAATATAGATTCTCACTATAAATTTCAATGTAGAATTGGAAGAGCAAATTATATACAAAGAAACTCACTATTGCAATATTTTGAAAAATAAAACCCTATAATCTATTAAGGAGAATATTTTAAATACCCAGTGTGTGTGTGTGTGTGTGTGTGTGTGTGTGTGTGTGTGCACGTGCGTGCACATGCATGCACGCACATGTGTGCTCAGTCATTCAGTCAGGTTTGACTCTTTGCAACCCCATGGACTGTAGCCCACTAGTCTCCTCTGTCCATGGAAATTTCCAGGCAAGAATACTGGAGTGGGTTGCCATTTCCTACTCCATAAATCCATTATAGTATATATCAAAAGAGATTAAGTAACTGTCTCAGAAGTGAGATAGGGGTACAGAGTACGGATATGAACAAATTTCAGTTCAGTAGGTATGGAATGACCCCATTTATGTTATAACACTGTTTATATGCATACATTTATTTTGAAATGCATAGATGAATTCTCAGTTCAGTTCAGTTGCTCCTTTTTGTCCGACTCTTTGTGACACCATGGAGTGCAGCATGCCAGGCTCGCTGTCCACCACCAACTCCCAGAGTTTACTCAAACTCATGTCCATTGAATTGGTGATGCCATCCAACCATCTCATCCTCTATTGTCCCCTTCTCCTCTCACCTTCAATCTTTCCCAGCATCAGGGTCTTTTCAAATGGGTCAGCTCTTTGCATCAGGTGGCCAAAGTATTGGAGTTTCAGCTTCAACATCAGTCCTTCTAATGAGCACTAAGGACTGATTTCCTTTAGGATGGACTGGTTGGATCTCCTTGCAATCCAAGAGACTCTCAAGAGTCTTCTCCAACACCACAGTTCAAAAGCATCAATTCTTCAGTGCTCAGCTTTCTTTATAGTCCAACTCTCACATCCATACATGACTATTGGAAAAACCATAGCTTTGACTAGACAAACCTTTTTTGGTAAAGTCTCTGTTTTTTAATATGCTGTCTAGGTTGGTTATAACTTTTCTTCCAAGAATCAGGTGTCTTTTAATTTCATGGCTGCAGTCACCATCTGCAGTGATTTTGTAGCCCAAAAAAATGGTCTGTCACTGTTTCCATTGTTTCCCCATCTATTTGCCATGAAGTAATGGGACCAGATGCCATGATTTTAGTTTTCTGAATGTTGAGTTTTAAGCCAACATTTTTACTCTTCTCTTTCACTTTCATCAAGAGGCTCTTTAGTTCTTCTTTGCTTTCTGCCATAAGGGTGGTGTCATCTGCATATCTGAGGTTATTGATATTTCTCCCGGCAATCTTGATTCCAGCTTGTGCTTCATCCAGCCCAGAGTTTCTCATGATGAATTCTAGAAGGATAAATTAAAAATTGTGAACACTTATTATTTCCTGGGAGTAGGATTTGGGATCTTGTTGGGAAGGTATCTTTCTCTTTCCACCTTCCATCTTACTTTATGGCTGAAATTTTTGGATCAGTATATATTTATTGTATAAAAAAATTACTTTTGTATTGTATATACCCTCTCAATGTTCCAGTCAGGTATTAATATATAGTTTGTATGTTAATTCTATAATATAGCCTTGTTTTTAAACAATTAAGAAATGTTCATCACAATACATTTCAACATTAATCTTTTGAGGAATTCACTTCAAGGAGCTATCCACAACATAATAAAATAAGTGAGGAAACTGGAGTAAGAAGAAACCAGGGAAGAAAACAAATTAAAGCTAAGGGTTAGTACACAAAATCTTATTCATCAGTTCACTCCAGTTTTTGAAAAGTGCTGTTGATAAGCTCTTTGCTTCCATGTATTCAAAATGGGCTTCTCAGTTGACTCAGTAGTAAAGAATCACCTGCCAATTCAGGGGACACAGGAAAAGCAGATTTGATCCCTGGGTCAGGAAGATCCCCTGGAGTTGGAAATGGCAACTTACTCACTCATTCTTTCCAGGAAAATCTCATGGACAGAGGAGCCTGGCAGGCTACAGTCCTTGGGGTTGCAGAGTTAAAAATGACTGAACATGCACGTACTCATTTAAAGGGGGTAAAAATGATCAGTTTTAAGAATCATGTAGTATCTTCCTTTTGTTAAGGCCTACGAGCAATTTCTTATTACTCTTATAAACCCTGAAGTATCTAAGTAAGAGAGGGTAAATTAAATTGATTTGATCCTAAACCAATGAGATTTTTCTCTAGTGTATATCAATGACAGAAGAAAATTTTAATAGCCATTTTTTAAAATTTAAAAGTAAACAATTTGGCTTTCTGACATATTTCATCACACAGAAAGAGATATGGATAGTTGGAGACTTGTTAGTTCTAAACTAAAACTGAAGAAACTATTTTGAAAAGATCAGTTCAAAAACCCTGAAAAAAGCTATGTTGTACTAGTAAAATGCTATAATATAGTGTGAACTTTCCTTTTATTCAGAAATTTAGGGCTTTCTCCCACTACAGCTGCTATCATTTTCTTCTAGCAATTTTAGACCCAGCTTTTCTTTTCAGTATCTGACCATGATGAAAAGCAAATATCATATTAAATAAGCACAAATTTATATTTTAAAAAGGTGAGATGTGTAGTGGCATATTAAAATGTTCTTGTTTATATTTCAGCCTTCCTTTTTTTTTTTTTTGGTTTAACAAAAACATACATAATCAGCCATTTTCTCCCACTCAATTTAAACTCCACATCATCCATTACTGTTTGTGGTTCCTTGTTGTTAGTTTCTATTTATTTAATTTTCTCCACCTCTAGTCCTACTCTGTAATATTTTCTTTTGCAGGGCTTTTGGAAAAGACCTTAAGAAAAATGAGATGTTTCTTCAGCGTTATGATTTTATTTTTCTTTCGCCAAATACATGATGATGTGAAAAAAATCACTCAAGTGCATTAACGTGTTACACTACAAATACAGATGGAGTCTATTAAGGTTCAAAACAGGCTCTGTGCACATCCATGTTTTAAAACAAAAGAGAAAGAGAGAAAAGGAAAAGAGAAAGAAAGAGAAGGAGGAGGCCAAGAAATAGCAAAATTGCATGAAAAACTGTGGCATATTTTAAATATTTTTATATATCAAAATAATAATTTAAATATGCAATGTCTGTCTTAAAACTTCATTTGGAGACAACATAAAAAACATAAATTTGAAGCTCTTTGAGGATTGAGATGTGGGCCCAATGTCCTCCTGCCTTTTTAGACCCACCTTACCTTTCCCACTTTCTTCATCTCCTTCCTTAGCCTCATCCCTGCTCTGGCCTTTCTGCTTTCTTTCTTTTCCTTCTGGGATATTTTTTCCCATTAATGCATTTTAATTGATGGAACTGTACTCAAAGAAATCAATAACAACAGGGTTTTTTTTTTTTTGATGTAGGTAATATTTTATGCGGTGTAGTAATTATAAGGCTAACATGTGTTCATCATAGAACTTTAAGAAAATACAGAAAATTATAGAATAAGTCATAACCTTGGAGAAAATAATTTTAAATCATCATTTAAAACTTTCCTAGAATGTTTTCCATAGAAATTGCATATTTATTTTTTTGCATTTGTAAAGTTAGCTGACAGATTAATCACCTCACATAGCTAATTTTTTTATGTTTACTGAAAACATTAAACACTTACTCTCTTAGAAAATTTTAAATACATAATACAATATTATTAACTATGTCACAGTGCTGTATATTAGATCTCCAGAACTTATTCATCCTGCATAACTGAAACCTCGTGCCCTTTGACCAGCATCTTCACATCCCTGCTGCTCACCTCACCACATCCCTATTAGCTCTTAGCAACTACCATTTTATTCTCTGAAAATGGGTATTTGACTTTCCTAGATTCTACACAGAATTGAGATCCTATAGTATTTATCTTGCTGGGTCTATCTTATTTCACTTGGCATAATGCTCCTGCAGGCCCATCTGTGATGTTGCAGGATCTCCTTCCTTCTTAAAACTGAAATGCTCACCTATGTCTATATCTATGTCACATTTTCATTATCTCCAATGGACACTTAGGTTGCTTCTGTATCTTGGCTAATGTAAATAATGTGGCAATGAGCATGGGAGTATGGTTATCTCTTTGAGATACTGATTTCACTTCCTTTGTATATATACCCAGAAGTGGGATTGCTGGGTAAAATGGTAGCTCTATTTTTTTGTTTTGCTTTTTTTTTGATGACTGTCCATACAGTTTTCCATAGCAGTTACACCATTTTATATTCCCACCAACAGTGTACAAATGCTTCATTTTGTTCATATTCTTATCAATAATTATCTTTTATCTTTTTAATAATGACTTTTCCAACAGGTGTAAGATCTCACTGTGGTTTTGATTTACATTTCCCTGTTGATTAATAATGTTGACCTTTTTTTTTATGTGCTAGTTATATGTCTGAATCATGAAGAAATATAATAAGGAGATTAAATCATCAATCAAAAGACTCCCAACAAAGAAAATTCCAGGAGCTGATGGTTCCATGGATGAATTCTACCAAATATTTAAAGAACAATTAACACCAATCCCTCTCAAATTCTTTCAAAAAACTGAAGAGGAAGAAACACTTCAAAAAGCCAGCATTACCTGGTATCAAAGTGAGAGAAAGAGTACAAGAAAACTTCAGACCAATATTCTTCATGAAATTAGATACAAAACCTCCAACACAAAATTAGCAAATTAAGTTCAACAATACACTAGGAGGGTCATATACCATAATCAAGTGGTATTTATCCCTGGGATGAAAGGATGGTTTAACATTCACAAATCAATCAGTATGATACACCACATTAACAGAATGAGAGATAAAAATCAGATGATCATCTCAATAAGTACAAAAAAAAGCATCTGACAAAATTCAACATCCTCTCATTATGAGCACTCTCAACAATGTGGGTACAGAGGAACCATACCTGGACATAAGAAAGACCATATATGACATGCTCACAGCTAATATGATATGCAATGATAGAAAGCTGAAAGCTACCCAAGATGAGAAAAGTATGTCGACTCTTCCTACTTCTACTGAAAATACCCCTGGAATTCCTAGCCAAAGCTACAAGAGGAAAAAGAAATAAAAGGCATCTAAATCAGAAAAGATTAAGTAAAATTATCTGTTTGCAGATGACATGGTCTTATACATAGAAAACCCTAAAGACTCCACCAAAACTACGTGTTAGAACTAATAAATGTATTTGGTAAAGTTGCAGGATACAACATTCAGAAATCAATAGTATTTCTGTACACCAACAATGAACTATCTGAAAAACAAATTAAGCAAATTTACAATAGCTTCAGGAATAAAATAAAATAAAAACAGACACATAGATCCATGGAACAGAATAGAGAACCTAGAAATAAATCCAAACATTCATGGTCAAATGATCTTTGACAAAGATGTTAAGAGCACACAGTGGGGAAAGGATAGTCTCTTTAACAAATGGTGTTGAGAAAATTGGATATCCACATGCAGAAAAATGAAATTGGACCAACTATCTCATACTATATACAAAGCATGCATGCATGCTAAGTCTCTTTAGTCGTATCCGACTCTGTGTGATCCCATGGACAGCAGCCCACCAGGCTCCTCTGTCCACGGGATTCTCCAAGCAAGAATACTGGAGTGGGTTGCCATTCCCTTCTCCAACCATATACAATAATCAAATCAAAATGGATGAAGATTTAAATCTAAGAACTGAAAATTTAAAACTAATTTTACAAGAAGGAAACACAAGGTAAAAGTTCTTGAAATTCATCTGGGTAATGGATTTTTGGATATATACTCCAAAACACAGGAAATAAAAGCAAAAATGGAGAAATGGGATTATATCAAGGTAAAAATGTCCTGCACAGCAAACAAAGCAATTAACAGAGTTAGGAGATAGCCTACAGGATGGAAGAAAATACTTGCAAACTATTTATCTGTTGTTGGCTAGTTGCTAAGTCATGTCTGACTCTTTGTGATCCTGCAGCACACCAGGCTTCCTGTCCTTCACTATGTCCTGGAGTTTGTTTGAACTCATGTCCATTGAGTTGGTGATGACATTTAACCATCTCATCCTCTGTCGCCCCCTTCTCCTCCTGCCTTCAATCTTTCCCAGCATCAGGGTCTTTTCCAATGAGCTGGCTCTTCACATCAGGTGGCCAAAGTATTGGAGCTTCAGCTTCAATAAGCAGTCCTTCCAGTGAATATTCAAGGTTGATTTCCTTTAGGATGGACTGGTTGGATCTCTTTGCAGTCCAAGGGACTCTCAAGAGTCTTCTCCAACACCACAGTTCAAAAGCATCAATGCATCAGCGCTCAGCCTTCTTTATGGCCCATCTCTCACATTTGTACATGACTACTAGAAAAACCATAGCTTTGACTATACAGACCTTTGTCAGTGTATCTAAAATATGTAAGAAACTCAAATAATTCAGTATCAAGAAAATAATTAATCTGAATAATAGACAAAGAACCTGAATAGACATGTCTCAGTCTATACAAAAGTTCTGCCTTGTATATGCAGGAATACTTCTGAGTCTTTTCAAAAGATGGCTCATTAGTGAAAGTTCTCCCACTGGTTCTTATATTGGTAGTGCCATGCAGTCTCTCAAAGGACATGTGTTTCTCTTCACAGCTCACGAAAGTGAAATTGAAAGTTGCTCACTCCTGCCTGAGTCTTTGCAACCCTATGGACTGCACCCTGCCAAACTCCTCTGTCCATGGAATTCTCCAGGCAAGAATACTGGAGTGGGTTGCCATTTCCTTCTCCAGGGGATCTTTCCAACCCAGGGATTGAACCGGGGACTCCCGTGTTGCAGGCAGATTCTTTACACCTCACAGAGAAAATGTATTTCTCTCTACATTTCTCCAGAACCAGGACACAAGAACTCAGTTTCCAATCAGGAAGTTAGGGAAGAGAGGAGGGAGAATTCTATATATGTGTGTGTGTGAATCTTTGTCATGTGTGCATTGTGGTTGGCACATATCTTAATACTCCAGACTATTCTTTAAGTTGTTAAAAATCCAGAGAAAATGAATTATTATCTAGAACTTAATATTGTACCAATAAAATGCCAATAGAATGTTTGGGTATATGAGAAATTGGTTCTAAAATTCATTTGGGAAACAAAAAACAAAACATGCAAGAATACACAGGATACTTTGAAAAAGGAAGGAGTGCACATGAAAGAGAGAGAAGAAACAGAGAGAAAAGAGGAAAATTTGATGTATCAAATACTAATGCTTATTATATATATAATTATTATGCTTATTATATGTTTAAAATGCTTATTATATGATCATGTTTATTATATATATATAAAGTTAAAAGAGTTAGAATGCTACTGGAAAAAAAAAACAGATGAATTAATGGAACAGATTAGTTTTGGTCCAGCAATAAAGCCAAATATGTAAGGGAATATGATCATGATACAAGAGACCTTTCATACTGCAGAAAAATAGATTATTCAACAAATAGTGTTAGGACCACAATATAACCTCTATAAGAAAAGCTTTTGTAGATACCTCCCTAATTTCTTATATGAGGAAAATAAATTTCAGAAGAATCTTATAAGTAAAGAACACAAAACAATAAAAGCAGTAAGGATAATATGAGATAATTTAAAAAATAAAGTTGGCATTGAGAAGTATTTTCAAATATAACACAAAAACTACAACTCATAAAAAATTAATATGGCAATAAAATAAAATTTAAGAAGAAATCTATTTGGCAAAAGACAACATCAAAAGACAAAAATCTTGGAAAAAAGACATATCACATCTAACAGTTACTTATGTAGGAAGTTCCTATGAACCAATCAGACTAAAGACACAACAGAAGGACAGAAACAGTTCACAGAAAAGAAATAAAAGGGGTTTTAACTATATAAAAAGACATTTGATCTCACTTATTTTGGGAAGAAGGCATATTAAAATCACATAAAATTCCAATGTTCACTTATCTAATAGTCAAAGATCAAAATTTTCAATAACATAATGAAACAGAAAATCTTAGGCGTTATTGGTCTGTGAGTTGATACAAATCTTTAGGTAGAGAAATTCTATAACATATAACAAAACTGAAAACATATGTTCTTTTTCCCAGGAATTTCTAGGCATTTATCTAGTGTAGTCTCACTCTTGTGTGAGATGATACTGCCACTAATATTCAGTGTTATAATATGAGGATCTTAAGTGGCGATGATGGATGGGATTCAGATAAATAAATTATGCTGTATCCACACAAAGAAGCATGATCCCACCATTAAAAAATAAGGGAAATTTATATATAACTCAGAAGACAAACATGGTTATTATATATAGAGAGAGACACTCTTTTGGATCTTACTTCTTTGCTGTAATATAAAACTATTTGGGTAAAGAGAAAAGAAGAAAGGAAATACACGCACACATACATATTTGTATATGTAGACTATTTCTGAAATTGACGATGGTGGTAGCTTCTAGAAAAGGAACAAGTGGCTGGGGCAAAGATGAAACAGAAGACTATTTTGCCTCTCTGTATCCTTTTGTACATTATGCATTTGCTGTCATGGGAATGCTCTGCTTTTCAGAAATCTTTCATTAATTAATTAATATTTAAAAGAAAAAAAAAAGAATTATAGGGAGCTGAACTTGTGTCTTACTGCCAAATGTCAGATATGAGTATGAAGACAAGCACAGAGGTTTTGTGCAAAATTAATTCTACATTTGGAATTCATTGTTCTTTTGCAAAACAGTGATTGAATAAGAGTCCAGACAGGTAGTTATCCTTGAAACAAGATTTTTTTTTTCTATGATTTTCTTGTACTCCTTTCATAGCTCCCGTTTGTTTATCAGCCTTTACAGATGGCAGGTTAAATGCCCAGGGGAAGTTCTAATGCACCCCAGCTAAAACTGGCTCTGTTTGGGCAAGTTATTCTGCATGGGAGATTTTAGAACCTGCACCAGTTTTCAAGGCTAATTCCAAAGGTGAAACTGTCTTTGTAATTGAGATGCACGTGTAAACCCCAAGGGTCAACACACTTGGCTGCCTTTAACTCAAGCAACTACCAAGCCATCTAAGTGATTCAAATGCATCTTCATCAGAATAGCCTTCTTTGTTAGACTGTGTCATTGCCCTCCCTATTTATAATCAGAACTCTGATTTTACTAATGTCACATAAAAGCCTTCAACTTGAGTTACAGATAAGGCGAGGATGACATTGAGTATGTTCAAATAAGCTACAGGGCCTGGTTTGACTTTTGTCCTTTCCCTGTTTTCTGGAGGCCTAAGGCCTTTGAGTATCTGTGAAAGCTGGTGTCTACAGGTTCTTTCTGTCAATACCATAGCCCAGTTCACTTTATTGGGAGGGTCTAAAATGGAAACTGAAAAACATCAGGTCCCAATTCTCCCCTCAATATACTGGGTATCTAAATCTAAAACCCTGGACAAGGTAGAGTAGTGGGGCATTCATACATATAATGGTGCCATCAGCCCAGTAGGGATATTGCTTTGTGTTCCACACAGTTTGGCACATCCACAGAGCATCCTTGGGCCATACATATGTACCTATATATACATAAGTCCCCAGGTGACGCTAGTGGTAAAGAACCTGTCTGCCAATGCAGGTGACATAAGAGACGTGGGTTCAATCCCTGGGTTGAGAACATCCCCTGGAGAAGGAAATGGCAACCCACTCCAGTATTCTTGCCTGGAGGATCCCATGGAGAGAGGAGCCTAGTGGGCTACAGTCCATGGGGTTGCAAAGAGTTGGACACGACTGAAGCAACTTAGCACAGCACAGTACGTATATATACACATACATACCAACAAAGAGATTGTATGTAACATATTGCTGAGGTATATATATATATATGATTCCCTTCATTGTTTGCTTATAGGAAAAATAAAAAGTTATGTCTTTTGAAACATATTTTCTTTTTGAGGATCAGTACCAGGCCTCAGGAATAGCTTAAAGTAAGCCTGTGGGCTTTCAAATCCTTTCATGTCTATTTTTGGACTTCAAACAATGTAAGTTTCCCAGGCCTATTCTTCAGATCCACACACTGAATTTTTCCCAACTCTCTTCCTAGTCCCTTCTTTATGCTTCTGAAAGTGTTAGTCACTTAGTTGCCTCCACTCTTCGTGACTCCATGGACTGTAGCCCGGCAGGCTCCTCTGTCTATGGAATTCTATAGGCAAGAATACTAGATTGGGTAGCCATTCCCTTCTCCAGGAGATATTTCCCACCCAGGGACCGAACCCGGGTCTCCTGCATTGCAAGCAGATTGTTTACCATCTCAGCCACCAGGGAAGACCCAATGCTTCTGAAGGGTACCAGTATATGCCATCCCCAAATATGCCACTTTGGCATAAAAATTATTTTGAGCTAAAGGCATTTAAAAAACACCAGGTATAAGAAGAATGTTTTGACCTCCTTTTTTGTCCTAAAAGCAAGAGATAAGACTCCCATATGAAAACATCCTTCTTATACCTGAAGGAAAGAAACATTCTTGTCACCGGAGAAAATGACTCAAGGCTGAAGAGAATTCTTTACAAAAACGCATTTTAAAAATAATTCTTAAATTCCGTTAGCCTCTCCCAATATTTTAGCTACTTTTCCTCAATTGCTTGTCTTTGTTCAACCTAGTATCAAAGGCTTTAGGCTTTGCCCCTTCTTTAGAGCTTTATTTCCATATATGGGCTTCCATATTATATAAAACTTGTATTAACTGAAATCTGTTTTCCTCCTGTTAGCCTGTCTTGTATCAATTTCATTCTTGGGTCCAGCTGGAGACCCTAAGAGGGTTAAGGTAGAGTTTTGCCTCGTCTACAGTTTCTTCCCCTCTCCTATCAAAATGTAATGGTCTTACTACTACCCATTTCTTCAATGTCAGATGTCTGTGAAAATACCATGTAGCCTAATGCATAGCTGAAATTTTAATATATGTGCTAATTTTATACCTTTTCATACAACATATTTGCATTTAAATAGAGTTGTCTGGAGATTTAATGATTTAACCCAAAGGGATTAAAATGTCTCACATTTGTATAGCACTTGGTAGATTATTTCAAGAAGCTTTCACAAACAAGATTTCTTATGAACCTTTAAGTCACCCTGAGGCAGAGAGAGTAGGCATTTTAATTTACATGCACACTGTTGAAAACTTGGGAAGTTTAGTAGGTGCCTTAGAGCCACACAGTAAATATTGAGATATCGACAGAGGTCTGGTGACTCCTGATTCAGCATTCTTACTTTCACAACTGACACCTCAAAAAGTAGATGTAATATATATATTTGTAACTCACAACACACAAGTGCCCAGTGGTTCCACCTGCTCACAGAGCCGGTAACGTCCATGGGACGAAGCTGCAGATGGCATTCTGAACCTCTCCCCTGCACAGACATGTAGGGTAGAGAGCTGTTAGCACCTTTGTCAAACAACGGATAAAACCACTTTACTGGTTGACAGAATATCCAAATAATTTTCTTCCAAGTTTCAAGAAAACATTGCATCGGAAATACCTGGGCTTGGTGTTGGGCCTTCTGTTAAAAATGCATGTTTCTGGGCCATTAATTCTATTTACTGAAGCAGAAATACAGTCTCTCAGGCACAAGGCATTTTGAGAAACTATAAATGATTCCCTTGTCTTGAGTACAAATATATGTTATTTCCGTTCTAAAATTCTCCTATGTTTATGATGGTCTCATAGACAGGTTCACTTTCCTGGCATATAACTCAAAGCTTTCTAGTTTTTCCCTAGCCAGTATTCCCCAGTTAGTTCCTTACTACTTTTCACGTTGATTCCTGTGTATAGGCTGCAGTTTTCTTCCTTAGGATATTTCCAACAGGATATTTCCAACCATGAATTGCCATTACTTCTATTGCCTAATTTCTCTTTATCAGTGAGATGCTCTCCTTCCTCTGAACTCACAGCCCCCTTTTCAGTTTTAGTTCTATGACTTTTGACAAATGCATGTAGTCATACAGCCACTACAATAGTGGTGAAATTTCAGGAACACTGAAGTTTCATCCTTCAGGATCTCCCTTAGGCCCCTTTGTGGGGAATGCCTCCTCTCTACCCTCAGAGTCTAGCTCATCAGTTTCCCATCCCTATAGTTCTGCATATTCTGAATGTCATTCAAGTCAAATCATACAGTATGTAGTCTCCTGAGCCTGGCTTCATACACTTAGCACAAAACATTTGATAGTCATTCACATTATATTATAAATCACTTATTTATTCCTCTTGCTTGCTTATTATTTCATTGTGTGAATGTGTATTTCCTTAATACATTCACCAATCAAAGGGCATTTGGATAATTTCCACTTTTTAGATGAATATAGCTACTATAAACACTTGCATACAGGATACAGATTTTTGTGTAAGTTTTTTATTTCTCTGAAGTAAATATCAAGGATTAGAATTTATGGGTTGTATGGTAACTACCTTTTAACTTTACAAAAGACTGTCAGAGTATTTTTTCAAACTTTTTTGCATTCTTACTAGCAGTATTTGAGAAATCCAATGCTGTACATCTTTCTGATGCTATGTATTAGTATGTCATTGTGGTTTTAATTTGCATTTCCTTAATGACTAGTGATGCTAAATATATTTATGTGCTATTTGTCATCCATCTATCTTCTATGGTCTTGTGCTTATCCAAACCTTTGTGTATACATCTATTTTTATTAAGTGGTTTATTTCCTTGAGTTTTGAGAGTACCTTAAATATCCTAGATACATGTCCTTTATTACATATAGGTTTTACAAATATTTTTCCAAGTCTGTGGCTTATATTTTCCTTTTCTCAACAGTTTCTTTCAAAGAGCAGAAGCTGTTAAATTTTCATGAAGTTCAATTTATTCATATTTTAATAGACTGAACTTTTAAGAAATTTTTGCTGAATCCAAGGCCGTAAATATTGGCTCCTTTGTTTTCTTCTAGAAGTTTTATTTTACAGTCTGGTCCATGATCCGTTTTGAGTTTGTGCACTAGTCAAGTAGAGGTTCTTTTGGTTGGAAAGACTAGCCTTTCTTCCTTGAAATGTCTTTGCAATGTGATTGAAAGTCAATTGACCATATAAGGTGTGGTTCTATTTCTGGACCAAATATTCTGTTTCACTGATCAGTGTGATAACTTATTTTTTAACTCTACAGCTTTGTAAAAAAAAAAATATTACTTTCTACCTTGCATCAAAGTTGTAACACTTAAAATGTTGGTCTGGGCTCTTTACTTAAATTATGAACTAAGGGAGGGATCTGAGTCTGATAGATCTTCAATATTGCTTAGCCTAAAGCTTGAACACAGAAGATGATCAAGATTTGCTAAATACATGGTTTCAAATTTCATTTTTGTCTGCAGAGCTACCATCACATTTTTGCTTGCTGGAGGACAAACTAAAGTTCACAGATTGGATAGAAGGAAGAATATGATTTTCTTCCTTTTTATTCTGAGAAGGATATGTATACCTTTGCATAGTATAAAGATAATCCAACTTGTTAGAAATTAGACAAAAAATGTTTTATCTGTTATTGCATGATCAAAATTTCAGAGCCATCAGATTCACTTAGCATTGTTTTGCTGAAGGGGATAAAACAGTGTTTACAAAAAGAAATTCATGGGAATTATTTAGAACTATGAAATATTTTCAAGTGAAAGTGAACCCTTTCTGAAAGAGAAAAAGAGCATTAAAGTGGTAGATTGTAAAGGTTCTTGATTTATGTATGTATGTAAAGAGTAGTGATAATATTAGTTATTGCATAGTAGTGGTAAACATTTGAGGCTTTCACACCATGAAACAATTTATTTAGAGATAGGACAAATAGTGTTTTCCTTGTCAGTACAATCTGAACAGGAGGCCTTGATTTCTAGTGATGTTATCTGCTGGTTGCTAATTATGCAGAGCAGGTTAAAGAGCAAGTGACCTTTTCAGGAATGAGGGGAGCTCTAACTATATCAAATGAGTTGTGTCTTTTTTGTCTGACAGGACAGATGTTAGGCTGTGTTGGCATTTTCACAAAGGTACAAATAATGTGAACTATGGTTGTTAATTTATAGAAGAATTCCTATTACCTAGTGCCTCAATATGATAAATTTTATTATCACTCTTGTTCTCATATACTTTTGTCAACATTTGCTAAGACACACACAGGAAGATTTTATTCTGGGAAAGGTCACCTCATTTGACTGATAGTGTTCTGGCACTGTGAAGATGATTTAGTGACCAGACATCGCCAAACTGACTGTCAGTTTCAGGCAAAGCAGTTAAGTAAATATACAACTGATAATCAAGGAGGGATTAGGGAGTTTTTTCAGAAATCTTTGAATATCACTTAATATGGATGTGAATTAGGATATTCCATCTCTCCAATTTCTTTTGAATCTAGCTTATTATATCCTTCAGCATTCCGAAGTCTTTTTGTTTGCTTTCTCTTTAGCTGCCAGTCATGAGAATGAAAAGCAAATGCTTTCTAACGTCCTATTTGACATGATGTCCCTGCACCCAAGTATCACACCAATGTGGACTTCATAACATCAACATGAGAAAAAAAATTTTAAATTAAAATTATATTTTATAATAAAAAGTTTTAAAAGCAAAGTATAAGAATGAAGCCCCATGAATCACAAATACTGAACTTTTGAACACCTTTTATCTTATTTCTCACCTTATAATTGTTATTTTACTGTGAGTATATTTTAAATAAAATTCTAGATATGATATAATTTATTCCATAATATGTCTAACAGAGAAGAATTTAAAATATGATCACAATATATTCTCATATCTAACAAAATTAGCAGTAATTATTTTATATCAGCCAATATCCAGTTCATGTTTAAACCTTCCTGGTTGTCTAAAAATATCTTTTTATAGTTTATTTACTTGAATTTGAATCCAAACAAGTCTCACAGATCACAACTGAATGAGTTATGACTTAAATCTTTTTTAATCTGTAACACTTCCCCTCTTTCCACTATTTCTCTTTATCTTCCTCTCAAGGTCATTTCTTTTAAATTAGGTCATTTGTTTTATAGGATTTTACCCATTACACATTTGACTGACAATTTTGTGGATCAATTTAGCATAGTTATTCAGACTTATTTTCTCTGTATAGTGGTTGTATCTATAATTTTGATTAGATTCAGGGATTCAAATTTCATTTTATTTAATTTGCAAAACATAAGTGGTTCTATGTGCTTCTTATTGTTTTACATTAGGAAACACATGATATCTGATTTTTCTACTTTTTAGTGATATTAAGATTGATCAAGAGGTTCACCTTCATCCATTATAAAATGGCCATCAACCACCTACCTAATGGTTTTAGCAACCATTGATGACTGCTATCCAGATCAGTTTTTATATTAAATCTTGTAAAATGAAGATTTTTTAATTCTATTATTCCTTACCTATTTGTTATATTTCTTCTATACATTTCTGTTAATATGATCAATATATGAACAACATATATAATACTTATTTTCCTGAATACTCTTGTGATGTTTTTACCTTCTCAAAAAACAAAAGACTATTATTTAAAACAATGGCAATGATTTTGAAGTAGGAAATAAGGAAGAGACAAGCAGATTTTCTGTTGTTCTTTGCTGGAAAATAGCAACAACAACAATTGATTCAGTTCGCTGGAGCACATAAACGTACTGTCAAAAAGAACAACCATCTGGGACACAAGTATATAAATGTGTAACAGCAAATTATATGTGAATACTGTACAATGATATGGTGCAATAGGCATTTAACCAAAAATTAAAATTTTAATTAAATTTCATTAGTATAAATATCCATTAGTATATCACAAGAAGTCAGAAATTTTTGTCAGTTTTTTTCTGTGCTGGATTGTCCAGACCTAGACAGATGCTTGGAACATCATAGGCTCTTGGTAAATATCTATTGAATCCATATTGAATTAATGAGTGAGATAATTTCAAGAAATGAGTAGTTAACAGTGATTACATCAAAGGAAAAGGAAACAAAGAAGAAATTCCAGTCTGGTTATTTGTCACCAATGTGAGTTAAGAACCCACATTAGGAAAGTGTGTGCACCATCATATATAAATTATAATGGCTTTAAATTATTTACTTACTTTTCATGCTAATAAACTACAAATATCTGTTTGCCAAAGAATGAGGCGTATAATTTTCATTTCTCCCATTAATAATCTCTAGTCCTATTTCTCTGCTCAGAAACAATTCCAAATTGTCTTCTATGGTTAGAAACTACTACTTGAATGGATGGATGCAAAATTCACTATTTACTTAGGTTGCTGATAAAATATGTACTCATTTTTTTTCTCTATAGAAAAGGAATGCTTTAAGATTTCTGATCTATAATTATTTTCCTGTTATTTTAATTAATTATGCTATTACTAGGATAGGGATAAATACGTTAAAAAAAAATCCTTTCTGAAATTAAAGAAAATCTAAGTGAAAGTGTTAGTCACTTAGTCATGTCCAATTCTTTGCAATACCATGGACTGTAGCCTGCCAGGCTCCTCTGTCCATAGGATTTCTCAGGCAAGAATACTGGAGTGGGTAGTCATTCCCTTCTCCAGGGGATCTGAACCCAGGGATTGAACCCAGGTCTCCTGCATTGCAGGCAGATTTTTTATCATCTGAGTCATTTAGAAAATCTAAAGCATAATCTAAAAAAAAAAATCTTCTAATGCCACATGTATGTTTTAAAGAAAGAAAAGTGCTCTTGATTTAGTGATACTGGTCTGCTGATTTTCCTTCAACTACTCTGACAAATCCCCCATCTTCTTAAATGCCCCTTCTTCTTTTCATCTCTTACATGCAAGGGATAATGTTCATTGTTACTCCTTTAGTGAGATCATCAACTCTTATGTCAACTTAAACTTATATATCATACAAACACACACTCACACACACACACACATACTGTATCATGAGTTCTGATCTTTTACCTGTGTCTGGATCTGCATTTTAGGTTGCACAAGACCTCAAACATGTCTAAAATAGAACTGTATTGGTTTGACTTCTCTAATCTCTTGAATTGGTCTCTTTTGTCCCATTCCCATGGTCTCTTCCTTCATTATCTCTCAGCTGAGCTGTCTTTCTCTGCTCTAATTTTGCCTCCTGCTATTGAGCAATCTTCCTAATGCACAACTCTAAGTACATCACACAGTAGCTCCCCATTACCAAGAATTAAATACAAACTATTTTATTTGGCGTTTATGACTTTTGTCTGAATTTTCTATAACATATCCCTAATCTCTAGTCAAAGTAAGTTATTTCCCACTTCCCAAATAAAACCCAGAATCTCTTGCCTGTTTTTTATAATGTTTCTCTTCATCTAGAATATCCCCTTTTCATAGCCCTTTTCCCATCCTTCATCCCATAAAAATACCCCCATCCTTCAACACATTACACAAACGACACAGGTTTTCAAGAGACTGTCTTACTCATGCCTTCATCATATTACAGTCTCTTTTTAATTAGTATCTAAAACATTTGTCAATACTTCTTATAGAACACTTACCACATGTGAATATATATACATATATATATTTAGTGACTATTTGTATACTTATGGGATCCCCATTTTAGGAAAGAAGGCAAGATTTGCAATCTATTTAATATTTCCTATTTCTCATTCACAAAACATGGCACTGTATTTTTTACAGTGTAGAGCTTTATATGTTCAATTAATTTTAACACATCTTTGTGGTAATTCTGAAAAATTCTCTACATTCCTTCCATGTTGACTGAAATGGTCATGTTAATATGACTACCAAGGTGACATCAGCCAGATATTGCCCAGGCATTATTGGCCTCTGAGGGCATTAAAGTCAAAATGTACAGCAAGGTTGACCCTGAAACTTAAAAAGACAGGAAGCATGCTTTCTGTCTCCTTTATGCACACCACACAGAAGTTAATACAATACTGATCATGCTTTGACTAATACACTCTTGCTAAATGAATAATTTACATAAACTACAATATTTGTTTCCAAAATTCCTCCAATAATAACACTATTTTAAAATCAGCTGATCAGAGTCCTCCAATATCCAGATTTGTTTTCAACCTTCTAAGGAGAAACACCAATGTCATAACAAAAGAAGCTAATTTCAGCAACTAAATTCCTGTAAATAACTCCCAGGTAGTAAGTATACACAAGGCCACATCTCTGACACTCCTTGCCTTGCTAATTCTTTGTCTTATGTTGTCTTGCTGCACATGAGGACTCATATTCATAATGACAGACCAGGGGCACTGCCAAGCCCTGCTTGATTCTGTCTCCTGTGTCTCGTAAAACAAATAAGTACTTTATACATTTTCAATTTTCAAAAGTAGAAGTTCATACTTACAGTGCTTTTAAATAATAGCATTAAGGAGACACCATATATCACAACCTCTTTGAATTTAGGTTACAATGGCTTACTAAGTAATTAAAGCCATAGCACGCTCTAATTGAGAGTTTCACACCATTTTCTATTCCATGAGGTGGAGCTGGAGTAGGAGGAAACTGAAAATTTAAAAAAGGAAAACAGTTGTCTGGTACCACCAAATAAACAAAAGTTATTGGATAAAGCATCTCAGTTTTTGTAAGGGTTCTAGACGTGGACAGCTATATAAATTATCTATCTATCTATATACTCTATCAAGTGCATAAGAATGACAGTTCTGTTAAAGCTGTGGTAGGTTAAAAACAGGTTTGTGGTGAAATGGTGGAGCTCTCTCTCCCTCAGCGGATATCTTGGAAAAGGAGAGGTAATTGGAGTAAATAAACACTGATGAGTGTTACTTAGGAGAATAGAGCAGGAAGAACTCTCTTCTATTGCTGTCTTAGGAGAATTCCTTTTTCTTTCTGACTACCTCCCTAAATATATCGGCAAAACATATAACTTCTGTGAACCTCAGTTTCTCCTTACACTATAAAAGGAAGTTGAATCACATGATCATTATGGGCCCTTTCTGCTTTCTCTCTCTTAGGGAGAAACAGACAATGAACCTGTAAATTAGTAATATAATTTGAGATAATGATAAATATAGGTAATAAAGCCTAAAGAGTGACTAGGAGTGAGATGGTGACATTTAAGCTGAAACTCAGTTCAGTTCAGTTCAGTTCAGTTCAGTCGCTCAGTCGTGTCCGACTCTTTGCGACCCCATGAATTGCAGCGCGCCAGACCTCTCTGTCCATCACCAACTCCCGGAGTCTACCCAAACCCATGTCCATCGAGTCAGTGATTCCATCCAACCATCTCATCCTCCGTCGTCCCCTTCTCCTCCTGCCCCCAGTCCTACCCAGCACTAGGGTCTTTTCCAATGAGTCAACCCTTCGCATGAGGTGGCCAAAGTATTGGAGTTTCAGCTTCAACATCGGACCTTCCAATGAACACCCAGGATTGATCTCCTTTAGGATGGATTGATTGGATCTCCTTGCAGTCCAAGGGACTCTCAAGAGTCTTCTCCAACACCACAGTTCAAAAGCATCAATTCTACGGTGCTCAGCTTTCTTCACCGTCCAATTCTCACATCCATACATGACCACTGGAAAAACCATAGCCTTGACTAGACGGACTTTTGTTGGCAAAGTAATGTCTCTGCTTTTAAATATGCTATCTAGGTTGGCCATAACCTTCCTTCCAAGGAGTAAGCGTCTTTTAATTTCATGGCTGCAATCACCACCTGCAGTGATTCTGGAGCCCAAAAAAATAAAGTCTGACACTGTTTCCACTGTTTCCCCATCTATTTCCCATGAAGTGATGGGACCAGATGCCATGATCTTAGTTTTCTGAACGTTGAGCTTTAAGCCAACTTTTTCACTCTCCTCTTTCACCTTCATCAAGTGGCTCCTTAGTTCTTCCTCACTTTCTGCCATAAGGGTGGTGTCATCCGCATATCTGAGGTTATTGATATTTCTCCCAGCAATCTTGATTCCAGCTTGTGTTTCTTCTAGCCCAGCATTTCTCATGATGTACTCTGCATATAAGTTAAATAAGCAGGGTGACAATATATACAGCCTTGACGTACTCCTTTTCCTATTTGGAACCAGTCTGTTGTTCCATGTCCAGTTCTAACTGTTGCTTCCTGACCTGCATACAGGTTTCTAAAGAGACAGGTCAGATGGTCTGGTATTCCCATCTCTTTCAGAATTTTCCACAGTTTATTGTGATCCACACAGTCAAAGGCTTTGGCATAGTCATATGATAATATGGGAGTGTGCTAGGCAGAGAGAACATAAAATGCAAACACCTCAAAGCAGGAGAAAGGCCACTGTGTGGGCTGTGGTAGTGACAGGAAATGACATTGGGGAAGTGAGTCTATGGTATGGAGTTTGGGTTTGAGTTTAAGACTTGATATAGGGAAGCCATTGAAGAGTTTATTACTGGAAAGTGATATGATCTGATTTAAGCTTGAAGACAATCACTTGTGGTTGCTACATGGGGGAACAGACTGCAGAGAAGCAAGAGTGGAAGCAGGAAAACAAAAGGGTGAGGATAATGATACAGACAAGTCCTTCAGCAGTGAGACCATGGTGAGAAACAATCAACTTCAGTATAGATTCAGGAGGAAGTGAAAACAAGACTTGTTAATTGATTGGAGGTGGGATGTGAAAAAAAAGAGAGAGAGATGCCTAGTTACTGATCTGATCAAATATATGGTTTTATCTGTAGAGATAACATATAGGCTTAGTTTTATGCATTTGCAACAATTTGCAACAATTCAGTTGTATGTGTGGCTGCATTTCAGTGGAGATGTCAAGGTTGAAATGGAGATTTGGGAGACCTCAGTTTATAGACGGTACTTAAAATCACGAGACTGAGTAAAATCTTAAATGCTTTCACATTCACCTTTTTATTATCTAGCTGCAGAAAAATTGGATCAGGTACATTGAGTAATTCTTATTAAATTACTTGCCATGGTATTTTAAAGTTCTTTGTGCTGATTTAATGAAGTGATACAGATGGGGAGAGAAGCTATGAAGTGCGCCCCTGAAAATACATGGTTTTAGTTGTAGCTTAATTTAAGGCTTCATTGTTGTGCTTTATAACGGTGCAATATTTTCCAGGCATACCTTCACCTAATGCTGTTCTTTATCAGACTGAAAGGGAAGACAGAAGTTTTACCATCTAAATTTACTTTGATTATGTCCTGTTACCATTTAGTTTCTGATCTATCCAAAACCAACTGATTTCCAATTAAGAACAAGGTTTTAAATCCATTTAATTAATTTTAAGCCCATTTAATTAATTGTTTTAATTCCAAAGATAACAGAGTTGCTGGGGAAAACTTTGTTTAAAGTTTATTCCTAACTGAGGAAAACAGAAGATGGTAGAAACTGGAAACATAAGCTTCTTTTGTTAACAATAAGGTCTTTCTTTTTTATAATAGATTCTAGTGTTTCACGTTTATTTCCTCCTCATTAGGATTCTAAGATAAACACTTTAGACTTCTTTACATAAAGGGTATGAAAGACAAAAGATTAATTCCTTAATAGACAAAAGTCCTTATAAATTAATGAATCAATAAATAATACTACACATTCTAAGCTTAAAAAGGCAAAGAATAGAATCAGGAAGTTCTCATAAAAAAGATACTTAGCTTAAATTTATACACACTGTACTCTGCTTTTTCCAAATATTTTTTATTTTTGAATAGTAAATTCTAATATTTAGAAACCTGCCATGTAATTCTGTATATCACTGATTATTCATTTCCTTTCCTTAGCCACCTAAACTATTTCTCTTGAGTCTCCAAATTTATCGGCAAACAGAATCCCTTCAGAACTAAGTGGAAGGAAAGTGATGAAATGGAAGGGAGTATTGCTGGTCCTAATTATACACCACCAGTTCTTAGCTCCCTCTCCCCCTTGATCTTTTTGGATACATCCTCTAAATTTTCTTTGTGATGGCTCTTATTTTCCCAGCTTCTAATTGATCTACGTTTTGAATTTTCTTCTGTATTTATTATTATAGGCCCTTCTGCATTTCTCTACCTATAAAAATGTCTAAGCTTTTCTTATAATTCCCTAAAGGGAAACCTAATTAATAATACCATTGAACATTAAATATGTTCTTTTCCTTGAAAGGTGTAGAAAAGTTTTGAGAATTCATTTCAAGGAAAGTGCTCTCAAAATGGCATTGTAGAAGTGAAAACTGTGAGTGGCATCCAGCAGGTAACAGGGAAATTACTCTTAGGATAACATTTCTTTGAAGAATTCCTTAAATTATTCTTGTACATTCAGAAACTAAACTTTGGAAGTTCAGAAACTAAGAACTACTTTTTTTTTTCCTGAAAAAGAAATGATTGATCAGAGTAAGCCTGAAAGTCAGGCCAAAGTCTAATATGAAGAGGACCTGAAGCAGTTTCTAGGTAAAGGATAAGGAGTTAAATGAAGAAATGTTTCCTCTGTCCTCTTCACAAAGGCACTTACTTGATTTTTTTAAAATTAAATTTTCCTTTGATGAAGCTCTATTCTAACTGTCAAAGTATCAGATCTAGATTTAGCTATTTCCAACTTTTTACCTACATGATGACTCACATATTTCATTACTGGCTCACCAATAAGATTTAACTCTCTAGGACAGACAGATCAGCCAGCAGAGGGAGATATGTGGTAGTGACAAAAGGTTTTACCAATAGTTGTTGAAATTAGGTCCAAAGACGGCCCTCATGTGAACACTAACAGAAAAATATATTGGACCACGTATTGCTCTTTTACACCAGAGTAATCAACGTCTAACACAGCTGATCAACTATTAGCTGGCACCTCATTTGCTGACAATGGTGCAGCTCTGACTAGAGTTATAATCCTGAAATGGTCACACATGCAGTAGAGGCAGTTGGACACCATATTCCTTAGGTGGGTATTATGCCTTGGAAGTATTAATAGAAGCCACCTTCCCATCAAACCATTGACAAATCCATTTATTGGTTATCAAGCCTGCAACTTTTGGAAACATTGTTTTCCTAAAATGAGATAGAGACAGTTTGGCTTTAAAAGACCTAGCCGTATCTCTTCCTCTGAAGCTTGGAACCCAGATTCAGTGCTGAACTGAATTCCCTGCTTGATGGCAAATATTGTTGCATTAAAGTCTCTATCTTTTGTCTCTTGGTCTTCATGTCTGTTTGTTTTTCCTTCAGCCATCAGAAATAAATTAGTGACAGAATTAGCTGGAGGTAATTATCAGTTAAAAAATATATTTACTTTGTGAAAATGGATTTAAGAGGCACATCTTGATATAACAAATTCAAAAGCAGCAAAGTAGTATGAAAAGAAATTATTTTTGGAGTTAAGAAACTGTATTAAATTGAATTTCTACCAACCCACTCTCGGATAATAACCCATCAGAAACAGCTTTAAAAAAATAAAAAAGAATGGTGATGGAGTATGTGGGCTGAGAAGCCTTGAGTAGAACAGAAAATGTATCCATTTGATGCAAAATAGAAAGAACTATTAATTTGAACTATTTTTTAAATAAGCAGCCAATTTTTCCATCAAAGTCCATTCTACTGCAAAGAAGCAAAAATGGACTTCTTTGAAATACTTGAGAAATTAGAGACACCTCTAATTTCAATCAAGACATAGAACTTCTCATTATAAGTTTTGTGGCTATACCCTTAAATTTTATACCATTAGATATATATTTGAAATCTGCCCCAGGTTTATAAACACACACACAGAGAAAACTAGAATACAGATAACTTACATAAAGTACTGAAATTTTAAGGTAGTTCCTAAGAGACAACACTTGAAAATTGGGTGCAAAACTCTGGATTTTCAGATAATCAACAATGGTATAGCATTAGGACTTTCAATTAGTAAAATCTATAAGATCTCACATTGTGCCCCTGCTTTTAGAGCTTTGGCAGTTGTTCCTTTTACCCTTCTGAGCTGCTTTGATTACAGTGATGTGTGTGTACAAAATCACCCCCGGAATTTAGTAGTTTAAAATATCAATAATCATTCATCTCGTGATTTTCATGGGTCATGATTTCGAGAAGTTCAGCTGTACAGTTCTGTCTCAGCTTTATTTACTCACATCAAGCATTTGATCTGGGAAGAGTCAAAAAGTTGGGCACCAAACCAACTGGGGCATTGAGCATCTTTTGCCATCTCTCTGTGGTCTGTCCACATGATCTCTCCAGCATGATGACTTAGGGTGAGAGGCTTCTTATATATTGTTTCAGAACTCCCAAGGTGTGTGTCCCAAGAAAGTGAGAGTCAGATGGCATGTATCACCTTTTAGGACCTTGCCTTCTACCAGATTTATTGATGAAGTCAGTTAAAATTTTCTGCTCAGGTTCAAGGGGAAAGGAACATAGATGGCAATATTCAGTGGAGGAGGGTCAATGTCATATAGTAAAATTATGGCATGGATTATATATTTGTGTATAGATCTTCAGATATGACTTGCCACACTTGCAAAAGTTTGGCTGAGACCCACACTCATATCTTTTCCTATACAATGATATTCAGGATAGTAATCAGTTCAGTTCAGTTGCTCAGTCGTGTCCAACTCTTTGTGACCCCATGGACTGCAGCACACCAGGCCTCCCTGTCCATCACCAACTCCCAGAGTCCACTCTAATCCATGTCAATTGAGTTGGTGATGCCATCCAACCATCTCATCCTCTGTCGTCCCCTTCTCCTTCTGCCATCAATCTTTCCCAGCATCAGGGTCTTTTCAAATGAGTCAGTTCATCACATCAGGTGGCCAAAGTATTGGAGTTTCAGCTTCAACATCAGTCCTTCCAATGAACACTCAGGACTGATCTCCCTTAGCATGGACTGGTTGGATCGCCTTGCAGTCCAAGCGACTCTCAAGAGTCTTCTCCAACACCACAGTTCAAAAGCATCGATTCTTCTGTGCTCAGCTTTCTTTATAGTCCAACTCTCATATCCATACATGACTACTGGAAAAACCACAGCCTTGACAAGATGGACCTTTATGGACAAAGTAATGTCTCTGCTTTTTAATATGCTGTTTAGGTTGGTCATAACTTTCCTTCCAAGGAGTAAGCGTCTTTTAATTTCATGGCTGCATTCACCATCTGCAGTGATTTTGGAACCCAGAAAAATAAAGTCAGCCACTGTTTCCACTGTTTCCCCATCTATTTGCTATGAAGTGATGGTACCAGATGCCATGATCTTAGTTTTCTGAATGTTGAGCTTTAAGCCAACTTTTTCACTCTCCTCTTTCACTTTTATCAAGCGGCTCTTTAGTTCTTCTTCACTTTCTGCCATAAGGCTGCTGTCATCTGTATATCTGAGGTTATTGATATTTCTCCCAGCAATCTTGATTCCAGCTTGTGCTTCCTCCAGCCCAGCATTTCTCATGATGTACTCTGCATATAAGTTAAATAAGCAGGGTGACAATATACAGCCTTGACATACTCCTTTTCCTATTTGGAACGTCTGTTGTTCCATGTCCAGTTCTCACTGTTACTGCCTGACCTGCATACAGGTTTCTCAAGAGGCAGGTCAGGTGGTCTGGTATTCCCATCTCTTGAAGAATTTTCCACAGTTTATGGTGA
Organism: Okapia johnstoni; assembly: GCA_024291935.2. Lineage (NCBI taxonomy): Eukaryota > Metazoa > Chordata > Mammalia > Artiodactyla > Giraffidae > Okapia > Okapia johnstoni. The sequence continues at coordinate 75,935,325 of CM044316.1, read as the reverse complement.
TCCACACAGTCAAAGGCCTTGGCATAGTCAATAAAGCAGAAGTAGATGTTTTTCTGGAACTCTCTTGCTTTTTCGATGATACAGCGGATGTTGGCAATTTGATCTCTGGTTCCTCTCTCTTTTCTAAAACCAGCTTGAACATCTGGAAGTTCTTGATTCATGTATTTCTGAAGCCTGGCTTGGAGAATTTTGAGCATTACTTTACTAGCGTGTGAGATGAGTGCAATTGTGCAGTAGTTTGAGCATTCTTTGGCATTGACTTTCTTTGGGATTGGAATGAAAACTGACCTTTTCCTGTCCTGTGGCCACTGCTGAGTTTTCCAAATTTGCTGACATACTGAGTGTCCTAAATATCACCACCAATGGAGGATTTTCTTCTGTTTGATGAAAAATGGCATCATGTGACAGTTTTCCATACATAATTGTTTCCATTTCATTTATACATTGAATTCTTGTGTCTTCTCATTGTTTTGTTCAAGAGATTTTTTTTGATCAGTAGTAAGCAGTATATGACCTTCCCAGGTAGTGCTAGTGGAAAAGAATCCACAATGCAGATATAAGAGACATGAGTTCGATCCCTGGGTTGGGAAGATCCCCTGGAGGAGGGCATGGCAATCCACTCCAGTATTCTTGCCTGGAGAATCCCACGGACAGAGGAGCCTGACGGTCTATTGTCCACAGGGTCACAAAGAGTCAGACATGACTGAAGCGACTTAGTATGCATGCAAGCAGTATATAAGATGGTTAGAATGAAGTGGTAGACATAATGCTTGCCCTCACTGAATACATTGTACATGTGCACACTCAGAACTGTGCTTTTTAATAGCTTGTGTGTGAGACAAACCTTCAATGTGAGTAGCAGATGTAAGTCTTAGAGTAGGGAATTCATGAAGAACTAAGTGTTATATGAATCTGATAAAAAGAAAACTGAATGTTACTATTTTGAGGCCAAAGGAAAGTTTAAGAAAAAAAAGTAGAGAGACTCACTTTCCTTTGGATTTATAAACTCTCCTGAAATAATCCAAAGAAAAGAGTTCTAAAGAGATAGTTTTTAGACCACAGCAGCAAGGCTATAAAAGGCACTTAGTTCAGCTCTTCCAGAGAACTTATTAGAAAGAATATATTGATTATGTGAATTTGAACAGAATCTTAAGTGCTTTACTGTATAACCTATAGAGTTGTGTGGGTATGTGTGTGTGTAAGCCTCCCCATTATTCTAAAACATTCTCTTTGAAGATCAAGACAACATCTAAACTATTGCCAGAGAAAGCATTTATTTTCTGAAGAAAAGTTATAATTATATGACAACTTAAAAACTCAGCTAATTATTAAAAATATTTTATTTAAAAAATCTGAGGTCAAAAGGCATCTTTTACGCTTGATATTCTGGTATATAATCTGCACAAAACAACGTCTTAAAATTTCAGTGTTTATAGAGATTTTAAAAAATCATCTAGCCTCAAACTTCTTCTGTGTTTTTAATCATTTCACAAAATGTCTCACCAAAGTTGTTCAGTTTCTGCTTTTAACTCCAGAGAAAGGGCAAAGCATAGTTACCTGTACCCAGCAATGGTGGTGTCTATTTCATTTTCAGTGTCTTTGCAGACAGTCAATTCTCATTATTTGTGGATTCTGTACTTTAAATTTTATGTATTTGTAACCTCAAAATCAATACTCACGGCATTTTCACATCACTTACAGACATGCACAAAGTGTCAAAACTTTTGAATTGCAGGATGTCCACATTCCCAGCTGAGTTACAAAATGACACTGCCTGGTTTCAAATATCACACTGTAAAAAAAGTGTCCTTTTGGTGGGGGAGCTGTTAAGAGCCATGTTTTTGGCATTTTTGTGTTTTGTGTTGGTGATTTTGCCTAACATAGCCCTCAACATATGCTGGAGAACTGTCTATAGTGTTTCTGAACCAGGAAAGCTGTGCTGTACCTCATGGGAAAATATTTGTTTTAGGTAAACTTCATTTAGCATGAGTTACAGTGTTGTTGCTCTTGGGTTCAACATTAACGAACCATGATACGTACTTACTAAGATTATCTTTAAACAAAAACACACATAAAACAAAGCTATGTATTGATCAGTTGACAAAAAGAAATTGAGCAGCAATGTGATAGAGAAATATGGTCGGAACAAAAACTAAGCCATTCTTGAAATTCATGATCCCAAACTTTGCTAGCATATGTGCCATGTTGCTTCAGTCGTGTCCAGCTCTTTGTGACCCTATGGCCTGTAGGTCGACAGGCTTCCCTGACCGTGGGATTCTCCAGGCAAGAATACTGGAATGGGTTGCTATGCCCTTCTCTAGGGGATCTTCCCCACTCAGGGATGGAATCTGCGCCTCTTGTGTCTCCTGCATTAGCAGGCAAATTCTTTACCACTAATGCCACATCAGATTAGGATTCAATGGTAGTCCTTCAGCAAGAACTTTAACAAGTGTCAGTATTCCAAATGCATAATCAAGACTTGACAGGAAATGAAAGTTTGTCATATGTTAAGGGATTGAGAGGGTGGAGAGTTTCATCAAGGGAAAAATTAAAGATCTTGGGCTAGCCTTTGCTTAGGTTAACACTCTGTTTTCCTCTTTGTCAAGAGCCCGTGGAACATTCAGTATGGAGCCAAGATACAGTCTAGATATTTACAACATATTAATTTTCACACCCTCCCCGAGATTTCCCAGCCTCCTTGTAGTTAGGCAGGGCCATGTAACTTGTTCTAGCCAATGATGTCTGATCAAAAGTGATATAACTCTTTTGGTAGAAGCCTGGTAATTGTGTCTTCCACACTACCTCTCCTGCATTCTCGTTCTCTGCCACAGCAAGTCCTAGAACTTTACTGTGGTGATGGCGCCGTGAGAGGGCAGAACCTTTGTCATTCTGGGTCACTGAACAAGAAGCAGACACACCTCTCCCACACAACCCAATGAATAATCATCATGAGGAAGAAAATTTTTTGTTTTGTTTTGTTAAACTATTTGATTTGGGGATTATTTTGTTTCATTACTGCTACATTTTCAATGTCCCTTTTTATTCATTTTATCTGGAATGCACACATTAGGTGTTCTGGGTCAGAGACAGATTTCTCAGTAAATTCCTCACAGTATATAATAAATACACTGCACCCCATTTGCCTTAGTCCTTATCTTAGAGTGGAATGTTGGAAGCCAAATAGCAAAGCCAGATTTCAGCTTTTAAAACCCACCTACCTAGAGAGGTCTTCAACTTCTGGATCTTTATCCCTTTTTGACATGTAAATCCCTGAGAGAGCTCTCTAGTCTTCCAGGTACCTTCGAATTTAGGCTAGGGACATGGTTCAGGCTTTAAACCTATTGGTCTCTTGAAAGATAAGAGTTTCATCCTTTCAAAGCAAAGAAATTAACTAGGTAAGTGACTACAAAGCTAATTTTTGTGGTATGAGAAAATGCTTTTTATATTCTAAGAGGAGTGAAAACAGTCATTCTCTAACTTTATATCTGTTTTCCCTTCTCTTAGAATGTAAAAGGCAGCAGGAGCATTGAGAAATCCAGGGAAATTTTACTTCCCTACCTTTATGATGGTCAAGCCTCATCTGAGTAACAAAAGGGTTAAAGATCAGACTAATCTGGCAAAAGAAAAGCATAGTTATAACAAAATAGAAAAGATGAGCCTGAAAAGGTAGCCTGCATATATATATATTTTTGAGAGCTAAGCATGTCAGACCAAGGGTTTTGTATTGTATTCACCCAAAAGCATTACAATGATTTTCGAGGACTTGTTATCCAAAGGTGTCTATATATCAATTCAAATATTTCTAACAAGTGTCTGATATGTTTCAGTGTGAGGGAGCCTCAAAGCAGTAGTAAGCTAGTGAAGGAAAGGAACTTCCTTGGATAAATTCTGAAAAAGCCAGTCTCTAGAAGAGGCTGAGAAATTTTCAGGCTCTGAAAATTTTAGCCGCTGACTCCTTAGAGTCTGACACAGTCTTAGTATGATAACTTAGAGTAACTTAACTACATGGTCTTGACCTAGAATGTGCCTTCAGGGGACAACCACCTCCCCAGGCTTGGCTTCCACTGTCACTTTTACTATACTTTTCTCCAGTGATGACCTCCAGCAGTTGTCATTCAAACTGACTCTAAATTGGAATTGGTATCTAAAGGACCAAGAGAAAGTTTATTTTTTTTCTTTCTTTTAAAGGCTAAAACTCTCAAGCTAAGGTAATTATTATATCATTAAGTGAAACTAAACAGAGATATAAATACCAGCTGTAGAAAATATCTTTCTAATGTAAATTCTAACTCATGTAAATCCTAATTCAGGTTTCAAGGGAGATATGAGGTTCTCTTGAGGAATCAGGGTTTTATGAACATGAATCTTTGGTGTACCCTGTGCCAAAGATTCCTCTTTTTGTAAACAGAAAGCCTAGCAGAACACAGCATGAAACAACATGAACTTGTCCTTCACTTTAGTCTTTTCATTTTGAATTTGACTCATCAATACAGAGCCACAGGGATCTGTCTTTAAACCTCTAATATTCTGCCTTGAGATTAGACTTGCCAATGAAAATAATAAAAGTAATTTTTTTCCTCCCATAAAATCCATATACTCAAAAAGTTGGGGTAAATAGTGATTGTATTTCTCATATCAGTTATGCATATTATTATGGCATTTCACATGCTGTTTGTTTTTTCACCTGTAACTTAGTTGTATGTCTAGAAATGAATATCTGAAGCATGCTTAGTTATAAATTTCCAGCTCTTAATAGTGTATAGTTAAAGTATTTGTAGGTATTGTGAATTTAATTGACATACAAACAATATGCTTATGGATGAAAAGCACATACTAATTTCCATATCAAAAATTGAAAGTAAATAAGAACTATTTTCCTTCTAACACTTTTGACAGAGCCTTTTCAAAAGCTTATTTTTTTCTCATAATTATGAGAAAGGTTTGGCTCAAAATAAGAGTATTTATCTTAGCCTTGATAAGATTCAAATGCTAAGTGATATATTGAAAACTGAAGAGGAGGCAAGCAAATGTTATCTGACAAAAACAGAGAAATAAGTGAGACTCAGAGGGTGTAGAGACATAAAAAGAGAAATTATTTACAAAAGATACTTATTTTGGAGGGGAGGGAGTGAGTCACTGTATAGCATCCCTCCACTTTCTTCCTTCCCTACCCTATGTGACTAAGAGCTGCTGTGGCAAGGGTGAGACATCAATGTAAATGTCCATATATCATCTAATAGGTACATATCCTTGGACACACTTGGGTACTCTCTGAGCCACAGTTTCTTAATATGTTAAAAAGTATCTTTCTTCTATCTCTCATCCTTTAACAGGTTATTTGCTAGGAAATCCTTTTCAAGAAATCCTGTTAGCTCTACCTTCAAAATATATCTCTCCAAGTCTCCATCATTATTCTTCATTTGAACACTGCCATATGTTCTCCTTTGCCTCTTGCTTCCAATCTTGCTCCCTACTGTTTGTTCTCAATGCTGCAGCCACAGTGAACCTTTGAAAATTCAGGTCAGATGGTGTCACTTCTCTCATCTAAACCGATCCAGTGATCCAGCGACTCCCCTTCTCATTCAGAATACAAGACATGGTTCTTACAAAGGCTGACAAGGTTCTACCTGCCCTAGCCTCACGTGACCTCTCTCTAACTAGACTCTCACTGCTTTGCTCTGGCTACCCTGACATCTTTGCTATTTCTTAAACCCAAAAGACAAACTCCTTCCTTAAGAACACTATTATTCCAAATATCTCAAGCTTTTGCTTAAATGTTAACTTCTCAATAAGGTCTACAGTGATCACTTTTTTAAAACTTACAATTTATCTCTCCATACCCTACCCACAATCATTCTGCCCCAGTTCTATTATTTTTTCCCCATGTCCCTTTAACTTCTAAGATATTATATAATTTGCTTATTATGGTCAATATTTGTTATCTCTCTTTACCCTTTGATATGCAAACTTAACAAAAGCAGGGATTTTACTCTGTTTTTTTCACTGATGTATATCCAGCTCTTAGATCAATACATTGAACCTAGTACATACACAACAAAAATACGTTAAATGAATGAATGAATGACTATATATATCATAATATTATTTTGAAGATTAAGTTCAGTTATTTAATAATACTACTAAATTCTTGCCTAGATATTCCTAAACTTTCCTATTTATAAAATGTCATCAGTCCTCCCCATATTCTCAATTATAAAATAAACATCAGTTCAGTTCAGTTGCTCAGTCATGTCCGACTCTTTGCAACTCCATGGACCACAGCACGCCAGGCCTCCCTGTCCATCACCAACTCCCAAAATCTACCCAAACTCATGTCCTTTGAGTCGGTGATGCCATCCAACCATCTCATCCTCTGTCGTCCCCTTCTCCTCCTGCCTTCAATCTTTCCCAGCATCAGGGTCTTTTCAAATGAGTCAGCTCTTTGCATCAGGTGGCCAAAGTATTGGAGCTTCAGCTTCAACATCAGTCCTTCCAATGAACACTCTGGATTGATCTCCTTTAGGATGGACTGGTTGGATCTCCTTGCTGTCCCAAGGGACCCTCAAGTGTCTTCTCCGACACCACAGTTCAAAAGCATCAATTCTTCAGCTTTTTTTTTTTAACTTAGATCTTTAATTATGTACATAAATAGAAACATGAGAACGAGTTCTAAGGCTTATACATTATCTCTAGGTGGAAGAATTTCAGATTAGTCCACTTGGAGTATGGCATCAACCAAGATAACAAAGAGGCCTAGGATAGTTTTTCCAGAAGAAGCATGCCAATTTACTACATTCAATACTGACTTCTCTGCCATTTTTCTGTAGAAATACTGGTTTACCATATGGAGTTTCCAATGTTTACCTATAACTGATTAAAACGGGCAGAGCATGGAGTAATCTACTTATTTCCAGGTGAGTTCTTCACATTTCCTGACTTTGAAAGTTCTCCTTCCACAAATCTTCTATGACAATGTATCCTCGTAAACCCCAGTCATACAATTTCTCTCCACTGACCTGGACAAATACAATGGCTTGTTGTGGATAATAAAGAGAGGCAGCAAATCCCATGAAAGCAGGTGGATACACCAGCTTCTTTATCTTTGAACCTCTAGCCAAAACGAGTCCAACAACTCCAGCAAAACCAAGAACACCAAGTCTTGGAAAAAATCCAGGAGGTGCATTTTGGAGACATTCATAGCTGTCGAACCCCCAATGAACCAAACTTTGCATCTTGGGCTTATTTTGGGAGTACTTTTCCTGACACCAACTTGTATATGGTTCGCAATAATGTCGGAGATGAGAGATGCTTTCTTCAAGTTGGGTCCTTGGTTCTTCCACATATTTAGACTGATCCTCAGGAACAGAGTAGAGTGAAAGCTCATTAACCTTCACAGTATCTTCATGAGGTGAGTCCTTTTTTGGTGATGCATAGACCTTGAAGGCGAGCAGGCTCAGGCTGGCTGGCCCCACGAGCCTCTGAATTACCTTGAACATGTTGCTGGCAGTGGTGGCTCCAGCCAATTCTTCAGCTTTCTTTATAGTCCAACTCTCACATCCACACATGACTACTGGAAAAACGCTATATACACAAAAGATTAGAATGAGCTATATTTTTAGTTTCATTAGTATGTATGCTTTCTTTGAGACATAAAACCCTGTGCCATTAACATTCATAGCTTTATTAGATGCATTTTAGTCAATCCTTTGCTCAATCTACTGCTAACAGAACATCCTGAAAAGACAAAGGCTCTCTGGAAATGCTAAGCACATACTCACAATCAAGAACAAGGGCCAATTTTAAGATCGAGTGAAGGAAAATCAGTAATAGCATAAAAAGGTAACAAAATATATTGACATATAAATATTTTCATCTCAGTTAACATTAACAGCTTAGTTTACTGCATAATATATTATAAAAAGAAAAGAAATATTAATTCCTCCTTGTACTTTGGTAGAGCATACAACAGATGTATGAAGAACCCAAAATTCCGTAGTTATTTCTCAGTTAGCATTAGCTGGTCTTGAATACTAAAACCAGGTGTACTGAAATTTATGGGCTTCCCTGGTGGCTTAAACAGTAAAGAATCTGCTTGCAATGCTGGAGACCTGGGTTTGATACCTGGGTTGGGAAGATCCCCTGGAGAAGGGAATGGCTAGACACTCTAGTATTCTTACTTGGAGAATTCCATGGACAGTGGAGCCTGGTGGGCTATAGGCCATGGTGGGGTCTCAGAGTTGAACTCGACTGAGTGACTAACACTTTCACTTTCACTTCACGGTACTTTATAATTTGATAACAAAACTATTTTGCTTTAAAATTTTATTTTCTCTAACAAGCAAAGCACACTTTTATAATAACTTAATCTCTTCAGTAAGTTTTCCTCCTAAGAAGGTATGTGCATAATACTATGTTTGCACCAATAAATTGTCATTCTCATTTGTAAGTCAGTCTTATGTGATTTTTTTTTTACCACTACACAAATAAAATGGCACAACTGAATGATTAAATGTAATGTCTAGTTTCTGGACCCATTCAGCCATCATATTGGTATATTTGTTGTTGTTCAATAGTTCAGTCATGTCTGACTCTTTGCAACCCCATGGACTGAAGCATGTCAGACAACCCTGTTCTTCATCATTGGCCAGAGCTTGCAGAGACTTATGTCCATTAAGTCAGTGATGTCATCCAACCATCTCTTCCTCTGTTGTCTTGTTCTCCTCCTGCCTTCAATCTTTCCCAGCATCAGGGTCTTTTCTAAAGAAAAAGACCCTGGTATATACTTCTTGGTATATATCTCTCATGAAACACAGACTGAAATGACCAACTAGTTTGTCTCTACCACATCCTAGGTGTGATTACAATCTTTCATTGTTTCAGACCATAATCTCCCTTCTCTAGGAAATTCTTAATGTACTCAAAGACCCATTAATTTTCTTATTCATTCATATGAAATAATTGTGACATATATGTGTGGATGCTGCTATTGCTACTGCTAAGTCGCTTCAGTTGTGTCCGACTCTGTGCGACCCCATAGACGGCAGCCCACCAGGCTCCGCCATCCCTGGGATTCTCCAGGCAAGAACACTGGAGTGGGTTGCCATTTCCTTCTCCAGTGCATGAATGGGAAAAGTGAAAGTGAAGTCGCTCAGTCGTGTCCGACTCTTAGCGACCCCATGGACTGTAGCCTACCAGACTCCTCCGTCCATGGGCTTTTCCAGGCAAGAGTACTGGAGTGGGGTGCCATTGCCTTCTCCGATACACACACACAAATACATACAGATTAAAAAGTTAAAATACTGAAGTATCTGTCTAAATTATCCTTGAGAGCAATTCAAATATATATATTTCTATGACTATAGACACTAAATAAAAACAAATGTGGCCAAAAATTATTTCTAAATCTGCAACTCTTGCTTCAATTCCTTTTAACAATCAGTTTTATTTCTCATAGGCTACATTTTAGAAGCTGAAATTTAGCCTTTTAAAATTCTCTTAACATGTTTTTCTGTTTGTTACTTTGGAAGATTTTCACATTTGCAAATTGAAGATCAATTTGATTCCAGGGCAAACAAGTTCATAGTTTTGTCTTAAGACTCCTTCTAACAATGTGATATTTTTGAAGTCTATCATCACCGCTTACAAACTATACAAAATACGTTGTCATAACAACCAGAGCTGAGTAGCTTAGTATTCAAAATTTTGAGATTTAATGTTTATACCTAAGTAATATCTTTCTACATTGCTTTAAACCACCTGTAAAATAAATGAAAAGTTTATCTTGAGCATTAAAGAAGAATGCTTAAGGAATTTCCTATAAATAAACATATCTGTAATTTGTATATGTAAACCTCTATATAAATATATGTATGTGTTTATCTATACCTGTATGACCCATCCTCTTTTCTATATCTCTATGACCTCAAATTTTGCCCATACTTTAAGGCCCAACCAAACTCCTCAAAACTGTCTCAGATACCCTAGGTTCCCAGCTCCCCCATGCTTTCACAGTTCTTTCTGAGCCTTATTTCCAGTGCTTATTCTATCCTAATTTTTATTCATGTGCATAAGTATCTATCTTTCCTGAAAGATGGGAAATATCATCTTGCTCCTCTTAGTATTTTTCTTAAAGATCACTAACTATACCTTAAAAGACAGGACTTAAGTAGATACTGAGTGGAATGAATGAATGAATGTCTGTCAAGCAACGTCTTGTGCAGGGTACTAGAGTTCTGCTTTGATGGAGTACTGACATCCTATGTACATATGCAAACAGAGCTGTCTTAAACTTTAGAGTTCAACATTCATCTTATTAAATATTAAAATGAGCTCTCTGTAGAGTACTGCCTCTTACTGTCACTTGATTAACTGTACTATAAAGTTATTTTATAATGCCAGAGAAGGTGCTAAGTATTCAAGACATCAAACGACTTTACCACAGGTCTTACAATGTTGAGACATTAAGATTTTAAGGCCAGAATTAATTAACTGTAGAGACAGAGGAACCAAAATACTTTTCACATTGGCTGGCCTCTTGGAGAACTTTGTATTCTCATTTCTTTCTCAATTCACAATGTAAAGATTCAGTTTTTGCATTTTGTACAGGTACACGGTATAATAGAATTGCTAAAGAATTTAATAAAGCAGGTAAATACGACAAATTCAAAACAAGACAACTAGAAACAATGGGAAGCATTATTTTCCTGTATTTCATTATGAAGCTCTCTTATATTGAATACTCTACACCTCCACTTTTCATGTTCTAACCCTCATTAAACCCTCAGATTACTTCTTCCTGGTTATTCTTTCCCAGTTTCTCTTATTACTAGGCCATCAGGCAGGTAGTGACAAATTAATACTACTCTTGTAACCCACAAGCTCAGATTTGTTAAGAGCTGAAGTCTACCATCAGTCCTAGACCTTAAGTTGCCACTTCAGCCTCGCTCCTAGTTCCCATCCCCACTCCACCAAGGCCTTTCCTCTTTGCCACACATATGTATCTGGTCTCATTTTAGGGTACTCAGTTAAGCCAAAGTCTTCTTCACACTTCCTGAAATCTTAAATTACATTCACATTCATTTCTATATTTGGAATATTCTTCAATTTAATTCACTTCCACAAATATTAATTGAGTACTTACTGTTTACCAACGACTACGCTAGTCACTAGGGACACTTTTCATCACCGTCAGTTCTTTCTTGTCTTTACTTGCTACTTGAGTGAATCTGAGGAGAAACTTTTCTAATTCACCTCACCTGACGCTGCTGATTTTTCACTCCATATATTCTCTGTTGGGCTGCACACCATGGACCTACAAGGGCTGCACTTGCTCAGTCTTAAGATGGAAGAATCCGGGTCGGAGACATCAATGGTTTAATGGATGGAGGAGCTTACATGCCTGAAGCAAGGTCACAGAGCTACACCCCACCGTGTGCAGTGAACAGCAGGTAGGGCATGGTGGCAGTCTTTGCTCCTGGGGGAAATAGGAGGCTTCCAGTTATAGGTGAATTATGACAGTTTGGGTCATTAGTTGCCAGGGAAATCAGCAGAGAAGCACACCCCTCACCACTCCTTTGATAAAAACAGTCAGCCGCTGGGGCCGCAGGGGGCAAGCATGTGGGAAGGTCAGTCTTGTGAGGAGGGTGTAGGTGAATCAGGCACAGGTTGAGCAGGGGAAGTACAGAGAATAACTATCTTGAGTAGCTTGATCATACATTATGTAACTCCATAGTCCATAGTGCTTCAGTTTTCTATATAACAGGATTTATCCATATATATTCAAGGGATAAGATCTGATAGACAAGAGTGCCTGAAGAACTTTGGACCGAGGTTCATGACATTGTACAGGAGGCAGTGATCAAGACCATCCCCAAGAAAAAGAAATGCAAAAAGGCAAAATGGTTCTCTAAGAAGGCCTTACAAATAGCTGAGAAAAGACAAGATACAAAAGGCAAAGGAGAAAAGGAAAGATATACCCATCTGAATGCAGAGTTCCAAAGAATAGCAAGGAGAGATAAGAAGCCTTCCTCAGTGATCAACGCAAAGAAATACAGGAAAACAATAGAATGGGAAAGACTAGAGATCTCTTCAAGAAAATTATAGATACCAAGGGACTATTTCATGCAAAGATGGGCACAATAAAGGACAGAAATGGTATGGACCTAACAGAAGCAGAAGATATTAAGAAGAGGTGACAAGAATACACAGAACTATACAAAAAAGATCTTCATGGACCAGATAACCATGATGGTGTGATCACTCAGCTAGAGCTAGACATTCTGAAATGCGAAGTCGAGTGGGTCTTAGGAAGCAACACTACAAACAAAGCTAGTGGATGTGATACAATCCCAGTTGAGCTATTTCAAATCCTAAAAGATGATGCTGTTAAAATGCTGCACTCAATATGCCAGCAAATTTGGAAAACTCAGCAGTGGCCACAGGACTGGAAAAGGTCTGTTTTCATTCCAATCCCAAAGAAAGGCAATGCTAAAGAATGCTCAAACTACTGCACAATTGCACTCATCTCACACTATAACAAAGTGAGGCTCAAAATTCTCCAAGCCTGGCTTCAATAGTACGTGAACTGTGAACTTCCAGATGTTCAAGTTGGATTTAGAAAAGGCAGAGGAACCAGAGATCAAATTGCCAACATCTGTTGGATCACTGATAAATCACGAGAGTTCCAGAAAAACATCTACTTCTGCTTTATTGACTACCCCAAAGCCTTTGACTGTGTGGATCACAATAAACTGTGGAAAATTCTTCAAGAGATGGGAATACCAGACCACCTGACCTGTATCCTGAGAAATCTGTATGCAGGTCAAGAAGCAACAGTTAGAACTGGACATGGAAGAACAGACTGGTTCCAAACTGGGAAAGGAGTACATTAAGGCTGTATATTGTCATCCTACTTATTTAACAATACGTGAACCGTGAACTTCCAGATGTTCAAGCTGGTTTTAGAAAAGGCAGAGGAACCAGAGATCAAATTGCCAATATCCGCTGGATCATCAAAAAAGCAAGAAAGTTCCAGAAAAACATCTATTTCTGCTTTATTGACTATGCCAAAGCCTTTGACTGTGTGGATCACAATAAACTGTGGAAAATTCTGAAAGAGATGGGAATACCAGATCATCTGACCTGTCTCTTGAGAAACCTGTATGCAGGTCAGGAAGCAACAGTTAGAACTGGACATGGAACAACAGACTGGTTCCAAATAGGAAAAGGAGTACGTCAAAGCTGTATATTGTCACCCTGCTTATTTAACATATGCAGAGTACATCATGAGAAACACTGGGCTAGAAGAAACACAAGCTGGAATCAAGATTGCCGGGAGAAATATCAATAACCTCAGATATGCGGATGACACCACCCTTATGGCAGAAAGTGAAGAAGAACTAAAGAGCCTCTTGATGAAGGTGAAAGAGGAGAGTGAAAAAGTTGGCTTAAAGCTCAATGTTCAGAAAACTAAGATCATATTTGGGATCCCATCACTTCATGGGAAATAGATGGGGAAACAGTGGAAACAGTGTCAGACTTTTATTTTGGGGGGCTCCAAAATCACTGCTGATGGTGATTGCAGCCATGAAATTAAAAGACGCTTACTCCTTGGAAGGAAGGTTATGGCCTACCTAGATAGCATATTTAAAAGCAGAGACATTACTTTGCCAACAAAAGTCCGTCTAGTCAAGGCTATGGTTTTTCCAGTGGTCATGTATGGATGTGAGAGTTGGACGGTGAAGAAAGCTGAGCACCGTAGAATTGATGCTTTTGAACTGTGGTGTTGGAGAAGACTCTTGAGAGTCCCTTGGACTGCAAGGAGATCCAATCAATCCATCCTAAAAGAGATCAATCCTGGGTGTTCATTGGAAGGTCTGATGTTGAAGCTGAAACTCCAATACTTTGGCCACCTCATGCGAAGGGTTGACTCATTGGAAAAGACCCTAATGCTGGGTAGGATTGGGGGTGGGAGGAGAAGGGTACGACAGAGGATGAGATGGTTGGATGGCATCACCGACTCGATGGACATGGGTTTGGGTAGACTCCGGGAGTTGGTGATGGACAGAGAGGCCTGGCGTGCTGCAATTCATGGGGTCGCAAAGAGTTGGACATGACTGAGCGACTGAACTGAATTGAACTTATTTAACTTATATGCAGAGTATATCATGCAAAATGCCGGGCTGGATGAAGCACAAGCTAGAAACATTGCTAGGAGAAATATCAATAAGCTCAGCTATGCATATGACACCACCCTTATGGCAGAAAGTGAACAAGAACTAAAGAGCCTCTTGATGAAAGTGAAAGAGCAGAGTGAAAAAGTTGGCTTAAAGCTCAACGTTCAGAAAACTAAGATCATCGCATCCGGCCCCATCACTTCATGGCAAATAATTGGGGAAAGAGTGGAAACAGCAGTAGACTTTATTTTGGGGGGCTCCAAAATCACTGCATATGGTGACTGCAGCCATGAAATTAAAAGATGTTTGCTCCGTGGAAGAAAAACTATGACCAACCTAGACAGCATATTAAAAAGCAGAGACATTTCTTTGCCAACAAATGTCTGTCTAGTTAAAACTATGGTTTTTCCAGTGGTCGTATATGAATGTGAGAGTTGGACTATAAAGAAAGCTGAACGCCGAAGAATTGATGCTTTTGAACTGTGGTATTGGAGAAGACTCTTGAGAGTCCCTTGGACTGCAAGGAGATCCAATCAGTCTATCCTAAAGGAGATCAGTCCTGAATATTCATCAGAAGGACTGATGCCAAAGTTGAAACTCCAATACTTTGGCCACCTGATGCTAAGAACTGATTCATTGGAAAAGAGCCTGATGCTGGGAAAGATTGAAGGCAGGAGGAAAAGTGGACGACAGAGGATGAGATGGTTGGATGGCATCACTGACTCAATGGATAGGAGTTTGAGTAAACTCTGGTAGTTGGTGATGGACAGGGAGGTCTGTTGTGCTGCAGTCCATGGGGTTGCAAGGAGTCAGATATGATTGAGCTACTGAACTGAAACATATATATATATATATATACACATATATATATACATATATATTTATAATACTATCAGTTCTATATAATATGATCAGTTCTAACACTTTCAAAGCATTTCCTGGAGAAAATCTGACCTAGAAGTTATAGATGACATAATACAATTGAAGAACTATGGACTATGGAGTTAGAGAATGTATAGTCATTTTATATATAATAGGATATATATACATACCCTAAAATAACAGCACTGGATAGGTCTGAAGCATCTTTGTGCTCTGAAACTATCATATGTAGAAATTATATACCCTGTGAAGTTCTAGAAGAGCTAATCTGGTAAATAATAAAAAGAGCTGCTGCCTTAGGAGATATGAACAGGGATTGACTGGGAAAGGATATGAGAGAACTTTCTGCACATAAGATTTGTATTATATAGTTTTATGTATTTATCTAAACTCACCAAATAATTAAGATTTTGTCCATTTCACTGTATGTGGATTTTACCTTTTTATGTCATTTTGTATTTATTTCTTAGCTGTTTTATGCCTTTCATTCAGTTCCTTTACTAAATTTCAGGGAAATCTGTCTTTCCTTAGACATCTTATAATTTCAAAGATCACTGGGTCTTTTCCTTATTTATTTTTTCTGTTTGGTCAGTTATTTCATACCTACCAACCAGAACTTCTAAGTTTTTGAATTTTTAAATTCAAGGTTTTTTTTCCCCCTTTACCATTTGCAAATATTTACTGCTGTTGTTTAGTTGCTAAGTCATGTTTGACTCTTTTGCAACCCCATGGATTATAGCCCACTAGGCTCCTATGTCAATGAGATTTCCCAGGCAAGAATACTGTAGCAGGCTGACATTTCCTTCTCCAGGGGATCTTCCCAATCCAGGGATTGAACCCTATGTCTCCTGCTTGGCAGGTGGATTCTTTATCACTGAGCCACCTGGGAAGCACATGCAAATGTTTAAGAATATTTAATTCAGATCAGATTGTATTAAGATTGCTTCTGCTACAAGGATAGTGTTTATTGGCAGCACAATTTTCATCAGCTGAAGTGAAATGCTATGAATCTAAATTTCTGATTAATTTTCATGGTAACTTTGTATGAATGCTGTCATAGGCTATTCACTTTGAAATCCTGTCTTCCTATAGTAGTAACACAATTATATGTAGCCAGAGTGAGAGCTTAAGAAAGCTAACTAGGGTTTTTGTTCAAAGTGATTCTCTTCTTTCATATGGTGAACTATTACTTTTTTAAAAAACAAATTTTGCACTTGTTTTGACGGGAGGGAGCTTACTTCTGATTTTGTACTCTGTTTTTACAGGAAATAATTTTGTCCTTTTGCTTCCTTTTCTTCATTTAACAGCAAGCCTCC
Organism: Okapia johnstoni; assembly: GCA_024291935.2. Lineage (NCBI taxonomy): Eukaryota > Metazoa > Chordata > Mammalia > Artiodactyla > Giraffidae > Okapia > Okapia johnstoni. The sequence continues at coordinate 75,918,953 of CM044316.1, read as the reverse complement.
AAGGGTGCATCTTTCTGACACTTTCATTTACTCAGAAGTGGTGCCATTCTGAAATGCCTGCCTTGTGTTCGCTCATCTTCGAATCCTTTCATTTTCGCTGTAGCCAGTTCTCCAGTCCACAAAATCTCAAGCTGATTCTCTGTCTTCTCACTCCGAGTACAACTGGTTTTTGAGAGTGATTTTATCCGTACCCCAACATCTCCAGTCTCCCTACTTCCACCCTTCATCTATACCTTCTGACCCTATCCACATCTCTACATAAGTTTCCTCTTGGGTGTAGGCTCTATATATGAGATTTTGCTGGTCTGAGTGCTTATTTTTCTATATGTAACTTAAAATTTGTCTCTTAGTGTTTTGGGTTCCTGAACCAAATTTCTCTGTGTGTAGGCTTCCCACAGGGCTTCCCTGGTGGCTCAGTGGTAAAAAAATCCACCTGTGATGCAGAAGATGCAGGAGATCCAGGTTCTATCTCTAGGTCGGGACGATCTGAAGGAGGGCATGGCAACCCACTCCAGTATTCTTGCCTGGAGAATCCCATAGACAGAGGAGCCTGGCAGGCTACAGTCCATAGGGTTGCAAAGAGTTGGACATGACTGAAGCAACTGAGCACCCATGCAGGCTTCCCACACAAGAACTTCTCAAACACCAGCAGGGTGTCTGAGAATTCAACTAAATTCTGACATTACCCAGAGAGAGCATGAAATTCCACGGTCCCATAAGACCATTCTCCACTTTGCCTGTGCTTCTAATTTATTGGTTATAAGTCAGCTGCTACTGCTGCTGCTAAGTCTCTTCAGTCGTGTCTGACTCTGTGCGACCCCATAGACGGCAGCCCAACAGGCTCCGCCATCCCTGGGATTCTCCAGGCAGAGGTTCCCACAAAATCCTGCTTGGGTTTGATTAATTTGCTAGAGCGGATCACAAAATTCAGGGAACCCATCTATTTACTAGATTACAGATTCATTACAAAAGATATTAAAGGATACCAATCAACAGCCAGATGAAGATACCTAGGGTACAGCCCCAAACTAAGGAGCTTCTGTCCTCCTGAAGCTTGGGGTCCAACACTGGGGCACGTGGAAGCATTCTGGTTCCTCAACCTAGCAGCTCTCTGAAACTTGCCCCTTTTGGGGTTTTTATGGAGGATTCATTGTACAGGCATGGTTCATTAACTCATCAACCACTGGTGATTGATTCACCTTCTAGTCCCTTCTCCCCTCTCAAGAAATCAGGGAGGACTGAGAGTTCCAACCTTCTATGCAAGGTTCATTTCCCCTAGCAATTAGTCACATTCCTTTGGAGCTTTCCAAAAAGTCACATTCGTTAACATAAACCTCCTTGTGGGGCAAAGGAGCTGTAATGAATAACAAGACACCATTATGGCTCAGAAGTATTTTCAGGAACTGAGGACAAGAGACCAAGATTTATAACAAAAAAAAGTTCTCATTGCTTTGTCTCAGAAAACTGCAAAAGTTTGGGGAAATATGAACCCCAGGAACTGTGGATAAAGACCAAATATACATGAGAAATATATTGCGGTCATTTGAATGACCAAAGACATATATATATATATATATATATATATCCTATACATCACAATATCACAGTTACATTAAAGGCAGAGGCTATGGGGGCATTTCCTACTGATCAGTAATGTTCTTTGGAGGGCATGTGGGTAAATTTAGATTTAGGACACTAGTTTGAGTTGCCATAAGAGAACAGCACGTGCTATAATAGCACATGCATATGTGCTCAGTCACTTCAGTCGTGTCTCACTCTTCATGACCCCATGGACTGTAGCCCACCAGGCTCCCCTGCCCATGGGATTCTCCAGGCAAGAATACTGGAGTGGGTTGTCATTTCCTCCTCTAGGGCATCTTCCCAACACAGGGATCAAACTTAACATCTCCTGCTTTGCAGGTGGATTCTTTACCGCTGAGCCACCAAGAAAGCCTCACAGAATCACAGACTGTGTGGTTTATAAACAACAAGAATTTATTCCTTACAGTTTCTGAGGCTGAGAAGTTCAAGATCAAAGTGCTGGCAGATTTGGTGTCTAGTGAGGGCCTGCTTCCTGATTTAAAGATATGTCTTCTTGCAGTGTCCTCAAATGGCTGAGGCGGTTAGGGAACATTTAGGGGTGTTGATCTGAAACAGCCTGCCTGCCTGATATTCCTCTAGCAATTGCTGGCAGATTTGGTGTCTAGTGATGGCCTGCTTCCTCATTTAAAGATATGTCTTCTTGCAGTGTCCTCAAATGGCTGAGGTGGTTAGGGAACATTCAGGGGTGTTAATCTCAGACTGCCTGATATTTCTCTAGCAATTACGGGTTTATTCAGGAACAGCAGAGAATTGCAATTAGAGATCTGCAGCCATGGCAAGCCACATGCCAAGTATTCACAAAACAAGGTGAATGCTTTTATAGAGTAAAAAGAAGTTGGGAGGGCTATGAGTCCTTGCCAGGAAAGAAAAGGGCTTGTCTTCCTGTTGGGCTCAGCTGTCCTAGGTTGGCCAAGCTCCTCCTTCTGGTCTGTGTGTGTGTGCTCCATTGCTCAGTCGTGTCCAACTCTTCTAGGCCCTGTGGACACTTGCCCACCATGCTCCTCTGTCCATGTGATTTCCCAGGCAAGAATACTGGAGTGAGTTGCCATTTCCTACTCGAGGGGATCATTAAGAGGCAGGGGTTGAACCTGTCTCCAGCAGGTGGATCTGTTGCCACTAGTCTACCTGGGAACCCCTCTGGTTGACTGACTCTAATTTTGGATTTAATTTTTCATATGGGGGCTCTTTTACAAGGGCACCAATTCCCTTCATGAGAACTCCAATATCATGATGTAATCACATTCCAAATACCCTATCAACATTGTCACATTAGGGATCAGGTTTCAACATATGAATTTTGAGTGACACATTGTCTATAGCAGGAAGTTCTCTTTGTTCTACAACTTGGGAGACAGCTAGAATTTCCCCTCTAAAATTCCAACATTTTTCCCCCCAGATAATTTGTATCAATTTCTACACAGGCAAACACTGTGAGCCAGTCTTTCTGTAAACTCATCAAATTTTGTGCCTCAAAATGTACTGTTGGTACTATAATTGAGAGCAATGTCCCCCAAAGCCCTATTAGGGAAAAATGCAGCATTTAAGCATTTCAAATTATCTTGTTCTTTAATTGGTAGTGATGATGCCCAGGTTAAACAGTTTCAGCTTTGCTATACAGAATATATGTTGCTGTTTACTCACTGAGTCATGTCCAACTATTTTGTAGCCCCATGGACAGCAGCCCGCAGGCTCCTCTGTCCGTGGGATTTTCCAGGTAAGTATACTGGAGTGGGTTGCCATTTCCTCTTCCAGGGTATCTTTCTGATCCAGGGATCAAAGAGAGTTAACTGCATTGGTAGGTGGTTTCTTTACCTGTGTGTCACCAGGGAGGCCCACACGGAGTGTATGAAAAGAAAAAAAGTGAAAGTGAAGTTGCTCAGTCGTGTCCGACTCTGAGACCCCACGGACTGTAGCCCACCAGGCTCCTCCATCCATGGAATTTTCCAGGCAAGAGTACTGGAGTGTGTTGCCATTTCCTTCTCCAGGGGATCTTCCTGACCCAGGGATCGAACCTGGGTCTCCCACATTGCAGGCAGACGCTTTTACCATCTGAGCCACCAGGGAAGCCCAAGTGTACACAACCTACTTAATTTCTGGTGGTGGGAAAATCCACGGTTTCTCAGATAGGCTAAGTATATGGAGGAAAGGACTTTTATGAGTGGCCCAGTAGCTAAGAAGGGAAATTACGATCATGGAACCATCAAAAATTACCATCTATAGCTCAAAATGTCAAATAGTTTCATATGACTCAGTTTAATACACACCCTGAGAAAAGTGATTGATTTTGGTAGTTAGCACGAGAGCCTGAGCATGAAGAGATTTCATACATTATAATTTATAACTGCATTGAACAAAGCTGTCAGAACATCAAGATGAAGAATTTTGTTGACTGCATTAATTTGAACCAATGAAGGGTAAGATGTAAGCCTGATAAACATCAATACACAGATATTTAATTGATCATCTCCTGTTACTAGGCATCAAGAATTTCCTTGACTGGCTCCTCATATACTGGGGAAATGCTATTAAATCAAATTGATAGTCATCCTGTCTCCATCTATCTAAATACAGCTGTTGAAATCCTAATATTTACCTGGCACTGTAGCAAGTTTTGGAATCCAACAAAGAAAACACATACAGTTTATTCTAAATGATATGAAAGTGAAAGTGACAGTTGTGTCCGACTCTTTGTGACCCCATGGACAGTCCATGGAATCTCCAGGCCAGAATACTGGAGTGGGTAGCCTTTCCCTTCTCCAGGGGATCTTCCAAAATCCAGGGATCGAACCCAGGTTTCCTGTGTTGCAGGCAGATTCTTTACCAGCTGATTCACAATATGGAGCCATTAAAATCTTAAATAATTATTCAATACCAATTACTGTGATATGTCTTTTGTCAGATCTGGGAAAACTGGCAGGGAATGATGAATTTTAGCTGAAAAATCCAAATTTGAGATGATTTTATACAGAAATGCTACATAGAGTTGTACTGTTTTTCAGTGGACAATATACAATGAAGGTGACTGGACAAGGGAGCAAGTGTGTTTTGGCATGAAGCTGTGTCCACCTGGAAGGGACTCATTTTTACAAAGGTGCCCATTGGGTAAGTGGGATCCATCAAAATGAAAGACATGGTGAAAATGCCTCATAGCTAGCTACTCAAAACTGCTGCTTTAAAAAACACTTAGAAAGCTGCAACCTATTTACCTACATTCTGACCCTTGTCCACACATGGGAAGGGCTGAGGAGATCTCTCCTTACTACCAAGTCATGCTTTCATATGGTACCCATCTTTGCAATTATAGATGCAACTCATTTCCAATTGGAAGAGTCCTTATAATATTGAGTTGACAAAGAAGTTTACAATTAAAGATTCAGAGATATAGAGAAGTAATCTTTTTTGAGATCTTATGAGGTACGCAATATTTCAGAGAGGGTAGGCCAAGCTTTGCTGCAGTAACAATTCTCAAACTCCAGGGGCCGATAGCAATGAACAAGTGTCTTGTTCATTCTATGTATTTAACAAAGGGCAGCATTCAGCCCTAATCCTTTAAGCCAATGCTTCTCAAAATATTGGTCTCAAACAGGACTAACAGCTACTGCCAGAATGTAAATCAAGTAAGGGTACCTACAAAGAACACCAGATGGACTAAACAGTGTGGTCAGTGACATAACTGAGTTATATTTTAGCAGAAAAGCTTACACTCACTGAGTCTGCAACAACTGTATTGGAGAACTCAATAGTTACCTGGGAAAAATTCATTTTTCTTCAGAAGAAAATACTGTGTACAGACTAGAAAGCCTGGGTTTTAAGGTAAATTTGCTACTGTTGGCTTCAATTCAATAATCTACTCAATAAATATTTACTGATCACATAAAATTATATATGTAGGACAAATGAATAAATAAAAGCTTCCCTGGTCTCCAAAATTTACAAGTTGGTATGGGAGATAGGGTTTCCTAGGTGGTGCCTGCCAATGCAGGAAATGTGGGTTCAATCTTTGGGTCAGGAAGATCCCTTGGAGTAGGAAATGGCACCCACTCCAGTATTCTACCCTGGAAAATTCCATGGACAGAGCCTGGTGGGCTATAGTTCATGGGATTGCAGTTGGACATGACTGAGCACACACACAATGTTGGAAGACAGGAAAGTGAAAATGAAAGTGTTAAGTCCCTCAGTTGTGTCCAACTCTTTGTGATCCTATGGACTGTAATCCACCAGGCTCCTCTGTCCATGGGATTCTCCAAGCCAGAATACTGGAGTGGGTTGCCATTCCCTTTCTCCAGGGAATCTTCCCGACCCAGGGATTGAACATGTGTCTCCTGCATTGCAAGCACATTCTTTATCATCTAAGTCACCAAGAAAGCAGGAGATAAGAATCAGTGATAACAGTACATGCAAGGCAAATTACAAAGCCGTTTACAGGGTATTGGAAACCTAAGTGTATTGCTTGGGAAAAAAGGGAGGAATCACCCAGGGTGACTGAAACCAGAAAAATGACTAAACACCATGCTAAGGAGCTACAATTTTACTGATGAAAGTGAAAATCGCTCAGTCACGTCTGACTCTTTGGGACCCCAGACTATACAGTCCATGTAATTCTCCAAACCAGAACACTGGAGTGGGTAGCCTTTCCCTTCTCCAGGGGATCTTCCCAACCCAGGGATCAAACCCAGGTCTCCTGCATTGTGGGCAGATTCTTTACCAGCTACGCCACAGGGGAAGCCCAGAAATACTGGAATGGGTAGCCTATCTCTTCTCCAGTGGATCTTCCTGACCCAGGAATTAAATCCGGGTCTCCTGCATTGCAGGTAGATTCTTTACCAACTGAGCTATCAAGGAAGCCAATTTTACCGATGGTGACACGTGACACCTTATCATCAGACTTGTATCCACCATGACTCCAGGCATTGCGAGACATCACTAAGACTAGAGTATTGTTGGACTTCATAGGTGGCGCTAGTGGTAAAGAATGCACCTGGCAACTCAGAAGAGGGTTTGATCCCTGGGTTGGGAAGATCTGGAGGAGGAAATGACAGTTCACTCTAGTATTCCTGCCTGGAAAATTCCATGGGCAGAGGAGCCTGGCTACAGACCATAGGGCCCACGAACAGTGGGACACAGTTGCACACACACAAATTTGCTGGACAGCTGGTTATAACTGTAGCTAGATTTTCCTCCATCTACTTGTTTTGGAGTTAAGCACCATTTTAATCTTTACAACTACCCTAAAATAGTTACTTCTGATATACAAGAGAGCTGAGCAGATACTTTCTAGTTGAACTGAAACATGGTCAAGCCTGGCTTTGAATCAAATCTTACTCCTTAGTCCATTTGTACTGCTTCTACATCGGAATATAGGTTTTGAATTTTCACTAGGATGGCCAAAACTTTACTATGTAACCAATACTACTAGCTTCCTTCAAAAATGATTCATGGGTTGCAGTCCCCAACCCAAATCCCTCCCCTCCCTACCCAGGTATTCTGGTTAGGGAACCCTCTGCATAAGGTACACTTGGCCTAGCAGTTTCACTAAGTATGTATGGGCCCATTTAGCTCATATTTGTGTAAGAGAATCTGGATTTACAGGAATCCTGTAGTTTTAAATATTGGCTTGAATTTTGAAAAACCAGTGGAGGAAAATACATAAAATTGAAAAAAAACAATTCTGTGGTGGTTTTAAAAATTCAAGCCAACATTAAAAAAAAAAAAAAAATTAAACTGAATGGAATCACACACTTCTGTGAAATTGCAATGGTTAATTTTACATCGTTGACTGAGAAATGGTGTCTGGATATTTGTCTAAACATTACTTTGGATATTTCTGTGAAGCTATTTTTGGGGATGAGATTTCCTTTTTTTTCCTCTTCAGCTGCACTGCACAGCTTACACAATCTTAGTTCCCTGACCAGAGAATGATTTGACCAGGGCAGTGAAAAATGCCAGGTTATAACCACTAGACTGTCTGGGAATTCATGAGATTACCATTTAGTTTCAGTAAAACTTACTCTCCACATGAGCAGGCCACATCCAATAGCTGAAGGCATTAATAGGAAAAGACGGACTTCTGAGGAAATTCTGCTAGCAGATGGTTTGCAATTGGAACATCAACTCTTCCTTGTGTCTCCTGCTTTCACTTTATCCCATCAGACTGTTGACCTGACAAATTCACAATTGCAAGAACCAATTTCTTAAAATAAATCTCTCTATAGACACATGCTGTTGGCTGTTTATCTGGAGAACATCAATACAAAAACTAAAAAGTTGTCTAGTCTCTATCACTCAATATACTTCCATACTAAGAGCCAGCCCACTGAAGTCCTTTACAGAGACTGGGTAAACTGCACTCCTATTTCAGGAGAGTTAAAGGAGATTTTTCTCTCATTCATGTATACCACTCAAATGCTTAATTCAAATAGACAAATCTAATAAATGACATTTTCTACCTTGACCCTGTTGTAAAATAAAACCTGTTACAGCCTCTTGATACAAACTGTAAATTGGGGGTGGGGGGTGGGAGGGGCAGGTCCTAGGACTTGCCAGGACGTTTAACATGATGATTAATATAGCTCAATGAATCTTAAAATATGAAGGAGGCTCTAGTCCCCTTTCCTCCAAGAACACCCAGACAGCTAAATTTGTAATTTAGCAATGATTCAAACAAAAAATTCAACATCATTTTATAAACCCTAAACTCTTATTCTTGCTTCTGTGGTTCCCAAAGGTAGGAATCCTTAATGTTATACAGAAAATCTCCCCAAGCACAGAATACCATGACTTATCACTGCTACAATTACTAATCAGAGCCATCTCACAACCCATTTCTCTTAGTCAAAGCATCAGAATAAAAAAGGGAGTATTTCCTATATTATCTCACATGCTATTATAATTCATTTCAAATATTCTTTTAGTCTAAACAAGACTAATATTGGTCAGTAGCACATCTACGAAAGCGAAAATTTCAGTGTTATGGTACAGAGGAAGAAAATGAAGCTCTTGAACTTACATCTCCATACACTACTGATTCTCCTAATGTTTAATTATCACTCATAAAGAAAAATGAATTTACTCCTTCAAAGTAAAAAAAAAAAAAAAAAGACTAAAAATACATCTTTTTTTTTTTTCACCCTTTAAAATAAAAATCACAGGATAAGCCTGCACTTCTCTTTTATAATGAACTGCTGACAAATTCGACCCATGAATCAAAAAAAAAATCAGAATTTAAGACCAAGAAACAAGCTAAATCAAATACATATTAAGAAACTAATAATGCAATATTACCCAAATAAAATGTAAGCACATGTTCAATTATCATGTCCCATATTTCAGAGAAGAAGCGTTAAGGATTTATGCCATAAGTTTATTTACAAACATATCTAGGATGCTGAGTTCAAGGGTTTGATCCTTTTAAGAGACTGCACCTCTTAATATGCTCCTCTTCCTATCTGTGAATAAAAACATGAAAAATTAATGACACTTAAAACTCATTTAACAGAAATCATGCAGTTTCATTAATGTATTGTCTGTCCTTCAATTTATGACTGGTGCATCAGAAAGCGTTTACAGTATCATGATTTTACTCATACTGATTTGCTTCATCATATGCACGAAGTAATGGCTTGAATAAACCATTTCCCTTCTAAACTAAGACAAGCGAAGTCCTTCTTTTCTAAAGTATATTTTGGAATTTATTCCAACCAACTCACAGAGCCTCCTATAGTGTTGTTTTTGATGAAAAGTCTAGTTAAAATATTAATCTTCTCACTCAGTGGTGCTTTAGTTGCTAAGTCGTGTATGACTCGTGAGATCCCATGGAATGTAGCCACCAGGCTCCTCTGTCAATGGGATTTTCCATGCAAGAATACTGGAGTGGTCTGCCATTTCCTTCTTACTCAGGGACTCTACTAATCTTGCAGCACACATGATCCCTTCATTTATAGACTAACATATACCATCCTCAAGACAGATGAACATTAATCAGTTTACTAGAACTTTTCCTGGTCAAGAACCTCAGCTCTGGAACAAGACTGGATAGAAATCCTGATCCACCACCTCTAGCTATGGAATACTAAGCAAGTTGACTTTTTTTTTTTGGTCTCAAATCAGGTTAACACCTCACAGTCTTGCCTGGGAAGCAATCTGAGCCTATTAATATTAGGTGTGCCTAATAAACAGCAGCATTCAATAAACACTGGCTTTCAGGCAAAGATAGGTTTGTCTATAGGCTTAACCTGTCTCCACCAATGTCACATGCCCACCTAACTTCAGGTGTATTTGTGATTTTGAGGGGGTGGGTGGTAAGGGAAGAAAGGAATAAAGGAGAAACTTCTGTGAAGATTATAAATCCATTAAATTTACCTGTCTCATGGATTACTTTTTAAGCAGTTGGTGTCTTACTATAAAGAAAGGTGCAGCAAATCCAGACCCAAAGAACAAAGTCATCATAGCTAGTAACCTCCACTTGTTTTCCACTGAAAATGGTATATTCTGTTGGGAACAAAAGAGAACAAACAACAAATACTTAACTTCAAACCATCTGATTTTACAGATTAAAAATAATTACAGAGGAAATGCTAATTTTTATATAATCAGGTTATATATGACTGGTCAAGTATTTGAGCTCTGGACCAAGACTCCCTGGATAAAAATCCTGGTCCACCATTGCTATGTATGGAACACTAGGCAACTTAACCATAGCATTTTTAAATATCTTTAAAATCATATGACCTCCACCGCAAACACTTGATGGTAAAAAAATTCCTGGCTTTCCTCTTCGATTCTATCCCTCTACACCCTCTCTAGGCCTCAGGGTAACCCCAGGAGGCTGTTACAGCTAACTACTCGCTTGAAGCTATTTATAATTAAAGCTAAAACCAACCTCAAGGACGATTAATACTTCTAATTTCGTCAATTAGTTTAAGACTAGCCCCACAGCACAGGCCCTCACAAACCCCAGTTTTCAATGACCTTCACTTCGAAGCTGGTGACCTTTAGCTAGGTTTTAAGCCACAATACCTGCAGTCAGAGGCTCTAAGGGCCCCCGAATTTTGAAGGGCAGGGTGGGACGCAAGGGGAAACGGGGGGAGCGCTAGAGCGAGAGAAGGCCTCTGGCTTCATTTACTCAAACCTATTCATGACTACAGCGCGCAGTCACACTCCTGAACTTTCTCCCGGGTCCCTGGGGGAAGCGGAATGCTAGTCGACGTCGCGGCTCAAAACCCTGGCTCCTCGTTTCTCTCTTCACGGCGCATAGTCGGCCTCAGAGTTCAGTCAGTCGCCGCCAAGTGCCCCCTACCCAATGAAGCAGGCCCCTTCCATACTAACCTTCCCTGGACCCTCCTCGTAATGGCTCCGACGAACCACAGAGGTTGTGAACCTCCGGATGCTCTGTCCCAACATAGCGCTGTTGGAAGCTTTACAAAAGATCCAGAGACTGAAGGCGGCAAAAATGGCGGCTGCAAACCGCGCAATCCTTACCTCACGACCTTGTTCCCCTAACTGCAAGGATCGAAAGGGAAGATGGGAAATGAGGCACAGTTCTCGGAAAACGCGAGAAAACGGCGCCCCGAGGATTGTGGGAATTTTAGTTTATAGCACCGCGGCGCCTTGTCGGCCCTGAAGGATTGTGGGAAACGTAGTCTGGCAGCAGATGCTCGCAGTGATTCTTTTGGAGCTGAGTTCATAAGGCTTAGTCGGACGCGACTGAGCGACTTCACTTTCACTTTTCACTTTTCATGAATTGGAGAAGGAAATGGCAACCCACTCCAGTGTTCTTGCCTGGAGAATCCCAGGGACGGCGTAGCCTGGTGGGCTGCCGTCTATGGGGTCGCACAGAGTCGGACACGACTGAAGCGACTTGGCAGTAGCAGTAGCAGTCATAAGGCTTGTTTCTAAAACGATTTTACTGAAGTTAAGGAAGCACTTTACGTGTGTTCTAGTTTATGGAACGGAGAAGGAAATGGCACCCCACTCCAGTACTCTTGCCTGGAAACTCCCATGGACGGAGGAGCCTGGTAGGCTGCAGTCCATGGGGTCGCTAAGGGTCGGATATGACTGAGTGACTTCACTTTCACTTTTCACTTTCGTGCATTGGAGAAGGAAATGGCAACCCACTCCAGTGTTCTTGCCTGGAGAATCCCAGGGACGGCGGAGCCTGGTGGGCTGCCATCTATGGGGTCGCACAGAGTCGGACACGGCTGAGGCGACTTAACAGCAGCAGCAGCAGTTTATGGAAAAGGAAAATAAACCTCTCCCTTTTCTTTTTTTGTGACTATATGCTAAGTGTCTCTAATTTTCACTACTACTCTGTCGCTCTGAAGTGTGTGAAGAAAGCATGACAACAAATAATCAAATAATATGCAGTGCAAAGGATTTCAGAGAGAAAACTGAGTTGAAGTGTCAAGGGAAGAGTTATTGGAAGTAAGTGTAGTTGCTCAGTCCTGTCGGACTTCCCCCCCAGACTCCTCTGTCCACGGAATTCTCCAGGCGAGAATACTGGAGTGGATTGCCATTCCCTTCTCCAGGGGATCTTCCCATCCCAGGGATCGAACATGGGTCTCCTGCATTGCAGGCAGATTCTTTACTGTCTAGGCCACAAGGGAAGCCCCCCCTTGGAAGTATAGAGAACTAAATGGAACAGAAATAGGGAGAGAGGGCAGAGAAAACTCAAGGCCAGCATTAGTGTGGCGTGTTGGGTGTGTGGAAGAGAAAACAGCCTGTGATCCTGGCCAGCCTGGACTAGGATCTGGTGCTTTTCTGCTGAGCCTAAACAATTGAACAGGACATGCGCATTGACGTGACTCTCCTCAGTGATGGCTCAAGAACATAAGATCACTCTATTATATATGAACATAAAACATGAGCGTTGTTCAAATCACGAAAATGACCAAACATCACCGTATCTCATCAATATGATTTCAGCTTCTTTGTCAATTACACCGTTAATCATAAACTAGTCTTTCTTTCTCCTAGGTAAAATTTAGTTAAGATAGTAAAAGTCACTGGAAACATGCCGAAATCCTGTAATTGTAACACCTTATTGAGATCCTGAGGGTTCCTCTAGGTATTTGATCTCCCTTACTGCAACCAGTAATAAACCCAAATTCTTCATTTATAGAAGGGAATGGCTATCCACTTCAGTGCTGACAAAGGTCTGTCTAGCCAAAGCTATGGTTTTTCCAGTATTCTTGTATGGATGTGAGAATTGGACTGTAAAGCTGAGCGCTGAAGAATTATTCCTTTTGAACTGGGGTGCTGGAGAAGACTCTTGAGAGTCTCTTGAACTGCGAGGAGATCCAACCAGTCAATCCTAAAGGAAATCAATCCTGAATATTCATTGGAAGGACTGATGCTGAAGCTGAAGCTCCAATACTTTGGTTACCAGATGGGAAGAACTGACTCATTGGAAAAGACCCTGATGCTGGGCAAGATTGAAGGCGGGAGGAGAAGGGGACAACAGGTAATGAGATGGTTGGATCACATCACTGACTCAATGGGCATGAGTTTGAGCAAACTCTGGGAGTTGGTGATGGACAGGGAGGTCTGGTGTGCTGCAGTCCATGGGGTTGCAAGGAGTCTGACACAATGGGACTGAGCAACTGAACTGAACTGAACTCACTTCAGTATTCCTACCTGGAGAATTCCATGGACTGTATAGTCCATGGGGTCACAAAGAGTCAGACATGACTGAGAGACTTTCACTCACTCACTGCTGGTAGTCTTTGACTAACGGGTATTGGGAAGAAATTGGTGATAAATGAGGCCAGGAAAGCAGCATTAGGTTAAATTGTGACAGGCCCTGCTAACCTAAGTTTTATGTTATTCATCTGTGGCAGAGTGCACAGATGACTCATTTATGCAGTAGTAGTAAACAAAGTTGAATAAGATTTAAGTCTTTGAAAACTGGATATAAAGTGTATGCTTTCATCTTCCTTTAGCTTTTAAAAGAGAAAAGCCATGTTTCACTTCGATCAAAACACAAAAACATAAAGTGAAGAAATTTTATTTCTAAAAGAAGCTTGTAACAGAGTAGAGATACATGTAAAGCATAACTGGTGTTTTCTCCTTATTGACAGAGACTATATGATATTTGGTTTTTTTAAAAGTCCCCATCAGTGTCTTTATGTATTAAAGGATTCTGATTTAACTATAACTGGGAAATGTTTTCACAGTTAATAATTAAGGTTTTCTGAATTCTCTTTTTCATTCTAATGTAAATAATACCTCCTGTATATTTGGTTCATTGTTACTTCTATTTCATATTAATTGATTCTCCTCTGTGTATCTGTAAGTTAACCCCAAAGGGAACTACAGAGGAATTCTAGTGTGTGGCTATGAACTTATCTGCCCCTCATGGACTCTGAACTCATTTTATCATGACATGGGGTGGGGGTGGGGTATTCCTTTTCTCCCTGAATCTGGATACACTCTGTGTGACTATTTTGACCAAGAGAATTTGGTATACGTGATGCTGTGTTAGTATCCTGTCCAGTCCTTATGAAATTGGCAGCTTCCTTTCCTGTCTTTGGAAGGTTTCCCCTTGCAACTCTGAACTTCATGTTAAGAAGTTTGATTACTCTGTTGGAGAGGCCCCCTGGAGAGTACTCAAGAATTCATTGGAAAAAAAGTGAGGCATCAGCTTAGATGTCAAGTATGTGAGTAAAGGTATCTTGGATTCTCCAGTCCAGTCCAGTCCAGCTGCTAGCTGAATAACACTGAAGGAACCCAGTGAGCGCTGTTAGAGAAGAGATGCCCAGTTTAGCATTGCCCAAAATGCTGATCTACAGATTTGTGAGACATAATTAGATGGTCATTCTTTCAAGCCAGTAAGTTTGGGGTAGTTTGTTATGCAACAGTAAATAACTGGAACAACAACTGCTCAGTTGAACCTATAGCCTCCAGAAATATAAAAGAAAATAATAAATTGTTTTAAGATGCTAAATTTTGGGATAGTTTATTATAAAGGAGTAGAGATCTGGAACAGGTACCATGCCCATTTTCTTATACACATAACCTAACATTCTAAATTCAGTCATAGTTACTGGCAAGGAAAATGCATATCATCCTTGAGAACGTTTTGATTCAGTATGATACTCTTTTGCTATAAAATGAATTTCAAGAGAAATGAGACATTTCATGGATTCGAATAAAACAGAAAAGATCTTTAGGGACACGAGGTTTACTCCCAGGTTGTATTTTAAAAATAAAATCCAATTATTTTAATAGTGAATAGGGTGTATATCATAGAGTGAGCAATGCACTTTCTAGACCCACATAAATCTTTGGAGACTGAAATTGCATTATATAGAACAATATATCTAGAAATTAAAGAACAGTATGTGTCATATCTCTCAACAGCTACTACATTAGATTTTTAGGAACTAGGTTAGAATTCAAAAGTAAATTGTTTACTGAAGAAGTTTATGTTTCTGTTCTACATTTAAAACTCAAGTTAACAAGTTTTTTGGTTCTCAAGATTTTAGAAATTCCTGCTACTGTAGAATTAAAATCAGAATAGCATGCTAGCCTTTTTTAATTTTTACATTTGTAGAGAGAAAGGAAAAAAAACAAACAAACCTGGTTTTAGGAAAGAATAAAATGTGATTCCACTGAGGCAGTTATAGCTGGAGAATATTCTGCCAACCTTCTGAATGGTTTAGTGATGACCAACTGGAAGAAAAATTTCTGCAAAAAAAAAATGCTTATATGATCAAGTTGTGTATTTTACTCATCTTATTTTATCACTTTTGAATACCAATTTTTCCCTAAAAGCATGTCATGTTTTTCATTCTAAATTTATTGCTTAACCTCAATGAAAGTGTAAGAATGATTCACTTTTTGAAGATTAATTTGTAGTTTAATTATTTGTCACTGAGAATTGCTAAGTATAGTTAGATACATTTTTACAAGGTGAACACAGAAACTACATTTCTCAATTTGAAAATCACTGATTGTATTTATGTTTATGGGCCATCTCCTTCTTGACTTAACTTACAATGATACTTTGTATTGCTTTGGCCAGGTTTCTTTAAATTCACTATGGCATTTCCTGCTTGTGTCTATAATACTGAATAATTAGATAGTTTCATTCATTTATTTTAGGGGAACACATAATTTAAATGAGGAAGGGAATATTGAAAATGAATTTGATGCATCATTCTAAAAAAATCCTTTTTTGACAGAAGTAAGTAAAACATAGGAGATATTTGAAAATAAACCGATTTTGTTGCAATACTTATGTTGTTTAGTTTTGTAAAGAACTGTGCACATAAGGACTATCTGGAAATCTTGGTGTATAACTAAGCTCTTCTTTTACTGATCAATGCATATGAAGTGCTTTTATATGTCTACCAGATTCAGGTGAGATTACAGGGTTCCAATCAAAGGCACTTTGTTCCTCTAGACAATAGACTGGCAATGACATGGTTAATACAGTCCAGAAAGATGTGTTTGTTTATGCTGTAATAGCTTTTGTATCTGGCTTTTCAGTTTGGGCTTATAATTAAGAGAAATAGGGTTTTCTTGAGATAACATTTATTCACTTTGAGTAAATTATTAGTGAACTCACAAACAGTTCTTTCAAATATTTCAACTATAAAATTATACAAAGTGGGTTAGGTTTAATTTCCCAGTTCTCTTCACATCTCTCAGATAATCTATACCCTCACTAACAGCATTAAAAACTCTACCCTTGTCCTAAATTAGATTCAGCATCTTCTTACCAGTTTGTACCAAGGGATTTTTTTTTTAAACAACAGACTTATGAAACTCATTGCTGTGTTTACTGTGAGGATTTTGTTTTCCCTCTGAGGATATGTTTCAATGTATTTCATGGTGTCATTTTTATGAAGACCCATAGGAGAAATTTCTCTCTGGTCTTAGAACTAAAATAAACATGCTTCTCCTGAGTAGCTGATTTGCTTTTTCCTTATGAACGCTGTGAATAACAAACTTTATTCCTTTTTTTTTCCCCAATATAGTGATTCCTAGAGAGCTTAGAGCCAAATGTGTGATCTACCTTCCGTGGAGACTGTGAAGGTATTTTGTGTACTTTACTCTTAGCTCCATCTTCTCTTCTTAATTTACTTAGCTTTGCTTCACTTTTCTATCCAATTTTATTTTATCATACTCTATAGTACGTGTCTTTGTTCTATACCTCAAATGTTTTCTGGAACACTATTAGCACATGTAAATAAGCTAATTAATCATGAATTCTCCTCACAGAGAAAGTTGTTGTAGTGTTACTTTATTGATTTTGCTCTTTGCTTTATAGAACCTGGGCTGCTGCTGCTGCTGCTGCTGCTGCTGCTAAGTCACGTCAGTCATGTCCGACTCTGTGCGACCCCATAGACGGCAGCCCACCAGGCTCCTTCTTCTCTGGGATTCTCCAGGCAAGAACACTGGAGTGGGTTGCCATTTCCTTCTCCAGTGCATGAAAGTGAAAAGTGAAATTGAAGTCGCTCAGTTGTGTTCGACTCTTTGCGACCCCATGGGCTGCAGCCCACCAGGCTCCTCCGTCCATGGGGTTGCCCAGGCAAGAGTACTGGAGTGGGGTGCCATTGCCTTCTCTGGAACCTGGGCTAGGTAAGGCAATTAAAGCTAGCTAATGTAACAAATGAGCCCCAAATTTTAATGGCTTAACACAATGAAGATTTATTTCTTACTTATGTCACAATCTGAAACCAATGTTTGGCTTGCAAGCTTCCATTTGGTAATCCTAGTGTCACCAGATTCCCACTTAGTGTTATGGATTGACCCTGCCTGCCACCATGATAAGAAGGTAGAGACTCACACTAGGGCCAGGTGGGCAGGTGGCAAGCACTACTCGTGTCTATATTCTATTATCAAAACCAATCACATGCTACCACCATTATCCAAACCCAATTAAATGATATACAGATTTCTGTGTCTCTGAGAGGAAATTGGAAATGGTTTGGTTGAATACACCATCTACTCTGCAGAGACCTTCTCGTTTCTTGCTGGGATCTTATGGAGTACCTCTGCAGGAATTCAACATCCTGTGGTTATATATTACCTTGACACTTTGCTACAATGCTGCAGATGCTCATAATCCATTAACTTCCTATTCTACACATTTTGCCAGATTTGCACAGAATGACCTGGGCTCAAATTAAAGATCTACCCTGAACATCAGCCCAGAGATAGACAGAGACATCAACAGTTTATTGGATAGGGGATCTTTAGTTCAATTCAGTTCAGTCGCTCAGTCGTGTCCGACTCTTTGCAACCCCACAAACTGCAGCACGCCAGGCCTCCCTGTCCATAACCAACTCCTGGACTCCACCCAAACCCATGTGCATTGAGTCAGTGATGCCATCCAACCATATCATCCTCTGTCATCCCCTTTTCCTCCCGCCTTCAATCTTTCCCAGCATCAGGCTCTTTTCCAATGAGTCAGCTCTTCACATCAGGTGGACAAAGTATTGGAGTTTCAGCTTCTACATCAGTCCTTCCAATGAATATTCAGGACTGATCTCCTTTAGGATGGACTGGTTGGATCTTCTTGCAGTCCAAGGGACTCTCAAGAGTCTTCTCCAACACCACAGTTCAAAAGCATCAATTATTCAGTGCTCAGATTTCTTTATAGTACAACTCTCAAATACATACATGACCACTGGAAAAATCATAGCCTTCACTAGATGGACCTTTGTTGACAAAGTAATGTCTCTGCTTTTTAATATGTTGTCTAGGTTGGTTATAACTTTCCTTCCAAGGAGTATGTATCTTTTAATTTCAAGGTTACAGTCACCATCTGCAGTGATTTTGGAGCCCAGAAAAATAAAGCAGCCACTGGTTCGGCTGTTTCCCCATCTATTTGCCATGAAGTGATGGGACCGGATGCCATGATCTTAGTTTTCTGAATGTTGAGCTTTAAGCCAACTTTTTCACTCTCCTCTTTCACTTTCATCAAGAGGCTCTTTAGTTCCTCTTTACTTTCTGCCATAAGGGTGGTGTCATCTGCATATCTGAGGTTATTGATATTTCTTCCGGCAATCTTGATTCCAGCTTGTGCTTCCTCCAGCCCAGTGTTTCTCATGATGTACTCTGCATATAAGTTAAGTAAGTAGGGTGACAATATACAGCATTGATGGACTCCTTTTCCTATTTGGAACCAGTCTGTTGTTCCATGTCCAGTTCTAACTGTTGCTTCCTGACCTGCATACAGGTTTCTCAAGAGGCAGGTCAGGTGGTCTGGTATGCCCATCTATTTCAGAATTTTCCACAGTTTGTTGTGATCCACACAGTCAAAGGCTTTGGCATAGTCAATAAAGCAGAAATAGATGTTTTTCTGGTACTCTCTTGCTTTTTTGATGATCCAGTAGATGTTGGCAATTTGATCTCTGGTTCCTCTGCCTTTTCTAAAACCAGCTTGTACATCTGGAAGTTCACAGTTCACGTATTTCTGAAGCCTGGCTTGGAGAATTTTAAGCATTACTTTACTAGCATGTGAGATGAGTGCAACTGTGCAGTAGTTTGAACATTCTTTGGCATTGCCTTTCTTTGGGACTGGAATGAAAACTGACCTTTTCCAGTCCTGTGGCCACTGCTGAGTTTTCCAAATTTGCTGACATATTGAGTGCAGCACTTTCCCAGCATCATCTTTGAGGATTTGAAATAGCTCAACTGGAATTCCATCACCTCCACTAGCTTTGTTCGTAGTGATGCTTCCTAAGGCCCACTTGAATTCACATTCCAGGATGTCTGGCTCTAGGTTAGTGTGAGTGATCACACCATTGTGATTATCTGGGTCGTGAAGATATTTTTATACAGTTCTTCTGTGTATTCTTGCCACCTCTTCTTAATATCTTCTGCTTCTTTTAGGTCCATACCATTTCTGTCCTTTATTGAGCCCATCTTTGATTTTCCTGAAGAGATCTCTAGTCTTTCCCATTCTAATTTTCCTCTATTTCTTTGCATTGATCACAAAGAAGGCTTTCTTATCTCTCCTTGCTATTCTTTGGAACTCTGCATTCAAATGGGTATATCTTTCCTTTTCTCCTTTGCTTTTCACTTCCCGTCTTTTTACAGCTATTTGTAAGGCCTCCTCAGACAGCCATTTTGCTTTTTTGCATTTCTTTTTCTTGGGGATGGTCTAGATTCCTGTGTCCTGTACAGTGTCATGAACCTCCATCCATAGTTTATCAGGCAATTTGTCTATCAGATCTAGTCCCTTAAATCTATTTCTCACTTCCACTGTATAGTCATAAGGGATTTGATTTAGGTCATATCTGAAAGGTCTAGTGGTTTTCCCACTTTCTTCAATTTCAATATGAATTTGGCAATAAGGAGTTCATGATCTGAGCCACAGTCAGCTCCCGGTCTTGTTTTTGCTGACTGTATAGAGCTTCTCCATCTTTGGCTGAAAAGAATATAATCAAAGGGGATCTTAGGAGTTCTCAACCAAAGATCCTGGAGCAACACTCCTACTGCAAGAGGCAGACAGCAGACTGAGTTGGTAAAGAATCTGCCCTCAATACGGGAGACCTGGGTTCAATCCCTGGGTTGGGTATATCACCTGGCGAAGAGAAAGGCTACCCACTCCAGTATTCTGGCCTAGAGAATGCCATGGACTGTATAGTCCATGGGATTGCAAAAGTCAGTTAAGACTGAGTGGCTTTCACTTTCACTTGGGTTTCCCTTGTAGCTCAGTTGGTAAAGAATCTGCCTGCAATGCATAAGACCCAGGTTCAATTCCTGGGTCGGGAAGATCCCCTGGAGAAGGAAATGGAAACCCTTTCCAGTATTCTTGCCTGCAGAATCCCATGGACAGAGGAGCCTGGCAGGCTACCGTCCATGGGGTCCCAAGAGTTGGACATGACTTAGCGACTAAATCACCACCATCAAGCTGCACCCCTCACGCCTACAAGCCTTTAACTTCCCGGTCTTGAAACAAACAAACAAACAAAAAAGAGCCCAGAGATAGAGAGACATCAACGGTTTTTTGGATAGAGGGTCTTAGGAGTTCTCAACAAAAGATCCTGGAGCGACACTCCCACTGCAGAAGGCAGCCAGCGAATGGTAGGAAGAACATGATAACAACGTCACTACTCTCAGTACCCAGGGGAAGAAGGAGGCTTACATTTATAAGAGGGAACTGATGTCAGGTAGGCTCATCAATTATCAGGAAAACCATCGGTTACCAGGGAAACCCACTCTCTTCTCTGCCATCATTGTGTGCCCTTTACTATTTGTACTGTTGAACATTTATAAGCTTCTGTTGATCCTCCCTTAGGTTCCACACTGAATCCAGGGCAGATAAAAATTGGTATTAACAGTTGCTTTTGTTTTATTCCTGTTGTATGAATATGTGTTCTCTGTGAAGCTATCCTTAGTTCTACCTTTTGTTGCTATCTAATCATCTCATCCTCTGCTGTCCTCTTCTCCTTTTGCCTTCAATCTTTCCCAGCATCAGAGTCTTTTCCAGTGAGTCAGTTCTTTGCATCAGGAGGCCAAAGTATTGGAGTTTCAGCTTCAGCATCAGTCCTTCAGTGACTACTCAGGGTTGATTTTCTTTAGGATTGACTGGTTTGATCTCCTTGCTGTCCAAGGGACTCCCAAGAGTCTTCTCTAGCACCACAGTTCAAAAGTATTAATTCTTTAGTGCTCAGCCTTCTTTATTTACCAACTCTCACATCCATACATGACTACTGGAAACACCATCAGTTCAATTCATTTCAGTCACTCAGTTGTGTATGATTCTGCGACCCCATGGACTGCAGCACAGGCTTCCCTGTCCATCACCAACTCCTGGAGCTTGCTCAAACTTATGTCCATCGAGTCAGTGATGTCATCCATCTCATCCTCTGTTGTCCCCTTCTTCTCCTGCCTTTAATTTTTCCCAGGTCAGGGTCTTTTCCAATGTGTCAGCTCTTTACATCAGGTGGCCAAAGTATTTGAGCTTCAGCTTCATAATCAGCCCTTCCAATGAATATTCAGGACTGATTTTCTTTAGGATTGACTGGTTTGATCTCCCTGTAGTCCAAAAGACCCTCAAGAGTCTTCTCCAGCACCACAGCACAAAAGCATCAATTCTTTAGCATTCAGCTTCCTTTATGGTCCAATTCTCACATCCATACATGACTACTGGAAAAATCATAGCTTTGACTAGACAGACCTTTGTTGGCAAAGTATTGTCTCTGCTTTTTAATATGCAGTTTAGGTTGGTCATAGCTTTTCTTCTAAGGAATAAGTGACTTTTAATTTCATGGCTGCAGTCACCATCTGCAGTGATTTTGGAGCCCAAGAAAATAAAGTCTGTCACTGTTTCCATTGTTTCCCTGTCTATGTGCCACGAAGTGGTGTGACTAGATGCCATAATCTTAGTTTTCTGAATGCTGAGTTTTTAGCCAGCTTTTTCACTTTCCTCTTTCATTTTCTCTTCGCTTTCTGCCATAAGGGTGGTGTCATCTGCACATCTGAGGTTATTGATATTTCTAAACATCATAGCTTTGACTATATGGACCTTTGTTGCCAGAGTGATGCCTTTGCTTTTTAATAACACACTCTCTAGGTTTGTCATAGATTTTCTTTCAACGACAAGTGTCTTTTAATTTCATGGCTGCAGTCACTGTCCACAGTGATTTTACAGTCCAAGAAAATAAAACCTGTCACTGTTTCCACAAGGCTGTATATTGTCATCCTGCTTATTTAAGTTATATGAAGAATACATCATGAGAAACGCTGGGCTGGAGGAAGCACAAGCTGGAATCAAGATTGCTGGGAGAAATACCAGTAACCTTGGATATGCAGATGACACCACCCTTATGGCAGAAAGTGAAGAAGAACTAAAAAGACTCTTGATGAAGTTGAAAGAGGAGAGTGAAAAAAGTTGGCTTAAAGCTCAACATTCAGAGCACTAAGATCATGGCATCCGGTCCCATCACTTCATGGCAAATAGATGGGGAAACAGTGGCTGACTTTATTTTTCTGGGCTCCAAAATCACTGCAGATGGTGATTGCAACCGTGAAATTAAAAGATGCTTACTCCTTGGAAGGAAAGTTATGACCAACCTAGACAGCATATTGAAAAGCAGAGATAATACTTTGTCAACAGAAGTCCGTCTAGTCAAGGCTATGGTTTTTCCAGTGGTCATGCATGGATGTGAGAGTTGTACTATAAAGAAAGCTGAGGGCAAAAGAATTGATGCTTTTGAACTGTGGTGTTGGAGAAGACTCTTGACAGTTCCTTGGACTGCAAGGAGATCCAATCAGTCCATCCTAAAGGAGATCAGTCCTGAATATTCATTGGAAAGACTGATGTTGAAGCCAAAACTCCAATACTTTGTCCACCTGATGTGAAGAGCTGACTCACTGGAAAAGAGCTTGATGCTGGGAAAGATTGAGGGCAGGAGGAGAAGGGGACGACAGAGGATGAGATGATTGGATGGCATCACCGACTCAATGGACATGGGTTTGGGTGGACTCTGGGAGTCAGTGATGGATAGGGAGGCCTGGCATGCTGCAGTTCATGGGGTCACAAAGAGTAAGACACGACTGAGAGACTGAATTGAACTGAACTGATGGGACTGGATGCCATGATCTTAGTTTTTGAATGTTGAGTTTTAAGCTAGGTTTTTCACTCTCCTCTTTTGCCCTCATCAAGAGACTCTAGTTCCTCTTCACTTTCTGCCATAAGGGTGGTATCATCTGCATATCTGAGGTTGTTTATATTATCCCAGCAATCTTTATTCCAGCTTGTGATTCATCCAGCCTGGCATTTTGCATGATGTACTCTGCAAGTATTTTAAATAAGCAGGGTGACAATATACAGCCTTGATGTACTCCTTTCCTGATTTGGAATTAGTCATTTATTCATGTCTGGCTCCAACTGTTGCTTCTTGAAGACTCGCATACTGGCTTCTCAGGAGGCAGCTAAGGTGGTCTGGTTGTCCCATCTCTTTAAGAGTTTTCCACAGTTTGTTGTGATCCACACAGTCAAAGGCTTTAGCTTAGTCAATGAAGCAGAAGTAGATGTTTTCTGGAATTCTCTTGCTTTCTCTATGATCCAAGGGTTGTTGGCAATTTGATCTCTGGTTCTTCTGCCTTTTCTAAACCCAGCTTGAACATCTGAAAGCTCCCGATTCGCACACTACTGAAGCCTAGCTAGAAGGATTTTGAGCATTACCTTAGTAGCATGTGAAATGAGCACAGTTGTTCGGTAGTTTGAACCTTTGGCATTGCTTTTCCTTGGGATTGGAATGAAAGCTGACCTTTTCCAGTCCTCTGGCCTCTGCCCAGTTTTCCAAATTTGTGACATCCAAAACATCTTTTGCTCAAACTACTATGTTAACTGGAATTTTCCAGTCTTTTCAGAAACTCAAAAGCTGAGATTTTTTTGTTTGTTTTTCCATTCACTTTTCATTCCTGTTGTAGAAATCCTGTCCTAAAGTGGAGGAAATGGTGGCAGAGGATAGTTCTAATGGCAATTTATTGTTGATAAAACAGGTGATAAATTAAAAATGATTTTCCCAGGACACAAATTTTTACTACCTGAAGTAAAATGACTGATTTGTTATATCTACTTCTGAGAGCTTTCTTGCATCAGTATTGGGGATGCAGACAAACCTGACTTTAGGGGAATAAAAAAATTTGGTACATTTCCTATCATTCTCAAAAGAAAAGTGAAACCCTTGTTTATACTACTAGAGACAAGGGCTTAGATAAATATTAAGAGAAGTAAGCGTTTTACTTAAAATCACAATGCTAGGCCTTTCTAAAAGGCATGGTTACCTAGGGAGGAAGGGACTCACATCTGGAAGCAGCAAGGGATTAGAACAACATGCAAGATGAAAAAAGACAACATTTGCAAAAACTGCATAGTGTTGTTTAGAACAAGATTTTTTGCTTTCTCTCTGTCTTTTATACAAACTATGAAAATTTGGTTGAAAATATACAGACACAGAATTGAAATCACTTTACAGTGCTAAATAAATTGGAATTCCACAAAAAATTACAGAAACAAGTGTTAAAGATTAACAATGCCAACTTTAAATATATCCAGAAAGTAAGATGATAGATTCAAAAGTCTGAATCATAAAGACCAAAGAAGTCTGACAAGGTGATTTGATAAATATAATAGGATAAAAAGTTCTCATACCTTTCCCTCTTAGGTGCCAGATTGGCCATCTCCTGTGCTTAATCTGACTTCCCTCAATGCTGCCATCATTAAAGAGTTTTAATGATAAACCCTCCCTTGAAGTCATAATGGCACCATAGAAAGTGAATGTGTTACATTCATGTATGCGTGCATGCTCAGTCATGTATGACTCTTTGCAGCCCCATGAACTGTAGCCTGCCAGGCTCTTCTGTCCATGAGATTTCCCAGGTTAGGATACTGGAGTGGGTTGCCATTTTTATCCTCCAGGGGATTACTGACCCAGGGATTAAACCTGTATCTCTTGTGTCTCCTGCACTGGCAGGCAGATTCTTTACCACTGAGCCACATGGAAAGCCCTATGTTAGTTTACCTCCATCCTATACCTCAAATCTACTCTTCTTCTCAGTTTTCTTTTTTATGGGTGTAGTTTCCATTTCCAGGTCATCCCAACCCAGAATCTGAGAATTGTCTTTGACTCCTTTTTCTCTTTCCAAGGGATTTACCACTTAATGGGGTAGGGTGGAAAGAATATTCAAACTAATAGAGGGAAAAAAAATCATAACGTGTTTTTAATTACTAGAAACAGGAGGATCTAGACACAAGACTGAGTCTTCTTTTCCTCACTGGTGCACATGGTTACCTAGTCTTACAATTATGATATTTTAAGTGGGTATCTGAGTGCAGACAATAGCTGGTTATGTTTCTTTTAGTCCAAATAGAGGGAAGATAGTAAAATATTCCTCCAGCTTTACTCTAAGAAAGTTAGAAGCTTTACGCTGATTTTGTAACTTCTAATTTCAAGGTCACACCTGGTTATGGATGAAAACTCTACCTACACTAAACTCAACTTATAGGTAGAGAAATGTTGCTGTTTGTCTTTCAGCTTCTGAACTCTACTCTGTTCTTATCACTCTGACTCTTCTGCGTGTTCCTCTCTAGGATTCCAGAAACCACATTCTCTCTTTGAGATAAAAAAAGACTTTTATGAGATCTAAAATTAATACATTTTACATATATAAACCATTAACATTATATTGAAGCATTAATGTTCTTTGAAGACTGTCCAAATTAACAAGAACTGAAGCATAAATAAAAGAAATAATAATACTTCTACAGATAATTTCAGACAACATGAGGAGGAGAAAAGTTCTTTGTGTCTGTTTTTGTTTAATCAGGAGAGAATGTTGTGGACAAACTTTTAAATATTCAGATGGTTTCTGTACAATGTAAGTGTTATAAAGTTATGGTAGATTTTAGACAGTTTCTTTCCTTGGCATGAATGCAACTATATAATTTACACGTCACATTTTAGATTACACTGTTTTTTATTTAGATATTTGAAATTAGTACCTTCAATAATAATTTTTAAACAATCCAACAGTTTCAGTTTTTCTATGTTGGTTAGAAAGGCATGTCCAACTTGAAAATACAAGAAAATGATATAATTTGATTAAGTTTTAATAAAATATTATTGTTTCTGGCAATATTAAATCATTTTTATCTCTTTCAAACATATTTCTACACAAATATAACTTTAAAGAAAAATTTAAGACATCCATGCTGAAACTTTATAATTTTAGTTTTTTTTTCTCCCCTAATGATTCTATTTATGAATGCAGTACATAATGTTATGTACCATAGGCTAAGCATATGTGATTTTATTAATGAGCCAGTTAAGATTATAAATAATGTAAGGAAAATTTGGCCATGCTGAAGAAAACAAATACAGATAATT